>CM066331.1:65558904-66968904 GCA_033807585.1 Hydrophis major | reverse complement strand
TTCTGCAATTGACTGATGGCAAATTTGTCAATGCCTATGGTGTTCAAGTGGTGCTCCAGTTGTTTTGGAACTGCACCCAACACACCTATTACTATTGGTACTACCCTTGCTTGCCTTTGCCATAGTCGTTCTATTTCTATTTGTAGATCTTTGTATTTTGTTATCTTCTCCAGTTCTTTCTCCCCTATTCTGCTGTCTCCAGGCGCTGCGACATCCACTGTCCAGAGTTTTTGTATTATTATTATTATTATTATTATTATTATTATTATTATTATTATTAACCAACGACCATTCAGGTAGGCTTTTTTCAGGGTGTTGAAAGGTGTATGAATCTATCTCCTTTCCATCATCAAATGTTGAACCCAGAAAATAGATTAATTTAATAAGCAGATTAATCTGGCACATGAGAACCCAGCCTTCCCATCTTCGTGAATTTCCGTAAAAACAAGTTCAAAAGAAATCTGAAGAAAACTGCTATTGGCCTGTATTCTCTGAGAATGCAGGCAATCCTAACCCAAGATGGTTTTAAAATGAGCAACTAAGTAGAATTTCCCTAGTTTGGCCTTCTACTCTTCAGTAGACATCTACAGGGTCCTGCTGTTATTTTCACCACAAAGGGAAAGGCCTTAAGATGCCTAACAATATTATCAGCCTGAGTTCAAGACTTTGGAGCACTTTATTCCTGCTGTGACAATCCTCTTACGTGCTTGAGTTTACAGGGATCCAGTCTTCCAAAAGGACAAATGCTAATTTCTCGAACCTTTTTTACTTGCAAGCTGCCCCCCCATTTCCCTTTTCTCCCCCAACTTCTTCCATTCCCCCCCCCAAAAAAAACCCCTCCAACCTCCAGAATGAAATGAGCAGAAGAGAGAATGCAAGGAACCTAAATTTTGAGTCAAATTACAGCAATCTTTCCTAATTGTGGGGCCTTGGACTAAAGTTTCCCAAAGTTTCAAGCCAGGGGGACCTCAACTTCTGAATCAGCGGCTCTTGGGTTTTGATTTGGACTTGGAAAAAGCTGCTCAGACCTCAGTTCACTGATCTGAAACAAGTAAAGAAGTTCAGGTGGAATTGTGGCTGCCATCCTCCAGGCCAGTGGTCTCCAACCTTGGCAAGGTTAAGCCTGGAGGACTTCAACTCCCAGAATTCCCCAGCCAGCTTTGCTGAAGTCCTCCAGGCTTAACCTTGCCAAGGTTGGAGACTCCTGATCCATGTTATCCACTCACACCAAAGCCAAGGAGGAAAGGAGCAACTGGTCCACTCCAGCACCAAACGAGGATCGTCTGAGAACTCCATTGATCTCACGGGGCTAGACTTCCTGGAGCTTTGAATATTTGGAGGAGATCGAAACCTTCTTAGTCGGGATTTGGTCCTGAACAAACTAAAGGCAAAAAATAAATAAATTGTTCATTGGAAATATAGCTTAAAAGGGGAAAAGAGAGGTCTTACTAAGCATCTCCCTTCAAACTTAAGTGGCGTCTAAGTTTCCCCTGACCCGAGCGCGATCACAAAAAGCCTCCAAAAAAAATCAAATTCAAAGCGCCGCTGATTAATTAGGGGGTCTCGCTTCCAACGCTGCTCCCCGTCCCGTCCCCCAATGGCTGTCAGCGTCCCATCAGGCCAAGCCGCATCCCCGGCTCAAGGTTACCGTTCGGGGTGACTAAGTCCTCTAAACTGCGACGTCCGAGGCCTGGCGAGGCTCTTTGGAGGAGCAAATCAATGGAGACCTTCTTATCTCCGCCAACTAAAGAGAAGCAGACGTTTGGGCCGGCCCAGGCGGCTAACTCGGGGGGACGGGGGGGGTGAGTTGCGCGCTGCTTCTCTGTCCCTTCGGCAGGGCAGGGGTTCAGCAAGCGTCGAAGGCACGGATCACCAATGCCTGCAGTGGCGGATTAAGGCTCACTGGTCCCCTAAGCACTGACGAATCTTGCCTTCCTCCTCCTTTGTACATACAAGTTTTTTTTTCTGTTTTTTTTTTTTTTTTACAAATCTTTATTGGGTTTTATTTTCTTTTATTTTCTTTCTTTCTTTCTCAACTTTGTGGTGCTCCTTTCGGGCCCGATTCCCTAAGCACGTGCTTCATCTGCTTAAACGGTTAATACACCACACTGAATGCCCGAGAAAAGTAATAGGACTGTATCAGCTCTCCCGCGACAAGTTTCCTGCGCCCTTCCACGCTCCGTTTTTCTTTGGAAAGGAGAGCTCCGTCGGCGAAAAACGGGCTAAGTATTGAGAAAGTTAAGCTAAGCGTTGGGGAAAGTCTCGTTTTACACCCTATGGAGGAGAATCCAGACCCAACGCACTAACCAAACACCGGCATTACTTTGGAAGGGGAAGAAACTGTAAGGGCGACGATGGTGATGATTCGATGTAGGACTGTAACACCAAGTCGAGGTAAACTCTCTTGCCTAAGTTGGCCTCCCTCCACGGTTTTAGGAGACAGGCCTCTCACACTTCAGCAAGAGACAATGGCGTTGTCGTACAAAAGCCAGGCCCTGGGGGTTTATTTCTAAGGAAATCCGTTTCCCCGAGTTTCATGACTCTACTCCTGAGTTCGGCTGCAGCCTAATGTTCGAATTAAGCTAATCTCAGCCGCTGATCTTTGTCCATATTTCAAAACCTAGAGGCAGCCTCAGTACTTAGATCAGGGATCTCCAAACTTGGCAACTTTAAGACTTGTGGACTTCAACTCCCAGAATTCTCCAGCCAGCGTAGCCTTAAAGTTGCCAAGTTTGGAAAGCTCTGACTTAGATATACGAAATTCCTAGTAGGCTGAGAGTGATACGGTCACAAAGAAATCTCTCTCTCTCTCTCTCTCTCTCTCTCTCTCTCTCTTACACACACCAATATTAAAGGGCCTCGACTGAGTCCGACTCGAAGGTGACTTCTCAAAGTTTCCATTGAAGTTCCCACCGCATTTTCTAGACACAGTTTATATTGCCCACCTCATTTATTAAGGACAAGGTGGGAAGCCAGGAGTGGTCCTGACTGCTTTGGGCACATTGACTTGGAAATTCGGTTTGTTTGTTTGTTTTTTGAAAGACAGAAATGCTGCTTCCAAAGAAGCCTCGGTTTAGAACCCACGGGAAAAATGACAAAAAGACCTGGGCAAATTCTCCGCCTGAAGACTCAGAATTAAGGTCCTTGGACTGGACCCCAAGGGGACTAAGCTTTGATCAATGTGAATGCTGGACTGAGAGGCTTTCGAGATCTGGTACGGGATCCGAGAAGTGTCAGAACCGAGGTAAGACTCCAGGAACCAGATCGAAACAACTTAACTGTACTAAGGTAAACGGGGCGGTGGGTAAATTATTGGCTACGCTCTGCGCATGCGGGGGAAACACAGACAGACACGGGGGGGGGGGCAGGGGGAGAGAGAGCGAGAGAACTTTTTAACTTCCTTCCATCAGTTTTCCGTTCCGGCCACCGGACGGTTTGGTTAGTTACGATCACCCGATGCAGAGGCGAACCTCCTAACCCGGGTTCTTCAAACAGCACAAAGGAAAGGGTTTCTCCTGGTATTAAAGCAGTCCCTTCCAGTGTATTTTCCTTACAAGGAAGTCCCGTTTAAAACTGAAGGCGGTGCGTTGGGGCATTACCAACTACGCCGCCTTTGTATACCACGTTTACAGTGTACACACCCTTTTACACACAGACACACACACACATAGCGGAAGTCTACTGGCCTTGCTTGACGGACCAGAGCGAGGTTAGCCCAAACTCCATGCGCCCCTCTCTCGTCGGTTAGATCCTGCTGGGAAGAGGCGTAGCGAACTGGGCTTCCCGCTGAGGAGCACCCAAGCACCTGCTCTGTAACCGGAGGGGAGAGCATCCCGAGCAGGAGTTTTACCCGTCCCTTGGGGAAAAAACGGAGCGGGCTGGGGCCAAACTTCGCAATAAATGGGCCTGACTAAGCATCCTGCGGCCTGAGAAGCGAATCCGTCCACCCGCCCATAAGAGTGGTGCAAGTTTCTCTCTCTTCGTCAAAGGGTTTATATTTCAGCCTTTCCCAATTCTAGGGGCGGCGGTGGGTCCCTCTACATTGATGGGCTTTATATACTTCCGGAGGGAGCCCGGTTGCGAACGGTCGCTCTTCGACCCCGTTAAAAGGATAAGTCAGATCAAGGCCCCGTTGCTAAAGAACCCCGGGAAACCGGTGTTAAGGCGTAGCTGAATGCAGTGTAACGCCCCCCCCCCAGCTCCTGTTCTACCTGGAAACGGCTTCTCCGAGGGTGTACTTCTATAATATAGCAGCTGCTCGAAGGCTGCCCCCTTTCAAGGCGGGAAGGGAGGAAGGAAGGAATGAGGGAGAGAGAGAGAGAAAAGAGAGTGAAGGGGAGAAAGAAAGAGAAAGAGAAAAAAGCAAGATAGAAAGAAGGAAAAGAAAAAGAAGGAAGGAGAGAGAGACAGAGACAGAGAGAAAAAGATGGAAAGAGAGAAAGCAAGAGAGAAAGAGAAAGACGGAAAGAAAAAGACGGAAAGAGAGAAAGCAAGAGAGAAAGAACGAAAAGAAAAAAAAGATTCGAGCGAAGGATAAGAGAGGAACGCAGAAGACACGGGGAGGGGCGCATAGGAGCCCGTTTCGGTCTCTCGGCGGGCCTTTCGCGGGCGGAAGGTGGCGTCGGAGCGCGGGAGAGCAAGCGAGAAACTTAGCCGGGGAGAAGCCCGAGCACGTTTGCTTTCTGGAACTCCGAACTCCCCGCTGCAGACGTTAACCCGACTTCTTCAAATAGGGTTTCTGGGGAAGGAGGCGCCGCGCCAACGCCTCGGCCTTGGCCTCTACCTGCTGCTCCCAACCTCGCCTTCTGCGCCTTTCAGCCTCGGGAAGGAGCCTGTCATGGCCGGGAAGAAGACTTCTTTGCGGGGGCGCAAAATTCCAGCTTTCCGAGCGCCGCCAGTACCGCCGCCGCCACCACCACCACCACCAGCAGCCTGCGTAATCCGGGCCCGCTTTGAAAGAGATGAATTAATAAAGCAAATGAGGACTTCATAATTTCGAGCGTCCTGCTTTTTTTTTTTTTTTTTGAGGGACGGGGGAATGGAGGAAAAGGAAAAGAAGGAGAGAGAGAGAGAGAGAGGAGCAAGTGCGCCCAAATTGTTTGCAGTGGATCAAGGCAAGCCGCCTTTTGCTTCACTTTCTTTATCTTAATTCCGACTTGAAAAGATATAATTATCTAGTTTGAACAGAGCTGCTATCAAATCCTTCTTTAGGCAGGGAAGGGGGAAGCTGGAGTGTTCTGAGCCCCTCGGTGGAGCCTGAGATAGCGAGTAATGAAGTTGTGGAGTCCTCAGATACAAAGGGCATTAACCTCATTAGCATGAAACCTTTTCTTCTAGCCATTGTGGGACTCTTTCAGACCCCTAATCCCCCCTATTTTCAAAGCTTGGTTTGTAATAAAGCTTTTAGAGTTTTTTTTTTTTCTCCCCAAAGCTAATAGCATTCTCTGAAGGTTTTATTGCTGTTACGCTACATAGGGTGCTTAATTCCCCCCTTCTGTCTCCTTCTTTCTTTTCTTTTTTTTTTTTTTTTACCCTTCTTTGGGTTTTCAGAAAAGAGAGTTTGTGTTATAGGGGAAGGTGCATGTGTGTATACACACAACCCATTTACACACACCCATACACACACACTCTCGCACACACATCCGTTAAAAATATCAAAATGGGAAAGAATTTTGAGTGATAAAAACCCCCGGGTCTATGGAGAAGAAGTGGGGGTTTTACATTTTATATTTTAACAGGGTTGAGAGAACATATTCAAATATTAAAATGAATCTTCTGCCTAAATTCTCAATTTTCTAACGAGAAGGAAGGAGGGAGGGATGTTTACTACAGGATTCTCTCTATAGGAGTTCTGAAGTAGAAAGTGGTAGGAATAAAGGATTTTTAACTTCTGAACTAGTCGGAGTGAATAATCACTTATTAAGATTGAAAGGAGAAACAGGAAAGATAGATAGATAGATAGATAGATAGATAGATAGATAGATAGATAGATAGATAGATGGATGACAGATGGATGGATGGATGAATTGATAGATGGATAGATAGATAGATAGATAGATAGATAGATAGATGGATGACAGATGGATGGATGGATGAATTGATAGATGGATAGATAGATAGATAGATAGATAGATAGATAGATAGATAGATAGATGGATGGATGACAGATGGATGGATGGATGAATTGATAGATGGATAGATAGATAGATAGATAGATAGATAGATAGATAGATAGTTAGATATCTCTCTGTGTGTATTTCTAATCAGAGCTTTTAAACCCAATTTCTAAAAGGCCCTGTGTTAGTCAGCACATGCATGGAATCTCTAATTTGAAATTTTCAAGGCAGGTTATTGAACAAAGCTGGTATTTTCATGATGCATTGTAGCTTCACCTTATCACAGTGTAAAGGGGAGTCAGATTGTCCTAAATTATGTCCAACCAGCCCCCTGGATCCACGGATTAAGAGATTAAAGGAGACCATTGGGCAATGGCTCCTCTTTCCCCTTCATATTCCTGGTATGATAATTGCCTAAACTGATTTGCACTTCCACAAAAAAGTCTTTGTAGCTGGAACACAGCAGACCAAGGTTTGTGCTGTCAATGGCAAGAAAACTGATTAATGCAGCCTATCAGACTAAAGAGCAAATGAACCATGAATTAAATTTAAAAAAAACTGGAGTATCCCAGAAAGCCAAATAGTTTCCTCCAGGATTATAAGAAACTTTTTGCCCTTCCCTATTAACGCTGGCTTCCCCCACTCTTCCTTTGGAAAAATTCTTATTGGCATCCCTCCCTTTCTTTAGAAGAAAAAAAAAATCTCCTTTAGAAGAGGTACACAATAATGCCAAAATAAAAAGAAAATACCACAGCTGAAAGGAAACTGATAGGACTGTATTTTTGAGGCTGCCGCTTGAATCCTCTGTCCCAAAGTAACAAATAAAGCATAATTATTATATCACTGCATGCAATTGATGCATAGATCCTTAAGGCGATCTGATGAAATGGTCTTACACAGATACGTTTTGAAGACAGTCCATGGAGCTCAATGAAACTGCCAGGTAAATTGTAATTTGGGTTGCAGCCTTACTTGGAAGTAAATTAGGCAAGCACCAAAAGGGCTTTACTTCCAAGTCTCTCTTAAAATGAAGCTTCACAAGAACAGAAAGAAAAGGAGGGAAGGATTTAATTACACTGGGCCTTTTCAAACCATTTTCATGATTGGATAGATTTACGGGGTCAGATGGGACTTAAATCCAAGTTAAGGCTCAGTAATGCCCAGATTACAGTGGGCCAATCAGCAGCCCAATTATATTACTTCAATTTATACCAGTATGAAAATGTCGACAGCCTCCAAATCCTAAATAGTTGTAATAATGTACTTCTGAGATACTTTTTAATGGACACACTGTTTATCTCCAGCATTGAACACCTTCCAAGCTATACTTCCAAGAGTTCAGGTTTGTACACTCTGGCAAACCTGTTTTCTAGGTGGACTTGAATAATGTACATAGACAAATTGCTTCCAAATGAACAGTGCACTGTTCCAAACAGAAACCCATTCCTTTATTCAGAAAAAAAAACCATCTTATTGTCAATGTGATTTGATATAAATATTTTTATCACCTGTTACTAACAAAGTTACTTCAGGATAGCTGATTCCAATCAACAGTGATCATAAAATATAAAGGCTATTAAGCACCAGAAAGGAATGGGGGCATGGAAAGGAGAAAGTTTTTTTTAAAAAAAAAATGCTTAAAATTGTTAAACCGTATTGATAAATCTTTATTGACAAAATATTGACATTGAGATACTTCTTGGAAGTATATAGTGTGTTAGAATTCTAACAAATTAAACACACAACACAAAAATATTTACATTCTGGTAAATAAGACAATAAGGAAACATTTGTCATTTTAATCAGCCTTTCCCAGCCTGGTGCACTTCAAGTGTCAATTCAGTTCCCAGAATTCCAAAGGCCATGTTGGCTGGGAATTCTGGGAATTGAAAGCCACCACTTTAAAAGGCACAGTGTTTGGAGAGGTTCATTTGAATAGCTGTATAATCTTGGAACAATTGACAAGTTATTTATTTCAGGGCTTGAAATCCCTCCCTTGGAAAATGGGTCAGGGCTGAAATGCCTCTTCTATACTGGTGCCTTCCAGCTATGTTAGACTTCTATTCCCACTACCCCAGATGCTGGGCATTATGGGAATTGCAGTCTTCCTCATTTGGAAGGCCCAGAAAGGCCGAAATGTCTTCAGATCCCTCCAGATAAGCAGATAAATCCTGTTTTAGCACAGCCCATGAATGGAAAGGAAAAAAAAAATAACTGGAATTTTAGAACAAGGATTATTTTCTTTAAATTTCTTTCTGTCTTGCAGCAAAATTACAAAGGTTCCTTTCCCTTCCGCCTTTCACGGCCTTTGTTCATTTCTTCAGAGGGTATCCCATTTGGGGAAAAGCAAAATGTATTGGGGAGGGAGTAGAATTTGTTACCGCTACTTAATTTAGTTTTCACAACCACATTGACACCAGAAGTTATTATAAAAAAGATTTACAAACTGCACAGCTTCTCATAAAATAAACATTTAAAAGCACACTGAACCCATCTGGGGAGGAGTGAGGGTTGGGGGAGGAGTACTCTTCATACCTGCACCTGGCTTTAAGCATTTTTTTTCCCCTTTTAAAGCGCTGCACCCTCCTTCCTCCCCTTCCCAAAAGGTCTTTTAACCAACCAAACCAACCAACCAAAAAAAAGAAAAAGAAAAGCATGCAGTTCAAGTTTCTGGAACAGGTGTGTGTCGATTTTGGCTAGGTGGGATTTTCTCTCCCTCCGACTGGGAGAAAATCAGAAGTATGGTTAAGAAGAATCAATTCCCCCCCCTCCCCCCAAGTGCAACTACTTCGCCACTTCCCTGTTGGGAGTGTATCATTTCTTTCCCTTTGAAATTTGAAGTGATTTCATTCTGAATGGCAAGAAAACTGATTATTGGTCTCCTCTCGGGTGATTTGACTTTGATTGACAGTCTCTCCCTTTCCCCCCACCCTCGGGTCTCTCTCTCCCTCCCTCCCTTCTCTGTCTCTTTCTTTTTTTGAACCGGTACAGGACCAGCACGATCAATGCTCAGACTGACTCTGGCCCCTGACTCTGTCTAAACCAGATGGGGGTCCTGCTAACAAGCCAGAATCTGTCTCTCTCTCTCTTGCCCGGCCACGACACTCACTTTCCTGGCCTTGTCCAGTGTGAGGTGTTCCTGGAATAGTCTGTTAAGCACCAGCATCAAGTTTCTCTCTCTCTCTCTCTCTCTCTTTGCTGCTGCTTTTTCTACTTGTTTACAGGGGTGCTTTAATCGTCGGACGTGACATCGATCTCCTCTGGGCTGGCCTGCTTGGTGGCGATCCTCCACCGGTTAATATGATGAGTTCCTTTCTTCTTCTGTTGGGAGTCCGAACCTTCTTCTTCCAACTTCTGCCGCTTGAACTTTGTCCTTCGATTCTGAAACCAAACTTTTACCTGGGGGAGCACAAGAAGGGAAGTGGAGAAAACAGAGGCGGCTATTAAGCTCAGGCAGTGACTCCCTGCTAGTTAGACTAATTCACCACCATTAGAAAAATGTATGTATGTATGTATGTATGTATGTATGTATGTATGTATGTATGTATATATATGTCTGGCATTCAGCTTTGTTCGGTTATTTTCCCACGTCATAGTAGTTGTGCTTTTAAAGTTGTAGCAATCTCATCTGCCATCATCAGGCTTCTGGGAGATGGCAGATGAGATTCTGCCGAAATGTTGCTACAACTTTAAAAGCACAACTACTATGATGTGGGAAAATACCCGAACAAAACTGAATGCCATACATGTAAATACCCGCAAAAGCTTAAGAAAATATATATAAGAAAATATATATCCTTTTCTACCCCTTGAAATGCTGCAACTCTGAACCCAGGCGCTTCTTCCCGGATTGGAAAATATGGGACTGGCCCCCCTGGGCTTAAAGAGAACCAGGAAGCAGTGAGTAACTGCAAAAAGAAATTTCTCACTCCGCCAATGTCCATAATCCTCAAAGCCTTCTTTAACCTCCCCACCTTACCAACGCTGAGAGTTTGGTTTTAATTCCAGAATCGACCATCATCCACAATCCCTCCAACCAAAGGCCACTGGTGGTCGCTTCACACTCTCCCTTCCCACCACCATAAATGTATGAGTGAGTGCTCACTGGCTCTTTTGCTCCTTGCTACAATTAAACCTCCCGCAGCAGCCCCAGAGAAGTGCCAGAAATCCCCAGAGCCAACTTCTGTCTACCTTTGATAGCAGGAGCCAGGATCGCAGATGGGCCCTCGGCCACACACACCCCGCCCGCAAAGCACACGCACTGTAGCTACACGGGGGTATTTCCGGCCTAATAACTTACACTATAGTTGCACACCTAAACCAAGCTGTTACACTGAATTCTGCTTTGGAGCTTACAATTATTCAGAAGTTAACTCAAAGATGGGTTAATTAAGAGCAGCGATCCAGTGGGGCAGGCTGGAATTGGAGACTTAGTAAAGGTTAAGATGAAATCCCTCAAAACACCAGTCTTTTCCCTGCAAGAAACGGTACCCAACCATTCATGTGTATTTATAGAAAAATTCCTCCATTGAGTCTGATGGGACTTCTTTTAAAGTAAGCGCCCAAACCCATGAAAAACCATTTTCTTTCTCTTTTACTTGCTCTACTCAGAGCTTCACCTGGTCTTGGAGCCTGACAATATGGCATTTCATGCGGAATCGGTGCTTTAAGATCCTATGCACGCTTACTGGGAAATAAATGCCATAGAAATTAATGGACTTCCCGTGGCTTGGGAAGACAATGCCAGGATCAAAGGCAATCTCATTGACTTCACAGGAACACTGACCTCCTGCCTCCCTGGAACTCAGTTAAGCCACAGTAATTGGGCTTTAAGATTAATCTCCCACTTTAGGCACAGTCCTTGGAAATATGCCCCCATTGATGTCAATTTAGGACTGCCGCTTTTCACCCTTGGCTGGAATTCGTTTTTTAAAGGTAGATTCCATCAGGAAATCAATGGGGCTGCTCTCCCAAGAAAATCATTGGGGATCACTATGCCAAGTGTTCAACCCTCTTTACAACACCACTTCTGATGGCATTCCAGCTCCAAATGCTTATTTGGAATTAGGGGCCACTTTGATCACAAAACGTTTGTTAAATTCTTGTTAATAAAGCATAATAATTCTATTAACATAACCTGTTAAGCCAAATTATCCCATGACTTAATCCTAAGGAGCTGGTGGTTCGCACAGCAAATTAAAAACTAATGTGATTCGGTTTGCTTGGCCTTGTGTGAACAGAGTCTCTGTGCTATAGTAGAGTGACTTCCTATTTACTCCAGAATAGCTCTATTGTGTGGAGAGGGGGATACCTTCTGTGGGCTCCACCTTCTCATATCTCAATGGATCATTGTCAGGTGTCTTGTGCCCATTTGCTTGAATCCAACTCTGATGATTTGATTTTAAACACATTTACTCTGCCTTGCCGCACATTTTTGTTTAACTCCCCAAGAAGAGTTGGATCTATGTACATTCATTCACCTGCACAAGTTCCTGTTTGCATTGTTCCATATGTTTATCTGCATCAATCCATGATACATACCTATCCAATGTATGCCATGTACGATATATATACACACACAATGTATGTATTTTTAAAAACCTGACAGAGGTTTTTACTGAACAGTGGCAGTCACATCTATATATTGTGGGTAACACACCTAATAGAGTGAAGGTGTTTCTTGCAGGAAAGGGAATATTTACCCATCCAGTCTCACTTCAGGTGTGTTTATGTAAGTTATCACACCTGTGTCCAATTCTTGAGTGCCCATAACATCTATCCGAAGTGCACATTACAGGACATTTTACATAAAGAAACGATGGAGAGAGACAGCACTTAGGAATTCCAGGGTTCAAGTTCTTACTATCAATCATCACAGCTTAAACACAATAACAACTAAGCCAGACCTTTTTTTGTTTGTTTGTTCGTTTAAAAAAAATACTCCTCCACCCACTTTCTGCCATCCTTCTTCGTTTGATCTCTCTGCTGAAAAGCCGCTCTTACTGTCGGACCTTAGAAAGCAATTGACAGACAGGCCTTACCAACATTTAGCCCAAAACTCAGCTAGGGTCCAGGTTAATTTAGAGGGGGGGGGCGCGAGAAATCCCTTTAGAGATGGAGGAGGGGATTATTCTACCATAATTAAAAATAATCAAAGGGGGGGGAGGGAGAGCGGTGAGCGAGCTCAGTTAATTAAGGAGGAGGTTCGAATTCTGCCAACATCAAATAGGGGCTTCTTTTGTACCAAGCGCTTCTGTCTTATCAAAGGAGGGAAGGGGCTTCAGGACTCCTAGAAACCCGAGGGAACCGCGGTTCGAGTTAAAAACGGGCAAGTCCTTCAAGATCTTAGGAAAACAAGAGGGGAAGGAATCCCCGTTGAGTTTGCGAAGGGGTGGCGGAAATCCGAATCCAAACCCGACCCGCTGAGGCCGGCGAGTCTTTTACTGACAGGTCGCCTCAGTCGCGAAATTACCTTCAGAGCGCTTGGGACGGAGCCTCCCCGGCGAAAATAAAACGCGGGTTTTTAAAGCGAAGGCATGGGAAAAGGAGCGCTTTCTCTCTTTTTTCTTTTCCTGTTTTCCCGGATTCAGCCTGGAAATGCCCGATAAAGGCTTTTCACGGCAGGCGGGGCCGGGGAAAAATCCGAAAACGGGACCGTTTTAATTATCAGTCCCTTTAACCCGCTTCGCTGCCCTTTCTGAAGCCCTTCGCTGCCAGGCGCCTCCTTTCCCTCCCATCCCGGCTGCATTTTCCTGTTCTCTCCCGAAGGCCCTTCTTTATATAGTGTGAGCGGGGAACAAGGGGTGAGTTTAATGTGCTTTTCAGCGTGCTAATTGAAGGGGACGGCGGTTCATTTCTCCACGCCGATCTCCAAAGGGGAGCTCATTTTGTCGGGGGCTGGGGGCCTGACACCGCCACAATAGACCCCGACCAGCTTCGGAATCAAGCGGGACAAAGACCACCTTAAACGCCGCTTTGCCCGTGCAAAATCAGCTTGTCAGCAGCCCCTTGTTCGGCCGAACCTCATCAAAGCGTCGATCCCGTTGACTGGGGTTTTGTTAAGGGAGGCGCGCTTAAAACAAAAGATTCAACCTCGTCCGTGCTCTCCGCTGCTCCGCTCCGCCCCGAGAAAGGCAAGAAGGGGGGGGGGGGGAGATAGAGAGAGAGAGAGAGAGAGGAGGGAGGAGGAAAAAGTGTTACAACTTAATCCGACCCAAGAACGTTACTGTTTACTGGGAACTTTGAACTAAGCTGGGTCTATTTTCCCCTTCTTCTTCCTTCCTCTCCTGCTTCTCTCCTCTCCTTTAAACGCGAGGATCACGTCGCGGAGGAAGCCTCTTTCTTTCGAAAGGGCTTGGAGGGGAGAACGCCGCTCCCAAACTTCAAGGAAGGCGCAATAAACAAGCCGAACTCCCGTCGAGAACTCAGGCCAAAAAAAAAAAAAAAAAAAAAGCCCCCAAAAGCAAAACCTTCGCGGAACGCTCACCTTAAACCAACCCATCTGGTTAGGAAGATGCAGGCGCCCAGAAAGCACCTGAGCAAGCTAAAATACAGCCTGAGCGATTAAATTTGATCTGTTTTCCCTTCTTCCTCCCCCTCGCCCCACTTCCAAGGTTAATACAATAGTTCATTATCCCTAAGCACACTTTTCCAAGCGTCTCTTAACGGCCTCATCTGGGTAAGTGTCAAACAACGCCATTGCTTTGCCCGGCACACCAGCGTTTTCATGTGTCTGTTTTCCAGGTCTCTCCCTCTCACACACTCATACACACACACACACACAGAGAGAGAGAGAGAGAGAGAGAGAGAGAGACGTACCCGAAAGCCCACTGATAACTCCTTTGGATCAAAGAACGTTCCCGCTTTTCAAATGGCAAACTTCGACCCCACAAAGCGGTGGAAGGCTGGTTTTAAGAAGATTCCGGCTTTACCACAGAAGGGACTGACTTTTATTTTAAAATTTAAACCAAGTGGAAATCCTCCATGGGATTTAAAATCCAGGCCACTAGATCCAACAACTAAATCCTCTAACCTTTTGCTGGAAACAAGATAACAAGATTGGGGCTCCTGAGCAGAAGTGCTCAGAAGCCACCCATTGTTCAAATCCAGTTATTTTAGTCTCGGGTTGGATATTGAAGCAAGGCGCAGGTAAATTAAAAACAAGAAATGGTTATTTCCAATTTCAAAAACAAACTTAGAAGGGGAAAATATAAGAGTTCCCGTCCCTCCTCTCGTGGACACGTGACCTAGAGTTTAAAATGCATTGTTGAATGTGCAGATTTTAATTAAAACAGAAACAATCCCAAAACAAGTCCACACCCTAACTAGGAACACAATAACCAATCAAAAGAGCACACCCTTTGTACTTCAATGGACACAACTGACAGGGGATAACTGGAGAGTGAGTTCCTCATAAAGGTCCAGGCCATACTTTTAAAAATCCTCAAAAGATGAAGAAGCCCTAAAACACCCAACTCGTTTTATTCCTCTGCCTTGAAATTTGGCCCCGGATTATCTTCACTGCCTGAGCTAAAATAAGCCAATCTGCCTTGATCAATCCTAGGCTGGTCTACTTAGAAGTCAGACCCACTGAATCAAATGGGCCCCTGGCTTCCAAGCTAGGCCTCTTGGATTGCACTGGGGAAGGTGGTGAATTCCTTTTAGGGCCATTCAAAGATCTTGTTTTACTTGGACTTCAAGGAAATAGTTTTCTCTTTTACTTTACTTAAAGAGAGGCAGGTTTGAGAAAATAAGCACAAAGGGGATCTTTCTTTCTTTCAAGAAGGTGAACAGAAGGAAATATTTTCAGCTCCTTCCCCACCCGCCAAAAAATCAGCATGGCCCTTACATCTCATGCACTGTACACTGGAAACCGTTTGCCCCTCCCCCCTTCTTTCTTCCTACCTGAGTTTCCGTGAGGCTGAGGCTGTGGGCCAGTTGCTTTCTTTCTGCCCCGACCACGTAGTGGTTTTTTTCAAAAGCGTGTTCCAACCTCAGTAACTGGGATGGAGAAAAAGCGGTGCGGATCCGTTTCGGTTTCCGGGCCAGTGCGTTGTGCAAGAGGAAACTCTCCGGGCTGGTTTCATTACCTGGATAACCAGAAGAAGAAAAACGTGAAGGCACCAAAAAGGAAAAGAAAAAATCAGGAACCAACCAAGCCCAGCTAAATACGGGCGGCGTTGTGCTTCTCTTTCTCCAGATGGCAAATAAAACTAGGTTCCTTCTTTATTTTGGTTTGTTACTTCCAATTCTCCCTCAAAGGCGGAATAACTGCCCCCCTCTTTTCTAGTACTTACCCCCAGAAAGGAAACCAGAGAGGGAGATGAAGCTGAGGGTATATTAATTGACCATTTGATATTCTGTTGTAGAAGGTAAGATGAGGTGTAAGAGCGCTTTGAAAGCATCTAATTAGAATTAAGGGGAGTGGGCACTAACAAAAGAAAGTAAATTATTTCTTCTATGGGTCACCCTTCTCCACATTCTTTCTCCGGGAAAGGTGCAAAGCAGAATCTTTCAGGAGATCCAATTTTCTGAATAGATCCCCCACCCGGATCCACTCTAAACTCCCACTTTATTCTCTTTATTCTCACGAACCACAGCGCTCTTTCTTCCTCCTCCTCTTCCTCCTCTCCTTGCTAAGCACTTTTGTTTATTTTGAAAACTCTCTTTGTCAGTTCCCTACTAAGATAAGCGGGTAGAGTTACTGCCCTTGCCACTATCAGTTTTGAAAAATGGGGTCGGACCAGTACCGCCCTTGCCAAAGTTGGCCTTACGAAATCCAGAGTCCTCCCATGCCTCTCTCCTCTTCTACAGAACGCAAGCAAGCAAACGGCGCAGCGGGGAATCGTACCTTAAAAATAACTCGCACTGAATTCATTGGGCCTTTGTCCTATCCTAAAACAAAAACGCGGCTGATTTTTCGTTCCGTGACACGCACGCACGCGCACACATTCAGCGCTGTATTTCCCCCATTGCAAAAACAAAAACACACACACAAAACCCGTTTTTAGTAAAGGCTTGAAAAATGGTATCCCAATCGCCTGCCTATTTTGTTCTATTGATTTCTCCGCCTTAGTATTTCGCTCCTTTTTTTCCCGGCGAGGCCGATGCCCGAGTCTGGCGAGCGCCACAACCCACAGCCAAACCCCTTTTCCTTTTCCTCTGGCGCTTTTCAACAACCCGAACACAACGGAGCACGGATTACGGAGTGAGCGAAATCCTTAATTTTCCACCCAGAGTTTTCCACCCATAATAATCATCCGCTTGCTACCAGTTCTCTTCCTTCTGGGGGAATCGCTCCAACCCAGTGTGGATTCGACCTTTCTTCTCCACACACCCCAAATAGGTCTCCCATAGCGAATTTGGCGGATGGCCTTTATTCGTTTGTTTCTTTGTTGGGCGGGGGAGAAGGGAAGCTTTATAAAATAACTGAAGTGCAAATGTATACTTTTCCAAGGCGTGAGTTACAACTACACCCAGAATGTGTGTATGTGTGTGTGAGAGAGAGAGAGAGAGAGAGAGGAGAGCAGGAGTGCACGTATAGCAGGACGGATGCCTTACAGGCATAGGCAGCGGGTGCAGATCTCTCAGACTGATTGCTCCTCTTCTCTCCTCCCCTCCATTTCAGCCTTCAAAAGTCTTAATCACTGAGCCTCCGAATCTCTCTCTCTCTCTCTCTCTCACACACACACACACACAAAACTACCTTCTCTCTTTTTAGCTCTCTGGCTGTATTACCTGCCGAGGTCCTTTCACCCACCCACTCTTCTTATTCAGTGGTAATTATAAGTGAACCCAGGAAAGGAAAAGGGAACGAAAGGGAAATGCTGTTAATCAGGTTTCTTTCCCAAGTCTTAGCAGTTTTACTTTGTGCTGTTCAAAAGATCTCCCCGTTCACTGGAAAATGACAGCGGAGGGGGGAGGGAGGTACCAAACCAAAACAGGGGGATGCGACTGCAGAGTGACCTAAGTTGTTGTTTTCCTGAGAAGTTAAGACCCTTGGAGACCCTGGGCTTCAAAGGAATGTATTCCAAGGAACTTCCCTTAAAAGCTGCACTTCGGAAGTCAATTACTGTAACCCGAAGGACTCACAAAGAAATAAGGCTAAGGAATGTATATGTGCTTGTATTTTAGCTAGTTAGAAATACACTTATGCACACAATACAAAGTCCTTTCCTGAAGCTGCTTAGGGGAGTTTCTCAAAGAAGCAGCATAAATATTTGAGTTCAGTAGACAGCATTAATTCCAAATGCATGTCACCTTTGGTTTGTCTATTTAAAAATAAATTCAGTTGTGAGACATGAAAAGTCGCCCTAATCCTAACAAGAATTAGTTTCCACCCTACTCCTTTGTTCTCCTCCGGTTTTAATAAACTCTAGTGTCTTTTCACTGGAATTTCCAGCGATAGGTTAGTTAATTTACAGGAGAAGCCCCCCCCCCTTAAAAAAATTGATTATACGAATTTATTTCGTCGGAGATTCAGACGAACACGAAAAAGAAAAGAAAAAGAAAAAAAGACTAAGCTGAAAGGCAGAAATTTCCACAAAAAATTCCCTCTCTTCTCCCGGAGGGGGGGGGGTTCCTTTGAGCCAAATCGATTCCCGGAATCGAAGTTCCCTGCTTGCTCCTTTCTCTCTGCGCTCCCGCCAGACCGCAGATCCAGTGCGGGCAAAAGAGCCTCGCAGATCCATCCAGAGAAAGGGAACAAGCCGGAGTTAGTTCCCCTGGAAGCTGATCCGGGCTAGCTCGAACAATTATTTATCGGAGACGCAGGTGGCTTTCGAGGTAGGACGGGGTGGGGGGGGTTGGGGGGACACAAAGAGGCGCGACCTTCCTCCCGGCTCCCACCTGAACTCGAAGGACTTGGCCCCCTCCCGCAATAACGGCAATCGGGATCCCCCCCCCCACCTTCCTCGATTTATTCCCCCAGCCAGCTGGGGAAGCGAGCGAGTGCAGGCCCTCTCCTCGGCGCTTACCTTGGAACCGGTGGCCCAGATACCGGTATCTGTGGATGAGCCAAGGGTAAAAGGTGGACGGGTCCCTTTGCTGCGAGGCGAAGAGCGGGTGAGGCGAGGGCGAGGAAGGCAGCGGGTGGGCGGCCAAGGCGTGGGGTGGGGGTACGGGATGGACCGGGACGGCGGCGGGATTCGACGGGTGCGAGACCGCCTCGGCGAAAACCAAGTCCGGGTTGGAGTAGACTCCCCGCCCGCCCGAATGGAAGCCGTTGAGGAAAGGATTCATGGGGCTGGAGTTGGCGTAGCTGAGCGCCGCCGGCCGGATGGGATCCTCGGCGCGGGAGGCGGGCAAGGAAGGGCTGTCTTTGGCCACCAGAGATTCGATGGTGAAGCAGCGTTTCGGGGTCGGCTGGAACATCCTGGCGACGAGCAGACGCTCCTTCGGCTGGTCTGCCTGCCTGCCTGCCGCCGCTTCTCCTCCTCGGGGTCCTGGCCCGCCTAGATCCAGAGTCCGGCCGCCGCCAGACGGCCGCCAGCGACGGCAACAGGAGGCAAACGACTTGGCCGCATGAAGAAGCGAGCGCCCGAAAGGGAGACGCTCTCTGCAGCCGCTCCTCTCGGCTCCCGCGCTCCCTTCATCCACTAAGGGGGGGATGGGGGGGAAAGTTGCTGGGCGAAGTTGTGGCTTCTTCTTCTTCTTCTTCTTCTTCCACCCCCCACCCCTCTTTCTTCGCCCACCCCCCGCCCTCCCTCCTTCCCGCTCGCGCCTTCTTTCCTTCCTTCGCGCAGCGCCCGAGGCGGCCCCTTTTAAGTCCAGCGGCAATCCATGGCAGGCGAGCGATCGGGGTCCCTTTGCCCAAAGTGGCGCAAACGATTTGTTAGTTCATGAGCCTAATTAGCGCCGCGGATCACATCAACAGCTTCCTGTGAAGCCTGGTAAATGGCTTGATGATTGGTCGCTATTACTCGCCTTGAGGTGGAAGGGGGGGGAAAGACTCTTTAAAGTGCGTCAGAGGGGAGAGGCAAAACTTCTGGGCCACGCGATCCTGGAGGGATGGATCCCGGCCCGGACTGGAACGGACTCCTCCGCCTACCTGCCCGCCTGGCCCGAGACGCAAAGGGGGCGAGGAGGAGGAGGGAGAAAGCCGGCGCAAAAAAATAATAAATCACCGGAGGACCCAGGAAGAGAGGGACGCGGCGGCGGTGGTGGTCCCGCCAGGAGCCAGGTAGGAACGGGGGCGGGGGGGGGGGCGGTTTGTCGGTTTCCTAGCTTTGAGGAGGGACGGGGAGGAGATGGGACGGGAGTACGGGTGGGGGGGGGGGAGAGCTGAAAAGAAGGCAGTCTCTCGTCGGGCTTTAAACCAAAACCAAACGCTTTCTCGAATCTTCTAACGCCGCGGTCCGGTGAGAAGGAAGAGCTGAGGTGGGTTTTTTTTGGGGGGGGGGAGGGGGTGTCGGTGGGTGGGACGGGGATCCCTCTCCACCCTTTGAGGAAGGTGAGGTTCCGAAGATGGGTCGTGTTTGGGGGAGAGGTGAATGGGCCGGTTTCCCTTTTTCGAGCGTCTTCTTCACCCCTTTGAAGCCTCCCCCCACGTCCGGTCGTCAGTCCCTGGGCAGCGGGGTTGGGGGGGGGGAATCACTTTCTCTTTCGGGGACTTTCCCGGAACTCGTTTCGGGACCCTTCCACCCTTCCGTCCCGGGGGCAGGGGGCGGCGGAGAAAGAACTCTTCCCACTGCCACGCCGCCTTCCCCGCCTTCTGCGGCCGGCAGCAACTTCGGGAAGACTCTTAGAGAAGAGAGATTTGGGGGGGGGGGAGGGGGGGGACGACACAAAGCTGAGCTTTGCGGTGAAGAGGCGGGCGCGTCATCCGGGGATTCCGGCTTCGTCCGGGTTTTCGAGCTTGCCGTGGCGTTCAGGGACGATATTTTAGGCCCGAGTCCTCCTGCTCCCATTGGTTGCCGCGGTCGAATCGTTATGATCACATCCTTCCACTGAGGGCCGCTGCTTCGTGTTTATTGGTAGTTAAGGATCTATTATCTATTCATCAACCTCCTATTTTTCCCAATTACACTCTCCTAAACTGAAGTACCAGCAGGTATTTTTCACGTTCACCATTAATGATTAAAAAAAAAAATATCTGCGTCTTTTAAATCTATTGGGCGATGTGATTTATTTTCTGAAAGGCGACGAATTGTGTGTGAAGAAGCTTATTTCTGCGATGCAAGAAATCCTCTTTCAGAACGCCCTAATTTTATCCTAGTCCCCCGCCCCCCGTCCTGTTTTCTTCCCACCTAGAAGTAAATAACGCGAGATATTGTTTAAATTGATCCGCACATTCATATAATTGGATACTTATCTGCCTTTTTCACAACAACTCTCAATCAAACAAAACAAGGACAAGGGTTGCTGGCTAGGATGGTTACGATCTCTCGTGGGAAAGATAGTTAGAACTAGGATATAAATGCCTGGGAGTTCCCTTCAGACGGGGCATTTTGTGAGTGTCAAATAGGAAGTGTACTTTTTTAAAAGATCCATAGTCCACGTGCACTACTTTTATGTTTTCTTTCATTTGACATATACAAATAACATAAAATACAAACCAATGGAATATATAAGCGAATGCTGTTGAAATGAACACAATATCATATATAATGACATAAAAGCCAAATATTTCCCGGTGGACTGCATGTAGGCGAAATGGGAGAGCAAAGTAGAAACGCTTTCAGCAGCGTGCCTCCATGAAGAAGCTTATTGGAGTTCTTTAGTCTACTCGCATCGTTTACATTCTCCTCTCCTCCTTCCTCATATCCTGATTTATTGGGATAAAAAAAGGACTATTTAATTCAGAGGAGGGTTGGAAAGAAAAAGGTTTGCGCCACAACTTGCTTTTTTACTTTGCGATTCTAAGCTTCTTTTCATTTTCTTGTAAGAGATTAATCTGCACTGCAAAACAATCCATCTCTCTCCCCTCCTTCGTTTCACACGACTAAATATTTTGGCAAAAACCTTAGAAAAGGGTAGAACGAGGGAAGAGCGGCCTTGGAAAGATCATTTTGTATCTTTTGGCGAATATACCAACCACGCCAATCTGGAATTGAAGATTTCGGTTGATCCAATTATTTTGGATTTATTAGCAAAGGATCGAAGAGATCGCCATTTCTCTTGAAAAACGCGAAATCCACTCACTTCTGCAGGAGCACTTTTATCTCTGTCCAAGCGTGTATACAGAATACCAAATACTATGGTGATAATTTATTTTATCCTTGGTGTATAATGAAGGATAGATAATTCTCCCGAAATCAGCGGATTTGACAAGCTCGGACGGATTGGCGTACCCAACAGTTCTCTTTCCGAGAGGCAGCTGTAGGCCAACAGATTCCGCCGTGGGATTGGAACAGAGGTGGGAAAGGGTTTTGATAAATAAGATTAAAAAGGCTTCAGGGACCACTTTATAGCCAAACCAAGTTTGAGTCTTAAAAGTTCCCAAATGGTAGTGGTGGTGGAGATGGAAGAAGTACAGCCACGCCAACCTGCTTCGAGAGTATCTCCAATTTTAATTTCTGCCAAGAAAGAAAATCTCACTATCTAAATATCTCCAGTCCCGGAGATTTGACCCCGCTCGCGTTATATGCTCAATCTCGGGCCTTTAGTGGGTTTCTGGTACGCCGGAGAAGTTTCGGAATAGCGACTCCCGAAGTGAGAAGCCGGCTGGGCTGTTTGGCTTCCTTTTCTCGGTCCAGCTTTGAAGGGGAGCCCGTCCGAATGGTCTCGGCATGACCTCCAAGAAGATCTCACCTGCCAGGGTCGTTCCGGCCCTCTTTCAAGCCGAAGTAGAACTGGAGCCCGGGTAAGCCCTTCCTTGCCCCGTCCCGCCGCTGACTTTGGACGGGCGGCGCAGAAAGCTGTCTGCCTGGCCGGAGGGCGCTGCAGAAGGGCCTCCTTTTTCTCCTGGGCTGGGAGTCCGGGGAAAAACTCCTTGTGTGTGTGTGTGTGTGTTTCTACCTAGGCCAGAATAAGCATCCCGCTTATTCCACGCTTCCCAGGAGCTGCTGCTGGACTGTCGAGAGGCCTTTCCAACAGAGGTTTGCGCTTTGTTGGGACGGGACAACTGTTTATTTTGAATATGTGTGTGAGACAAGGGGGAGGGAGATTGTATTTCTATTTTTTTTCCCTAGACCTTTTAATTCGGTGTCCTGAGTTCGGATCCCCTTCCTCGTGGATCCTGATGATCTTATCCCTTCTTCTCGGTCGCCCACCCATTATTTAAAGACCGGGTCAGATTCATCAACTCCGCGTTTCCAACCATCGCGACCTCCAGAATCCCCGGGAAATAAGTCAGCCAATATACACGCGGGCTCGCGGCGAAAAGTTCAGCCGTCCTGCTCTCCTAAGGCCTTCGCGGGCTCAGCGGATCTGGCCCGGGCTCACAAGAAAAGATCCAGAGGGCGAGGAAGGAGGGAGGGAGGGCTGGCGGAGAGATAATTGTAAGTGACTTCCGTGCAGATTGAGCTCTATCTGAAGGCAGATTCGGATTCATTGTCCGCTAAATTGAGCTGTTCCGACGTCTTGCTATCCCAAAGTAATTTTAGCAAGCGGTGCAGGCTTGCCTTTGCTCCTATCCTGGGATAGGCCAGAGCTGGATCTGCTAAGGCAGAGGAAGGCTCAACCCTTTGGAGATGACAAGAGGTCGGTAGCCTCAAAAGCGCCTGTTTCTCCGGACCAGTCAGGTCAAGGGCGTTTATTCAGTTGGCGTGAAGAAGCCGCCTCCCGTCCTAGCAGTAGCAGGGAAGAAGGACCGGATATTGGCCTGCGCTCTCCGTCGGATTTGTTCTCCGTAGCAGCTTCCCCCTCGATCGGAAAGAAGAGCGGCCTTGTCACCTAGCTTGCTTCGGATGCACCAAGAAATCGGCTTTTGTTGGGTGGGCGATGTTCGCGCTTAGCCTTTCCCCAGATAGTCTAAGTAAGGAATCGCTCTTTCGCGGAAATACGCGGGTCTCAGAGAACCAGTTGAAGAATTAGAGGGAAGTTCAGGATAAATGTGAACAGGGTCTGGCCCTGAATGAAACCTCTGGCCAAGTCTATCCAGGGAGAAACTTTTGAGAATCGCCAAGCTGCCAACTTGCATGCAGTGCCCGTGACTCGGTAAGAGTCGACCAAGAAGGCCCATCTTTCCTTTCCCCTAATCCGGTTGTCCCTCCTCTTCCTCTGCCAAGAGACCCCCAGAAAGATGCTGGTTTGAGCTGCATTATTCCTCTCTTTGGCCCTATTTAAGATCCCAAGCAGGCCAGCAATGTGGCGCTGGAAGTTTGGAAGCTGAAGGGAGATTCTCTGGATGGGTAGAACAACCTGGGGGTGTGCCTGGTTGTGTGTAGCACTATCAATGTACGTGTGTGGTGGGAGAGACTCCGGAGGTTTGCTTGCTTAAGCTTTGGTATATAATTTCTGGCACTCCGCACCCGGTTTTGCTGAGGTCTGCAGGTCAGGGCGGATTCCCTCCAGAAAGCTCTTCAATCTGACAGGGGAAATTAAGCATCAGGGAAGGGGGCCTGCACCATAAAGGACTCCGGGATAGTCTCGGCAACATGACTTGAGTAGAAATGACCCTAAAGAGCCCTGGCTGCAAATTAAAAACAAACAAACAAGATTGGCAAACAAAAGCAAAAACAGAAATGGAGGGGGGACGGGACAGACGAGGGAGATCATTTCCGGAAGTTTGTGGATTTCCTCCTGTCCTTTGGGGTAGAGGTTTGGATTTCAAAAGTTAGTCTCATGAGCTAAAAATACTCCTTGTTCCTGAAGCTGGCTAAGGCCACACATTAGTTCAAGCACGAAGTCAGGCCCATTCGTCTTCATGCAGCTTGTTTACAGCACAATAAGATGGTCCTCTGATTAAGCTATCGAGATAATGACTTCCCCTCTTTTCAAAGCAACCTCAGTAAAACTGCCACAAAATATATCCTGCTGCCTTGCCAGACTTGTCTGCATTTGTCTGCGTTAAGAATCAAACTATTTTAATTGGAATCATATCAGCCTTAATGTTTTTCTGTTCTTTGTCACCCCATAAGACAACGTATCCAGCCAAAAGGACAAAAAAATAAAAAATAAAGACACCCAAAAGTCCAACTGGCTAAAAGTCCACCTGGCTAAAAGTCCAACTGGCAAACTCTTTAATAATGTAATTAGCAATTTTTAAACCCTTCCTAGGATTACAAGTCTATCGACTGTTGTTTAGAGACCTCATCTGCTTCATTTATTAGATGCATTTAAATCTGTTTTCTGAATTTTTTTTGTGGTTTTCTCAGTGGGATTAGATTCAGAATGTACCAAAATGTAGTTTTTAAAAATTTAGTAATAAAAGGTGCAGTTATTTACATATTATTATTATTCTTTTTCCTCACAAACACACATATACATTAAGAGTGGAAATGACACGTTTGTATCTTTTAAACCGTACAGTATCTATAACACATTATTTTAAGAGGCTGGGAAAAGTAGCATTGTTTTATAAAAAGTCGGCAACAAGAAATATAACAGCACCATCCAAATCTATGTTGTTATTTTATGAATGACTAAAAGTTTCCATATTGTTTTGCAAATGAACTCGGTTTGCTTGGTTTGCACTGTGTCTAGAATGTGGATTTATTATTCAATATTTTTATTTTAAGAATTAATTGCTCAATAAAGACACTTTTTGTAAAGTCTTCTCTGGCCCCTACCTCTTGTTTTTTTTTTTCAATAAAATCCTAGGCATGCAGCTCCGCCTAGTGGACACGTTTGAAAATCTCGAACATAAATCTTACATTACATGGAAAACCGCTACAAATACAATTATTTTTCACTATGTATATCACGATTTCCTGAAGTCTCCTCTCTGAAAATGAAGAGCCTTATAAATACACTACATTCTTCACTTCAGAGCTGTTCTTGTATCTGAACTGTGACATAAAACTGTCTGGCATCAAATATTCTGAATCAGTGCAACAGTTTTACATTTCTGGTTAAACTTACGAATCTGCAGGCGTTGAATGCTTCATCATAACGTGTGATCGTGACTCATTTTCAGTAAAAAGATGTTTCTAAATTAATAAGTTCATTAGGAAATTGGGTTGGACACACCAGCAATCTGTCAGACACAAAACATTTCACAACGTCACTGTGAGAACTTTCCAAAATCCTGGCTGGAGTGAAATTGTACTCAATATTTTGAATTACATTATGAATACTGAAACCATATAAAGCTGCTTTCTTTGCTGTTTGTTTCTTTCCTTCCCTGTCTTTGTATTTCAGATAAGACATCACCTCAGATTCCCTAATTTGACTGCATTCACACCTATGATTTTGAGGGGGGAGGATTGGGGGAAAAAAGAGACTTTAGAACTGACCGGATATCAATTTTATGATTTGTAAATGTTTCCGATTACTGCAACAATATTTCTTCCAGATTTTGATTTAAAATGGAAAGTTTTGCTTGGATTTGAAATGGCACAAGCAAAAAATTTTCTCTCTCTTCAATTTCTTTCTCAATCCAAAATGTTTATATCAGGGTTAGGGTGCTCTCATCATACCAATGAAACTGGCAGCCATGAATGGTGACTTTTCTATGATTGGTTGTGATCTGGGATATACTGTTTTTCTTCTATTCCACAAGGTGTGAATGCTTAGTCCTTATCTCCTTGTATACTGGAGCTGAGATCTGCATCACATTCTAAGATTTTGTAAAAAAAAAAAAAAATGTGTTCCCAGTCTGAACTCAGATAGAATACAGGGCAGCTCTTCCAAAAATGGTGACTTTGATGGGTGTACATTTGGGTGTGCATTTGGCAATGTTTTCTGGTCACTTCCTCAAGCATGGTGTGCAGATATCCAATGTTAAGTTCTCATGAGTTTGCAGTTAGGATTTGGTTCTTACATTTTGGTCAGCTACTCCTTTGGTTTGTCTCTTGTTTCAAGTTTCCAGTATGATTCCAATCTGGCTTTGCCTTTGATTTTTGCATTTCCATGACCTGACTGCTTTTCTCACATCACCCATTTTGCAGATGCAGCTTTTCCACCCTTTCACTTTAGTTTTTCTTTTGCAAGAAGCTCAACAACCCCCTCCCTTCTCCCAGCCAGGAACATTATCAGCTAACTTTCTAGACAAATGCATGAAATTGTTGCAATTAGAATTGTGAACGTTGACACTACTTTCAAACCAAAATGAGCTAATTTCCATTTAAACATTCCCTTTAGTAAACTGATCTAATTAAGCATTTGGAAACTTATTTAAAAGTTTCTAGTCCTTGTGGTTGAATGCCTCTCTTAGGGCATTTCCTTCTTTCTTTGGAGTATGCTTTATTATCTCATTCTCCCCCCTCCCTTTCTCTCTCCCCCCCTCTCCTCACTGCACAAAAATATTACCATATCACTATATCACTATTATTGTGTTTCAGCACAACAATATCACCATATCACTATATAGTTGTAATATTTTTTGCAATCATGCACACCAAATACTTTGACTCCCTCTTTATTTATGACCAGCGCTGATGGTCCAGGACCTGGACACAGACTATTCTGAACCCATTGCAGAATTGGAGCTTCCAATGCTGCCTTCCTGCTGCTTTTTCCATGAAGGTACCAGAAAAGGTTCTGCAGGTTCCATGAAGACCCTCTAAAAGTTCTTCCACTTGAGATATCACCTGTATCTTTTTCTGGTCATAGGAGTGTCAAGAAATCATGAGCCCTTGGCTCAGGACTATGGGTTTTTATGCAGAAATATTTATCATCCTAGCTATACAATCTGGTTATTTCCATGGAAAACATCCCACATTAATAAGCCAAAAGAGCTATTTTGATGGGCTATTCCAAGAATATGTTTAATCTAACAGATCTTTCTTTCTTTCTTTCTTTCTTTCTTTCTTTCTTTCTTTCTTTCTTTCTTTCTTTCTTTCTTTTTCTTTCTTTCCTTCCCTCCCTCCCTCCTTGAAACCCTCATGGAACAGGAGGGATTTGCCTGCACAGATCATCAAATGAAAAATGTCACTTTGTTGGCTGAGATCATACAGTAGCCTAAACCAATCTTAAAACAGGCTGGATAGTTGATTGTTCAGCTCCCACCCATTGTCTTTGCATGTTTTATTCGGCCATCCAAGTAAGCCATCATTTAGCAAGGCATGTGGGCATGTCCTGTGTCTTTCAACCCAGTTTGGGCTGTGCCATCTTGACCCATCAATTCTCTGAAGTGGCATTTCATAGATTGTTCTGCACTGCACTGATCTGGGGGAGCCTCAGGCCTTCCAGAAAAGTTGCTGTTCCCCACACCTGTCTCCAGTCTGTCCGAACAGCAGGGCCATGGAATGGACAAGTTAGATACAGAAAGGGATGCCCATGTGAAACTTGATTCCTATTTTAAATGGTGGGATCAGGGATCTCCAACCTTAGCAACTTTAAGACTTGTGGAGTTCAACTCCCAGAATTCCTCAGCCAGCTTTGTGGAATTCTGAGGAATTCTGGAAGTTGAAGTCCATAAGTCTTAAAGTTGCTAAGGTGGAGAGCCCTGGGATACATTAATATTTTCCCCTCGAGGCTGAAACTTATTCTCTTCTAACATCACCCTCTGTTGACCCATTTTGTCAATGGACAGAGAGAGAGAGAGAGACAGACAGAGAAAGATAGGGACGGGAAATTACAGTGAGAAGAAAATGGGTGGGAGGCAGAAAGGAAACATTTCTCAGAGTTTTAGAGTGGGCCTGCTCAGCTTTCCCAGCGCCGTGGCATTTTTATGCCTTCTCCTCTCCATTTCCAATCGCCTCCCACGCGAAGTTTTGGGAGGAAATAGGTGGACGGAAGGAAGGAAAGAAGGAAGGCAATCCCGACGATATAAATCAACCCCGCTTCCGTGAAGCGGAGATTCAATATTAGCAACATTAAAGAGCCATTTGAGAAACTAATTAATACCAGGCTGTAAATTCGGGCCTCGTAGAAAGGCTTCAAGCCGCCTCTCGTTCGCCTTAAACAGCAACTCAAGACCGCCAGTCCCAGGACACCGCCGGCCTCCCTCTGCCCAGGACGCGGGAGTTTCCCCGTCCTCCCGAGGGAGGCAGGGACCTCGGAAATGCGAAACTTGGAAAAACTTCGGAACCGGGCCCAGAAGTCGGCGGCAGAGAAAGGCGGGAGCCCAGCCCGTTTCTCAGAGGTCCAAACTCTGGAACTTTTCGAGAAAGGGATTTCCAAGGGAGGGAAGACAAAAGACGTGAGTGCTGGGTTGAAGGTTGCTTGGAGAATCAATTTATAGCAAAATCCCAAAGCGTCCCAAAAGGAACAGGCCGCTTCCTTCTGAGTTCCCCATCCCGATCTCTCCCTTCGGTTTTTTGTTTTTTGTTTAATGGAGCGATTTGCCGTCTTTCTGAAGGAAACAAACGGCCAAGAAAGGAAAAGGGTTAGGATCGGGACGGGCAAAAGCGGAGTCTCTTCCATTCTTGTCTCATTTCTTTGGTCGTAAATTTAAGCCCAACTGTATTTATACGACTCCTGAACCTCGATGGTCTTTCAAGCAGGGGCGAAAGGGGCAGAGAATCAAACTCCCGGGCAGAGGGTGCGGGTCTGGGGGAGAATGGATTGGTGGCATGAGTTGGATGGCATTTTGCGTTGCTCTATGACTAAGGCTGAATTGGCTGGGAAGGTCCCTCCAACCCAGGGGTCTCCAACCTTAGCCACTTTTAAGACTTGTGGACTTCAACTCCCAGAATTCCTCAGCCAGCTTTCTGGGAGTTAAAGTCCACAAGTCTTAAAGTTGCTAAGGTTGGAGACCTCTCCTCCAACCTACCTTTTGCCTACCTTTTGTTCAAAACCTACCTTTTGAACCATTGCTGGCGTGTGGGGGGCTGTTGTGGCCAAACTAGCAGTTTGGGAAGAATCTCTTAAAGAGGCTGAAGACAACCCCAAATTTTCTAAAAGGGCGGAAAGAAGGTTAGTAAACTTCAAACTTCGGTCTTCCCTGTGTGACAAACGTCCTGTTATTCCTCATGACTCCATGGAGCGGCCAGTGGAATAAAACAGTATTTTTTTTAAAAAAAAAATAAACCCTCCTAACTCCTCTTTTATTTGTCCCAGGGTACACAACAAACACACAAACAAAACACAAACGCACAGAAACAAACCCCTTTGCTTAGGTGTAAACTATTTTTTGTCCCGCCCGATCAAGTCAAGCTAAACTTGGAGAAAGTGAAGTCTGGGCAACAACAGTTCGAAGGAAAAAGCTTAGGATTGGGCGCAGCCTAATACGGTGTTCATTTCAGAATAATTTCCCAGAGCTCATCGCCCCAACTCTATTGTAACAGTTCCAGTTTAATTCAGTCCTTCCCAGCCCCCTAAATTCAAGCGCAAGCCTCTTTATTCCTAGAACCTTGGAGGGTCGCTATCCTCCTAGAGGAAAATTGTTGGCGGAATTGTGTGTGCGTGTGTGTGTGTGAGAGAGAGAGGGGGGGAGAAAAGAAAGAGAAAGAAAGAGAAAGAAAAAGAAAGAAAGAAAGAAAGCCACACTTCTGGTTCTTCGGAACGGAGGGAACCGCAAGGAGCAGCTGCTTCCTGGGTTGTCGACCTTAACGCTAGTCTGTTGGTGCGAAGATCGAATCCCACCCGGTGCCCGATGCGTCCAGCTTCTCTTCGGAAACAAAGGCGCTGCTCCGATTTCAACATTTAAAGTAGGAGCCTTCTTTAGCGGAACCCCAATTTGGACTTCATTTTTAGCTTGGGGAATTCTGAACCCCCCAGGCTGACAGGGCTTCTTGGAGGAGGAGTTCAAAACATCTGGAGCTCGCACCAGATTGTCTAGGTAGCCTAAGGTAATGGAAAGAGGTGGGAGCAAGAAGAATCGTTTTGGAATTGGATATTCCTAAATTCAGCTAAAGTGAGGAGGAGGGAAGACTGGAGCCGCCAAGATAAGATTGCTCCTTTCTTCTCCACAGGCTCCAGAGGCAACTGCTTAAAATTTGTGGCCATACCACTCTGAACCCTACTAGGAATTTCGTATATCTCGGTCGGGGTCCAAACTTGGCAACTTTAAGACTTGTGGACTTCAACTCCCAGAATTGCTGGCTGGAGAATTCTGGGAGTTGAAGTCCACAAGTCCGAAAGTTGCCAAATTTGGGGACCCCTGGCTTAGCAGAAGGAGACCATCAGTCACATGGACTGGCTGAGGATTTAGGGAACTGTAACCAGAAACTCTTTCTTGCTATTCTTTTCTGTAGGGGAAGGGTCAGAATGGGGAGGATTATGATCACCCTTGAAAGTTGGGCAGTGATGTCTTGAGACTGTTCAGAAGGGTTAGGGTTAGCTTCAGGTGTTTCTTCCACCTTCCCCCAAATGTCTGAAAGAATCCGCCATTGATTCAACAACACCCCCCCCCCTCTGGTCATGAACAAAAAGCAGGGGTCCCCAAACTTGGCAACTTTAAGACTTGTGGACTACAACTCCTAGAATTCTCCAGTCAGAAGTTGCCAAGTTTGGAGACCTCTGAACAAAAGAAACCAAAGGGGTTGAGTCAGTGGGGGAAGAACCCTGGACTTTCAGGCAATCAGGAATGGAGCAATTCTTGGGCTCAGAAGTTCAGAAGCTGAACAAGGGATGGGAAGGGGCCTGTTGGATTGGTTTTAGGGGGTCATTTGGGCCTCTCAGTGAGTTGCATCAATGCCCAGAAGTCTGAAAACAGACAGGCTAAATGGCAGAATTAACTACTTCAGGCATTGTGGTTCAAGTGGAGGTGCCCCTTGCCAGTCCTCACATTTGCTGGAAAATATTTGCTTTTTTTTTTTAGGGGTAAGAGAAGAGTTTAAGTGTTCGGGTTCCTTAGGTTCCTAAATTCACTTCTTTCCTTTGGCACAGAGTTACCAGTTATAATCAGTTCTACCATCAAGAGTGGAGAGAAAAGTAGGCCTTGTGAACTTCCATGTGTCTTCTGGGGAGGCACCTTAAAGCTAACATTTCAAAAGTAAAAATGTAGAAACAATCTTTTTTTGTTAAAAAGGAGACTCTCTCTGGACTTCTTCATCATTTGTCTTGGTAGATCGACAGATGCCAAAGTGCACAATGACATTGGTTGTTCTTTAAAAAAAAAAAAAAGATGGAATAAGCCTATCTGGTCATTTGTTTTCAACCACAAAGGAGCATTTCTTGGAAATGGAATAGTTAATTTTGTAAACACACTGGAAAAGAGCTGCTGGGTCATCCAAAAATGGTGGGTTGAGAGTCACTGAAAGGAAGGACGGAAAGATGCAATACTTGGCCTTAACTTCTCACAGACAGCATTCAAGTCACTATAATTGGAACTAGGATATTAATAAAATAATTGTGTCGAGGGCCATCCCACTCTTTAATATTATCTTTCTACCCACCTGCCCACCCGCCTGCCTGCCCATTCATCCATCATCTCTATCTCTATCTCTATCTCTATCTCTATCTCTATCTCTATCTCTATCTCTCTATCTCTATCTCTGTCTATCTATCTATCTATCTATCTATCTATCTATCATCTTCATAAGAGGCCTATTTTGTTGGAAGTTAGTAAAATCATTTCATAATAATGGTTATAATATTGATATAATATAAGCAACTAGAAATAAAGCTGAGAGAGAGAGAAATGTCAAGCAGAGATTTAATGAAATGCTGTTTGGATCATTTAAGATTAATTACTTAACCATAGAATAATGTTGAGTGAGTCGCTATATAAATCAAATAAATAAATAAATAAATAAGCATTGTTTTTAATGCAATGAATTAATAAATCCATTAAAGCAGCATTACTTAAAGCTTCCTTAGCTGCATGTACACATCCGTTTAATTTTCTTGGCAGCAGTGCAGAACTCTGCTGCTTCCTTCTTCTGAAATTCTTTTATTTTATTTCCTCTTTAGCTTTCAGTCCTGCTGTTTCTAACTCATCTCCTATCAGCCAAAGTCTTCTGAGCAAGTTTTCAAGCCAGTTTTTAGGAGGAAAAAAAGAAACCCAAACAATTCTAAAGACAAGATAGTTGAATAATATGTATTCAAATAAGATCGGCAAAAAGATCTGGGGAGAGGAGGGAGGTCAGAAAGAGGAAGGAAATGAAATGTGGAAGAAAAGTCTTCAATATTTATGTATTTTCCCATTTGGAAAAGATAGAGTCTTGTGAGTCATTATATGGCAACAGCAGGATGCACACAAACCATCCACTCAGAGACATATGTAACTTTTCCCATGCACTACATTCTCACCATTCTCTCTTTGTCCTCCTCTAGGAGATATGAGCAATTCCTCAAAGAACTAACTTCTCAACTGTTTTTCTATGCAAAATAAGAGAAAGTGAGGAAGGGGGAAGCACATTCAGATTTGCAAGATTCAACCTTGAGCCGTGATGCTGCAGTGGTTAGAATGCAGTATTGCAGGCAAACTCTGCTGACTGTCAGGAGTTCAATCCTCATCGGCTCAATATTGACTCAGCCTTCCAAGGTTGACTCAGCCTTCCATCCTTCTGAGGTCAGTAAAATGAGGACCCAGATTGTTGGGGGCAATAGGCGGACTCTGTAAACTGCTTAGAGAGGTCTGTAAAGCATTGTGAAGCAGTATATCAATCTAAGGGATGCGGCTGTGCTAGTCAATCAGAAAGGTCGGTAGTTCGGCGGTTCTAATCCCTAGTACCACGTAACAGAATCAGCTCTTCCCGTTACTTGTCCCAGCTTCTGCCAACCTAGCAGTTCGAAATCATGTAAAAATGCAAGTAGAAAAATAGGGAGCACTTTGGTGGGAAGGTAACAGCATTTAGTTTCCCAGTGTGGTCTACCTTGTTGGGCTGACATGCAGAAACATACTAAATGGCACTTCGTTGCTGTTCTTGAAATATTAAAACTGAGACTGGGTGGCCAACTATGAGGTATATTACTTTTTGTACTCCATAATGTGGAGAATGGACTGGACGATCTCCAGTATATCTTGCTGCATGGTTCTAAAAATGTGCATTTTCAAATGTTGCACAAAAAGTATTTGTCTGTAAATGTTGCTTTTTTTGCGGATTATGGGAGTGTCTCATTAGGATAGGTTGGATAAGCTTTATATTTATTGCAGGCTGGAAAAACTTCATGATTATTTTTATTTTTTTTGCCTGACACAGGGGAAAAAAGAACTTATGATTTATAGTTTTGATGATTATGCAAGATAGATTATAGAAAGAATAGATCTATGTTGTAACTATAAAGGTAAATTTATAATTGTACTTAAAACTGCTGGAAAGAAGATGGGAAGCCACATCTCTGTATATTTATTCTTTCTTTTCTATTTTCCCTTTTTTTTTGCTCTTTTTGCTTTCTCTTTCATCTTTTTCTTTTTTTTTGCATTAGTTTTTAATCTATTTTTAAAAATTTTATATGTGTGTGTGTGTGTATGCATATGTACATATGTATACTGTATATGATTGGTTGGATAAACTCAGCTTTATGTTCTATCAATATCTAACTTTTGCTTGATTGTACAATAGAATACAGTCCTCTACAATTCACCCTGGAATTCCTTTGGGAAGAAGTGTTCCAGTAGCCAATGGCTGGTTTGCAACGACCTGCCTTTTGGCAGTCATTCTGCCTGTTGCTTTGCTGATAACATTATGCTCTTCCTGATTGAAATGTTGATCAGCTCTTGCCTTGTGGTTTCATACTTTGAGTTTATGCTGCTGTAAGCTGCCTTGGGAGATGAGGTATAAATCATTATTTCTAAGGGTAGCTTTAAAAAGAGAGTTGGTTCAAAGCTTTGAAACACAACTTACTGAGATGATATCTTCAGAATACAGTGCATGTCTGAATGCCATCCCTCTTGGAAATGTACTGTGGCACATTAGAAGAGACTCAAATTTTCCCCCTTTTGACAAGCAAGATTTTTCTTTATATGATTGTGTGAAGAGCATTTAAACAGGGGACACATCTGTATGTATAAAAAACATTTAATACAGGTAGCGAATTAGAGTACCATCAAGAATCACAGACTAAACCATCTAGTTCTTGCATTATGCAAAATTTCCACAACCTTCGATCTTATTTCTTTCCCTTTTGAAAAGAACTATAAAAAGGGAACAATAATTTTAGAAAAATCAAGTATACTTGGCAACTAGCAACATTTATCGCAAGACTGTCTGGGTCCAAGAATATTTTTCTGGAATCTTTAAAAGATGAAATGTATGAAGTTGAAAATGAGATGCAGCATCATATAATCAAATAAACTGGGTAAAAGCAAAAACTTCCTCCCGCTCGCTGTCTGAGTATATATGTATATATATGTATACATATATATGTCACACTAAGGAGGGATATAGCTTTTTAAACATCTCTATTCAATATTTCTTTTCCAAAAGGAATTTGTGTAGATGGAAGAAATGTATGAGGTATTATTTTGCTGACTGAACCAAAATGGAGATCAAATTTGAATAAAACACTATTTATTTAAAGAATGCTTCAAGGTTATTTTCTGCTTGATTCTTCAGCTATTGTTATTTTCCACATTTTTAAATACCATGGATTCAAACAAAAATATACTTTGGCATTCAGTGTTTTGTATTCTAACAGCTAAGAACACAGAAATAAATTGAGATCCATCTCTCCCTCTCCCTCTCTTTCTCTCTCTCTCTCTCTCTGTATGAAATTATCATGCTGAAGACATAATAGTAACTGTAAACTGTGAAGCTGCAGGTTGGCATGATTGATTGCACATATTCTGGGAATTCCGGCAATGAAATCTTGGATTACATAACTGCATGGTGATTTTTTTTCTTAATTAGCTTGACCTGATCTTGTCTGTAGCAAAAAGTGATGTGAATGGGCTTGTTAGATGGTGACTGTCCTTTTAAAATGCTCACATTGCTGCTGCTGGCTTTTGCTTAGCTTGAATTTTTATTATCTGGAATTATAATTGGTTACTAATTATTAGTTGGAGGGCCAAATGTTAAATAAAAATAGGGAGTTTTTTTTTCCTCTTCTAAGACTTCTAAATTGAATTGCATGGGTATATTCTTGGACTGGTCCCAGCTATTCTAGTATGGGGGAGAGAGACATGAACTGAAGTGTTAAAACTTTTGAGCTTTGTGGGAATCTTCCTTTTCGTTCAGCTGGGTCAGCCCATGTTTAAACATTCACGAAGTGCATGTTTTCTTCCTCCTGATTGTTAAAAATTAAAATTCTGATCATATGCAATTTCATATTGTAGACATGAACTATAATGACTTCAAGAATACAACAGTTGTTTCTGTTGTTCTCATTATAAACAATGATTAGGGAGAAGCTCCTTGGTGCTGTCTGACCTTGCTTGTTTTCTTGCAGACATTTCATTAACCAAACTAGGTAACATCATCAGTGAGCACTGATGATGTTAGCTAGTTAGGGTAATGAAACCTCTGCAAGAAAACAGGCAAGCTCAGAGAACACCAAGGATCCCACATTTCAACCCCGAGCTATAAACATTCTCCTTTATTGGAATGAGCTCCATTTTGGTTTAGAAAAGGAGATAATATATTTACAGGTAATGTAAAAATGAACACAATCCGATAACTGGAAGTGCACAGCTGCCCTTTCATCTATAGCTGCTAACAGGTCATTCAAGGGGCAATAAAGACATGAACGTTGGTGTCTAAATGTAGCCACAGCTTTGCTATTGAAGAAGAAAAGAGGCACCATCAGCTTCAGCAGCTGTCAATGGGATAATCTATGCCAAAGACTTCATGACCATGACTTCTGGTTGCCTCAATGGAAGCTTTTGTGACAAATGTTGCTAGTGCGTATATGTATAGTAATTGTTCCTTTTTTTATATAGTTTTTTTTGGAAATAAAGGAGTTAGAAGTAATGGAAAATAAAATTTAGCAAACTTAGCACTAACTAAAGTGGAAGATAATGATAATGACTCAGAGGTAATTTTTTTGTGCAAGGTAGCATTCTATAAAAAAAATAAGGCAAATACTTCATAATCATAGTACTTTGTTGGGGACCATCTCAATGAAAAATGCTGACTTCTAGATCCTTTTCCTTTCTTAAAATTGTGCTCTGGCATGTTTCATTACCATGGAACAATCTCTAATGCATTCCATACTTCTGGGTCTTCACTTACTATAATATTTTTTTTAGTTCATATGATCAGGCAGAAGGCAGTCTTTGGCTCAAGCATCTGAGTACCCACAAACAGAAAAGGGGTTTGGTTGCATATATCCAGGAAAGTATGTGTGGGAAAACACAGAGTTGTAGGAATTATTTGTACAGATCAAACATTTTCTCTCTAAAACTAATAATGTGAAGAGATTTAAGTCTGTGAAGTGATTGTCACTATTGAGATTCTGTTCATTATAATTCAAATGTGTATTGATGTTTAAATTTCAGTGCAATTCTTCAATAATTGAATGGAATTTAAATTTTTTAAAAATCAGATCACTGCATCTGACTAGTAATCACTGGGAAAGAGGAGTGTTCAAATATTTCAGATAGCATTGGATAGATCTTGTGGTTTGCATACATTCCTGTGCAATTACAAACATGGTCTAATCCCAGCAAAGAACATCTTGGATTTATAGCTGGATGAGGATAAAATGGATGGGGACTGGTTAGAGGTCAGAGAACATTAATTGGTTTGTTGGAATGGCTTGGAATACACCAAACTATTGGGTGCATTTTCAGACCAAATCACATGTGATTTACCTGGTATGAATAGACCTGCCTGGGGGAAGTGAAAGCAGTGAGCATAATTTATAAAGATAGAAACATGTCAAGAATATTGTTTTATTTATTTTTATTTTTTCTCTCATGTCTTTGATTTTTCTTAGCTTCTTTTTTAGTATTTTTCTGCTTATTACATACAATTACTCTTAAACTGAACAGCTCAGTTGGTATATATTCATGTCTTTAAATTAGGTGTTTAAAATAAATGCCATAATATTGGTACTCCATTCATTCATTCATTCATTTTCAATGTGTATGGCTACTCATCTCAAATTCATGACTCTAGATAGGGTTGTTGTATTTTTTACAATCCTGTTATCCCTTCTTATTGGAGTGGAATCAGGGTGACTGAATGGAGGTGAGTGTTTACTGGCCAGATGCTCTTCCTGACACCTATGTGGAGTTCACAGCAGATATTTTCTCTTTGTGCCCTTTCAACCTTCTGAATGGCAGCCTATCATCTTCACCTCTAGACCACCACACCCCTCTAGATAGCTAACAACCATTAAAGACGGTATATAAAAACATGCAACAGCAGCAATAACAACCATACACATATAATCAACAACCAAAGTAGAAACAAAACCAACATCATCTTCATGGAGGATAATGTTCCAAAGGGCAGGCATCATGACTGTAAAGGGTCTTTTCTTTGGCCCTGTCAGATGGCTCTCCCTAATAGACAAGCCCAGGAGTGTGCATGCCCTGCCAGATCTCGGATAGGTAATCGGGGACAGGCAATAACTCAAAGCATCACTGCCTGCATCTTGAATTGGTAACTATACAGGCAACCAATGCATTGAAGTAGTCCATGTTATAAGACATGGGCACTTGGCAGCTGGCATGTATTTACAAGTGGTTGCAGCATCCTGGGATCATGTGATCACCATTTGCAACCATCTCAATCAGATTCGGACAAGCAAAGCCAGATTCACTTAATACCTATATGTTTTACTTAACAACTGCAGTGACTTAACAATCAAAGCAAAAAAAAAAAAAAAGGTCATAAAAATTGGCCATGATTCAGTTAACCACTTTGTTTAACAATGGAAATTTTGTGGTCATAAGCAAACGACTGCCTGTATATCTTCAAGCTCTTTCTAAATACTAATATCCATGCAAAAATTTTCCCACCTCCATTTGGGTACAAATTTGACTATCTCTACAAAATTCCATGTTTTATGCTGTCCACTTTTGCTTTAAAAAACAAACAAACTCAGTTTAAATCCTTAATCTCTCTTCAGTACTAAAACATTGGATTATCTATTTATTTGGATGAGAATCCAAAGATCTTTTCATAGAGTTTTAATTGGCATATGCTTATGTCTTATGTTTACATCTAATCCAAAAGTCTTTCTTGACTTAAAAGAAGTCCATAAAGGGTTTGTTTTCCATTTTCTATCCTCATTTCCAGAGACAGTGAGCCTTCAGCCAACAGTGGTAACCTGATGTACCAAACTAACTCATCTGGATTGAGGAAGTGAAAGCAAAATCTCTCTTCATCCTCTTCCACTCCTTCCAGGTTTCATCTTCCACAAGATCTCCAGAACTTTATTGAAGGAAAAGGTAACACATGAAAGAGAGTGCCATGATCATAGCTGAAGATCGTTTTCCTAGAAAGAAGTTCCTGTTAAAATCCCTATGTCTCTTTCTGATTATCAACTTTATCTATTGAGATTATCTGAAATATATAGATTGTTTTAAGGATTGGTCTCAGCGGGCTTGAAGTTTGATTTTCCAAAAGCATAGAATACAGAGAGAATGAGTAGAAAAATATTGAATAGTCCAATATGGAACTATTAATATATTATATTTTAAACAATATGGTACATCAAAGCTCTCTTGCCTAAATATTTGCGTAGGCTTAAAAAGGCATTGTTAATTAAAATGTAATTGTTACAGGTATGCATTGATAAATGCAAACTATCCCATTTTGATATTCGTTCTTCTGATCTCAAATATGATCTTGACTATTAATTTGGCCAACTGTCAATGGAATACATGAACTGCATAGTTGGAGCCATTGTCATATATGGCAGATCATTACCAGTTTTTATATCCGCTATAGGAACGTAGTCATTGGTGGGAACCCTTAAATAGGATGCGAATGAAAACCTTCACCCAGTTATAAGAAGATAATTACAAGTAGCCCTTGATGTACAACCACGATTGAGTCCAAAATGTCTGTTGCTAAGTGAGATAGTTTTACCCTGAATTTTACATAATTTTGCTCCATTTTACGACTTACCTTGCCACAGTTGTTAAGTGAATCACTGCAATTGTCCAGTCAGTAACATGGTTGTTAAGTGAATCTGGGTTCCCCCACTGATTTTGCTTGTCAGAAAGTTTCAGAAGGGATCACAAGTAAGGACCAGTTGCCAAGCATCTGAATGTTGATCACATGACCATGGGGATGTTACAAACGCTGTAAGTGTTAAATTTGGTCATAAGTCACTTTTTTCAGTGCCATTGTAACTTTGAACGATCACTAAATGAACTGTGGTATGTCTGGGACTTTCTGTATAGGCAGGTGTATAAATTTACAATATATGGTAAGGGAGTTTGATTATATCTTTTCTGGACCTGCTTTTATTGGAAGCAACTGTTAAAATGCAAAAAGGAGGGCAGGAAAAACCAGTACACTGACCTTGAAACTGATAATTCAGAATTAGGATTCTCTAGTTTTCCTGAGCTTTGGGCACTTCCGATGTATAATTTAGACCTGACATCATTCCAGTCAGAATACATTGCTTTGAGATTGGCCAGTATAAAATGGTAGAGGGAGAAAAGGCCAGCAATGATTCTGAAGATATTAAGTTTGGTATTATGCTAGGTTGACTTATAGAACTTCACAAATGGGAAATTTTCAGGAAGTTTCTCCATGCAGGTTTTAGGTCTCTTAAAAAAGATTTCTTTACGACTGAGGGAGGGGAAATGTGGGAGCTCCTGAGAGGAAGTATGTCTTAACATTAGATAAAAGTTAGATCTGTTGTAGGCCATTCACCTATTCCACTAGAACTCCACTGCTGTACTTTTTTGACCAGTATTCTTCATCCAAAAGAGGAAGAGGAGGAAACAGAGAATCATCTTCAAAGGTCAAATTTCTGCAGGAAGAAAAATTGCAAATGCAAACTAATATGGATGGCATATCTTCAAGCTCTAAAGGAGAAAATACTTGAAAAATGTTGACTCTAAGTTTGGAGACCTCTGAGTTAGTTGAAGCAGGGGTTTTAAAATATCAGCTTAGGCCCATATCATATCATGACCCTTAATAAGTCTATAATGGGGGGAAAGGTGGAAAGAAAGAGAAGAGGAGGGCAACCAGTAGCAACATAGTTGGTACAATATTAGAAGGTTTGGGGACAAATCCTGCTCATAATAATAATCAATCTAATAAGGGTAGAAGGCTATCTTCTCTTACATCTTACCTCCACAGTAACTGAAAATTTTTGCTAATTTCTTCTTCTTTAAATAATAATATTTTCTTAGCAGGATCTTAATTTATTACTTCTTATAGAATTATTTAAGACTTATTGCATGATTTAATTTGTATTGATTATGTAGCATTTTCTCTAGTATCGCTTCTCGTAGAAATTTAGTAGACAATGTGTCATCGGCTGAGTCATTGTTTCAGAGATATTTCCTTACCTTAACCAGAGAATAGAACAAACCCTGGCAGGCAAAAAGGCATAAGGAGTGGGAGTGAATTCTGACCTACTTCTGGATTTCCCATAAGTTTTCCCTGGTGGAAAACTGGCAGGAAGCATTGGAAAGAGTGATCATGTGACTGAGTTGAGTGTGGCAGCACTGAAGCAGTGACAATTTTGCTGAATATTAAACCCACAAAAGTAATAGCATCCAGATTTTTGAATGCATCCTTTAAGTTAGCCCACTTGAGGCTGATTCAAAAATTGTTGCCCTATATTGTACTGTTTTGCCCAACTGAAATTCACAAACAGACCAAGAGGCAGGAGAATTTTAGTAGTGTAACAATAGCAATAGCACCTAGACTTATAGACCATCCCATAATGCTTTACTGCACTCTCTGGGCAGTTTACAACTTGAACATATACCTCCCAACAACCTGGCTCCTCGTTTTACTAACCTTGGGAGGATAAAAGGATGAGTCAATCTTAATTCCATCAGGATCAAACTCCAGACTGTAGATAGTTTGCCTGCAATACAGCATTCTAACTGCTACACCTCCAGGGCTCAATATAAATTTGGGAAAGATTCTTAAAATCTAAAGAGTAGCCCTTCTATGTGCCCTTCTTCTATTTCTGGAAATGTTAAGGGGAAAACAGAAAGATAGATGTATCTCACAATCTGACATTTATTTTATGAACTAAAATGAAGTTCAGAGGAATTTTAAGTTACTCCAAACTCCTTCTCTTGTTTTGAAGTTTTCTATCAGTTCTGAAACTTGGTAACATATGTGCTACATACAAGTAACAATGTGTACCTGAGAAATGAGCTTTAATTTATTTTTACAATATCGAGCCAACCTGTTTTTCAAAACAAGCTGTGTGTCTTTCACAGAATAAAAATACACAACCAGCAACGTATACAGAGAAAGTCTATTTTTTCTCCCTTTCTACATTTAATTTGATACTCTATATTTAAAAAGAAGAAAAAAATCTCCCAAGAAATTTGCCATTCAATGGATTGGGAAAGACAACAGAGAGGAAGGAAAGAAATATCCACTGAAGATATCAAACGTTACTGTTCCTCCCCCCCCCCCCCCGCAGATATGCTTCTGATGGTTTTACTGTGTAGTTGCTATTTCATGTATAAACCAACCTTGAGACTGATAACGTGTAATTTATCAAAAGTCATCTAATGACCATCTGGTTGGGCATTTCATTAAACTGAGGTTGAAATTAAAGTCCATCTACAGACCATCATTATTCTCCTTGTTATTCTTAGCCCAAATAATTATCTGTATGTGTAGAAGTGGTTTTAAGATAGTTCTAAATATTCTGTTTTCTTTGTTTTGGCAAACTAATTTGATAGAAAACTTGCATTGTGTTCTGACAGAACACAACTATAAACATCTATTGTCTCCAAACATGTTTTGGCTATCTGAATATATGAAATGTATTACAGATCTTGGGGGGGGGGAACATCTATTAATTCCCCAGTTACTAATTCTTTAATTTCTAGGAGGATGAATAGCTCCACAGGTTTCAAAGAGACAAGACAGCAGGTGAGTTCTGTATTAATTCATTTATTTGTCACTGCAATCAATGGACTCTCAGTGGTTTACAGTAATTAAGAGCCCAAACAAGCAATTCTAATTAAAGCATTCACTCTAAACAAATCCCATAAACCATTATAAATAGCATCAATCAGTCATAGGCATCTCATCGCTCTCCAAAAGTCCTTAAAATGTTTTTTAAATGATTTCTGGAATGCTAGTAATGTAGGGGCCAGCCTGATTTCTAAAGGGAGGCAATTCTTTAGTATAGGGCCCACAGCTGACAAGCAACACCTACAAGCTTGGGAAGGCGCCAGCCTTTTTACCTTGGATACTTTGGTTGAGTAGATGAATTTTGTTTGGACAAAGTGGCTGTACAAAATACTTGAGTTCCAAACCATATATAACTTTAATGGCAATAACCAGCACTTCGCCTTTCACCTAGAAGCTAATGGGAAGCCAATGCAAAGCTCTGAGAAATGGCTGGGCACCTGGAGTTTCTAGATGATCTTCAATGGTAATCCAAATATGATGTATTGAAATAATCCAATCAAGTACTCGTAAAGGCACAAATCATTATTGCAAATTCCTCCTGCTGAACAGAGGACCATAATCAATGCACTAACAGATGTGTGATCCTGACCCTGATCTCCATCTACTTGTAAAGCAATAGTTGGGAGTCCAAATGGACCTCCAAGTCACAGACCTACTTTAGCAGAAGCAGTGCCTACTAGAACAACTAAATGTACAATCACTAAGTCCATCTTGATGAGATTAAACTCAACTGGCTTCCTTCCATCCAGTTCGTATTAGACTAGAGACACTGCGATAAAACAAGTCATTATAGTAGCCATGGGTGTTCCAAAATTTCTTAAACTAATCTAAAGCCATGGTGACAAAGTGGTTAGATTGCAGTACTGTAGGCTAACTCTGCCAACTGCCAGAAGTTCAATCCTCACTGGTTCAAGGTTAACTCAGCCTTCCATTCTTCCAAGGTCGGTAAAATGAGGACACAGATTGTTGGGGGAAAATGTTGACTCTGTAAATCACTTAGAGAGGGCTGTAAAGCACTGTGAAGCAGTATATAAGTTATTGCTCTTGCTAAATATATCTAACAGAGACAACATGCAGGTAGTCCTTGACTTACAACTATTCATTTAGTGACTGTTCAAAGTAACAATGGTATTGAAAAAAAGTGACTTATTTTTCACATTTAGGATTGTTGCAGCATCCCCATGGTAACTGAATAGTGCTAGATATTTCTTTCCAGTACTTCGGAGTATTCTTTAAAAAAATATCACCACTATATACGGTAAATACTCCTTCTGTATGAAAATATTGTGTCTCTTATGATATTGACATTATTGTCACTATTCATTTGTTGCATTGTGGTTTTTCACTATCTATTTAGCAACTGTTTACAGTTAACAAAAGATGATGAAAAGGTAACTTTGTGACTTTCCTCCCTTGTACAACCTTTGCAAATTCATAAAGCAAAGGAAAACTAAAGTAGGAGCATAAGTAGCATCATGCTTTCATTTAGCTACCATGTTGCCTAATGACCAAGTTGCTATATCAATATGACTCATTAAACAAGGACTACCTGTATGTAAAAATTAAGGGAATATAAAGTTAAAAATGCTTGAATCATAAATACATCAACATTTATCACTGTGCCAATCCCCCATTACCCATTTTTCTTTTTTTAAAGGCAGCATATGTTATTTCATATCTGTTCCTCTTTCCTTCTTAAGGTATTTTGTGAGAAATACAGGCATGCTTGGCACCTAAGTAATGCTAAACATTAAAAAGAAAAAGTGTCTATATCATTTAGTAAGGTAGATAACAAATAACATTCTCTGTTGTGAAAAAGGGAGAATGTATGAACAAAAGGTAGAGAATGAAAAACAAAATGAGAAAACTAAATAGGAAGGAAAACTGGTTGTTGAAACACATCCAAGTGTTGGTATGGCTTCTATCGTGTGAATTGGGTGTGCGTGATGACGATTAGATGTTATTGTAGTCTACAGGGTAAAGGGAACTTTTTCAGGTGAACCTGTAATATGCTGAGAAGATCACCTTTGGAAATCCGGTAATCAGAAAATGTGTTCTTCTGTTTTGCATTGTTTTTCTATGACTGGAGGATTCTGAGTACACAGAAACAATTTAAGAGACTAAGAGAAGGAACAAAAGTGCATTGCACAGTTTTGTGTGAAGGTGGCCACAAATCAGTTATAAACAGTAGACTGTTTAAATGGGGTAATTTATTGGCAATTTATTTTGGGGAATAAAAATAATTATAATTTATTTTGGGGAATAAAAATGATTATAGCTGATTTTTATAATTCCCAAGCACTTGTCGATAACCATATTTTGTTTTCATTGGCTAGAAAACTGGAAACTGAGATCAGGTTTATTTTTTAATAATCAAAGGTTGCATTAATTTCTTCTATATCTATAAACAAAAAGAAAACAAAAAGAGTGATAAAGTAGCGTATTGAAAATTCAATGATTGGCTGAGCATGGCAATTAATGTTCAAAAGCCAGAAGAGAATAGCCAAAGGCAAATCATCTCTAAGTTCAAATATCCATTAAACAATGAATCTTGAAAAACTTCCGGTTTGCGTGGCTTCGGGGCAGCAGGAATTCGCGACAGCTCGCGATTCCTGCTGTGCTAGCCGTCGAGGTACCCCCGATCCAGATGGGTCAGGGGGATATGGCTGCCCTGTAGGGACAGCTGAAGAGAGAGGGGAGTCGGATAGGGAGGTGGGGGCATCGCAGACCCCCCCCTTCTCTGGGAAAACCCCTTTTTCCCAAGGCGGTGGAGCGGCGGTCAGCAATGGCCGCCACGAAGAAGCCAGCAACCGGGTAAGAACTGTGCTGGAGGAAGTGTGAAGAGTGAAAGTTCTGTCTGAGCTGGGTCAAGTAACACCTTTTAAATTGCCTGGAATTGAGCTGCTTGTTGCTGGAGGATACATTGTATCCCTAAGAAGAGCGAAAAGCGGCGGAGAAGCTGTTAAAAGGAATTTTTTTTTTTTTTTTACTCTCCCACCCCACGGAAAAAGCAGAAATATTTCGATATATTAGACATTGAAAGTGGATTGCTTTGAAAGTTGAAGCTAAGAGACAAAGGGATTTTTGGACATTGAAAAATTTGAGAAATTGGAAAATCTCTGCTGGAGGTATGGATTTTTGATTATTTAAAATTGTCATTGCAAGTGGGAAGGGAGAAAAAAAATTGGAGCAGAAGCTGAAAAAGGAGGAGATTGTCTAGAACATCTTTGTGGATCCCAAAAGAAGATATATGGTAATTGGACCTCTTTGATTAAAAATTAATCCAGAAAAAGAAAGAGAAGAAGGAAGAAAAGTATTAACTTTTGGAACTTTTTTTCTTTTTTTAATTGCTTTTGATTGTCTTTGATTAAAAATACTTGTGGTTGTTTTGGAAAAAGTTTCCCTTTCCATAATGGCATCGTCTGTGGATGAACTAGAGATTGAATATCAAAAATATAAAAAAGAAGATACTTTGGGCGCCTTGTTTCAATTCTTAGAAATGGCGTTATGTTCTTTTGAAAAGTTGATTACGCAGCAGAAGGATTGGGACAAGGAAGAAGAGGAAGAAGAAGCCATCTTTGATGAACAATGGGTCCCTTCCGGAGAGGAGGAGAAAAAGGATAAGAAAAAGGGGATTTTAAGAATTATAAAAACAACCAAAAGAGAGAAAAATGAGCGAAAAGATGGAGGCAAGGTTAGAAAGCAAAGGAAAAGGAGCAAGAAAAGCGAAGAGAAAAAGCAAAGGGGTAGAAAGGGCAAGGAGAAGAATAAGCAAGAGAGAAATGGGGGGAGGAGAAGCCTTAATGGGGGGAAGCAAGACCTAAAGAAAAAAAGTTTATTTAGAGACAATGGGTGAATTTAATTTAGATTAAAAGAGGGATTCTGGAGGGTATATAAGAGTGTGTTTTTATATGTATATTTAGAATATAAAATTTATTATGTAATTTTAGAATTTTTTAAACAGAATCCCAAGAAAGATTGCTATATGTAGTATTTCTAAGTTAGGGTAATGAGTTATAGATGTTACTCCAATTGGTGTACAGGAGAAGTATAGTAAAAGAAAAAAAAGATGAATGGATAATTGGAAATAGAACAGACAAAGAATGTTGTTGAAAATGGTAATAAGATATGGAAGGATATATATGCTTTTTTTTTTTTTTTTTGGATTTTGTATATTGATAAAAGGCAATAAAATTTTAATTAATAAATAATTTGGATGGAAAAGAGAAGTAGGGACAAGATATGAAGTTAATATTATATGAAATATTGATATTATAATCTGGAAATGTTATGCCTTATTGGTCTTTTTTTATTATTTTTTCTTAGAAAAGAATTTATAAGCTGCTATGCCTTGATTCTTTGTGCATTGTTTTTATAAAACTGATAAAAATGGTTTTTATATATATATATAAAAAAGAAAATGATAATAAGATATGGAAGGAGATATGGGTTGAATATGATGTTTGAATTTGTGTCTGTGTAAAGAGTTTTAACCCGGGAACAGACAACCTTCAGAAAAGATCTTTTAGTTTTGTTTATGTTTTGTGTTTGTATGTTTGTGTATTGTGCTTATGGTAAAACTAACAAAATTTGTTTTTTTTTTTTTTAAAAAAAAAAAGGAAAAAAGAATCAATAAAACCTTGGAGGAATGTTAGACGAGAATAATTTAAACAAGCCAGAAAGAAAAGAATATGATGACTATAAAATGGATAAATATGGAAGAGAAATGAAATTGAATAGGAGTAAAGAGAAATAATGAGAAATCTGCTGAAAGATATTTGTGTGTCCATATGGAGATGGGATAAATTGGAATTATGCTGTATAAAAATAATGTTTTGTTTGACTTGTAAGGATTTACAATGTTAAGAGGTTTTATGTGTTTATGTATTTAATGGTTAATGATGTGTTGTTTTATCTTTAAAATTAATAAAAATTTGTTTCAAAAAAAAAAAGGTAGAGAATGAAAAACAAAATGAGAAAACTAAATAGGAAGGAAAACTGGTTGTTGAAACACATCCAAGTGTTGGTATGGCTTCTATCGTTCCTTTCCAAGGATGTTCTAAACACTAACTGTATGTTAGGAAGGGAGGGAGGGAGGGACAGGTATTTCTCCTGGCAGAAACTACATTCTGTGCAACTTAGGAACAACTTTGACATGAATCACCTCACCAACTAGCAGCTAAAGATTGTTGCCAGTAACATCAAAAATAAGGACAAAATTATTCAAGTCTAATGAAAAAAAAAAACACTGTTCCCCTCCATTTAGTTTGTGGGAAAGTGATGAAAAAGAAATGTATTGTGTAAATGTGGAGAGAGTGTGCAAATAAACATCCCATTCACATCTACTCAGCAGGAAGCCTGAATTCCTGCATAAAATGCATGAAAAAATAACAGTATTAAGAAACAAAACCACAGGTTAGTGACTTGGAAAAACCATGGTTCCCTGATGTGAAAGTTGTGTTACTGTGCTGTCTTGTTATTATGTCATTGTGTGACACAGTGCTGTTTTCTTAGTGATTTTGCTATTTCTTTATTGTCCAATGGCCAAATAGCTATGTCTAGTTTCAACTAGAATTACCACACTGAAAAGAAAGAAAGATTGGTAACACATGGAGCTAATGATAAATCAGTCATAACATTCCCCACCCATTATAGAATAGTAGACACAATCTTGGCATTTCTTTTTAATGACCAAAGATTTTTGCAGTTGTTTATTCATTTTCTTCTGAAGATATTCAGAAAGCAAGTATTCCATTTTGCAGAGTATACAAGTATTCAAGCCATAGTCACTTCTTCCAAATTACATGGTTAGGATGAATTTGATCTCAAATTCCTTTTGTCCAAATCCATCCTCATTTTTTCATAATAGACCATCATAATTTGTTTTATCTTCTGCCCTTTTTATATACCATATGGATATGATCATTTATCTCAGGTTTACTATATAAACTGGATAATGACTTGCTCATTTTAACTCACTCTAGTACATTCTACTGAATATTTACAATACATTTAGATCCTGATAATATTTTTATAATGCAACTGCATTTCATAATTAACCGGTATTATAAATCCTATTAATCAATAAAACAAAGACACATATGGCAGGAAATAGATATAATCTATTGTAATCTATAATAGGTGTTACAGAAAGGCATACCTTTCAAAAATAATTATCATTATTAATGTTGATCATTTTTAAAGCTGCCCAGAATAACCATTTATGCTTTGTTCAAGTCCTCATCTAGAAATTAGACTTCATTAAGAGTGTTTAAAAAAGAAAAAAAAGTATATCCATTCAATGAAAAAAACAAAAGATAATTTTTGACCTATTTTAGGTAAATCTCATAAATGTTCTGATCAATATTATATGGTTTACATAAAATGTAGCCCCAAAAAATAAAGAGGAAATATTTTTTATGTTTAATTCATTCTCTATATATGCCACTTTCTCCACATACATAAACACCCCCCCACACACACACACATACACACAAAACAATTTTAAGATCACTGTGACCAGATAGTCTACAAATGACCATCAGACATTATGGCAATGATATGTTTCTCTACAGATCAACTGATTCAAAAAATTATAGTACCACATGCTATTTGAAATTTAAAAAAAAAAAAAATTCCCGTGTAAGGATCATAAATCACACAGCGCTCATTGTGGTTGTGCCAAACCTGAGAGCACTCGAACTGATGTAAGCCTGCCTTGTTGTGATTCCAAAATGAACACTACCCACTTTCCAGCATCTGATAGAAATTTAAGTGTTGAACATCAGTACCAACCCTTTTTTCATTTTAAATAACTTCTGCGCCTTGAATAGATGTTGGTCACCAAAAAGAAACTGAAAGCAAAGTGAGAGAAGCTGTATTGGAAGAGGAATTGGCACAAAATACTGCCTAATAGGAGTAGAATAGAATGGAATGGAACAGAATCTTGTTTACATCGAGCGTGTGGAAGCTAGGGGAAATTGTGTGAAAAAATAATCAGAGAGAGCCAATTTGGTATAGTGATTAAGGTGCTGTCCTACAGTTCAGGAGACTGAGTTCTGGCAATTTATGATTAATTTTAGGGATTGTTCACATTTGGATCTTATATAAATTTCTACTGACTGAAACCTCTCATTTCACTACTTTGAGCAGGACCTTTGATTCAGTCATTTTAGTAGTGTCTGGGAGAGCTCATACTAGATTACTTATTTTTACAAAATCACTATTTGGGAGTCAGTCAAAATTAGAAAGATAGGTGCAAAGATTTATCATGTAGTCCATGTTTGCTAGATTTGCATACTTTATAGTGGAATATCAGGTGTTGATCAACTATCATCTTTACTATTGCTTGCTACCTCTGAAATTTGTTTTGTTTGTTTTGTTTTGAAAAAATACTGCCAGCGAAGACAATGGCTGAAATGTACCTTCATCGAGTGGGAGAAAGGAACTTTCTGGGTGATTCTAGGACCCATATTTTAACTTTGGGCAGAAGAATTGTGGAGTCCTATTGTTCACCTTATATATGAAATATTAGAAGTCCTTGAAGCTTGAATTTCAAAGCAGTCAATGTGTGTTTGAGATATCTATAGTTTTCATTAAGATAAAATGAGCAAGGACTGTATATATTAGGTCTTGGCTCAAGATGCCTCTACCACCCTGAGATCTTGGAATACATTGTATTTCCTGCTGTGAGAGATGTCTGCCATGTGAGAAATAATGCCTTGCACATCCAGTCTCTTGTAGAATACAGAGATAGTGTGAGAAAAAATGAGAGTGAAACCATATCTGGCCAACAGGCTAACATTTGGCTATCACTGTCCAAACCAAGTTTCTGAAGGAAATTCAGTCTTCTGTGTTCATATGTGAGATTGTGTGTGTGTGTGTGTGTGTGAATGTGTGTGAATTCATGCTATGCAAAATGATAAGTGATTATGAAATGTGATAATGGATTTCAGTTGGTGATTCTACAAAGAAATGCCAATCTAACCTTGATTGGGTCTTTAAAAAATTGGGAAGTTTTTCAGCTTCTCCTAGTGCCGGATCCAGATTTACTCAAAATAGAGTCATTGGAACCAGTGAACTTGTTATTCATGATATTAATTGACTGACTGAAATATGAATTTGAATTGTTAACTCCTTTACATTAGCAGCAGAAGCTGGAGGTATGCATGTTTACTAAAATAAATACATGCTGCATGATTGGAAATATAAATAAAAGGACAATGAAATCTAATCATTACCACGAGTCTGCTGTAAAGTGATACACTCATACTGTATGAAAAGCTGGCAGACAAGCAAAACACATTGCTTCCTGCAGTCATTATTTTACATAGAGATCCACAGAATTCTATAACTGAACTAGATTAGTGGCTTTCTGACAAAGCAAAACTTGCTATGAAATGCCTTACAAATGTTGCCCGCATAAAATTGAAAACCAAAAGTGAAGCTGAGAAACAGCAAGTTGAGATTACTATCTGGAATAGTATCTAATTACAAGGATCACATATGTCTGAATGAAAGCCACAGCAATGAGTCGTTAGGATGAATGAACAGCCATTCTGAAGTGCTCTGGTTGATTAACTGCAGAGGTTGGATGGTCTGTAATATATGGAGAACATGGCTATCCATCTAACAAAGAGGATAAAAATAAATAGTGAACAGCTGTCTGTTTAGTTAACCCTGGACCATCCTGTGCACTTCAGGAGCGTGGGATCTTGCTAGAAAACAGAGGGTACAATTTTGGGGGCAGATACATGCAGAACACATTAATGGATCAGAGTGGACTGATTTAAATGGGAAGGCTATAAAATCTATCTTAAAAAAGACTAAGAAGAAATTGTGATACATATTAATTAGCCTGAATTAGATGTAATTAGTTAATCAAAGTGTTGACACTGCATTTATGGGGTGCCTTTTACATATTATTTTCAAATGGCATGGAAGAATTTCCTTAAGCCACTGTGATAAAAGAAAATCCCATACCCTGTTCTAAATGTCCATAGATATGACACAATGATTGAAGTCAAGTGCATTGCTCACATAATTTCCTTATGAGCACCTGTTCATTTTCTAATTCCCTTTGAAAGGCAGGACTTTGTGGACATCTCTATTATGTTGATTTCCAATATCTCTTGAAATGTGAAAAAGTATCCAAGAAGCCATTTACACATTAAACACTAAAAAAAAGTTTTTGGACATTGCAGTATAGCATCAAGCTATTGCTACGGCCAATAATTCTTTCAAAATTAAAAACTCTTAAAGAGTTTTATAACATAATATCTAGCAGCCCAAAATGTCACTGTTAGATATTTCCTTAAGAATTTCATTCTAATAACCATTTTGGAATGACATCCTTTGCACATTTCCAGCAAGATAATAATTATTATAAACTCTTGTGCACAGTTCTCCCTGGAGTAATATGATTTAGAATAAATTGTTGCAAATATGAGATTGCTGAGGAATTTCAGTTATCCTGTTAGTAATGGGACTCACAGGCATGTAAGCTTGAGAATGTTGATTCAAGCCAAAATACTCCTGTGTTATTATTACAATAACAATTAAGGACACTTCAGGAACCAATATGCCAAAATACCACATGAAAGGATAGTTTAAAAGATGATCGCATTTGTTCTGGCTCACAGTACTTCAATGGGAGGGGAAAATCTTTTCAAGATGGATATTTCTATGAATATGGACAGATGAAGAATATTGCTGGCTCCTTGCCATTACAGATGTTTATGAATGGATAGTTCAAAATGCGAAATTTGGCTTTAAGCAGAAAATCGGTAAAATAAAATATTTCAACTTTATTTTCATTGAAAAGATATTATGAAATAATAGAACAAAATTTGTTTGTCTATTTTCCATCGTAGCTATGCTATGTTTTGCACAGTTTCAGTTATTTGTATTTCTAGGGTTGAAACATTACTTCCTTAGTTCTTTCCTGTATCTACTACAGCTTTCTCCAACTTTTGATGTGTTTAAGATTATGAACTTTGCCTGCCAGAATGGGTGTTGAGATCCACACATCTGGAAGGCATCCCTATGGGGTATGTGGCCAATAGTGGCTTCTACAGCTTTTTAACCAATATTCTTTAGATCGGTTGACAGCATTTGGAAATGCATGCATTGCTTCAAATCCAAATGCATGCACTGCTTCAAATCCAACTTAGTCTGCAGTGCTTACATTTTGGAGTCTTTGGATAACAACGAATGTTATAGAACTGAGTAGGAAATAGATACCAATATCTATTCTGTTGACAGAGGCACTGAAGCCTCTTCAGCTTCAGTGTGCAAAATTTCTTAAGAGGTTAGATTTATCCTTATCCACTGTCATAATTTTAAAAACTGTCTCCCTCATTCTGAAGGGAACTCAAGGCAAGGCTGTTTCTGATTCATGCAGAGTGGATTTATTAACACTGTCTGGGAACAGGTTTGGGCGAACACTTCAAACATTGTTCTTCAAGTCATGCTCTTTGATCCAACATCAGAATTCCATTCAATAGGTGTGGAGGATTAACAGCAGCTTCTCACCAATAACTTTCTTGTAGTCTTTGCAGCTTTAATAGAAGAACCTGGATGTGTAGCTAGAATCAATCTAGAACCAGCCTGCAAGGCTGTTTTGCTTTGCTTTGTCTGAGAAGTAATGATTCAGATGAGACTGGCAGAAATTCTAGCTAAACAGAACACTTTTTTGAAATGTAAAGAAGTATGAAAGATTCAGCTTTTACCATCATTAAAAAGAAATATTTGGGAAAACACATGCATTCTTACTTAGAGTAACCATGTTGTAATGATAGTCTTTTGATTTATGACTTCATTATTCATATCTTTTTATGATTTCCATATTTATGTGCGTGTTGGAAAGGAAGGGAAAGCCCCCAAATTGCCAAATGCACTTTTAACAGTTTGAAGAATGAAGATTCTCAGTGTTGACCTATGTGGATTCCCAGCACCACCTCTTTTACAGCAAGTGTGAGGGGAAAATATCTGGCAAAGCAAATGGTCTATTTTATGATCCACTCCTTACATTAAATCAGATTGGAAGAACAATTAAGCTTTTGCTCAAATGCAGGCAAGATTCTAAATTGTGTTTGACCAATAGGAACGGGGGTTGAGCAAGCACATGGATGAATGTCAGAGTGGATTAATTACTTTCATAACAATACCCATTGCTCAGGTCCATCAATGCCACCAATAGCAGATTGGATCTTTTTGAGCAATTCCTTCCAATGTTTGGATTCCCAAACCTATGTGTTTATGTGACTGTTACACATCCCTATAATGCCTTTAGTTACAGCACCATCAAGTTTTTCTTCCCTTTATGATAGTCATTTAAATCAAGAGATTAATTACAAAAATGGAAATAGATCAGCTGGACAGATGGCTTCTTGTTTAGTAAGCATTCCAAATGAATTAAACATGATTCCCATAAACATATATGAAAGAGTCTTATCCAAGTCTTATTCAATCTGGTCCTTCCAGATGTTTTGGAATAGAACTCAGAGAATTCCATTGTCCTTAAGAGAGCCAGTTAAGTAAGGCACCAGGCTAGAAACCAGGAGACTGAATGTTTGTGGAGATTCTCAGTCATCCAGGTCATGGTTCTCCCAAAGGTGCTTTCTAAAGATTCTGAGTTTTAGTCCCACCTTAGGCATATTTCTAACATAAATAGTTCGAGTTTATCTCAAGGACATCCAGAAGTGGCTTAGAATTCAGGCTCTAATTCTAAATTGAGGAAGGCTGACATATTTTAATTCAGTCACTATCATTTTTCCAATGGTAAAAACAGAATTCTTCTAGCTATCTGAGATCTTTCCTAAAGGGAAGTGTCACGGATTTCAAATTGAACTATGTGCTTTCAAAGTACGTTATTTGCCATCTTAAAAGAAAAGCCATTGTATGAAAGAAGGATGGGGGAAAATGATGTGCCAAGTGAATTGTGGAGGAATAAATCTTAACAAAACAGTTGCAAATATTGCAAAACTCTCCAATTTCAGTTTACTTGTTACTATGAATTATAATAGCCAGACATTATGAAGAATTCTTGTTTGTCCTTCCTAGGCTGGGAAAGGACAACTGGAATGCTGCATTTGGACCAAACTGTTACTTCTTCTATTGCTTTGTTCTGCCGCCCAAGAACCTGCTGCAAAAATTCAGTGATGAATGGCCAAAGTTGCATGATTTTCTGCCACATTTTTTAGTGAAAAGGGAAATATAAAAACAGCAAAATCCAGCATATAATAAATAGGCCAATAATTCTGCCTCTAGACATCCAAGGATTTTATTGAGTGAATCCTTTGGTGGTCAAAAGATATTCCACTTTATTTTCTCTCTTTTTTTTTTTTGAAAGAAAATTTTATTAATTTTCTACAAACAGACAAGACAAACAAAACATTAAAACATTCAACTCTCATATGTACATCCAGTGTGTCAGTTGGTTCATCATTTTTGTGCATTCATTCTGTAGTCCCAGTTACAATTATGTTACATAACAACTCATATTATCAATCCAAACTTATATATCCCATAATCACTAAACAAAAAAAAAAGAAATTTTTGACTATACTTTTAATCATTCATGCTTTATGAGCTAACAATACTTTAACCAGATTATTCAACAAATCATATAATCATACCAAATCAATCCTAAAAAAAAACCTTTATAAATATAATATCAAATAACAAAATAATAGCAAAATAGCAAGATAAAGATATTTCTTACTATCTAAAATATTCTATTATCGTATTTTATCATCTAGCCATTTATAAAAAAGATCCCAAATTTCATAAAATTGTTTATCCTCTTGCTCTCTGATTTCAAATGTCAATCTACTCATCTCAGCACATTCCAATATTTTCTTAATAATTTCTTCCTGTAATGGTATTTTCTCATTCTTCCAATTTTTAGCAAATACAATCCTGGCCGCTGTTAATACATTTACAATCAGGTATTTCAAATCTTTACTATATATATCAGGTAAAATTCCCAATAAGAAGATCTCTGGTTTCAAGTCTATATGTTTCTTTGTCATTTTTTCCAACCACATGCGAATTATAGTCCAATATTTTCTAGCATCCTCACAAGTCCACCAAATATGGTAATACGAGCCGGGTATCTGATGACATTTCCAGCATTTTTCAGATTTATTCTTAAACATTCTTGCTATTCTTGTCGGAGGAAAGTGCCACCTGTAAAACATCTTATACAAGTTTTCGTTATATGCTGTTGACATTGTCATTTTATAATTTTGAGACCACAATTTCTGCCATTTCTCTAAATCAATCCCATATCCAAAATTCTTCCCCCAAACAATCATAGTTTCTTTGACTTGTTCTTCCTCTAATTTCATTCCCAGTAAATAACCATATAATTTTTTAATCACCTTCTCATCAGTACCCATCCAGATCTTATCTAAATCAGTCTGCTTATCATAAAATCCCTCCGTTTTGGAATCTTCATCATACCTTGAATGTATTTGTGCATATGAAAACCAATTCATCCTTATACCTTGTTCCTCTAAGTTTTGGATCGATTTAAGTTCACCCTTTTCATCCAAAAGTTCCCCATATCTAACTGTTTGTTCCTTCTTGTAGATTATAGGATAGGAAAATGCTTCAATGGTCGATAACCAAACTGGAATTTTCAAATAACATTGTCTTTTTATCTTCTCCCAATTTAACCACAAAGACTCCCGTACATAATGTCTTCTAAAATAACCCTGTGTTTTAGTTCCCTTATACCATAAAAAAGCATGCCAGCCCAACAGCAAGTCATGCCCTTCTAATGTCAACAACCTATGTTTCCTTAATGTTATCCATTCTTTGACCCACATCAAACTTGCAGCTTGATAATACAATTCCCAATTAGGCAGGCCAAAACCTCCTCTAATTCTAGCATCTTGCAAAAGCTTTAGCTTTTTTCTCGCTTTTTTACCTTGCCATTTTAACTTCAACATGATTTTATTTAAATCTTCAAAATAGTCTTTTCCAAGCCTAATTGGTATTGTTTGAAACAAAAATAAAATTCTCGGTAAAATATTCATCTTAATTGTTGAAATTCTCCCTATTAATGACAATTGCAAGTTTTCCCACTTCTTCAAATCTGTAGTTATCTGTTGTTTAAGTTTAATATAATTATTCTCCTTTAATGTGCTACATCTTGTTGTCAAATATATCCCCAGATACTTAACCTTATTTGTAACTTGAATTTTCAAAAGATCTGCCAGTTCTTCTCTCTGTCTCAATAGCATATTCTTTGTCAAAATCTTTGTTTTATCTTTATTTATTTTCAAACCAGCCACCTCTCCATATGTCTCTATCCTTGCCAATAACTTTGGAGCTGTTTCTAGCGGGTCTTCCAAAATAAAAGCTAAATCATCAGCAAAAGCTTGTAGCTTAAATTCTTCCTTCTTAATTTTCATTCCTTTTATGCTTTTATCATCCCTAATATTTCTATTCAACACTTCCAAGGTCAACACAAATAGCAAAAGAGATAGGGGGCATCCTTGTCTTGTGCCTTTCCTTATATTAATAAAATCTGTAAGTTCCCCCTCCATCATTACCCTTGCTGTCTGTTTATTATATATGGCTTCTATTGCTTGAATAAATTTTTTAGCAAAACCCATCTGCTCCAATAATAATAACATAAATCTCCAGTTCACGTTGTCAAATGCTTTTTGAGCATCTAGGAATATCAAAGCCATTTGCTTTTCAGGATGAGCCTCATAGTATTCCAAAGTGTCCAAAATTACTCTCATATTGTCTCTAATTTGTCTCTTTGGCAGAAATCCATTTTGATCTGGGTGAATAAAATTATTTAAATATTTTTTAAGTCTTTCTGCTAAGATTGAAGCAAAGATTTTATAGTCTGCATTCAATAAAGAAATAGGTCTATAATTCTTAATTTGCAGTGGGTCAGTCTCTTCCTTCGGTATAAGTGTAATATAAGCCTCTGACCATGTTTTAGGTATCATCTTTTTTAACATAACTTCATTCATAACTTCTAACAATTGGATGCTCAATGATTCTTGAAATGTTTTATAGAATTCTGCTGGAAGCCCATCTGGACCCGGTGCTTTCCCATTATTTTGTCTCTTAAATGCTTCATTTAGTTCCATCATTGTTATATTGCTTTCTAGCATTTCTTCAGTCTCTTTAGGTATCTTTGGTAAATTAGCTTCCTGTAAATACTGTTTGACTTTTTCCTCATCAATATTCTCTTGTTTACATAGTTGCCCATAAAAATCTCGAATAATTTATTTTTTCTCCTTATTCCCATAACAAACTTGGCCTTGTTCATCTATTAACTTCAATATTTTTCTTGATTCCTTCTCTTTTCTCAATTTATATGCTAGTCATCTACCTGGTTTATTTGCATCTTCAAAATAATTCTGTTTAGAGTTTCTGATTTTCTGTGCCAGTTCTTCTTTCTCTATTAATTCCATTTTATGTTTAATTACATCCAGCTTCAATTTAATATCCTTTTTCTGTGGCATTTTCTGTAATTCTTTTTCAAGAATTTTATACTCATCTTCCAAGGCCTTAGAAGCTTGCCTTTTCCTAATATTCTTTTTTCTTGTATAATCTATTATCAAACCTCTAACGTATGCCTTCATTGTATCCCACACATTCTGTGTTGAAGTATCTTCTTTTTTATTTTCTCTGAAGAAAAAAGCCAATTCCTTCTCCATCCATTGTATAAAATCTTTCTCCTTTAAAATAGTATTGTTTAATGTCCATCTCGATCTTTTTTTTTGTCCCTTCCATTTAATTGTCATTGGGCTATGATCTGCCCAAGTACTTGTTTCAATATTTGTTTCTTTAATATTGGATATTAATTCTGTTGAGATCCAAATCATATCTAATCTGGACCATGATAAATGTCTATTTGAATAAAAAGTATATTGTTTAGCTTTAACCTTTCTTTCTCTCCAAATATCTTTTAAAGTTAATTCATCTGTCATTTTAAAAAAAGACCTTGGGAGAGCCTTTCTATTTTGCTTTGTTGTTGTTGCTATATAGTCCAATTTATTGTCCACAATTCCATTAAAATCTCCCATCATAATTATATTAACATAGTCCAGTCCAATTATTTTCATGTGTAGTTTTTTATAAAACTCTTCTTGTTTATCATTCGGAGCATAAATTGCAATCAAGAGTATTTTTATATTATTGTCCATTATTTCTACCATTAATACTCTTCCATCTTCATCCGTGTAAATCAATTTTGCTGGGATAGCCTCTTTAATGTATAGAACCACTCCTCTTTTCTTACATTGAGTCAAAGAAGTAAATATTTTCCCCAATTTTGGCTGTAATAACAATTGTTCATGTTGTTTTTTAATGTGAACTTCTTGTAAACAAATTATATCAAATTTTAATTTCTCTAATTTATGAAAAGTTTTCCTTCTTTTAACAGCTGAATTAAGCCCATTTATATTCATTGTAATCAGTTTTTTTTCTTCCATGATTATGCTTTATATTTAGGTCTAACCGCTCTCGTGGATCTCACTTCACGCTGTTCTTTGCTATCCATCTGTCCCCCTACTGCTCCTTTCTCTTTTTCAGTCTCCAGTTGTTCCTCTTGAAACTCAATTAATGAGACCTCTATCTCTGCTTCCTCTCTTCTTCCTCCAAAAAATTCTGCATGGAAAAGTTCTGCTTTCTCAATTGAATCAATTCTATATCTCTGCTCTTGCCACCTAAACATTAGTCCTTCTGGAATCAGCCATCTATAATTCACTTCGTTTTCCAATAGCATTTTAGTCAGAAATCGATATTCTCTTCTCATCTCTCTCACTCTTCTGGGTATTTGTTTTAAAACCATAACCTCTTTACCTTTGTATTTCAATGTTTTCTCTCTTACTACTTGTAATATTTGCGTTTTAATGGATTTTTTGGTAAATCTAATATGGACTTCCTTGGGTAATTTATTTCTCATCGCATACCTTGTATAGACTCGATATATCTCATCTATTCCATCCATCATCTTTTCCTCTGTAATTTCCAAAGCATCTGCCAAAATTTCTATCATTACCGCTGAGTTTTCTCCTTTTTCCTCTTCTATATTTTGAAAGTTTTCTCCTTTTTCCTCTTCTATATTTTGAAATCTGAGGTAAAATTCTGACCTTTCCATCTCCCACCTCAACATCCCACCTTTTTCTTGTTCAACTGCTGTTAATCTACTGTCAATATTTCCAATCTTCTTCTCTCTTTGTTTTCCTTCTTCCTCAATTTTTTGGAATCTCTCCTCATACTTAACCATCATTTGTTTAATGTTTTCCACTTTTTCATCAGTCTTCTCTATTCTTTGTTCAATATTTTCTGTTCTTTGTTCAATATTTTCTGTTCTTTGTTCAATATTTCCTGTTCTTTGTTCAATGATGTCTGATTTTGTCTTGAGATCTTGGATTCCTTGCATAATCATCTGTAAAGTTACTCTTTCTTGTTCCTTATCTTGCTTCAACATTGTCTGAATTAAACGTTGTCCTCCAGCTGGTGGGGAAGCAGAGTAGAAGCAGAAATGCCAGATGATATTGGTTTCCTGCTCATTTCAATGCTTCCAAAGCTTCAAATTCTTCTTGACTTTTAATCCAACTGGTAGAGCAGCCAATTATAATCCAAAATGGAAAACTCCAATAGTAAAAGACACGAAACCAAAGAAGAAACAGCAAAAAAGGAAGAAGAAAGATCTTCAGGTTCTTCTAGACCCTAATCCAATTACAAAGTAGTCCACCATAAAAAAGGAAAAAAATAGAAAGGAGAAAAACAAATCCAAAAATAATAATATTGATTAAGAGCAAAAAAAAAAAAGAAAGAAAAAAGAAAAAAAACAAAAAGTTCCCAGATTCTTCACACCTTAATCCAGTTGAAAAGTCTCAATAATAAAAAAGAACAACAACAAAGTGGTCCAAAAACATAGATAGGAAAAGCAAAAAAGTCCCAATAAAAAAGAAAAGAAAAATAAAGAAAAAACCCTGAGGCTTTCCCTTTAAAATAAAAGACAAAAATAAAAATATTACTAGAATTGAAATTTAGAAAAAGGCTAGCGAATGGGGTATATATAAAAAAGCACATTGCACTTTGGTATTTATCCAAGGCTCTTGTTATGACTCTCTTCTCCAGCAGCTTCAAAGCCAAACCTCAAGTGTTCTTGATAACAGTCCAGGAAAGCACCTGCAATAATATTTTGCTATGCTCTCCCTCTATCTTATCACGTTAAAATGTCCTTGAGAAGAGGTCTTTTTGCAATTCTCTCCAATTCAAATAAAATACTTTCAAGCCTCTAGTTGGCAGTGTTGCAAAGTTTCTTAATGCTCTTCCTCCCCCCCAGCCAGAAAAAAGGAGTAATATATACAGAAAAAAAAAATAGCCAAAGGGAGCCTCTATCCTAAAGAAAGTTAAAAAATCAAAGGGGGCATAAAAATATATATAAGAGAAAATTCAATCCGGTTACCTACAAAGTCACACTAAAATCTCCCCCAAAAAATATAGAGAAAAGAAAAAACAAACAAACCCAAGCCTCAATTTGACATCACTTTAAAAAACGCCGCTCAGACAATTTCAGTCAAAAAAAAAAAAAAAGTCTCACAGATTTCTTCTTTATTCAGGATGTCCTTTCCAACCTCAGTGAATTTACAACACAAAAAAGTTTTTCTCACCCAGCCGACACACTTTCACTCCAGCCACTTTCTTTCCGGAGCTGTCCCGACTTCAGCAGCTATGGGGGCTGCCTCTCCGCCGCCAGCAAAAGGGCTTCTTCCGGATCAAACCAGAGATTTTGCGATATCTCTGGGATCCTGGAACAGTACCCTTCTCAATCCCCGTCTCTATGGGACGGTTTAGGTCCGTTGGGACCGACCAGGGGCGAAAATATCGGCTGCGATCTCAGAGCCCCGAGATCGCAGCTGTATCGCCGAAACGAAGCTCCGCCTTCTCCTTTTTTCTCTCTTTTTTTAATCATAGCTCCTGGCCACAAAAAGGGTCTCTCACCTGTGTTAGTTATTACTTTGCCAACTGGAATAATCAGTCCTGGTCTTCACTTTTTACAAGTTGAAAGTACATCCAATAATACTTTAGAACAGTGGTGGCTAAACTTTTTGGGCTGCTGTGCCAAAAATTGTGCGTGCATTAGTGCATGCATACTTGCGTTCCAGCAACCAGAATGCAATGCATGCCCCCCCCTCCATGCCACCTGGGTGTGCAATTCTCCCCCATGCCAGCCCCTTACTTGCACTGCACTTCACAGCTGATTTTTCAGCTGGTTTGAGGCTTCTTTTGGCCTCCCAGAGGCTTGCAAAAAGCCTCTGAAAGGCTTTTCAGGCCAAATAATAGGCCCATTTCATCACTTCTGGTATTACAGGAAGTGACAAAATGGGCCTATTATTCACCTTGAAAAACCTTGCAGAGACTTTTTCCAACCAGCTGAAAAATTAGCTATGAGGCACATGCATGCACAGTGAGGTAAGTTTGCCTGCGGCTCACGTGCCGGCACAAATGGCTCTGCATGCCACTTGTGGCATACGTGCCATAGGTTCACCATCATGGCTTTAGAAGGATTTGGTTATGTACATTCCCTTTGCAACAGTCTTATAGAACAAAATGCATTTCAAAAAATTTTGAGAAATCATTGGAGTTCTGGAGAATTTGCCAAAAACTTTTCTGGATCTTGGTGAAATGAAAAGTGAGGCAGAAAATCATTTTGATTTGTGCACAGTTATTGCAGGAATGGGAACAAAAATAAGTAAGGATGCTTTCCTTCCCTCCTATCCAGAACTAAACTTTTAAATTCCAAGAATTATTTTTAAAACCAAGTTTCACTCTCAATGCTAAAATAGGTCTGATTGAGCCCTTTCATGTTAACTGATAAACATATTCAGTGGAAGCTAGTATTATAATAGGACAGCCTAATAATACATGACTAGAACTGGAAGATGCACTGAATCTAATATACCACAAAGACTTGCTGAGTATTGGAGACCAAATTAGCCTACAAGAAAGACTAAATAAAGAATATAAAAATGATATAGCAAGGCAAACTATGACATACCAGTACATAAAATATAGCAGATAAAGCATGTGGCAACAAGATCTGGTAGGGAAGTTGAAGAAAGAGACTGAGGAGCTAATTCTGGTTGTACAAGACCAATCCTTAAGAACAAACACATACAAAGCCAGGATTAAGAAGAAGCTGAAGAAACAGTGAACTACCCAGTCAGTTGCTGCAAGAACATTGTGTAGACTGATTACAAACAATGGCATGACATAGCAGCAACAATGGTGTGTTGTAATATCTCCAAGAAATACCACTTGGCTCAATCAAGAACTTGCAAAATAATAGAAAACTAAGACACTAAATGGCTCTTGGACTTTAGAATTCAAACAGAAAGGTACCTGCCACATAATACTCCTTATAGCTAATATCCTGTGACAATATCTATAACACCATCAGACAGCATCTGCCTATCACAGGTCCTTGTGAAGGAGTCAACAGGTGAATAATAATGCCAAATCCAGACTTAATATCTGGCTGACTGTGCAGCCAACATTAATAATAATGAGATAGGTAGCAGTTGAGGAAGGTTTTTATAGGGTGATTATACTGCTAGCTTTCCTGTTTTTCAGGGCTAAAACCCCCACCTTTGAAAAGAGTCACCAATATTGAAAGGATTATCAAAGGGAGAAAGGATGAACTCAGAGCAATTCAAGCAAAAGCCAAGGTGGAAAAATCCAAAGATTGGGAGTTTCTGCTTCCATTAATACCCTTTGAGCAAAACAGAATAACTTGTGGCAGACAGCTCCAGGTACAATCTTATAGAATAAGAATAAGTTATTGCTTCATCTAGACTGAACTAACATGGGTTTCCCAGGACTTCTTATGGTTTTTTTTCCAGCTGAGCTTTTTATGAAACTTATGGCTGAACTGAAAAGGTATCATTTTACAGTAAGCTACTTTCTCATCTCCAAACTTGATTTGCTTCCAGACTTAACAGGTTTCAGCTTTGGACAAGTATACAGTCCTGTTCATGATAGGTGATGGGTACAATGTAATAAATATACTTATTTATTTATATTATACTTATTTATTTATATTTATATTATAGCTATGTTAAGGGAAATCTATGTGAAGTGATATATGATACAGGCCTTAACAGAATCAATTTTGCTTACTAGACATAAAGACATTTGTGATTTAAAGTCAATCCTAATATTACATTTTTGTTTGGTCACTGATATAAAAACCAAATCAGTAACAGTATAAGTGTAAACATTAACTGTTGTGAATGTATAAAGTTTTAATAAAGCGTGAGCTTGGAGTAAAGTGCAGGGTTCTGGCCCTGCACTTCTGATTGGTTGTTAAACGGCCGGATCGGATTGGCCCACTCCGGGGAATCCGATTGGCCCTTAACAGAGTGTTCCTATTGGTTATGAGAGCTAGCGCTCCTCGTTGGTTATTGGTTAATAGTTACTGGGGTTTGCCTATATAAGGCGGGTTAAAACTACTATAGAGGCTAGAAGTCACTATGTAAATAAAGAGCTGAAGTTCACCGTTCAGAGGCTTGTCTCCATTCTTTCTCGCCCATGCTCCAAACTTAACATTAACATTCTATAAGTAGCCCTTGTTTTGAAAGATCCCAGTCGAACATTACATGCCCTCAAAGAAACTTGGTGACTTTCAGAATGATTCAAGTTAATCAGAAAAAGACAAAAATATATTAGATTGGCCTTGATAGTTTGTGAGAGAAGGAGATAATACTCTAAACCAATCTTTATATAGCACTTTCTATATAGAATGTAGGCTGCTGTTTCACAGCCACTCTGAGCAGCTTATATGAATATGGTAACTTCATATACCTTTGAAAGGAGATTGTCCAAAAAAGCATACGTGCTAATAAAAATCATTCTGCAATATTTGGCATAATACATTGATTTATGGACCTAGTTAGCTTTTGCTGTAAATCTGGGCACCTAAACACACTGAACTTGTTATTCTGCTCTGATCATTTTGATGAACTGTATCTAGGATTCTTTGACTAAGCTCCAGTTCAGTATGATCATAAATCATTGTGTTTAAAAGAACCTAAAGAGAAGTCATACTGGAACAATTTCTTCTCCCACACGAGCCTTTGAGATTATGAAAATTTACATTCCAAATTGAGGGGTGAAAAACTCTGCAGATAGAAATTTAACTTTAGCCAAAGATTAATCTTTCTTGCCTGGACTCAGTACGAATTCAATCAGTGTGCAATGTGGGGGAAAAAAAAACTGCCTTTAAGATGAATCAGGAAACCTGGAAGAATGATTGTTAAAACCAAACTGATTTTAAAAGAGTAACTTTGTTATAGGAACCCAACACACAAGATCTGGCTCAGAAAATCTTAATTGCCCCAAGTTTTTTTTTTTTTGAGCCTTGTTATGCTGAAAAAAATATTGGATGGCAGTTGCAATTCTTTGGGCAGTTAGTACCACATAAACCAAAATGTTCATTGGGAGATATCAAAAACTGAAGGGTAAAAGCAAGGTATTTGATTGAATTTCCTTCAGCCTTTAAGAAACATTTGTAATTTCAGTTTCAAGGATGCTGACTTTTCCCACCTCACTGACCTTTATTTTCCTTTATTAGGCTCTTTGTTTTCTTCCTTTTCTTGGGGAGGTGTCCTTTCTTCTGTGTCCTTTCCCATTCATTATGTTTTGACTTAAATGCTTGTTTTAGAAATAGCTACAGCATTTGCTTTCTGAAAGGTATCCTCTAATCATCCCAGACATGTCAGTTTTTGATCAGCACAAAATAATGGCTACACATCTACCTGAATGACAAGGTTTTTCATTACTTGTTCTATCTGATGTTCATCATGCGCACCTATGATGTGCATGAACTGAGGGGTAGCAAAACTGACCCTTTTGTAGTAGTTGTTGATTCTTGAACTTCATGAGCACTTAGGGAACCAACAGTGAATGAGCCAAGAAGCCAACCAGCTGCAGTGGAATGTACTCGGTGCCATTCCTGATTCATGCATTGCATGCATGATTCACAATTGTGTCATTTGGGAGAAAGTAAAAGAGCAAGCTAAGGACAGGCCACTGAAATCCATGCATCTCCCTCTTATCCTAAAGCCTATCGCCATTTTCTTCTGCTTTGTTTCCTCCTAATCAAAAGATTACGTGGTGAAATTGAGAACGTCATGCCTACATCAACCGTGTCTTGGCAGTTTGTCTGGGGTATTTTGCTAAAATTATGTGCCATGAGCTACATGCCCAAAATGCATGACATTTTGAAGATTCCGAGTCAGAAGGTCAGTGTCATTTTATCCAATAGCTCAATTAATAGGAAAGTAAAAAAGGGAAAACCAAAGTACTGAAACATCCCTTGGGACAGTATTTTAACTGATTGTTTTTATTTCCTTGAATGAAAAATATCAGTCCACCTTATAATTTCAAATCCTGAATCAAACTTTCATGTATGAATTTAAGACCATTGCCCCAACTCATGATCTCCAGTAATAGAAATATTTCATTTTTGAGGTACACTAATTGGTTGTCATCAAAAGAGCTTGGCGTAGTATCAGTTAGGCCAAGCAATAGTCAGCGAGGTCACAGATTTCTCACTTGTGTACTTTTAAACAAAAGCTGTACAGGAAACGCAAACAACCTGCCGATGCAAAACCCTGCAACATTAAAGTTGTTATTAAATTCTTTGCTTCTCATTCTCTCTCTCTCTTCTTATCATGCCATTCTACCATATTCTCCATAAACTCAGATTGCATGTTATGAAGTCCAATACTTCATTCCCTTCATAAAGATGTGTGTAGGCTTTAGATCCCTAGAAAAATATTCAGAGAGATTATATTTTAGAAACTTGTAAAAAAAAAAAAACCCACCCAAAACCAAGGGTAAACCTTGTCTACTCTAGCTATTTCCTTTAATTTAATCTGTTTCCTTCTAAAAAGAAAATCTCCAGCTTTAAAGTGTGTGGAGTTATAGTGACAGCCTGTGGCAAAATAGAAGAATTTCAATACCTTAATCCTATTGATTTTCATTCGCTTTTGATCTCTCTCATTCTTCCTGCTTGTCAGGAAAGATGAAGATAGGGGAATTTCAACCTAACTCCACTTATCACTACATAGAGAACTCTTCATAGGCAGTGGCAGAGAGAGGGAGAGGAAGAAGTCTTAGTTTCCCTCACACAATTTCTTCAGATTGCAACAGATGGATCTTGTGCTTGAAGGCTGCCAAGCAGAGAATCAAACTGTGCATATCTGCAAGGTAATAGCTAATAGAAGGAACTACAACATTGCCAGGAGACCCAAGCAATCTTTTCTGATAGCACTGTATTCTAATTAGCTGATTGCCACTGTTGCCACTGTAACCAGTAATTTCTGATATTTTTCACACAAAAAAAGCATAAATACTGCAATCCTTTTAAGTACTTAGAAAATCATAGCAGCTTTTAGTTCCCGTTAGGAATTCAGGCTTTACTTTCTATTCTGCTTACTTGTAACTTCCACGAATAGGATTTCTTAGATATTAGCAGCGCTGCATTGTTCCTTAGGGAAATTTGGGATTTGAAAGGAATTTGGCCTGATTGTTTTGGAAGTGGATTTTCAAGCTTTTTTTTTTAAAAAAAGACTATGTCCATAGCATAGAAGATAGCATTGAATCGAGTATTGTATCATTCCTCTTTTGGTTGAAAATGTATATTGTACCTTTACATGGATATATATTTGTGAATGATGCAAATGAAACAGGTACCCTTTTCAATCCTACCTTTGATGTTTTTATCCATCCAGCTATTATGCACATGTTCTCTTTTTCCTAGCCAGAGCAAATGGTGGACAAATTTACTGGTTTATTGTCCATTCTCTCCCAACCAATGCTTCATTTATTACATACTTGTTCTTTCTGACACATGTACCATGCATGGATGCCTGACTCTTTATTCATATACCATGCATGGTTCCAGCCTCTTCCATTTCCTCCAGTTATATACATTAAGGTCTTTCTACCCAACCACCATTTGCCTCAATCTTTTCTTCTACCTATCCTGTGTCACTCATAATCCAACCACATATCCAGTCAGCCTCTCACACCTATTTGTAACATAACCATAGACATTCCAACCAAAGAGAATGTTTTCATCAAGCTGCATTGAAAACAAATTGATGGGTTTTCCACATTCTGAGCTTTTGAAAAAAAAAAGTATGAAATTATAAATGGTTAATTAATCTAAAGTATATATTACCTTGGAGTTGTTGATGTTATTTGGCTGTACATCTCACTGTAAAAATCCTATAAGTGCTTACTACATGTACACATAATTTTTTAAAATTATTATGGGGAGGAGGCAGTTTAATTCTTGTCTTCATTTAACCTATCATGATTTTTTCAGATGAGATCTCTAAAGTTTTTTATTTAAAATAAAATCATAGGATTTTGCAAATGTTCTTTTTAATCCTCTATCAATTTAGGTTGATTAATTAGTAAGCTATCTTGCATGTTTGGACTATTCTTTCCCATAAAAGGCTTAGTAGTGGCATATGGCCTATTGAATATTAAATCCATTCTTGAGCAACGTTCTTCCAATTGGCTAGGCAATAATCTTCTATCTCATCACAAAGGCAGCAAACTTTGCTCATATAATAATATCATGCTGATAATTTTTCATTCTTGAAATGTCTGTAGTAGGCTGGATTTTCTTCCCATTCCTGAGCAATAGAACTAAAAAAGAAAGGGGAGGATCTATATTCTGTCTAGATTCTGCCCAATTTAATCAAATAAATCTTCTTTAAAGCAATGCAAAATGAATCACAGATGGATTCGCCCTTTTGCAGGTTGCAGGAATCACCAGTTATAGTTCGTTTAATTTATCAAAGGCAGGGGAGAAGAATTAAGGTACCCCTTTGCTCTTTTGCAGTAATAATCAGAACCAGTTTATGTGGCAGTCCTATTACTCTAAATATATAATGATAGTTGAAACAAGGAATATGTGACCTCTTTGGAAGTCACTAACAATGGTGGTGAGCTTTTATAAAACTGGGTTTAATTTTTAAAAAAGAGTGTTATATTAAGCATGGTGGCTGGTGAATTTAAGCATCTGGTTCTTATATCTGGAGGAAAGATGGCAAACACATGCTTTACCTTTTTGACTAACCTTTCATAAAATATCTCTTCCTCACTAAAGAGGAAAATTTTTTCTGATCACATACTTTTAAATGTGAGGAAGGAACTTCTTAGAGGATGTTCAACATATGAAGGTAATGCTAAGTAAGCAAACAAATTTGCAAGTTTCACAAAATCACTTTTTTTTAGCTGATCAAAGTTTCTTCCAATTCTGAAGGAATACGCAACAAGAAAAATGCAGAGTGTAAAATGTAATAAAATTAATGCAATTAAAAGCAAACCAAAATTACAATTATTTAAACACTTAACAATTAAATACTGGGAGAACAGGAGGAGCCAAACTTATCTCTTTGAAGAGCATATATCATAAATTTGATCCTCTTCCCAGCATCTTATGCCCAGATAAGCAGGGATTAACACTAAACAGAAAAAAAAAATACCCTAATCAAAAAACCATCAAGGAGAAAACCACACTGTCACCAATCCTGGTAGGCCAACCTACTATACATAAACAGTCATAGCCAGATCACCCTTATATGTGATTGTATATAAATAGTGAATAAACCCCACACCAAATAGCAATGATGATGTTATTTTGTTGGGTAATGAAACATCTGCAAGCAAAAAACCAAGCTCAGAGGGGACTCCAATGGAGGAGGTGCTGTACAGCACTGAAAAGGACCACCAGCCAGGTGGGTGGGAATGCAATCAAGGCAAAGAAATGATTCCTCTTCATTACACTCACAACAAAAGAATAGGTTTTCTTTTGCCAAATAATAGATCTAGATTCATGTTGCCAGATACAATTGGAGTCAGTTTATGACTGTCATGGTAGACTTCAGATTCTGAGCTTTTTCCTGACCGGGCAATCACATAACAGATGGTAGAATCCTGCAAGATAAGAAAGCTAATGTAATCCAGATATTACACCAAAAGGATTCCTAGATGTTGTCCCACTTATGCAAATCAAATTTGCAAACACTCAAAATGGTCTAATGGAGCTTCTATACATGGCAGCTACATCACCCTCTTGTCCTCTGTCCCTAACATGCCACTTCACGGAATATTCTGACTGATAGAACTCTCTGCCAATTCAAAACTTCCATTCTGCTGCATTCAGCCTTAGCGAATCCTAGAAAGTGACTTGGCATTTTTTTTTAAAAGGGATCTTTAGGCTGGAGGGCTCACCTTCACTGTCACCGAGATTTTGTTGATTATACAGACTTCTAAAAGAAAGCCGGGACACCCACCAACTTCCTTTCCCTGCAATGTTCAACTTGTAGCCTTCCGTCACATTTCCCCCGCCTGTTATTATAGAATAGCCAAGCATTATTCCCCAATTTCTCACCATCTTTCTCACACATCCCATGGTGCCAGGCAACACTTAATAAAAACCTCATTTTCCAATTATTCAAGGAGAGATATAATTGGAACAGGCTATAGCTTGATGAATTCTTCACACATTGCTGGTTGCCTGATTTTGGCCCACAGCCCAAAGTACAGAAAATAGATTCAGTTCTTAAGGTGGTGAAGTAAAAGTTTAACTTCATAGCAGTCTCTCCTTTGGATTATAGTGACTTTAGGTAGGTTACTATATGAGTTGGCATAATTTTGAGGATAAAGAATCAAGATCCTAACATTCCAAAATCTCTCTTTGTTCTTTTCTCCAAATATTCACTGTGATTCTCCCCACGTTGGTGGAAGCAACACTTTATGATTTGATATGATTATATAATTAGAATATTGATACTGTATATTCATGTTTGGATTAATCTGAAATCATTTTTGAAGTTTGAAAGTTGTTTTCAGTATGGATTCATAAATATATATGTATAATCATGTTCAATTTCTGTACAAGATATAATAGAGGTAATTGTATATTCTCCAGTGAGTATTTACAAATTGTTGACGTTCTGAGTCATCTTTCTTCAATGAAAAGCCAAATCCAATCTGTACCCTTCTTTTCCTTCCTAATTGCTAACATCTGCTTTCTAATGACTATTTCACGTGTTTTTCAGAAGAAATCAAAAGAAGCATACTTTAATACCTAGTTTATTCCCCATAGTTCTTGAATTATGCACATATGTAAGTGTGTGGAGGTATATGTTGAGCATATAGGTGTATATATAATCTTGAAAATAATCCTCAGAATCTGATTTTTAAAAAAAAGTTATGAGAAAATGCTAGAAAGGAAGCTAAAGAATTTTATAAAATCTGCTGCAGATCCAGAATATCTTCAGAAAGCTCTTTTCCTTCATTTCCTTAGAACTGTGAACGCATCTAAAATGTTACAACTATAAAAAGCTATCCTGAGTTGCCTCACCTGTGAGATGAAAATGAAACAATGAGATGAAATGTCATGAAGTCATGTCATTTAAAAAAAAATGGTATTAAGGTCAAACAATGTGTGGATTTGCTAAAAGCATTTATCCAAAAATGTGTAAAGGACTCAAAACAGCAGATATTGCTCAGTGTCCAGTGATTTATGCTGGAACAAACAAACAAACATCCAAATTTGATAACTACATTAATCGTTCTGAATTGACAGTGACTGGAGGAGACTTCTATGAAAACGTCAATTCAGTGTAAAATCAAAAGGCACATATCCATAAGAAGACTCTAGAACGGCAGATCACACTTGTGGTATTGAGTATACCAGTTGTCTTTGGGTCGCCATACTTAAAATGCATATTATCAAGTAAGAAAACTATGGAGAACTTTAGAGGAAAGGAAGTGTATAACGTGAATAGAAAGCAGTTCTCCCTCTCCTACAATGTTTCCATTGAGCCCACATCAGGAGTGTCAAACTCAAGGCCCGCGGGCTGGACCCGGCCCATGGGGGTGCTTAGATCTGGTTTGCGGGGCCGCCAAGGATCGGCCAATAGTGCCTCTGCCAGCGAAAATGGAACTCAGCCTCCCAAGCTCTGTTTTTGCTGGCAGAGGGTTGCAGGAGATACCACAGGAGCCAACACGAGTGATGTTGAGCTGGCCATGCCTACCCTGGCCACACTCACCCCAATCCCCAAGGTCAAACACAACTGTGATGCAGCCGTCAATAAAATCAAGTTCGACACCCCTGAACTACATGTAGGAAAACTCAGGATCATCAGGATTTTTCTTCACACGCTGAAATTTTTTGCCTACACTTGTAACAATGATAGCCATTTTGGATGGTCTTAAAAAGGGAGCGCACAAGTTTACACCAGATCAGACAACTAATAGTAATGATTATTTACAACTTCATAAATATTTGGGCCTTTCCTTACTTGCACCTAATCATAGCACAAACCTGGTCTGACAACCTTTTTTTTTTTTTTTTACTGAATCCTCATCGCATTGCTTTCCTTTTGTGTCTAGCCCGTGAATGAGACTGGTTTAACTCATTCTTAGCTGCACCATTGTTAAAGTATGGCTAAGTACAGCTTTCCCTTTAATTCAACAGTGTTCAGGAAAGGAGAGGAAAGGAAAGGAAAATGTTCTTATTGTGTATTAGCAAAGGTGATTGACGAAAGCAAGTAAAGAATTTCACAAATTCATCTGGATAAAAACAGCTCTCTGAGCAAAGCTGTAGGAGGAGTGAGTGGAATGATAGGTCTCATTAATTTTATCAAAAGTAGCTTTAGTGCAAATAAAATTTTGTTGTCTGCTAAAATCTAGATAGGTTTACTTAGCAAGAAAGAGATGGATTCAGATTTATTTTGCCGTTCTCTTTTCATCTGACTTGTCATTTCTGTGTCATGTTCTACCTTTCCCTCTATCTACCTCTTTTTATCCACTTGCTTTATGAATACTTAGTAAATTTGGCTGAAATGTCTACATAATACTTGGTCTCTGTACAGGTAGTCCTCAACTTATTTGTGGCCAAAATTTATATTGTTAAGTGAGAAATTTGTTAGGTGAGTCTTGCCCCATTGTACAACTTTTCTTGTCATGTTTGTTAAGTGAATCACTAAAGTTCTTAAATTAGTAACATGGTTGTTAAGTGAATCTGTCTTCCTCACTGCCTTTGCTTGCCTGAAGGTTGCAAAAGGAGATCACATGACCCCAGGATACTGCAACCGTCATAAGTATGAAACAGCTGCCAAGCATCCAAATGTAAATCATGTGACCATGAGGATGCTGCAATGGTCATAAGTGTGGGAAATCATCATAAGTCACTTTTTTCAGTGCTGTCGTAACTTCAAATGATCACTAAATGAATTGTAAGTCAAGGACGGCCTGTACCTGTCCGTGTGCATTTTTTTCAATCCCTTCCTTTCATTTTTTCAGATCAACTCTTCTCCCCAAAATTGAAAGCAAAGCCTCTTTCCATGCTACTTGTTTATCTCTCTCCAAATTTTCATAAATGAGTTTTCTTCTTCATTACATGTTGGTCCTGAGATCTGGCCCATAGGGCCACCTTGGAAGTAGTGATGTGCTTTCTATTGCATTATTGCTTATAAAAATATATGCATATTTCTTTATTTCATAATAGACCATATAAAGAGTAGCAATAATACTTTTCTCAGAATATATATATATTTGTTTTCTTAAGTTTTTGCAGGTACTTACATGTATGGCATTCAGCTTTGTTCGGGTATTTTCCCACGTCATTGTCGTTGTACTTTTAAAGTTGTAGCAACGTTTCAGCAGAATCTCATCTGCCATCATCAGAAGCCTGATGATGGCAGATGAGATTCTGCTGAAATGTTGCTACAACTTTAAAAGCACAACGACAATGATGTGGGAAAATACCCGAACAAAGCTGAATGCCATATATATATATACACATATACATACATACACACACACATATACACACATACACACACACACACACATATATATATATTTGTTTTCTTAAGTTTTCGCGGGTACTTACATGTATGGTATGTGTGTGTGTGTGTGTATACACACACACACACACACACACACACACAGAGAGAGAGAGGGAGAGAGAGCGAGCACAAACAGTGCATAATACTTCATTCAGAGAAGAAGCTAACCTTGGCACTAAGTCATGCCAATAAGCCTGCCAGGCCAAGAAAGCAAGTGTCATGGGGTTGGAGGGCTCTTTTGTTATGGATTAAACCATCGCAGCGATACAACCGAAACAGCTTCGTCTTACAACAGGCTTGTAATCCTGCAATTCTCATTGGTCCGTGAATAGCGAGTCGTGATTGGTCAGGTTTGGCCAGTCTGATTGGCTGTTAACGGGAGCCCCTGATTGGACGCTTGTGAAAGCGATAGACTCAGTTCATTGGTTGTTTGACGGCAGCAAGCTCTATAAAAGAGCTACTGCTGCCCAGATTTCTTGCTCTGTTCTTTCTTGCTAAATAAAGAGTTGAAGTCACAGACCGATGTCTTGTCTCCGTTCTTACACCCATGCCCAGGATTTAACACTGGCAATGAGGGTGGGATGCAGAGATGATAGAGCTGCCTAGAACATATCGGACAAAGACAGAGCACGTGGTGAAAGAGCGCATGCAACAGATGGCAAGATGACTAGCGGCGCCATACCACCCGCTCCATTCGACCCAGCAACTGAAGACTGGGACTCGTATATAGATGTTCCTGGAGACCAACAATTTAAAAGATGCGATGTCTGGCAAGAAACGAGCAGTGTTCCTGACTCATTGCGGCCCCGCTGTTTTCAAAATGGCTAAAGCGTTAGCAAAACCAGCGGAAGTAAAGGCCATGGATTGGGACACCCTCGCTCCAATCCTCAGGGCCCATTACGCACCCGCAGTACCTACACTGATATGAAGACACAAATTTTACCAGAGGGACCAACGGAAGGATGAGAGCGTTGGTAATTTCATAGCTGACCTCTGGAACTTAGGAGGCCTTTGTGGTTTTGCAAACTTAGAGGAAGCCCTAAGAGACCAAATAGTTCTGGGATTAAATGCACTACACGTGCAGAGTAAGCTGATGGCTAAAGGCGACATCAGCCTTACAGATGTCATTGCCGATGCTACTGCAGCAAAAGCAACCAGGAAGTCAGCCGCTCGAATGCACCGAGCAAACACACCGCTTTGCCAACTCGCCGATGAAGTCCCGCTCTCCACTGAGAAGCACGCTACCACTACCCACCACGAAGACCTCGAGTCATCCTCAGATAGTGATGAAGAGGAGGTCAACCTGCTCCGCTCAGAACGAGAGCAAAGGAACCAGCGACGTCCGTGCCAATGTGCGGGTTGCGGGGCAAACCATCCACAATCGGACTGCAAATTCCTCGACGCGCTCTGCCGTAACTGCAGAAAAAAAGGCCATATCGCGAAGGTCTGCAGAAGCAGATGAGATTCCAGTCCCAGCCGAAAGGAGAACAACCTCCATCGGGAGATAGGCAAACCTCCTGAGAACTGCGACCGTCTGAACCACCAATGGAACAACCACTATTACTACAGAAACCAAGCACCTGCCTTTTCAATGAGATGAGAAGAGGCCCACCAAACCATTATCATCGGCCACGCTTCATCGCTCAATGCAAGGAAGATACGCGTGAAGGTTATTATTGAGAATCGACCATGTGTGATGGAAGTTGATTTGGGATCATCCCTGTCGATGGTATCCTGGAAAACCCTCAAACAACTGATCCCTGCCATCTCCTGCCAGGACCTCAGCATGCAGCGAATCATCCTGAAAGACTATCAGGGAAACAGAATCCCAGTTGTCGGTTCCAGCAACGTCCAAGTATCATTCAAGGACCGCACAGCAACACTTCCCCTAACTGTCATCGATCGTGACTGACCTAGCTTGTTAGGGCTACAGTGGTTTGCCCCACTCGGAATTGAACTAGCCAGCATACACCATACCAGAAATGACGACTGGGAAGAGACTCTCTTCCAGGAATTCCAGGATGTGTTCACAGGAACATTAGGCAAGTACAAGGGGACCCCTATATTGTTTAATCTCAGCCCCGATGTAGCTCCCATTCGGCTTAAACCCCGTCGAGTACCTTTTGCCTTAAAACCTAAAATCAACAAGCAGCTAGATAAACTGATAGCCCAGGGCGTATTGGAATCGATTGACCACGGCCGTTGGGAAACCCCGATAGTAATGCCCATGAAGCCAGATGGTTCATTAAGAATTTGCGGGGACTATCGGGCCACCCTAAATCATGCTGTTCAACAGAGCGCTTATCCAGTACCGGTAGTTCAACACCTTCTTCATTCCCTGGGTGGGGGAAAAATATTTGCGAAATTAGACTAAGCTCAGGCGTACCAGCAACTCCCTGTGGACGCAGCAACTGCAGAAGCCCAGACAATAGTTACACATAGAGGCGCTTTTAAGTGCAATAGACTCCAATTCAGAGTAAGCGTGGTGCCGGGCATTTTCCAAAGTTTAATGGAGACTATTACAAGGCATAAAAGGTGTCGTGCCTTATTTTGACGACGTCCTGATAGCTGCCCCCACTAAAGAATTATTAGTACAAAGGCTCAGAAAAGTTCTGCAGAAATTCAAAGACACGGGTCTTAAGGTAAAATGAGACAAGTGCCAACTTTGTACGGAGAGATGGAGTTCCTGGGATACCTTCTCGACAGACAGCGAATCCACCCTACCGAAAAAAAAACCTAACCACAATAAAAAAAGCCCCGAGACCTAGGAATAAGACAGACCTTCAAGCCTTCCTGGGACTCATTAACTTTTATAACATTTTCTTGCCCCAGAAGGCAACCGTAGCCGAACCCCTACATAGACTTCTCGATAAAAAGGCTCCTTGGGTTTGGGGACGGTGTGAAGAGATAGCATTCAAAGAGATAAAAGGCCTTTTAACCTCCGATGCCATATTAATGCAGTACAACGAGACTCTCCCTTTGACAGTTACCTGTGATACCTCACCATTTGGAGGAGGAGCCATCCTAAGCCATGTCGTCCCAAATGGAAATGAGGCACCCATTGCGTTCTTTTCGAGAACTTTGTCTAAAACCGAAAGAAACTACAGTCAACTTGATAAAGAGGCCCTCGCTATTGTATCCGCAATTAAACGCTTCCATGAATATGTATATGGGAGACCCTTTTCCATAATTACAGACCACAAGCCGCTACTTGGGATTTTGGCGGGAAACAAACAAACTCCCCATATATTATCACCAAGAATGACACGTTGGTCAGAATTTTTAGCTGCCTACGATTACCGATTGCAACATCGCCCAGGGAAAACCATTCCCCACGCTGACGCTTTGAGGTGCTCGCCACTAGCAGACATTATAGAGGATCCTGCTCCAACCATTACCGTACTACAAATAGAAACCCTCAAATTGCCGCCATTAACCACTTGAGACATAGCCTTAGAGACAAAAAAGGACCCTGTTTTGGCACGAGTCCTCAGCTGGGTAGAACGCGGTTGGCCTATCAGTAAAACTGATGACACGTTCAAGCCATTTAAAAATCGTCAAACGGAACTATTCTCCCAGAAGGGTTGCATGGTATGGGGAGACAGAGTCATAGTCCCGGAGAAGTTACAATATAGGGTATTGAAAATGCTGCACGAGGGACATCCAGGCATCATGCGCATGAAGGCATTGGGCAGGAGTTACGCATGGTGGCCTGGTTTAGATAGACAAATAGAAACGTGGGTAGCAAAATGCAGTAAATGCCAGGAGACTTGCTCCGCTCCTCCAAAGACTCCCCCAACTCAGTGGGAAACGCCTCGAGGTCCGTGGTCCTGTATCCACATTGATTTTGCGGGACCCACAAGAGGACACACTTTCCTCTTAACGGTGGATGCCTATTCAAACTGGCTTGAAGTCCAAAAAATGAAAAGCACCACCACAGACGCAGTCACTAAAAAACTGAATAAACTATTCGCTACCCACTGACTTCCTGATGTCCTCGTCTCAGATAATGGCCTCTAATTCACTGCTCTGCCATTCGAACAATACCTGGCAGATTGGGGCATCCGCCATGCTTTAACATCGCCAGCTCACCCTGCAGCCAATGGTAGGGCTGAGCGAATGGTTCAATTTGTAAAACAGACCCTGCATAAAATGGACCACGGCGACATTAACGACAAAATAAACCGAATGCTTTTTATCCAACACATAACCCCAAACAAAACCCCAGCAGAACTCCTGATGGGCCGGAAACTTCACTCGCATCTTGATCACCTCCACCCAAACTACATGCCAGAACAGCCCCTGGGATCCAGCAGTAAGTGTCAGGCATTCCAGGAAGGTGACCTCGTGTTCGCGAAAAACTTTTCAGGCGACCCATTGTGGGTCCCCGCTACCATAACACAACTTACGGGACCCCGATCCTATCGTCTACAAACGGCAGACGGTAAGATGTGGAAACGCCACATAGACCAACTCCGTTTCCGATTAGTGCCGGAACCTCCAGCTGGGGGGGGGAAGGAACATGGAGGAGGACAAAGAAGAAATCGAAACCCAACAGCCCAGGGGATACTCACCATCCGAGGGAGAACCGGACCAGGGAGCGGCCTCGCCACGTGACAACACCGCGACGGAGGCGGATCCAGGGAACCCGGAAGACAGCGCCGAAGATAGCAACCCGGAACTACAGTTGTCGCTATCCAGCCCAGCGGACAGCCCGCCAGAGCCAGAACCAGAACCAGAATGGAACCTGGTGGAACAGCGCAGATCGAGCAGACAGGTGAAGCAGCCTGCCTATCTGCAAGAATACATCACCCCACCCCTCAGACAGAACCAAGGGGGGAGGGGTGTTATGGATTAAACCATCGCAGCGATACAACCGAAACAGCTTTGTCTTACAACAGGCTTGTAATCCTGCAATTCTCATTGGTCCGTGAATAGCGAGTCGTGATTGGTCAAGTTTGGCCAGTCTGATTGGCTGTTAACGGAAGCCCCTGATTGGACGCTTGTGAAAGCGATAGACTCAGTTCATTGGTTGTTTGACGGCAGCAAGCTCTATAAAAGAGCTACTGCTGTCCAGGTTTCTTGCTCTGTTCTTTCTTGCTAAATAAAGAGTTGAAGTCACAGACCGATGTCTCGTCTCCATTCTTACACCCATGCACAGGACTTAACACTTTGATCTTTACTTAGAGCTTAACTTTTAAACAATTTCAGTTTTGCTATTGTTATTTGTTTGTTTTTAAGCTGGAGTAGGATACTTTCTCCACTGATTCAGTGCAACATTTTTTTATCAGCCCTTCCTGCACAGCTTGGAGACAACTTTGCTCAGAGGATTTTCTTATCCATAATATTTCTACTTTAAAAGAAGACCAGGAGAAATATTTCAAAAGTTTTATTGTGGTGTGCCTTGAAGCAAACTAATTGAATTTTTCCAACATTAGTGTCCTCTAAATGATGTACTAACTCATATTTTGATCCAGTTCAACCCAAGAACTTAGTGTTCCTCTAATTATACTGTCTAAGAGAAGAAACCATTTGGCCCCGACTTCTTGCCTTTTCTTTCTGTTTAGAGAAATACTTTCACCCTTGGAAATCACCTTCCTATAACTTTCCTCATGTCACATTATTTTGAACTTCAGAGTTGTCCAAATAAGGCTGGGAGAAGAAACTGGCAAGCCAGCATAGACAAACCCAAGCAGAGTCCAAGAACTGAACAAAAGCCTCAAGACTGCTTCATTCCTCCTGCAGTGCTCTGACTGGTAGATGTTTTCTTCTTGTTGGAGATATGCTGAAGGAGAATAACAGCATATCAGTCATACCAATCATACCAGCCATACAGTCAGCATACTTACAAACAACTGGCACACTCTCAAATGAAGACAATGCAACTCAGCAGGAATTTGTAACAGATGCCACAGAAGCAAGGCAGCCATTGCCTATGCAGATGTCTCGGCCCTGACTTCATAGCCTTCATTGTGTCTGTGGCAGAATATAAGTCTGACTTGTTGACATCTTTTGCAAATCCCTATTCATAAGACTAAAAGACCTGATCATTATAAATTCCCAGTCTGGAAAATAAAGCCAATTGGGTCTGCAACATATGGAACAAGCTACTATTCCCACTCAGGCTCAAAAAGATGATGGAGGGTCACTGAAGATGCCTCCACCTATTCATCACATACTTCTCTAAGCCTTTCTTCTTTCTCCATCCACAGTGTAGGAAGGACCTGCTCCTTTCTCTTTTTCTCATTGATCAATAGGCCTTATTGCACCGTCTGTGTGACCAAAGAGATGTGCCAGAATTAGAGGGGAGGGGAACTCCTTCTGTTTCCCTGCCCATTGCTGGAACAGCAACAGCACAAATTATGGAAATTGTGAGTGTGAGGTGATGGTGGTAGCTGGGCAGTACTATAGATGGAATAGACCAGGGTGTCAAATTTGCTTGCATTGAGGATTGTATCAGGCTTGTATTTCACCTCAGGGGACCAGATGTGGGTGGGTGAGGTTGGTGTAGTCAGGGTGGATGTGGCCAGCTCGATGTCACCTGTGTCAGGGGCACCTGTGATGGCCAGGGTAGACCTGGGGGATTCTCCTGCAGCTCTCTGCCAGTGAAAATAGAGCCAGGGTGGGCCGTCCTGAACTCCCTTTTCTCTGGCAGAGGCACCACCAGGCCAATCCTTCACTACTTCCAGGGTGGCCCCATGGGCCAGATCTAAGCACCCCATGGACTAGATCCTGCCCACAGGCCTTGAGTTTGACACCCCTGGAATAGACCATTTTAGGTCTCCGAAGATATTGATTCCTCCATCATCATGGACACCAAAACAGACTCAATATTATTCTGAAATAATTTTCTAAAAATTGTCAGAAACTTTTTCATGTGCAGAGCCTGGGTTTGAATGCAATCAGAAGCCTCTCTGTTTAATGAGAATCAGAGTAATTTAACTTTGGGAGATTTGTTTATGTTTTTTCACTTCAGATTTGATCAGGACAGTAGCAGGTCCAGCATTTAGTTTTATTCTGTTTAATTTGCACTCTGGAAATATAACTTAATAACAAAGATTTACCAAGGTTGTATTTGATGATACATTAAATAAAAAGGCAACATTTTCTTGATGTTCCATCATAATATTACCCTGTTGACCGTGATCAAGCAGTTCACATAAGGAAGATGAAGAGGAGGTATTACAAAGCAGTTTTGATAAACAATAGAGCTCTTTTCATCTTAGTTTTGTTGTGCTTGAATGCTTAAGTTATCAGTTTGCCTCCGAAAATAGAGAAGCAATGACTGATTATTCCTTTAGTGTGAACTGTACAGAAGAATGAAAAATAAATACTGACACTTGTTTCTTAATAGTTGCTGGTTTGCAGCAGAAAGTTGTAAATCTATTGGTCCGATTGCTTTTTCCTCCGTTGGCTCATCCTGTGCCGCTCTTTTTATGTGTAATAATTACAAACATCTGCTTTCTGATCTTGGACTGAGTAGAATTGTAGAAGCACTTTTTATTTGGAAAAATTGTAACAGCTGTTTTATTTAGCCTTGGGCAGCACTTCCTGTTCAGTCTACAGCTGTCTTTCTGTGTCCAATTTAGGTTTGAGACTTTCTATCTTTCTGTCTGTCTTTCTTTCAAAACTTTTTGCATTACAACAGAGAAGGAGAGGAAAAAACTAACCCAGATCCCTTCGAATATAATTTCCAGTGGAGGATAGTTGTAATCACTTAAGATTGCACTGAATGTATTGGAAAATTCCCAGATCACATCTCCAGTAATAATAAGTAGTACACTAACCATATCAAGTAATCATACATCACATATATTTGCACAATATGCTAAGCTCTTATTAATTTTAATCTTGTTTTATAAATCCAGCCTATTTGGTTTCCTTATAGTACAATGTATATTGTGAACCTAGGAGCTTACCCATTGAAAGAAGGCATTGTGGATTGTGATCATGAAATGATCACTTTTCTGAATGAAGGTTGCAGGGATGCATTGCCACAGAGGCAATAACAGGTTTGTAATTTGGACTAGAAGATCATGGAAGGAACAATTGATAGGGTTGATGGCTTCAGGTGTAATTCTAAATTAGTGGTACATAAAGCAAAATACTTGGGAGCAGTGGTGGGATTCCATTTTTTTTACTGTTAGATATTCAGTGGGGAAAAGTCAGTGATGTCAGACTTCCCCCATTGGTTCATTTTCCAGGCGGGAAAATGAACAGCCATCAGTGGCTGAAATTATGGACAGCAGCCTGTAAAAAGAACAGCAGGCACACTGGGCGGCAGTCTTTTGTTCAGAGCTAAATAAAGAAATCCTTTCCTTCTACTATTGTCCTGCCTCTTCAATCTAGCCCATATCCACACTGGTGATGAGGATGGGATTCTAGAAGAGAACAAAGGAAACGAGGTGAAGACAGAAAATTCTAACAACAGAATCCTGCTATTCATCTCTTTAAAAGAAGTAATAGAGGAAGCCCGAGCAGCAGAAATCTCAGAAAAACCAGCAACTAAAACTGAGAAATCTGAGCATGGGGAACGACCAGAAAATATCAGGGAGAGAGGGAGATTGGAGAACTTTCCAAAGAAGAGGAAGAAGAAATACATAGAGTAAAACCTGATAGAAGATCAGGGCCCCAAGGGATGAGCCAGAGACCCCTATGGTGTGCAGGCTGTAAAGGGAACCACCCCCCGGGCGGTTTGCAAATTCAGGGATACAATCTGCCACCAATGCGAGAGAAGGGGGCATATTGCTGAAGCATGCAGAGCAAATGTGCCAGCATATCCCAGTCAAAGACAAGCAGGGTTCCCTAATCATCCATGTGGCCCACAACAAAGGGGATTCCAGAGACCTCCTCATTCAAGTTACAGGAGGGAAGAGAATAGAATGGAGAAGGACAGAGACTATGAACACACAATAGTGGGGCATTCTGATCACCATAAAACAAAGAAATTCAACATCACAGTGATAATAGGAGAAAAACCTTGTGATATGGAAATTGACTGTGGATCCTACATATCTATGGTGCCCTGGACAACTATAAAAGAAGCAACCCCTGGCATAACTCAACAACAACTAAAACCACAATGTTTAATATTAAAAGATTTCCAAGGGAACAGAATTCCCATGTTAGGAAGAGGAATTTTTCCAATAATATTCAGAAACTTCACCGGTGAATTGCCTTTAACCATCATGGACAAAGAAGTACCAAGCCTCCTCGGAATAGAATGGTTTAGAGCCATAGGAGTGGAGGTGACCATCCACACTACGCAAGTGGAGGAGTACAATCAAATGAGAGAGGATGTGCAGACTGAATTCAAGGATGTATTCGACGGAACCCTAGGCAAGTATAAGGGGACTCCTATTTCTCTCAACCTTGATCCAAAAGTTCCCCCTATCAAAATAAAACCAAGGCAAGTCCCTTTCTCCTTGAGACCCAAACTAGATGAACAATTAGATAAACTCATAGACTAGGGAATACTAGAGCCAGTTGATCACGCTAAGTGGGAGATCCCTATAGTCACTCCAGTTAAGCCAGATGGGTCAATCAGAATCTGTGCTAATTATAAAATTTCACTTAATACTGCATTGCAACAGAGCACATACCCAATGCTAGTTGTACCACATCTATTGCATTTAATAGGAAAGGGGAATTTTTTTGCCAAATTAGACTTGGCTCAAGCCTATCAGCAATTACCTGAGGATGAAGAAACAGCAGAAGCTCAGAGCATTGTAACACACAGGGATGGTTTTAAATGCAAAAGGCTGCAATTTGGGGTCAGCGTAGCCCCTGGACTATTTCAAAGCTTAATGGAACACCTACTACAGGGCATTGTGGGAGTGGTACCTTATTTTGATAATGTCCTCGTGGCAGCAGAGGACAAAGAACAACTCAAACAAAGACAAAGGCTAGTCTTGAGCAGATTTCAAGAATCTGGCCTTCAACTCAAAAAAGAGAACTGTTACATAGCAGTACCAAGTGTTGAATTTCTGGGATATCTAATTGATGAGACAGGTATACACCCCACCGATAGTAAAATAAAAGCAATTAAGGAAGCTCCCACTCTAACAAACAAAACAGAATTACAAGCTTTCCTGGGACTTTTAAACTTTTACAGTATTTTTCTGCCACAGAAAGTGACAGTTGCTGAACCACTTCACAGACTTCTTGATAAAAATGCAGAATGGACTTGGGGGCACAGAGAAGCAACTGCATTTGAATCCATTAAAGGACTCCTAACTTCTAACAGTGTTGTAGTACAATATAATGAAACATTACCTCTTTCACTAACATGTGGTGCATCTCCTTTTGTGATAGGGGCCGTTCTCAGCCATAAATTACCAAATGGCAGAGAAGCACCCATTGCTTTCTACTCAAAAACTTTTCCAAAGTTGTATAGAATTACAGCCAGCTAGATAAGGAAGCACTGGCTGTAGTAGCAGGCATTAAACGTTTTCACAAATATCTTTATGGGAGATAATTTGAACTAATCACAGACCATAAACCACTCGTAGGCATCATAGCAGGAAACAAACCAACACCAAACATATTGTCCCCTAGAATGACAAGAGGGACTGTTTTCTTAGCTGCATATAACTATCACCTTATACATTGACCAGGCAAGACCATAACTCATGCGGATGCACTCAGCCGTTGTCCCTTTCTGGAACCTATTGAAGACCCAGCTCCAGCCACATCCATACTCCTCATTGAAGACACCAGCCCTATCACAGCATCAGAGATAGCCAAACACTCATCCAAAGACAAAACTCTGACACATATTTTAAACTGGGTGTTGAGGGAATGGACAGAAGAAGTGCTGGAAGGTGACTTTAAACCATTTAAAATTCAGCAAAATGAACTGTTTGTAATGAAAGGGTGTTTGTTGTGGGGGGATAGAGTTGTGATACCTGAGACGCTGAGAGAACAAGTCTTAAGAATGTTGCATGAGGGCCACCCTGGGATAGTAAGAATGAAAGCACTAGCCAGAAGTTATACTTGGTGGCCGGGAATGGATAAGGAAATTGAAAAATGGGTTGCGGGTTGTACGCCTTGTCAGGAATCTAGACCTGCACTCCCTTCAGCACCAACCCTAGAATGGGAATCACCAAAAGCACCTTGGTCTAGGTCAATTGGTCTATGCTCACTACTATGTAGGGGGGGGCATGGGTCCCCTGCACAAGTAGTGCAAGTCACAGGCCCCGAATCTTATAGAGTAGAACTAGAAGATGGGAAAATATGGAGCAGACACACAGACCAACTCCGGGGACAATTGGAACGGAATCTGAATGACCAGAAAACCTCAAAAAGAGAAACACAACATAGAGAGCTAAGACCAACCCTAACAATTACAAATACTGAAAACACAAGCCTCCCCACTCTAGGGTAGGACTCAAACTCAAGTACACCGCAGGATAATTTAGCTGAAGGGGGGGGCGAAGTCCAGCAAAGAAACTCAGAGCCCTCTGTTCCATCAGAGCCAGCCCTGCCCCTGAAAAACCCTGAGGCTGTCTCGAGTGACAACAGACCCAACTAGTCAGGTTGCCACCACTGGGGGGGTGAACTGCGAAGGTCCAGTCACACTCATTGGAATGCCTCCTACTTATGTGATTATGTCTGTGAGTGAGAGCTGATTGGATGAATGCTTCTTCCAGGAGGGGAGGGGGGTGTTAGATATTCAATGGGGAAAAGTCAGTGATGTCAGACTTCCCCCATTGGTTCATTTTCCAGGTGGGAAAATGAACAGCCATCAGTGGTTGAAATTATGGACAGCAGCCTGTAAAAAGAACAGCAGGCACACTGGGCGGCAGTCTTTTGTTCAGAGCTAAATAAAGAAATCCTTTCCTTCTACCATTGTCCTGCCTCTTCAATCTAGCCTATATCCAACATATCCAACATATCCCATGTCTAGCCTATATCAAACATCTACCGGTTCTTGGTGGCCATGGCAGGGGAAGGATACTGCAAAATCTCCAATCAGAGGTGGGATTTGCAGGTTCTCTGAACTACTCAAAATTTCCACTACCGGTTCTTCAGAACTGTTCAGAACCTGCTGAATACCACCTCTGCTTGGGAGAGGAATAAGTAAAAAGCCAAAGCTAAATTAATTTAAAATAATTATTTCTAAAATAATTATTAAAAAAATCAAAAAATGTATACAAACCAATGCAAAGTAAAGAAGGAAGAAAAATGAATAAAAAAGAAAGCTAAAAACACAAAAGAGAAAGAACAAGTAAAAGAGAAATAGAAAAAAAGATACAAAGATACAAAGCTGCTTCCAATCTTCTTCATAGCAGTTATAAGTACAATTTTAAATTTACATATCTTGTTTCTTAAAAGTTACATAATGACTCTCTTCTTTACATAATCTATCCTATCTATCAAAAATATAAATCGTAAGTTCATTTTTTTTCTGTTTTATGCACTAAGTCCAGAGAAAGGTTCCAGTCAGGAGTAAACTGTCTTTTGTCTTTTTTCTAACTGCAAAGCCAAAGAGATGTTGAACAACTGGTCAACCCTTCCCAATGGACAAAATATTGAGAAGATTTGAAAAAGACAACTTAATGCAGACAAACAGAAGCAGTTAGCTTTGCTTTCCTTGAGCGACAGATTGCAAGGAGCAGCTGGGAGTTTTCCCAAAGCACCAAATTTTTAAGGTTAATGACAAAAATTAGTTTCACTTCTTTAATGTCCAAATGTGTACTAAGCTGAAAAATCAGGGCTTCTTCTTATGTTGATTCCTGTGAATCAGATTTTTCTTTGTCCTCTTAAAATACTTGCCATCTAGTTAAGCCTTTCCTCTAGTTTTTCCTTAAGCCTGCACTGAGATGCAGTTCCCATGCTCCAAGCTTGCATTTGGATTCTGGAGAGAAAGCAAAATAACAATAATAATCTCCCTTCTCTTCCCACTATCCACAATCTGACTATATTTAGCTGGTATGGTTCTTTAGAAAAATAAAAGAGACATCAACTTAGCAATTCATGTAAATATTCAGCCAAACTCACTGCCAGGAAATATTGGTATAGTTAAGTTAATATGTTTCCAAGAAATCTTATGCATGTTGACTCAAAAATAAGGTTCCTCCCCTCCTTCTTATTCCATGGTGTTTTATTTTACCCCATATAAGTGAGTTGGCTTGTAAGCTTGACTGGTATGAGAGCAAATGAAGAGAATGTGCCCTATATTTTTTTCCTTATGTTGCCTGATGAAAAAGAATGATTGGCTTTTGAAAGAAAGATCTCAAAATTATACATGGGAAAGACCAGAATTATTTCCAAAGGGAGAGGGACTAAACATTATACCTATAGTCCCATGTAAAATGTTTCAAGAGTACATAGGATGTCTGAGTAAGATCCTGAAAATAAAGCATACCAAAAGACATGCAACGCAGAGAAAAGAATACCAATAAAAGAGAATATTTTTAACTTGGGGTTGAAATGAGGGGTCCCTGGTGGTCTCTGAGCTTGGTTGCCTTCTTACAGATGTTTCATTACCCAAGCTAGGTAATATCATCAGTGCTAGTAATAACGAGTTGGGTTTGCTCTCAATTTAGAGAGGAGAATCCACCTTAATTAAATTCCTTGTGTGTCCAATCACACTTGGCCAATAAAGAATTCTATTCTATTTTTTAATTAAATAGCAGCAGTACAGTAGCAGTAAAAAGTAAATGTTTCCATTTATAGAATAGAATAGAATAGAATAGAATAGAATAGAATAGAATAGAATTCTTCATTGGCCAAGTGTGATTGGACACACAAGGAATTTGTCTTGGTGCATATGCTCTCAGTTTACATAAAAGAAAAGGTACATTAGTCAAGAGTCAACAATCATAAGGTGCAACATTTAATAATAGTCATAGGGTACAATAATCAAATCATACTAGGAAACAGTCAATAAAAATCGTTAGGATACAAGCAACAAGGTTACAGTCATAGAATTATCTTGCTTGTTCAAATACAAGAAATGCGCCCATTGTGTTTTGAACAGATTGCTAAACTTGATTAACTTCTAGTGATCCAAAACAAGATCAAATCCATGTAACTAATGAAATGTATTCCTCCTACATCATGTGAAAAAATTATTATCGATGACAAATGAAAATATCATCATGTGAAAGAAGGATAGGAAGATAAGAACCCTTCAATACAAATAGGCTTGTCATTCCTGTTTACTGCACAGTCCAGCTTATTCATGCTCATATTGTCCTCCTCGCTTGGGGGCCTGTCATCTTTCCATGTATCAGGAAATATGTCTGGCTTTCTTTTGGATAAATATGAGTTTTCAGTGAAGAATATTTTGATTCTGACGTTTTAAATTCCTGTTTTTAATGGCTATTTAAAATATTAACCTTAGGACATTTTCCCCAAGATAATCTTGTTCAAAAGATTTACATCCATGCCTGTTTTATTATTGTTCTGTATTTTATATTTTATATTCTGATATGACCTAATGGCTAATCAAAGAAGTAGTACTATCTTACTACTTTATTGTTTATTTGAACGTATGTTGACTTTTTTTTTTTAAAAAAAAACAAAACCTAAATCTAATTTGAGGATCAACTAAGTTAGTTGCATTACTCTTCAATATTTTCATTAACAACTTAGATGAGGGAATAGAAGGGGAACTTACCAAATTTGCAGATGATACTAAGCTGGCAGGAATAGCTAACACCCAAGAAGATAGGCTCAAGATCCAGATGGATATTGACAGACTAGAACTCTGGGCCATATCTAACAAAATGAAATTCAATGTAGAGAAAAGTAAAGTCCTACACTTAGGCAAGAAAAACCAAAAGTACCCATATGGACTGGGTGAAACCAGGCTCAATAGCAGTAATGGTAAAAGGGATCTTGGAGTCTTAGTGGACAACAAGCTAAATATGAGCCAGCAGTGTGCAGCAGCAGCCAAAAAAGCTAATGCAATCCTAAATTGCATTAACAGAGGGATACAATGAAGATCAACTGAGTTACTAATACCACTCTATAAAGCCTTAGTAAGACCACAACTAGAGTACTGCATTCAGTTTTGTTTACCATATTATAAAAAAGATGTTGAGACTCTAGAAAAAGTACAGAGAAGAGCAACCAGGATGATTAGGGGACTGGAGGCTAAAACATACAACGAACGGTTGCAGGAACTTGGCTTGGCTAGTCTAGTAAAGAGAAGGACCAGGGGAGATATGATAGCGGTCTTCCAATATTTGAGGGGCTGCCACAGGGAAGAAGGGGTCAAGCTATTTTCTGAAGTGCCTGTAGGCCAGACAAGGAATAATAGATGTAAACTGAACAAGGAGAGATTTAACCTGGAAATAAGGAGAAACTTTCTGACAGTAAGAACAATCAACCAATGGAACAGCTTGCCCTCGGAAGTTGTGGGAGCGCCATCACTTGAGACTTTCAAGAAGAGATTGGACTGCCATTTGTCAGAAATGGTATAGGGTCTCCCGCTTGGGCGGCGGGTTGGACTAGATGACCTACAAGTTCCCTTCCAATTCTGATTATCTGTTAAATCTGTTAAATTATCTGTTAAATCTGAAATTATATGCAGATCTACCAAGAAATAATTCCTTTTATATTCCCAAATCAATTTAGAAATTAGCTTTCATTCCCACTGATTTTCCTTACACAAAAAGAGAAATAATTTACTATTATGTTGTGTAGGGTGTTATGAACTAATAAAACGCTTAAATAAAGTTTATCAAAACCTTTGGAAATAGCAGGGTTCTAGTCCTGCACTTCTGATTGGCCGATAATAGCGATATCGGATTGGTCCGTTCAGGAGAATCTGATTCGCTACTAACAAGCCACTCTCATTGGTTAAAGGGCTCCACGTTTCTTATTGGTTACTAGAGCAGCAGCTTGCCTATAAAAGGGCTGCTGTTGCCCTAGGGTTTTGCTCTGTTCAGAATGATTAATAAAGAGTTGAAGTTCACTGTTCACCGTCTCGTCTCCGTTCCTTGCGCCCATGCGCAGAACTTAACACTGGCGAGGAGGATGGGATGCGGAGACGTCAGAGCTGACTGAACACTACAGAGCACCAAACAGAGCACGTGGCTGAAGGCGCATCAATGGCGGAAACCATGTCTGGCGGCACCATACCACCCGCTCCATTCGACCTGGCACAAGAAGAATGGGACTCATACATGGACCAGTTCCAGATGTTTCTGGAGACCAACAACTTGAAGGATGCCACTACTGGGAAAAAGCGAGCGGTATTCCTGACTCACTGCAGTCCTGCCGTTTTCAAGATGGCTAAGGCACTGGCGAAACCAGCTGAGGTGAAGTCCATGGACTGGGACGTCCTCGAGTCCCTCCTACGGGCCCACTATGCACCTACTATACCAACGCTTGTCTGAAGACATGAATTTTACCAGAGAGACCAGCGGAAAGGAGAAAGCGTTGCAGATTTCATAGCGGATCTCTGGAACCTGGGAGGCCTCTGTGGGTTCGCCGACCTCGAAGAAGCTCTGAGAGACCGAATAATTCTGGGATTAGATGCACCACATGTGCAGAGTAAGCTGATGGCGAAAGGCGACATCAGCCTTGCAGATGCCATCGCTGACGCTACTGATGCAGAAGCAACCAGGAAGTCGGCTGCCCGAATGCGCTGCACCCACGCCCCACTCCGCCAACTTGCCGGTGAAACCTCACCTTGCCTTGAGGGACATGCAGTGGCAACCCACCACGAGAACCTTGAGTCGTCATCAGAAAGTGATGAGGAAGAGGTCAACCAGCTCTGGTCTGAACGAGACCAACGCCACCAGCGTAACCAGAGATTGCAGTATCAATGCGCTGGTTGTGGGGCAAACCACCCACGATCAGAATGCAAATTCCTCGACGCGCTCTGCCATTTCTGTGGGAAGAGAGGCCACATTGGAAAGGTCTGTAGAAGCAAGCAAGGATCCAGCCCATTTCAGAGGGGGACCAACTACCGCCCAACCACAGGAAGTCATCCTGTGAATTGGGAACAATTGAACCACCAATGGAACAACGACTCCTACAGAAATAAACCACTAGCCCATTCAATGAAACGAGAAGAGGCACACCAAACCATTATGATTGGTCACGCCTCATCATTAGATGCAAAGAAGATCCGAGTGAAGGTCGCCATCGAAAACCAGCCCTGCGTGATGGAAGTCGATTCAGGATCGTCCCTCTTGATGGTTTCCTGGAAGACTCTTAAACAATTAATCCCTGCCGTCCAGCAGCAAGACCTCAGAATCCAAAGAATCATACTCAAGGACTATCAGGGAAACCGAATTCCGATCGTTGGATCCAGCCTAGTCCAGGTCTCATTCAAAAATCGTACTGCATCTTTGCCATTGACCGTCATTGACCGTGATCGGCCTAGCTTTTTGGGCCTTCAATGGTTCGCTCCACTAGGGATTGAGGTAGCCGGCATTCACCAAACCAGCAGCGATGACTGGGAGGAGGCCCTCGTCCAGGAATTCCAGGATGTCTTTGCAAACAAACTAGGCGAGTACAAGGGGACCCCGATATCATTTAACCTGAACCCCGAAGTAGCCCCCATCCGCCTTAAGCCTCGTCGAGTACCATTTGCCCTTAAACCAAAGATTGATGAGCAGCTTGATAAATTAATAGCCCAGGGTGTTCGAGAACCGACCAACCACACTCCTTGGGAAACCCCGATCGTAACACCCATCAAACCGGATGGATCGTTAAGGATCTGTGGGAATTACCGTGCCACCCTGAATCATGCCCTACAACAGAACACTTACCCAGTGCCGGTGGTACAACACCTCCTCCATTTCCTGGGGGGCGGAAAAGTCTTCACTAAATTAGATTTAGCACAGGCGTACCAACAACTGCCTGTAGATAAAAAAACAGCGGAGGCACAAACAATCATTACGCACCGAGGTGCTTTTAAGTGCAACAGACTCCAATTCGGAGTTAGCATAGCCCCCGGGATTTTTTAGAGTTTGATGGAGAGGCTATTACAGGGAATAAAAGGGGTCGTACCATACTTTGATGACGTTTTAATTGCTGCCCCGAATAGAGAAATACTAAAGGAGCGTCTTAGACTGATTCTCCGGAAATTTAAAGACTCCAGCCTTAAGGTTAAAAAAAATAAATTTCAACTGTGTACAGACAAAATAGAGTTCCTGGGGTACTTAATCGATAAACAAGGCATTCACCCCACCAATAGCAAGTTAAAGGCAATCAAGAATGCCCCAAGACCCAGAAATAAGACTGATCTCCAAGCTTTCCTGGGGCTTATTAATTTTTACAACATCTTCCTGCCCCACAAAGCGACTGTAGCCGAGCCCCTACATCGCCTTCTGGACAAAAAAGCAACCTGGGTCTGCGGGCACGCGTTCCGACAAGTGTGAAAAACTTATTAACTTCAGATGCTGTTTTAATGCAGTATAACGAGACTTTGCCTTTAACAATCACATGTGACGCGTCACCATTTGGAGTAGGAGCCATTTTGAGCCATGTGTTACCAAACGGTCATGAAGCCCCTATTGCCTACTTTTCAAGGACTTTATCAAAGGCTGAACGTAACTATAGTCAAATCGATAAAGAGGCTCTTGCTGTTGTAACTGCTGTTAAATGGTTTCATGAATATGTATATGGACGAGATTTTACTCTTGTTACCGACCACAAACCTTTGCTGGGGATTATAGTGGGAGACAAGCCAACCCCCTATATATTATCACCCAGAATGACTCGCTGGTCGGAATTTTTGGCTGCGTATAATTATAAGCTGCAACACCGCCCGGGGAAAGCCATTCCCCACGCTGACGCGCTGAGCCGTGCACCACTTCCGGAAACCGTCGACAACCCAGCTCCAACCCTTACAATGCTCCAGATTGAAACGCTACATTCACCGCCGCTAACAGCTAGAGATATTGCGATCGAAACAAAACGCGATCCTATCTTAACGCGACTTCTTAGCTGGGTCGAACGAGGATGGCCAGTAGATCAAACCCCTGACGACTTCATCCCCTTCAAGAATCGGCAAACAGAACTGTTTTTGCAAAAGAGCTGCATCCTATGGGGGGATAGAGTCATCGTCCCAGAGCAGTTACAACGAGCAGTTTTAAAGACACTACATGAGGGCCACCCCGGCATCGTGCGTATGAAAGCGCTCGCACAAAGCTATGCGTAGTGGCCGGACATTGACAAACAGATCGAAGCCTGGGTAAAGACTTGTTATAAGTGCCAGGAAGTTAGCAATGCCCCACCAAAAGCAACTCCGACAGAATGGGAAACACCCCGGGGACCATGGTCCCATATTCATATTGACTTTGCAGGACCTACTAAGGGACATACATTCCTTTTAACAGTGGATGACTATTCAAACTGGCTCAAGATCCACGAAATGAAAAGTACCACAACCGAGTCCGTCATCCGGAAGTTGAACAGATTATTTGTGACGCATGGACTGCCAGATGTCCTGGTATCCGACAATGGACCCCAGTTTACCGCGCTTCCTTTCGAACAATATTTAGCGGACCAGGGTATTCGCCATGCGCTAACTTCGCCAGCGCACCCTGCAGCTAACGGAAGAGCCGAGCGCATGGTACAGTTTGTTAAAAAAATACCTTTACAAAATGGACTATGGGGACATTGAAGATAAGATAAACAGAATACTCTTTCTTCAACACATTACTCCGCACAGTGTCACCAACAAGACTCCAGCTGAATTATTAATTGGACGCAAACTCCACTCCCACCTCGACCGGCTTCACCCATCTTACGAGCCAGAGAAACCCTATGGATCTAGCGGAAAATGCCGCGAGTTCAAGATAGGCAACTTAGTTTTCGCCAGAAACCTTTCTGGCGAACCGTTGTGGGTCGAGGCAGCTGTAATTCAAGCCACTGGACCCAGGTTGTACCGGGTGAAAACCTGCGACCAAAAAATATGGAAACGCCATATAGATCAGCTTCGCTCGAGGCTACAACCTAGTTTCCGCGACTCCAGTAACTCCCAAACTGAGGGGGGAGGGGATGTTGAAGAAACCAAATTCGAGATGGCGGAAAGCACGAATGAAAGAAATCAGCAATTGGGCGAAACAAATGAAGAAGGATCAGCGACAGGGGTGCGCTCGCCACAAAGGAACTCCTCAACAGAGGCAAGCCCGCAAAGGCTAGAGGACAACGACGAGAACATTAGCGGCACCGAGTTTTCCAATGAGGAACCACCGGCACCCGACTTGCCCGTAAACATCCCACCAAAACAAGATTACAGACAAGAACTGGTGGGACAGCGTAAATCCAATAGACAATCAAAACAACCGTCATACCTCAAAGATTACATCACCGCACACCCTAAATGGAACCCGGGGGGAAGGGGTGTTATGAACTAATAAAACGCCTAAATAAAGTTTATCAAAACCTTTGGAAATAGCAGGGTTCTAGTCCTGCACTTCTGATTGGCTGATAACAGCGATATCGGATTGGTCCGTTCAGGAGAATCTGATTGGCTACTAACGAGCCACTCTCATTGGTTAAAGGGGTTAACGCTCCACGTTTCTTATTGGTTACTAGAGCAGCAGCTTGCCTATAAAAGGGCTGCTGTTGCCCTAGGGTTTTGCTCTGTTCAGAATGATTAATAAAGAGTTGAAGTTCACTGTTCACCATCTCGTCTCCGTTCCTTGCGCCTATGCGCAGAACTTAACATAGGGCAACATGTGAGCAATTGGATTCCAATACAGTGTCCAGATTCTTTGGGCAGCCACAGCAAACTTTCCAATGAACGTAGGGGGTTGGAGACCAAGACAGGAATGCTTCTGGGAAGTTTCTGGGAGATAACCTGCTTCCATTCTCTTCCTTAACACATACACGTGCACATGTGCACACACACACACATCACAATTGTTGTTAAAACTGGGAATACTGGAGAAGACACAAATGGAGATATTGGGGTCCACATGCAATTTGACAGATGCTCACTCTCATTCTGTGGGGACAAGAATGAACACACTAATTTTGCATGCCCTGATATTATTCTTGTTGCTGTCCACAATTAGAGGTTTCTATGCAATAGGGAGCCTCTTCTGTTTATGAATAGTCAATGAATTTAAGAGCTCTGAAACATCAAAAACACCTCTATGTGTATTTGTGGAGATCAAAAAGAATAAAAGCGAAACCAGCATATTCAACTGTGATCTCCCTTCTTCCCTCTTCTTCCCTCTCACCTCTAAAGAGCGTTAAGACCTGCCTCTGCCAATTGCGATGGAGGTCGAAGAATGATATGCAACCCTGGGTGTAGCTTGTGACAAGAGGGTGGTCCCTCTGGCTTTTTAATTTTAACTTTGTTCTTAATTCTGTTTTAACTGTTGAATGTATGTTTGTACTTTTGTAGTCCTTTTTATGTTTTTATTGAAAACTACCCAAGATTGTTTAGGTGAGATAGGCAGTTTAGAAATGTGGTAACATAGTTGTTACATAGATGATAGATGGGGGAGGGGGACAGAGAGGGAGAGGTGGGGGGAACGAGAGATTTTCTGATTGTGTTGCAAATGCATTAATACAAGGGTCTTCAAATTTGACAAGTTTAAGACTTGTGGACTTCAACTCCCAGAATTCCTGAGCTAACATGACTGGGGGAGGAATTCTGGAGTTGAAGTCCACAATCTCAAAGCTGTCATGTTTGAAGACCCCTAGATTAATGTTTTCTGCTGCTTCTGTAATAAGGATTTTGCATAAGCAGATTTTCTCTGGAAACTTTATTGACAAAAGTTATGTCACTTTCCCCTTCTAGGTCCCAAATGTGCTTTTTCTGGAGGTAACTGGACTTTGTTTTTCCTTTTGAAGACGTTTTGCTTTTCATTCAAGAAGCTTCTTCACTTCTGACAGGATGATGGGGAATGGAAACTCCTGTCAGAGTTGAGGAAGCTTTTTGGATGAGAAGTGAAATGTCTTCAAAGGGAAAAACAAACTCCAGTTGCCTACTGAAAAAGTACCTTTGTGACAACCATGTCCTGGATGACTGAGAATCTCTACAGACTTTCCTCTTCTAGGCAATTTTTGAACATTGGTGTTTAGAGTTTATTGGCATGGAACACTTCTCACTGGTGACCTACCAGTCAGGCAAAAGCCTCCACCCCAGGTACCTACCCACCACACACTTGCCCTAGCACACCTTGCCGCACTTCAACAAAAGCACTTGGAAGCTGCCATTACATGGGATAGGGGAACAAAAGTAAGTCAATTTACCAACAACTGCTCTTAGATTGTGCTGCAATAAAACTACAAACAGATTACTTTTACACCTCAGTATTGACGCACGTTAGAGCTCAGCAATCAGAGTAGCACAATTGTGATGTCATATTTTCTGCTGACTCAAGGACTGGAGAAATGCACATTATGGTGGGCATGAGGAAGCATCTTAGCCTGAGACAGCTGGGTGAAATTGAGAGTGAAATGCCAGCAGCTGAACATTGTCCTGGTGGTTATCACTGGATTTCTGCCATTATTAGTCATATTTTTTTCTCCCTGAGTTCTACTTCAAGCCTGCACAGCTCAAAAGGGAACAAAATTGATCAGGGAAATAAACCTTGATTAAAATTCAATCAAGTAATCGAAATCAACAATTTGTAGTTGTTTTGTTATTTTGGTAAAATCACATGAACCCACTATTATAAGGTCTTTGTGAAAGCAAATATAATTATAACTAATGTCTAGAAGGGTTTATTGAAACAATTCTCACAAGAAGGACTTCTACTCTGCATCGGATCTACAACTGTCTTTACAGATGGAGACATATCACTCTTGAATGAATATTTAACAACATATAATATAATATTGATAATGTGCAGAAATATATAAATATTTGTCTTTTGCTGTTCAAGCTGCTTCTAGCAGGAATTTATCTTCTACCCAACCACCACATATTTGGAATCCTGTGTAATCCTTTCTGTTTTGTTCCAAAGGATTTCCTACCCTCCAGAACATGCTGTAGGCCATAGAAATAAGAAATCTGTTTTTGAAATATGTATAGATTATATCTGCAAGATATACAATACAATATTGCATTGTATACAATAATAATTGTTGTATAAAATACAACACAATTTGTATACAGCACTATAAACCAATCGAGAATCAAAAACCATAGCTCATCTGTATTACTGCACAATGAAAAGAGCTTTATTAAAATAATTCAGCAAAGCAAAATAGTAAAGAAGAATGAAGTTTAAAAGAAAACATATGTGGAAATTATGAAATCAGAAGTCATCTTACCAAGTTAGTTAAAATAACTGGAACTAATTAATTTCTTAAAATTTGTCTATTCTTTTTTGTCAACTAAAAATTATCTGTTTTGTTATCAAGAAAAGTGTCCTTATCCTTTCTTCAAGCAGATGATCAATTTAATTTGGCAGGAAGTAGGGAATATATGTGTACACTGAGATACATTAAATAGAATAGAATAATAGAGTTGGAAGGGACCTTGGAGGTCTTCTAGTCCAACCCCCTGCTTAGGCAGGAAACCCTACACCACTTCAGACAAATGATTATCCCACATCTTTTTAAAAACTTCCAATGTTGGAGCATTCACAACTTCTGGAGGTAAATCCATCGCTTTAAAATGAGAAACATTAGAAAGTATCTTCTTTCTAGTGGCATCCTTGAAGTTTTTGAATGTTAAAGTCACTAAAGTTTGTTTTCTTTTTCCTGAACATTTTTATTATCCTGAAATTTGGGGGTGGGGAGGAATGTGGCTTTGTGTCAACATCTATCAACATGATTCTCTGGTCAAAGATCATGCTGGTGCCACTAAAATTGGGGGACCTCTTTGAGAAATATTACATTTCCCCCAGGATTACTATTATTAGCTTGGTCCTTGTTTACAACACAGCAATGCAAAGCATTAGAATTTTCCTTCCCACTCATTGCATTGCATCTGTTGTATTTCTTTCTGATTTTTCTGATTATTAACTCTAGTTTTCAGGCCACATGGCACATAAATCTGCTTTTTCATATTAGCAGATGAGCCTCCTAACCTAATACACGTTAAAGAAACCAAGCATATCTCTGGCAGCATTAAAAATTTATTAGCTGGTTGCATAGAGTATAATTATGTAAGCCCTGGATGTCCTTAAACAGAACCAAAATGCAATTGCTTATGTAAAAAAAACCCACAATATATAGTCCACATAATACTGTACTTAGTATCTCTGTTCACATAACAAGGGCAGTCAACATATTACAGGAACTGTTTAGCTGCATAAATGACCCACTTAATTATGTCAGAGTTATTCATATTTATCTCCAAACAGACCCTGTTTTGCTTAAAGCTGAACTGGCTCTCTCTTTATTGTGTAAATTACTTAATGACCCGTTGACACTATCCCAAGACTGTGGCATCAAGTGGATCTCAAGTCAACCGGTTGCAAATATGGACCAGCAACCATCTCTAGGTAGGAAGAGAACATATCATCTTCTAGTTACCCTGAAGAAACTGAAACCACAATCTCTTAATATGTAAATCTATGCAAATGGCAGGTTTGTGAAACAGGAGACCCAGGAAACATCAATGAACCAAAGTTTGGAAAATGCAAGAAAGAAAATTTTATTTTAAAGTGGACAGCTTTACATACAAACATACATACATACATTTTATGTTTTAATGTATATATACATTAAGCTTGTGTGTGAGAGTGTTGGTGGATGTTGGTGTGTGTGTGCGCGCGCGCATATACTTGCTTATATATTCAATAAACTTAGTTATGAACATATATGTTCCAATTTGACCCTAAGAGTTAGCAGACTATTTACTGGCTTCTTGTCAGATGTGCTGAAATATTTTCTGTTTATTTTTTTTTAACTCCTAAACCTGCCCCTACCTCCTACAAAAACAAAACTCCTTCCCCCACACACTTAGGAAAACTGTTAGAGTTCCTGTAAAATTACTCAACTTGCCATGTTTCCTTGTTATGTCAATTGATCAGAAGCTGTTTCCACTATTAATTGAGCCTTCTCCAATATGGAAACTAGCCCGTTTCTATATGGGAAATTTTCCCTACCAAGAATGCTCCAGGAGTTTTCCTTCTTATATCTGTTATTTCTTGTTTTTTTTAAATTGGTGTGTGGGGTGGGGTGTGTGTGTGTGTAGTAACTGTTTGGCTAACCTGCTTCTAGAACTCCAATTGTTATATACATACATGCGCTCATACATACATACTTATGTGTGTATGTAACATTTGCAGTTTTAGAAGCAGGTTAGCCAAAAAGTTATTTTTTCTATCCTGATTCTATAAGTAAAATTGCCAAACTCTACTGTGATTTAGCAGAACTCTGATTGGGAATTTTCAATTAATTAATTTTTGTTTTGACTGTGAATTCCATCATCCAACCGGGAGGGAGCGTCAGGAAAATGGAGACTTCATCTTATACTTTTGGAAGAAATCTCCTTACTGATGACACTATAGCATTTTTCCCCTCAAACTAATTGTATCTTTTTTCATGCCCTAAGCCAGATAAGGCATATCTCATTAGAAAGGAAGAGAGAAGATATAACATGAACTTAAAAGCTTCTTTTGAACATAAAAGAACAAGAATCCCTAATCAGCATGATATATATTTTGTATAATTACATGTTGGCAATCCTTCCCTTGCTCATTAAGCAGAAAAATATGTCTTTCTACAAGGCAAGAAAACTCTGAGCCTATTATTGTTTGTATCTACAAAGTATGCCTAGGATCTGTAGAATCTTCTGTTCTCACAAATATAACCAAAATATTATCATTAAAGCCTATCTGGAAGCAGGGAACTCAGTTTTCAGCCAATATAAACTGACCTAGCTGTTCTAAAGTTATTATATTTCTTGTTTTTGCATCTGCCAAATCTATCTGCCCATTTAGAATTTAGTCCTAAGACAGAAAGAAAATCAATGTTTGTGCCTTTTGGCACTATTCGGATGAACTGTATACCCAAAATTTGTCAAGATAAAATTTAAAAGATAAAAATAACCTCACAGAGACAACCAAACTGCCTTTTGTTGAGCTATACCATTGATAATTGGTTAAATTTTGGAATAATCTGCTAAAAAACAACATGTGGTCATATGTCCAGTTCAGATGAGTCATGAAACAGATGATCAATAAGTATTCTCCAGCCTTTTTTTAGATGTACTTGGACTGTAAATTCCAGATTTTTCAACCCATGTAGCCAATAGAACATTTGCAAATTAAAAGGCGGGATACGAGCTTTATATGCTTTGTACATGCTTGGCATTATAAGACAAGATAGAAAAAAACCTGCACATGGATAAGAGAACACATGAAAATATATGATATTATTAAGAAAGTAAAAGAATTGCAATGGAAATGCGCTGGTCACATAGCAAGAAGAACTGATGGGACCGAGGCATAAGATGGGACCGAGGCAGTGATAGAATGGATCCTACTTGATAAAAAGCACTTAAAATAAGTTGAATCAAAGACATCAGCAAGTATTGTGGGCCCAATTGGCAAAAGACAGCTCAGGATCGTATTAGTTGGAAACACGCAGAAGTGGCCTTCATCCTGCAGTGGATAGTCAATGGCTAAAATGATGGTGGTGGTGATGATGATGATTGATGATGATGATGATGATGACATATTTGTTGATTCTTAACATTATCTAGATCTATATTGTTTCCCCTTGAAAAGAAGGAATCTCTTCACTAGTAGTAGGATCCCTGTTGAGTATATTTAGAATATACAGTATAACTATGAAACAAAAAATATTTCAAAAAGCTTTGTTTCAAAGGTTTTTTTTAAAATAACCTAATAAAGTCAGGGTCTGCATTTTGCTTCATCTACTCTCTTAAGAACTTTCTACCTTTCTAATCTTTTAGTAGTTTATTGTAGTCCCAATAGTATGGACAGCAGTTTTAATTTCAGTATTGCCTAGCTATGCTTATTCTGTATTGCATTTTTTGTCTTTTAATATTGTTTATGTAGCAAGGATGAGCTGCTAGGTTGGACTACATTTTTCATATTTATCTTTATAATTTTTATATTATTTTTGAATTTTGTATGACATGTAAACATTTAGATTTACAAGAAATACTAACAAATAAAAAAATAGCACATCCCAATTTCTTGAGAAAACATAGTTATGTAGTAATTTGGTAAAGGGTATTTTCCTAATTTGAAACAACAGTAATATTTCACTGAATCAGATGATAGAGACATACAGACAGACATAGAATAATTATATTAACTTGAACTGAGGTGATTGTATAAACTAAGCTAGTATTATTACGGTTGGTTGCACAGAGCTAGATATTTAGACTGAATTTGGCAGGTCCAGCTGAACAAGAGTCTGCTTCAATTTAAGTCAGCTTTATATGAACATTGTCCTATGATGCTGATAATCACATTGGTTAAGTTAAAACTTCTATCATGGATCACTTAAATGTAGTCTATGGCAGTTTGCAATTGAAGACTGTTCCAAGGAATTCATGGGCCCCAAATGATTATATGGTATAACTTCAAAATATTTATTCCCATACTTGGTTATGGGAACAATAAAAAGTGTTCATTCAACTGTCTAAAGTCCTAAATGTCTTAAGACCTACTTGTTCTTCTATATTTGTCAGAGTAACCCATAAGGGGAATTTAGAACAACTCCCTCTCTTTATTCCACTACTGCTATGCTATCTGTTGCAATATCTGTTACTACCAGTTCATTAATTCAATGTTGGAATACGTTCTTCCTATCTTCCACCTTCTTCCACTTGAACAATCATGTTCTTTCCCCCTGTTTGTTTCAAGAATTTCAAACTTTCAAATTTGAAAGGTTCATAACATTCAAGTATTCTCAGATCATGATCCATTCAAATTTTCAGAACTGAAATGCAAGTTTTTCAAATTCTTTTTTAAAAATAATTTGTATTAAAAGAATGTATGTATATAATAAAATACATACAAAGAAAAAATATTATAAAGTAAGCGTGAAAAATAAAAAAGACAGGAAAGTTAAAGATGACACAAAGATAAAGGATGTAGAAAAAGGAAAAGAAACTAAAAGAAGGAATATATAATCAACCAACCTCTTGCTCTAAAGTTACATCATGTCTTTTCCCTTTTCTATAATCAATATTGTCTAATTCTCAAAACCATAAATCACAAGTTTTCCTTTTATTTTTTACACAAGAAGTCTATAAAGGGTTTTCCAGTTACCAATAAATGTTGATATTATCCTTTTTTCCAATAAAAAAATCAGTTTGTCCATATTAGCAAATTTCACTAAGCATCTCAGCATGTTCACCAAGTTTCACCATTTTACCAAGCATTCTGCCATGGTGGGTAATGCCAAATCTTTCTATCTTTGTGCATATAGTAATCTCACCACAGTAATCATCTATTGCAGTGGTATTCAAGCTTTTCTTCACCACAGATGGCTTTCAATACCTTTTGTGGCCACAGTCCATGGCCACAGACCACCAAGACTTAACTCAAGATTTAAATCATAACATTTCTTCAAGACTTCACAGACTCCCTGTGATGACATTGTGGGGCCCCCAGGGGTCCATGGATCACAGGTTGATAACCACTAGTCTGTTGAAATAGTCTTCCATGGGTCTTTCAAGATAATTATTGACAGCAAAACTTCCTCTCCCTGTGATGTCAGGATTTGGGATAGAAGGGTAGACAAAAGTTCCATCTTCCCCTCTTGCAATATCAGATAATGTAAGTGAGATCTTTTGAGAGATTTAGGGTTAGGATAATCAAAAAAGTGCTCAGGCAAATTTGTCTTTATCTGTCTTCTGAAGAAAAAAAATCTACTTGATTCAATTATCTTTATGGTGTGATAAACAATAGTATAGTAGCCTTGGCCAAAAACATTTATTAGCAATTACATTTGTTGGTTCTAGGGATATGCACTAACTAAAAAAAAGTGTTAGCTATCAGATATCTAACTTATTTGTCTAGCAGACTATCAAAGCTGGTGGAAAATAATGCCTCCTGTAGATATATCCCACTGTGACTTTAATGTTTGCAAGAAGCTGCTTTTCTATAAAAATGAGTTAAAGCTTAGTGTAGACAAACAGAGAAAATAGAAGCAATAGTTGAAAATGGAACTGAGTTGGAATCTTTTCCAAGGAAACCTGTGTATGATAGCACCCTGCAGATGAAGAAAAGCTTTGCAAGAGGCTGGTTTTGATGCAATACAAGCATTCTGACATGTGGACTTTATGCCTGGTTGGAACCAGATGCAGACCTATGTGGTTGCGATTAACTCCATCTCCCACCTTCTTTACTCAAGACAATTCTCTTCCCACAGAATTTTAAATATTGGTCATTTAAAGGGAAGCTCCCCATCTCCTTTTTCAAACACCATAGTAGTATGTGGGTCTTCTGCATAAGTACATGTATAAGTGCATTTCTTGTCACTTCTCACAAGGGCTGTTAAATGAAGGAATGGTAGTTGGGGATGGCTTTAGAATTGCTCACAGCAAGAATTCAGGGTTTGTTATTGTTTTGCATGCTTCTAGATACATGCACAAAATGTTGTGTAAAATGTGAGCAAGGGGCATTTTATGAGCATGTGAGCAATGTATTTATCTTTTCAGCAAGTATTCTGTTTTCATGAATGCTAATCCTGGTTGGTTTGAACTGATTGGGTGACGTTCATGGAAGTGATTTATGTTTCATTAAAATGGTATCTAATCTTGATCTATAACAGAACACTCCAAACTTGGCAACTTTAAGACTTGTGGACATCAACTCCCAGAATTCTCCAGCCAGCTAAATTTGGGGACCCCTGATCTATATAATACTCACAACCTAATCTATACTTGTTGGAGAGATATCAGGAAATTAGGACTAGCACTACCTAAAGCTGCTCTTTTATACTTAATTAAATCACCAATGTATTATCAGAAAACAGTCCAATTCTATTAAGGCTATGATTTTATTCTACTCTTGTTTGAAAGCATGCTTTGTTGAAAATGGGACATTCTTTTGAGTAGACATGCATAAATGTTCACCCATAGATAAATCTTGTAGAGTTCAAGCTTCCATTTTGTTTCAAGCTCCAACCTGATCTCTATTTACCCATTACTTTAATAATAAGAGAGGGAACTAACTTCCTGAATATTGTTCCTCATGTCTGTAATCGCTGTTATGAAAACATACTTAGTTTATTTGTTCATATGGTCATTGCTGTCTAGTTTGGTAATTTCATATGTTTTATTAGCCTATCTATTCACCCTTTTATCCTGTCAGATCCAAGTATGCTTATTCTATACCAAACGCATTCCATATTTCAAATTGTCTCTCTTATTTTTTCAGCCCATAGAAATAGTAAGCCTTTTGTGTTCATTCACTGCCATCTACTGCAAGTCAAAGTAGCTACAAGCGAAATTACTCCCAAATAATCTGTTCTACATTGAAGACAAGCAGGCCTGGCCGTACCTTGCTGGGAGACTGCTGAAGAAAATCTGGAAGTGTCTTTGAAATATGTAAAGAACAAATTTACATTTATCTGAAGATCTACCAAATAAATAGCAGAATCAAGTGAATTCTCTCAAATTCATTTTTTCACTATTTCTCTTAACTTAGGCAGCCCTTTCACATATTAGATTATTTATTTATTATTTGTATCCTGCCTTTATTATTTCAACAAATAACATAAGGTAGCGAACATATCCAACATACTTTCCTCCTTCTATTTTCCCCACGACATCTACCTTATGTGGGTTGGGCTAAGAGACAGCAATCCAACGGGCTTTCATGGATAAAACAGGACCTGAACTCACAGTCTTCTGCTTTCTAGTCTGGTACTTTAACTACTAGATCAAATTGGTTGTCATTATGATTATCTTTTAATGAAATTTCTGCATATACTTCCTTGTTTCCATTTTCAGATGCATAGAAAGAGAAATAATATGTGTCTTGGAAAATCTTCTGAAACCAGACAAATCTAAATCAGTGGGAATATTTAAATTTATATATACATATATACTTTGTGAAGTAGCTTACCTTAGCCAAAATCTTTGCTGTCCTGCAAATATATCTTCAAACATTTTAAAAACCAAAAGCATTCAGCAGTATGATTTTTCTTTGCCAATGTAATGTAACTTTATATCAGGGCTGGTATAATTAATGTGCAGAGTACAAAACAACACTATATAAAGAAGCCCATTGCCAGGTAATTTGAGATGTACTGTTTTTCAATGGATATTTTTCTGTAATATTTATAAGGATCGTTATTAAATTGGTCTAAGAAAGCTAGAATATTGTATGTTCCAATTTATTTTAACAGGGCAGAAATGTCTCTCTGCAGCCTGAATTCTGTTTCCTCCAGCCTTTGGAATATGAAATTCTTTAGTAAAAGGAAAGAGGTAAATGCAAGGGGGTTTTTTGTTGGTTTTTTTGGAGCTTTCAGTGTACATTCAGAAAGACCAGGAGAGAGAGCCCTGGCCTGCGAATTTAGCCATAGGAGACAGATGCTTCTGTTTATAAAGAAAACAAATGTTGCATAGATGTCACTGTTTCCGAAAGTTATGTCATCCAAAGGAAAATAAATCATGTATAGTTTTCAGGGAAGTGGGGAGTAGCATTGCCTGCAGCCAAAAATGATATGAGAGATTAAAGAACTATGAGCTGCAACCAAATGGCACTTTTTTAAAAAAACAATGGAAAGTTCTGGATCTGTAGAAGATCAAAATTTTTGAATAATAATCTGGGAAATTATTTCTAACTGCCACTGGCTTCATGTTTTACTTCTGTTCAACTGAGTATGAAGTTGTGGCTTCAAATACTCATCAGATGTCTGAGAAACACCTACTATAGAAGTTCATGGCTAGATCAGGATGAATCTATTAATAGTCCTTCCTTTACCTTTGCTCCAGATTCTGTAAGATGGGTCATAACAGCAGGTAACATAAGAATATAATCATTGAGATTGTGTTTTTCCTCCTTGCATTCAGAAAGACAGATGCTTCCACAGTGGGATTTTTTGCCACAAGGGTTATACTCTGTCAAACATAATTTTCTGTCTTCTTCCTCTTCCCCTTCCTCTTCTCTCCCAACCAGATACCCTCCAGGTGGCCACATACCATGGTTGTAAATGTCCAACATCTTTTATTTGATTGATCCATTCCAAATACCTGAGAGACCCAGGGTGGTTTCAGAGGGAGCTTGGAGTTTTCCCCAAAACTCTTGTTACATGGTCTGGCTGAGGTTCTTGATGTTGTGTATGCATAAAGATTTAATAAAGTGTGAGCTTGGAGTTAAGTGCAGGGTTCTGGCCCTGCACTTCTGATTGGCTGTTAAGCGGCTGGACCGGATTGACCCGTCCCGGGGAATCCGATTGGCTCTTAACAGAGAGTTCCTATTGGTTATAAGAGCTGGCGCTCCTAGCTCGTTATTGGTTAAAAGTTACAGGGCTTGCCTATATAAGGCGGGTTTAACTGCTATTGAGCGAGAAGTCACAATTTAAATAAAGAGCTGAAGTTCAACGTTCAGAGGCTTGTCTTCATTCTTTCTCGCCCATGCTCAAAACATAACACTGGTGACGAGGGTGGGATATGGAGATATCTGAACCAACGAAACTTCAAAGAACACCGATCACGTGACAGATGACGCAAACAATGGAACCATGTCTGGCGGCATCGTACCACCTACTCCGTTCGATCCAGTACAGGAAGACTGGGAGTCTTACATGGATCACTTCCAAATGTTCTTAGAGACGAACAACTTAAAGGATGCCACAGCCAGGAAGAAACGGGCAGTGTTCCTAACGCATTATGGTCCAACTGTATTTAAGATGGCTAAAGCACTAGCCAAACCCCGAGAAGTGAAGGCCATGGATTAGGACGACCTCGAACCTATCATACAAGACCACTATGCCCCGACCGTGCCTATGCTCATGAGACGCCATGAGTTTTATCAGAGGAGCCAGCGGAAGGGAGAAAGCATGGCCGACTTCATAGCAGACCTCCAAAATTTGGGAGGCCTCTGCGGATTCGCCGATTTAGAAGAAGCACTAAGAGATCGCATAGTTCTGGGACAAGATGCACCAGGCATCCAAAGCAAGCTGATGGCGAAAGGCGACATCAGCCTTGCTGACGCCATCGCTGATGCTACTGCAGCAGAAGCAACCAGGAAGTCGGCTGCACAACTACGCCGAAACCGCGCTCCGGTACCACCAATGGCCCGCGACATCTCACCTGGTTCAGAAGGGCAGATTGCGACAACGCACCACGAGGACCTCTCTTCGTCGTCAGACAGCGACGAAGAAGGGGTCCATCGACTGTGGTCTGACCGGGACCATCACCCGAAGCCCTTACACCCTTGCACTGGCTGCGGAGCCAACCATGCCAGGTCCGAATGCAAATTCCGCGATGCACTCTACCATGAGTGCGGGAAACGAGGCCACATCGGCCGGGTCTGCCGCAGCTTGCCAGGACCCAGCCAGGCCTCAAAAGGGGCTAACTATCGCAAATCGACAGGAAACCGTCCTGTACGGCAAGAGCCAGTAAACAACTCCTACAGAAATCGAGCTTTGCAGAGAGAAGAGGCTCACCATACTATCACTATCGGTCACGCCTCAGCCTTGGACACTAAGAAAATCTGAGTCACAGTAGCCATCGAGAACCAGCCTTGCCACATAGAGTTCGACTTGGGATCGTCCCTCTCGATGGTGTCCTGGAAGACACTCAAGCAACTCATCCCCACAATTCAACGCCAAGATCTCCGCTCCCAACGCCTCATCCTCAAGGACTACCAAGGGAATCGAATCCCCGTCGTCGGTTCCTGCCGAGTCCGAGTCTCCTTCAAGAAGCACATAGCATACTTACCTTTAACGGTCATCGACAGAGATAGGCCTAGCCTACTAGGCCTCCAATGGTTCGCGCCACTCGGCATTGAAGTGGCCAGCATAAACTGAATCAGCGGCAGTGACTGGGAGGAAGACCTTATTTCTGAGTTCAGGGACGTCTTCGCGAACAGCTTAGGCGAGTACAAGGGGACCCCGATTTCATTCAGTCTAGATCCAAAAATAGCTCCCATTCACTTAAAGCCCCGTTGGGTTCCATTTGCCTTAAAATCAAAAATCGACGAACAACTCGACAAACTGATAGCTCAAGGGGTGTTTGAGCCCATCGATCACTCCCCATGGGAAACCCCTATTATAACACCCATTAAGCCAGACAGGTCAATCCAAATTTGTGGGGACTACCGGGCCACTTTGAACCACGCCCTGCAGCAGAACGCATATCCAGTTCCAGTGGTGCAGCATCTCCTCCATTCCCTGGGGGGCGGGAAAGTCTTTGCTCAATTAGATTTAGCTCAGGCATATCAGCAATTACCAGTAGATGAAGAAATGGCACAGGCCCAAACTATTGTGACGCACCGAGGTGCCTTCAAATGTACCCGGCTTCAATTCAGAGTGAGTGTAGCCCCGGGGATTTTTCAGAGCCTTATGGAAAGGTTATTGCAAGGAATTAAGGGTGTGGTCCCCTATTTTGACGATGTATTAATCGCAGCCCCTACAAAAAAAATCTTACAGGACCGGTTAAAATTAGTCCTAAAAAAATTCCAAGAGGCCGGTCTTAAAGTTAAAAAAACAAATTAAATTGTGTACTGACAGTGTTGAGTTTTTAGGGTACCTGATTGATAGCCAGGGCATTCACCCTACCGAAAGTAAACTAAAAGTGATAAAAAACTCTTCCAGGCCACGAAACAAGGCCAATCTCCAGGCGTTCCTAGGCCTCATCAATTTTTATAATGTATTTTTGCCACACAAAGCAACGGTCGCTGAACCGTTACACCGGTTGTTAGATAAAAAAGCAAATTGGCTATGGGGTTACCGTGAAGAACAGGCGTTCTGAAATGTAAAAAAACCGCTCACTTCTGACTCTGTATTCATGCAGTATAATGAGACTTTGCCGTTTGTTATAACCTGTGATGCATCGCCTTTCGGGGTAGGCGCCATTTTGAGCCATGTACTGCCTAATGGGAACGAAGCCCCTGTTGCATATTTTTCAAAGACTCTTTCAAAAACTGAGCGAAACTGTGGACAAATCGATAAAGAAGCCCTCGCAATTGTCTCAGCTGTGAAAAGATTCCAGGAATATGTGTATGGCCAGGCTTTTACTATTGTGACTGACCACAAACCATTATTGGGGATAATAGCCGGAGATAAGCCGACTCCCTACATATTATCCTCTAGAATGACCCGATGGTCAGAATTCTTAGCTGCTTATAACTATCGGCTGCAATACCGCCCGGGGAAAGCCCTTCCCCATGCCGACGCATTGAACCAAGCACTGCTTCCAGAGACTCTCGACGATCCTGCACCAACGGTAACCACGTTGCAAATCGAGGCACTCAACTCACCGCCACTAACCGGCCAAGATATTGTGAGAGAAACCAAACGCGACCACACCCTAGCACGAGTCCTAAGCTGGGTAGAATGCGGATGGCCATTGGACCAGTAATCAGATGACTTCACACCATTCAAGACTCGACAAACTGAGCTCTTCTCCCAGAAAAGCTGTGTCATCTGGGGCAATAGAGTCATTATCCCAGAAAGACTTCAGAAAGCGCTGCTGAGAACCTTGCACGATGGCCACCCCGGCATCGTGCAAATGAAAGCCCTTGCGCGAAGCTACACATGGTGGCCGGGCATTGACAAGCAAATCGAACAGTGGGTTAAAGCTTGTCCCAAATGCCAAGAAGTCAGCAACGCCCCACCAAAAGCCATGCCTACTGAATGGGAGACACCACATGAACCCTGGTCCCGAATTCACTTGGACTTTGCGGGGCCAACCAAAGGCCACACCTTCCTGCTTACCGTCGACGCCTACTCGAATTGGCTCGAGATCCATCGCATGACGACTACGACCTCCGAGGCGGTTATCAATACCTTAGACAGACTCTTTGCAACCCATGGATTACCAGACATCCTGGTATCTGATAACAGCCCTCAATTTACCGCACGAGTGTTTGAGCAGTACCTCGCTGACCGCGGCATTCGCCATGCGCTCACCTCGCCTGCGCACCCGGCAACCAATGGCAAAGCAGAACGCACGGTCCAATTTGTGAAGAAAACCTTGCAGAAGGTAGACTATGACAAAATTGACGACAAGGTCAATCGAATCCTCTTCTTGGAACACATCACCCCACATAATGTCACCAACAAAACTCCCGCCAAACTGCTAATGGGACGGAAGCTCCGCTCCCACCTCGACCGGTTACACCCAGCTTACGAACCGGAGAAACCACTAAGATCCAGCGGCCGCTGTCGTACCTTCCAGGTAGGAGACTTGGTATATGCTAAAAACCTATCGGGCGACCCGTTGTGGGTGGAAGCGACAGTAGTACGTGTAACTGGCCCCAGATCCTACCTTGTACAATGCCTTGATGATAAACTTTGGAAACGTCATATCGATCAATTACGATCGCGGCTTCCAGCGGCCAGTCCACAACTCCCCTATGACCAAACTGAAGGGGGAGAGGTACAGAAGAAGGTGAATTCCGAGAGAACCCATTTGAAGGAAACAACGGCTTGATAGAGACTTAGGAAGCAGAGCCGGAGGGAGAAACGGTTGCACCTCAGGAAATTGCAGAGAATGTGGGCAACGACGTAGAAGTGAACTCTGAACCAGAAACAGCCCCACTGCCAAACAACGATCTACCTCAGCGTGATTGCAGCCAGCTGATACAACGGAAATCAAAGAGACTAATTAGACAACCATCCTACCTAAGGGACTATGTAACTGCACCCTGCAAATAAGAAGCCAGGGGGAAGGGGTGTTGTGTATGCATAAAGATAATAAAGTGTGAGCTTGGAGTTAAGTGCAGGGTTCTGGCCCTGCACTTCTGATTGGCTGTTAAGCGGCCGGACCGGATTGGCCCATCCCGGGGAATCCGATTGGCTCTTAACAGAGAGTTCCTGTTGGTTATAAGAGCTAGCGCTCCTAGCTCGTTATTGGTTAAAAGTTACAGGGTTTGCCTATATAAGGCGGGTTTAACTGCTATTGAGCGAGAAGTCACAATGTAAATAAAGAGCTCACCGTTCAGAGGCTTGTCTCCATTCTTTCTCGCCCATGCTCAAAACATAACACTTGATACAACTTAGAATGAGCAGGTGGAGGGGGCCATAAACCAAACTGCATCTGTGAGAACTTTCTCTCTGGGTGGATCTCATAGAGCCCCATGGTTTACTGAATGATTCAGAGAGATGAAGCAATGTAAGAGATGCCCACACTGCTACTGGAGGAAGACAAGGAATGAAGCTGATCAAGAAGAGATAAGAGCCTATATTAGGACTTATCTGGTGATCATAAGGTCGCCGAACCATAATTCTACCTTTGCTCTCATTGCATCAGTAGATAGCTAACTAGGTTTTTTTTTTAAAGTGTAGTCCTTGCAGGTTCACTGTGAAAAATACTCTTGGTATCTGTCAGATAAAGTCAGTCCTTTGGAGGTGAAAGGAACATGACTGAGCTTTGTTATCCAGGAAGAGTTTAAGCCAGTTTCTCTCGAGGAAGTGGTCAGGGTTCTTGGGACAGTGGGCATGGCTCCGTATGCCCTCCTGGTTGGTTAAGGTTTCCTGGGAGGTGGGAGGTGGTTAGGTCCAAGTGGTAATTAATGTCTCTTTGTGGGAGATGGTGGCCTAGCCTGTCTTGAAAGAGGTGATGGTATATACCTTCTCAAAAGGCCATCCTCTTTTATTAGGCAATTTTCACCCAGTCTTCAATTTTCTCTGTTTAGGGAAAGTTGAAGAGAAAGTGGTTGACACACAACTACAGCCCTGGATTAAGTGAACTATCTGGACCCTCTTCAATCTGGGTTCACGCTTGGGCACAACACTGAAATGGCATTGGTTGCATTTGGACCTTTGGAGAGTTTGATATGGAGGTGGTGGAACCATTCTGGCCTGCTGGATCTTTCAGTGCATTTTGATACCACGACCATACTATCCTTTTGGATTGGCTTTAGAGGGTTGGGAGTGAGAGGCACCTAAGTTATGGTAGTTCTCCTCCTTGTGCTTGTGGGAGGGAAGAGGTCAAGCCATGGGCCCCTGAAATGTGGGGTGCTAGACATAGATTGACAACTTGTAGCCCTTTTTTTTTTCCTTCCAAGCCCAGAAACCCTGAAGGTTATACTGACGACAATTGGTTTAAAACTCCATTGTAAATATCCAGCATGTGTGTGTGTATTTAAAAAAAAAAAAAAAAAAGAGAGAAGACAAACTAGAACAAGTACATTAAGCCTCTAATAGGAACAAGCACAACTTTTTTACTTTCAAAAAGCCTTCCTAAACCTCTCAAAATCTAGAGTAGAAAAAGCCATCTTATGCTCTCATGTTGTTACGTGACTACTATGTTCCCTGTAAGAACTGTAAAAAAAGGGTTTAGGTAAGGTTTTCAACTCAGAATACCTAAGTTAGTAACATATTGCCTCGCTATATGTTGGCATTTTGGGGTTGTATAGTTTTTGAACGTATAACACAAGAAAAATGAAGAATTATTACATTGGATGAAAAAAAATGCAACAATTCACAGCAATATCATTATAACTATAAAGTTTGTCATTTTTTGTATGTAAAGCAGTGCCCCCAACTCAATTGGCACCATCTGTTTGGATGAAGGAAGTAGGAAAAATAAATGCAAACTTCTGACCAATTAATCAAGTATTTGTACTAAGACTATGCTGGAATGTACTTTGCAGTTTCTCAAAGTCCCCCCTCCCCCGCTAAAGAAACTTTTAATTTTGTGCCTTATTCTCAGGCTGCTGAAAATGTCTTTCGAACTTCCCTTGACATTGTTTCCAACTTGCTATTAGAGATTGCAACCTGCTAGTTTTATTGTTTTTCTATAACACATATTTCCAGCAGTCTAAAACTCCCTGGCTGACCATGCTACCCATTGTGAAAAAAAACTTAATAGAGGAGTTATCATTATCAGTTTCCTTGGGATTTAAGTGTGGGAAACAAGGGAGGCTCCAAACTGTTGGCAAAATGATAACACAAGAGCAACACAAGCATTCTTCCAGCACCTTGAATGTAAGTAAGACAAAAACATTGCTCATTGTCCCATAAAATTTGACCAGAATCATCCTGTCTTGAAAGAAAATTTGAAAGGACATTATTATCTTTCATCAAGTTCAGTGACAACTTAGGGGAAAAAAACAGAAGAATGTTTTTTGCGTAACATTAATCTGGATGGTAGATATATGCAAGTGGAACCCATATGCTGAGACTCTTACTACTGCAGAGAGGTTCACATAACCTCTCTGAAGTGCTGAAAGAATGCATGGGGAGATACGGTTACGCAGGCTTTCGGTTACACTTCCAGCAGTCACACAGTTGTTCTTCCTTGGCAGCAAACTGTCCAGACTTTGGAGTTGGGAAAGGGTCTAAGTCGCTCTGAGGTTCTCCAGATAAGAGACAACTTTCCTAAATTCCATACTAATAATAGCATAATGGAGTATCTATACTGACATAGGCGTAGATATCACACCTATGTAGACCCTTTACATTCCATGTTGATAAAATGCAAGGAAGATCATAAAATGATCCTAGTACCCAAAGGGTTCTTCTTTGATTATAAATATAAAGAGATCAACATTAGCCCAGATTGCCTCAGAGCCTCTCCACCCACCAGTATTCACTGGCTGCATAGTTGTCTGGCTAAAGATTCAAATGTTGATGGCGCAACTAGTCCTACATTAGAATGTATACCTGATGAATAATACTTTATTAGACTTTGTTGATCCCACAGCAAAACAGACTCCAGGTGTCACAAACTGCCAGATGCTTCTCTTTAATAATCTGCCACTCCTGTTTAATACAGTCCCAGAAGACACATCTAACAGCATGATGAAGTATTATCTATTAGGCCAAACACAAGGTTTCTACTCTAAGGAGCCTCCAATCCAAATTATACCGACAACCTAATGAGACCATACACAGCAGCAGCATAAAAAGGGTGTGAGAGACAGAAGGGAGAGTACCACACAAAATGAGAAATGGGCTCTTGAGGAAACATAAATTATAGAGAACAGAGGCAGTATAATTAGCTATATTGCATTCTTAGGTGTAAGAAAGCAAGCAAAGAGAAACTGATCAGAGCCAAATAATATATTGCAAAAACAGGGGGAAATGAGGTAAGCCATGATGGTCAGGTCAGGTCAGCTTTTCCCAACCTGGACCCCTCTCCCCCCAATTGTATGAGTTTTTAATTCTCATAAGCCCTAGCCAGCCCCAGAAGTTGTAAACTCAACGTATCAGGGAGGCACCAGATTAAGGAAAATTAATTTAGGCCAGGAAAACTTGCCTCTTCTTGGGACTAGGATAGATGTTCACTATGGAATCTCTGAATTCTATGAAGCCAGACATGAGGGGGACCATTTGGCCTAAGCTGGAGCTTAAGGGGTCCACACATTTCAATCCTTGCAAATACTGTAGTTTTGTTTTGTTTTTAAGGTTTAAACCCTGTTTCACTTAAGATTGAATGCACGTGTGTCTAATTTTATTTTCACATGTTCTCATTTATTTTATTTTGGTGGGCCTCCAACAGCTGGAAAAGGCCTGGGAATTTCTAGTCTCTAAAAGAGGCTGATGTGAGGAAGTATTTGGAAGAAAAATATAAAATGTCTATGCTTGCTGGGGGAACTAAGACAAAACCAGATTCTGTTATATTTTTAAGAAAACTAGAAGGAACAAGGTGAGAACGGAATTCATGAGGTTGAAAACATGAGACAATATAATTACAGCAGAGATTTTACTTATGACAGGAGTTGAACCACAAATTATAACTCTGTTTTATCCATCTATATCTAGTACTGCTGACGAATGCATCCCAAAAAGGGGAAATTATTATAAAATATATATTTTATTGAAAGTTTCTTGTTTCTTTATGCAGCACTCTGTTGAAATTACTAGGATGCCTGAGAACAGCCTTTAAAAGCTTCTTAGGTATTAGAGTTTTATAAAAAATGTTTCTCTGTCCAGTCTTTGCATGGGGAAAAAGTATGACTATTACATTTTCTTTCCCTCTTCTCCATGTCTTCCACAATGAATAGCTCTACTTAGCCCACTCAGCAAGTCTTTTGGAAAATAACTAAGCAGATTTTCCTCTTCAGATTAAATGTTCTCCAATGATCTTCCCCTCAGCAAATCATCAGGAAGTGGAAAAAGAAAAGAATTGTTGTGGTTTTAATTTAGGAAAATATGGGTCCACTTATTTCAACATCATTGGATAAATTAATAAAAAAATATGTGAGCTTCCATTGCTGAGGTTCATCTGAAAGGCTGTTCTGAATTCTAAATCTGAATTTAGTTGGCACTTTTAGAGTATTATTTTTTGTTTAATTTGTATTTATATTTACTGCTTTAATTAGCATTTGGTATATCTACTAACCAAATAAACTAAAATATAATTATGGAAGGATAAGTAACATGAAAATATTACAGATTGGATCTTGATTAAATATCAGCTTAATTTGTCTGGTCTATGCAATCCATTAGAACTTGTTTCCTAGTTCAAGACTGTATCTATTGCCTTATTTAATGACCACTGAAATCAAGTGGACAAATCATTACAGATAATTCTCAATTTATGACAGTTTAACAACTGTACAACGTTATAACAGCAGTGAAAAAAGCGAATTACAACTAGTCCTCACAGTTTTCAGTGTCCCCATGATCAAGTGATTAAAATTTGGGTGCTTGGCAACCAGTGTATATTTATAATAGTTGCAGCATCCTAGAATTACATGACCACTGTTTGTGATCTTCCCAGGGAGCTTCTGACAAGCAAAGCAGCAGTGGGATTCAAATTATTTTACTACCAGTTCTGTGGGCGTGGCTTGGTGGGCATGGCAGGGGAAGGATACTGTAAAATCTCCAGTCAGAAGTGGTATTTGCCGGTTTTCTGAACTACACAAAATTTCTGCTACTGGTTCTCCAGAACTGGTCAGAACCTGCTGAATACCACCTCTGAAGCAAAGTTAATGGTGAAAACAAATTCGCTTAGTGACCACAGCAAAAAGGGTTATAAAGCCAGGCCAAGTGACTTAAGAACTGCATGACTTAATGACCAAAGTTCCCATCCCAATTGGGTCATACGCTGAGGACAATCGTCATGATCATATGGCACTAATTTAGTGTGGAGCCAAGACTAGGAGTAAAATCTAATTTGCAGAAACAGATTTCTGTCATGCAGAATTCTCAGAGTGCCCCAACTGCTTTTCGCAGAGCCTAAAATCTTTAGCTGTAGGAAGGAAACTCTCTTTTCTGAATGCTGCTAATAGAAGCAGTTTTGTTCCAATTTGATTCAGAATATCAGTTTTCTATCCATGCATTGTGAATTTTTCCATTATCCAAATTGATTGTACCAACTAATCTGATTTAACAAGTGAAACTGCCAAAGCTTTGTCAAATCAGTTTGCTGCAACACAACTTTGCACAGGTCTCTTATCTATGTGGAAACAGAGCTCTTGTGCCACCTCTAATTAATGCCCATGAAAATTAAATACATAAATAAATAACATATGCTGTGAAATCTTGCAAAATTACGGGAAGTCATATGAGATTTCAGCAATTGTCAAAATCCCATGAGAGTTCAATCATTTTTAATTTGTCTTTTAATTTTATCTTTATATTATTTTAGCTAGTTCTTCATTTACAATAAATATTTTAATGATTTCTAACACCTGCAAAGAAGGCCACCTGTTCTATTATTAATAACACTAGTGGGGAACTTTCATCATAAGTTTGCCAAGATTAAGTGGTCATATACACCCTCCCCCATTTTCCCTTTTGCTCTGTTGTCTCAAATTCTTTTCGTAGAAAAAAGTCTGCCCTGATCATTATGCCTTAGCTCTCATTTTTTTTAAGCTAATGAGCTTCTTTGTGATTCTTCCCTCTTTTGCTTTGAAAAACAGTTTTTTGTTTTTTTTTAAAGTCTAATGGTTGGCAGAGCACTTCAAACTGTAATCTAAATCCCTTAATGAAGTTCAACCATTAATGGAATTAACGTAATATTAATTTCATGTCCATTCTTTTTTTTCCCATCCACATAATCTTTTAATAAAATTGGGATGGTGCAAAGGTACTGCCAAAAGCTGTATTTTTCTCCATATGTAACATGTTTTTCCTTTTTTAAAATTCTTTGACACATTTGGTGTCTTTTACCAAATACCTACTGGGATCACTCTTATTCACATCACTCCCTCTCACTTTTATTCTTCTGTACTATTAGATTTAGCTTTGATCTTTTCTTTCCTTTCTGCCTCTGGTCAACTATATTCATCTGCAAAAAGCAAGAAGGGTGTTTGTTTAACTAAAGCATGCTGACTAGGTTTTTCTATCACTAGATTTCCCTTCTTTCTACTATTGCTCTGTGGATATTTCTTTTTGATCTAAATTTTATAGGCTGTATTCTGCTCCCTTGAAAAATATATTTTTCTAGCCATTCCATAGTAGTTGTGAACAACAAGTTGATAAGTCCTATAGAAAACCCCTAGAATTTAAATTCTACTCTTTACCACAAAACCCTCCCACCACAAAATCTTTATGTACGATGATAATTCCAGAGTTTATCAGCTTGACTGGTTTTCATTAACTTTTATAGTAGAAAAATATTTTAAAAACTAGAGGATTGTTTCAACAGCACTGGCAGATTATGCTTATTTTTATATTTTTACAATTTATATAGCAGATGAAATTTTTATTCAGTTGAAGGTCAAACTATGCTCCAGTAGAACTGCAAACCGCAATAGTTTAATTGGCAGAAAATAAAAATAATCAATTAATTAATCCACAGAAGACCAAAGAGATGAATGAAAACTAAAATATTGCAGATGGAATTTTGTTCTGGCAAATAATAGCTTTCATTTATTAGATTCTGGCTTTTAAAAAAAATCTTTTATATCTTTAAAAAAAAGGCTTCTAGTTTGAAAGTTTGGTGGTCTGCAAATGTACTAACCTTTTTCTTCCACCCGTTTTTCTCTGATTCTTGGAGATTCCATGGACAATCTCTGCTGTTTTCTTGGCAAGGTTTTTTCAGAAGTAATTTGCCATTGCCTTCTGAGAGAAACACTGGCTCAAGGTCACCTAGCTAGCTTTATGCATAAGGCAGGATTAGCACTCACAGTCTCTCGATTTTTAGCCTGATGATTTAACTGCTACACCAAACTGGCTCTTGATTAATAACTTAAAAAAAATATCTAAGCAGTTGCAAATTCTCAGCTTAAATCTCTCGTTAAGAAATAAAATAATACAAGCATTAGATTGATAAAATAAGAAAATACAGTTACAGAAAGATAATGTATACATGATAAGTCAAAGAACATCAGCAGTGCACCAAATTCTTCTTGAAGAATTTGAATTCTTCTTGAAGAATGATTTATATAGTAGCAAGTGATATTTTTGTAAGGTAGGAAGATGGCATAGTGGTGACTGGGTAACAGAATTTCTCCCCTGCTTTGGTCTTGATATAAGCCAGGACCATTTCAGCTGCTTTCTGTTACAAAAAAAATTGTGGCCAGTGTGCACTACATGGAAAAGATATGGAAGTGTTTTTAATCTCTTGCCAACTACAAAAATGAGCACTATACTTCTCCCTGTTTCTTTTTTTAGATTCATCTGAAAGAATAACAATGATATTGGAGGCTTCATACAAAATTTGATGCCATATTATAGAAAACCCTATTCTGGCTGTGTGCTGAATGAACTTCAGTAGATTTAAGATACAGAGCTTTACCTCACAAAGACCTGACGAGGTGAACACAGTCATATTTTGCTTGATCTTCTCAAAACATCAGTCTCTGAATCTAAAACAGGTGGGTGTTTATTTTTGAAGCATTGGCATTCTTGGTTTCCAATCAATGTATCCATTACATCTATCAGATGCCAATGTAACAGCTCTTTCCAACAAAACTTCTTTTGTTCAACCATCCAGTCCTTTCCCCATTTGTTAAGCTTTTCTTAAAATGGACACTACTGTAAAGGCTCAGCTTTACTACTGTAAAGGCCCAGTGAGGTATTTTTTCTTGAAAAGATTTTTGAAAAGAATAATTGATTTTCATCAAAGGTACGTTCTTCTCTGATATAATTTGCCTACTCCATTTTAAAATTCAGATCAATATATGAATATTAAACCTCTGAACTAGGAAAAAAAATGAGATGTGTGCATGGGAGTGGATATTTTTTTCTTACCTGAAAAATGTGATAAAATCAGAAAGTAAAGGAAAGCTAAGAAACTTAAACACACATGCAACACACACACATACACAACTTGTTCAGTTGCTTGCATTCAAATTTTCATGACATAATTTCACTAGGATTACCTGTCAATAACTGTTTCTTTGAGTGTCTAAACTCTAACTCAAATGGCAAGTCTGCTAAATATATTTACTTCATATTTTCGTGCTTAGATCCCAATTTGCATTTCCCAAACCTGTGTTATCCAGACTGCATGTTCAGAATGCTTTCTGTATATATTGTAGCTATGTATATATACACACAAACACACACATATGCATGCACACATACACATATACTAAAATCTGTGCCTTTCCAAATTCTGTGAACTATACATAGTGTAAAAAGGAATAAAGCATAATGGTAATATTTGGGTGAAAAAGGAACACAAAATACATTGGCTTAGCAAAAAATGGATTACAGAGTGTGCATACATGAGGATAGGTGCATATTATATTGCATTATACAAGATTGCATATTAGGAGAGATGAAAATATATAAATCTTCTTGCAGAGCTTTTTCTCTTTGTTTTAGCTGCAAACATAGGTGCTAATAGAATGGAGTGATGCTATGCTTGAAAAATGAGAAGGAATTAAATCAAATGTAAGAAACAAGTTTGTTTGTAGGTGAGAGGAGCTTTCCAGACTAAAGAACAGTGCTTTTTAAGAAACAAAAAGCTTCCATATTTGGGAAGGTTGGAAGTGTCATTGTACTGCCCTTACGTATATCTGAAGTTTTAAGCTCAGAGCTCTACTCAGTGTATCCTTCCAAGTCCAAAGCCAGATGATTTCCTGACAGAATCATTCAATCATCCCAATATGGTGCCTGTTACTGTCAGGTATCTCCAGGGGCTGAAGAAACTGAGAAGTATAAACAGAGCAAATATAGTACATGTTCTGGTGCCTTCTGGTATAATTGTGACAGGACATTGAAGAGGATGAACAAGAACTCTGCAGTATCTTTTCTGTCATCTTCTCCAGGTCATCATTCATCTCCCCAACAAAAGCAACTTGAAAAGAACTATATACTGCAAACTGGAACAAGTGTGTATACCGGATTATACTACAAAACATATTTTTTCTTCTAAGACACAAACATAGTAGGAAAGGTAAAGATCTAAATATAAGGTCTAAGTATTATTTAGTATAGTATATAGTATTTTATAATTGCCTATCAGCAGAGATATCCACAGCAAACTATGACAATGTCAGACTGATGATGGTAACATCATCATATAAATGTCGAGATTATGTACTATACATACAATGTCTGGTTCAAGTATCACAGAATTTTTATCAATTCGCCAATTTCATGATTTCCCCCCACCCCCGTCTAGCCTGATGATGAGTATAAATAAGTAATACATTACAATCCTTATAGAGTGGTTTAGATTGTTTTATTCATGATAAACTACACAAAAATTTAAATTGCATATGAGGAAGCCGATGTCATATCTCCTTACTTTTGATTTTACCTCTACATCAGGGTCTATACAAACCTATTGGAAGCTGTCATTGAAAAATGGTCCCTCTTTGAGGGAGATGGCGGTTTGGAAATATGACATATAAATAAAGAAATAAAAATAAGAAAACAAGAATAAAAAGAATATGAAACATTTGAAAAGCACAAGAGCCACCATATGTTATCCCAAAGGTGATTTATAAAAAGGCAATTGGACTTTGTTGATTTTTTTTCCTTGAAAACATTTCACTTCTCATCCAAGAAGCTTGTTCAGTTCTTCTTCAAGAAAAAACTTGAAAAAGAACTGAAGAAAGCTCTTGGATGAGAAGCAAAACATTTTCAAGGAAAAAACTTAGAAAGTCTTCTTGTCTTTTGAAAAGCACCTTTAAGACAACCGTGATCTAAATGATTGAGAATCTCCATAGACATTATTTGTTATCTAATAGAAGCTAACAAACTGGGAACTGTGATTTTATTCTGAACCTATGGTTCTTAACACTTTCTCCACATTCATCTGTGGAGTACTGCACAAAGGTATTAAAATCATAACACTGTAGAATATGAAGGCTATTGAATATGAAGGCCTTGCTCAGTGCAAGGAATATTGAGAATATACAGCATAGGTGAATTTACCACTACTTTCTTTGGAGATCAGAAGGGAGAGACGAACTAGCATTTCCCGTTATGTTGTTTGTAGGTAGGGGTTCATATTGTTAATAGTAGACAAATTCTATGAGGAAAGAAGTACAAAAAGTAAATGTATCTATACCTACAATTTTTTTAAAAATGATATTCCTAGATACTGTTCTGAAGAGGAGGATTACACCAGAGTCAAAACCTATTTATTTTAAAATTCCTCCACTTATTTCAAATGGGAGAAAGTCATGTTTTGAAGATGTTTCCTGACAGCGGCTTAACCTGAATGGGAGCTCACTCACGGAAAAATTCCTAGGGCCCAATTTCTGTGAGATTCCAATATATCTGCATTAGTGAACACACATGATGGTAATTACCAACTGTGACACTTTTGAAGTCAGCTGCCGCTTATTGATCTATATCTATAGTGGAGATCTAGATAAGAGCTGAGGTTTTTGGTTCAAGTTGAGAAAGAACATCTTGAAACTGTTCTGGGCATATGAAAAATTAATTGAATCTCTCTGGACTGAAGCCTTTCCAAATGTTAAACTATCAAAATTGTTTGTGGTATCCTGCTTGAAAAGGGATAACCTGCTCAGCCTTTATAGTCTGCAGGGTTACTGAAAGATATGTAATGAAAAGCTGCCATAATCATGGAACTTTGATCTTGAACAAGTTTGATTTAGAGATGATGTCCTAAATCTCCATAAATATTTACTTCTGGCTTTCTTTCCTCTGCTGAGGGCTAAAATGAAAGTTATATTACATTATATACATTACTAATGGTGGCTGAACGGCTAACCTCTAAACCCCTTTTTTGCCAAGGTTCTTACTAATGTTTCAAAATTCCAGACTTTGGGATCAATCTATGAATTTTGGACAATAGTAGCAATTGAATCCCTGAATCCCTAACGTATCCTTTGACCTCAAGTTCAGGAAATTATGTTGGAAAGATCAGCAAGGAAAGGAACTGATTATTGAGATCCAGAGTAGATATTTACCTTTGGTTCCATCATTATCTGTTATTGGTTAGGTTCTTCATCTAACTGTTGTTCTTACCCTGCTTTTCTTACAGTACAGCCAGATGGTTGGCTAGCTTGATATAATGGATAAAATGGTTGGAAGATGCTACAGGGGGAAGACTTATCCAAAACCTTCATTTGGGATAATTTGATATATAATATCAATAATATAATATCAATTTTTCTAGTTAGAAAAAGAGCTAACTGTTAAATGGCAGAGACTTCAACTTGTTGACCTTACTGTGAGAACTTCTAAGAAATTTGCACATATCTGCATAAGGCATAAATAGCATGTCCTTGAGTGATCATTTCTCCTGTGGTCTGCAGCCCTCTTACTTTCAATTTCCATTAAATTATAGGGGGGGGGAACATGATTGGGAAGTGTGAGCAGCTCTGACTTCAAAGTGATGGAAAGATACATATTGTTGAATATCTAGATTTCTTTGGAATGGACTTGACAAGATTACTTCAAACAAGCTGAAATATGTACATTTTGGAAGATAAAAAAGGAATGTCTTTAAATAAAATTCCACGCGCTTAGCATTTTTGTTAGTTCATTTGATCATAGTTCTATTCTGCTAATTCTGGCACAGCAGGGAAGCTAGAAATAATGGAAACAAGGGGCCATCAAATTGGAGAAGACAGCTGATAGCTTGCATGAGTTCCAGATGTACCAGGAAGGTGAATAATAGGTAGAAATAATGGCAGAAGAAGACAACATTAGAGGAAGAAAGAAGCTGACATACAGAGTAAAAAGACCTGGAAAATTCAGAAGTTTTCTTCCTGTGAGATACACTTCTGCTTTTTTCTACTTTAGACTCCAAAGGCTTGAGATCTTGCACCAATTTTCTCCTGAGGGAAGTTGGAACTTATTTTTTGGGAAGGTTACAAAAGAATCTGACTACAGGTAGGTCTTGATTTAAAACCATTTGTTTAGTGGACATTCAAAGTTGCAATGATGCTGAAAAAATTACTTACAATGGGCCCTAAAAACCATCACAGTATCCCAATGGTTACATGATCAAAAATTGAGGACTTGACAATCTGCAGATATTCATTAGTTTATCCAGGTGTATTTATTGGTTCATTCCAAAAGCTGTCATTCTATGTGTTTGTACTCACAAATCCAACTGAATTCAGTGAGACTTCCTTGTTTGTGATATAATCATTATGTCCCTGGATTTGAAATTAGGTTCCTCCAAAGAGTTGGGGGACTCGTTCTTCAGCATCATGTATTGATGTGACTGCTGGCAAGTCAAAATAAAAAAGAGGCAAATTCAGTAATAAAAAATAACTGTCCTTGGTGCGTTAATTGCTCCTAAGTGCTTCCACAAAGACAAAGATAAAAGGAGAGAAGGTTCAATAGGATCTTACTGGAAGCTTGGCTGATTATTATATGCCATCAAATCAATGTCAACTCTTAGCAACCACTTAGATAGATTTTCTCCATGATGATGTGCCCCTAGCCTATTCTTTCAAGTCTCCCACAGTCAAAGTAACTGTTCACCTTGCTTTTTATCCTCTTCTCCTTTCTTGTACCTTCCCAGCACCAGAGCCTTCTCCAGAGAGCTAAGAAATGTGAGAAATCTAGGTTGATTCATTTATTGATCTATTTTCTTGGCTGTCCAAGATATTCTCAGAAGTCTTCTTCAACAACGGCTACACTGTAAGCTTACTATACATACACACATCACAAGAAATAATCACAATCAAGTCTATATCAGTGAAACCAGTGGGGGTTTGCTTTTCAGGAGACCTTTCCAGGTTCGTGGCAGATTTTTGGATGTTCATCAAATAAATTGTTGCAGACAGGATACACAAGCCAAGTTTCTTTGCTCTTGGCTAAATGTTGACAGTCTATCTAGTTCAAATTACAGTCTCATTATTCTGTCCTTGAGCTTGCTGCCTTTCCTAAAATAATATTCCCAATGTTATGAATAATAAAATCATGTTACATTCATTATTTTAATCAAAGGCAAGGATCATTCATTCATTCAATTTATATGACTGCCCACCACAAACTCATGACTAGCAAACCATAATCTCAAACAGCACAAAAACATAAAACAATACAGAAGCAACAGTGAGTGCATGTAAATTAGGTGCTCTATCATATTGAGCTAGGTAGATTCTGGAAAGAAAAGAGACAAAGTGTGCCCTGGTTATGATACTGGATAGGAGAAGAACATGCTTTGCCATTTGCCTCCTTGACAACTTCGTGTCCTTGTGGGGTCGTTATTTGGGGTAGAGAAGGAATGGGAGAACCTCATATAAGCTGAGCAGAGAGGTCCTCAAAGAAAGACAGGACAGAAAATTAACAGACTTGGCATGAGATTAAATGCTTTTGTGGGAATACCTCTCAAATACAGGTAGGGCTCAATTTACAACCATGTGTTTAGGGATAGTTCAAAGTTACAACGGCACTGAAAAAAGTGACTTATGACCATTTTTCAGACTTACAAATGTTGCAGCATCCCTAGGATCACGTGATCAAAATTTGGACACTTTCCGTCCAGTTGTGGCATGTATTTATGACGGTTGTAATGGCCTGGGGTCATGTGATCAACTTCTGTGACCTTCTCACAAAGTCAATGAGGAATCCAGATTCGATTGGAAAAAATGTGTTATTAATTGAACAACTCCAGTTATTTACTGTGGCAGAATGGTAATAATATGGGGCAAGATTCATTTAACAACTGTCTTGCTCAACAACAGAAATGTTGGGCTCAATTGTGGTCAGCAGTCGAGGACTATCTGTTTGGGTATTAAATATTTCTCAGTATGTACTTTGGTAGTAAATGAAGGGGCTTCAAACAAAATCAGGATCTGGGGAAATCTAATAAGCAATATTAGTAATAAAGAAGCCATAAAAGATTCATTTGTATTTTCCCTCCTTTTCTAGATTGGTTGCAAAATTAGCACACAAAATGGATCTGTATTGCCTCCTTGTGGCAGAAAATGGAAGTGACTACTGTACTTTGTACAAAGAACCATTGGGTTAGATTTAGTAAGATTTTGTCCTGCACTAATCATCTTCCTTTTTTAAAAAGGCTCTCAGTTTACGCCTTGGATTAGTTGCAGGGTATTCTAATTTCAATGAAAATTAGACTGCATCTGTCATTACTATAGTAGCGAACTGGAAATGTAATTATCTATTGCTTCAACAAAAATATATTATTTAACCCCAGTGAAAAAACATGAACTTTTTAATAGGAAGAAAAGGAAAAATAAGGGGAAAGGGGGAAGAGGGGATGAAAGCATGTGAACAAAGAGTCAGAAGATATAAAGAACGAAGTATGCTGCAGTCTTATCTTACGGGGTGAGGAGAGAAGGTACACACAAGTAGTCCTCTGGTTATGACCATTTGTCTCTGGTTAAGACCATAAATCATTTTCGTGGTCATGGGATCATGCTCTGGGTTCTCAGCAGCTGGCCTGAGACCATGATATTACAAGGAGGCACAGTCACATGGTCACAATTTCTGACCTTCCCTACCAACTTCCCAGAAGCAAAGTCAACAGGGAACTCAGCAAGAAGTCAGAAGTTGTTATTACACAAGGTCCTGGCTTAACAAGCCACATTGTCTACCTTTACAGTGGCAACCAGGACTGCTGGAATTGCCATCAGTAAGCAATGGAGTTACTCAGTGGTGGGATTCAATTTATTTTACTACCGGTTCTGTGGGCGTGGCTTGGTGGGCATGGCAGGGGAAGGATACTGTGAAATCTCCAGTCAGAGGTGGTATTTTCCGGTTCTCTGAAGTACTCAAAATTTCCTTTATCGGTTCTCCAGAATTGGTCAGAACCTGCTGAATACCACCTCTGGAGCTACCTGGTATTTCACTTTACAACAATGATAATTAGAAACTGAGTTTCCTGTCCAAATTGTGGCCATAATTTGAAGGGTACATGTAACAACACCGAAGGGCTATTGTGATTTGTAATTAATAATAAACTAGAGCATAAACAATATATGACAAGGCTTTCCTATAAACACTGTTTTCTGGTAAAGAATGGAGGAAGTATTATTTAGAAAACATTATGCATTTGACCTCAAGTGCCTTGCAGTTTCTGGCGTATTATTTGGGTCAATGGGCTACAACATTTATTGCAAAGGACAGAGCAATATGGCACAAATAAATGCTTAGGCATCAGTGTCCATCAATAGACCAGAGGTAAGCAGTTAATTTAATTTTAATTGATTTGCAGGGACAATATCTTAATTCTGATTTTCTAAGTCTTGTGGGGAGTTTTTTAAATCCACATTTAATGCATGTGTGCATTTAAACAACATATTTTAATTGTTCCTTACTCAAACAATATTTAGAAGAGAAGAGAATACTATTTGGCATTATTATTGCTGTTGCTGTTCTTATTAATCTTCAATTTGATTCAGTCTGGGACTGGTTAAAAACTTAACAGTCCTAGCCAAAGTCCTAAGGGCTATTAAGGTAGCATCGGAGAATATAGGCAGTTCCAAATATGATGTTGATGATGATAATGATGCATGACATGACATTTTATCTATGACTACTCATCTTGGCATGTTGCGTTTATACAATTTCAAGACTTACATATTATGCATAGAAAGCATAATGCAGTATTAACATATGCATTCTTTCTTCTTTTCAGTCAAATATGTGAAGTAGGTATGTTTATTCTGGTTCATATTAGGTATATTTAGATTAACAAACTAGGTAAGTTTAGTTTAACAAAGAGAAGACCGGGAAGAGACAGATTAGCCATCTTCCTGCTATACCCGAAGGTCTACCACAGGGAAGAAGGCATTATTCTGCATAGTATCTGAAGATGGGACAAAAACCAATGTGTGAAATGACATCAGAAGAAGAACCAACTTGAAAGGAGAAATTTTCTCAGAGTGAAAACTATTAAGCAGTAGAACAGCTTGCCTTCCAAAGTTGTGGGTGCTGCATCATTGGAGGTTTTCAAGAAAGTGTTGGATAACCATTTATTGGTGGTATTAGGACTCCTGCCTTGGGCAATGGGTTAGCCAAGAAGACCTCCAAGTCTTTTCCAAGCCTATGACTCCTGTATGTTCCCACATCATCAAATTCAATGTCTGGTTAAGAACAATGAAATCCCAGCATGAGTAGAGTCCCATTATTCAGGACAATCCAAATGTAGTCCTCTGTCAAGTTGATGCCGCTCCCTGCCTGATGTGTTTAGATTGCATTTCCCATCATCTTAGACCAGGGCTGTCAAACTCCTGGCCTGTGGGCTGGATGCATCACACACTGGCCATGCTCATGTCCAGTTTAGTGAAGGGGGGAAAAGTCCTGATACGTCAAGTGATGCCCCCATGACAATGTGAGTTTGACACCCCTGTCTTAGACAAACAGTGTCATTGCTATGGTGACGATTTAATTCAGCAGATTAAAAAGTACCCTTTTTTCATGTGCTAATTAGCAAATGTTGCAGCTTCTTTTTACAGAAAATGGAAAGCTGCCTCTCCATGGCCCACTTTTATTTCCACAAAATCTAAATGAAAGCGCCAATTTGACGTAATGCTTAACGTACCAGGCTGGAACTGGGAGACTGGGAGTTCAGGTTCTGCCTTAGTGTGAGAACCCTTGGGCCAGACATTTTGCCTCAGCCCTAGGAAGGAAGCAATGGCAAACCAATTCTGAAATCTTGGCAAAAAAACTTGAAGGCAGTTGTCAGGAATCAAGACTGTCTCAAAGACACACAAATAAAGTCAACACCAGATGGCAGCAAACAGATGCTGAAAACTAACCAGAGGGTTAACTGAACTTTATCAGGGACATCTGGTAACTCTAATCAATTAGCCTTATGAGAAAGGGCTATTCATATCCATCTTGTTGGGTCAATGCTGTGGCATGTAATAGATATTTTGTTCATACTACCAAATAAATAAATAAAAATCACACAAGTAGGATCCCATCATCATGCCTTGTTTGCTCTTATTTGCTTTTTTCCCCCCACTTCAGTCTTTGTCTCCCCTTTCTTTTATTTATAAACTTGAGATAGCAACTGTCTTGCTTTTAAAGGTAGTTCTTGACTTATAAATGGTCACTTAGTGATTTTGAAAGTTATAATGGGTCCCTCCCCTCCAAAGCTCCTTATGGATCTGGTTTCAAACTTCCAATATCACTGGAAATGTGATGTAGAATAAAGAAAAAGGTATAATTAAAAATATTTATAAAAAAATATCAATCCAATATCACTCTCTGCCTGGGATGTTTGCAGCTGTTTACAAAGCTTCATGGCTATTTGCATCACTCTGTGGTCACGTGAGTGCAATTTACAATGGTTTTGCCAGAAACTCACTTCTACTAAAACTGCTCCATAGTGAACATTGGATTTGCTTATTGATTGCAGGGTTCACTTAACAATCACTAGATTCACTTTATGAACATCAGATTTGCTTAACAAGCACATCCAAAAAGTTATAAAATCAGATGTGGCTACATGATCCACTTTATGAGTATCAGGCTCAATTGCAATCGTAACTCAAGAACTACTGTATTAATTATTTACTGTATATTTCCACAAAATCTAAACAACAGAATGAGAGAGCCAATTTGGTCTAGTGATGAAGATCCAGGCTTGAAAGCAGGGGGGACCGTAAGTTCAAGTCCCACCTTAACAATGAAAACTAGCTAATGACTTTGGGCTAGTCACACTCCCTCACAGGGTGGTTGTTGTGGGGAAAATAAAAGGAAGGCTATGTTGAATATGTTTGCTTCCTTAAGTTATTTGTAAAAACAATAAAAGCAGAATACAAATAAGCAAACAAATAAAAGCATCTTTGGGAGCCTTGTTTAATGACAAAGCAAATCACCAAACCAATAATGGCAACACTTGGAGCAAAACAGGATGTATGCAAAATTTTGTGCATACCAAAACTGCACATATTTTTAAAATAAAGCTAAATACTAATCTATGTTGCTTTAAATTAAAATTGTACTATAAACTTTCATTTTAAATGAAATTTAATAATATATTTTACTCATTTAAGATGGCATGTTTTTGCTGTTTTTATTTTATAACCCTGTGCTTATACGCATTCATAATTATTACCATATAATCAAGTTTTTCCTTGAGAGAGTTGTGAGCCATTTAGATGGCACAGGAATAAATCAATATTTTTTTTTTTACCAATGTGATTTTTATGTGAGAAGCCCTGTATTTTTTGTCTTTTATGTTTCCTCAAATTCCTCGAGACCCATGACCTTTTTCTGGATTGATTTATATAAATGAATGTATTCACTGTAGTCTTCTGGCAAAGTTTATCAAGTCAGACATTTTGTCTGATCCATGTGATCAAATTAACAAAAGGTTGCCTTTTTCATATGCTTCTATTGCATGTTTCATCTCTGACATTTTAGACTAGGCTAGAGTTTATTTGCATTTGTATAAGCAAGGATTCACAGTCTAAAACTATTACACCAAATTTTCTGGTCCTTTGTTAAATATTTGCAGAGTTTTATGATTCTGGTAATAAAACTGTTCACCTCTAGATCGCCTTGTCCCCATGGGATGAGATAAAAGAATAAAAATGCTTAGAAGGAATTAAACTGAATGGTTAGGCAGAAAACATGTTTTTAACCAGTGTTTTTCAAACTCCTCAGCAACTTTAAGATGTGTAGAGTTCAACCCCCCCAAATTCCCTGGCTGGCTGTGGAATTCTGGAAGTTGAAGTCCATATATCTTAAAATTGCTGAAGTTGAGAAACACTGGTTTAAACTCTTTCAATGCTATTTTATTTATTTGTTTAAAAGATATCCGTGGTTGTCCATCTTAAGCAACTCAAGCTCATAACCATAAATCCATATAATATAAATCTTTAAAACAAATACATTTTTCTAATCTGGGATTTTACCATCAATACACAGCGTTTGCATAGGATGCTAATTATGATTAAGTGCTCTAATTTCCTGGATTTGCACATCACATGAACCAACTAACTTTACCTTAAACTCAACTGGTGATGACTAGCTTGACTTGCCGACTTCATACAACTTTTAACCTGACCAATTAGGTTTTCTTAATAAACTCCATCCTTCCAGGAACAACTGTCTGATGTTCAAAACAATAACAAAAAGAAGAACAATGGTGGAGTCTTTTATCCACAGCTAGACTTATGGAAAGACATCAGAGAAGACCTGGAAGGAAGAAAAATAAAAGGCTGCTGAAAACTGAATACATCTGCGAAGTACTGTGTGTTTCAGCACCATGTTAATTAATGGTGTCTAGCTCAGATGTCACTTAGTGGTAGCCTATAGGCAAATGTGGGATATGATTAACAGTGCAGACACATAAGTGATCTAATCAGCAAGTCTTCACTTAGCCAAAAGCTTTAACTAGGATACTAAGGGGTATCCAAATGTTTCTGATTTCTTTAAAAAAAGTGTGAATTAGCTCAAGGGCCCACATGCCCCTCTGCAGCTCTTCAACAGATTTTTGGAAATGAATATCCGCCACAGGAGGCTGCTAATGTGAAAGGAGGAATGATAATTGAGAAGAAGAAAGGCTGTTCCCCTCCTTCCTTTTCCCCCCCCCACCAAAAATAAATTTAAAAAATTCCCTCCCTTACTGCCCTCCCCCCCAATACACACATCTTGGACAAAGAAAGAAATATTTAATTAAGACAAGCAGGTCTTGTGGCAAAATAAACTTAATTATTTTTAACATATGCTGCCCCATTCCAATTTGCTCTTACTCATCTTACAAAAATATAATTTCATGCAGTAAGAGTGTTTCAACCAATCAAAACCACAAGATATGCAGTAGAAACAACATAAAAGACCTAGATTAAAAAGAGAGAGAGAGAGAGAGAGAGAGAGAGATGTTTTGATAAGCACCAGAGCAGACTTTTCTACACTTCTTTGCTGCCATCTAGTGGGCATCTAGTTTTGCAGCCCAAATATGGATGTTTGCATTTTTCGTCCCTCCTATGCTGTAATATAGAGGGAACTGCTTGATCTCTGCTGGCGAGTTATTCCTCCATTAGAAAAAAAAATAGAATTATAATTGATGCTCAAGGATATGCAAATACTGCACTGTACTTCCCTTTCCCAAGTGTAGGTAATCCTCAGTTTAGGACCAGGAGCTGAGCAACCTTTTGAAAAACAATGGATTTCCCCCAAAGCTACTTATGATCCAGTTGGGAGTTCTAAAGGCTACACACACCCTCATAGTCACTTGACCACATTTCAGATGGTTGTAAAATCAGGTTTTGAAGCATTCTGTGGTCATATGACTGCAATTTATAAGGCGGGAGTTGCCAGTTTCCAGACTGTTTGGCTAGTTTTTAGCCTTTATGGCCAGATTCTGGAAAAATCTCCCATAGGAATACATTGATTCTCTTAATATGTCCACTTAACAATTGTGGTGTTTGGTTAATGACCATGTTGATTTAATTACCACCTCAAATTGGGTTTGGCGACATGGGTGCCTCAACTTACACCTCTCATGATTTATGATAGAAATTCTGGACTCCATTATGGTCGTACATAGAGGACTACTACTTGTGCTGGGAGCCTTGGAGATTAGAAGAATATATAAATGTAATATATTCCTATTCTGGCTATTTTCTTCAGGCAGGATATTTGACCTTTTCTTTCTCCAACTCCCAATCTCCTCCTCATAGCCATGAACAGTAAATGGTAGCTCCAGTTATGGAGGTTCTGGACTGTTTTTCAAGAGAAGGTTTGTTCTGCTTCCAGATCCTTCTAAGGAGGTTGATAACTGACTCTTGCTTCTTGGTGATCTGTTTTAGTAACTTAGTCCTGTCCATAGTCCCTCCTTTGCTTTGCAATGAATGATTGCTCAATTATTTGGCACAGGGACTTATTGTCTTAGCTTAACAGTGTAGGTAGGTGGATTACTCCTTCCTTGAATTTGGCAGTATTTGGGGCATTCACAAATACAGTTACTTATATCAGTTGATAGGCCTGCTGGCCTTTAATTGCTGTCAACCACGATAGCTAATGAACACCAGCTAGAAAAGTCTTTAACTCTTGGCAGGCCATGCTAATCATTACCAAATGCTTATTAAATTTCAGACATAGAGATGGTATAATATGTTCTTATTTATTTTATGTGACTTTTTGGCCAAAGTACCCCAAAACTGGCACTGGAATCAAAATAAAACATTTAAAAAAACATCTATTTAAAAATAACCACATATTCAAAAAATATTTCCATAGTATAATCAAGTGTTACAATCTCAGTATAAAAGGCATAGGGGGAGCAAAGCCATATTAGCACCAGGAGCTTCCATGCTGCCACATTCTTGAGTGTGGGAAGTTGGGAGGGGGGATTTCATGGAGTGTATGTGGTTAGACATAATAGCATTTTTCTTCAAAGTCAAGGTCATGTTATTCCTGCACCTGACTGAGGAGGAGTAGAGGGGATCGGTCAAGTTGGAACGGATGGTGATTGGGTCATGGGATGGAATGATGGTTGCAAGGGGTGGATTTGTAATTTTTTACTTATTGGAGGAAAACCCGGAAATTTCAGATTTGGGTTTTCCCAGATGTGCCAGTATAACTACTCGAATAAAAGGAAACTTTGAGAAAATGCCTGTCTCTGAATTTTTAATTGGAGTTGGGTTTTTCTGGAACACTGATAGGTGACTTTGCTCCTATGTTACAGTTCGGGGAGTATATAACCCATAATCTTCGTAATACAAGACTCTTTCATTATTGTTCCTCTGGCAAGGAGCTCAGTGATCTCTGTATGCCAATAAAAAAAAATAGTTTGGTGCATCTATTTCCAATTGTTCTGGTTCCTTTTTTAATGTGGGCATTTTTTCCACAACAGTCTGGTATAGTTGGCAAGAGCACAGATCAAGAGCCAAGCAATCTGCCATTTTGGAGTCTCCGGTTACTTATTGGTGATCTGCCCCTGCCTTTCTTCTTCCCTGATCCAGAAGTCATTTGGAGATACCAGTGAAGAAAGTTAGCACTCACCCCTCCTAGAAGAATGGAATATTTTGGGAAATATTAAGAAGGCAGAATATTATATTTCCCTGTATGAGAAAAGGAGAAACAAGTTTTTAAAGACAAAGAGCAGCTCCCTGCCCCCAGCAGATATTTGGTGCACATTAAGACTGGGCCAGCCTATCTACAAGACAATTAGACCTTCAGCTCCAGGCTGATGGGATTAAGACATAAACCTCAGGACATAATAGGATTAGCACTCTATCCATCTAGCAGCAGAGCTCACCCACATGGCACCTGGGGATATTACATCACCCAATACAGTTCAACCAGACTTATCTCAGATAGACATGACTCCTACAGTGACCAATAGAATACTTGCCCTTGCCACAGGAACAGGAAGCTCAAAGGGGACATTTCTTCCAACACCAGGATGGGGTGAGATTGTAGAGAAATATTTGGGGGCCTCTGCAAGAACAAAACCAAGTGAACTGTAACTGAAAAGTAAGTTTGCGGTTCTTCTCACTTGACTCTACAGAAGTAACAGGTGCTGGAATATTTGGGTGCCAGCTTGCCTAAATGTTAGTGTCCAATCTACGGTAACTGAGTATGGTGTGGTGTGTCTCTGAATATATTCCTACCTGCACATCAGGGCTGGATGTCACTCCCATGATCTCTCCACCATGGAAAGCAAGGAGCGGGGGTGGGAGGAATAAGATGATTCCTGCATCCCTACAAGGCGTGCTAAGGTGTGTACGTGAAGTGGCACTTTGGTTTTTTTAACATCTATGTTTCTAAATAAACTTCTGGCCGTTGACCAGAGCTACTCATAAATTTTTCCACCTGCATCAAGGGGGCATCAGGGACTATAGATTGTTTCTTACCAACTTCTCTGTTTTGAAAGCAAGGTGAATTGATGGTCTTAGTGAGCTGTGTTTATTGTTGCATATGGAGTGTGGTGTGTGGTAGATCATAATGGCTAGTTGGGATGCTCTAGTTTTGAAAGGAGGAGATAAATAAGAGAGTGGACAGGAAATTCCTCACCGTTGCTGCAGTTTCTTGGCTTAAGAGACAAGATAAGGGCAGATCAGGTCCCACCAGGTCCTGTACCTGCAGACTCATCAGTAGCAAGCCCTTTTTCTCACCACCAAAGCATTTTCAATCCCTTCCTTTCCCAGCACTGAAGCTTCTCTACCCCACTTATCTACCAGGAAGTGTAGGAGATTCTGTGCTCCATCAGAACAAACACCTCACACAAGTAAGTAGCAGGCTGCCAATTCTTCAAGCAAGCCAAAGTGCCTCTTTACTGACAACCACTGGCTGAGGGAAACTTCAGCTGTTCGTGTTGCACAAAGAAGAGATCTCACAGGGACTGCCTTCCATTGCCAGAAGCAGATTTAGCGTCTGGCTTGATGTTTATTTGCTCCTGACTCCGGCTATGTTTTCAACCTTGCTGTGCTCTTGACCAAGTGCCTGGTTCTTCCTTTGACATTGCAGTGTCATGACTGGTGATATTTGCCCCTCACTTGGAAAACGGAAAGCAGCAAAACCAAAAAGGAGAGTTTGCCATATACTCGACTTACTACCACAATTGAGCCCAAATTTTTGATTGTTAAATGAGACATTTGTTAAGTGAGTTTGCCCCAATTTTATGACCTTTCTTGCCACAGTTGCAAGGTGAATCACTGTAGTGGATAAATTTAGTAACCTGGTTATTAAGTGAATCTGGATTCCCCATTGACTTTGCTTGTCAGAAGGTCACAAAAAGGGATCACATGACCTTACAACACAGCAATGGTCCATAAGTATGAACCAGTTGCCAAGCATCTGAATTTTGATCACATGATCATGGGGATGTTGGAAATGTAACTGTGAAAAACGGTTATAAGTCACTTTTTTCAGTGTCGTAACTTTGAATGGTCACTCAATGAACTGTTGTAAGTTGAAGACTACCTGTACAGGTTGCAAAACTCTAAATGATCCCTAGATGGCAGCCAACCATCCGATTTTTCTGTATCATTCTGCTGTATCTAGTTCTCATCTGGATTTTTTACCTTCCAGTTACGGTACTGTATAGTAGCACTGTCAGAGGACCCAGCCAATTGCTCTACCTATCCATGCTGAACTTTTACTTCCAGAACAGCATCATCTTTCAGTGATGTAATGGAGGTAGAGCAGCGATCGACAATGGAAGTAGCAAATGTAGGAGATTGCTGGGATACTTTTCCGACAACTCAGGAATGGGTAGATAGCACTTTAACCCAGCAGTGGGAAAAGGCCCAGAGACATTCTGTAGGAGAAATAATATGGCTGTAAGAGGCTGTTCAGGGAGTCAGAAAGAAGTGAGAGAAAGGTCAAATAAAAAAGAAAAGAAAAACTCAGGCTAAGTGAAAGGAATTTGCTGCTTTCTTGTTGCTGGAGTTCTTGGAGCTAATATTCTGGCAACTCTCTTTTTACTACAAGAAGCTCTGCTTGAAAATTGTGAACTAATGCACTGAATCTTAAAAGCAGAGTCTCCTTTCAGCTAACAAGGAAAGGCCATTGTGACCCATTATTGCCTTTTGAGCAGAGAAGAGAAGAGCAATCAGCAACTTACATTGCCAATTTCAAGGTTTATTCACAAACGCCAAAACAAAAGATGTGGCTGGATATGAACATCTGAAAAGGGTGGATCATTGTCCAGTCAGAGGCCAAAGGTTTCCGCTGAACATGAATATTAGCTTAAAATAGTCACTAACTGGAGAAATTTAAATATTTCCCTGGGTGTAAGAAATTGAACATCGATGGGTGGATGAACAGATGGACAGGTGGATGATAGATGGTTTCTTCCCTATCATAAGGAAGATTGTTAGCATTTTACAATGCCAGGCAATTGTGTAATGCAAATTTTTGTGGGGAAATAACATTTCTTACACATACATGTAATAGATCAATAATCTGAATTAATATAATCATAAGGCCTTGAAATATTATGGGTATTTGTTGTTCAATAGAGAATTCAGACATTACATAAAGCCATAATATAGATTACTGGATTTCTTCAACAAGTCATGGCTAAATCAAATCAAGGATTATTAATTTTCTAGTTACTTCTGCTCTCAAAAACTCAAGTACACAGGATAGATTCATAGAAGAAAAGACTGGATGATTTGGTAATTCTAGGGCTATGGTTGTGTTTCCTTATTGTCAAAGGAAATTATGCTGGTAAAGATGCTTGAACAATTGTCTTACTAGTGCTATCTTCTCTAGGCTGCAAAAACCCAGACAACCACTAGATGGCAGAAAAATGCTAGGGCTTCTATACAGTAAAAGCTGTAGATTGGGGTGCCAAACTCACTGCATCACGTTGCCATCATGTGACATTTTGTGACTTTTTCCCCCTTCACTAAAACGGGGGTGGAGGTGGCCAGCGCATGCTACATCTGGCCCGAGCCATGAGTTTGACACCCTGCTGTAGATGCTGTCATCTAGTAGTTATCTGGATTTTTACAGCCCAGAGCGGGTAGCCTTAGTCTTACATGCGAAGAGCAAAATTAGCATGTTGATTTTTCTATCTATTAACCCTGACCCTTCGATCAATGCATCATGCATATTGAACTTAGTAAGATTTATATCTGCAAAAAAAAGCCATATATAAGACTGCACTGCAACTATCCAAAATGGCACCATAAGAAGGAGAGTCACTTAGGTGAGATGGGCAGTATAGAAATGTGATGGATAAATAAATCAATAGAATATGAAGCTTGAAATAACTCAAGTTGCAGAAATAAAGCAGAGGTAGCAGATCATTACAAAATAATTAGATATGGAATGAACATGCTAAGCAGGAGTGGAATGCTGACTCTGAAAGAAAAATAGATTGAATGAAATGGAATATTCGGCAAAAGAGCACATCTGGCTTGCTGGCAGGAACTGTGAATGCGAGCACTTGTTTATACTTCGAGTTTAGCTAAACTGCTATGCTAACTCTCTGATTCTGTTGATACCAAAACAAAAGTAAACAAGCTTAAATCTTGACCTGATCCAAAAATTCAGTACTGTTGAGAAGAATCATGTGCTTCTCTTCATTCCTTCCACTTTGCAGTTAAAAATTAAGTTGCACAAGGAATATCAATCACCTGAGACATTGTTTATTCTGGAAGAGAATTCATTCAGCTCTTACCTTTTTAGAATCTCAAGAATGCAGGAGGAATTTCAAGAGGTGAATATCCTGACCTTTTGTTGTGTGAGCTGCTATACCTGCTTAAATCTTTGGCAGCAGCAAATAAAAAGCTCCTCATGCATATTTTTCCCTACCAGAATATAATCTCTGTGCAGAACATATGTCAAACTTTAGGCATCATTTTTGTGGGGGAAAAGGTTTGAGCATGTATTTTAATGTCAGTCCCTGTGTTGGGCCCACTCCATACTCTACAGCAGGGATCCCCAACTTCCATGACATGCCAGAAACTGGGTCTCACAAACAAGCGAAGAAGCCCCATCTGTGGGATGCAGGCAGCACAAAAACCACATCCCCTCCGATCCACGGAAAATCTTCTCTCCATGGAACCAGTCCCTGATGCCTAAAAGGTTGGGGGCCACTGCTCCACAGATCTGAAATAATGCCAAAGCAAAATAAACAAACAAACAAATAAATAAATACATAAATGAAATAAGCATACATCCTATATTTTTGTATCCTATGACTATTATTAAGTGTTGTACCTTATGAGTCTTGACAAATGTATCTTTTCCCTTTATGTACACTGAGCATATGCACCAAGACAAATTCCTTGTGTGTCTAATCTCACTTAGCCAATAAAGAATTCATTCATTCATTCATTGATGGTATGAACGAGAATGATTGACTTGGGTCTGATATGGGCTCTTCCTCCTTTTTATGTGATGTGATTTCATGTATCCATAGTTGGTAATACTTTTAGAAGGGTCAACCAGTGTGGCTTGAAAAATAAGGAAGCTTTCAAGCATTTCCAGACATTTTTGTTGGGCAAGATGTTATAAAAAAAAAAAAAAAGGAAAAGAATGAAGCAAGACATTTAAAGTTAGGCCATATCAAGTGGTTTAGCCATGATGCCTGTGGGTCCCAGGAAGAAGTTCTGAGCTGAACACATTCATTGTTGAGCATCAGTAACATCTAGCATCCATGGACAAAAGAAAAGATTACTCCACATTCTGAAAACAAAATTACCCATAGGTCTCCTGTCATCATTGGAAAACACAGATTTTCTCACCTGGCAAAGAGCAAACAAAAATCAGAATCTTTATTTAAGACAAACCGGACATTAATTTGCCTAGGAAAAAACATGACTATGCTCTTTTTTATATATAAAATTCATGTTTCCCCATAAGAAGAAACTATTGCTGAGGAGAAAAACATCATTTGGGAATTGATTTTCAGAAATAATACCCATCTTATTTACATTCTCACTTTTCAACCATGGTGAGTACTCAAGGAACCTAACTATTATAAAAAGATGGGTATATAAAAAATTAAAACAATTAAAATGAACACTAATATAAGCATTAAAGATTAGAAGCAACAAATGCAGAGGTGGTATTCAGCAGGTTCTGACCAGTTCTGGAGAACCGGTAGCGGAAATTTTGAGTACTCCAGAGAACCGGCAAATACCACATCTGACTGGAGATTTTACAGGATCCTTCCCCTGCCACGCCCACCAAGCCACGCCCACAGAACCGGTAGTAAAAAAAGTTTGAATCCCACCACTGAATAGAAGGGAATGCTCTGTCTTGTGCCAGCAGAAACATCTTCCACACAGCTTTCCTTTGTAGCTGTTAATAGCTGGAGAAAATCAAAGTAGGAGAGGCGAAGCAATGCCTGCCCCTAAGCCATTTATGGCTTTAAAACTCAACATCTTAAATTGTGTCCAATGAGCAATTAGCAATCAGTATGAATTTCTTAGAATGGGTAATCTATGACTTACAATCAGTCACTTGACTATTCAAAGTTCCAATGGACCAACTTTGTGCTACTTATGATCCATATTCAAAGTTCTTACAGCTCCATGGTTACATGACTAAACTTTGGGGGTTTTGAAACCAGACTGCATTTATACATGTTTGCAGCATCCCTTGGTCATGTGACTGTGTTTTATGATTGTTTTGTCAAAAGCTGATGTTTACTTCTATTTTGGGGGGCAAAACCACACCAATTGTGAACCACTGGTTCACTTAAGAACTGTAGCATTCACTTAATGATTGCAGCAGCCATTTGATGACCAGCACATTCACTTAATGACTGTAGGAGATGACTAGGCTGAGTTCAAGGGCAGGACCAAATGCATCATCAGTCTGGAATCCCTACATCCCCGAAAGAGACCTTAAGTCCAGTCTCCTCCATTGACTGGCATCAATTTGCCTTGACTGTTAGTAGATCAGATCCTTGTGCATAGGTTGCATGGTATAATCTCATAAGGAATGCTTTTTTTTTTTTAATATAGTTTATTCATTTTTACAGTTAAAACCAACCAACAATACATACGCAAATAAGCAAAGGAAAAGAAAGGAAGAAAGAAAAGGAAAGAAGGAAAAGAGAAAGAAAAAGAGAGAGAAAGAAGGTTAAAAGCATTCTTATTTTTATTTATTATTTTTTATGCTTTTGAACTCTATTCTGGCTTCTGGTTTCTTGCACTTGACCATAAGTACTGCAAAAAAGCTATGTGACCGAAACAGTTTTATGACTGTCATGACTTACAATCACAATGAGCAGGCTCCATTACAATCATAAATCAAGTCAAGGACTACCTATATTGGACATCACAGGTTCCTTGAATTCAATATCTTCCTCAATGCTGTTCAACCTCTATTTGAAGACATCCAAATTTGTGGAGCTTTACACCATTTGGATAATTGATTCCTTTGCTGAAGTGCTCTAATAATCAGGATGTTTTTGCTAACATTCAATTACAGTCTGTCATCCGATAACTTAAATCCATTATTTGGTGTCCTGCATTGCTTACAAAATAAAATAAATCTTGATCTTCTTTTGTTTGGTATCTTTTCAGGTTTTCAGGAGAGCTGCCACTGAAAAGTGTTATTTAAGACCCTCCCCTTCCTATCAACCTTTTCTAAAATTTAACCATGTCTTTCAATATCTTTTTGTAGGAATTTGTTTTTAGTTCCCTAAAATTCTCTTTGGCTTTCTCTGAACTTGTTCCTGTTTTTCTGAATCCTCTTTAAAATGAAGTAAGCAAAACTCAGCATACAGTATTCAAGAATTCTCTAAACCAGGCAGAGGAAAATGGCACAATTACTTCCCACAATCTGAAAGTTCTGTACTTGATGATGCATTTGTCTTTTTTTATCACATTGCTAACTCATACTTATTTTGTGATTAATAGCTATTCCAAGAACTTTGCCACAAGTGCCATTTCAAACCAGATATTTCCCCCTCCATTTTAACACCAAAGTTTACATTAGTCTCTCTTAAATTTTGATTAGCTACTGTGGAAAGGGAATTTCACGAAGGCAGTAGTGTCACAAAAAAACAGGAAAAGCCCAAGGGGAACATCAGGTCAGCCAGAAAACAAACTTACATAGGAAAAGGAATCAAATAAAAAGTATTAAAGAATCCCTATAGACAAAAGGCTAAGTAATTAAGAAAACTAGACAAATAGGAAAAGGAAACAAAAGATAATTTAGAAAACCCTTACAAACACAGGACATACCAAATAAGCAAAACAAACAGACAAAAGACACAAAATATAAATTACAAAAGGGACAGACAAGAGATTGCCACAGAACAAATATGAAAAACTATCTTAAAGCTAAAAGAGATTACAGAAAACCAATAATACAATCTGGCCACTCTGCGGAGTTTGCCCTCCAGCAGAAATAAAGACAAACTCAAACAGGATTTGAAACATTAGGCACAAATACAAACACTCACACAAAATTAACTTACAAAGAGAGAAAAGGGTATAAAAAACTAGAGACTTACCATAAGAAGCTAGCTAGCCCAGGTACGCAGACTTCTCGCTGCTCTCCACCTTCCTGAAAAATAAAAAGATCCAGCTTTCAAGCAGTTGTCCATATCCTTGTGTCAGAGCTCTCCCAGCAAGAAAATCGAATCCTTGAAAGAAAGACATTTTGACACCTTTCAACACTACCTTCAGCAAGTTCTGACCAGTTCTGGAGAACCGGTAGCAGAAATTTTGAGTAGCTCGGACAACCGGCAAATACCACCTCTGACTGGAGATTTTACAGTATACTTCCCCTGCCTTGCTCCCCAAGCCACACCCACAGAACTGGTAGTAAAAAAAATTGAATCCCACCACTGGCTACCTTCAATATATTTTTCTGACTTAGATAAATCATTTTGAATCTTATTTAAATCTAAAATATTAATTATCTCATTTAATTCAAAAAAGATATTGAGACCCTGGAAAGAATGCAGAGCAGAGCAATAAAGATAAGAGGTCTGAAGTTTAAACCTTATGATGAACTATTGAGAGAACGAGGTATGTCTAGCCTAATGAAGAGAAGGCTTTTTTTTTCCTCTTATTATTTTTTAATATTATTGGGGTTTTTTTCCTCTTTATTTTTAATTTTTACTTTTGAATCATAATTGATTATTCCACAACAGGATTAAGGTCTAGAAGAACCTGAAGAATCTCCCTCTTTTAATTTTGGGCTTTTTATTTTTTACTGGCTTTTTTTGGTGTGTTTTCCTTTTTCCAGATTGGATTATAATTGGCCACCTTATTAATTGGATTAAAAGAGCTGGAAGACTTTGAGCTACTTAAATGAGTAAGAAAATTTTACCCTCAGGCATCTCAATTTCTGCTCCTGCTTCCCCATCAGCTGGAGGACGACTTCCAACAATGGCGAAGCAAGATAAAGCACAAGTGGATTTAACGATGGTTATGCAAGGAATTCAAGAACTTAAAATGAGTATTGAACAAAGAACGGAGAGTATTGACCAAAGAATTGGGATTGATGAAAAAATTGAAAATATTCAACAAATGATGGTGAAATATGATGAGAGATTCCAAAAAATGGAAGAGAAAGACAAACAAAGAGATGAGACAATTGGAAATATTAATAGCAGATTAACAATGGTTGAACAAGATAAAAGTGGGATGTTGAAGTGGGAGATGGACAGGTCAGAATTTTATCTCAGATTCCAAAATATTGAGGAAGAAAAAGGACAAAATTTGGCTGCAGTAATGATCGAAATTCTGGCTGGAGCTCTGGAAATAACAGAGGAAAAGATGATGGATGGAGTAGATGAGATATATCGAGTCTTCACAAGATATGCGGTGAGGAACCAATTACCAAGAGAGGTCCATGTCCGATTTATCAAAAAAACTATTAAAACTCAAATATTACAAGTGGCAAGAAAGGAGGTGTTGAAATATAAAGACAAAGAGATTGTGGTCTTAAAACAAGTACCCAGAAAAATGAGAGAGATGAGAAGAGAAGAGAATATTGATTCCTGACCAAAATGTTATTGAAAAAAGAGGTGAATTATAGATGGTTGATCCCAGAAGGATTAATGTTTACATGGCAAGAACAGAGACATAGAATTGATTCAATTGAGAAAGCAGAAATATTCTACAATGAATTCTTCGAAAGAAGAGAAATAGAGACAGAAAAAGAGATCATTTCAACAGAACTTCAAGAGGATCAAATGGGGAGGGGAAAAGAAGAAGGTGCAGTAGGTGGACAAGTGGTGACCAAAGAACAACGGGAAGTACGATCTACAAGAGCTGTCAGACCCAAATACAAAATATAACCATGGAGGAAAAAAAATGATTTCTATGAATATAAATGGACTGAATTCAGCTATTAAAAGAAGAAAAATTCTTCATAAATTAGAGAAGTTAAAATTTGACATAATCTGCTTACAAGAAGTGCATATTAAAAAACAATATCAACAATTATTGATAAGACCAAAATTGGGGAAAATTTTTACTTCTTTGACTCATTGTAAGAAAAGAGGAGTGGTTTTGTACATCAAAGAAACCATTCCAGCAAAACTGATTTATACTCATGAAGAGTATTAATGGTTGAAATAGTGGATAATAATACAAAAACACTCCTGGTTGCAATTTATGCTCCGAATGATAAACAAGAAGAATTTTATAAAAAATTACATATGCAAATAATGGGATTGGACTACTCTAACATAGTTATGATGGGAGATCTCAATGGAATTGTAGATAATAAACTGGATTATACAGCGACAGCATCAAGACAAAATAGAAAGGAGTTCAGCTGGGGTTCTGTTCGTGGTACTGTTTGGAGTTATGTGCTGGAGGAGAAGCATCCGGTTTATTTTGTCGTCAATGTTGCCATGGTCCATTTTGTGCAAAGTCTTTTTTATAAATTGAATCATTTGCTCAGCCCTACCATTGGCCGCAGGGTGGGCTGGCGATGTTAAGGCATGGCGGATGCCCCAATCTGCCAGGTACTGTTCAAATGGCAGGGCAGTGAATTGGGGGCCATTATTGGAGACCAGGACATCCGGCAATCTGTGGGTAGCGAATAGCTTATTCAATTTTTTAGTGACCGCCTCTGTGGTGGTGCTTTTCATCTTGTGGACCTCGAGCCAGTTAGAATAGGCATCCATTGTTAGGAGGAAAGTGTGTCCTCTTGTGGGTCCCGCAAAATTGATGTGGATACAGACCTCGAGGCGTTTCCCACTGAGGACCACAGACCTCGAGGCGTTTCCCACTGAGTTGGGGGAGTTTTTGGAGGAGTAGAATGAGTCTCCTGGCATTTGCTGCACTTTGCTACCCAGGTCTTTATCTGTTTGTCTAACCCAGGCCACCATGTGTAACTCCTGGCCAATGCCTTCATCCGCACGATGCCTGGATGTCCATCGTGCAACATTTTTAATACCTTATGTTGCAATTTCTCCGGGATTACAACTCTGTCTCCCCACAAGATGCAGCCCTTTTGGGAGAATAGTTCTGTCTGTCGATTCCTGAATGGCTTGAACGTGTCATTGGGTGCGCTGACCAGCCAACCCCGTTCCACCCAGCTGAGGACTCGTGCCAAAACAGGGTCCTTTTTTGTTTCTAAGGCGATGTCTCGAGCGGTTAGCGACAGCGATTTGAGGGTTTCAATTTGTAATACAGCCAGGGTTGGAGCTGGGTCCTCTATGACGTCTGGTAGTGGAGAGCAACTCAAAGCGTCAGCGTGGGGAATGGTTTTCCCCGGGCGGTGTTGTAATCGGTAATCGTAGGCGACTAAAAATTCTGACCAACGTGTCATTCTTGGTGATAAGATATGGGGAGTTGGTTTGTTTCCCACCAAAATACCAAGTAGAGACTTGTGGTCTGTAATTATGGCAAAGGGTCTCCCATACACATATTCATGGAAACGTTTAATTGCGGATACAACAGTGAGAGCTTCTTTATCAAGTTGACTATAGTTCCTTTCAGTCTTAGACAAGGTTCTCAAAAAGAACGCAATAGGTGCCTCATTTCCATTTGGTAGGACATTGCTTAAAATGGCTCCCACTCCAAATGGTGAGGCATCACAGGTAACCGTCAAGGGTAGAGGCTCGTTGTATTGCATCAATACAGCATCGGAGGTGAAGAAGTCTTTTACTTGTTGGAATGCCCTTTCTTCACGCCTTCCCCAGACCCAGGAAGCCTTTTTGTCGAGAAGTCTATGTAGGGGCTCGGCTACGGTTGCATTCTGGGGCAAGAAGATGTTATAAAAGTTATTGAGTCCCAGGAAGGCTTGGAGGTCTGTCTTATTCCTAGGTCTCGGGGCATTTTTGATTGCGGTTAGTTTTTTTTCGGTGGGGTGGATTCCCTGTCTGTCAAGTAGGTATCCCAAGAACTCCACTCTCTCTGTACAAAGTTGACACTTGTCCCCTTTTACCTTTAGACCAGCATCTTTAAATTTCTGAAGAACTTTTCTGAGTCATTGCACTAATAACTCTTTAGTGGGGGCAGCGATTAGGACATCGTCAAAATAAGGCACGACGCCTTTTATGCCTTGTAATAGTCTCTCCATCAAACTTTGGAAAATGCCAGCATATAAAGAAAATCTGTATAAGATGTTTTACAGGTGGCATTTTCCCCTGACAAGAATAGCAAGAATGTTCAAGAATAAATCTGAAAAGTGCTGGAAATGTCATCAGATACCTGGCTCATATTACCATATGTGGTGGACTTGTGAGGAGACCAGAAAATACTAGACTAGTATTCGCATATGGTTGGAAAAAATGACAAAGAAACATATAGATTTGAAACCAGAGATTTTTTTATTGGGAATCTTACCTGATACATATAATAAAAACTGAGGAAGAAATTATTAAGAAAATATTGGAATGTGCTGAAATGTGTAGATTGACATTTGAAATTAGAGAACAAGAAGATAAACAATTTTATGAAGTTTGGGATCTTTTTTATCAATGGTTAGATAATACAATATAATAATAGAATATTTAGAAACCTAGGAAATAATGAATATTTTTTTTTTGTTTTCTTTTGTTTTGATAACATCTTTATAAAATTTTATTAGGATAGACTTAGTATGATTTTATGATCTGTTATAAAATAAAGTAAGTAAATTATAGTTATCTTGCTTAAGTATGAATTAATAAAATTATAGTCAAATGATTGTTTAATAATGATGTTAGGATATATAATTGTTGATTGATAATATGAGTTATTATGTAACATAATTACAATGGTGACTATGAAATGGATGCACAAAAAAGAGTGGCAAACCAACCGATACACTGTCTGTAAATTTATGAAGGAGGAGGATGCTTTTATGTTTGATGTCTTATGTTTTATGTGTTTTTGTTTGTTATCAAAGTCAATAAAACTTTTACTTAAAAAAAAAAGAGAGAGAGAAGGATTAGGAGCAACATGATAGTTGTCTTCCAGTGCTCAAGGGGCAGTCACAGGAAGTAGGAAGTTGACAAAACACCTTACAGCAGGATGAGAAGCAACAGGTGAAAGTTTGTTAAAGAGGAATCCTGCCTGCAACTAAGGAGAACCTTTCTGACAGACCCAGCAATTAACCTTCTGGAGTTGTGGTGTTCCTCCATCACTAGTGGTTTTCAAGAAAAGATTGGGCAGCCATTTCTTTGGATTGGTGTAAACTAGCTCTTATCAGTACTTTAAGGTCTGGATGAGAAGCATCCATAATGAAGGAGGGATTTTTGACGTACCTGCAATGTCTATGTGGATTCTCATGTATTCCAAATTAATTTGAAATGAGTTTGAAGTGATTCCATTGATACTCTAGTTAAATTACCTATAACATTCAGAATAAAGCAGTTTCATTACAGTAGAAGCCAAATAGACAATGAGAGCCAAACATTTCCTATTTCTGCATCATAATGTATCTGCACAATTAATCTGCAAATATTTGGAGATCTTTATAATATAGTGTAATATTATCAAGTTTGCTCATTTTACCAGAATCACTTATGTACCTTCTCATCTAATAAAGGTATTCTTATTCATAGAGTGTCAGAGGATGAAAAGGAGAATTATCATCTGTAGTTTTATTGGCATTGTCAGCTTGTGGTTGTTAATGCTGTTGACATCGTAAGAAATTGTATATTGGACCAATATTATCCTGTGGTTAAATTTGGAAGCACTTCATAATGCCTTAGAGTATTTTTCCAGGATTATATGAAATCTGAAGACAGACTGTATCATAAAAATCAATGAAATATTTATTTTAAGAGTCAAGGAAATGGTCCCTCACTCAGTCCTGGAGTGAAATGCATCTTTTATTATTTATCCAATATCTTTCTTTTTCTGGTAATCAATCCAGGATGCGTGAATACATTTCACAGTATATTTATTTAAGAATAATCTCTTTCCCACTCTTGTGTTGGCATTGTGATGCCATTAATATACTTGCCCTCGATTTGTGAAGTGAAGAAAAGAGCTTTTTGGCTTGATGCTTCTAAACAGAGAAATGTGCTATAATATTTTTCTTATTATTAACTGCTCTTGGGCAGTTGACAATAATATAAACAAATCCCAAATGTTAGAGCGTATATTGAAAAATTAATGTCAGGTGATTTCTATATACCTCAGTGAGACTGAGTCACTTTCACTACACAATTTGGTTTGCAGAGATAAATCAAAACTGCTTAATGTACACTGATGGTAATACAATCATGAAAGAATAGGTTGACATAGGATGTCCAGCAATATAATGTTGCTTTGTCCGAAAGGGACTTTTTCAAAAGGCAACTGGACTTTCTTTGTTTTTCCCTTGAAGATGTTTCAATTCTCATCCAAGAAGCTTCCTCGGTTCTGTTGTTCTATTCAGTTGCTTTGTGTTGTTTATCAATCTGAGATAGTGTCTGAGAAATAGTATGATAGCCTTAAACAAAATGTGGATAAAATATATAAGACTAGGGAGAAGCTACAAAAACTGTACCCACCATAATCTGATGGAAAATATCTGTATTATAACTATAAACTGTATTATAATTATATATTATATATATAATTATATATATAATGATATATCTATATTATAATAACAAGAGAATTTGCACAGGATTCTACAGTCTGGTTCTCCAAGTGTGGCCATTGGAATTAATTTCAAGAATGTCAGTAAATCAACTGATAGTTTATTTGTAAATCTCACTTTTATGTTTAAAGGAACCCTATTCTGCCTGCATGCCTGTTCTGTTTAACATTTATTAACGAATATGTTTTGATTGAAATGATTTAATTGGAGAAATAAGACTACTCAGTTCTGATATCTTTCTGCATTTATTTTTGGACACAATATAACAGATACACCATTGTTACACTGGAGAGCTTATATACCTTGTTCCAAATGCTCTGAGGAAGAGTTCAGTTGAACTATTGTTTCCTGGCAGTCTACTGTACTAAGTGTCGTGGCCCTGATTCCCGAGCCTATGCTGTCAGAGGAAGAGGACCTGGAAGATGAGGAGGAGGAACTGGGAATGCCTTCCTCCCCAGGACCTTCCTCTCTGGCAATGCCTTCCTCCCTGATAATGCCTCAGGTTCAATCAGACAACCGAGAGGAACAGCCTGAGATTAATCAGGAGGAAGGCATATCGGAGCAGCCCCTGACAGGGAGTAAAGAGGAAGAGTGTTGGCTCGATCCTAAGCAGCATCATAGGGAGAAACATGAGCAGCAACGTAGGAGGCATGGGAGGATCAGAGAGTGAGCTGAGTCATTGAGCCACACCCCACAGGGGATAAAAGCGGGTGTGTTTTCTCCTGAAACTTTGTATGGGACAAAGTTTAACCTTACTTCAGATTTTCTTTGTGGACTGCCTTGTGATTTTCTGTGAGTAAAATTTTATTTACTATCAGTTCGGACTTGGCAGGCAGGACCTGTTGGAATGCCAAGAATATTATCAGTTCCAAAGAATTAACTCTGTGAAGTCCAAGTCAGCTTGCCTGCCTGTGTTTGTGTGAGTTTGTACTCTTTCATCTTTTGGGAAAGAGGAAAGGTGAGACAGAACACTAAGTAATGGGAAGAAAAGAAAATGTCAGAAAGTAAAATAGAAAAAAGAGGATTTTCAGAAAAATAACACAATGACATCAGAAATTAGAAGTCCTTGGCCATTTTGGATTCAGATCCCTCTTTTGATTGGCTTCAGTTCTGTTTCAATGCAATCCCATGTGGTTCCTAAGAGGAAAAACTGTTTATTTCTGCATTAAAAAGAACTTCTAATAGTGGCTCCACTATTCTAAAAATATCTGTGTTTTTCATCTTAAACAAGATTGACCTTATAGTCTGTTAGATGCATTCAGAAATGCTTATAAGCTACAAGATTATGCTTCTAAGGCTTAGAAAGGGAGTGCAAGTTCAACTTATTTCTTTACATCAGTTTAGTCTGTTCTTTAAACAAAACAATTCCCAGAATGGATCACTGAGATTAGTAGAATGATAGTTGTTGTGTATGTACCATAGTTAATAAAGTATGAGCTTGAGGTAAAGTGCAGGGTTCTGGCCCTGCACTTCTGATTGGCTGTTAGGCGGCCAGATCGGATTGGTTAGTTCTTAGGAATCTGATTGGCCCTTAACAGAGGATTATTATTGGCTTAAAGAGCTAGCGTTCATAGCTCGCTATTGGACAATTCTCACAAAGGTTGCCTGTATAAGGCAGAGTTCACTGTTATTGTTTTGAGAAGTCACTATGCAATAAAGAGCTGAAAGTTCACATTCAAAGACTGTCTCCATTTACTCCAACCCATATCCAAGTACTTAACACTGGCGACGAGGATGGGATGTGGAGACGTCTGAACTTAAGAAGCCAGGAAGCAATACCGAGCACGTGATAGATGACGCCAACAACGGAACCATGTCCAGCGGCATCGTACCACCCACTCCGTTCGATCCAAACCAAGAGGATTGGGAATCCTACATGGATCGCTTCCAAATGTTTCTTGAGACGAATAATTTGAAGGACGCCACACCAGCAAAAAAGTGGGCACTGTTTCTGACGCACTGCGGCCCAGCTGTATTTAAGATGGCTAAAGCACTCGCCAAACCTCGAGAAGTGAAAGCCATGAGCTGGGACAACCTCGAACCCATCCTGAGAGACCATTATGCGCCAACCATGCCTACACTCGTGAGACGCCACGAGTTTTATTGGAGAAACCAGCGAAAAGGAGAGAGCGTGGCCAATTTCGTGGCGGACCTCCGGAATTTAGGGGGCCTCTGCGGGTTCGCCAATTTAGAAGAAGCACTAAGAGATCGAGTAATTCTGGGATTAGATGCACTAGGCGTGCAAAGCAAGATGATGGCAAAAGGTGACATCGGCCTTGCTGACACCATCGCCGAAGCCACAGCTGCAGAGGTGACCAAAAAGTCGGCTGCACAATTACGGCGAAGCCGCACTCTGGCAACACAACCGACCGGCAAAATCTCACCCAACTCAGAAGGGCAGCTACTAACGACGCACCACGAGGACCTCTCTTCGTCATCAGACAGCGACGAAGAAGGGTTCCATCGACTGCGGTCCGCCCTTGCGCTGGCTGTGGAGCAAACCATGCCAGGTCTGAATGCAAATTCCACGACGCACTCTGCCATGAGTGCGGGAAATGAGGCCACATCAGCCGGGTCTGCCGCAGCTTACCAGAACCCAGCCAGGCCTCAAAAGGGGCCAACTATCGCCAATCGACAGGAAACTATCCTGTAAGGCAAGAACCAGTAAACCACTCCTACAGAAATCGAGCTTTGCAAAAAGAAGAGGCTCACCATACTATCACTATAGGTCATGCCTCAGTTTTGGACACTAAGAAAATTCGAGTCACGGTAGCCATCGAGAACCAGCCTTGCCACATGGAGGTCGACTCGGGATCGTCCCTCTCGATGGTGTCTTGGAAGACACTCAAGCAACTTATCCCCACAATCCAACACCAAGACCTCCAATTTCAACGCCTCATCCTCAAGGACTACCAAGGAAATCGAATCCCCGTGGTCGGGTCCTGCTGAGTCCGAGTCTCCTTCAAAAAGCATACAGCGTACTTACCTCTAACGATCATCGATAGAGATAGGCCTAGTCTATTAGGCCTCCAATGGTTCACGCCACTCGGCATCGAAGTGGCCGGCGTGAACCGAGTCGGTGGTTGTGAGTGGGAGGAAGACCTTATTTCTGAGTTCAGCGATGTCTTCGCGGACCGTTTAGGTGAGTATAAGGGGACCCCAATCTCATTTAGTCTAGATCCAAAAGTAGCCCCAATTCGCTTGAAGCCCCGTCGAGTTCCATTCGCTCTTAAAGCTAAGATCGACGAACAACTCGACAAGCTCAAAGGGTGTTGTAGCCCATCGATCACTCTCCATGGGAAACCCCTATTGTAAAACCCATAAAGCCAGACGGGTCAATCCAAATTTGTGGGGACTACCGGGCCACTTTAAACTACACCCTACAGCAGAATGCGTATCCAGTTCCAGTGGTGCAGCGCCTCCTCCATTCCTTGGGGGGCGGAAAGGTTTTCGCAAAATTAGATTTAGCACAAGTTTATCAACAACTACCAGTGGATGAAAAGACGGCCCAAGCCCAAACAATTGTAATGCACAGAGGTGCTTTTAAATGTACTCGATTGCAATTTGGGGTTGGTGTAGCCCCGGGGATATTCCAAAGCCTCATGGAAAGGTTGTTACAGGGAATCAAGGGCGTGGTTCCGTATTTTGATGACGTATTAATTGCAGCCCCTACCAAAAAAATCTTGCGGGATTGTTTGAAATGTGTTTTTAAAAAATTCCAAGAGGCAGGACTTAAGGTGAAAAAAAATAAATGTCACTTATATACTGACAGTGTTGAGTTTCTAGGGTATCGGATTGATAGCCAGGGCATTCACCCTACCGAAAGTAAATTAAAGGAGATAAAAAATGCTCCCAGACCACGTAACAAGGCCGATCTCCAGGCATTCTTAGGCCTCATTAATTTCTATAATGTATTTTTACCGCACAAGGCGACTGTTGCCGAACCATTACACCGGTTATTAGATAAAAAAGCATTGTGGGTCTGGGATTACCGGGAAGAACAAGCGTTCCGGAATGTTAAAAAATTGCTCACATCTGACTCTGTACTTATGCAGTATAACGAGACTTTACCATTAGTTATAACCTGCGATGCCTCACCCTTCGGGGTGGGCACCATTTTGAGTCATGTACTGCCTAATGGGAACGAAGCCCCTGTTGCATACTTTTCGAAGACTCTCTCACATGCAGAGTGGAACTATGGACAAATTGATAAAGAAGCTCTCGCAATCGTTTCAGCTGTAAAGAAATGTCATGAATATGTATATGGAAGGACATTCACCATTATAACTGACCACAAACTGTTGCTAGGGATAATAGCTGGGGACAAGCCAACCCCCTACATATTATCCCCTAGAATGACCCGATGTTCAGAATTCCTAGCTGCTTATAATTATCGCCTGCAATATCGCCCAGGGAAAGCCATTCCCCATGCCGACGCATTAAGCCGAGCACCGCTTCCAGAGACTCTCGATGATCCGGCACCAACGGCAACCACGTTGCAGATCGAAACACTCAACTCGCCGCCTATGACCGCCTGAGATATCGCGAGAGAAACCAAATGAGACCACACCCTAGCTCGAGTCCTAGGCTGGGTAGAACGCGGATGGCCATTGGACCAAGTCCCAGATGACTTCGTGCCATTTAAAGCAAGACAGACTGAACTTTTTTCACAAAAAGGCTGTGTCATCTGGGGTGATAGAGTCGTTGTCCCAGAACGACTCCGGAAGACGCTACTACAAATTCTGCACGAGGGCCACCCTGGCATCGTGCGGATGAAAGCGCTTGCACGAAGCTACGCATGGTGGCCGGGCATGGACCGGCAAATCGAGCAGTGGGTCAAAGCATGTACCAATTGCCAACAAGCCAGCAACGCCCCACCAAAAGCCATGCCTATTGAATGGGAGACGCCACGTGGACCCTGGTCCAGAATCCACCTTGATTTCGTGGGGCCAACCAAAGGATATACCTTCCTGCTGACAGTCGACGCATACTCCAATTGGTTAGAAATTCATTGTATGACGGCCACAACTTCCGAGGCAGTGATTAAGATCCTAAATAGACTCTTTGCAACCCATGGATTGCCTGACGTCCTGGTGTCTGATAACGGGCCACAGTTCACGGCATTAATATTCGAGCAGTACCTCGCTGACCGCGGCATCCGCAATGCTCCCACCTCGCCTGCGCACCCTGAGACCAATGGCCGAGCGGAACGCATGGTCCAATTTGTTAAAAAGACTTTGCAAAAAATGGACTGTGACAATATCGATGACAAAGTCAACCAAATTCTCTTTTTGCAACACATAACTCCACATAGCGTCACCGGCAGAACTCCCGCGGAACTACTGATGGGACGAAGACTCCGTTCCCACCTCGACCGGTTGCACCCTGCTTACGAACCGGAAAAGCCAATAGGATCCAGTGGCTGCTATCGCACTTTCCAGGTAGGAGACCGCGTTTACGCACGAAACTTATCAGGCGATCCGTTATGGATAGAGGCAACGGTAGTGCGAGTGAGCGGCCCCAAATCCTACGTAGTGAAATGCTGTGACAATAGACTGTGGAAACGGCATATTGACCAATTACGGTCACGACTCACAACGGCCAGTCAACAACTCCCCCATGACCAAACCGAGGGGGGGGAGGTACAGAAGAAGATGACGTTCCAGGGAACCTGCTCGAAGGGAGCGACGAATCAAGTGAGACTCAGGAAATGGAGCAGGAAGGAGAATTGTTTGCACCGCAAGAAATTGCACCTGAGCAAGAAGCAGAGCCTCTGCCAAACAACAATCTACCTCAACAGGATTGCAATCAACCAGTCCAACGAAAATCCGAAAGACTTAAAAGACAACCGTCCTATTTAAAGGACTATATAACTACACCGTAATTTAAGAAGCCAGGGGGAAGGGGTGTTGTGTATGTACCATAATTAATAAAGTATGAGCTTGAGGTAAAGTGCAGGGTTCTGGCCCTGCACTTCTGATTGGCTGTTAGGTGGCCAGATCGGATTGGTTAGTTCTTAGGAATCCGATTGGCCCTTAACAAAGGATTATTATTGGCTTAAAGAGCTAGCGTTCATAGCTCGCTATTGGACAATTCTCACAAGGGTTGCCTATATAAGGCAGAGTTCACTGTTATTGTTTTGAGAAGTCACTATGCAATAAAGAGCTGAAAGTTCACATTCAAAGACTGTCTCCATTTACTCCAACCCATATCCAAGTACTTAACACTATTCCTTGAGTTTGCAAGTTAAAGGTAATCAAACATAACGAAAATAAAACAATGGGGAAGGCATGATGAAAAAATAAGATCAGGAATCTATTTTGTTAACTTGCTGTTCTAAACAATGACCAACTGGAAGAAATAGGCCAGAAAGACAGACAGAGTTGCTGGAGCTAAATGTCCATTCCATATTGGCCAAATGAAAACTATCTCTTAGAAACAACTGAAGACACATATTTCTGAATGACAGAGCTGTTTTTTTTTTCTTAGTGGATTGACGGGTAATGCTTTGCCACAGTCAAAGCCTCAGAATGACTCTGGGTAGTTAAACACCATTTCTTACTACCCTGAAACAGGATGGAAAGCTTCAGATAACAGACAATCAGAGTTGGAAGGGACCTTATAGGTCATCTAGGCCAACCCCCCGCACAAGTGGGAGACCGTACACCATTTCTGACAAATGGCAATCCAGTCTCTCCTTGAAGGTATCAAGTGATGGTGGTCCCACAACTTCCAAGGGCAAGCTGTTCCACTGGTTGATTGACGAGCTTCTGCTTATCCTGTCCCCACTCAATATTCTCAGCTTTGAGATTCTGTTTTGAGCAGTGCCACAAACACCAATCAAAAGGAAAAAAGAACATTCGAACTGCCCAGAGTTACTTTGAGGTAAGATGGGTGGCCAACAAATTTTATAAACAAACAAACAAACAAAATGTTCTTGTATAAAATACCTTGACTGGATATGGGGAATGATATGCTCATATCTGAAAAGGAGCTCCTCCCAAATTGAATGAGCAAGTCTATATCCTGGCAGTGGTGACACAGGGTAATGATAAACATGGAATATCAATTCCAGACTACAGAATAAATTGAGTGGTCTTTGCACAGTTCTAATATAAATTGTATACAAATGGCAGAGCTCCTTCTCTTGCAGCATTCAGATTTTTATGGGGCAAAAATGCATCACTGTATTTGTATCCAACCAATGTACAGTCTTTGCTATTTGCCTAAAAATATAGCCAGAACAAACATAATCCTCTGCGCCAAGTCAAACATAAGGTCCATTGATTATAATAACTCCCGGCTTGTAAACTGACAATGAATATTTAAGAAGGGTGACTGGGACTGTCTTTTGATAGCTTCCCCACTTCCACAGCATGGTAATATAAAATAATAATAAAAAAACATTTTATTGTCACTTTGGGGATCTGCAAAGAAAAGCAAGTCTCACTCAAGTCTCAGTCAAACCAGTCATGAATGCTAAAGTAGTTTAGGATTATGGTTGCTGGATCCCCAATTTATTCCGAAGTAAAAATCTGAAGGATCTCATACTGAAGTCAGTAGAAATGCATTTGTTTTTATTAACCTCCCTCCCTCCCTTCTTCTCTCTCTCTCTCTCTTTCTTATGTCACTATTTTTCTCAATTCCCCTAATAGAAGTAAATTGATCAGGAAATGATTGTGACAATAAAATTCAATTTTATACAAAACCGTTTCTCCTGCCATTCTCACATTTCCAGTTGGAGAGCAGATGTGACTGCAGCTGTTGAGGGAACTACAGCCCGTTTTTTTTTATAACAGGAAATGCTCTTCATGCTGGGATGGTGAACATGTGATTAAGGGACTAAATGTAGACTTCTCTGCCCCACTTTTGATTTCCTGAAAACACTCCAAGATTATCCTGCCAAAATTCAGCCAGAAGAGCAACAACAAATCTGATCAATTGAGGGCATTCTTGTGGATTTTTCTTAAAAAGAATATTAAGGACAAAATGCTTAAACAGACATATTAAGAAATTGTGTGTTTGTGTGTGTGTATAGAATATATATTGAAAAAGGCAAAAAGAAAAAAAAATCTACCATTTGAATCTCCTAATGACTTATATGGAATCTGTGCAGGTTTCTTCACATTATTTGGAAATGGTTTTCCTTTGTTTTCTCCCAAAACAGTAAAAAAAAAAGTACCTACCCAATGTACCATTGGTTATTCAGCTTACAGGTAGTCCTCAACACATTTGTTTGATAACCTATCAAAGCTATGATAGTGCTGAAAAAAGAGTCTTATGACAAGTCCTTGGACTTATGTCTGTTGAATCATCCCTGTCACATCATCAAAATTCAGGTGCTTGGCAACCAGGATGCATTTATAACAGTTGTGGGGTATCCCAGAATTATGTGGTACCTATTTGCAACCTTCCCAGAGGCCTTCTGACAAGCGAAGTCAATTGGAGGAGCTGAATTCACTTGACAACCACACAATTCATTTAATGACCATGGAAATTCCCTTAATGTCCATGGTAAAAAAGATCGTCAAATTGAGAGCAACTTATGTACTCACTGCACTGCTTAGCAGCAGATGTCTGAGTCCCAAATGTGTTTGTAAGTTGAGGGCAATTCGTATTCTGGGTTCCCACTTCATTTTAAACTATGTACTATATAGTTATCTTGCTTCCCTCTCTCAGTATGAATATTTTTTAAAAGGTTATGAAGAAATATAGAAATTGAGTAATAAGACCACAAAAGAAGGAAATATATAGATAAGCACAACAATTTCCTCTTGTTCTATGTAAGGAGGTAGGTCTGTACTTGCATTCTTGTGGAATCTGAATGGTTTACAAATTATCAAACACAGAGTTAAAAATATATAATCTTATAGGAAACATCTAATTAAAATATCATGAATGTAACATCCATGAGAGAATATGGGGAGGAAATCCTTAAATGCTTCCCAAAAAGTCGAAGGCCAATAAGGTAGAGGAAGACTGACAATAGAATAAAACCTTGGTGGCCACTGATTTCCAATCCCACCTTCAAAAGGTTGCCTCTGGTTGGGTCTTAATATTTTATTTTTTCCAGCAATTCTCTAAATTGCAATATGGAGGTTAATATCTTCTTTTTGGATGATATATGAGGCTAGCTAAAGTTTTAGCATGCAGTAGATAAATAAATAATTTGAAAGACTGACAAAGAAGAACAGTTTATTGTTTGTTCTATTTATTTTAAAATACGTAATTGTCACTGGAAGAACATGGAAGTGTTAAACCCTTGAACCAATGAGCATGGCTCGTTAACAGCCAATCAGATTCTCCAGCACGGACCAATCCGATATCGCTATTATCGGTCAATCAGAAGTGCAGGATTAGAACCCTGCTTTTTCTTTAAGCTTTGTTAAAACTTTATTTAAACACTTTTATTAGTTCATAACACCCCTTCCCCCCGGGTTCTGTTTGAGGGGTGCAGTGATGTAATCCTTAAGATATGGAGGTTGTTTTAACTGTCTATTAGATTTGCGCTGTCCCACCGGTTCCCGTCTGCAGTCCGTCTGCAGTGGGACGTTTTTGGACATATCTGGTACCGGCGGTTCCGCATTCTCACTGGACGACTCGGTACCGCGAATTCTGTCGTTGTTGTTGTCCTCCGATCTTTGCGGGCTAGCCTCCATTGAGGTATTCCTCTGTGGCGAGGACACTCCCCTCCCTGATTCTTCTTTGTTTATCGCGCTCGGTTGCTGTCTTCCTTCGCTTCTGCTTTCCACCATCTCGAATTCGATTTCTTCGACATCTCCTCCCCCCTCAGTTTGGGAGTCCCAGGAGTCACGGGAACTGGGTTGTAGCCTAGAGCGAAGCTGATCTATATGGCGTTTCCATATTTTTCCGTCGCAGGTTTGCACACAGTATGATCTGGGCCCGGTGGTTTGAATTATGGTTGCTTTGATCCATAATGGTTTGCTGGAGAGGTTTTTAGTGAAAACTAAGTTGCCTACCTTGAACTCGTGGCATTTTCCGCTAGATCCACAGGGTTTCTCTGGCTCGTAGGAAGGGTAGAGCCGGTTGAGGTGGGAATGGAGCTTGCGTCCCATCAACAATTCAGCTGGCATCCTGTTGGTGACGTTGTGTGGAGTGATGTGTTGGAGTTGGAGTATTCTGTTTATTTTTTCATCAATGTCCCCATAGTCCATTTTGTGGAGAGTTTTTTTAACAAATTGTACCATGCGCTCGGCCCTGCCGTTAGCCGCAGGGTGCACTGGCGAAGTTAGCGCATGGCGGATGCCCCGATCCACTAAGTATTGTTCAAATGGCAGGGCAGTGAACTGGGGTCCGTTGTCGGAGACAACATGCATTGCAAATAGCCTGTGCATTGCAAATGCCCGTGCATTGCAAATAGCCTGTTCAATTTTCGGATGACGGACTCCGTTATAGTATTCTTCATTTCGTGGATCTCGAGCCAGTTGGAATAGGCATCCACTGTTAGGAGGAACATATGTCCTTTAGTAGGTCCCGCAAAATCAACGTGGATGCGGGACCCCGGACCCCGGGGGGTTTCCCATTCTGTTAGAGTTGCTCTAGGTGGGGCACTGCTGACTTCTTGGCACTTTAAGCAAGTCTTTACCCAGGCTTCAATCTGTTTGTTCATACCCGGCCACCACGTGTAGCTTCGTACGAGCGCTTTCATACGCACGATGCCGGGGTGACCATCATGCAATGTTTTTAATACTGCTCGTTGTAACCGCTCTGGGACGATGACTCTATCTCCCCATAGGATGCAGCCTTTTTGCGAAAAAAGTTCTGTTTGCCAGTTTTTGAAAGGGGTGAAATCGTCAGAGGTTTGTTCTATTGGCCATCCTCTTTCGACCCAGCTAAGAACTCATGCCAAGACAGGATCTTGTTTTGTTTCAATTGCAATGTCTCTGGCTGTTAGCGGTGGTGAATGTAGCGTTTCAATCTGGAGTGTCATAAGGGTTGGAGCTGGGACATCGACGGTTTCCAGAAGTGGGGCACGGCTCAATGCATCAGCGTAGGGAATAACTTTCCCCACGTGGTGTTGTAATTTATAGTTGTACGCAGCTAAAAACTCCGACCAGCGAGTCATACTCTAGGTGACAATATATAGGGGGTTGGCTTGTCTCCCGCTATAATCCCTAGCAAAAGTTTGTGGTCAGTAACAATAGTAAAAATCTGTCCATACACATATTCATGAAATCGTTTCACAGCAGATACAACAGCAAGAGCCTCCTTGTCGATCTGGCTATAGTTACATTCAGCCTTTGATAAAGTCCTTGAAAAATAGGCAATCGGGGCCTCAATACCATTTGGTAACACATGACTCAAAATGGCTCCTACTCCAAATGGTGACGCGTCACATGTAATTTTTAAAGGCAGAGTCTCATTATACTGCATTAAAACAGCATCTGAGGTTAGTAAGTTTTTCACTTGTCGGAATGCGTGCTCCTCGCGGTGTCCCCAGACCCAGGTTGCTTTTTTGTCGAGAAGTCTATGTAGGGGCTCAGCTACGGTCACTTTCTGGGGCAAGAAGATGTAAAAGTTAATGAGCACCAGGAAAGCTTGGAGCTCAGTTCTATTTCTGGGTCTTGGGGCGTTTTTGATTGCCCTCAGTTTGCTGTTAGTGGAGTGGATGCCCTGTTTATCGATTAGGTACCCCAGGAACTCTACTTTGTCTGTACATTGTTGACATTTTTTTTTTAACCTTAAGGCCAGAGTCTTTAAATTTCTGAAGAACCAATTTAAGCCACTTTTCTAGTATTTCTCTATTTGGGGCAGCAATTAAAACATTATCAAAGTATGGCACAGCCCCCTTGATCCCTTGCAAGAGTCTTTCCATCAGACTTTGAAAAATCCCTGGGGCTACACTCACTCCGAATTGGAGTCGGTTGCACTTAAAGGCGCCTCGGTGCGTAACGATCGTCTGTGCCTCTGCGGTTTTTTTATCTACAGGCAGTTGTTGGTAGGCCTGTGCTAAATCCAATTTAGCGAAAACTTTTCCTCACCCCAGGGAATGGAAAAGGTGTTGTACCACCGGTACCGGGTAAGCGTTCTGTTGAAGGGCGTGATTAAGGGTAGCCCGGTAGTCCCCACAAATCCTTAACGATCCATCCGGTTTGATGGGTGTTACAATTGGGGTTTCCCAATGAGTGTGGTCAGTTGGTTCTAAAACACCCTGGGCTATTAATTTATTGAGCTGCTCGTCAATTTTTGGTTTAAGGGCAAAAGGTACCCGATGGGGCTTAAGGCAGATGGGGGCTACTTCAGGGTTAAGGTTAAATGATATCGGAGTCCCCTTGTACTTGCCTAGTTTGTCTGCGAAAACGTCCTGGAATTCCTGGACGATGGCCTCCTCCCAGTCGTCGCTTCTCGTTTGGTGAATGCCGCTACCTCGATCCCGAGTGGGGTGAACCATTGAAGGCCTAGCAAGCTAGGCCGGTCACAGTCAACAACGGTCAGTGGTAATGACGCAGTACGATTTTTGAATGATACTTGGACTTGGCTGGATCCAACGACCGGAATTCGGTTCCCTTGATAATCTTTGATTATGATTCTTTGGATTCTGAGGTCTTGACGCCGGATGGAAGGAATTAGTTGTTTAAGAGTCTTCCAGGAAACCATCGAGAGGGACGATCCTGAATCGACTTCCATCACACAAGGCTGGTTTTCGATGGCGACCTTCACTCGGATCTTCTTTGCGTTTAGCGATGAGGCGTGACCGATTGTAATGGTTTGGTGTGCCTCTTCTCTTCTCAATAAAATGGCCGGTGTTTTATTTCTGTAGGAGTGATTGTTCCATTGGTGGTTCAAATGTTCCCGACTCACAGGGCGATTCTCTGTGGTGTGGCGGTAGTTGTTTCCCCTCTGAAATGGGCTGGATCCTTGCTTGCTTCTACAGACCTTCCCGATGTGGCCTCTTTTCCCACAGAAATGGCAGAGCGCGTCGAGGAATTTGCAGTCTGATCGCGGATGGTTTGCCCCACAACCCGCGCATTGGTGAGGTAGTCTTTGATTCCGCTGATGGCGTTGGTCATGTTCAGACCGGAGCCGGTTGACCTCCTCATCACTTTCTGATGGAGATTCGAGGTCCTCGTGGTGGGTCGCTGTTGTGTGCCTCTCTAGGCAAGGTGAAGTATCGCTGGCGAGTTGACGGAGTGGTGCATTGGTGCGGCACATTCAGGCGGCCGACTTCCTGGTTGCTTCTGCTGCAGTAGCGTCTTTGATGACATCAGCAAGGTTGATGTCCCCTTTTGCCATGATCTTGCTCTGTATCGTCTGGTCATCTAATCCCAGAACTATTCGGTCTCTCAGAGCTTCTTCGAGGTCTGCGAACTCACAGAGGCCTCCCAGGTTCCGGAGATCCGTGATGAAATCTGCAACACTCTCTCCCTTCCGCTGGTCCCTCTGGTAAAATTCATGTCTTCAGATAAGCGTTGGTATGGCGGGTGCATAGTGGGCCCGTAGAAGGGGCGCGAGGACGTCCCAGTCCATGGTTTTCACCTCAGCTGGTTTCGCTAGTGCCTTGGCCATCTTAAAGATGGCAGGCCCGCAATGGGTCAGGAACACTGCTCGCTTTTTCCCCGTAGTGGCATCCTTCAAGTTGTTGGTCTCCAGAAACATCTGGAACCAGTCTATGTATGAGTCCCAGTCTTCTTGTGCCGGGTCAAATAGAGCGGGTGGTATGGCGCCACTGGACATGGTTCCGTTGTTGATGTGCCTTCACCCACGTGCTCTGTTTGGTGCTCTGTAGTGTTCAGTCAGCTCTGATGTCTCCGCATCCCATCCTCGTCGCCAGTGTTAGGTTCTGAGCATGGGTGCAAGGAACGGAGACGAGGCAGTGAACAGTGAACTTCAACTCTTTATTAATCATCGTGAACAGAGCGAAAACCCTAGGGCAGCAGCAGCCCTTTTATAGGGCAGGCTGCTGACCTATTAGCCAATGATAACATGGAAGTGTTAAACCCTTGAACCAATGAGCGTGGCTCGTTAACAGCCAATCAGATTCTCCAGAACGGACCAATCCGATATCGCTATTATAGGCCAATCAGAAGTGCAGGATTAGAACCCTGCTTTTTCTTTAAGCTTTGTTAAAACTTTATTTAAACACTTTTATTAGTTCATAACAACAACCATAAATGTGGAATTACAAAATAACAGAGTTGGAAGGGACCTTGGAGATCTTCTAATCCAGGGGTGGCAAAGTTATGGCCTGTAGGCCAGATGCAACATACACTGGCCACACCCATGCCTGGTTTTGCAAAGGAGAAAAAAGTCATGATACGTCACAAAATGCCATCATGAAGACATGAGTTTGATTCCCCTGTTCTAGTCCAACCTCTTGCTTAAGCAGGAGACCCTGTATAATTCTGGACAGGTGGCTGTCCAATCTCTTCTGAAAAGCCTCCAGTGATGGAACACTCACAACTTCTAGAGGCAAGCCGTTCCACTATTTTCACTAACAGGAAATTTCTCCTTAATTCTGAATTGGATTTCCCTTTGATAACCTTCTCTTTGTTACTTCCTGTACTGCCCTTAGGAGCTTGGGAGAAAAGATGGATCCCCTCCTCAGTCCCTCAAATACTAGAAGACTGCTAATATGTCACCTCTAGTTTTCTCTTCCTTATGCTAGACATACCCAGTTCCACAAACATTCATTGTACGCTTTAGCCTCCAGCCTCTTAATCATCTTTGTTGCTCTTCTCTGCACTTTCCAGAACATTCAGAATTGGTTTTGATTATATTAGCATGTAATGATTGGTTTTGATTATATTAGCATGTAATGATTGGTTTTGATTATATTAGCATGTAATTACCTTGTAAGAAAAAAAAAGCATACCCTCAAATAATCTTTAGCAGTATAGCATAACACCAATTTTAAAGTCTCTGCTTTGATTGCCATTAGACTTTCAGGCCAAATTCAAATTATTGGTAGCTATTTTGCTGCTTTGGAATATATGAAGCAATGCCTTGCCAGAATCAAATCTGTTGTTTCAGTTATTTAGGGCAGGAGTCTCCAAACCTGGGATGCAACATGCCAGAAACCAGGCCACACAAACACGCAACATGCAGGCAAGCATGCAAAATCAAAACCCTCCGGTCTGCAGAAAAACCTTTATCCTTGGAACCGGTCCCTGGTGCCCAAAAGATTGGGGGCCACTGATCTAGGGAAGACCTCTTGAGAATCCTCCTTTTGTAAGCAGTGCATGTCTAGACGAGATAACAACTTCTCAATAGTAATCCTCCCTCCCTCCAGAGGAATGCATCCCTTATCCCATTATCCTGTTCTGCAAACAAGTAACATTTCAGCAAGCCTTCATCTCAATTTTATGTGATTGGGTATGACTAGCATAAGTATTTTGACTACTGGATTTTGTTATTATATTCCTGAATTTTGTTCCTGCTGTTGTATGCTGCCTAGAATCATTTTGGATGGTGGCATATTAGAAATACAGTTAAATAAACAACAAAGCAAAAAGCAACATCTATCTTGGTTCTGGTAGATACGTTTTCATTGATTGGAAAAAAGTTGGGAGTCATCATAAAAGGCAGAGAAAATACTGTGTGGAATGTAAGCAAAGCTGACCAGCATGATTAGATAGGAAATACCTATAAAACATAAAATAGACGTAGTGCTCTTTGAGATGCACACTGGCCCATTGCCTAGGTTTTACTAAGATTGTAAACCTCTAAATGGCTTGTTTCACTTCTAATAATGGGTGGAGAGTGATACTCTCCTCATGATAAATAAAATACCAGAGTTAGATGCCATCCTGATTCCAATATTTCTTAGACTTTTTTGGACCATACATACCTGAGCAATATTTTTTTAATGAAATCTATTACCTTTTTCTTTTAAAAAGATTTTAAAAATAAAAATATTGAAATGAAGCATGTGTTAATAAATGACTTTATTTTCCTTTATGTTAATGCATAAATTACAAATCTCGGTAGCACGTAGGTACTTAGGATCAGGGGTGGGCTTTGGGGGGTTCACAGGGGTTTGGGAGAGCCACTAGCTAAAATTCTGTGCAGTTCGGAGAACTCCCAAATCCCACTCCTGGATGGCCCCGTCCATCCCGCTCTGCCCCTCCCAAGAGTCCCTATGTGGCCCGTTTTGGATGCAGGTAAGTGCAGGGCACACACAGGGGCTCAGGGAGGGCAAAAAATGGGCCTCCCAGAAGTTCAGAAGACTGGAAATGGGCCTGTTTCCAGCTTTTAGAGAGCCTCCAGAACCCAGGGAGGGCAAAAATTTCCCACGCGCCATGGTTCAGGAAGCCGACTAGGCCACACCTACCATGGCCACACCCACCCAGCAACTGGGTAGAGAACTCTTTGTTAAAGTTTTTAAAGCCCATGCCTGCTTAGGATGGTATATTTTCTTCAATGTATGGCATGTCTTTTCTTTTTTTAAAGATTCTTGAAATGGTGTAACATTTAATCTATTTCAATGCACAGTCTTGGATGACAAACAGAAGTTTATCTTCACAAAGATATATTGAAGGTGACATTCTCTCTGAACCTTCATCCAAAAGTCTTCTAGTGGTTTGCTTTTTTCCAATTAATTCAATGCAATGACTGCAGAGAAATCTGCCAACAACTTTCCTTTGCTTACAGACAAGGTACTCATTTAGCTAGTACATTTGAATAGATCCAAAATTCACCTAAACCCTAATTTTGCTCTTGGGCCCAAGATGCTGAGAGACACTGTTTTATTCCATTTGCAATCAAAGTTTGATTTGTTTTTGTTTTACTTAATACAAGAACATAATACATAATTATCCCATTTGCTCCTTCTATTTTCTAAAAAAAAAAATGTTTAGATGCCTATTTACCACAGCAGGGAGAACTGGGCACAGGAAAGCCTTTACAAGGCCTGCATAACTCCTAACCACTGACTGTATCAAGGGCCTATCCTTATACATTATATACATTATACCACAGCGAAAGACACTGTATGGTTTTAGGCACCAGTTCTCCATGTATTTTTTGTCCCTGCTCTTTTGTATCCTTCCTGATTAGTCCCAGCCTTTTATTAAGCATGTTTATCTGCAGATCTCTCTTCCTTTGGCTTTAATCATCAGGCTTTCTCAAACTCTCCAGAGAACAACAGAGGGGTGTGTTTATTTATAAACTGAATAATAGATGAACACCACGATGCACTTATTCTGCTGTGTTCTCTACTAAAGTACATTATTTTTACATGGCACAATATCTCAACACCTATGTTTAAAGCCAATAAGCCATAAATTAACTTCTCAGAAAGCTGATTAAGAGAATGTTCCCCTCTCTCATTAACTTGTATTTATGTATTAATGGAGAGAAAAACATGGGTTCCTTCTGTAGTAGGGGTTCATATCAGCCGTACTGCCGGGCAGTGTACAAACATAATTCATGTAAATGATCATGAATGGTAAATATGGAAACAAAAAAAAATGTAAATAAGTAATGAACAAGTGCCTGCAATAACAATCATGATAGTTTGTTCGGCTAAGTTCAAAACAACTTTACTAACATGCTACCTTACTGCTGATCACACATACTGAGGAATAAGGATAATTTGTCATGTATTTTTGGTTCAGTTCACAATGTAACAATGCTGTGTAGAATTAAAGTTGCTAATAACCAAGCTTATCCTATTAAAAGCAGAGAGAACAATAGCATGCTAAAGATCATCTAATCTCCCTCCTTTCCTCCCTCCCTCTCCTTGCAGCATTATCTGACTGAATGGATCGATTCATATCCCTGAAGGTCAATTTTGGTGGCATGTTCCGAAAGCAGTTGCATCCAGGTATGCCAATCGCCTTTGGAGGAATAACAGCTGCACCTGTCAGCACTATTAGATTTGCTCCCATGAAGTAATTAGGGAAAAAGAAGGACTGTCACAACCAGCTTCAGAAATAAAACACATTGTGGAGCTGTGTTTGAAATAAAAGAACGTACCTCATCAGATGCACAAGGTTGGATACTCACTAGTACTACTTGCTAAAATAAAAAGAATACGATTGCAGCAGTAACATTATCATTTTATTTTAAACAACTTTCAGCTTTTCTATGGGATGAAAAGTAGGAAGACATCTCTATACAGAATGATACTATTAAAGATTCTAATAGACTAATTTAGAAGGCAAGGAATTTTGTCGTTATTACCGTATTAAATAATAAACCCAGAACCCTTTGATCATCTCTGGCAAGTGATCAATCAGTAGAGGCTCCTTTACCTTTTATTCACATCCAGCATGCTTTAGAAGTATTTTAATTGGAAAAAAAATCTTCATGAGTAAACAAACAGCAAGCTCCTTGTTTTTTTTGGTTAGAACACTACTGCACTTTTTAATTTTTTTCAAAGTGGAATACATAGGATTGGATTAAGCAATGTCACTCAATCCTCTTTGCTGAAATCAGTTATTGGTACTAACAAGCATTGTAAAGCATGGTCTATGTAACCTAACAAAATAATGTGTGATTAATAATATGCAAACTCTATTTTGGCTATTTAATCATGCTATTTAATCATGCTGCTTAGACAGCAGGCTACTTTGCAGACACAATGATTCTTAAATGATAAGAACATAAGTAATAACGGCACCAGTGATAGTGGATTTTTGAATTATTATTGAGTTGAGATTTTTTTTAACAAAATAACATCAGACAAGGAAAATACACACATATACACAGGTTTTATATAACCCTCTCTTCTAGGTTTTCAGAAATCCTTGAAATCCTTGAAATCCAGCCAGGGATTGATGTTTGTCATTGTTTATTACCAAAAGATTGGTTGTTCAATCTTTTCTTAAAAACCTCCAATGATGGAGGACCCACTTCTGAAGGCAACCTGTTTCACTGATTAATTGATCTGTCAGGATTTTTTTCCTTAGTTCTCGGCTTCCTTTCTCCTTGATTAGTTTCCATCCATTGCTTCTTGTCCTGCCTCCGGGTACTTTGGAGAATAGTTTGAGCCTTTTTCTTCTGGCAGCCCCTGAGATATTGGAACACTGTCATCATGTTGCCCTTAACCCTTCTATTCATTAAACTAGGCATGCTGATTTCATGTTTCTTACTGTTTTCCTGTTTTTTTAGTTTCTTATGCTTCCTGGAGTCCATTGGAGTTGGGCAGCCAACAAATTTAAATAAATAAATGTCACAGGATATGTTTAATGGTCTGGAAGGTCATCAGAATGAGAGTCATCTTAAAAATTAGGAATTTCTTAACAGTGAAAACTGTTAAAGAGTGGAATAGCTTGCCTACTGAAGTTTTGGGTGTACATAGTATCATTGGAAGTTTTCAAGAATGGAACCAACAACCATTTGTCCATAACCATTTGTCTAGGATGAAATGATGCCTTGGGTAGGGGACGAGACTTCCTAGTCCTTTCCATTCCAACACTATATTTCTATGAATGAAAAGGACACGGCAGCATTCCATCCCCCACTCCATCTTCAAATTATAAATAAAACACATAGCAATCATCTTTGCAAAGCTTAGTTGGAAATGGAAATGTTTTTGTTTCCAACTAAGCTTTACAGACATCATTTATAGTAAACACTTGTTTCTCCCTTGCTTATGTGTTTCAAAAGTGAGAACATTTTTTGTGAACTACAACTTTCAATTCTAGTAAATTCTAAATACCTTTTTGTGCACAGATTATGATCTAAGGTTAACATACATGTATACTATTCTAATTCTGTCTTCTCTAATTAGAATTTTAATTCTAAGAATAGAATAAAATAGAATGGGATGGGATGGGATGGGATGGGATGGACAGGATGGAACAGAATAGGCTTTATTGGTCAAGTGTATTTAGACACACTCTGCTACAGCAGTTCTCAGTGTACATGCAAAACATCGATCCTACCCTATCCTACCCAACAGATAAAAGTAATACAGCCATAATACATGAGTAAATATACTTTCCAGAAAGTCAGCTCCTTCTTGAAATAGCACCTTTGGGACAACCATGATCTGGGAGTGTTGTGGTTAGCCGGCAGCAGATGCGGATGATGGAGGAGAGCGAGGACTCAGATGAGGGGCCAGGACCATTAGGGAGTGGACTGCTGCCTTCAGAGATTGTGAGGGCTGGCAGCAGGGATGAGGAGCCTGTGTCAAGTGCGTGTGCGCGCAGGATTGATCGTAGGAGAGAGCAGTTACAGCAGTACAGGCGACTTGGGAGTAAGGCTGCAAGGTAGTGGCCGCTCCCTCAAGAGGATAAAAGCCAGGTTTGAAGAAGCATTCTTTGCAGAAGGCAAAGATGCTCTGAGACTCAGCCTTGTGGACATCATAATTAGTATTTGAAAATGTTTGGAAACTAGTTCTTATCTCTAGGTTTTTGGCAGCCTTGACAAACAACTTGGCAAGGCTCTTTCTTGTCTGAGCTAATTAGTTGGAAGCAGCCTTTTATCTGTGAAGAAACAGAATTCAGGGATTAAACCTTAAAAGGTAGGGGCTGCTGCCTTTGTCTTGTGTTTGCTCTTTTGGAACCAGGTTGGGTCAGAACAGGGAGTCTCTATAAACTTTTATTCAGCACAGTGATTGCAGGAGTTGCAGGAGGAAAAAAAACTATCTCTAGTTGTTTTAGCATGCAATGCCCTGCATTGGCGCCCTGGGGGGGAGAAGTTGAAACAGTTTTTGTCCAGGATGTATAGTCTTCTCAGCCCTCTTTCTGACCCATGCTGTATACAGGTCCTCAATGGAAGGCAGGCTGGTTGCAACCATTTTTTCTACAGTCCTAACTATCCATTGAAGTCTGCACCTGTCCTTTTTAGTAATAGTATCAAATCAGACAATTATACAAGTACAAATGACAGGCTTGATAATTTCTCTGTATTGAGTATACAGTTTGGGTGTTTAATACAATTTTCCTCAACTTCACCTGTTCCTTTCTATCTGTCAGAAAGCTTATAATCTACCTACAGATATAAGCTTTGATGGTAGTAGAGCATTTAAAACAAGAAGGAACATAACACATCTCCAGTGATTTGTTAAAGATCAGGTGAAGACAGGAGGCATTTGATCAGCACAGACTTTCAAGCAAGAAGGAGTTATTCCACCTGGGCCTGGTGCTTTTCTGATCTTTTGTCTATGAAATAGACATCGCACATCTTTTTCTAAGATCACCAGAAGCGAGGGACCCAAAGGATGGAGATAGGAGAAAAAGATATGGATATGGTGTATCTGAGTGTATATGGTGTATCTGAAATGGGGAAGGTAGCGATAATTGACAGCAATCTCCTCTCAAATCTATAGTAGAACACATTCAGGTCATCTGCCAGTTGCCAATTCTCTTCAGTAAAGGAGAGGGATCTGCTGTAGGCAATAATATTTTTCAGACTTTTCCACACATTTGCTGCTTCATTTGCTGAGAACTGATTGAACTAGAGTAGCTTCAGAGTAGCTTTTCTTTGCTGCCCTGATTTCCCTTGTTAATATATTCCTGGCCTAACTATATATCATGCTATCTCCATTCCTGTAGGCCAGCAGCTTCTAACTTTTGAGCACCTGGAACCAGTTCTGTGGAGAGAGGTTTTTCCGTGGACCGGAGAAGGCATAGTTTCACATGCTGCCTGAATCCTGTGGATGAGGCTTCACTTATTTGCATGGCCCACTTTCTGACATGCCATGGACTGATGCTGGCCCACGGACTGAGGATTGGGGACCCCTGCTGTAGGCTACTTCTTTGACACAACGTACCTGCTTGAGCTTAGCTGTGAGCCAAGGCTTATTATTACTGTATATGTGCAAGATTTTGGTCAGCACACGTATGTCCTCACAAAAACTAACATATGATATCACAGTATCAGTGAGTTCATCCAAGTCACTGAGGCAGCTTCAAAAGCACTCGTCTGTACAATCGAGGCAACCCTGTAACTTCAGCTTTGCCTCCTCAGTCCTTATTTTGTCAAGAGATTATAAGATAACAGGCATAAGTATAACAAAGTTATAAATACATGAAATGGATACATATAGGAAAAATAAAAAGAAACAATAGGACAGGGTGAGGGTAGGCACGATTGGTGCACTTATACAGACCTCTTAGGAAAGGGGTGAGGTCAATAGTAGACAGTCTAAGGTTAAAGTTTTGGGGGTTTGGGGAAGAAACCACAGAGTCAGGCAGAGTATTCCAGACATTGACCACTCTGTTGCTGAAGTCGTATTTTCTGCAGTCAAGTTTGGTGTGGTTAACCTTGAGTTTGTATCTATTGTGTGCTCTTGTATTGTTATGATTGAAGCTGAAGTATTCATTTGCAGGTAGGACATTGCAATGTATGATTTTATATTTCATATTTAGATCAGACCAGAGGGGGCATAGTTCAAGGTTTTCTAGGTCTAGGGTCTCAAGTCTGGTGGCATAAGGTATTCTGCAATGAGTAGAGGAGCGGAGAACTCTTCTTGTGAAATATTTCTGGACTTTTTCAATTGTGTTAATATCAGATACATGATATGGGTTCCAGACTGATGAGCTGTATTCAAGTATAGGTCCAGCAAATGTTTTGTATGCTCTAGTTAGTTGTGTGATATTACCAGAGAAGAAGCTATGTAGGATTAGATTAACAACTCTTAATGCCTTTTTGGCTATGTAGTTACAGTGGGCTCTAGCACTTAGATCATTTGAGATGAGTACTCCAAGATCCTTGACAGAGTTTGGATCATCAACAAGGTCTTGACTATTCAGCCTGTATTTTCTGACTTTTTTTTTTTTTTTTGCCAATATGTAGGACAGAGCATTTATTTGTTGAGATTTGAAGTTGCCATTTGTTTGACCATTCTGATACATAGTCAAGGTCTTTTTGGAGAGTAGTAGTATTGTCTGTGGTGTTGAATAGCTTTACATCATCAGCGAACAGAATGCAGCTGCTCTTAATATGATCACATAGGTCATTTATGTAGAGTATGAAGAGAGTTGGTCCTAGAACACTGCCTTGGGGGAAACCACTGTTGACAGGTACAGCATTTGATAGGACACTCCCAATTTTGACCATTTGTTGTCTGTTTGACAGGAATGCTTCTATCCAGTTATGTAGGTGTCCGAGATACCATAAGATTTTAGTTTTTGGAGTAGTTTGTCGTGTACCACTGAATCAAAGGCTTTACAGAAGTCTATGTAGATTGTGTCTATTGCTTTGCCCTGATCGAGTTGTGTAGTCCATATGTTTTTTCAGTATAAGAGTTGCAGATTACAGGATAGTTTTTTTTTTCTGAAACCAAATTATTCATTAGAGAATAGGTTGTTTGTCTCTAAATGGAGGATAATGGATTGGTTAATAATTGATTCCATGACTTTACAGGTGACGCAGCATAAGGAGATTGGTCTGTAATTTTCAACTAGGCTGGGGGTCTCCCTTTTTGAAGATGGGGATGACCGTGGCTTGTGACCATAGTTTTGGCAAGGAGCTGGTCCTGAATGATTTTTCAAAGATTATGCTTAGAGGTTTGGCTATGGCACATATTCCGTCTGGTCCAATAGGGATAATTTTAGATTGCGCGGTGCTTTTTCAACATTGTCTTCTGTAAAATCGATATGTATTAGATCATTGTAGTTGTCTGTGGTTCGACTAGGAAGTACTGGGCTTGATCCATTGCTGTTTACAAATACTGAGCCAAAGAATGTGTTCAAGGGGTTTGCTCTGATGGTGTTCTCTGCCTCCTGAGTCCCAGCTGATTGGCTGGGTTTTCTTTTGTTGCCCTGCACAGGAAAACGGAGCTCGAAAGCAGGTAAGTGAGGTGGGGAGGGAATGGAGATTTTACAGTATCCTTTCCCTACCTTGCCCATCAAGCCACACCATGCCCACCAAGCCATGTCCACAGAACCGGTAGTAAAAAAAAATTGAATCCCACTACTGGACTGTATAGCCAGTGTGATTGCATCAATGTGGGTGCGCATACCAACTTTGGTCCCTGGCGGTTTTCTCCCTGATGTGCCTTTTTACATTTTGAAAATTTAATTCAAAAAGTGAGTCGTGGACATGCTTAAAAGCTAACTCCCATCTAGTATTGCCTTTATTTCCAATAAGTCATCTGGGCTCCAATAAATTATTATTTCATTATTAAATTAAATTAATACCCAGAAATTGCAAGAACCATCTGGGAGACAAAGCATGAAGTGGTGGCTGGTCTGATAAGTCACTTTCTTAAAATGATATTACAACTAGTTATGCATGCCATTGGGCAAGCCCAAGGGTTCAAGCAATTTTAGGAAAATACCCATACATTCTCAAAATTCCAGATGTCTTCCACTTCCAAAAGATTGGCCCACTGTCTCTTTGATTTCTATTTCAACTTCAATATTTTCATTGGCAGCCCTTTCTAGGGAGTATTTTTATTCTACTTTGAGAAAGCAGCCCTGCAAACAAATATGATCACCATAATCTTGATTTTCTGAAACTGTTGTAAATCCTCATTCTGTTGTTTCAGCTGTTTATTTCACATAACCTATAACTTTTCAATTTAGCTTTTTTGTACAGTTTAAGAATAGCTTTTATTCAATTATTGTTGTCGTTTAAATTATATTATTATATTTGCTTTTTGAATTAGAATATTTTTTTTCTGTGCTTGAACCACTTTTATCACTTTTCCCTAGTTAGAAACAGACACTGCCCTATTTCTAAATATCATGAGCATTTTGCCTCAAAAATTCCTAAAGGAGAGGAAATGGTTGGAGATGTGACCCACTGCTCCATAAAAGAAACAAGTCAGGTTGTCATGCCTCCTTCGAAATCAGTGCAGGTAGTCCTTAACTTCAACAGCTCATTTAGTGACTGTTTGAAGTTACAACAGCACTGAGAAAAGTGACTTATGACAATTGCCCCAAAGGTGCTTTTTCAGGAGGCAACTGGACTTTCTTATTTTTTCTTTGAAGACGTTTCGCTTCTTATCCAAGAAACTTCTTCAGCTCTGACAGGTTTATTTATTTATTTAATTTATATTGCTACCTTTTCACCTATGGCAACTCGAGCTGGCTTACACAATGTAAAACCATATTTTTAAACAAAAAATTAAAATAAAAACAATAAAAACTAACAAAAAGAATCAAATAAATTGGTAAAGTACAATAGAACAAAAGTTGGGAAAACAAAAAACAAAACAACCAAAAATCAAAAACCAACTCCCACCTCCCACCTCCCAGCCCGGCAGATCACATTAGCCATTTGATGGGCTCCATCCCTCTCTGGGTTCCCCAGGCCCGCTGGCAAAACCAGGCCTTCAGTGCCTTTTGGAAGACTATTAGTGAGGGGGGCATTCTAATCTCTGGGGGAATGATGTTCCAGAGAGATGGAGCCACCACGGAGAAGGCCCTTCTTCTAGGTCCCACAACATTCCCTGCCTCCTTGCTCTAATGGGTCAGGTGGATGTGACTGGCAAGAGATGTTTCCTTAGATAACCTGGACTCAAGCCATGAAGGGTTTTAAAGGTGACAACCAGCACCTTGAATTGCACAAGTTAGTGAAGTGCTGTCAAACTCTTGGCCCAAGGTCCGGATGCATCCCTTGCTGGCCATGCTCATGTCTGATTTTTAGGGGGGGAAAGTCCTGATTTGCCATGTGACGCAGCCACGATGTGAGTTTGACACTCCTGCTCTAAAAGAATGCAAATGACCAGTTGTCTGCAAGGAGTATAAATCCCCACTATCATGTCAGAGCTGAAGAAGCTTCTTGGATGAGAAGCAAAACGTCTTCAAAAAAAGAAGAAGAAAGTCCAGTTGTCTCCTGAAAAAAGCACCTTTGGGACAACCATGACCTGGATGACTAAAAACCTCTAGACTTATGACCATTGTTCACATTTATGACCGTTGCTGCACCCCTGTGGTCATGTGATCAAAATACAGATACTTGAGAAGGCGGAGCTTCGTTTCGGTGATATAGCTGCGATCTCGGGGCTCTGAGATTGCAGCCGATATTTTCACCCCTGGTCGGTCTTAACGGACCTAAACCATCCCGTAGAGACGGGGATTGTGAAGGGCACTGTCCCAGGATCTCAGAGATATCGCAAAATCTCTGGTTTGATCCGGGAGAAGCCCTTTTGCTGGCGGCGGAGAGGCAGCCACCTTAGCTGCTGAAGTCAGGACAGCTCCGGAAAGAAAGTGATTGGAGTGAAGTGTGTCGGCTGTGTGAGAAACTTCTTTTGTGTTGTAAATTTGCTGAGATTTGAAAGGGCATCCTGAATAGAGAAGAAACCTGTTGAGATTTTTTTTTTGACAAAAACTGTATGAGTGGCGTTTTTTAAAGTGACGTCAAATTGAGGCTTGGATTTTTTTTTTCTCTTTCTTTTACTTTTTTTTGGGACTTTAGTGTGACTTTGTAGGTAACCAGATTGAATTTTCTTTTACATATATTTTTATGCTCCTTTTGATTTTTTAATTTTCTTTTAGGATAGAGGCTCCCTTTGGCTATTGTTTTCTTTTTTTTCTGTACAAATTATCCTTTTTCTCTGGCTGGGCGGGGGGAAGAGCATTAAGAAAATTTGTAACACTGCCAACTAGAGGCTTGAAAATATTTGATTTGAATTGGAGAGAATGGTAAGAAGACTCCTTCTCAAGGACATCTTAATGTGATAAGATAGAGGGAGAGCACAGCAAAATATTATTACAGGTGTTTTCCTGGACAAGAGTCAATAATTCGAGGCTTGGCTTTGAAGCTGCTGGAGAAGAGAGTCATAATAAGAGCCTTGGATAACTAAATAAAGTGCAGTGTGCTTATATAGATAGATATAGATATAGATATATATGTATATTACTTGTGATATCCCCATTCACCAGCCTTTTTGTAAATTTCAATTCTAGTAATGTTCTTATTTTTGCTTTTTATTTCAAAGGGAAAGCCTCGGAGTTTTTTTTTTCTTTATTTTTCCTTTTTTCTCCTTATCTTTATTGGGATCCTTTTGCTTTTTCTATTTATGTTTTTGGACCACTCTGTTTTTCTTTTTTGATTATTGAGAATTTTCAACTGGATTAAGGTGTGAAGAACCTGAAGAAATCTCTTCTTTCCTTTTTTATTTTTGTTCTTTTTTTCTCTTAATCAATATTATTATTTTTGGGGTTTTTTTCTTTCTATTTTTTATTTTTTATGGGGGACTACTTCGTAATTGGATTAGGGTCTCGAAGAACCTGAAGATCTTTTCTTCCTCCTTTTTTCCTCTTTCTTCTTTGGTTTTGGGCCTTTTACTATTGGACTTTTCCATTTTGGATTATAATTGACTATTCTACCAGTTGGATTAAAAGTTAAAAAGAATTTGAAGATTTGGAAGCATTAAAATGAGCAGGAAACCAATATCATCTGGCATTTCTACTTCTACCTCTGCATCCCCACCAGCTGGAGGACAATGTTAAATTCAGACAATGTTGAAGCAAGATAAAGAACAAGAAAAAGTAACTTTACAGATGATTATGCAAGGAATTCAAGATCTCAAGATAAAATCGGACACCATTGAACAAAGAATAGAGAACATTGAACAAAGAACGGAGAAGACTGATGAAAAAGTGGAAAATAATGGTGAAGTATGAGGAGAGATTCCAAAAAATTGAAGAAGAAGGTAAACAAAGAGAGGAGAAGATTGGAAACATTGACAGTAGATTAACAGTGGTTGAACAAGAAAAAAGTGGGATGTTGAGGCGGAACATGGAAAGGTCAGAATTTTATCTTAGATTTCAAAATATAGAAGAAGAAAAAGGAGAAAATTTGGCCGCGATAATGATAGAAATTTTGGCAGATGCTTTGGAAATTACAGAGGAAAAGATGATGGATGGAGTAGATGAGGTATATCGAGTGTATACAAGATATGCGATGAGAAATAAATTACCAAAGGAAGTCCATATTAGATTCACCAAAAAATCCATTAAAACACAAATACTACAAGTGGTAAGAGAGAAAACATTGAAATACAAAGATAAAGAGATTGTGGTTTTAAAACAAATACCCAGAAGAATGAGAGAGATGAGAAGAGAATATCGATTTCTGACCAAAACACTATTGGAAAATGAAGTGAATTATAGATGGCTGATTCCAGAAGGATTAATGTTTATGTGGCAAGAGCAGAGAAATAGAATTGATTCAATTGAGAAAGCAGAACTTTTCCATGCAGAATTTTTTGGAAGAAGAGAAGAGGAGGCAGAGAAGGAGGTCTCATTAATTGAGTTTCAAGAGGAACAACTGGAGACTGAAAAAGAGAAAGGAGCTCTAGATGGACAGGTGGATAGTAAAGAACGGCGTGAAGTGAGATCCACAAGAGCTGTTAGACCTATATATAAAGCATAATCATGGAAGAAAAAAAAACTGATTACAATGAATATAAATGGACTCAATTCAGCTGTTAAAAGAAGGAAAACTTTTCATAAATTAGAGAAATTAAAATTTGATATAATTTGCTTACAAGAAGTTCATATTAAAAAACAACATGAACAATTGTTAGTACAGCCAAAATTAGGGAAAATATTTACTTCTTTGACTCAATGTAAGAAAAGAGGAGTGGTTCTATACATTAAAGAGGCTATCCCAGAAAAACCGATATACACGGATGAAGACAGAAGAGTATTAATGGTGGAAATAATGGACAATAATATAAAAATACTCTTGATTGCAATTTATGCTCCGAATGATAAACAAGAAGAGTTTTATAAAAAACTACACATGAAAATAATTGGACTGGACTATGTTAATATAATTATGATGGGAGACTTTAATGGAATTGTGGACAATAAACTGGACTATATAGCAACAACAACAAAACAAAATAGAAAGACTCTCCCTAAATCTTTTTTTAAAATGACAGACGAATTAACTTTAAAAGATATTTGGAGAGAAAGAAATGTTAAAGCTAAACAATATACTTTTTATTCAAATAGACATTTATCATGTTCCAGATTAGATATGATTTGGATCTCAACAGAATTAATATCCAATATTCAAGAAACAAATATCAAAACAAGTACTTGGGCAGATCATAGCCCAATAACAATTAAATGGAAGGGACAAAAAAAAAGATCGAGATGGACACTAAATAATACTATCTTAAAGGAAAAAGATGTTATACAACGGATGGAGAAGGAACTGGCTTTTTTCTTTAGAGAAAATAAAAAAGAAGATACTTCAATGCAAAATGTTTGGGATACAATGAAGGCATATGCTAGAAGTTTGATAATAGATTATACAAGAAAAAAGAATATTAGGAAAAGGCAAGCTTCTAAGGCCTTGGAAGATGAGTATAAAAGACTTGAAAAAGAATTACAGAAAATGCCACAGAAAAAAGATATTAAATTGAAGCTGGATGTAATTAAACATAAAATGGAATTAATAGAGAAAGAGGAACTGGCACAGAAAATTAGAAATTCTAAACAGAATTATTTTGAAGATGCAAATAAACCAGGTAGATGGCTAGCATATAAATTGAGAAAGGAGAAGGAATCAAGAAAAATATTGAAGCTAATAGAAGAACAAGGCCAAGTTTGTTATGGTAATAAGGAGAAAAAGGAAATTATTTGAGATTTTTATGGGCAACTATATAAACAAGAGAATATTGATGAGGAAAAAGTCAAACAGTATTTACAGAATGCCAACTTACTGAAGATACCTAAAGAGACTGAAGAAATGCTAGAAAGCAATATAACAATGATGGAATTAAATGAAGCACTTAAGAAACAAAATAATGGGAAAGCACCAGGTCCAAATGGGCTTCCGGCAGAATTCTATAAAACATTTCAAGAATCATTGAGCATCCCACTGTTAGAAGTTATGAATGAAGTTATGTCAAAGAAGATGATACCCAAAACATGGTCAGAGGCTTATATTACACTTATTCCAAAAGAAGAAGCTGACCCACTGCAAATTAAGAACTATAGACCTATTTCTTTATTGAATGCAGATTATAAAATTTTTGCTTCAATTTTAGCAGAAAGACTTAAAAAATATTTAAATAATTTTATCCACCCAGATCAAAATGGATTTCTGCCAAAGAGACAAATCAAAGACAATATGAGAGTAATCTTGGATACTTTGGAATACTATGAGGCTCATCCTGAAAAGCAAATGGCTTTGATATTCCTAGATGCTCAAAAGGCATTTGACAACGTGAACTGGAGATTTATGTTATTACTATTGGAACAGATGGGTTTTGCCAGAAAATTTATTCAAGCAATAGAAGCCATATACAATAAACAGACAGCAAAGGTAATGATGGAGGGAGAACTTACAGATTTTATTAATATAAGAAAAGGCACAAGACAAGGGTGTCCCCTATCTCCTTTGCTATTTGTGTTGACTTTGGAAGTGTTGAATAGAAATATTAGGGATGATAAAAGTATAAAAGGAATGAAAATTAAAAAGGAAGAATTCAAACTACAAGCTTTTGCTGATGACTTAGCTTTTATTCTGGAAGACCCGCTAGAAACAGCTCCAAAGTTATTGGAAAAGATAGAGACATATGGTGAGATGGCTGGTTTGAAAATAAATAAAGATAAAACAAAGATTTTGACAAAGAACATGTTACTGAGACAAAGAGAAGAACTGGCAGACCTTTTGAAAATCCAAGTTATAAATCAGGTTAAGTATCTGGGGATATATTTGACAGCAAGATGTATCACATTAAAAGAGAATAATTATATTAAACCCAAACAATAGATAGCTACAGAGTTGAAGAAATGGGAAAACTTGCAATTGTCATTAATAGGGAGAATTTCAACAATTAAGATGAATATTTTACCCAGAATTCTATTTCTGTTTCAAACAATACCAATTAGGCTTGGAAAAGACTATTTTGAAGATTTAAATAAAATCATGTTGAAGTTTATATGGCAAGGTAAAAAAGCGAGAATAAAGCTAAAGCTTTTGCAAGACGCTAGAATTAGAGGAGGTTTTGGCCTGCCTAATTGGGAATTGTATTATCAAGCTGCAAGTTTGATGTGGGTCAAAGAATGGATAACATTAAGAAAGCACAGATTGTTGACATTAGAAGGGCATGATTTGCTGTTGGGTTGGCATGCTTTTTTATGGTATAAGGGAACTAAAACACAGGGTCATTTTAGAAGACATTATATACGGGAGTCTTTGTGGTTAAATTGGGAGAAGATAAAAAAACAATGTTATTTGAAGATTCCAATTTGGTTATCGACTATTGAAACATTTTCCTATCCTATAATCTATAAGAAGGAACAAACAGTTAGATATGGGGAACTGTTGGATGAAAAGGGTGGACTTAAATCGATCCAAAACTTAGAGGAATAAGGTATAAGGATGAATTGGTTTTCATATGCGCAAATACATTCAAGGTATGATGAAGATTTTAAAATGGAGGGATTCTATGATAAACAGACTGATTTAGATAAGATCTTGATGGGTACTGATGAGAAGGTGATTAAAAAATTATATGGTTATTTACTGGGAATGAAATTAGAGGAAGAACAAGTTAAAGAAACTATGATTGTTTGGGGGAAGAATTTTGGATATGGGATTGATTTGGAGAAATGGCAAAAATTGTGATCTCAAAATTATAAAATGACAATGTCAACAGCATATAAAGAAAACTTGTATAAGATGTTTTACAGGTGGCACTTTCCCCCGACAAGAATAGCAAGAATGTTTAAGAACAAATCTGAAAAATGCTGGAAATGTCATCAGATACCTGGCTCATATTACCATATGTGGTGGACTTGTGAGGACGCCAGAAAATATTGGACTAAAATTCGCATGTGGTTGGGAAAAATGACAAAGAAACACATAGACTTGAAACCAGAGATCTTCTTTTTGGGAATTTTACCTGATATATATAGTAAAGATTTGAAATACCTGATTGTAAATGTATTAACAGCGGCTAGGATTGTATTTGCTAAAAATTGGAAGAATGAGAAAATACCATTACAGGAAGAAATTATTAAGAAAATATTGGAATGTGCTGAGATGAGTAGATTGACATTTGAAATTAGAGAGCAAGAGGATAAACAATTTTATGAAATTTGGGATCTTTTTTATCAATGGCTAGATGATAAAATATGATAATAGAATATTGATACTATATTTATACAGGGTTTTTAGGATTGATTTGGTATGATATGATTTGTTACAGAATTAAAGTATTGTTATCTCATAAAGCATGAATGATTAAAAGTATAGTCAAATTTTTTTTTTTTTTTAGTGATATTAGGATATACAAGTTTGGATTGACAATATGAGTTATGTAACATAATTGTAATTGAGACTACAAAATGAATGCACAAAACTGATGAACCAACAGACACACTGGATGTACATATGAGAGTTGATGTTTTAATGTTTTGTTTGTCTTGTTTGTTTGTCGAAAATTAATAAAATTCTTTTCAAAAAAAATACAGATACTTGGCCACTGATTCATATTTATGACAGCTGCAGTGTTCCAGGGTTCTGCAATCTCCTTTCGCAACCTTCTGACAATGAGGGAGATTCTCTTAACAACCACGTTACTAATTTAATAACTGCGGTGATTCACTTAACAACCGTGGCAAGAAAGGTCATAAAACAGGGACAAAATTCACTTAACAAATGTCTCACTTCGCAATGGAAATGTTGGGGCTCAAGTGTGGTTGCAAGTCAAGGACCACCTATAGCCAACGGGCCGCACAATCGTTAACCAGCCTGTCATTTTTGCACCCTTCTTATTTGACATTGAACAGGAAATCCCTCTTCCCGTCAGGACGACCGGACCGAAAAGGGCAAAACTCATCCGCTTTATTGGCCTGCAAAAGCGAGACCGTTCTCTCTCTCCCCCTCTCTCTCTCTCTCTCTCTCTCTCTAACTCGCCCCCGCTTCTCTCCGCTGACCAACCCGCTTTGAAGCGCCTCGCTTGGGAAGAGGCCGGGAGGAGGGAATGCGCACGCGCACATTCTACCGGCAAGGGGTGGTGGGATTTACCCCCCCCCTCTTTTTGTGGGGGGTTTGTTGTTTCCTCCCTCCGCAGTATTATGAGGTCAGCGCGAAGGGGGCGGCGTGCCCTATGACGTCACCCTCCGTACCTCCCCGCTTCCTCCAATCCAGACCTATGGAAGGAGCGGAGCAAAGGTAGAGAAGCAGCAGTTGGTTTCTTTTCCTACGAAAAGAGGGAGTGGAGGGAGAGTGCGGCGGGGGGTGGGGAGAGAGGCTGGCGGCGGAAGGAAAGGAAGGAAAGACCCGGATGCCGCCGCCGCGAAAGAGACTCGGGGGGGTCAGAGAAGGAGGGAGTTGTGCGCGCGGCGGCGGCGGCGGCGGCGGCGGCGGCTTTTGGCCTTGTTGGCTGAGGGCGGAGCCGGGAGGGGAAGGCAGCGCCGAGTTTGGCGTCCTGACTTGAGCGCGGGGTGGGGAAGCGGGGGCGGTGGTTTTCCGCAGGTCGTCGTCGTCGTCGTCGTCAAGATGGAGGAGGCGGGGATGGCCTGGCAGCTGCCGGATACGGCGTAAAAAGGTGGGCTGTCGGGGGGAAACCGGCGCGTTTGGTCGAGGCAGCGAAGGGCGCCCGAGGCGAGGCGATGCTGTCGGTCTATGGCATATTGCTGTCAGCTCTGCTGGGCTCCTTCCTCACGCTGCTCGCCCAGCTCCTGCTCTTTTTCCGGAGGCAGCCCGAAGCCGTCACCGGGGTGTCCCGGCTTCGCAGCACCCACTTCTTTGTTACCAGGGTAATGCCGGACTCGACCCTCAAGGACTATTTAACCGGCATCCTCATCTTGGGGCAGGAAGCGTTTTTCCCCGGATCTTTTGTCAGCCAGCCTTCTTCCAAAAGCGAGCAAAGCCTCAAGGCCCCCGGCCAGGAATCGCCCCCTTTGGTGGAGTGCACGGAGGAGACCCTCTTCTGGCTCAATGCCATCTGCCTCTTTCTCTTCAGGGAACTCAAGGACACCTCCTTGATCCGCCACTGGGTTACCAGGAAAATCAAGGTGGAATTCGAGGAGCTTTTGCAGACCAAGGTGACTGGCAAAGTGTTGGAGGGGCTCAGCTTACGGGATGTCTCCTTTGGCAACATCATCCCCCTCTTTAAAAACATCAAGATATTGCGGCCGGTGACCTGTAACGAGGAAGGCTGTCCAGAAGAGCTGGACTTTGAAGTTGACCTGGAGTACGATGGGGGCTTCCACTTAGCCATTGATGCGGACCTGGTTTTTGGCAAGTCGGCGTATCTGTTCGCCAAAATCTCTAAAATTGTGGGTCGGGTGAGGCTGGTCTTCACCCGTATACCCTTCACGCACTGGTCCTTTGCTTTTGTCGAGGAGCCTTTGATCGACCTTGAGGTCAAGTCGCAGTTTGAAGGAAGACCCTTGCCCCAATTGACTTCCATCATTGTCAATCAGTTCAAGAAAGTGATCAAGCGCAAGCATACCTTACCTCACTATAAAATCAGGTAAGTTGTTTCGGGATGAGGAGGTCGAGTTAATGTCATGCTTGTATAAAATGGGTGGGAATGGAAGAAGAATATACTTCAGTTGGGGTATTAATCTGAAGAAATTGGTTAGGACAGTGTGAAGTATAACAGAAATGTCTTCTGGAAGAGTGATAAATGAAATTGAACAAACTTGGCTATCAATGTATATTCACCGTAAGCCATGCACTGAAGAAAGCTCAAATCTCACATTATTATAGAGGATGCTTAATTTTTTATACCCACATTACGTATTACACTACTCCCTTTCTTAGGAAACAGAATTAGGAAGGGATAATAAAAGGAGTAAGAAACAATAAGCCAAAGAAATTAATGCATTAATTAAAAATGTACTGTACCTAAATCTAGTTTTCACCATACTAATAATGAGGCTTTTCTGTACATCTCTGCTTGGCAAAGCCTTATTTCACTTGATAATCCTTGAATTTTGTTTTTTGTTTTTAATTATATACAGGTAGTCCTCAGCTTACGACAATTGAGACCAAAATTTATGTTGCTAAGTGAGACATGTGCTAAGTGAGGTTTGCCCCGTTTTATGACCTTGTCACAGTTAAGTGAATCGCTGCAGTTAAGTTCGTAACACGATTGTTAAGTGAACTTGGCTTGCATCATTGACTTTGCTTGTGAGAAGGTTACAAAAGGTGATCACAGAACACTGGACACTGTAACTGTCATAAATAGTCAGTTGCTGAGCATCTGAATTTTGACCATGGGGACACTATAATGGTTGAAAATGTGAAAAACAATCATTTTTTTCAGTACCATTGTGACTATTCTAATTTCATATGGTCACTGCTGTAAGTCAAGGATTACCTGTAATTGTTTTTCAGAATTTCTGCAGCTCTATACAAGTACAACTTTCATAGTCTTTTTCTTGATTCATTTACTCTTCCTTCATAAATTTGTTTTGAAATGTTATCTTTATTCCTTCCCTTCACATCAACAAAATACATCAAAGTTATCAATTCATATTGATCATTGCTATCAGATTCCTACCTTGAGCAGAGGATTGGACTAGATGTCTAAGGTCCCTTCCAGCCCTTGGTTCTATATTCACCCCACATTTATACATCATCCGCCCATTCAGCTGAGAACGATAGCATTTATTTCACTTAATCTGTGAGCTTTGGCAAAGGCAGGATGAGGCTTGTGTGACCATCTGGTTCTCCTTCGTATTGATTATGTTTTTCTGGATTGCTAGAGAACTTGGGAATGGAGGTACAGTGTTTCAATGGTTTTCCTTTTTTTGACATAGCTGGTTTTTACATATGCTCTGTCTTTGTGGGGTACCTCAGCACTTGACTCTCTTTCCTCCTGTTTAACATTTATGTGAACCAGCTGGGTAGTGTCATTTGTTGAAACATCAGTATAATGATAGACAGCTTAGCCTTGGTTGAGTGAGTAATGAGGTTGAGATTTTGTGCCTAAAGATTATTGGTGTCTGGATGGGGTAGCTACTCCAATAGCTATGGTTCCTGGTTCTTTAAATGCTGGACTTTCTCCATTTAAATAATGTTGCACTTCCCTAGACAGAACTGGTATACAATTCTGGGTTCTCAAAGAGCAGGTAACAGTTGTGATCTGGAAGTTAAGCTGGTGCACCAATTATACTCTTTTATGAACTGAATATCTTGCAGTTATTTATGTCTCTGTCATCTTACCTGGATTGTGGATTGTTGCAATGGGCCTCCTGGGAGACCATTCAGAAGCTAAAATTGTTCCAGAATGCAGCAACACAAACAATTATGGACAAACTTCAGTATAACCATGCAATACTGCTAGTGAGCATTCAGATAAAATTCAAAGTATAAAGCCTTAATGCAATAAGGTGTGGCTTTCTGAGGAACCATCTCTCTCCCATGCTCTTTACCTGTCCTCTAACATCTGGCAGAGTGATGTATTTCCCATCCATTAATGAGACTTAAGTGTGACTTCTATGTTATTGTCTTTGGAATAGCATTTCCTGGAGGTTTGAACTAAACTAGGCGTTCAATTTAAACAATTTTAAAAACCCCTCCCCCCCAGGTCTGGGTTAGTTCAGGGATCCAGTTAATGTTGCATGCTTGTTTCTGTTATGCTTGTTATGTTTTGCTTAATTTTAGATCATGTGCTTGGTTGTTTTTACTTGTACACTATACAGTCAGTATTGAATTGGATATAAATAAAATCAGTAAATAAAATAGGCAGTACTCTCACATGATGGACTTAGGGATCTGAAGTATTACTTTAAGAACCTTGTACTAATATTAAGAAAGGGTTCAATCTTCAGTATAAAGTCTGACTAGTGTCACAGTGGCTACCTTGAAAAGTGCTAGGGGAAGTTTGATCTCTGTCTTATACGTGACATTGAACTGTGGCATACTACTTTTAGCAACCTAAATCTTACTGCTCGGAATGCTGTTTTTTGGTTGCTGCACATGCATTTTGAAATAACTGTCCCCCACAAATTTGATCTGCCCCCTTTGGCTTTCCATAAGTCAACATCAGCTGGGAAATAATTTTGATTTTGTAGATCCTTGAAAGGGTCTTGTGGACCTCCAGGGGTCCTACAACCACATTTTTAAAAACACTGCTGTAAACTATTAAAAACTGAGCTTTTTCAGAAAGCTTTATTTGTTCTTGTTTTATTATTTGTTAGTGATAGATGTAAACAAATAGTCTCTTTGAATGAAGGTGGGAGGATATATCCAATAAATACACGCATCTCTGAAAAAACCATAAAACTCATGAGTTACTGATGTCGCTTTGACAAAAGTAAAGCTTACTTTTCATCCCTCTATGGTGCGAGTTCTTTTCTGTATGCAGTTATAGATTGCTAGACAAGTTAAAAAGAGTTTGTAACACTCTTGAGCAGGAAAAGGCTTTAGAATATTATATTTTAATCGGACCAGTGTAAAATTTTCTATTTTTGAATCAGAACTAACATAGCAAAGTTAGCATTTGTCTTCGCTCTAATATGTTTGCACATGTTTTGTGAATTCTTTTCATTATGTTAAAAGTATTCCTGCATTTTTCTTCTTCTAAAGATGGATGCTTTAATCCAGAATCAGATATTGTATTTTCAAACCTGATTAATCCTCACATGAATAGCACTTGTGGTGATTGCACAATTTCAATCAATACAAGGAAGTCCTCTTCTAATAATAAATATGTAGGTTTTACAAATATTCTATGTATACGTAAAAGAAGAAGAAAACCTGCTTAATTAATTATAGACAATTATTTATTTATCATACAAATCTATATGGCTGCCCAACTCATGGACAGATGGCTAATATTAAAAGTCTACTCCTTCCCCCAAGTTATGCTCCTTATTCCTTTCCCTTAGAAGATCAGACAACCAGGCATAAAAGCAGGATGGTTTCATGGCTGACCTAATCCTATGGAACAGATTCCCCCTCCCCAGATTAAAATTTCTCCCTTCCTAATATCTTTCAGAAAGAGATTAACACCATGCACTAGATATTTTGGTGCCTAAGGGATTGGTTATGAATACTGTACATATACTGTACTATAGCGTATTGTTGATTTAAAGCTTTTATGATTCATTAATTGAGCTGCCTGTCATACAAATGTTCTTAAGTAAGTGTGACTGGATAACATCTAGGTTTTCTGAGTAGAAGATTTTTACAGTATTTTTACAGCAGTACAATAACAACTGAAAACTAGAATACATTAAAGAACACATTAAAGTGGGAAACTTGTCATACTCCAGATGTTGAATTACAATGTTCCAGACTCGTGCTAGGCATGAATGATGATGAGGGGAATAATAGCTGTCTTAGTAACATCTGCAGAATTACCTATTCTGAATCTCTGCATTTAAGAACAGTTATGTGTAATAAATACATGAGAGAGGGAATAGGTAGTCCCCCTACAAATTAATAAAAGAAAATTGGGAGTTACTTCATTTTAATTAAGTTTGTTTTAATCAATAAATTTATTTTAGCAACTTAAATGCTACATCAGTCATCAGAATAATTCTCGGTAGCTAATATATTTGGGCTAAAATAATAGCATAAAATAATAAGCATAGTGACCAACTAGCCTCAAGAACATGTAGCTCTGGAGAAAAGTCATCACAATCAAATACTAAAATATGCTATCAGCCCACAGTACCTCACAGTAGGTTTTGCAAAGGTTCAGCAGAGACTGAACCTTTTTAAAGACTTCAGAGAAAATGCTATGCCAAGTATTTGCTATAAGGCAGATAGAGCTACAGTAATGCTGTGTGTCTGCAGGGTCCTTGGTGTTCTCCAAGCTTGGTTGTTTTCTTGCAAACATTCATTACCAAATGAGGTGACATCATTAGTGCTAGTAGAGAGTGAGGTTTGCTCCCATTTTATAGAATAAGAGATGGTGGGCCTCTTAAATGGCAATGCTTTAAAGCTAAGACTTAGAGCTTGCCATCTGTACTGTACCAAAACTTACTGTTTTGAGAGATGAATTAGGGGAAAGATAGTTTTAAAGTTAACTAGGTCCTAAAGAGGTTGAAGGTGATAATCAACGCTTTGAATTGCACTTGGACATTAATATAACTTGTGCAGCTTGCAGAAGGTGTTACATTGGTGAAGTAGGAAATGCCTATAAGTGCTCATGGAACTCCCCAAAATGCTTTTTTTTAAAGAGGCAACTGGACTTTCTGGTTTTTCTTTGAAGGCGTTTCGTTTCATATCCAAGAAGCTTCTTCATCTCAGAAGAAAGTCAGTGACCAGAAAACCAGAAAGTCCAGTTGCTTCCTGCGGAAAAAAAGCACCTAGGGGACAACCATGATCTGGATGCAAGAGAATCTCCATAGACATTTGCTCATGGAATCAGTGCTCTGGATTCAGTTGTAGCAAATTATCTGGATAATTTTTGTTATACTGGATTTACAAAGAGGCTTGTTAAAGCTTTGAAGAATCTTATCAAAAGAAATCAAGTTCTACATTATTTGATTGACTAAAGGTTAAGATTATTTTAAAAAAGGAAGAAATATAAGGGTTATCAAGATTAAAATAAGATATGTTATGTTGTTAATAGACTTTCAGCTGATACCAGGACTGAAAAGATTATGCAGGTAATCCTCAATTTACAACCACAAGTGACACTGGAACTTTCATCACTAAGCAATGTGTTTGTTAAATGAGTTGTGCCTGCTTTTTTTTTTTTTTTTGCTGCAGTCGTTAAACAAATCACAGTCATTAAGCAAACCCAGTTTCTTCCATTGACTTGTCAGAAGCACCCCTGGAAAGATCACACCTGGCAAATATGTGACCTTGAGATGCTGCAGCCATTGTTAAATGCTGGTTGCCACAGCTTCCAAATGTTGATCATGTCACTGCAGGGCTGCTGTAACAGTTATATGTGCAAGGTGCAGTCATAACTCGCTTTTTTCAGATCCGTGTTAACTTGGAATGGTTCTTAAATGAATGGGTCATAAATGAAGGACTACCAGTAGATAAGAGATGGGATATGGGATGAATTGGTTGCAAACTAAAAGGGAGTGAAGAGTTACTAAATTATTTATCCTTGTTGTGGACATTGGGAGTCATTTCTTTATATATTTTTCTTTCTGTTTTCTACTCTCTTGTTTTTGTTTGTACCTTTCACTTTTTTCTATTCTTTTAGTTTAAATTAGCTTTTACTATTGTAATTAAAATCATTAATAAAATTATATTTTAAAAAGTTTGCATGTATATATCCTCAGTGTATCAAGTTAGATGTTCATTTTATGTCCATTTTTGTATGCACTTTAAATGTTAACCAATAATTTATGTTTTTGTATATAATTATTCCTTTTTTTCTGTGTAGATGCTACTTCCTTATAGATGCTACTTTTCTTACACTTATGACAGATGACATTGGATTCTGTTACTGTCTATTTATTTTACATTCTTAAAACTGCAGCACTTCTGTGTATGTGTGTTTAGAAGTAAGGGTCACTACATGGATTCAGAACATTTATAATCGTGATGTGAGAATGAGATCTTGTAGTCCTCATAATTATTTGATCAGAACAGTTTCTTTTTAATTATCTGTTAAAACAGATATTAATGTACCTGATAATCTGATGTGATGCACAATTGGCAAACCTATTTGTTATTTTAGTTAACATTATTTGAATATGCATATATTCTTTGGTGGATACAGGATGTTCTTAAGTTTTTCCGAAAGAATTCTATTTTTATTTCCAGTGTACATGTTTTGGAAAGGGCATGGAGAATTCTAGAGTTGTGATGCTGAGTCTTTAAAACAAATCTTCATTGAAAAAACAAATAACTTTTGAGAATTAGTTGGAACTTTATTTTACAGTTTCAATAAACTGATTATATGCTAACAAATAGTAATGCAAATAGGGAAATTTCTTATAGTACAGTAAACACATAGAATATAATTGTCTACATGTACAATTTATTTAATGTGTAATATAATGCAAATATATAATTGATTACCTTCTATCGGATTCTCAACATGATGTTAACTCTCAAAACCATCATCTCTCTAAGATTTCACTAAGCAATTTTAGCATGGTTATCAGGGTGTTTTTGTATATTTTGTAAATTATTTTTCTTTTTTTCTCTTTCATTTCCTATAGTATATTTTACCAAGCAGAACAGGACCAAATTCTCATAGGGCTCTGATTTTGATTGGGTAAAAGTGATGGCCAGGGAATACTGGCACATAAGCCTGTTCCTTATCCAATTTGGCATGCAGGAATTGTAAGGCTGTGCCACTCTGGTGTGAGCAGTCGTTGACATCAGGCTAGCGTGAGTGAGCATAAAAAAGTAACTTCCCATTTTTGCTTTTGCCTTGGGGAAACATTATATAGAACATCATTGTGGTAAATATGTAATCTACATATTTTCTCATACATGTGGATATACATGTTTTGGTCTGCATGAGGTATTGGCATTGTGTTGGAAAGCAGTGGCAGTGTCTGACTTAAATTAGGATAGTGACATGCAACTTTCTTATTGTTAAGGAACCTAAGAACTCTATTCACCACTGGACAGATTCTGTTTTCTAGATTTGTAAAGTATGATATTATCTTATTAAGAAGAACATTTGCAAGGTAAATTAGCATAGTTAGTTTGTCATCTTTACAATTCGGAAAATTATCTTCATAATTTCTCTAAAAGGTAAAATGTACTCTGTAATTACTAATCTCTACCTAGGACGAACTAGGCAATCCTTATGCAAAAGAATAATGGAATACAAAAACAAAAATGGAAATAATTTAACCCATAAGGGAACATTTTGATTTTTTAGAACATTGCATAATAACAGACAGTCCTTAAAGTGCTGGGATTACTGTTGTTGAGCAAAGCAGTCGCGTGATGTCTTATTTAATGGCCACCTTACTCAATTACTGAGTACTTATACTGCTAATATAAAAATCACTACTGAAAATGTGCCAAGAAAACTGCCGGGACTTGTCTAGGCAGTCACAAGAAGTCAAGATTCATTTGAAGACACGCCCTTTAAAAAAAAAAAATCCATATAAAAACACCCAGCTAGTGGCAGCATCTAACATTGATTATCAAAAAAAGCCAGGTTGGACTTGGGTAATACTTGGCTGGCATTGTGCAGGAAAAAATTCTCCATAATTATGATCATCTATATACCCTCTATATCATATGAAACACAAATTATTGTTATGGCATCAGAGGCTACATGTGAGAACGAAACCCTCTGCATGGAGTTTACATTAGAATATATTTACAGCATTGTATACAGCAAAGTAATTGTTTGGATATAGCAAGATATACTGGGTTTAGAGAGGTCAAATGAGATGGAGTCTATGAAGTAGAAGGATAAAAACAGTGTTATGGTAATTTTGAAAAAGATAGTATTCCCATGATTTCTTTCTAGATGGTTACTTTTATGGCTTTATCTGTACTGCCCTTGCTTCCTAGAACCTATGTTTATGTCCTAATATTTTATGCCGACAGGGTTTATTACTTCTCAAGTACCTGGAAAGATGATTTTGGAAGTGCGGTGTTAGCTTCTCCTAAACACCTTATTTTCTCCTACAATAGCACCATGAACATCTTGGGGAATACAATGGGGAACCATTTCCATGTCCATTAAGTCATCAGGAGTAATATTCAACTTAAAGGAGACTTTAACATGAAAAGGATATTAATTGTAGAAATCAGGCACCCTCGTAGTGAGTAACCTGAAATAATTTGGCCTTCCAAAACCAATGCATGAAACAAAATTCAATCAGTTATTTGTACAATTATTTTTAAAATTAGAATATAATTAAATTCAGTCGTGTTGGCAAGCTCTTGCTCCTTTCATCAGAATGAAGAAAATCTGTTGTGCCATCATGCAACAATCATTATCCTTTTGGGCATGTATTTGTTTAAAAAGGGTAAAACTTGAATTGCAATACTGCTTTTGTCAGTATGATATATCCTGCCTGCTCCTGTGGAGGTTGCCATTTAAGTTTTCCATATTTTTAACTTATGGATTTACCATAAGTGTTATAGACTACATGTTCTTGAATAAATGTTTATAACTTCCTATCATAAAAGTAAACACATGGATATTTTTTCAAGTCTTTTGGGAAATAAAACCTTCAATGTGATCACAAATAGTACTACTGGGAAATGTGAAATAATTTCATGTACTTTCGGATGCAACAACTGCAATACATACTCCATACCTGGCCATGATGATAGCGATTATTTCATTTCTAGGGCTATATATAGTTTCTGTCAAAATCTTGTGGCAACAGAATGAATTGCTATAATCACAGTTCTAAATAAATAATATGTGCTTATCTTTTGATTAGGTTCAAACCATTTTTTCCATTTCAAGTTGTGCCACCTGAAGAATATAGAGACCAGAGCCTCAGTATACAAGGTTTCTCACTAACAGAAGGAAGACTGAAAGTTTCTTTAATAGAATGCTCAAGGTATGTTCTTGGCACTTCTTGTGATACTGATTTTATTTGTATCTTAAAGTCAAGTGACTGGGTAAGCAGGATTAAGAAAGAGTTAAGGTTAGAATCACGATTCTTCAAGTTAAGGATTTGTATCCCAGTTTATTTTAGTGTAAAAGTTTTCATTAGCAAACAGAACAGAGTTCCTGTGATAGTTATACTTTAGATAAGAGAGAACACTGAAGATTTAGGTGCATTTGAGCAGTAGGCAGAAATGAACAGAATAAAATTCCACAAGGAATAATGTAAAGTTCAGCATCTAGGTAGGAAATATGTATAGCACAAATATTGATTGGTGATACCTGGTTTGGCAGTATCATAGTATATGGGAAAAGAAACTGGGTGTCTTCGTCAACGACTTGTTAAACACAAACTAGCAGTGTGTTGCAGCTCAAAAAAGACTGATGCTGCTTTGGGTATATTAACCTCAAAGCACAGAGCTCATTTAAGAGATCAGAATTGCTCCATCTGTCCAGTTCTAGGCACCACAGTTCAAAAAGCATAGTGAGAAAACGGACCAAGTTCAAGAAGAGCCACCAAGATAATGAAAGCTTTGGAAACCTATCTTTATGAGAAATTTTTAAAGAATCTGCACATAAAATTCAAGCGAGTGGAGCTATGATAACAGTATCAAATATCTGAATGGTTGTCATAGAAAAGGGTGTGGATGTATTATCTGTGCCCCAGAGAGCAGAGCAAAACCAAAAAGTTAAAAAAGTACAAGGAAGTTCACTATAATCATCGTGACTAATTTCCTGGTAGTACAAACTGTCAACCTGTGAAACAGGCTGCCATATGATGGAGAGTTTGAAGATTAAAAACAGCTGAACAGATCTTCGAGGGATTCTATAATGGATCAACTCTGGAGTTAAGATAGTCCATGGTAGATATAATGCTATGTCCTGTGTTTTAGCTAAGGACTGATACCAATATGTATGAATTTCTCAGAAAAATGATAGAATATTAACCTGGCAATAAATAAATTTAACAAAACTAAAATAAGACATTGGTCACATCTCCTTTAAGCTGGATAGATTCTCAGTGCAGTCTGCAAAGCAATAAATCAAAGCTAAAAATCATAAAGGAGAGGAAGGAAAAAAAAACAAGAATGTTTGGGAAATAATATACAATTTATTATTGATATTAGAATGACCAGCTAGAATGCAAAAATAATTCAGTAATAACTATAAAATAACCAGAAGCTGCTGCTCTTATCAAAACCAATTGCCATGGGAAATGGCTAAGAGAAGATTTCACATTTCTAGTCTCTTTAGTAGCTGAAGTAATGGTATAGTTCTGCTTCCTGTTTTTCCCTCTGGTATAACTTGGTGGAATTACTGCTGAGTCATCATTAGTGGGAAGGTAACAGTTGATAATGGTAGTAAACAGTCCTGTTTAAGTAGGATATGAGGGTGATAGGCAAGACAGAGACTTTTCTCTCTTTGTCAAAATGATGTATCTTCAGCTAACTTATCATATGCAAGATAAAAAGCTCAGGAAACTGAAGAACAACTGCATGTACTTTGGGTAGTGATAGCTAAGAATGCAAATGATTTGCAAGCTCTAGTAATGAAAGTCAAGGAACACAATTAAAAAATAGTGATTAGAGTAAACCAAAAGAGACCAAACTAATGAAAGCAGGTGCAACAACCAACTTTAGAGCTGTCAGTGAAGATATTGGAACAGTGAATAACTTTTAGAATCAGCTGTCACATTAAAAAGTACCTGGCAATTAACTTGATGCAAATTAACACTTGGTAAAATAGCAAGAACTAGAAGAAGAAAAAGAAATACTCAGATGCAATGATGTGCCCACACCTACAAAGATCAAAATTATCCAGGCAGTAAATGAAAGTGGGACTTTGAAGAAGCAGGAATAACGTTTTGGCATTTTTGAACTTTGTTCTTCAAAATCCCAAGAATATTTTGGATAGCCAAGATAACAAACCAAGGGATCATCAAACAAATCAACTCAGAGTTCTTACCTGAGGCAACAGTAACCAGGTTCAAATTATTCTACTTTGAATATGAAGGTTTAATATGAAGACCTAAGTCTCTGGAGAAGTGTCCTACCACTGGAAAAGTGGAAGGAAAGAGAACAACCTCTCAGGGGATAGATGGTCAGTTTACACTAGCCATAGGTGTTCGTTCCATTGGAAGAAATGTAGAACCAGATTAGAGACAAATCATCATGGAGAGTCTGTCTTTGTAGTCACTGAGTCAATACTGACTTGATAGCACATAAGTAATCAAACCTGTTGGTTAATACAGAAAAACTAGCCAACATAGACATGTTTAAATTTTCTTATATATAATTCAGAAAAAGTAATAGCGAAGACCAATAAGACTTCCTTGATCTGTAATCTAACCTATTTTTCTTATTTTATTTGGCAGTTAAGCTATTGAATAATAGTTGACTAGAACAACAAATATCCCTATAAAATTTAAAAGGCTACTCCAATTAGGTGACAGGTACATTTCATAATGCACATATTTTCAGAAAGTACTTAAAAGTTATGGTGACAGATACCTGTTTGTCCTGTCAGAAAAGAATATTTTCCCTTTAGAATAATTTCACTAATATATATTTAATTAAAAGTAGCTTTCAGTCACAGTTTTTATGATTACTTACTTTGCAATGATGCGCAGTTTACACTTGTTACTTATTTCAGTGCATATATTACTTACTGTATATGAAAAATGTTAAAATTGTGTCTTTGCTTTCATTTGCTACCTTTTTCCACTAGAGGGTGCAAATTCTTTTTTTTAACTTCTGGTATCCTGAAATAGCAATAAATTGCTAAAGAAAATATAGCAGCTGTAAGCAATTAATGGTAATCGAATAATTATATCTTTGAATTTCAGATTATTTATTTTTGGATCCTATGAAAGAGAAGTAAATATTCACTGCACAATTGAATTGAGTGACAAAGTTTGGGAAGACAAAGAAAGGACTTTCATCAAGACAGTAAGCCATATTTTCCACAATTTCAGTTTCATACAGCTGCGATATTTGGTCTATTGTATGTAATATATCTAATATACTATATAATATGTAACATACTATATTTCATACATAATCTTACAGTATGAACTTTAAATGTTTCCAGTATAAATTTTGGCTCATTATTTCATGGACCAGTCACTTCCTAGAAAGAAGATTCCTTATATTCTTTCTGTACATTTAGGTACCTATTATGTACCTATTGGAATCAGAGTCAACTATTGTCTCTCAGCCCAGCCTACCTCACAGGATTGCTATGGAGAAAGTAGGAGGAGAGAACATTAGGTATGCTGCCTTGATGTAAAAAAAATAAAGGTGTGGTATAAATTAAATTACTTTACTTGAACAATGGGCAGTATCCCGGTGTGGGGATGAGGAAAGCAGTGGTTTTCCATTATGTTTAATGGCTGTTCCAAACTTTCTTAGGGTTTTTTTTTGGGGGGGGGGGTATATAAGTTTTATAATTTACAACTTATTTTTGTCTTCGCTGTGATCCCAATCTTTGAGAATGTTTTTTTTCTTAGTTGCTACCACTGATGGCATAAGATTGGCAATACTCACTCTGAGAGTAAGATGGGTGGTACCTAAATGTTAGAAATAAATAAAGGCATGACACTCTTTCTTTTTGAGAAGCATAACTTGATGCAGCATTTTCTTTTCCTCAGCCCATGTAATAATTGCATACTTTTGAACAGTGGGTGGCAGTATTGCTATTTTTAAACGCATTATTGAATTAAAGTAGTGGAAGGTAAGATTATATTTTTAAACTTATTCTTAGTATATATTCCACAATATCACTGCACTTGACAGAAAACACCCAATTGGATCCCCTATTTTATCCTGTCACTTAGCTGAGATTTCTGTTCATATAAGCAAAATTAAGTAAGTAATTTAAATTGGATTCCTATTGTATGACAAACAAGGTTTTTAAGAGGAAGCCTTAATGTTGCCATCACTTTCACTGGGACAAGGAATATTGAACTGGTCATGAGTTGAAACCCCAGTTGTATCAAAGATGTCTGTTCTTGATTCTTTTCCCCTTTTTAGATTTACATGAATAATTAACTTTCAGGTGATTTCTGCTTAATCTCAGAAAGATCAATTTGGAGCAAGGTTCTTAAACTATTCTCATCAGAGAAAGTTTTTTTTTCTTCATAACCTTTTTGATATGCTCCCCATATACTGTAGATATTTGATACTTTTGCAAATAAACCTTCTGAAGGAATAAAAGGAGAATGGTGATTCTCTTATGCTAAAGGGCATTCAGACATATTTCCTACATGATCCAAACTAAACTATTAAGTCCTTTTTCAGAAATGTTTGTTTGATTATTCTAAAGTGAACAACTTTATCATGTTAAAAATAATGCAAGCTTCAAATATGGCTTTTAGAATGTTGAACCTTGCCCAAAGCATTTATTTCTCTGTCCAAGGTGAATGGTCCTTTAATCACATTTCTGCAATTAGAAAATTGTGCAATGAATCCTGTAGGGATCATAATGATTGCAACCTGGAATCTATTTTAAAACAACATTTTATACTGCTGCAAAGCTTACGTTGCTTTCTTCATCCTTGTAAGATGGCATCTTAGAGTCCAACAATACAACTCCCAAAAAGTGTTCAGTGGAAATTATTTCTTGCACAGGGCTTTGATGGTCAGTGCAGGATTTAAAAATAATTCAACTGATATTATACAGTAGGATTGAAAGCATTGACACTGCAAAGCATTTAAGGTCAACATTTTGGAAAAAATAAATTTTGTTTTCCATACTTTCAGGCTTCGCTGGGCATTTATCCTTGCTTTGGCCAGTAACTGGATTAAGAAATTTCAGAAATCAGTTTTTCTTTACACTCAACAGTTATTATTAAACCTGGAAATTGTAGTAGGGAGTACTTCCTTAAAAGAGATTCATTAAACCAGACGCCAGGACATACTACATTGAAAAATAAATTGCTTTATTGACACCAGAGGAGGCAAAGATCAGCCTAAAGAAGGGAAGAGTTGTAATCTCCTTTTGTAGATTTTACAGACAATAGAATGCATGTGATTGGCTAGAGCAGCCAAACATTTCATTGGATATAAAGACATCATGTGCTTGATGAGGTCACTGAGATCATTAGAGTATGAGTTAATGGAGCAGGACTAAGACAATGGAATTTTGAAAAAACAACGAAGCAGTCATTCCATGAATGGAGTTTCTTTCTAAGGCAATACTTCCTTTTGCTTTGCCAGAGCTCTGTTCTCTCCTCAGTAACTTTTCCCAGGTTATCAGCATTCCTTTTACTTCTGAAAAGTGAAATTGTAGCATAATACCTTTAGTTAAAAATTCTTGGTAAATCTATTTATTGGGTAAATTGAGCCTTTCATAATATTCTTTAGGATCAATTCAGTCTTGAGATTTTTGTTTGAAAACATTTTGTAAAATTAAAAATGAATTCTATTTATTTCCAGAATAATTTTTAGAAGTTTATTTAATACAAGCATTTCTAAATAGTTCTATTTTTCCATATTCCCTTGATATTTCTAATATTCTATGACTGGGTGTTATTACAGAGCACAGATATCAAACTCGATTGCGTCATGTGTCATATTGCAATGTTTGCCTTTGTGGAGCTGTGGTAGGCGTGGCCTGTACATGACACATCTGGCCCACAAGCCGCCAGTTTGACAGGCCTGGCATAGAGGAACAGACTGGCTTCTATGCAAGTATTTTTTTGTTAAAGAAATTGAAGGACATTAATACTTTTTTAATTTTATCTCTGGAGTAATAAGTTTGAATGTCTTATTCTGATAAAAGAATAGAAGGTTGCTTTAAATAACATGAAATTAATTTCCTATGGTCTGAAAATGAGATTAAACAAAAACATGTTTCATGTACGTTGGGTACCTTTGTGAGTGTTTAATAATATTGGTTGTTATCACCAAGATACAGCTTGAAAATTAACTCATGGTTTGGATGTTCTATTATTGCCACATATGGAGGTGATATCAGTAAGATTGTTAATAAGCCTGAGTATGATCCTCTTGGCTATGTCTCTAATATTTGGAATCTGTCAAGAACTGGAATTTTCAGACATAGAGGCTGGCTAAGGAGTTATATAATATAGAACTCCCCACTAAATTACAGTGATAGATTGTTAATGTGTATCATTCATTGTTTGAATTAGTTTTGTATGCTTTTTTATTTTTCTGTATAATATTTTTTTTCTTTTCTTCTCCTCTTATGTTTATTTTAAGACTACATTATATTGTTAACATCGTTATAATTCAAAATATGTTAATTAATTCAATTTTTTTTGAAAAAAATGAAAATTAAGGGGGGAAATTCCAAGAAAGAAAATAATAGATGAAAGTAATTCTGGATGTTAGGTTAGAACTTACTTTTCAAATATATCTTGTATAAAAATACTTCTTTCAGCAAATCAGTTTTTGTTTCAGCTAGAAAGTTCTCTCCAGAGTCAAAGAACCATCCTCCTCCACCCTTAGACAAATTCACAAGTTTGCCAAAGCATAATCTCTACATTTTCTGGTAATCCTTTCACAACATCCTTTTTCAGCCTCTACTGAAAACGAATGAATCCTTGAAATAATGGAAAAAAGCATAGTAAAATGTCACTTCCTACATCCCTTTAATCTAATGGAAATTAAAGACCCAGTTTGAGCATTTGAATGTAGTGAAAGCCACTGATTACTTAGTTTTGGTACAATGTATTGAAAAAACCCAATGAAGAAACATCATATTTTTTTGCTTTGCTAAAAATGAACTATATATTTTGGAAAAAAAAATTGGTTCTCTGATAACTGGTACTGACAGGAATTTCACCCCTCAGATTTGCTAATGGTTTAATCCAAAAGTTTTTGGCTATAATAAAATGCTCCTATATTATTTCAACAACCATTATTACCAAGTAGAATTTTATATTTCATGCTGATCAGGCAGGCATCTTTAGGATACTGTTAATTTTAATCATATATTTCCCTGGTTATTGTATTTCCCTGTTTATTTGACCCTTTATTATTGACTTTTAGCATTTGCTGCTGAAAAATAATTGAAGTACAGATTTGAGAGAGAGCAAAATTTAAAGCCTGCAGTTTGAGAATATCTGATGAATATCATATTGAGGTGGGGAAATCCTATCTTTATTGGTGAAACCTCTAATGGTGACAGGTTTTTCAGGAATTCTAAACTTTAAGCTGCATGTCTAAAATATTCACGTATTGTTTAATTCATTGAAATCAATAAATTGTAGTCAAGGTAATATTAGTGGCAAACCCTCAGTCGAAATACCTTTTGTTAGATATTAATTTAAAAAAAAATATCTGGATCTATTCAGTAATTTTGTGTAAAGATTTAAATATGTTTAAAGATATAGAAACAACTGTTATCTTGTGCATCCAAGCTCTTTGAGAAAAATACAAGCCCACTTTGGGTTGGCATCTTTATTTTTTATTTTATTAGTGAAGTTAGACAGCTTAGTCACAGCAATGAACAATGGTGACACTTTAATCTTATCACATCACCTACAGTATATTGGTACATAATTGATTATAAAAGGAGATTCAGGATTATTAACCTATCCAATATATTGCTTCAAATGTCAGTTGATAGTGTGGAATATTTGTTTCAGACACATTTGTAATTTTCTGTCCATGGTTCAATATGATAAGCTGGTGATATTTTTGGCTACATGATTGCTATATAATTTAAGTATGCTTTCCCCCCTTCATGGCTATGTTTTGTCTAGATCAGAAGCTATATACACTATCCCATTTTTACAAGGATTCTGCATTTCTTTTCCTCTAATACTATTGTCTTGTAACTCCTATTAGTAATAAAATCACTGGGAGGAAATGAGGGCAAAGCCTCTTTGCTTCCCTCTCCTGACAGAAAGTAGATGGGTCTTCCGGTGAGTCCATAAGATTAATTTTAAACATAAAATCCGAGAACTTCCCATGGCCACTGTGTTAATCAACTTAATCTACACTGATTGGCAACTAACTATTTTCCAGATTTCAGACGAGAGTATTTCCCAAATCATCTTGACGATGATAACAATGATGATATCCATTCAGCCGTGTCCAACTCTTTGCAATACTATAGGCCAGATCTCTCCACATCTTTTGATCTTACACTACTTCTTTGAGTTTTTCTATGCTCTGGCTGATGTCAGCTTTGATGGTGTCCAGCCATCATGTTTTTTGGTGATCTTGTTTCCTTTTACCTCTAACTCTTCCAAACATAATTGCTTTCTCAAGTGGTCCTCTATATACAAAGCAAATTATATGGGAACTCAGCAGAAAATATTGGAGGTGCTCCCTACCTTTGTTTTAGATATTCCATTTCTATTTTGTATTTTTATTTTTATACAGTAATTGGTTTGAAAGTAACAACATGGATTTAATAAACCAGGGTTGTTAAACTGCAAATAAATCTAGTACCTGCATGCTGTCATTTTCCTTTATTTCATATTGGATTTGAAGACTTAAGGGATTGTACCCAAATATGCAAATTGTGCACACTCATTTTTAATAAAGCTAGACCCTGTACAGTTATGATTAAGATGTTAGATTAAGATGCTGAACAAGTTCAGATTCCTTCTCCATTGTTTACTTTGGGCCAATCTGTATCTGCTTAACAGATCTCTCAAATTTATTTTGAAAATAAAATGAAGAACTTTGTGAAACAGTAGGCTGCCTAGAAAATGTCATTTTTTCAAAAGACGTTAATTTCATTCTTAAAAGACCTTCAATTTTCACATGCAATACTAATGTTAAATTTATCCGTGTCTTAGAAACAAATACCTGACATCTTGTCTCATTTGAAGTATGATGAATTAATAATGTTTGAGCCTTCATTAAATGCCTCATATGGTTAGCAGTTTACTGTGCTTACTAAAGTCTGCCATTTCACTTGTTAATCCTGTCAAACGAGAACTGAGATTAAGAGGGAGAAACTTTTAAAATGTCGCTTTTTACCAAAAAAAATCTTGTCAATATTTGTAAATATTCTGGGGGAAAGTTTTAGACTTGGGGGTTATGCAACATTATATAATCCAGGGGTGTCAAACACGATTTCATTGAGGGCCGCATCAGGGTTGTGTTTGACCTTGGGAGGCTGGGGTGGGTTGTGGCCAGCTCGATGTCCCTCATGTTGGGGGTGCCTGTGGCGGCCTCAGCACTCTGCCAGTGAAACGGGATCCCAAGCTACATTTCCAGCTGTGACAACCTCCTGCAACCCTCTGCCAATGAAAATAAAAGTTGATAGGGCCACACGCTGTCCTTCCAAACTCTGCTTTCACTGGCAGAGGCATCGCGGACTAGTCCCTTGCTGTTTCCAGGGTGGCCTCACAGGCCAGATCTAAGCACCCTATGGGCCGGATGCAGCCCGCGGGCCTTGAGTTTGACACCCTGATATAATCCTTTATATAAATTTAAAGTTGATCTGTTTTTTCAGTCTGTATTAAATGTTTAATTTGTTTTGTCATCTTGACTCCAAAGATTGTAGTAGTTGTGTTCTGTTATACATAGATTTTCTGCCACAACAACATGCTAGACAATCCATGCCCCATTGGCTCATCTTTTCAGAGATATTTCTTTACCTAACAGAGAAACAGAATGACTTAGTAGGGAAAAAAGCACTGGGAGCTGGAGGAATTTCTAATTTCCTGCTGGATTCCCCATTGAGTTTCCTTGTGGGAACTGATGGAGAGCCATTAGCAATCTCTTCCTTTCCTCCCTCCCTCCCTCTCTCTCTTCCTTAACATATATTTCCTGCCTGCTTAACATCTACATGAAACCTCTGGGTGATGTCATCTGCAAGTGTGAGTATGGTACCATAGGTATGCTGAAGATACCCAGTTATATCTTTTGACCTCAGGCTAGCCAAGGTTCTGTCCCAATACTTGGAGGCTTTGTATGACTGATCGGGGAGAAACCAACTCTTAGTCAATCCTAATAAGATTTAATAGTTATGACAGTAAAGACCACCCAGATGTAGGAATTACTTCTCTGGATGAGTTACTTCTACAGTCAGAAGAGTGTGCAACTTGGAAATTCTCTTGAACTGGCAGCTCTTGCTTGAAAGACAAGTGGCAGCTATGGCCAAGAAGACCTTTACACAGTTTCTACTGGAACACCAGTTATGGTCTTTCCTGCTTCAGTTGACACTCACTCTAAACAGTCACTGGTTCTCTTGTCACATTGTGACTTGATTATTGCAATTTGCTTTACATTGCTTTGTCCTTGAAGACCACTTAGAAGCTTCCACAGTTCCAGAATGCAACAACACAAGCAGCAATGGGCATGCTTCTGAATGCCCACATGACCCATCTACTTTGTAAGTTGCATTGATTGACAGTCTGCTTCTGAGTGTGTTTCAAGGTGCTGGTATAAACTCCTATCTAGCATAGAGCGCAATTATTTGATGGAGCAGCTGTCTTCCACTGTTTTTGCCTGTCCAGGATGATCTAACTGAATAAATGCACTTTCCTTCTCCTTGACATTTCAAGGTCCAGGAAGCATACCTTCTCTGTAGCAATGATTGCCCTCTGGAATGAGGTCCCTTTGAGATCCATACAGCTTCCCCCTTATTATGATCTGGAAAGCCTTGAAAACATTAGTGTAGGATGGATTTATGCTTGTTTGGTTTTGCTGGAAGTCATGTGATTACTGGGCTATAATCTCTTCCTATAAATATTTTGTGTAGGATTTTTTAAATCTAGACAACTTTATTTAAAGGGGTATAACATTGGACAATTTGTTAGAAGAAAGTTTTGTCAGGGTAGGAATATCATCTGATCTCCAGATGACTCTTACTTTAAAAGATGTATGCATGTCTCAGAGCTGAGCAGAATAAAAGTTGATTAACTATGAAACTAGTTGTTCAGTTAGAAAATAATTAAATTAGGCTTGATCTAGAGTCATAAAGTAATTGATGGTTCACTTTGCATGATACAATTGACAGCCGTAAAAGTCAGAAGCTGCAATGTATTTGGAGGCAAAGATTATATTTGATAGCTGCTGCTTGAGACAATTACAGATACAAATTTAACTTTAAAAAGATTGTCTGTATTGTTTTTTGTATAAAACAAATATTCATTCTCACCCGAGAACAGGAATTTTATTTATTTGATATTCTGCAGATACAGAAAAGACTGGAGATTAATCTTTAAGAATTAAATGGTAGCATGGGCAAACCACTTCATATTTTTGTCTTAAAAATATTGAGTGTGAAAGAGTCTAAGGTAAAGTTCCCCACGCACACAAGTGCTAGTCATTCCCAACTCTAGGGGGTGGTGCTCATCTCTGTTACAAAGCCGAAGAGCCAGCATTGTCTGAAGACGTCTCCATGGTCATGTGGCCAGCATGACTAAACTCCAGAGGCACATGGAACGCTGTTACCTTCCCACCAAAGTGGTCCCTATTTTTCTACTTATATTTTTACATGCTTTCAAACTGCTAGATTGGCAGAAGCTGGGACAAGTAATGGGAGCTCATTCCATTATGCGGTGCTAGGGATTCGAACTGCTGACCTTTCTGATTGGCAAGTTCAGTGTCTTAGCCACTGAGCCACTGCATACCTATAGAGAGTCTAGTGATAGTTTAATTTAAAATCCTATCTAATACATAAGCCTACATTTGGCACTTCCCTGTATTTGCCCACAATCCTGGGCAAAACCTTTTTCTCTTTGTGCTTTTATATCCTTGTATATCATCCATGTTCCTGCCATGTTTGTGTATCAATTCATACAGTGCCTTTTATTCACACATACAAAATAATTATTAGATAAAATGAATTGCCCCCTGAAATGATAGTGTATTTCAAAAAGTAATTGGTTCTCATCTGTATAATCCTATTTATTCTCTCTCTTATACATGTCACTCTCACAGGCATAAATGCAAATGTCAACTCCTTACTGCTTCCTGTTCTTGTATATTGTAAGTCTCCCAGACTTGGTACAGTGAGATTGGTGGCATATAAATTTAATAAACAAATAAGCAGATGTTTCTGCAAGATAAGAAAATAAAAAGAAAAAGATTAGGATAGATATGGGGCGAAAAGAGAAAAAAAGAAGAGAAAAGGTGGAATAAAACATGCAAATGAGAGGAAATGCAGTAGCTAGGAAACAAAAAAAAAGAGAAGCCCTGCAGAGGTTAAGATACAGAAGGGTAAATTTACCAGGTAAACAGCCTCTCCCAGCAACAGCTATTCTTCAGGTTTTCAACATTCCTGCTCTATAGAACCAACGTCAACAGCCATTCATGCCTACTGACCACTCCAAGAGCTTTTTCAAATAAGCCCTAACAAATAACAAATATTTGCCTTTTGTCTGGAGATTTTTTTTTAGATGCTAAAAATTTGGGCACATTTAATTTTATACATATGTTTCGAGAGGTAACTACATCACCACCTACTTATCAACTTCTAATTTCCTCAGCTAATTGAAGGAACAGGTTATCAATTCAGGGGAAAAAGTAAAAGCTAAATAAAGCATGAAGCTAAGATTTGAAAAGAGGTGTGAAGATATTTGGGGAGAGAAGTCTATATATTAAAATAAAAAACCAAAACATTAATATAAAATATCTAGCGAGGTCAGTACAGTAGTCCTTGACTTACAGCAGTTCATTTAGTGACCGTTCAAAGTTAAAGGCACTGAAAAAAGTACCTTATGACCATTTTTCACATAACCATTTCAGCTTCCTCATGGTCACGTGATTAAGCTTTAGACGCTTGGCTAATATTCAGACTCATATATATATGATGGTTGCAGTGCTCTAGAGTCAAGTGATCACCTTTTGTGATCTTCTGACATGCAAAATCAATGAGGAAGCCAGATTCGCTTAATAACTGTGTTACTAACTTAACAATTGCGGTGATTCATTTAACAATAGTGATTCATTTACCAATAATTGCAAGAAAGGTCAAAAAATGAGACAAAGTTCACTTAGTAACTGTTTTGGGCTCAATTGTTGTGAGTTGAGGACTACCTGTAATTCATTGTTTCATTCATCATAATCCAGGGGTGTCAAACTCACGTCATCATGGAAGCGTCATCGGAACTTTTTTTCCCTTCGCTAAACCGGTCATGGGCATGGCCAGCGTGTGACGTATCTGGCCCATGGGCTGGGAGTTTGACAGCCCTGTCATAAGTCATAAAGTGTGAACTTGCAGTTTATACATTATGGGGTATTTCCTCTCATATTGGTTTGGATCAGTTTAAGCAAAAGCAAATCACTTTCTGGATTTTTTACAATGTGTAAAGACCAAAGAACCTTACTTTCCATTTTATATTGTTTTCTATGTAAAGTTTTTGAAGCATTTAGCATACCAATTCGGTGTGCCTAGAAAAAGAAGTAAGAGGGAGAGAGTTGTTTTGTTCCTGCCGAATGGCAAGCTATCAAATAGGAGGATTAATGCAATTTTAAAATGCCCAGTTATTTAACAGAGTCTCATCAATTCCAATTCTCTACTATAATATATAACCATCCTTGAAGAGAATTTATCATATAAACAAATTCATAAATTAAAGTTGTTTTGAAAGATAAGTCTCTAATCCACATTGCCTGATTTTAACAGGTCAGAAACCTAAATCAATCTCTTTTTGTTTGTCAAATAATTTAAATGCCAACACATTGTAGAATCTTTTCACTTTTAATTATTTTACTACTATGCTGTTTAGAGGATATTAAAAAATATAGGTCACAGGATATGAACAGCAAGAATTCAGTGATGAAAAAAGAGCTTTATTTTTCATGAATTTCTGCTGACATTTGAAGATTAACAAATTTCTTCAGTAGGAAATAGGCTTCTTATACATACTGTGTAACTAACCCAACTGAGTGATCTTGAAATGATAAAGTAGCACAGAACTCTTTCAGTTTATAAGTAAGAAATAAAATAGGCCATGTTTCCAAATGCTAACAATGACTTTAATCCTTGCAGTTTTTCTGTAATTTTGGGAAAGCTCACATGAAAGATACATCACTGTAAAAGCAAATGCTTCCTATCATATTTAAATGTCAATTTTTTTACATATTTAAATGCCAAAATTTTTACCTATACTGTAGCAAACTCTTTAACTTCTATTAGTTAAATATCCACAAGAGGTTGAACAGATTGTACTCTATCCTTGGACTGTGCAGAAAAAACAATCCTTCTGCCATTGCCTTTGCCAGTCTACTAAGCCAAAAGGGTCAGACACAATTGTTCAAGTGTTCCAAATGTTCTTGCGAAACACACACATACAGAAACACTCAATTGCAACCTTACTTTCCATAACTTGATTCCAGTATTCCATGACATCTATATGGGAAGAAGTATTTTAAGATTGATGTTCCTGTTTCCTGCCCCCTTCTTTTCTTAAGGTTAAATAACTGCATCTTCTTAAGCTACTCTTCAGAGGATTTATAAGCTCTCTAATCATTTTTAACTAGTGTTTTCTGAACTTCTGGTGTTTTTTTTTTTACAGTCTAAAAATGTGCCTTGAGAAAGGCTGTGATTCAGGCTGCAAACTTAATGTGGGTTAAAGAATGGATAACATTAAGAAAGACTAGATTGTTGGCATTAGAAGGTCATAATTTATTATTGGGTTGGCATGCTTTTTTATGGTATAAGGGAACTAAATCACAGGGTTATTTTAGAAGGCATTATATATGGGAATCGTTATGGTTGAATTGGGAGAAAATTAAGAAACAATGTTATTTGAAAATTCCAGTTTGGTTATCAACTATTGAAGCTTTTTCATATCCTATAACTTATAAGAAGGAACAAACAGTTAGATATGGGGAAATATTGGATGAAAGGGTGAACTTAAAACGATGCAAAATTTAGAAGAACAAGGTATAAAGATGAATTGGTTTTCATATGCGCAAATACATGCAAGGTATCTTAAAGATTCTAAAATAGAAGGATTTTATGATAAATTGACTGATTTAGATAGGATTTTGACAGGTACTGATGAAAAAGTGATTAAAAAACTATATAGTTATTTGTTGGAAATTAAATTAGAGGAAGAACAAGTTAAAGAAACAATGATTGCTTGGGGGAAGAATTTTGGATATGGGATTGATTTAGAGAAATGGCAAAAATTGTGGTCACAAAATTATAAAAATGTCAATAGCATATAAAGAAAATTTGTATAAGATGTTTTTCCGCCGACAAGAATAGCAAGAATGTTCAAGAATAAATCTGAAAAGTGCTGGAAATGTCATCAGATACCTGGCTCATATTACCATATGTGGTGGACTTGTGAGGAGGCCAGGAAATACTGGACTAAAATTCGCATATGGCTGGAAAAAATGACAAAGAAACACATAGATTTGAAACCAGAGATTTTTTTATTGGGAATCTTACCTGATATATATAATAAAAACTTAAAGTATTTGATTGTAAATGTATTAACAGCGGCTAGGATTGTATTTGCTAAACATTGGAAGAGTAAGAAAATACCATTAGAGGAAGAAATTATTAAGAAAATATTGGAATTTGCTGAAATGAGTAGATTGACATTTGAAATTAGAGAACAAGAAGATAAACAATTTTATGAAGTTTGGGATCTCTTTTATCAATGGTTAGATAATACAATATAATAATAGAATATTTAGAAATTTAGGAAATAACGAATATATAATTTTTCTTGGTTTTGATAATTTTTTAGAATACTTTATTAAGATAGATTTGGTATGATTCTATGATCTGTTATAAAATAATTTAACTCTATAGTTATCTCGCTTAAGTAAGAATTAGTTAAATTATAGTCAAATAATAATATTAGGATACTTAACTGATGATTGATAATGTGAGTTATTATGTAATATAATTATTTCGATGACTATGAAATGGATGCAGAAAAAAGAGTGGTAAACCAACCGATACACTGTAAATTTATGAAGAATGATGATTTTTTTATGTTATGTTTTATGTGTTTTTGTTTGTCGTTAAAATCAATAAAACTTTTAGTTAAAAAAAAAAAGGCTGTGATTCAGGCATGGTAAGGTAGAAATTCCATTATTCAACCAAGAGAGCCAAACTTGCAGATAAAAACAGTTTTTTGAGAAAAGGAAAACGCAGGAAAGAAGGGGAAACAGAGACTTCCAAATAGTAATCAGCCTAGCTAAATTAGTTGCTTCTTACCATGTTGAATGAGCTCCTAGGATTCCAGATGTGTTCAGATTTCATTCGAGAAAGTGTTTGGAGAGAAATTGTCCCAGTAAATGCCAATCAGCATACAAACTTCCCAAATACTTATCATCTGCATCATAGACCCGTTTTTGTCTGTCTCTGTTCTATCATATGTTGTTCAAGAAATATTTTGTGCTTCCTTATAGTTCCCTATGTCATTTCATTGAATTGTTGTAGTACAGGTAGCCCTTGTTATTGAAAGCCTCATTATCAGTGTTTTTGTGTATCCCCAGTGGGAATAGATTAGATTTGTTATCCAAGTAAATGATAAATAGATTTTTGCTCATGTATAAAATAAATTTTCTCATGGCCTTGTTAATTACAACTGTTTACCTGGAAAAGAAGCCCCACAAAGAATGAGGAATAATAGCCAACCTTTTTGTGGTAGAAATATAGTGAGATATATGGATACAGTTTTAAAAACACAGCTTTGCTTTTACCTCAACTACAGTGAAAATTGTTTTAATCATTCTTCTTGGTAGCAAAGTATATATCTTTATCGTGCATGAACTTAGTTCCCAAAATAGCCATACTATTAAGGCAACACACATGGTAGATGAAAGAGATATAATTTTCACTCATGCCAATTGTAGCCCAGTCTGGGCTTGTGATGAAATAATATGTTACTTCATTCCATCTAAGTTCTGCTCTAGTGTCATAACAAGCCTCTCCTTTTTTTGAACTTGTAGTGCTCTCATCTGAAGGGATCTTCCTTTTGTCCATTTTGCATATACAAAGACAAAACAAGTACTGCATCACTTCCTTGACCCGGGACCCAAGATATATAGTTGAGTAGCATCACCATATTGGTGATACTTCATTCAGTGGTGACAGATGTTCTCACTGAGAGGTTTCATGTAGAGGTTAAAATGATGTGGAGAGAACAACCAAGCCCTGGGGCACTCCACAAAGGAGGGATCATGAATTGGACCTCTCACTCCTTATTCACCAATTAGGACAATCATTGGAGGAAGGAGGTGAACCAGAAGAAAACTGCCTCCTGTCAATGTCCACCCCCATTTCAACTACCTGAAATCTGAATGACGATGATCTAGTTGTATTAAATTAAATTATTAAATATTCCTCATAACAAAATAAGTTCTTTCAGCAATATTATAAAATAACTAAATTTTAATAAACAATTTGTTTTTCCTTAAAGGCTGTATTTAATTAATATCTGCTATCTAAGAAATCAGACAGGTTAGTTTTCAGAATTTTCTCTGCTCAAATGCCAACTTAGAAAAAAAAAATTTGTCAGTGTATATAAAAAGGGTGAAAATTGTTAAAATAATTTTCTTCTAGGTCTGAGATAGCATCCCAGCTGCAATTAGCAAAGATAAAGTCAGAAAATAAGACATATTCAGCAGGAATCACACTGGCTAAATTGTTCTCTTTGATGAAACAGCTCTGTACACAGAATTGTGTAAAAAGCTTACACTCTTTTTTAAAAAGCCGACCTAATACACATAGACTCTTAAATTGCTTTTGCAGTTTGTATCTTCTCTTTTCTGGTTTGGTAATTGCAGCTTACTTGGAATACCTGGGCAATTTGTGCTAATTGCTGATAGATAAACTTGCTAGCCATAGAAACTGATTATTTCTGCACTTTTATTTATTTATTTACTTATATTTCATGTTTCTAGATCCCCTTCAAGGAGGGGCTCAGGGCAGTTCAGATGTTTGTTATGACAAGTATGCTGAAATAATTAGGAGAAAATCAGGGCCATTTGTTAAAAGTTAAATCGGATTCTGACACTAGGATTTTACATAAATGTTTCTAAAATGTTAAAGAAATATACAAAGTTAAAATTGAACATCTGTTTTCCAACTGGAAAAGATTCTAGAAATTATCAGAGAAAAGATTTTTCCACCTGTGCTGTCTAGATAATCATTGATTGAGATTCCAGTAATGAATTTTAGATCACTTGTATAGAATACATGTGTTTGCTTTCAAGACAATTTTTAAAACTTTAAAATCTTTTATAGTTGACAAGTGAATTGCTAATCAAAAGAGATGATTTTACAAGCAGTACTGATTCCCATATTTTATAATATCAGTTGATAGCACTGTTTATATTATACACCCTAATATTAACAGTGAAAATTATTTTTCATTTGTTTCCCCTACAGGCAGAACTCATAAAAGGAAATTCGCCAAGTATTGGACTCACTCTGCGTCAAACACAAGCTAAAGAAGGAGAAACAGGTCGTGTGGTTATTGAAACTGTTACACCAAACTCTGCTGCTGCTGCTGCTGACCTTCAGAGGGGTGACAGGGTATTATTTATTGGAGGTATGCAGTGAAACTACATGGACTATGCTCAATAAGATCTGCTAAGCTGCATGTAACTGGGGAAGTGCTCAGAAGGGATAAAAATTAAGTGACATTATGGGGAATGTATTAAAAAGAGTTTCATCCACCCTTTATCAGTCACAACCAAGCAGGATCATAAACAGTTTTGTTATATTGAGGGCATTAGTGCCAGGGGTGGGACGCTACCAGTTCTGCCCTGTTCTATAGAACAGATAGCTCTGAAGAGGAGCAGACACCGAACCAGTTCTGTGTTTGCTGCTGTTTGGCCCACCCAACCACCTGGGCTCTTACCTTTCCTTGATTTCCTGCTTTTTCAACCTCAGGTGCTTTGCGTGGCTCAGCTGAGGTTGAAAAAGCAAGAACAAAGAGGCTTTTCAAATGCTGCGCACCTATGCGCAGCGCTTTTCAGCTGTCCGGGCGGCACAGCTGATGTTTTTTTTTACACCCCTGATTGGTGCCCTAATAAAACAATGCCATAACTTGTTTTCTCAGGAATGCCATAATTATATTTTAGTGTACTTTTTAGATATATTTTTCTCAACATTGAAGGGGCATTATGTTTGGAGAATAGAAAACACATAAATATTTCAGAAAAACTCAAATCAGTATTTGGTGTCAACTTTGGTAGCTGTTGAGGAAATGATTTTCATTCAGTAGAAGAGATACAAACAATTGTGTGCCTAGGTAACTTTATGTAAAATTGTTCTTGGTACAGAAGAGTTCACTATATATGATGTTTGTGTAGAGAATAGCAAATGTGAAATTTTAATTCTCTAAACCTTTATTATCTTGAACAGTGTTGCTTTGTGGTAATATTGCACGTGTTTTCTTTAAAGGGGGATATATTTTATGTATGTGTTGCATTTTAAATTTGTCCTTTTCTCTTCATCATCTTGGGAGATAAAATGGGGTAAGGAAAAATGACTGTCCCAAAGTCAGCCTGTGAGTTCTGGGGTGGAGGAAAGATCTCCCTGTTTTTTCCTTTCTTAGGACATTGCACCTATTGTATCCTTGGGGATATGATGATTATTGTCATTTTTATTTACCCCTCTATCAGCTGATTGCTTTGCTTTGTGCTTTCCTGGCAACTGCCTAGACAAAATTCCTTTAGTTTTCTTGGCAATGTTTTTGGAAACAGTTTGCCGTTGCCTCCTAACTAAGACTGAGAATGAGTTACTGGCCCAAAGTTACTCATTTGGCTTTGTGCCTGTGATAACTAGAACTCATATCTCCCAGTTTCTAGCCTTAACCACTACACCAGTACTGACTCTCCCTCCATCAACAGTCTTAGTGTAAATAGGGTTTCTTTGTTGTTATAATGCAAATGGTAATTGCTTTACTTCTTATTTACATTACTACCTGTATTAATAACATTGATGAGGAATTAATTTATAAGACAGTCCCAATTTGTGTGTGGAAGGGAAAGGGACTACATGGCTTCTCCTTGACTGGGTAGAATTCTCAGTTTAGGTACTTTATCAGTTGCTGCAGCAAAGATTAATCATTATTGTTTTCCTGTTTTTTAATAGGAGTCAGGATTACATCAACAGTACAAGTGTTAAAACTTATCAAACAGGCCGGTGAAAGAGTCACCATATATTATGAGAGACCAGTTGGCTATAATCAGCAGACGTTAGTCCAAGACAATCTTTCTCAGATGGAAGAGGCAACATTTTCAGATGACTATTTGCTGAATGAAATAGATAACAAAGAATTAGATACAGAATTTGAAGACTTGGCAAATGTACTAAAGTCAAGTGAATTCAAAGATGATTCTTCAAGCAGTCCCAAGCACATACCAGTTTCACTTGCTGGTAAACCACCTGGAACGCTATCTCCAGTATTAAATCGCAAGTTGCATCTAGGAAGTTATCAGCCATCTCCAAGGGTACTTTTCAAGGAGACATCCAGACCACCAATACACAAAACTCCTGAGAATTTGGATATAAGTCAACAGACAAATAAACAGTTATCGTTAAATGTAACCAAACCACCTGTCCCACCCAGACCACAGATTAAAGTGCCAGCAGTTTCTAGTGAAGTTCAAAATAAATTAGAAACTGGCGACCTATCTTCTGAAAAACTGGACAAACTGCCCCTTCCTGCTAATAATGGAGACAAGGATTCAGAAAAGATAATCAGAATTATTGATCTAGGGGAAGAATCTACAGGATCCAAACCAATTTCTAAGGAGTCTTCAGAAAGTTCACAGAGTTTAAAAATAATTGCAAATAAACCAGAAACATTAAAAGAAAGTACAGAATCTCAACAGAATATTAAAGCACCTATCAATAAAACTATTTCAAGCAAATCAGAATTATATAAGGACCTATCAGAGAATTCACATAGTTCACTGAATGCTAAGGCAGTAGAAAACCATAATTCATGGGAATCACCAGAAATTCCTTACCGTAATCGAGCAGGTAAATGGGCAAGGACAAAAGGCTCTTCCTATATCTTTGAAGTAGGAAAAGAACACACTTACCTAAATATTGGTGTTTGGTGTAGAGACCCTTTCAAAGTAGGTGGGCTTGTTTGTTTGGGATATGAAAGTGTGAAACTTGAAGATGTGGCTTTAGATTGTATAGCTACATCTTCCATGGAATTCATTAGACCATTTCGATTAAATCCTCCTGCACCCAAAGCTGCAGTAACTAGAACAGCATTGCGCAGTTTGATCTCACACAAAGGTTTCAATGAAAAATTTTGCTACGGTGATATCACTGTACACTTTAAATATTTAAAAGAGGGTGAACCTGAAGACTCAACTTTTCTGTTGGAAAAAGACAAAGAAAATATTTCAGAAGAAGCAGCAGCTCCTGATCTTTCAAAAGAGGATCCTTATTTCGGACAAATTACTTATACTGAAAATAGGCATAATTTCCAAGATACTCAGTTTCAAAATCCAACTTGGTGTGACTACTGCAAAAAAAAAGTTTGGACAAAAGCAGCTTCACAGTGTGTGGTTTGTGCATACGTTTGCCACAAAAAATGTCAAGAAAAGTGTCTGACTGATGCTCCCTTCTGTTTAGGAGCCACAAGACGGCTTGAACGAGTTTTACACCCTTTTAAATTTGAAAACCAAGATTCCACACCAGGACCTCGTGTAGATTCAGAATTAAAAACTGCAAATAAAGCAACAGGTCTAACAAGACACCTTCTTAATACAAGCAGCCGATTCTTAAACCTCCGTCAAGTTCCTAAAGTTCGTATTAATGAGCAAGGACCTGAAGTGGTAGAACCTTCGCCAAAGCAGACACCACATCCTTCTGATAATGAAGGCAGTGATACAGATACTGGTGGCCCTAGCAGTCCTTCCAAGCAAGTAACCACTCCGGGGATTAAATTACCAAGGAAGGAAGGAGGACTTGATGATAGTGTTTTCATTGCAGTGAAAGAAATTGGCCGAGACCTTTATAGAAGTTTACCTACAGAAGAAAGAATCCAGAAATTAGAGATTATGTTAGAAAAACTTCAATGCGAAATAGACCAGGAACTGGAGAGCAACAATTCCTTAATTAGAGAAAAGAAAGAAGCATCAGATACAAGGAAAAAAAGGCAATTGGCTGCTGCACTGTCTAAATCAGGCGAAAGATTACAAGCCCTGACACTCCTTATGATCCATTATAAAGCGGGCATTGAGGATGTAGAAGCTTTAGAAAGTAGTGCTTTAGATCTTGGATCTAGAAAAGAGGATAAAGAGGAAGAAGACAACAACTTAGTGGAAGAAACGGATAATGAAGATGAGGCTGCTTTAGTAATGGCACCAGTACTTGAAACCCTGCTCAAAGAAGAAGAGAGACTTGAATCCCAGAATGCATCTGTAGACTGATATTGCACAGTTGGTCTTGCAAATGATAAACTGGGAAATACTTTGCACTTAATCAAACTACATCAGATTTCAAAATTGTAATTAAACACTGAGATAATATATATAAGCTGCTTCTCCATTATTTTCAAAACCCATGTAAGGAAAGGACTTTTATTTCCAGGTACAATACGGTTTTATTTTGTTGAACCATGTTATGTTTAAATAACATTTTGGGACTTTATACTAGATGATTTTTAATTTATTTGAACTTTTTTCTAAAATGTATTTTTAAAATATATCAGGGTAAATTGCAAAAAAAACAAACAAACATTCAGACAGATGTTTTGTTGGAATGAATGAAGCAGCCACTTCCTCCATGAGACCCAACACCTTTTTTGAGGGCTTTCTCCAGTCATCTCCACAGGTTCACATATAACCTGCTTTCTGGTAATCTCAATGGAAATGTTGTCTCCTGAAGGGCACAGCTGCCTCTCTGTTTCAAGAAAGATCCCTTTGCTCACACCAACACCCTTCCTGAATTGCCTTTGAAATGCTTTGCAGAGTTTCTGTTCTCGTTGTTTTTTTTTGTTTTTTGTTTTGTTCCTTTCGCTGTTCAATTTTAAAACTTTGCAGTTTAATTTTGTGCTCAAATTAGAACTACTGTAGCAGCTGCAGAGGGGCCAGTTTTGAAAAAATTAAGTTATATTTTGCCATTTGCTTATTCAATATATTTTGGAAAGGGGATTGTGACTTTCAGGGTTGTTGGATTTTTTTGCCAATGATACATTATAGATAACATGCCTTTATTTTCAATTATTTGGTAACATTAGTATTCCATTGTCTGATTTGTTGGATTTTCTTTCACAGAGAAGTCTTTTAAGTTTTTTGAAAAGGCAATTTACATTTTACTCTTTCCTTCTATGAATTTATTAGAATCTTTAGCAGGAAAGACCTTTAAAACACATATCATCGAAACATTATCAGATTCTATTTTCTCTGTTCAAAAGCATCCATAGGCATTCCTTTTTGCCTATGCACATGCTATACCAATATTTTATAGAAATATATTGAGAATGTACCACAGGTTTTATTTGTTCTTGTAACTACATGGAATCTTCGTAAAACATAATCTTCTATGATGTAATAATGTTAAGTGCCCATGAAAAAATTTAATGGTAACTTTACCAGTTTTATTTTTTTGAAAGAATCTAAATATTAAGAACGAATACGTAAAAGGATTTTAAACAGTAACACTAATTTGATTTATTTTCTGGTGGTTCTGCTGATAGAAAAACAAATAAATTACTTGCTTAACAACTTAAAATTCTCCCTGTAGCCCTCAGCCACCCATTGAATCCTGATTCCAGCAACACTAAAATAAACTTTGGCCTCATTTCTGGGAGGAAAATATCAACTGATCTGGGATGGGGATTGTTAGAGTTATCTTGGTGTTTCACACACATATTAATGTTTTGTTTTTATGTGCTTAATTATCATTTTTGGCATTGCGTTATAAAATACTTTTGTAAAACTAAATAAAAAGATAGCATTCTGCATTACTCCTACTTGACTAAAAGCAACTACTTATGCTACTGCATAGAAACTGTTTGCTGTTATAATGGGAACAAACTTCCTAACATTTTTAACTTTACAATTTACCCTTACAATAAAAAAGTAAATGGTTCAACTGAATAGTTGCCAAATTAACATAATCCATATTTTTTAAAAAGATAAAACAATTTTAAATATTTTCCCAAATGAACCAAAATATTCAATCAACACTATATTTAAGAAATATTATCTTTCAAAAATCATCAGCATAACAGAAGTTTGCATAAATTGGGACGTTTTCCCTTTAGTTTCTGTCTAGATACTAACTTGAAAATGAGAATACAAAGACAGAAATATTAGATATGAGGTATACTAATCTAATATCTTATAATAGTTACCTGTTTATGAAAGAGGCATGAAAAGTTGGATATCAGTACTCTACTATGACGATTGTATAATGTAAGATAAATATAGTGCAATATTCTAACCGTTGCGTGAGAATGGCAGCAAAATAATAGTATGTAGCATCAAGGAAAACATAGAATTATAATAAATGCTGTTTTTAAGAAGAACTATTGATACATTCCTTTTATATATTTTGCTTCTCTGCTTTACGATACACAGTTGAAAATAATAAATACCACCAGATGCAGGAATATCTTGATGTGGTGGTATGTTATTACTTGACACTAGCATATATTTATGGAAATCTGCCTGAGATGATTGTCAGAAGATTTTATCATGAAAACAAGCTTTAATAAAAGTTTTTAAATAAATTCTGTTTCTTTGTTATAAGCTGTTAAATATTTAAATATTTGGCACATAATTAAAGGTTTTTTTATTTATTCCACACTGTGTTATTTTCTAGAACAATGACTTCCAATTTTTCCAGCATTTGTATATTCAGTAAAACTGGTGGAAGGGTTGTGGATGAAAGATAAAAGGCCCGTGTATCTGTAATGATGCTACGGCAATTCTTTGATAGGCCTAGGTAGAGTTACGAATTCCCCACAATGGAATCTTCTATGGACCCTTCCCCATCCTGATTCCTGCCCAATGTTTTTTATTTCAATTCTCATCAAGAGTCAGCTAGCCTTGTTTGTAATCAGGAACTAGGCTTTACATTAGTAAAAGGGTAGATAGGATAGAGATTGAGATTGCCCACTTTCGTACAATATGTACTTGACCTTCTTTCTAATAACGCATTTTCTAAGGAGCTTCTCCACATTTGCAATACTTTCTGCTAGAAAAGATTGTGAAATACTTATTCTTTGATTGAATTATCAAATTCTTGATAATTATCAAATTATCAAATTCTTGATAAATCTGAGGAACTTAAAATCATAAATTAAAACATTGTCTTGGGAAGATTAAATGTTTGTTTTCATAAACATTTTTGTATTAAACTTCTAATAACAGAATTCTTAAAACATACTGTGTGATGCAACTCCTTGAGGTTATAGCAATCTAAGACCAAATATACTACTAGGGATTATATTCAATAACAAAATCTCATAGAAGCAGTTCTGAATGCTTATATTTGTCCTCTAAGATTATCAGTATGACTTTTCACAGAAAAGCTATTATCTGAAAACATGTTACCTAACATATCTATTAGAGTGAAAAAAATAATTTATATTTTTTAAAAATGAAAAATCAAGTATCTGTTTTGAAAAAATGTACAAGAAAAAATAAAATACCAGTAAGTAGATGAATATAAATAAAAAATAATTTTGTAGAGGAATTGGTAAATTCAGCACAATACATTTAGACATGCAAGGTAACTTTTGAAACAATGTGCTGCATTGAAGCCAAATACGGATTAAAGTAAATACTTTCCTCTGTAATAAAGGTAGCACTAAAATAAATGTGGCACAATTTGTTGATTGGATTTGATTCAATTCTTACAGCCATGTGCCAAAAGTAAAACGGATTAGAACAAATTAATTGAAATCACACCTCAGCCTCTTAGTTTATTATCCTGTGGCAATGTTTATAGCAAGAAGAAGAAAACAGAGTAATTCAAATCTGTCTCATAATGTTCTGATTCAGAAATCTCCAGCGCCACTTCCTGTCTAATGTGCTATCATAAGAAGGGTAACTGAAGGAAGAATAATGTCTGACACTCTCCTCTTTTCACAGTGGGGTTTTCTTGTTTAAACTTCCTACCCATAATTTAGGGAGTCTGTTGAGTTGTGAATTCAGAGCATCTGTTTGTCTGTCCAACATTTGAGTTTAGAAGAGGAATTCCGCAAATCGGTGAGAGATTGGGAGATCTAATTGTCATCTAAGATAAGATTTTTGAATTCTTATATGAGGGCAACTGTTTACTCTTCAATGTATAGAACAATTTAAAAAGACTGTTTTCTTTGCACCATAGTTCACAGGGGGCAACAACTGAATTTAAAGCATTTTTTCTGAAATTCAGCATAGTCATTTTGAGAACTGTCATAGCAGTGGAGAAAGGAGATGAAGACTTGGTGTCTTACCTTTCTGAACTAATTGGCACATTAACTACTGAAATACTACATTGTTGCCTTTTATTTCTTTCACAAAATAACATTCCATTCTTATTTTCTGTATAACAGAACAATAACAATTCATCTAAAGCATTTCCAAAACTTGACCAAAATATATGTTTTATACATGGAAATGACACATAAACACACATTTTACAAAACTAGAAAGTATCTGTTTTAAATACAAACTATCTGCTGATACATTAGAAAAGGCACAGAGATCAAGTTTACAAACAGGGTGTTATGTGTACCACACTACATAAATGTTTGATACTTACATGGTCTCAACATTTGTTGTTTTTTTATTTTCACAACTAAGGCCATAACCCATGGGCTCATTTCAACACTGAGAGAACACTGTTGCAAGAGTTGATGGGTTGCAATATAGGCCATTATATATTAAGAACCAGCATGTTACCTGCCTCCCATTTGTCAAGCTAGTCAGACTTGAAATCTCTAATACTTCTTTGCATATTCTTCAAAAGCACAATATGTTGTAGACTCTCACTCAAGGAAAGATGTTAATCCATTTCTATCTGCTGATGTCCAGAGCATACTTGCAAACAAAGTCCATGAATAGACTTGGTATGAGTTTCATTTTGTGCAGACACCTAAAAATCTGAGATTAAAAGGCAGGTGTGTCCTATAATTTTGTAATTTGCAAAAACAAAGCAAACTTTAGAAAAATAAAGCTTTTTAACATGAAGTGTCTGTCAGATATTTTACTTATTCTAGTACAAGTCTACTAGGGAATATATCTACCTGGTCTTTAGTGCTGATAGTTTTGTTTCTAGTTTAAATAGGCACAGATTAGAACAGATTTATCCAAAAGTATATAGATATTAAAATGCAGCATGAGGATTCCTCTTAACTTCAGAAATGGCTCATCTGCTATAGCCATTCCATTTTGATCTTTGAATCTGAAACAAGATTTGAAATAACATGGGAAAAACTGGATTAATTATCCTTATTTCTTAATTAAATGGGAAAACAGCAGACAAACTAAATGCTTCATGAAGAGATAAAGCATGCCAAACTGCAGAAATTGGTATAGAGATTTTGGGGCTATGTTCCTTGAAAAAAAAATATTTTTTTTAATGTCCCAGTACTGGATGTTGTTTTTGTGACACGTTCAAATTTGTAGCATCAGTAGCTTCCTTGGAAAGAATCATCCAAACTGAATTTTGAATAGGTAGAGAATATAAATCAAATAACTTTTTGTAAATAATTTTCTTTTTATATGGAGAGGCTCATTGCTCGGAAATTGGGTAGGTCAGGTATTGACATGAAGAAAATATTAAACCATCAACCATGCAGCAGCCTAGGATGAAAGACTGAATAACAATGAGGTGCAGCTCATAGAGTATGTGATATAACTAAAGGTACTTCTTCAGAATTCCCAAAGCTATAATTGGGTCCTGTAGTCCAGGATCATGGAAACAACAATTCCTTTCATGTAAATGACAAAAAGGTTTCCTGCATCATCATTGTTTGCAGCATGTTGAAGCTCCAGATCAAGACTCGACTTTCCATCCCAGGGAAATAACAAATCTGTTCTGAATTATCACATTTCAATCTGGGGGTTGTCTCAACCTCATGCACACTCTATTTCAAACTTACATAAGCAGGAATCATATAGTAGTTTTTTTTTTCTTTCTGTACAGTTTTGAATGTGATGAATGGTCATTTGAAGCTATTGCAAAGCTATCTGAAGCTTACATATTTAGATAATGCAGTAGACAATGTTTATATGAGCATAAGACATCAGATTTGGGCAAGTTAGATGAGATTAAAAAGCAATGTTCAGTGGAAGGTTATTAGTAGCAATGCAAAATTAAGATGAACCTATTAAATACTGTATATCAAACTTCTCTTTCCCAAATGCCACATAGTTTACAATGAAATTGATTCTCTATTAGACATATAAAGTTTTGTTCACTCTACATCATTCTGAATTAGGTTAAGTGTAAGAATAATTTGAAGTAAAGTTAATTTGAAAAGTGCAAAGAATTATATAAATATCTTTAAATAGACAATCTGAAAATTTATAATTGCAAGTTTCAGGCACTCATTGCTGCAATGAATTAAATGAAAATGTATAATAAGGGAAACGTTTAAATTAATATTGGATCTAGATGGAGATGTATACATTTACAAAATGCATAATGTTAAGCAACAAGTTTTAGCAACAGAATCTTCTAATATATATTTTTCATAAGGCAATGGGTAATCTTGATCCAGGGCAATAAATAACTGTACCTTTGGTTTTGTTTTGTTTTAGAAGTTCACAATTAAAAGAGCAATACAATTAAAACTTTTTGATGAGATGGATCATTGAATTACCAATACCAGCTTTTAAATATTATTCATCACTCTCACATTCTTCATCATCATCATCTAATGGATCTGGTTGGATGCTGTTCTGGGTATACATTTTGGTTTTAAAATGACAGTTTTGATCCATAAGTATTGCCTACAAAAGAACATAACTATTATATTTCCAAAGCATATCATTGTTTGTGTAACAACAGAAGACTTATCACTTAAGTATATAGCACATAAGATTAATTTTCAAAAGTTTAATCTATTTACCTGTTTTATAACTAGTGTTTAACTTTAAATATAAAACACTTAAGAAAGCTGTCCTGTTCAATAAATATAATAATACAAAACAGATTAAGTCAATGATTGTGAATTAATTCAGACTAAAACTGGAACTAAAAAGTATTTTATCTATAATTTTAAAAAATGTATCTTATTTAAGATACTATTTCAGCTATCTGGATAACATACTGCTATCTAAATATGAGTCCAAAATATTGTGGTTTCAGTCAACTATCAGAGAACAGCAGTTGAACTGTCCAGAGTCATGCAGCCAGCTTTCATGCCTAAGGCAGGACTAGAATGCAACCGTCTCCTAATTAAAGATATATTTTAGAGAAAACCTTTATTAATGTATTTAAAAGCAGTCATGATTATTTTGTTGCAGAAAATGTGGACATGGAAGACATGCTACAAAATTGTTCTATACTGACTCCAGAGAAGAACAAGAGACAGCTCTGTGCTTACCATTTTTTCTTCCTTGGCAGGTGGACTGCGAAGAAACAAACACAGGGGAGCAAAGAGGATATCAATAAGTCCTATAATTGTCATGAGCCATGGAAATCCAATTGACTTTGCAATAGCACCACCAACAGATGGACCTTGGGAAATACAAATTTGTGTAACCAAAAGAAAAAGCTGAGCACCATCAATGAGAAAAAAAATAAGACATGATCTAAAACATTGGGCCACTTCATGTCTAACCCTAAGTCAAAGAGTAGACAAATAGGCCAATTCAAACTGCTTGGCTAGTCTCAATTGGCTCCTCTTACAAAAAATGATAAGGCAGTTACCTATGTTTCTATTTCTGGCATCATATACAAACCTGGATGGCAGGTTTCATCTATCATGCTGCAAACTGAAGCCAGGCTTGTTGGGAATCCCACAAGATCCCCAAAAAGCCATAGAAAGGTTCCAAAGTTTAGCCACTCTGAACAGAAAGAGGACATGTACAGGAATGATTGACAATACATTTGCTCATAAGGTGCATTGATAGACAGAATACTCTGTGAGCATGGTTAGATATTTAAAATATGAACATTATACTAAATGTTCCAATTACTGCCAATTGAAATGCTTAGAATAATGTCTTTGCTTCATTGCCATGGTTCTCATAATTTCAAGAAATTTAACCCATCATTCTTGCAATTGGGCTATTTTTCTGTAACTTTATTTATTTATTTATTTGGTTTGTCAATTGCTTACAAAATAAAAGGTATAAGTAAAAACATAGTTATGAATACATGGCTACATATAAGAAAAATAAAAGAAACAATAGAATAGGAATGGTAGGCATGTTGGTGCGCTTATGCACACCCCCTACAGACCTCTTAGGAAAGGGGTGAGGTCAATAGTAGAAAGTCCAAGGTTAAAGTTTTTGGGGTTTGGGGAAGAAACCACAGAATCAGGTAGAGTATTCCAGACATCGATCACTCTGTTGCTGAAGTCATATTTCCTGCAATCAAGTTTGGTGCAATTAACCTTGAGTTTGTATCTATTGTTTGCTCTTGTATTGTAATGGTTTGTTTCAGAGAGTTTAAACAGCATAAATGGAGATCTGAAGGCTCCAGAGTGTCCCTCTTGACTTTCATGCAGGCCTTGAGATTTCTCCCAATAACTAAAAATAGATACTATGGTTTCCTAGCATTCTGCAGTAGGAAAGGCAAGAAGAAGAACGGCTTGGGTAAGACCTATAATAAGCTTTAAATATCTCTTCAGCTGGAAATGAAATAGCCTTCAATTGCACTCTCCCCAATCCCAAATCCTGGGAGATGGATTTATGGAGGTGGAGGGGGTTTAATACAGAATAGTGCAAAGATCTTCTGCACCACGTTTTAAAGTTATATGCATTTCAAATAAACAGATTAAGTCCTTACCTAAAGCAAAACCCATACAAAAGGCAACATCTGCAATTGCATAAACGCTCCCGTAGACAGAAACATGGCGCAGATCAACAAGGTAACCCATAATAGGCATCAGTGAAGAATCCACCATCCCTGATTATAAGACAGAAAAAAACTATTTGAAAAAGTATTTTTAAAAATATTTTAAACACAAAAAGTATTTTAAGTTTTATTTTTAATACTTTAAAAAGTATTAATCAGTTTCTCTCCAAATATCTACATACAAAATGGCTGGAAATAATTTCTGAAGGAAGTATGTATGTGGACAAGGGCCCAGTTTTACTGAACTTACTGCAGAATTTTTAAATCAAGAGGCATTTCAACAATGACAAAATCATATTCCTTTCAACACAATGCAATCAAAATTTGAAATAGGCTGTGCTTTGTTCACCAGAATTGAAACAATGACATCAAAAAAATTTTGTAAGATCTTAATAAAAAATTTTGCTTCAAATGTTACATTTGCTTTATTATGCATGTGTTTGCCCTTCTAAATTGGGATTCCTGTTCATTAGAGAGGAACAGTTCAGTTCTGCCTAGCCTATAAAAGCATCTTATAGCCCTTACAATCTTTCTTATGGCATCAAGTATAAAATCAATGGGTTATGATAATGTTATGGTATTTCAGGTCTGAAATTAGGAAATCTTTTTAATAATAATCATGAATCCCATCTACCTTATTATTCCAACATCAAAGTTCAACAATGTATATTTGAGCACTAGATATATAAGTTTAGATTTCATATACTTATATATCTTGCTATGATACAAAATTTAAATTGTCTTAATACAAGTATATTATCTTCAGCTGAATGATTTTACTCAGCATCTTAATGTATTCTACTAATATGCAGTTTTATCCTGCCATAAACTGTCCTTAAATCTCCTTATAGATTTAACTGGGCAGGCAGACAGACACATCAAGCCAGTAGAAGAGATATTCACTCTGTAGGTATAATAGCTGTGCTGCTAGAAATTAATCAAACCTTCTGCCATAATATATAAATACAGCATTTCAAAAAAAAAAAAAGAACTCTCCTGTTGCTCATAAAGCTGGTGCTAATATAAAGAAACATTCACCTTCATCTGCAAAAGCTATATATGAAAGGTGAGGGCAATTATCTGTGAAAGATTCATCAAGGTTTAGCCCTTTCTATGTTTATTGGTAAAATGTTCACAAAATATTTTCTGCTACCTTGTGATAGTATGCAAAAAGGGGAGCTTTGACTAAATTTAAAACTGATAAAATATATGTTAGAATTAGGTATCCACGAGCTACTTCTATTACAACTAAAGGTAATTTATTAGAATATACTCAATCTAGTTTTGTTTACTCATGTCAAAATATTGTACATGTTCTCTATCCCGTAAAGATTCTTTATATTCTATAGAATAACATGTATATCTAATTATTGTACCATCTGTCATATCTGTTATGATACAATAAAATATGTTTAATTTTCTTGCTGGCAGCATAGTCTACTAACATTGCATTGAGACAGAATAAGTTCTCTTATTTGTCTTATGTACTGATAATCACTGCTGACTATACTTCTTTTGTAAATTGTAAAATATTTGCTTTTTGAAAGGAAGCAGCAATAAAGCATTATCTTTTCCTACGATGCACATTAATTAACTCTATTGGCAATGTTTTTAATGTGTATATTTTCAGAAACAACAGCCAAGCCACAGGTTTCCACATATTACAATAGCTAATTACTGCATACAATCTTTTTAAAATGTTGGACTCTTAACTGTTACTAATTGTTGTTAGTAATGAAAATGGGATAAAGTTCTTTATGTTAAAGCCATCATATTTAAAAAATATACATGCATCTCTTGAATTCAGAGTCCGGGCAGGCAGGAGATATAAATTACTTAATTGATGCCATATGTTGCAACTTAATTAAAATATGAGATATAAAGTAGTCTATCTGGGATCATGAATCAATCCCATAAATCCAGGTGAGCTATTTTCTATGTTACTGCTTCTACCACTCTCCAACCGAAACATAAAATGTATCTCAAGCACCTCCTCTTCTTTCACAGAATTGTACATATGAACAGTCTGGATGCATCTCTTCACAGGAAAATATTATCCCTTTTCAAATTCATTGAAGGTCATTGTGATAGAAATCAGAATCTACAGTGTATAACTTATATTTCTCAATCGAAAGTTATGTAAAAGGGAAGATTCTATGTATGCATCAAATAACAGAAAGTAGCATTGCAATATCCAAAACCGGCTGATTGGTGAATTCTGGGAGTTGAAGTTCACACAGCTTCAAGCGGCCAAGGTTGAGGAACATTTCTCTAAATCAAATGTTCAGCCATTTTTTTTTCCCTTACCAATGGCAAAGCCAACTCCAAAATTGGGTACTATAAGTCCATATATGTTTTTAGCAAATGGTACCTGGAAGTAAAAGAAACAAAATGAAGTATCAAAGGTTTTCATTAGATGAGCAGACAATTTCCATCAGTTTGAGGGCTATGCTAATTTGCATGGCACATGCCTCTTTACATTTCCAAACACAACTTTTTGGCACCACCTACTTGGTAAAATCCCAAAAAGAAAGGGGGTGAGACATACTTCCTAGATCCTTGCATTAAATTTATTAAGATTAAATGTACCTGTATGTTTGATATAAGATTCAAATAGTATGTGAATATTTTAATTTTAAAGACTGTGTACAAAGTTTAGTGACACCAGTTATACATAAAAAGTCTTCAGCTATGATAATTGGAGCATGAATAAATGGAATTTATTCAATAGAGTTCAAGTCTAACTGGTTGTGTTTATACATGAGAAAGCAACATCATTTTAAAAATTGATAGCATTACATTAAAAGATAGGGAAATACTAAGGCTCAGAAAAACACAAACTAAAAATATTAATGAAGGCAAGATTTCTAAGTGTTGCTGAAACAAGAGACTCAAGAGGGCATAGCTCAATTTTAAAATTATTTTTCTCCTGAATGTGGGGAAGAGAACGAAATGGGTGCAATTTGAGATGTAAATGAATATATCACTGGAAATGCTGTAATCATTTGTTTGCCCAGATAAAAAAATGCACAACAAAAAGATATAGTAATGAATACATGAAAATAGAAGTTTTTTATATATTTTAAAGATTATATATTTAAATGGGTTTACAACCAGGAATGTGCATTTTAAAAATGTGCACTGTTATGTGTATTTGAGGAAAATATTCCAGTTTGTTTTAAAAAACCCATAAACATAATTTTTGAACTACAATTTTACAGGTTATAAAATGAGTGAATCAAGCTGCTATAATTTGTTCAATAATACATGTTTAAAACAAATCACACTTAAAAGTAAGAAGCTAAGTTAAATTCAAATTTTCAAGGTGCCCCCCCCCCATTTTAATGAGCTACAGGTAGTCCTCGACTTACAACAGTTTATTTAGTGACCATTTGAAGTTACAATGGCATTGAAAAAAGTGACATGACCATTTTTCACATTTTTGACCACTGCATTATCCCCATGACCACGTGATTAAAATTCAAACTGCCTGGCAACTGACTCTTATTTATGATGATTGCAGTGTCCTGGGGTCATGTGATCATCTTTTGTGACCTTCTGACAAGCAAAGTCAAAGGGGAATCCAGATTTATTTAACAAATGTGTTATTAAGTGAACAACTGCAGTGATTCACTTAACAAGCGTGGCAGGAAAGGTCATAAAAGGGGGCAAAACTCACTTAACAGTCTCACTTAGAATGGAATGGTTCAATTGTGATCGTAAATCAAGGACTACCTGAATTTAGATCTGACTAAATACAGGATGTTGTTTCCTACTTCACTGTTACACACCACAAAAGGACAAAGCAGAACAAAATTGAATTTTTTTGCAGTAACAACTTTTACTCACACACAAAATGCTTATTCCCACTATTATCATTCCAGTTAGGGCACAAAGCCACCTATGAAAGAAGAAACAGAATCTTTTAGCCATCCAGAAACACAGAAACCAAATCTATTTCCCTGAAATAACACATGGTAGATAACAGCACTATATGACTTTAAAATAAAATCACTTATTGTTATGAATGCATTAGGATGCTTTCACTAAGAATTAAGAAACACCAAGCATTTTAGAAAATGTTGTCCGTGAATTCAGAGTATAAACGTAACCTACCTTCCCATTTTGTGTGCAAGCCTCCCAAAAAGATTTGTTCCAATCAGATAAGAGATACTAGCTGGAATGAAAGCAATGCCTGAAAAATATGAATGTGTGTCTTATCAATATTGCTTTCAGTGAAGCATAGGAAAAACTAATACCTTCAGACACAGCCCATTTTATTAGAACATATTTAATGAAGGTCCACGGTCTGAACCAAATAAAATAAAATACCCTTTAATATCCGGGTTACCTCAAGCCTTTTATAATCTCAAACAAGACAATCTATCAGATTTAAACTATAATTATATTTTCAAAAGCGTTCTCATAAATTTGTGTTTCTGTGTAGGTGAAGGAGTATATACAGCTCTAGAACAAAGAAATAAGACATATTAAGAAATGTCAATACATTTTGTTAAAAGGTGAATTAAATTGAAAAGTAACGAATAGTAATAACTGATTTTTTTTTCTCTAGAATTAGGTCATAAATGACATTTAGAGATCCAAGCTTATAAAATACAAAATAATTTATGGAGAATATGGATATATAAAAATCAGAACACCAAATACAAGTTGGGCAGAAACAATCTTGTAGACAACCCTCACTCTGTCAAGGATCCAGGAGTACTCATCTCAAATGATCTAAGCCCAAGAGACCACTGTAACAGCATTGCCAAAAAGGCATTAAGAGTTGTTAACCTTATTTTGCGAAGCTTCTTGTCTGGGAACATTGAATTGCTAACTAGGGCATACAAAACCTTTGCCAGACCAATTCCTGAATACAGCTCGTCTGCCTGGAACCCACACTGTATATCAGATATTAATACGATTGAGTGGGTTCAGAGGTATTTCTCAAGAAGAGTACTCCTCCTCTAGTCACAATAGAATCCTTTATGCTACCAGGCTTGAAATTTTGGGCTTGGACAATCTGGAACTGCACCTGTGGTCTGATCTAAGCATAGTACACAAAATTATCAGCTACAATGTCTTGCTTGTCAACAATTTCTTCAGCTTCAACCACAATAACACACGTGTAAATAATCAATACAAACTCAAGGTAAACCGCTTCAAACTCAATTGCAGAAAATATGACTTCAGCAACAGAGTGGTCAATGCCTGAAATGCTCTACCCATTGTTACAGGCTCAAACACTCACAGCTTCAATCTCAAACTGTCTACTGTGGACCTCACCCCATTCTTAAGAGATCCTCATTTCTGTGGATCATAAACAGCAACTCAGTCACCAAAATGAAGTAGTCCCCTTGCCTAAGCATGGAATTGCAAAGCACTGTAAAAGGCACTGCTTTTACTCACAAATTTACCCACAATAATCTACTTTCATTAGGCATCTGATGAACCAAGGTAATCCTTTGAAATTCTGCTCAGCCTCATGCTTTCCAATGCATAAAGCATAAGGTACTATATCAGATAATAATTCTATTAGCTAAATACAGATTTCAAAAATAAAAACCGAACATCCATGATTAGCAATTTTGAGAAGGCATTCACATACGCTTAGGATCAAAAATAAAATAGCTAAGATTTTGTTGCAATTTACCCAGTTGCCATTTGCTTGAACACATTGTCTCCATCATCCAAATGGGTAAAGCTGGTTCCAGCATGGCAATTGCCATATTTGCAAAACATATTGCTCCTTGAAAAGAGATGAAAAGTAGATTTTTGGAATTATTTCACTTAAATTCTAATCAATAGCTAGAAAGAGCTATACTGACATGAAAATATGCAGTTTGAAATATTGCTTGTCAATATACAACAATGATTATATTTCAATTGTCAGGATGGGGAAAAACATTTAATCCTGTAATTTCATAAAAGTTCCACATTTCCAAAAATGAGACAATAAGCAATACACTGTGTCAAAGACATGAAGTGCAATGTGTTATGATGCTTAGAAATGGTTTTAAACTTAGCAGAGGCAATGCACAACTTTTAATGCAAATAATTTTTTGTATTCCTGACTCAGTGATAACATGCATATTTTGTTTTAATAAAATGTGAATTTGTATGTAATATTTTCAATTTTCATATTGAAATTGTATTTGATACAACACTTGAGCATGAGCACAAGAAGGAAACCAAAGAAATAAAGTCTTCTGGATTACTTATCACAAAATAAAACAGTGGCCACATTCCCTACAAGTAGATTCAAATATACCAAGTGTGTTTGTATTTCTGTTAGAATTTCTCTTACAGCACATTATGGAGTAATATGGAGTAATTATGGAGTTTTTACATGAAAATCTTCAGATTCTGTAACTCAATTTATACTACTCTGCATTGAATGACTTATAAAGCAGTTTAAGTTTAATAAAATGAAAACTTAACTGCAAACTCAACTTGTGCTGACTTTTAAGCTTTTACATTTCATCTAGTATTTCTTAGCTATATAGAAATGATTTTGCCCTGCAGGCATCTGACTTCATGGCAAAGCGGTGCAGATGAGCAGCAGCTCCATGAAGTCCCTTTCTTCAAGCCCGGAGGCTTTATGGGGCCGAAAGTCATCCTGTAGGAGTGATGTAGGTAAAGGGGATGCTTCAGTGGTCACAAGGAGAGCACAGTCTCCTTGACTGACCCGAAGAAAGCCCCATGAACCGGCAGAAGAGAAGATGGCCATTATGGCTGAACCGAAGCCAGAAAGACAGCTGAGATGGACGTGAACAAAGGAAAGGTCTTGTAACAGTGTTTAGAGACAGACTGTGAAGAATCTTGAGGGTTATAATTATATTGGACAGTATGTGAGTGTGAAACAGCTTGGAGTTCTGAAACAGAGACTGTTGAGGGACTAATTAATGGAGTGATTGTCTGAATTGCTCTAATACTGGCTATCTTGGTGTGACATAACTGAGACATTGGGATTTTGACACATGACTGAGTAAAGTTTTAAATTTATTAAAATAAGGTAAAATGGGACTGCAAGGGGAAATAAATGTCTTACTAAAAGAAATATTATTGACCCTCCAAGGTACACAGGAAATGATGACAAGGAACCATAGGGAGATAAAAGAATTGATACATGATGTAGTTATGAGACCAGAAAACTATGGCCAAAAGACATTAAACAACAAACTGGAAGCTCAGGAAACAGAAAATAAAATAGAAAGAGCAAAAGAAAGGATAGGGGAGTGAAAATAACAAATGACACAAAAAGATAAAAAAAGAAGAGACAGTCAAAGCTGAAACAGGAATGATGAATTACACTTTGAGTGATCAAAAGTTAGAAGGGAATACACAGAAAGACACCCTTGAAGTGAGAAAAAGACCATTGAAAGGTGTGTTGAAGGTTCAAAAGAGTGAAGAAGTGATACAGATAGAAGAAATACTTAGATGAAACTCGAATGAGATAAGAAGATATAAGATCTCATGGGAGGAATATGAGAGATGTGCCAAGAAGTCAACAAGAGTTGAGATATGAAAATGGACTAGAGATGAGGGATAAATGTAGAATACTATTTAACACAGGAACTATACCATCAAGAATTAGTAGAAAGATAGAAATTAGAAATGGGGAGATTACCCTTTTGATTTGGGAATTATTCTATTAACTGGAAGAAAATAGTAGCAGAAGTTAGAAGTCTAGATATGTAAACAATGATATGTAATGGAATAATGAACATCGAATAATTAAGATAAGTAAACTTTAGGATTATTTGGAAGTTAATTGGTGATAAATATGATGTCTATTTGATGTTTATGGATGTTTGATATTATTAATGGATTACAGATAAAATTGAACAGAGTAGGCCCTCTGTTCAATTTTATCTGTAATCCATTAATAAATAAACAATGTAAAATTCATAACAAGGATAAACAAAGATGAAGATGAATAGATATTGAGAATAATAGTTGTAACTAGTGTGTGTATAAGATTTATTATCAGTATTCAATAGAAAATGTAGAGAATGTATCCAGTTGGTTTACTGTTATTGTGAATATAGCAATTCTATACATAACTAAGAAAATTGTATAATAAAAAGTAATAAAAAAAGAAAAGAAATTATTTTGCCCAAGAAAAGGGTCTCTTATTACACAGTTCAGCAATAAAATGACCACTGCTGTCATTCTTTGTTCAAATATGCCAAATTGTATTAGGCTGTATTAAACTTGATGTGCTCTCACCTATTTGCCTAAGGGCAAAGAACAAGAATCCAATTCTTTTCTTGCAAAGATGATGATGTTGTGCCAAAGATATTTGGGGGAAAAAATGCCTTTTCAAGTTCTGATATCTTCTTGCAGAAAAATAGCACTGCCCTATGAGACTGCGAAACTCACAAGATTTTATAATGTAAGACTTCAATAGCCATTTTTGTTTTCATAAATTTGTTTAAAACAATGTCAATGTAAAATAATGTGGATGACAAGTTCTCTGGCACTGTGTTATATCATAAGGCAAGGGTGGCAAATGACCATTGCCACACTTAAGAGTCCTCAATTTTCTCCTTTTTTAGTACTTTTATTTGCTTTTATAACTTATAAAAGTCAACATAAATTTTAATATAGATATATAGGAAGCTATTATATCATTGACTCTATCATAGGAGCATTAACTGAGAATCAATTCTAAAGAGAAGTATTTGACATAAACACAGCTGCAAACCTCCAAAGCTCTGTAAATGTAATTTAAAATGCTATACATTAAATATTATACATGGACATACTAAGCACATTTTTGTAGAGGGGAAATGAAGCATCATCTGGGATACCATAGTCTCTCCAATTAATTTAATTCAATGTCTGACAAGGTTCTGTTATGTATGTATGTATGTATGGTATTCAGCTTTGTTCAGGTATTTTCCCACATCAGTGTAGTTGTGCTTTTAAAGTTGTAGCAAAGTTTCGGCAGAATCTCATCTGTCATCATCAGGCTTCTGTATTGTGCTTGTCTGTGTTCGTCAAGACTCCCAACCAATCAGGATGAAGAAAAAACCATTCTGGCACAACAATAGGCTGCCCCAAATTTAAATCTGAAACAACTGCAAAAGTCTGACTCCCAGATGAACACAATACAGAAGCCTGATGATGGCAGATGAGATTCTGCCGAAACGTTGCTACAACTTTAAAAGCACAACTACAATGATGTGGGAAAATACCTGAACAAAGCTGAATACCATACATGTAAAATACCCGCGAAAACCCGCGAAAATACCCGCGAAAACTTAACAGAATATATCTATATCTATATCTATATCTATATCTATATCTATATCTATATCTATATCTATATCTATATCTATATCTATCTATCTATCTATCTATCTATCTATCTATCTATCTATCTATCTATCTATCTATCTATCTATCTATGGCATTCAGCTTTATTTGGGTATTTTCCCACGTCATTGTAGTTGTTCTTTTAAAGTTGTAGCAACATTTCAGCAGAATCTCATCTGCCATCATCAGGCTTCTGTATAGTGTTCATCTGGGAGTCAGACTTTTGCAGTTGTTTCAGATTTAAATTTGGGGCAGCCTATTGTTGTGCCAGAATGGTTTTTTCTTCATCCTGATTGGTTGGGAGTCTTGGTCTGTGTTTATTGGTCTTGGAGTTTGCTGTGTTCTGCTTGATTGGTGTTTCTAATATCTTCTGTCTGTTTTTTGGTTCTTTTTGTATCTTGATTGGCTGGCAACATTGTGTTACTTTATTGGAGGCCTTTAGTGCAGCTTGGCTCGGGGTAAATGGACGACTATCATTAGTTAGGAAGCTGGGTTTCATCTGGGTGCCTGGTTGGGGTGTGTTTGAGCTGGAGGTATCAGGGAGGATCTGTTTGTGCCCAGGTGTTTGCCTGGCTTGTGGTGTGGATATTTTTTTGTTTGTGAGTGCAGGCTTCCCAATGATTGACAGTCTGGTGGAATCATCTCTTCTATTCATGCTTTCTGGTCTTTTTTCAATCTCTATGGCTCCTCTGATGATTCTGTGGCTGGGGTTTTCCTATAGTGGCTAGTGTTTTGGTGCCATTGAAGTTGATGCTATGACCTGCAGTTTCCATCTGTTGGACTAGTGAGGAAGTGTGTTCCAGCTTTTTGACTGCATTTTTGTGTTCATCCAGGCGGGTGCTTATTCTTCTATTGGTCTGTCCAATGTATGTGGCCAGGCACGATGCACAGGCGACTTCGTATATGCTTTGGTTTTTGAAAAGGTTTCATTCTAGTCTCACCCATTAGTTTCCACAGAACAGGAGAAATAGAATCTAGTTTTCCTAGAATAACTATGGTTTAAGAGGAATGTAGTTTGCTAAACAAACCCAAAACTGTCTACAGGTGGTGGTTTCCTTGATTTAGCAATCAACTTTGAAGCAAAATGCTTCACCCATAATCAAATTAGAAAGCTACTAAAAAGAGAACCAATCCCCAGGAAGAGAGGATTGTGACATTGCCCTCATGCTTCAATGATTTACAGCTTGGTCTTAAATAGTTACATTTTTGACACCTAATTATTATTTAAAATAACTCTTAAGAGTAATTTTTACTGTGCAATATAATTCCCCTCCCAGGGATTACCACCCAAAAGTTCAGGAAAGAATCAATTAGTTGGTCCTGGACAAATAACGTAGGACTGCTTCTTTGAGTTAATGATCAGCAAACAGAAACTCACATACTTTAGCTAATATTTGTGTGAGAAGTTTGAAGGAAAGAACATCACTGGAAGGCTCTTGGAAGAGTTGTGAATTATTACTGGGGATAGTAGTCATCAGTTCATCTACTCAACCAGAGGTTTAACCCATCTCAGTGGCACTTATATAATGGAATTCCACATCACAAATATGCTAAAAGAAGGTATATTTTTAAGTTTAATACAAAGGGAAAATAAGAACAGCTTAGGTTACAATTAAAATTAATGAATATTCCTTCCAAAAGAAACATGTTCTTTTACTTTCAATTATATTTAAGCATGACTAATCATCTCTCCCATTTTTTTAAGTTCCCCACTTTTGTAATTTTCTAGCCTAGCTTTTCTAACACCAAAGAGCAGTTGTCAAGAGGCCAACTGCATGTAAATCAACACTGAGAAGCATTGATTCAACAATTTTTCAGTAGTATTTGACAAGCACAGTGATATACAATTTTAGTTTAGTATACTTTGAAAAGACACAATTGTATATTGTATCATGGCTGTAGTTGTGAGACCTTTTCTAATTATTTAGTAAGAGGTACAATGGTTTTGGATGTCCTATTGATCAAGTGGCCTAGCAATTTAGATGCAAATTCTGTGCAACAAGAGAATGTTGTTGTTTTCATTCACTCCACTTAAAACGTACAAGTGTACTGTACAGCTGCAAAAAATCTCCAGAAAAAATTAAGGGCAGACAATTGGGACAAGCGACTAATTACTTCTTCAGATTACCTTGAAGAAAACTGCACAATGGCAACAACAACGTGAAAACAAAAAGCAAAGACCAAAAAGGATAATTGTGAAGAAAGAATGGGTTCTGGAGATATCGAGCTGAAGAGACCCAAAGATAGTATAGATCTGGGGGCAAAAGAGGGCTTAAAAATTAAAAATGCCAGAAGAATATAGCCAGGGCTTGCTTCTGGAAGAGAAAAATCAGAAGCCAGGTAATTAAGGAAATCAGTGTCCAGATGTGGGCTGCTGGGAGTTCGCAGGGGTTCGGGAGAACCCCTAGCTAAGATTCTATGCAGTTCGGAGAACCCCCAAATCCCACTCCTGGATGGCCCCGTCCACTCTGCCCCACCCCTCCCAGGAGTCTCCACACGGCCCATTTTGGATGCAGGTAAGTGCGCACGGAGGCTCAGGAAAGACAAAAAATGGGCCTCCTGGAAGTTTGGGAAGGAATGAAATGGGCCCATTTCTGGCTTTCAGAGAGCCTCCTGAGCCAAGGGAGGCCATTTTCGCCCTCCTGGAGGCTCGAGGAAAGCCTCCGGAGCCCGGGGAGGGCAAACACCACCACCCTGCCATTGTGCAGGAAGCTGACTAGGTCACACTCACCATGGCCACACCCACACAGCTTTGTTAAAAAATTTGAAGCCCACCTCTGACAGTATCCCTAAACTTCTCACTAAGGAACTCTTAAGAAATACCAGAGAAAAAATAATGCTATACTGAATCTGACAACCATATACAGAAAATCACGAACGGTTCTCTAAAGCTTTGTTATATAAATTTTGCTTGGGAAGCTTTGTTGCATAAATTTTGCTACCTGGGATGTGGAATTTCCTTTGTAATAATTTTCTTGCCACTCACCAAATGTCCTGAACCCAATTCCACCTGAGTTTGCTAAAGATAATTTTACTTTTTTAAGCAAAAAAAGGAAAAAGCTGGTAATAGCACTAACTCTTCAAAATTAAAAAATAACGATTAGCTGCAACCCAGAACTTATTCATGGAGGAGGAGGAAGAGGGAGGAGGAGAAGGAGGAAGAAAAGAAGGAATATCACTGAAGATAATAGACAGTATCTGGTTTTGAATGCTGAAATATTTTTTTATTCGATTTTTCAAGTGATTTGTCAAATTCAGAAAACCACCATATATTTTTAAAATGCAATCCAAAAATACCTGCAGCAATAAGAATGTATGGGTCTCTCAAGAGGGTCAGTAATGATGCTCCTTTTTGACTCTGTTAAAATAACAATTAAAAATAAATAGTTTTATAAAAAGGATGAAATTAGCATTCTTTTAAGAAGTTATCCTAAGTACTTACTTCTGGCTGTATCTTAGATGGCTGTAATACTAGCAATTGTATTGCTGCCAACAAAACAAAAAAGAGTTATTTTGCTCCAGAGGTTGTAATTAAATTATAACAGTATATGTGAAACCATAAGTATTACAGGTAGTCCTCAAGTTACAACAGTTACAACAGTGACCAAATTTACAATAGCACTGAAAAAAGTGATTTATGACTGCTTTTCACATTTATGACCATTGCAGCATCCCCATAGTCACGTGATTAAAATTCAGACCCTTGGCAATTGGTTCATATTTATGATGGGGTCATGTGATCACCATTTGCCACTGTCTGATAAGCAAAGTCAAGACCCGATTCACTTAACAACCATGTCACTAACTTAACAATTACAATGAGTCACTTAACAACTGTGGCAAGAAAAGTCGTAAAATGGTGTAAAACTCACTTAACAAGTATCTCAGTTAGCAACAGAAATTTTGAACTCAACTGTAGTCCTAAATTGAGGATTACCTGTTTTTTGACTTACCTCCATCAAAAAGAGTCAATGCTGCTAAAACCAGGAATGGGGCTGCCTTCCCAACAAATTCATATAAGATACTTCCAAAAGGTGGACCCACTACGAAAAAAACACACTTAAGTCACTTTTCTTAGTAAATATTTAGATTCTAGTAAGATATATGGCCAAATATCAACAATGATGAAAGCCAATTCTATAAGTAGGTAAATATTGTGTCTGCCATTTAGATTAAAACCTCATTTTTAATGGGGAAAGTTTTAACCTGAAACAAAGCAGAGAAAACATGCAAGGCCATGGCATCAGGAATTCTTCCCAACTGCTCAAAATAGTTGTGCTCTGGCTCATATGATAGAATAGAGGAAGAGGCTTGAATGGAACAGCCAGCTGCATTCAGAGCCACTGCTCAACTAGCTCTCATAAAGGGATTCAAAGGAAGATATTCTTGATTTTTTTTTCTCTACAGCCATCAGTCCAGTTTGGTCCATTTTCAAACTTGATTATTCTTCTACCTGCTTCTCCCCAATACCCAATTTGGTCCATTCCATTCTATTTTTAGATAATTATTGTTCCATCTGACAGTTCTTAATCCATAATTTCTTTTCAATATTGAAAGGAATAAAAAAAGATAATTTTACTGAAACATTGTAGTATCTGTACACAGAAATAGTTGCCCATACTCCATACATTTTTCAGTTATATATCAAATATAGCAGAATATGATAAAAATTCAAGAATATCTAGGCAACTATTGCTTTGCTACTTATATATCTAAAACTATCTAAAACTACAAAACGGAAGGGAGGCACAATTACATATTCAGTGCATTGGCAACTCAGAGTCAGTTTTGTGTAATAATTAAGGCCCCAGTCTAGAGACTGTGAGTTCTAGTCCCACCTTAGGCACAAAATTAGTTAGGCAACTTTGGGCCAGTCGCTTCTTCTCTGCCTGAGAAAAAGGCAATGGCAAATTACTTCTGAAAATGTTCTAAGTGACTTGTCAAAACTTCCAGTGTGATTTCCAATAAAAAAAATATTCTGGTCTATGGTCTAATTTGGATCCCAACATTTCCTCCAACCACTTCCCCATTCTATGCCAAAACTCTTACAAAACTCTTTTTGCAACTCCACCAAGCGTGATACCCCATTCCATTGAATATTTCCAACATTTTTGGGATTGGCTTTTATACATCTTAGCCAAACTGGCTGGTGGGAGATGCCATCGATAAAACATTTTAAGTAAACTCTCCTTATGTGTAATGGCCAGATAATCTTTTTATTCCTTTCCCATAATATTTGCCATTGATCCAATTTGATATTATACCCAAAGTCTCTGTCCCACAACATCATTGTCTCTTTTACCTGTTCTTCCTCTAATTTATAGGCTAATAAAAAATTGTAAATTTTCCTTATTAATTTGTCCTCTGGTCCCAATAAGATTTTGTCTAATACTGTTTCTTGCATGTTGATCCCCCATTCTTTTTTAAACTTTTTATACCTCAATTGTATCTGTAAATATTCCCACCACTCTAAATTCATCCCTTGTTGCTTTAAGTCCTGTCCAGTTTTTAAATCTCCATCTTCGTTTATGGCATCTTTATAGGTAATAGCTTTCCCTTGTTTTAACAAATTTGGATGTGTTATCATCTCCAATATTAATACCCAATTTGGCATTTCTCTATATATCTGATTTTTGGTTTTATCCCAAATCTTAAATAGCGCTTGTCTAATTCTATGTTGTTGAAAATGTCGGTGTAAACCTGGCTTGTCAGGCCATAAAAACACATGCCATCCTTGTTGCAAGTTGTGACCTATTATCTTCTCTCTCTGTGTGTACATAGTATGTACAACTAAATTATTTGACGAGCCAATAAAATAATTCTGAGTCAAATAATTTATTTGATAGACTATTCCTGTGTAGTTTTACTCAGACATTAGTATTTATGTGTTAGTGGAAAAAAAATTCATAGCCTGAAGGACTAATTAGATATGCATTTAGTTGGGAATAAGAAGAACTGGCTATAAAATAGCACTGTTGATTGAAAAAGCAGCATATGAAATTTCTAAAATTGTATACAGGTAGTCCTCAACTTACAATATTTCATTTAGCGATCGTTCAAAGTGACAACAGCAGGGATGGCATTCTACCGGTTTGGACTGATTCTATAGAACCAGTTGTTATGATTCTGTGCAGTTCGGAGAACTGGCAAATTGTGCCCCTAGCTGGCTCTACCCTCTCCACCCGCCTCTCCCCTCTCCGCCCAGTCAGTCCTTATCACGCATGCACGACTTCACATGCATGCACAACATTGCTGACTGTGTTCTCCTGCCCAGTCACTCCTTAAGGTATTTCTTCTTTTTCCCCTCCTGATGATCGGCTGTTCCGATGATCAGCTGTGCTGGGATCTCCCTCGCTGTCTTACTGCTTCGTCCGGGAAGCTTCCCTGAGGCCCAGGAGGCAAAAAGGGGTGCATGGGTGGTGGTGGCAGGGGGGCTATATGTCCCCCCTCACTCAATTTTTTTGCCTTCCTGGGCCTCAGGGAAGTCTTCTGGGAGCAAAAATGCCCCCCAGGAGGCTTCTCTGAGGTCTAGAAGACAAAAAAATGGGGAGTGGAGTGTGTGCTGCAAAAAAAGAAGAAGCCACACCCACCCAGTCACATGACCATGCCCACCTAGCCATGACTACCTAGCCACATTAAAAAATTTGAATCCCACCCTTGGACAACAGCACAAAAAAAGTGAGTTATGACAGCTTTGCACAGTTACAACCATTGTAGCACCCCCCCCCAGTCACATGATCAAAATTCAGGTGCTTGGCAAATGGTTCATATTTATGTCCTGGGGTCATGTGATCATCTTTTGTGACCTTCTGACAAGCAAACTCTATGGGAAAATCCAGATTCACTTAACAACCATGTTAGTAATTTAATAAATACAATGATTCATTTAACAACTGTGGCAAGAAAATCATAAACTGGGGCAAATTCACTTGATGAATGTTTCATTTAGCAACATCAATATTGGGCTCAATTGTGGTCGTAACTCGAGGACTACCTGTATTCTGATCCTGGGAACATTGTCATACTGACCTAATACCCCCAAGGCCAAGCCTCCCAAGGCAATTCCCATTGCATTGCCTCTTTCTTCATCATCAGTATAGACACTGGCTAGCATACCCATCCCTGCATGAAAAGAAAAGCAAAGTAAAAAACACTAGACTTGTCTTTGGCAGACAGGAAATTACACAAAGATATGAACAATCACCTGTGAAACATTTATCTTCACACATCCAATAAAGTGTCCTTTGTAAAATCTCTTAAGATCAGGGAGGGAGGGGTAAGAATTCTCTCCAACTGTGACTCTTTAAGGCAATGGGGCCTTTAATACAAAGGAAAGAGATGCCTTTTTTTCTTTAACTTACTCTTTTCTTTGCAACCTTTTACCAGAAAGTGGTATGCAGGAAAGGAGAATGAATATAACCTGGAATTCTAAAAAAATATGAAGAATTCTAGGAATCTAGAATGACGACAACAAACTACACATTCTAAATGACACAGTACATATTAAATCTACCTAATCTGAAAAATGATTTAAAAAATTTTAAAAGCAGAAGAAAATATCATGAACATTCTTAAGAAATTCAAAATTGTTTATAATTAGACACCTCATCTAATTATATAAAGATAATAGCAATAAAATGGTTTGCAATCTGACCAAACCCTTAGTAAAGAAAAGAATAAACAGCTGTAGCCTCTATGATGATGATGTACATGTTAGAAACCTACCAGCTACAGATGAACAAGATGAACCAACACCTTGGAGAGCTCTTGCAATTACAAGCAATTTATAGCTTTCTGAAAAGGCAAACACTAGGGGGGAAAGTAGAAGAAAACATTAAAAAAACAAAAGATTCCACTCTATCTAAATTTAAGCTTTTTATATTACCCTATCATTAACATTCATTTAATCTGAATTCTCTGTGACTATCATGTGAATTTCAATCTGCATTATTTTTTCATTTCATTTACAGTTATCATTGCTGAAATGTTTAGCCTCTTGGTGACACAACATAAAAAAAAAATGTAGGAAGCCCTTTTCCAATATTTTGCAATACCTTCCCATAGCTAAGATACAATTTAACTGATTTTGGAGGTTTTTTCCCCCTGAAAATGGATAAGCAATTTCCAAGCCTCTGTGCGGAATATGCGTTGCTATATAATACATAAAATAATTCAATTGAAGGAGCCACTCTAATGAACAAGAGACATTCAAGGGCATTCCTCTTTTCATCTGGCAACCAAGAAAAGGCAAGATTAAAGTGCCTTATTTTTCTATCCATTCTGTCCCTTCTTGTTCAACGATATGGACTGTATAAGAAAACATTTCAACTCAAAATATACCCTAAGCAACAGTGGCAAAGGGAATGGTTCTGTGAATACTACATTATTATGGCACTGTAACAATCTGTGGAACAAAGTCTTGCCTTCATTGATGTTTACCCAACAATTCTCTAGTGAAAGCTTCATATATTCTTAGAACCAAAAGCTACCCAGATCTGACAATGTAAAACCCTGTTTTGTTCCCATCTCTCTTTCTCTTCTGTAATACTTGGGGACATAGGAGAAAAAAAAAACCACTTACTTATTGTTGAAACAAACATGATGCAGAAACCAGCAAACATGGGGACCTGATAGCCTATCCTGGAAGACAAGATCAATACCAAGTTTTGACTTTTTACACATTTTTCTGTATCTACAACCAATGTTTCATTTCTTTAGGAAACTGAAAATAATATTTAATAACAGAGTTAGGCAACTTTTTTGAAGTTCAGAGAAGAATTTTGAGGTGGCAAGCATCTGTGAGGAGATGTTGTTCATGTAAAATGAGTGGAACCACACACAAAAAATCAGATTGTTGCCAGACTACAAGCTTTGTTTATTTCGGCAAGGATGAAATATATTCTGGTTCTTACCTTAAATTAACCCTATCTGTAAAACATTATAAATCAATAATTACATTCAAGAAAATGGTTCAGTGAGAAAACACAATATATAGCACAAAACTTTTAATATTGAAACAAAGCTTATAATACTGTAGCCAATGATGGGAGTTTCCCCAAAGCCAACAAGATGGTTGACATTTATGAGAGCATTGTGACACAAACCCATGATTTCTGCATAGGCCCAAATGATGTCAGCAATCTCTTTATAGTTCTCTACAGATTATAAATAATTTATTTCAAAACTCACAATTAATTTTATGAACTTAGTGTACAGAATCACATATCGATAATGTATTAGTACCATTAGAGAAATACAGAAATAGAAGGACTACAGAGATGTACACACAAATTCTCTGATGTTCCAGGAGATGTTTCTGCATGAGATGCTAAAACAAGTAAGGCTCGAGGCCATTTTCTATTAATTCTTCATCAAAACATCAGATCAGCACCAGATGATATAAATACAAATTACTTTGATTTTGCACCCAATGAAAATAAAATAGGGAAACTTTCAGACAAGTTTGTGTAGCAAACTTGTCCGCTACAGTTGCTCTACTCTTGTCTAATCTGTTCCAATCACAGAATTGTTGGGAACAATGCTGGGAACTTTGCTGGGAACTGTTAAAAAGGAGGAAAGGTAAACCATCTTGGTAATACTACGAAGGAAACTACATAGCTAAAATCATTCTGAGTTGTAGCTAAACTAAGGAGGGAACTATACTTTTATAAAAGCCTAGAAACCCTTCATGATTTTTTTTTTGCTGAAAATGAATAAAAATGAACTAGTGATTTCAATATTCATTGATTAAAAAGGTTTGTAAAGGAAAGAAGCAAACAATGATATACCGTATAATTTGGAAGGAAGAGAGAGATGTCAATTATTATGCTTATAATTGCCAAAAAGAAAACCAGAAGTGCTTCTTTACATTTCTTTTTCTTTTGTCATCTTTCTTTCTTTCTTTTTTTTTTTGATCTTTTGTATATACTCTTACTACTTTTTCTTTTATGTTTCTGTAGTTTCTTAAAGCGTTCTTCGAATAAAAACCCTTTTTTAAAAAAGGAATTGAGCTGAACTCAAGGGCATCTCATATTTTTACGAGAAATTCAAATGAATATTGCAGTTGCATCTAAAATACTTACATAAATTAGATCTAACCATTCCAGGATCTATATGTTTATATCAGGTTGTTCGATCCATATATCATAAGCCCATTCAGCATGTAAGCCATGCTTTCTCTGTTACTCTAAATAAAAATTAATCCTAGGTTTCTGCCCTCTAACACAACAGTAATACTTAGCAGATTTTAATATTCAAAGTGCAATGTAAATATTACCCTACTCTCCTGCTATTTAATCTAAAACAACTATTTTATTTACTTTAAATTAAATATCGGAAAGGAATAGATTCAGGGTTCATTCTATCACTGAATTTTTTATTTCCTAATATTTTAAACTTTTCAGTTTAGAATTTAGCTAATGGAATTGCTATTGCTTTTGATGTTTTACTGTTTTATGTCCTTTGGTTTTATTTCTTGTAGAAGTATGTGGGACATCACATATAACATATACTATATAAACATAATTAATATTAATAACCATAATGTTTTTTAAAAACTGTTTTACATTACATAAAATAGTGGGTGAACACAAATTTGTGTTTATTTGTTTGCTGTGCTATGCTTCTCCAATCCAGAGAGATTCTGAATGGCTTCTACTCTATTCTTTCAATAAGTCCAAAATAACACACACACACACACACACACACACACACACACACACAGAGTCACAATCTGATAACTAACAGTAGCCAAGAAAATTAGAAAGAGAACTATGGTTACCAAGATAACATTCAGGCACAAACCAGAATGTGAGCTCTACCTCATACCAGATCTCTTCCTGGGGCTTTATAAAACAGTTTTACAGCTTTATCAAAACCCAGTAAGTTGGGATTAGTCTGATCTCTAGAAATACAAATGTTTCAAAGAAGAAGGAATAACTGAGAAAGCTCTTGGACTATGTAGACTGAATGACTCAAGAAAAGTATACCTCATTTCATCTGAATCAGGAGTGTCAAACTCATGTCAACAGATTGTCATGTGACGCATTGCAACTTTTTTCCTCTTCACTAAGTGGGGGTCACCACTAAACCAGAGGTGGGTGCAGAGTGTGATGCATCTGGCCTGCAGGCCACAAGTATGACACCACTGATCTGAATGGACAGGTAAAACCATTTGGAGAAGGCAGTGCTGTAGATATTAAACTTCTGAACCACAAAGTCTTTAAAGATAATATGTGCCAATTCCAAAATTGCACCTGAAAGCAAACTGGCATCCAGTTCACTCTCAAGATAGAGGTGTTATATGGAAGGAATGTAGCAGTTATATTGCTACTTGTATTCTGTAGAATAAATTACAATAATTCCATGGGAGATGACTAAATCAAGAATGATTGTAGGATTTTTCAGTTCAGAAATATTTTCCACAATGGATATAACTCTACAAAATAGCTGTCATCTTCTCTTTAGACAGAAACCATGAGTCCAAAATTATTCTGAAATTACGAATCAATTCTCCACAATGAAATATAAACCTATCCAGAAGATAACATCTCTTGAATCAGAAGGTTTATGTGCCCATAATCACTGTGTCATGCTATTAATATGCTGTTTTATAGAGGTTTTTTAGTCATGCTTTAATAGTGTCTATCAATATGATCATACTAACTTTTTTCCTATAGCTTTATTGTATGTGGCACAATATGGTATTGTATGTGGTATTGCTGGAAAAGTATGAAATTGTGATGATATATTAAAACCGTGGTGCCACTCTAATGCTTCTAATCAAGCCTATCACAGAACAATATGAGCCTGCCTGAATTTTTATTTTTTCAGGAGGAACGTCAACCATATTTGATCAACAAACTGAACAACAAATCCATCCCATAGTCATTTCTGTCTCTGGTTTTATCAACTCTTACTTGAAGGCATTTATAGTAACAATAGCAATAGACTTATATAATGCTCCATATGCTTTACAGCATTCTCTGGCTGATTTATCAAGTCATCCCCAAACAATCTGGGTCCTCATTTTACTGACTTCAGAAGGATGGAAGGCTGAGTCAATTTTCAACCCTGGCAGGATCGAACTCCTGGCTATGGGCAGAATTGGCCTGCAGTACTGCATTCTAACCACTGCAAAACCAAGTGCATAACAAGCTACCTTAGGAGGATGTTCTTTGAAAAGTAACAAATAATTAAATATGTTTATAATTTAAAAATTTATTTGAAAGCTTGGCTGGAAGGAAGTGCATAATTCCCACTCACCACTCGCATATCATTAATGAAGAGATTGCAACAATTGTACTACATAAGCTACCATTCCGTATTTCATTTCTAGTTCTCATTATCTGATATCTGCACTAGCTAAAAAAAAGTTCACTCCTTCTACAAAGACATCTATCTATGGGTGCCAGTCAAAAAGCAGAAAGGAACAAGTTAAAAATTATTTAAAATAAAATAGATGGTAAATAGAAGGCTGATTTATTTAGAGATGATATAGTGCAGATTTATTAGCAATTCATTTTAATAATATGTATCAGTGAAAACAATCAATAAACTAAATAAGAAATAAGACACATAATAAAGCAAATATTTCTCTAAAAAATAAATACACATAGAATAGAACAATAGAATACAATAGAACAAATGAAGTATGTTTTATTACATAAGGGGGAAAAAGAAAACATACCTGTTTGTCATTGGTCCTATAAAAGGGTTAGTAAGGAACTGGACAGTTGCTTTGGAAGCAAAAAGCAAACCAACTTCTACATTTTCATTCACCAGTTCTTTGTCTTTCTTTGGACAGTCTGAGGAGGATGGAGTGGTCTTAGTCATGTTTACCACCATTTGCTCTGTCTGAGCATAATAATAATCTTCTGGCCTTGTTCTTTCAGAATTATTTCCAGTAACTATAGTTGAATTGTCATAATAAGAAAAGATGCTTTGCAATCTGTTCGAGTTGACAGAAGGAGTTTCTGGTCTAATGGTTTGGACATCCGTTACATTTTTGGGGTGTCTAATGCTATACAAATAACTTGGTATTATTGGCACTGAAAAAGCAAAGAGAAAAATTGTCTCATAAAGGCATATACACATGTCATAATTAAACATAACAAAAATAAGCACAAGGCTGCACTGTTTCTTTCGTAAAGTATATGAATGAAAAAATAGCTAGTTTACAGAACTTTTCATCATGGAGAAATGATTATGTTTGGTTTTATCAAACTAATTTTATTTCAACAGAAGAGCTGGGAAAAGCAGTTTAAATCTGATCAAATTTTGTACTCTCTTATCCAGGCTTTTCATTGTTCTTCATATTTAATCTTACTGTATAAGAAAGACAAACCCACAAGTTTGTTCATAAAATGATTGGAATTCAAGCAGCCACTCATTCTTTTCTTCATGGAATGAAAAAAAAATCTGGTAAGACTTATCAATATTCAGTCCAACATCAAATTTCAATTAAAAAAGATTAATAGAATTACAGGAAAATATATTTAAGTCTTCCCCAATTTTCTCAGAATTCTGCAAAAGTATTTCTCATATGGTTGAAATAGGGAGTTGAATTTTAAAATGGAAAAACTTCTAGAAAATTGATATTAAAATTATGTGTAAGCTGATTTTTGTGTTCCCCAGCATTAATATGATTCGAATAAAATACTTCCAATCCTTTAAAAGCTAAAGATTAAAATCCTATGCTTGTTATGCCCTTATTCATTTATATGCCCTTTACCAAAAGCAGTTGTTTGCAGTGCATGGTATAAACTTCAAAAAAGCATCCTAATTAGATCAAACACAATAAGCATCAAATGTAGAAGTAAAAAGGCTGCAATGACAAATCACCCTCTATAAAGTTCACCTGGAAACAAAATACTAGTCTTATAAAAATAACAATAACCTGGTATGTAAATACATGCAATATTGATACCAATTAGTTGTCCAGGAAACACCATAGAAAAAGGATGATTTCTCCTCTTCATAATGGTATTCAAGGAATTACTATTGTATCTTTTATATTTTTAGTTATTTCAGGAAAATAAGATTCTTTTTTTTTTTTTTGCAAAACTGCTAAATAAAATATAAACAAGTAAATAAACAAAAATAATATTTTTAGTCTTGACTTTCTTAATTGGAACACAAGGTAATAATTATCTACAACTGGTTGCATTTGATATTTCTTCAAGAATTTTGAAAGTAAAATTATTTTTGTATTCAGCCTATAAAATAGTCTACTTGATCTCTGAAGAACAGGAATCAAGAATACTTATTTAGGATTGGATTTAGACTGTTAATCTTCATTAACCTGAGATTTAGATTAACTAATATTCCACATTAACTTCAATTAATGTGCACTTCTGGTTTTATAAATAACTCAGTAATTAACTTCCTATTTTTGTCATGAACATCTAAGGTTCCAAGTAGCTCTGGAAAAGACTCAGATCTAATATTCTGAACAGTTGTTGCAATTAACAAAGACAATATTAAGGTAGATAATCTCCTTAATACATTCTTTACAAATGTACATAATAGGTGTTTTCCAGATAAAGAAATATGATAGTTTAATAAATTACACACAGGCTAATGGTCCTGTGTAAAACCCTAGATGAGTCCTGTATAAATTTCAAGTCAATTTACTTCAGATGAGATAGTAATTATTTTAAGAAATTAAGGAAACAGAAAGAACATGAGTAAATATGGCAATCTGTATATGGTTGAAATTCCTAGCAGCATCCTAAATATATAAATGTGTGAGAAAGAAAATGAGGACTTTTAAAATAAGAGATAGGAAAAACTACTTGGCAGGGGATATTAATGACAAAATTATCAATTGTTTAGAATAGATGAATCATGTTTTGCAAATGTCTGAATCTAATTACTGTGTAAATAATCCTATTTATTCAGGAAACCTTCGAGTTGAGATAAATGAATGGCCTTTAGCAAGTACATAATTGAAAAACTAGTGATATGGAAATAATTTACAAAGGGATATTTCCATACCTTAAAACAAAAAGATAATTTTGACATGAATGTAATATCAAACACATAAAAATGTTAATATGTCAGAGCATAACCAATTTTCTCAGGAATTGTTGCTGTTAAAGGAAACCTAGTGGACAGAAGAGCCATAAATGGCTATTATTTATATAGCTGTTCAAATAACCACGCTTGCTAGGTGGGAAAACTATGCAGAGAAAGGCATATTCCACCAGGAAGAGCAAGGGAAAATGGAATAGGTGGGAAGACTTGATAAGAAAAATAAGGAAGATGTGATGATGCTAAGTTGCAAAACTACTTATTCCAATTTATGATCTCAAATTTAATGTTACAAATTACACTGCAAAAACAACATCTTGAAGATTTACTTGATATCAGAGCAAATTTAAATTGCCATAATGAAGTCAAATTTCAACAAGTGTTTTAAAATATGTTATGAAAATATTTTTATATATTTCCTCAATAAACATGTATACCATTTGACAGCTACAAACAATTTCATATGTGAATAACTTTTCCTCATATGTCTCCTCAGAGTCAGTTTCATTTAAATCAATGGACATATTTCCTGATACATTGGTGCAGGATTGCTAAATTAAACCATGTTACTTTATATTGAACCAAACAATAACAATGCTGAAATAGCTATCTTTTTTATGGGAATGGAATTAGAATGGGGAAAAAAACAAGAATTGGTCATGCTTATGCACAATTCAACAGTTTTCAGAGATAATTGACAAACTACATTTAGGATATTAGTTAACCCGAAAAGTCTGTTGGACTATAAGCATTTGGGGGATATTAAAATCTGAAAAGCCCCTGATGAATAACACTTAAATTTTGGAGTCTGTAGTTGAAATTCTGTGTTGTTTTTAATTTTGTCTTGATAATTGTATAGAAACTCTAGTAAAAAAAATGGAAATAAAATAATTAAACTTGTAGAAAGACAAAAAAACAAGTACAGAGTTCTAAATGATGGTTATGTTGTCTTAAACGTGGAAATTCAAACTGGTTAGAGCAAACATAATTATACACTATGAATCCATTCAATTCATTTGACCAAGAGATTATAAGAAATGACATAAAAGTTTTAAAAGATTATTTCATTTTAATGTAAGATGCATTTTCATGAAAAAGTAATAATATACACAAAACCATGATTTACATTATAGAAATGCTAAAGTATTAACACAACTTGACATTTATTTAAATTTCTATATACAAAATAGATTTCAAAATTATTCAATTGTACTCATTCTGATTTAAATACATATTTGAATCATCAAATCTGGGGCATACACAGTACATTTCTGTGATAAAAGTTTTTGTTTGTTTGTTAATTCTGTGAATGCTTTTTCATCTTTATAATTTTTTGATTGAAGAAATGCCCCCTGTGCAATGGTATGTAACAATGACCTCAAGAGTCAGGACAAAGAAATGCTGTACGGAGAATGTCCAGAAAGTCTATTTGCCTCTTAAAAAAAGCACCTTTAGGACAACCATGACCTAGATGACTGAGAATCTCCATAGACATGCCCAGAGAATGGTCAGATAACAAAAGGCATAGTCTACAGCTCAGCTGCATAATGAGAAGAGAAAGAGGCTCAGGAGGGAGCATCCCTGTTTCTCAAACTGAAAAGGAGATGGTGAGAGATTTGTACTTTCAGACTTGCAAGAATTTATTAACTTAACCTTGCAATAAAATAGAATTAACTCCTCTAGTTATGTTTCCTGTCTGGTATATACCTGAAAAGTCTGATACCTGTTTTGTAAGAGTACTGCCTTGCCAATTGCTATATGAGCAATAAACAAAGCAGTTCATCACCACTGAATAAAAACAGAAGCTTTGTGTTACCTGAAAACAAATCTTGCTTCAAACTGTTTTATTACTTATAGCAATAAAAGAAGATACCAAATGTAAAATTTGCCTCCAGTAGATGTGAAGCCAATCCTTTACAGTAATCCTTTTAGAATAAAATATTTCCTCCTTTGATAAGAACACAGTGTTTAATTCTCTGATCAATGTTCATACATACAAGCCATCATGCAAGCTAATTCAATTTCTTGCTGTTTCCATAATGGCTAATTGTTGTAACACAGAAAACCTAAACCATAAAAAAATGTAAGGCTGAAAGAGACAAAGTCTCTTTCATCGGACATGCCATGCAAACTTTTTATCTTTCCTGTCATTTTGTTTTACAAAAACCACAAAGGAAGGAAATGAATATAGATACACACATACACAGACACACACATGCACAGACATACACACTTCATGCAGAAGTTTAAGGCTACCCAGAAGCAAAGCAGTTAAATATTTATAGTATGAGGAACTTTTTACATACCAACTACAGTCAGCAGCATGTTGTCCAAGAGCAGAGCAATGAAGACAATCATCAAGATTAATTTCCGGGACTGCCGACTCTCTCGGAGCCAATTCAGCACACTGAATTCATGCCAAGCCATGGTTTAGTTCTCTCAAATTATGGCTTATAAAATAAACATTAAAAAACAATATTTTAATACAAACTAGAATTTAAAAGCTTTTTCTTTTTCTTTTTCTTTCATGGCACTCTTTTTAAGGAAGAACATAATTCCATAATCTGCCACCTCTATGGCTACATTTCTTTCCCTTCATTTTCATGGGTGTCTGTCATTGCTGCTTCTGCTTGACTATTTCCTTATGTTATCTAGCAAAGTATTTTTTTTCTTATCAAGAATAAAACCATAAATGATGACTAACATTGCTGTCAATATTTCAACACCAAGTTATTATACAGAAGTTTTGTCTTTTGTTAGAGCTGGCTACCCACATGTAAAAATAGAGTGTGCAAAATCTAATTAATCACCGTTTATAGAGAACAAAAATAATCTAAAAATAAAACCAGATGGACTAGTCCACTAACATACAAAGAGATATAAAGTTGTTCATGAACTAACAGAAATTCTTGATATCTTAAACTGGCTTTGTTTACGGTGCATACTTTTGTTAATTAATCAGCTCGGTTTCACTCTAGGCGAAGAGCTTCAGGCACTTATGCTTTTATTTAAAAGTTTTTCAACCAGTGCAATATAGACATGTATCCAGAAAATTACCCTTGATTATAGTTTGTTTTCACCCAATATCCATCTCTAAATATCTCTACTTTTAATTTCTCATTGTTTAACATAATGTGGCAATTTTGCCTAAATAACAAACAACAAATATTAACAATAAATGTAAAAAGGGGGATTACTAACATTTGATATCTCAGAACCTTGCTTGTTTTGATACTCCAGATGCATGCATCCATTATGGACCCGAACTTTAATTCTACAACTTGGGTTTCATTTCAAGAAAGAGTAAATGGAAAGCTGGCTCAAATATTCCTTTTTTTAATAGAGAGGTCCCAGGAAGAAACAAAATTGTGTACAATGGATTTCCCCATACAGAAATAAACCCTAAAACAAATTCACCCCAACTAATATTCATATTCTGCACTAACTGACATACAACATCATCACAATGATTTTTTCCTCAATATCCCTGTGAAGATTCATAAGCTGAGTTATAAGAGGTGGTACCGGTAACATTGCATGAATTTTGATCATTGTCGCTAATCACAGTATAATATAAAACTACAAGTATACAAATTGAATTTCACACATACTGTTTCATTCTACATTTTAAAGAGCTCACTATATTTGCATTCCTAGTTTTTCATTCTTACTCAATTGTTAAAACTGATGTATCAAGAATCAGATGAGAAAATGTCTCTTCCTGGTCTGTATTTCAATACTGAAAACAGACGTCAAGGATGAACCCCAATTGTTTCTGCCATTCCTTCCCAATTGTGTCTAAAAACACATATATCCACAATGCTCTTTCTCTAGATTAATTTCTGAACCGACAGTTTTAATTAATTCGAAAGTTCAGATAACGTTAAATATAGGAAGGGAGGGAGGGAGGGAGAGAGATTCTAGAATTGCCACAATTTTTATGGCACCAGCCTTGATGGAGTTTTGTCCCCTTTATGAGATGCACTAGGAAGGAGTGCCATCCCTGGGTACATCTCCAGATATTTCTCTAAGCAGGTGATGAAATCTTGTCCACAAAAATTAATCCACTAGTTTGTAAAGTGCGATTAAGATACCTCGTCCCTTTGGCTGCAGTCAAAAACCGATGAAGTTTTGAGAGGGGAGAATCGAAGGATAGTGACCAAAGTGGATGCGCGGGCTCTTCAGTCCTTTTTTTTTTTTTTTTTTTTTAATGCTTCGTCCGGCTCCGAAAACCAATCTTTGTACCGGTCTCTCCCATCATTCTAGAGAGACGAGACGAGAGAGCGCGATGCTGGAGCGCTCCAGCATCGCTCCCTCGCCTCATTCCCACCAGTTGCCTCCCCACCCACCCATCCACCCACCCACCCTCCCGCCCTTTGCCATCGCTTCCCTTCCCGCCCCGGCCGCTCTTTTGAACTGCCGCCTCACTCTGCCCGAGCGTCTCCCGGTTGTCGCCTCTCCAGCTCTCGGTCCAGAAGCGCACCGCCAGGTTTCCTTCACTCACCCCAAGCTCCCGGACTTCCCGCGTCCTTCGTCCGCTCGTTTCCCTTCGCCGCGCGCAAAAGACTCCACGCACCCTTCCCAGACGACCAGGCTCCCCAGACGCAGCCCTGAGCTTCGACTCGCTCGCTCACTGCCGGAGCGCCAATGCCACGCCAAAGAGCCCCGGTGCCTCAGAGCAGCTCCGCTCTTCCTTGACGTCACGCCCGATTCTTATCTCTCTCCTCTTCGATGTTGCTGGCTGATGGATGCCAGCACGCCAACCAAAGCGTTGCCTGGTCACCCCCTCACACACACACACACACACACCCGTCCCTACCCACCCCCAAATAAATTATAGGTAGTCCTCCCTGCTTGGGGGCATCTTGTTTCCTCCTCCCCCCCCCCGCCCATTCTCCTCGCTCAGTCTCAAAAGTAAGCGGGTTCCTCGTGCCTGGAAGAAGGAAGATAGAAGTTGCCTTGTGGAAAACCTCTGCAGAGCCTGAGGTGCTTTTTGCAAGCGTCTAGCTTTAGAAGCCCGAGAAGAAATAACCATGGCTTGCAGTGCAGATGGCTTCTCCGCCACGCTCCTCGGGCAGCTGCTGCGCGAGCGGTAAATATTAGGAAGACAGTGTGCCCAAAGCTCATTTAAGCCAGCTGGCTTTACTGGCGTCTCCATCTTCGGACGCCGCGCATAGGAGACTGATCTGCTTTGTCTAATGTTAAAAGCACTGAAACATACTTGAATAAAAAGCACTGTTTGCCTTTGGGGCTTTTTCCTCACTTGCGCTTTCCATCAGCACCAGATTGCCCTAGCAATCTCCAAGGTGCCTCCTTCGGCCACAGGCGCAGGCCTCGTTATGTTCCTGGCAGAGAAGTTAATTAATTTATACCTTTCTCTTTGATCTCCACTGTAGCGGACACAACATCCGTTAGAGAAAAACAGGTCCTGCTACATCACGAAAGGAAGGTGAAGTGTTGCAAAGTATGTCTTGGCAGAGCAAGAAAGTGTGCCCAGGCCACCTTACCTTAGGCTACTAGTCAGTAAGGTGTACCATCCATGGGACTGACCAGAAATTGACCCGTCATTGGTCTGAATGTACTGGTAGCCAACTTGAGAAGGCATCTGATTAGCAAGGCACCCTGGGCTTTGGAGAGTTCTGGACAGAGAGAGCTCTGATGTCATTTTTGGGATTTATGAGCTACTCACAGTTCTGAGTCTCCTACCACAGCTGAGACCACTTTGGCCTTTACTTTTCATACTGCAGATGAACATTTGGAAGGGACGTTGTAGGTCACCCAGTCCAACCCTCCCCCCTGTCCAAGCAGGAGACCCTACACCATTTCTGACAAATGGCAGTCCAATCTCTTCTTGAAAGTCTCAAGGGATGAAGCTGCCACAACTTCTGAAGGCAAACTATTCCACTGATTGATTGTTCTCACTGTCAGAAAAGTTCTCCTTATTCCAGGTTGAATCTCTCCTTGATCAGTTTCCATCCATTATTCCTTGTCTGGCCTTCAGGTGCCTTGGAAAATAGCTTGACCCCTTCCTCTCTGTGGCAGCCCCTCAAAAATTGGAACACTGCTTTAGTGAACTTCTCACTTTTACTTGAAGTTACACTCATTGTTAAGCACGAGATATTTATTACCTGTTTCTGCCCTGGGTGTTCTGTCCCTTATCTTTCTAGTTTGGATCTCCCAGACAACGCTGGCTTATTTTTAAAGATCAAGATCTATAGAGACCTTCTTTCACACCTCGTTTGCACCTGGCCAGGGCTCTCATAAGCAAGTTTGAACTCCACTTTTCTTTTTAAAGACAACTTTTACTGTTTAACATGTTCCCACGGGCTCCATGGAGAACACGGCCTTAATCTTACCAGTTCCAGATAAGAACTCCTATGCCTATTTCCAAATATAACGCTAACCTTACCTATTTCTCAGTCCTTAAGGAGTTTCACATATTTTCTTCTTTAGCCAAAAGTATTTTACTATCTGCTGGGGGCTCAGGACCCAACCTACATTTGCTTGTTTCCCCCAGATAATCTCACCTGTATTGTGGTTCCTCAATTATGTATTTTGCCATTTTTCAATGCACAAATTTATCATTCTGTTCTTACTTAAACTTTTAATCCAGGGGAGTAGGTTTTCCTCACACCACTGGCTCAATAACTACTCTAAAGGGTATTTTCACGCCCTTACGTGTTAGAGTCACCCCTAAGGGTTCGCTCTACCTCCTGCAGCAAGTAAGTTCGCTACAACAACTACAAGAATTCCCCATTCTTGTCGAGATGCCCTAACCTGTGTAACTGCCCCTCCTATAACCTTGCCTTCCCCAGCTTCCTCCCAGGGGTCTTTGGAGGCCCCTCTGAAAATGCCCTCCTCTTCTACCTGGTCCCTCTTCCTTATTCCTTTCAGGAGATTCACCCTTCCAATATCCTTCCTTTTTATAAAGGGTGCATTGGTTGCGTCCTAACCCTGACCTGTTGCCCCTAGCCGAATTACCTCCCCTTTCCTTGTGGGTTCACATCATAGCAGCTACCATTAATTCAGCCTTTCGTTTCATCTTTTGGTCTTTCTTTTGCTCCTCCTCCTTTTCTCTATTCACAAAGGCTTTCCTTTCCACTTCCATGAGCTCACTCATGGGTTTACCTAGGGCCCCCTCAAGTTGTTGCAACTTACGACGTATATCTGGGGCACTCTGCGAGATGAATGCCATGGTTAGCATTCGAGTGTTTGCCGGGTCAGTGGGATCAATGGGAGTATACATACGGTAAGCGTCAATAAGACAGGTATAAAATGCTTCGGGGCTTTCAGTGTGCCTATGGGAGGCCACCCCAACGCAAATGTTGACCACTCTCCCTCACAGAACACCTGCAGTTTATGCCTGCTCCACTCAAGGCCATAATCCTGAGATTCATACGCTTCCTTGAAATGTTTTAGCATGGACTCCAGCGGGGTCAGGGGCTTACTCTCACCTCCACCCATGAGCCACCCAAGTCACCAGACAAGACAATTGGAAAAAGGGATTGAAGAGGAGGGTATGGGGTCCCTCCTTCTCCGAAAACACCAGGGATTTGCACACACTCCCGTCCGACCCAGGGAGCCAGATCCGCACGGTCTCTGATGGGACCTGTGGACACCACTCGCTTTCTACTGGCCCATGGCACTGGACACTCACAGTCACAAATGGGAACCACAGTAGCCACTCACCTCAACCCTTCCTGACAATTCCTCCCACCTTTGTCTAAGAGAGGGTGATCAGTCCTCTCCTCCATCCCTGCTTACAGGGAGGGATTATTCCCAAATCTAATACTTGCCTGCAGGTGTCTTCCTTCTCCACCAGCTGGCTGGAAGATGTCCTGGTCTCCTCACCTTTCACCTGTGGTTCTTGGAGGTGTCAACCACCGCCGCCAGAACAGGGTAGTCTCAGGAAGTCCCTCGGATTCAAAGGACTGATGGCGCCAGGGATGTTCCCTTCAACTCACCCAATTGCTGTCACTCGGGGTGGACCCTCCAGCGGACCTCAGAGCACCTTGTGTCCCGGCGGAGTCACCATAAATGTTGCAGCAGATCCTGTTTCCAAATCAGGACACAAGACCATGAAAGGTTGGAGAATACAGGTTTTTATTTGTGCACAAGGTTCAGAGCATTAGAATGGCAAATTCTGAACCCCTGGCTCTTCCTGAGGTGTCACTTTTATACATGTCATGACCTCAGCTTAGCCCAGAGCATTACTTTTATTAAACTATACCACCAAAGGAGAATAACATATATATCAAGAAAAGAGAAGTACATATAATTACTCATTTTATCTTACACCATCTGTTATTTTCCACCCTCGTTTACTGTACTATGGTTAGTTCCTTGGTTCAGTATCCTTGAGGTTTTACACAAAATTGTACTAAGCAAAGCCTTGGGGAACTGGGGGTCCCCTGCCAAATATGAAAGTGCTTTGTATGTAATTTTCCCATTGCTTCACTATCATGTCTCTCTTGGTCCTTTTCTTCACTAGACTAGTCATATAACCATCCTTCATATGTTTTACTCTCCAGTCCTCTAATCATCTTGATTTCTCTTCTCTGCACTCTTTCTAGAGTCTCAATATCTTTTTTATAGTGTGGTGACCATGTTGTCTAGTAGTTCCTCCTTCAGGCTCTGGAACTTCTCTAGCTTATACTCCTTCTTTCTGATGTTGCTGTCACTGGGCACTACTACATATATCACCATTGCTGTCTTGTGTTTTTACCCTCATTTGGGGCATGCATTTCCAATACCAAAGTCTTAGATCCATGCAGATTGATTTCCACTCCCTTCTACCCCTCAACAAGTCTGCTATGCTTATCAGTCAAAACAAATTTTGGCTTTATACTTAAAACAATTCTATTTCTTTTTTTAGTAAAATAAATTCCACACCCAAAATTTTATAAATCAAATTTTCTCTTGTTTTCTAATACATGTTTTGTCAGTAAATTATATCTTGTTTTAATTTTTTCAAACAATGAAAGTTTTTTTCTCTTTTGATGAGCATTTATATTCCACATTAAAGCATTTGTAATCCATAATTAATCCAAAAAAAAAAAAAAAACAGAAAAATTGATACTCGTGCTTTCTAATTTAGTATCATCCCTTTCAGGTCCCTGTCATTCTGTTGAAGCTTTTGCATACTTCCCCCTTACAACTCCATCCGAATCTTCCCCACAATTCTTTACATTTTCTAGAAATGTCCTTGCCTTCTGGGCAGAATTCAGTTGAAACTCCTAATTTTTAAAAGTAAAAATCACAGTTTCCAATCTGTCCCATTGAAATGGAATCTTTTTTTGTTTTAATCATTCAGTCAAAAAATAATATTTTCTTCTCTTAATATTCTAAAAGGAATCTCTTTGCATCTTTATTATGTTGCATCTGTTGTGAGAATTCAGTGACTACACACTAGTAATGTCTGTATTGTCTGTGGACAATCTACATCAACATCCATTCCTCCAATCTTTTTTAAAAAGTTCTTCTGATCAGTTCTTAGAACTAGTTATTTCTGGAATTATCACAGCAAGGGTAACAGTCTTGACATATTGCTCCATTATCTATCTCCATACATTTCTCTATTATCATTATAGCATCTTTATAACATCATCCAGATATCCCTGAATCTTGCCCTCATAAACACTATTTTCACACAATGGATAGATGGTTCTAGAACAATGTTTCTCAACCTCAGCCACTTTAAGATGCATGGCCTTAAATTTCTAGAATACTCCAGCCAGCACATGCTGATTGGGAAATTCTGGAAGTTGAAATCTACACATTTTAAAATTACTGAGGTTAAGAAACATGCTGTACAAGGTATTATATATCCTCCTGTCCGATTTGTTCTGATGATGAGTGCCAGAATTTTTGGGCAATAAAATAGAAGGAGAGAATTTCACCCATGCAATATTCATAGTTGTCTAGTGAACCATGAAGCAGGGATTTTTCTGTGCTGCTCACCCTCTTCTTAAATAACCATCTCTGCTATCCCTAACTACAGATTTGCTAATCACATCATGACAAATCCACTCTTCAGTCTACATTTTTCTTAACTTTTTTTAACCATGCTGAACAGCTGAAAGCTTGCTTGCTATTTTACAACATTTCAATTGGTCCTAATAAAACTATTTCTTGAGTTACATGAAGAAATAAAAATATTGTAAATCAATATATAATCTCTTTCTCTCCCTCTCTCCATTCTTTCTGCTACCCTCTTTATACACACATCTTTCAATTTTCCAATAGAAAGCCAAAGATGTATGTGTTGTGATTGTAAACAGATATTTACTGAAATTTAAATTGGAATCCAATTTAAATCCACAACAAAGAGGAAAGAAAACCCTTATTTAGTCAAAGCTACATTACTGTCCTTTTATAAAATATCAATAGCATTGGGAGGAAAGGGATAATTTATACATTAGCAATACTTCAAAGAAAAAAATAAGTCTTTGGCTGCAATGCAGTCAGATTTTCAAAGAGAATTCCACATATTGTGCATTAGGAGAGAAGAAAGAGATTTCCTTATGACAGGATATATTGTAAACATCTTGCCATAAAAAGATTTCCTCTCTAGCCTGTAACTGTTTATTCTGTTCCTTCTATCACCTTTTCCTCAGTGCAGTGCATGGTGATGATGGCTATTTAGTACTGCTCAAGTTTGAATCATTGGTTTTTCTAGTCTCTCAAGCTCTTTCTGCCTCCAAGGAGCTGACATTCTCACTGCCAGATACAAAAGCCGATATATATTAAAAGGGATCTTGCCAGCACCTTTAGAACAAGTGGCTGAAATTGTTTCTGAGAGTACTTATTTGTGCACAGATATATTATTAATACTTACATGGTGGTAACATCTAAAGGTTATTGTGCTGGATTTTCACTGTACATTCAATGGAAAATCAATTATATTTAATCAGTCTATTTTTCCATGGGTGTGACTGAAAAACTGATGCCCTTGTTAATTTGATTATTGTATGGTTTGGATCATGTTCACAAGTTCACTCAATGAGTGAAAACTGGTTTGAACCAGTACATCATTTTGCCCTCAAGAATTTGCAAAGCAGTTAGCCAATTTCTACCAATTTCGACATACGTGGATATTTTTAAATATGCTATTCATTGCAATGACTTAGTGTGTTTCCAACCAAGATGGATCGATGACATCATCAAGTATTACAGGTCCAACTGGCTAACGAAAGTTCAGGGACCATATTGGTTGGAAACATGTGCAAGAGACCTTCATCCTGCCATGGATAGAAAGTGGCTAGAATGAAAGTGCAGGTAATCAAATGACATTTTTGTGGAATCAACAGAATATTATTGTGATTTTTAACTTTTGATTAATTAAGATCTATTAACATTCAATAATAATATTAAAATAATATTGCTGTGTTCAAAGTTCAAACACATGTTAGTTGAGAACACACCATATAGATTTTACACACTAAATCATTAACAGTGTTAAGCCTGGTTTCCCCAACCAGGGTTAGGGAGACAAGCTAAACAGAATGTGCAGCTTAGTCAGATAGGCACACAGATAAATGAGTGAGCTAAGCTTGTATGTTTATTAACATACAGTAAAAATGACAGATACGCTTGTGCTATCAAATATATAGTTTATTCCATTATGAGTTCATAGCATAGTCAAAATAACAGTCCAATAGTCATGTATCATTAAGTCAGTCCATTCAGGGATATTCAGTTAGCAAAGTCCGTATAGAAATATCCTATGTCAATTCACTTACAAGTCTGTCCTTTGTTTTCTCTCCCGTTTGAGCAATGCAGACTTGTTTCCTTGCAGTAATCAGGGATCATCAAAGCCAGAGAGCGAGCAAGCTGCAGCCTTGCTTCTTTTAAAGTGCTTTCACAACCACTCCCTTAATTACTATCCCACAGTTAAAGTTGCAGACACTTTAACATACAAACTATGATTACATATTATTATTTACCAAAACCAGTTAGGGTAAAACAATGTTATCCCTAACATTCTCCCCTTTTAGAAAATAATAATATAACTATTTACATCTTTAAATCATATTTGTTAGAACTCTCTTTAAACTTAGTTACTTCTTGAGCTTTTGTAAATTGATCTGCAATGTTTTCTTCCGTCATGTAGTATTCCAATTTAATTAGCCCATTCTTTACAGATTCTCTAACATTTAAGTATCTTAAGTCAGTATGCTTTGATCTAGTTTTTACAGCAATACTAGTAGCTAATTTTATAGCTGCTTGGTTATCTTCGTACACAATAATGGAATCTTTTACAGTTATACCCATGTCTAATAATAACTGTTTGTACAAAATCAAGTCAGTGCATAATAATGACAGACATGAAAATTCCGCTTCCATCGTGGACAAGCTGATATGCTGTTGTCTGATTGACCTCCACCCTATTAGTGTCTTACCAAATAATATAGCCATCCCAGATGTTGATTTTTTAGTGTTTATATCAGTTGCAAAACTTGCATCTGCATAGGCACTAAGACTCAAATCACCCTTTGGTTCTATATACAATGCATGGTTCATTGTTCCTTTAAGATATCTTAAAATTCTCTTCAATGATTGCCAATGACATTGATGTGGATCAGAATTAAAACGTGCCAGCTGATTTACACTATAAGCTATATCTGGCCTTGTCCAATTGCTTATATATGATAAGCTACCAATCAATGATTGATATATGGACTTATCAAATTTGGGACTTTGGTCATCAGTTTGGCAGACTTCCTGACTCATTGGAGTCTTTGCCGGTTTACAAAGTTCCATTTTAAACGTTTTAATTAATTGGCAAATTTTATCTTCTTGAGATATCTTAAAACCATTTTTTGTTTTGTTAATTGTCAATCCTAGATACTTTTTAATTTCACCTAAATGCTTTAATTTTATCTTTTTGGCTAATAATGATATAATCTCATTAGCTTCATTATTAGTCTTAGTTATCAAAGCAATATCATCTGTAAATAATAACAATAATGACACCGTTCCATTATTTTCTCTTTTAAACACACATGGATCTGCTAAACCAGATTTAAAACCTATATTATTTAACTCTTTCACAATATATTGGTTCCACTCAAACCCAGATTGTTTCAACCCGTAAAGACTCTTTTTGAGTTTCCAACAATCATTACTATTTACTTTATTGTCTTTTATACCTATTGGTTTTCTTAAATATATAGTGTGCTGCAATGGTGCATGTAGATAAGCAGTTTCTACATCTAAATGGTTAATGACATAGTTTTTCTTAGCTGCCCACACTAATGCTGCTCTCAAAGATGTTGCTTTAAGACTTGGTGCAAAAACTTCATCGTAATCAGATGCAGTTTGATTAAATCCTTGAGCTACTAACCTAGCTTTATGGGTAACAGTCCCATCATTTCCAGTTTTTACTTTAAATATCCATTTGCACCCAATGGATTTTTCTCCTGGAGGTAATTTAGCATCTTCATAAACTTTCATTACCTTTAATGAATTTAGTTCTTTTTCCATTGCCTTTTGCCAATTCTCCTGATCCTTAGCAGGATACATCCTAAGTTCATCTATACTAGTTGGAACTTTAGTTACTTGGCAAACTATACTTACTTGATATCTATCAGGTGGTCTAGTTATACGTGTAGTACGTCTAGGTATTACAGGATTTACAGGTGGACTTTCATTTATTAACTCTTCTTGATTATCTAACTCTTCCTGATCAACTGTTTCCTCTTGTTCTGGTCCTATTTGCTCTTCATGGACTTCTTCTTTAATTGGACTTTTCTTATAACTAGTCTGATCTTTCTGCCTTTTGTAGGGTTCAATAATTACTTCATTATTTAAATCTTGCTCTAATCTATTCCATCCTACATGTTCTAGGAATTTTGCACTAGCACTGGTGTAAAATCTAGATGTACCTGGTTCCCAGAATCTATAAGATCTATGATTAGATGTATATCCTACAAAATATAATCTTTTAGCTCTATGCTGTCCTTTGTGTCTAAGTTGTGAAGGGATTTGCACCCATGCTGGTGCTCCAAATGTGTGCATGTAACTTAAATCAGGTTTTGTACCATGCCACAATGTGAATGGTAATTCACCTGTTGTTGAATTAACAACATTATTTAATATATGATTACCACACATTATTGCTTCTCCCCACAAATTGTCAGGTAATCCTGAATCAGACATCATAGTTCGTGCCATTGATTGTAATGTTTGGCCTCTTCTCTCTATAAAGGCATTATGTTGTGGCCTATATGGTGCATACATTTTATGTTGAATACCTAACATTCTTAGTCTGTTCTGGAATTTATTATTTGTAAATTCTGTACCATTATCTGTTATAAGAGTTACTAATTTCTTTTTAGTTTTCCTTTCTGCAAATTTAATCCAATTAAAGAGATTTTGATACGTTTCAGTTTTGCTTTTCATTAAATAGCAAAACCCATATCTAGAATAGTGGTCCATTATGCTTAGTATGTAACGAGCTCCTCCTACACTTGGATTTTTAGGACCTATTAAATCTGCAAATACTACCTCTAAAGGTTCTTTGGTAGTAAATCCATCAACTCTATTAGCTGGTGTGACCCTGGCCTTACTTTGATTGCAGATAGAACATTGCAAATACTTATTACAAGGTTTTAAACTTATTCCCTTAGATAATTCAACAGTTTTCTTAAGTATTTTAAAATTTAAATGCCCTAGCCTTCAATGTAACAAGTGAATACATTCATCATGAGGTTTCTTATTTTCATAAACTGTGTTAGCCACTTTTAAACCATCATCATTTAACACATATAATTCACCTCTTAAAGATGCAGTAATTCTCTTATCTTCTTTTTCAATTATGCAGTTATCTCCCCTAAATATAACTACATATCCTAGTTTAACCAAAATTCTAACTGAAATTAAATTAAACTTAAGTTGTGGTACATATAACATTTTTACATTCTCTTTTATAAAAGAACAATATGCTATACCTTGACCTTTAGCTTTCAGTTTCCAGCCATTGGCTAACGATATCTGCTGTGTACTCTTGGACATTTTAATAAAATGTTTCTTATCATTTGTTATACAATGTGATGCTCCACTATCAACCACCCATAAATTATTTTTTACAGCTCCGTTAGTATACATGGCTAACTCTAAATTTTTATTTTTCTTTTGATGACTTTTTGTATTCTGGCCAGCGTTCTGGCGTTTTGCTTTTTTACAAAATCTTGCCAAATGTCCTCTTCCTCCACAATTAAAGCACTTTTTAATTGCATATGCAGTAGGAGTTTCATTATCTTCTTTTTGAGGTTGCTGCCTCCTTAATTCATCTCTTTCAAGCCTTCTTCTGGCCTCTTCAATCAATCTGCCAGTTATATCAGTTAAAGTTAGGCTTTTCTTTGGCAATATTTCAAGGGAAGTTACGTAGTTATCATAGCTTTCGTCAAGGGAAGATAGAATTATGTAGACTTGGTGTAGTTCAGAGAAAATAAGCTCTTTCTCGTGCAGTTCTTGAAAAATGCTTTGCATAGTTTCCAAATGACTCAGCATATCACCATTCTTATGGAGATGTGTACTGAAAAGTTTCCTTGTTAGATTTATGTGAGCACCAACATTATCTCGAACATAAATCCTCTTCAGCTTCTGCCAACACCCAACAGCTGATTTCTCTCCGTGGATATAAACAAGTTGCATATCAGTTAAGGTCAAAGCAATAATGCAAATAGCTTGTTGATTTTTATGCATAAATTCTTCTATCTTTAGTTTATCTTCCTCATCCTCTGGATCCCATTCTTCTACGTTTGGTGGATTTTCAATTATGTTCCACAAACCTTCTCTTCGTAGAAGCAGACTACATTTCATAGACCATGATACATAGTTTGTTCCATCCAGCTTGGATATAAGGGACAAACTTTGTAGATTGACTTGTGCCATGTTTTCTTATATGGATATAAAACTATAATTAATAAAACACAGCTGTCTGTTTACTGTAATGTATAACAACACAAACTCTCACTTTTACATAAATCTGTTTTATCCTAGTTAAACTGACTTTGCAGCCTCTGGGCCCATAACCAGTGTTAAGCCTGGTTTCCCCAACCAGGGTTAGGGAGACAAGCTAAACAGAATGTGCAGCTTAGTCAGATAGGCACACAGATAAATGAGTGAGCTAAGCTTGTATGTTTATTAACATACAGTAAAAATGACAGATACGCTTGTGCTATCAAATATATAGTTTATTCCATTATGAGTTCATAGCATAGTCAAAATAACAGTCCAATAGTCATGTATCATTTAGTCAGTCCATTCAGAGATATTCAGTTAGCAAAGTCCGTATAGAAATATCCTATGTCAATTCACTTACAAGTCTGTCCTTTGTTTTCTCTCCCGTTCGAGCAATGCAGACTTGTTTCCTTGCAGTAATCAGGGATCATCAAAGCCAGAGAGCGAGCAAGCTGCAGCCTTGCTTCTTTTAAAGTGCTTTCACAACCACTCCCTTAATTACTATCCCACAGTTAAAGTTGCAGACACTTTAACATACAAACTATGATTACATATTATTATTTACCTAAACCAGTTAGGGTAAAACAATGTTATCCCTAACAAACACTACTTTGCATAGTCATTCCAGTGTAGAAACGCACTCCTGCACACAGTTGCTCATACTGTAGTCACCTCCTGAGTGGACTATTGCAAAGCACTACACTGAGTGCACTCTAGATTGCCCTGAAAATCTTCCAGAAGGTATAGCTGGTAAAGAATCTAATAAGATGGAAGTTATGAATGCATCTCAGTGTCCACCGGTTACCTTGACAGATGCAGTAGTGTCTAGTGCATTTTAGGATATAAGGCAAGATAAAGGTACCATCTATATAGCCTTTCATGGTCTAGGACAGAGGTGGTATTCAGAAGGTTCTGACCAGTCCTGGAGAACCGGTAGTGGAAATTTTGAGTAGTTCAGAGAACCGGTGGTAACAAAATTTCACAGCACAGCATAGAAAGTTATTTAACAGGAGCAGAAATTTCTTATTCCAGGTTATCACATTCTGATATCTATCCAGAATATTATAACTGAGTTTCTTCAATAACAGGTGAATTTGCACAATCTCACATGCATAATATTTGCACAATTTCATATATGAGAGCCAATTGGGTCTAGTAGTTAAGGCACCAGGCTAGAAGGCGGGAGTGGGAATTCAAATCTGCTTTAGCCATGAAAGCCAGCTCAGTCATTCTCTTTCAACCCAGCCCACTTCATAGGATTGATGTTGTGGGGAAAATAAGAGAAGGAAGATGTATTGGATACATTTGTCACCTTGAATTATTTGTAAAAAATAATAAAGGCGGGATACAAATAAATAAATATCATTTGTTATATCTAACCTCCATCACAGTGCAAATCAAAACATAGGTAGTATTCAGGTTATGGCCACCCATTAAGCTACCATAGATTTCATATTCCATAGTGCTGTTCTGACCCAGGCTTCCTGAGCAGTAACAATCACATGCTGTTTCCCAAACCCTTTTTTTTAATTTCAATGGCTGTGAATTATATGAATTCACAGCCTGTAATGAGTCCCAAACAGTTTATGAATAGTCCAACAGATGTCTGCCACAGTCTTTTGGGATAAAGCTGATAAGCACCCACCTTTATCTCCCTTGAAATGCTGCCAATGACTAAATTGCCAATTGGCTGTACAAGGCCAAATGGAGCACAAAGTCAACACAGAGCTTCAGATTTTAAACCAACCAGAATGAACAATGTTGCTTCCTGCAAAGACTCATGTCCATTTGCTCCTCCTTTATGAGAAGGGCCAATCATCTCCAAGCCTTACTCCTGAGTAATCGCTTTTGTCTTAACTGTTCTTGCCTTCTGGCAGTTCTGTGCAAGCGTGCACTGGTAACAGGCTCCCCCTGTTCCTCTGCCTCACTGATGTCAAATTCTGCTGCCAACTCTGCTGGCTGGCAGAAGATCACAACAAGTGGCAACCCACTGCTCTCACACACTAGTATGCTTGCCTGGGATGTGGTTGCAGCATCTGTTCCTAGATTGTGGTCATGTGAGGTTCACACTTAGCAACCCACAAAGTCATCACTTAACAATGACACCAGGATTGGTTCTCATATATGAGATTGGGCAAATTCACAGTGCTATTGTTTTTACTGATTATTGCATTCCTTACCAATGACTTAACAGTTCCTTATTTTTATTTTGCACCGTATAGCTTTGAAGACAGATTTTTTTAATTAGAGAGAGAGAGAGAAAGAATACTAAGTATCCCAGCAGATAATTCAAATTCTAGCATCTTACCTGGAGATATTCTGTAGCAGATTACAAAGATCCAGCATTCAGGGTTGCTTGTATTATCTTCATTATAAGCAATTTCCTTTTTGTACTCAAACTAAAGAATAGTCATTTAATTTCTCCTGTCTAAAAAAAAAAAAAGAATGAGGGATTTAGCCTCTGAGGACATGTTCCTTTGATTATATGATGAGATGTATAATGGATGCCATGAGGTTGCTTCTGTTTTTTCCTGTCCCCTCATATCTCCAGCACATCCTGGCACTAACATTAAATGCCATGGCCCCAGCCATTTCATGTGCCTTCAACTAACAGTGTAGTCCTTTGAATATTATTTACAGAATGGGAAATGATTGTCAGTAGAGAGAAGATTTGTGAGTTCCCCTCCCACTTTGAACATTAATCAGCATAAAACTCCTCTTTGAGAAGTGACACATCTGTGAGTTGGTTTACTGATAACAACCTCAAGTAGTTATTTGGCTGAAAAGTCCAAATAAACTCAATGGTTACAAGATAGTTTCATAGAAGAGCCAGGGATTGGTTTGTCTACGAGAAAAGCATGGTATGCATTATATGTTAGATGTAAACCAGTGTGCTTCCCTCCTCTGTCCTGGATTGGCTAAGCATTGTATCAATCAAATGCCCCACTTTCCCATGGATTGGGGGTTAGCCATCATGATCCTGATTCATAAAAATATAGTGTATTCAAGAAATTATAATCAATGTAATTATAGTGTTCCATAGGAAATTCTATCACAATGGTCATCATCTACTCTGTTATACTGAATTTCAGGTGAATTCTTACCAGAGATGGAGATGAAACAACAATAAAAACACCATTACATCCCACAAATTTCTTTCAAACCACTTTGGATCCACCACAGTTACAGAAACAAAACCTGAAGTGTTCTCATTACTTCTGGTTTGGTCAAAATGAAATTTAGAAGGTTCCCACTATATTTTATAGATCATGTAGGCAAGGTTGATATATGTTATTCCCTGTCTTCCTCCTCCCCGTGGCCTGCAAGTTAGCCTGCCTATTTCCTGTTATCCTACTATCTATCTATCTTTCTTTCTTTCTTTCTTTCTTTCTTTCTTTCTTTCTTTCTTTCTTTCTTTCTTTCTTTCTTTTCCTTCCTTCCTTCCTTCCTTCCTTCCTTCCTTCCTTCCTTCCTTCCTTCCTTCCTTCCTTCCTTCCTTCCTTCCTTCCTTCCTTCCTTTGCCACTGTATATTGCCTAGATATGTGGAAAACATATTTAGCAATTTGCCCATCCTAATCTTTCCAGTACCTTCCCTCCCCAGCCCTGCACTCTCTCAGCTACCAAAGTCCCAACATGTCATATCTCATCAATTTTGTGTTGTTTCCAGAACAGATCACCAAATCATCATTCAAATTCTGATCCAGCAATAAGCAAATTGGGCTTAGTATTTTAGTTGGTAAAGGCAAATATATGATGTTATTTCTGCTTTGTTTCATATAGATTCCAACATGCCTTTTCTGTACTCTATTGAACTGGTTATAAAGATGATCAATTGATTTCCTCTTCCTTGTAGGCTCAGCTGTACCCAAGTCTACTTCTAATTGCTATCATTTGAAATATTTGAAATTGTCCTTCTCTAGAATAATATCAAGAACAAACACAACTATACTGGAATTAAAGCATGTCATGTTTAAAATGTTTATTTTTTTCAGGTGGAACTTTAGATGGTACTGTAAGCGTTAATTATTTATGTTTTAGTGACAGCTATCACTCTAAATAATCATTTTGTACCAGGCAGAAAAGAGAGAATATCATATTGCCTTAACTTGGTATTTTAACAAGGACAGAACAGCTGTCAAGGAAAATAAAAGCTGATTAATAACCAGGTGAAATCACAGGTTGTTTTATTTGTCTTTCCCTGCTAAGTGTTCTCTTAACGCTTGACACCGCCTTGCAGGCAAACTTTGCCTTGGCTTCCTAATCAATAAGAAGAGACACTGAGTGCCATGTTACAAACCTAATTATTTTTTTCCTCTGGACATTTATCTCTAACTAAAAGGCATCTGACAAATAATCTTCCCCATCCCTTGAGGTTAAAGAAATCCAGTCATTACATGCAAATTGTGTTTATATTGACTGTTTATGCTGCTCTTTGAAACCTTTTGACATTTAAGCAACTAAACACCCAGCTGTAGATATCATCTTCCAGGCACTGCGGAAGTTCAGAATGATGTCAAGTAGAGATCTCAGTTTCAAATGTGATTACAGTCTGCTTTGCATGTTGACCCACATTTAAGTATAAATAAATAGCAATGAACTGTATGGGTTACATCTGTGGGCCCTCATCTGAGTTCACTTGTCAGGCACATAGTTTAACAAGGTATAGGTCAAGGTAAGACAAGGAAACAAGCCCTGGTTCCCCTCTGGGCCCTGCACTCTGAAGAGAAAATATCACAACTTCCCTTTGGCACAATACTCAGCAGGAGCATGGAAGATATAAAGCAAAGACTTTCTAAAAAATGCACAGAAAGTGCAATGGAAGCTTAAAGTTGAATTGATTTACTATGACATGAACTTTCACACAGAAGAGGCAACTTAGTCATAGGTCCAGAATGGTTGAGAAATGAGCGCACTCAGGTCCATGTAGATTTAAGGAATAGAGATGGAGAAATAAAGGCCCAAAGTTTAAAGCCAAAGTTCAGTGAAAGCAACTGAAGGCTCAGGAAAGAAGTGGCTTGGATCTCTGAGCTGGGATTTGTAAAGTCTGGGTCCAACAATAAAAAGGCCCCTACTCTCTGAGCCAGTAACCATGACTTTGGAAGACAAAGTATGGCCTCTGATCATGATCTTAAATACTCAAGTAAGCTCATGCTGGAGAAAGTAATCTATAAATGGTTTTTACCTTCTACATAATATTGGTTTCCTTTTATCCCCAGTGAGAATAAATCAGCCTATAGCAGGGGATCTCCATATTTTGCAACTTTAAGACTTGTGGACTTCACATCCGGGAGTTGAAGTCCACAAGTCTTAAAGTTGCCAGGTTTGGAGACCTCTGGCCTATAGCAAAAAAAAAAAAAAAACCTAACTCAACTCACCCAGAATAAAGCATTCATTCAATTTCTCAGTCACCTTTGGAAAGATTGATTGGAATGTTTATTAGGGCTGTGAAGCATATTGGACTGAATTAAACAAGTGTTTATAATGTAGAGAGGCACAAAGGTAGCACTTGTCTGTAACACTTTAAATTGCCTGTGTTTTGCCATGGGGTCCTGTGGCTGCTCTGTATATTTATTTCATGATTTTGAGATGCGGCTGCTCTGAAAAGCTCCATAAACATGCTGTATTCATGCCCCTAGAATAGGAAGCATTGCACAGCCATATACTTACATCATTAAATCATTATTTCTTTGGTTATTCAAAAGAGAATATAATTCTATAATCTAGGAAAATGCATGCTTTTCAGATCATTGAATGCCACTTTGCATGGTCAACTGCGTCTCCAAGGCGCAAGCCCACAGCTTGCATGTCTTTGTTGATGGTGTCTTTCCATCTTTGTTTTGACGCCCACAAGGTTGCCGGCCGTTGACTTCTAATTGATAGGCAGTCTTGGCCATGGTGGAAGAGGCTGCTCTTTGGATGTGTCCATACCAGCGCAGTCAGTCTTCTCTCATCTTCTCTATAATTGGTGCCACACCAAAATGTTGTCGAATGGTATCATTTGTGATGTGGTCAAGAAGGGAGATGCCTGATATCCATTTGTTCTGCACTGTAGGACAATAATATGTGGCCTCCTGCTATGGAAGTCCTTACGAAAGGAGCATCAGAACAACTAAACACAAGCCCTGCCTTTTTAAATATGACATCACGTATTCATATATAAGAGACAGAACGTGCATAACAACTTTTCCACCTGGTCATCAGCATTTTGACAAAGCTATTGGATTCTGCAGGTACATCTGTCTCCAGTTATGGGTGGCAACTCCCATCATCGCTTGTTGCTCCTTTTGGCTAGGGTTTATGTGAATTAGAATTCAATAACATCTGGAAAAACTGTATATTCCCTATCAGAGGTGATATTCAGCAGGTTCTGACCAGTTCTGGAGAACCAGCAGTGGAAATTTTGAGAAGTTTGGAGAACTGGCAAATACCACCTCTGACTAGAGATTTTACAGTACCCTTTCTCCTGCCATGCCCACCAAGCCTCACCCACAGAACCGGTAGTAAAAAAAATTGAATCCTACCACTGTTCCCTATCCTTGTTGTATTGTAAAACTGAAATCAAGAAAAGTTCCATGCATTGTCTTTTTGGGGGATTTGCGTGTGCCGTGTGTATTCATCACGGCAATCTGTTTTGACATGGTACTTTGACCCTTTCACTTCAAATACCCCCTATATATTTTGAATAGAAATACAAATTTGATCTGGGAATAAAAGGAACTGTAAGATGCTGATTCATGAACAGACACGTGTGAGGTGATATTCTAATAAAGCATAAATGTCTGTGTTCTGTTGTATTCATCAATGTTTCTGCAATGCCCTGAAGGACAATAAATTAGTGCTAATGGAACATTGTCCCCGGCATGTACTAGTAATTTTCCCTGTCCAGACAGTTTTAGATTACATTTAAATTGATTTTAGGAAATCCTAAACATGTTTCCCAAAAGTAAAAGGAAAGCTGTTTAGGACAAACAACAGCTGTTTAGAGAGGTAGACAAGGATAAGGTAGGTCACACTATTCCATTTATTTACACATCCACTACAAAAAGTCTGAATAGTGATCAATCCGATGATCCAGATTTTGAAAAGTGGGTAGATATTTATTGCCAAAAACAAGAATTAGAAAACGGGCCGGGGGGAATAGCAATAGCACTTAGACTTGCATACTGCTTTAAAATGCTTTACAGCCCTTTCTTTCTTTCTTTTTTTTTTTTTGATAACATTATATATATATATATATATATATATATATATATATATATATATATATATATATATATATATATATATATATATAATTCTTCATTCTTTACCGCCCTTTCTAAACAGTTTACAGAGTCATCGGTTTGCCCCCAACAGTCTGGGTCCTCATTTTACCCACCTCAGAAGGATGGAAGGCTGAGTCAACCTTGAATCTGGTGCGATTCTAACTGCCAAATTGCAGGCAGCCAGCAGTAAAGCAGAAGTAGCCTGCAGTACAGCATTCTAACCACTGTGCCGCCATAGAATTATTAATAATAGGTTAAATCAGTAGAATGCAGCATATTTAAAATTAAAATTGAAAATTATTAACAGGTCAATAATAGTCCTCTGAATTTAGCGGGACTTAGTAATTCTTCATTGGATTGAAAGATCATAATAAAACTTCATATCTGCCATCACAGCTTCTTCCTGAAACACAAATGGTAACTATCACTTTGTGTGGGTGTTCCAAATCTGGTGAATTTTGATAAAACAATATCTTTTACATCACAGATGTACAGTTTAGCCAGTGATCTCACTAGTGCAGCTGAATGAAACCTAATGTGATTTGCCATTTTAAATTCTTAAGTATTTCTGAGAGCAAACAGCATTTTAGCTTTGGCTGCAATGCATTGCTAACGAAGAAAGAAACGAAGACATTACGAACATGAGGTTTAATTTGGATTAAAGATCAGGTCTAGAACCAGTTTTTATCATTTGAATTTATAATATAAATCATAAGAGAGGACCCTTTAGTAAGCACATCATTGATTTCTCTCACTGTTAAGAAAGTATAGTACTTAAGATAGCTGAGTGGTAAGGTTGAGAATTGAGCAAGGAAAAAAAGATGTTTCCTCAAATGTTATTTTGTGTTAGCTTCTCCAGGAAACTGAATACTTCCAAGTCTATGTAACTGTTCAGAAGATTCATATGACATTTATATGTAATAAATATGTAGTATCCACTGGTGGGATTCAAATTTTTTTTACTACCGGTTCTGTGGGCGTGGCTTGGTGGGCAGGGCTCGGTGCCATGGCCATGTGACTGGGTGGACGTAGCTTTTTTTTCCTTTTGCAGCAACCCCCTCCCCTGTTTTCTGGGCCTTCTGGACCTCAGGCAACCTCCTGGGTTTTTGCTCCCAGAAGGCTTCCCAGGAAGAAAAAAAATGGACCCTGGAGGGGGCACACAGCACCCTTCCATGCTTCATTTTGGGACCTTCTGTGCCTCAGGGAAGCCTCTTGGGGGAGGGGTTTGCTCCCAGGAAGTTTCCCTGGGGCCCAGGAAGGCAAAAAATGGAATGCAAGGAGGGGGCTGTCCCTCCTGGGCCTCAGGGAACCCTCCTGGGTGAAGTAGTAAGTAAGCTAAGGGAATCCTGGCACAGCTGATCATAGGAAAAGCTGGTTGTTGGGAGGGGAAAAAAAAGAAATACCTTAAGGTGTAACTGGATGGGATGAGTATCAGGCAGGTGGGGTGAGTGAGTGACCAGCAACCAAGTCAGGGGCGTGGCCAGCCAGAAGTTACTACCAGTTCAGCAACCCATGCCAAATCCTTGCTACTGGTTCGTATGAACCGGTGCGAATCAGCTGAATATGACCATTGGTAGTATCTCTATTTCTCTGTCCTCTATGAAGAGGGCCCAGGGAGTTCAGCTAAGGAAGCTAAACTCATAATAAGAAGTACACTTATAGTCAAGACATCTTGGGCTGTCATCTGCTTGAACCTGGGCCCCTGAAAGACTAGAAAACTGTAAATGCCACAATGTAGCCTTTTGCATGCTGATTGAGGCAGGACTCACAATATAGTATATTTGCATTGTGCATTGGCTACCAGTAGGCTTGTGGGTACCATTCAAAGTGCTGCTTTATATAGTCCCTGTAGGACTTGGTGTCAATGTACATTTGGGACCCCAAGTTGAATCTTCCTGGCTACTTCAGGCCATGCAGGTAGACATGTTACAGATTCCTTCATCCTGGGAAGGCTGAAAGGAGGATCTCCGAATCAGATCTTCTGGAATATCTTTTCCCTGGAGTTTCAGTTACCCTTGTGCCTGTTATAGACAGGAAGACAGTCAAGTCGTGGCTCTTCCACCGAGCTGCTATGACATTTTACATTTCAGTTTACATTTCAATACTTCTGAATTTTTATGGATTTTATTCTAATTATGCTTAATTATGCTTTTAAAACAGCCGTTTCAAGGGTTTAAGATATTGTGATTTATTGTGAATGAACTAAAGGTGGGGGGAAAGGATACAAATGAAAAAAAATAAAAATAAAAAGACAGGATTCAAATAGTAGGAAGGAAGGAAGCTTTTAGTAGGAATTCAGATTAAACAAGGGCATCTTTCTATTTTAGACAAAAAAGATTACGGAAATTGCATTGAAACTCAAAATATCTATAATCATATAAACATTTTTCCAGCCATAACTGGGATCTTTTGCATAGGTTTACCAAAGGCAGGTAGATAATGAAATAGAAATAACAGCAGAAGACTTAAGAGTTCACCACTGAAATCAGAGGAGCTTACTGAAAAACTTACTGGATACAGTTATGCAATTATCTTTTGTTAATTTCATTGGATGCTGCTCTTGCAATCAAGCAACAGTAATTTATTGGTTTTCTCCATTACTAGTTATTAGTCACAAACAGGATATAGGTGTTGTCTTGTGTTTTGTTTCTCAGATCCAACATTGGCAGAGTGTGCCAATTCTATGACATTTTCCCCATTTTTTTGTTTTTATTTTATAATACTTTCTGTTTGTAAATAAGCAATGATAAAAAAGAAAATTAACAGAAGGTAGAGGGAATAACAAGTCTTCTAAAAGCAGGAAAGTGAGAAAAATGACCTGACCAAAATAATTTTAAAAGACCAGTTGGATTTAAAGTATTAATAGATGGTACAGTGGTAGAATGAGCTGTTCTCTCTTTAACAATTTACCCTGACTGATGTCATTCCTCAAGCAGAATAGTAATACAATTTGACTAAATTTATTATTTATTGTTTATCTTTATTATTATGGTGGAAATATCATCATATAAAAATCTCATTCATTCATTTAATTTCTATAGCAAGTGACTTATATAAACTGAAACAAATTGAAGTCTAAAAAAAATGCTCAGGTAGTGGTGCCTCAGGCCTACAACAGTTCATTTAGTGACCATTTGAAGTTGTAATGGCACTGAAAAAAGTGACTTATTTTTCACACTTATGACCACTGCAGTATTCCCATGGTCACAGGATCAAAATTCAAACACTCGACACCTGATTCATTTTTATGATGGTTGCAGTTTCCCAGGATCAGATGATCTCCTTTTGCAACCTTCTGACCAGAAGTAAGGAAGCCAGATTCACTTAAACAACCACGCTACTAACTTAATAATTGCAGTGGTTCACTTAACAACTGTGGCAACTATGAAATGTTAGCTCATAAAATGGGGCAAAACTTAATTAATGTCTCACTGAGCAACCTAAAGTTTGGGTTCAATTCTGGTTGTCAGTCAAGGGTAATCTGTATAAAGGGACATAACACTTTACTCTTAATTGGATACTTTAAATCATGCAGACCAACAGGTAATGTCCTTCAATTTAAAATAAGACAGTACAGAAGAGTATGACTCATGAATCTGCTCACACATCCCCAAAAGGCAGAGAGCTTGCTCAAACAGAATATTCTGCTATCTGCCCATCATGAATGCTAAAAGTAGAGCATTAAATCAAGCTAACATAAAAGCTGTGTAATATGTCAGCATAGATAGTTGGGGTAGGTAGGCTGTAGAGTCAAAATTATTATTAGCCAATCCTCCACATATATAATTAGAAACTGAACTCCTTGTAAATCCATATGAGCTATCTGAATACTGCTAGTGTTCTTTCTCCACGGTTCTCTTCCTCATTATTTGGAATGATTCTTCTACAATTAAAACAGCAAGTTAGCCATTGCAAAGAAGACTTTTAGCCAAAGACTTAAGAAGAACCAAAACTTTCCTTCAATGTAAACTAGTTTTATCTCCAAGTTAAATTCAGCCACAGACCACTATGGCTTGTGTAACAAACTATACTTAGAATGAGGCACAACTCATAATGAGTAAGGCGCCCCAATAGGAGAGAATACCTGTAGTTTAGGGTTGAACTATGGGGTGCTTGATGCTCTCTGAATTTGGCTGTTTGCTTGCAGACCTTTCATTACCCAAGCTAGGAAACACCTTAAAGATGAGGAAAAATCATTTTCTTGCATAAAATACACCTCCTTTGTCTCAGATCTCATTCAACTACTATAGCAGAGGTCCCCAACCCACCAGACCAGCTGGAAGTGAGAGGTGGGCAGGTGAGCAAGCAAAACCAAAAACATCCTCCCATCCCAGTCCAAAATTGGTTTTCCACAAAACTAGTCCCTGGTGCCAAAAATGTTGGGGGAGGGGCATTGTACTATCGCTATCAACTGTGAGCATTGTAGTTTCAGGTGGCTGATAGTTGCTTAATTTTGACCATCTTGCTCTTATCCTATCTGAATGACACAATGGCAGCAGAAAGACATAGAAGCACCTTATCTCATTGCTGCTATCTATTTGCTTGGCAATCCCTAATAGCATTCACAATTACAATCCTGAAAAAAAAGAAAAGAAAAATTCCCTCATGATAGGAGTGTGAGAAACAGAAGTATTTTTTCTGACTCATGGCAGAAAAAACAGGAGATAAAAGTCCAATGGAAAAGGGTGAAGTGTTTGGCAAGAAGAGGAAAGCAATACGTGCAATGCCAGGAATGGGCACGGATTCACTTCTGAAGGAAAGGTTGCCCAATACTTCTCACTTCAATCAACATCGCTGATGTTTAGTTTCCACAAGTCCCTTTTAAAAGTGATTGACAGCTGGACATTGTTATTATTTTTCCCTCACACATGAAAAGAGATAAAGATTCTTAGTATATGTTCAATATCCTTCTCTGACCAAAGATCTCTTCTGACAAGTCATAGATATAGAAGTGTTTACATCAGTTTTTAGATCTCTCTTGAAAAATAAACATATTTGTTTCATACTCGTGTAATGTATATAGAGTATCTAAGACCATAATTTCTATGTGTCTTTCAAATCCCTTGATTCTGTTTATGATAACAAATAATGACCTTTTTAAATATGCCAGATTTAGCTTTCTCAGACTGGGGATAAAAGCTTGAAAAGGAACAGGGAAAGCTGCTTTCCTTGTCTACCTTCTAAATTTGTATTAGCATAAAGTTTCTGCTTGTAAGAGACAAAGGCCAACTCACAAAGGCTAAATTAGAGATAAAAGAAACAATTTGCAAACCTTGCATCAAGCCATCTCTTTGTTCCTCTGACAAAATTAGCTTTACAGTTTGAATCAGAACACAGAATCATTTCAACATCTGTAGCAGCCATTAAATTGGACATCCCTAGAGCAATTTCAAAGCACAAGTTTTCAAAGAGGGGCAGATGCATCTCTTAATGATGTTAGTGACCTAGTTTGTGTTCTCTTCCATCCTACATAAAGATAGAATGACATATTCTTTAGAAAGATACACGATGAACAACACTATTTAAATGTTGCTGCTTACTTTCATTCATGGATTATGATAACTATACTTTCATGCCAGATTATGGTTTGAGAAATTTTTGAATAAAATCAGATATATCAGAACTACTAAGTTGCCAATAGAGGTTAAAAATTGCCTTTCCATGAAGATTTCCAATATTTCTGTCTCCCAGGGCCATCAGTCTCCATTTCCACCAGTTTTTTACCCATTTTTTTTAAAAAAGAAAAAATATTTTCATCTGAGAATCAAGGTGCCAAAAAGATTGTTTCCTTCTAGACCAGGGATGGGAAACTGTATGGCCCTTTTATGACTTGTGGACTTCAACTCCCAGAATTCCTGAGCCAGCCATGGCTTAGGAATTCTGGAGTTGAAGTCAAGTCTTAAAGGGGCCATAGTTCCCCTCCTCTTTTCTAGATAGTATACATTTACCCCAAATTCTGAGCTGATTTTCTGGAATTGTCTTCTTAAGGCCCCTCTAACTAAAGCAAAATGAGAGACTAAGTGAAAGTAAGAGTCTTTCTAATTCTGGCTATAGAATGCTTTTCTTATGATACATCTATTTTACTTGGATTTTCAGCACAATAGTAGATACAATTTTAGATTTTCCAAGCATTTAAGAATGAGGTTGTATTTTTCTACTGTTTATTCTTTGATATCGATTTGTTCTCTACTTCTGGCTTTAGTTTATACTGCTTTGTTATCATTTTACTCTGTTCTTACATTTTTTAAATACTGGGCCAAATGTATCCCCTGATTTTCTGACAATAAGAAGAGGCTTGAATATTTGAATCAATGTCCAGGCTGATTTGTATTTCTGTTCATGGTGGATTTGAGCTTATTTTATTATTGGAGATTGGTCACTGGCACTGGTGTCATAGTTATTTCTGTTACACATCTCTTCATTGTTTATTAACTAGACCCGTGAAAAGGCTCGAATGGGCATACAGCTTCAACTAAGACTTCAGAGAAGTGTTCCTTAGATAATACTAGTGTACAGGTACATTAAAAAAATCTACCTAAGTAATACAGCCAAGGGATCAGCCTACCCTGACACTCATGTTTTGAGAACATCACAGTAAAATTTCATTTTTTTTTTCATGCGAAGCAGACTGTTTCAGGGACTGTAATTAAAGTTTCTCCATGAATAATACAGTTTAGCTTCAAATACCCATACTGGAAATCTTCTTGGAGGGTTTGCCTTCCTGGGCCCCCAAAATTGCTAAAAATAGATCCCTTGGGACATAATGGAAACAAGATAATCTGGAAAAGTTGCTGATTAGTGAAGAAGTGAGTATGAGGGATAATATTCCTATAGCAACAAAGCATCCAGAAACTGAGCATGGCTGGCATGTTCTGTTTCAGGCATGAGCAACCTGTGGCTAGAGAGGCTTAACTGTGTGTCATATTTTTAGCCTTGATTCTAGAGAAGCTGGAAGATGTAATTCAGTGTACCTGTCACGGCACTGGTTATTCAGTTCTGGCTTTGTGTAATCTTGGAAGACATAACTATAGGGTACATTGGACATTTGTCTTATTTTCCTGCTTCTTGCATTCTGGTTAAAACAAAAGCTTGTACATAGAGTCTTCTATTATCATACATTATTTCAAGGTCATCATACAGGTGCTGCCACCTGCTGTGAGATACAGACATACAAGCACACACAGATCTCAGGCTTTCAGAAGAAAAATAAGCAGCATGTGCTTCTCACACATGCAAAATCACAGATGTTTTCACCCATTCTTGGTTTTCTTGAGCATTTACAGCAGGAAGAGTTTAATGAGCACAGTAGTATTTAAAGGGGAGGGAAGGCTATTGTCATGCAATAATTAGGCCTTTGTGTAACAGCTGACATTTTACATGTTTACATCTCAGATTGTCTAGTGCTGCTAAAATCAGCCACCCAATCTGAACAATGCAATATGTGTCACTGGCTTAGGCAAAGTACAAACTGGTAAAAAACACAGGGCTTCAATTCGGCAGCCAATAAATCAAGAGATTCACTACTGATAGACAAATCTTTATCAAAAGATTAAGCATTGTGCGATCCTATCACTTGTTGACAAAATGTAGGCTGACAGACTTGATTTGAATCTTGGGTTATGGTAGGATCACAGAACAGGGAAAACATTTTGGAGTAACACTTTAAGATAATTTTCTCATTAAACTAGAAGGCATTGCTAGGTTATTCTCTCTGCTTGTTGATTTTTGTCTTAACAAGATACCAGCTACTGGCTAAAGCCTATGTATGTCCTCTGAGAAGTAAATTTAATTAAAGAGCTAAAAAGACATGGTCATGGTATTTTTAAACTAGGCTACAATTTTATGCATATTTACTTGAGCTGAAATCAGTGCAGATTGTTTCCCAGATACACACCTAGGATTGGATGTTATGATTGCAAATAGAAATACTTAAAAGATTCAGATCAAAGCAGTAATTTAACTGTTGCAGGAAATTACAAGACTCAGACCTTGGAATCCAAAAATAATTTGGTTTTATTTGCGCAAACATGTTCAGAGTATTTTAGTGAAAGTCACTTCTGAACAAATTTCTTATCGAACAGCACATGCCTATATACTTCTTCAGAAGGGGCAACACACAGAAATATAACTTGTCAGTCATTCATTGGTTACTTGAAACACAGCTTTCCCCCTCCCCTGTTGCTAGACTAGGATGGCCTGGATGTCACAAACCCATCTTGCTAAACTCCCTAGCTTGTGGTTTTGTTAAAAGCTAAACTAGGTTTCTTGGCAAATGTGACCAATAGATTATCCTTGTGGTTTGGCTTTTCACACTTCTTTGTTCTTTCTCTTGCTAATACCACATATTTCACTATCTATAAAACTTATATCATTATTTCTCTAAAATTAATATATGTTTATGTCCTGCCTTATTCCCCCCTTTGAGACTTTATTTAACAATTAAATCTCACTTTTATGATGTCTTAGATTAGCCTTGCGCATATGTTAGGCATGACAAGATTAATGCTTTTGCAAAAGTAGGCAATTACAAATCCTTCTCTGATGAGTCGAAGTTGGAAAAATGAAGAACTTTCTGTAAACAATACAATTTATACGCTTCACCACTAGTCACATTTTTAATTAGAAGTTCACTCAGTCCAGTCCCATTGAGCAAAACACAATAGCCACCCACAATCCAAATTTGTTGGATTCCATTAATCTCCCATATTTGATTCCACGCACACTTACTCAAAACACACAAATGTCTTGTTGAACACATTTTAGACAATTTCTTCCTCCCTTCTTCCTGTTGCACGGCGTTAAGGTTCTTTCGACACCTAGCTGACTTGCAGTAAGTTTTATATATACAAAACTTATACATATACATATACATATACATATACATATACATATACATATACATATACATATACATATACATATACATATACATATACATATACATATACATACAGACAGACAGACATACATATATATGTCTGGCATTCAGCTTTGTTCGTGTATTTTCCCACGTCATAGTAGTGGTGCTTTTAAAGTTGTAGCAACGTTTCAGCAGAATCTCATCTGCCATCATCAGGCTTCTGTATAGTGTTCATCTGTGAGTTAGACTTTTACAGTGGTTTCAGATTTAAATTTGGGGCAGCCTATTGCTGTGACAGAATGGTTTTTTCTTCCTCCTGATTGGTTGAGAGGCTTGGTCTGTGTTTATTGGTCTTGGAGTTTGCTGTGTTCTGCTTTTAACATCTTCTGTCTGTTTTTTTGGCTCTTTTTGGCTCTTTTGCCAGCCAATCAAGATACAAAAAGAGCAAAAAAAACAGACAGAAGATATTAGAAGCAGAACACAGCAAACTCCAAGACTAATAAACACAGACCAAGACTCTCAACCAATCAGGATGAAGAAAAAACCATTCTGTCACAGCAATAGGCTGCCCCAAATTTAAATCTGAAACCACTGTAAAAGTCTAACTCACAGACGAACACTATACAGAAGCCTGATGATGGCAGATGAGATTCTGCTGAAACGTTGCTACAACTTTAAAAGCACAACTACAATGACGTGGGAAAATACCCAAACAAAGCTGAATGCCATACATGTAAGTACCCGCGAAAACTTAAGAAAACATATATGCATATATATATATATATATATATATATATATATATATATATATTCATCATTTTTCCTAAATTCTTATCTTTTGCTTTACAAATTAATATTCATCTCCCAGCTCTATCTATTGATGCTGGAGTTAGCTTTTCCCATTTATTAGGGGCTAGTTGCAATCACACTTTTGGTCTTGGTTTTGGTCGTGTTGTTTTTTCAAGGTTCCTAAATTGTTCATGTGTTCTTAGGCCACTTTGGTCTCATAAAAGTTTGATACAAAGTTTCTCTCCTTCCTTTCTATTGAAAGTCCTCACTCAATGTAATTTCCCAACTCACACCATCCAAACATTCCGTATTTACACCAGTCTCAAGAAAATTATAAGATCAGCACATCAGGTAAATTTAGCAGTGGGATTTGTTCTATGGTTGTTATTTTATGTTGGGGAAATAGCATCGGCAACCACTCAGTCCTAAATAGAAAAGGAATGTACAGTTTCTTCCTTCCAGGATTTTATCAAAACCCACTGTCCTGCCTTAAATTTATGTACAACAAAGTCCAAAGTGGTTTTTGTGCAATTATCCCTTTTTGTCTTAAAAGAAAGATTGGGACAATTCAAGAATATATTTTCTCACAATTTTGTCTGTTAACTCAGCTCTAGGCAAACCCTCCTTCCCATAGTATGGGATTCCCAACAATATCTCATCTCCCCTTCCACTACTTTGGCACTTCCATCAATAAAGTAGTGCTACACAATCATGTTGGTCTCCTTTGCTTATTCCCTTTCTCATCAATAATTGAGCAAGGTTCACATGATTGCTTATGGAGAGTACCAAATTAAGGTCTTCTATGAGGATTCCCTCAGACTTTAGGATACAAGAATTGGTTAACCATCTCTGAGCTTGTTGAGGCAGGATGTTCCTGATCGGATGTTGGGTTGTAACCATCAAAGCCCCTCCCTAAATGTGAGGTTTCTTTTCTTTTCTTTTCTTTTCTTTTCTTTTCTTTTCTTTCTTTCTTTCTTTCTTTCTTTCTTTCTTTCTTTATTTATTTATTTATTTATTTATTTATTTATTTATTTCTTTTTTGGTACTAAGAGAGCTGTGGTGGCAATAGCTTGAATACATACTGGCCATCCCAGTATTACAGGGTCCATTAATTTGGTTAGGAAGGCTACTGGTTTTAAGAGACTGCCCCATATATTTTTGAGCTAAGAACCCTTTTTGTTACTCCATCACAAACTGTTACAAATAAGTGGAAAGGTTTCCCACCCCAATCAGGTAGTGAAGGAACTGGAGCTGTTTTAAGTGCTGTTTTCAATTTTTTGACAATTGCCTAACAGTCCCTAAAGCTTTCTCAAGTCTCTCTTAGTTCCTCAATTCTAGCAGGAGATATTTTTCTACTCTCTTCACTAATCAAGTGTTCAAGATATTTGATCTCTCTGTCTACATACTATAATTTTAAATTTGATGTGGCATGGGTTGATTTTTATTTCTTGATTTTGAAATTCGAATTCTGGCTAATGTGGCATCCCAGAAGGATTATGCTTCAAGATGTCCAGTATGCCCCAGTATCCACTAAAAATTTAATTTCACAATTTCTTGGTCCCACTTGCAATTTTATCCAGTGTTCTTGCTGGAACCTCAGATGCAATGACTCCTGACATATTTTATTTTTCTATCATCTAATTTTCTCTCTTCCTCCCTCTCTCTCTAGCTTTAGTAAATCACACATATTTCTCCATCAGAGCTTTCTCATTTCCTCGTACATGCAATTTCTTTATATGAAAGTACTCTCCTTTTAATCTGGGATGGGGGTCAACACACAGACATTTACACCAATGTTTTTTTTCTTCATCAACATACTCACACATTTATACTGTAATCAGACTGCTTGCATAACCAATTTCTCACACAAAAATTTCATTTCATTCTTTCATTCTTTCTCCAAGCAAATCAATCATTACTTACAATTCTTTTCTGAGAGCTTTTTCTCACAAGACAATTAGCTCCATTTTTTTTTTTTTAACCGTTGTTAGAGGGTCTCATCCTCCAGGTTTGGAAATGATTGCACACAGACACATTCACACAGACAACATTTCCAGACCTGGGGAGGTTTTGTCCCTTTAAATCTCCACTTTTTCTTTCTTTAGCAATGGGTTGTTGCTACTTCCCTTTTTCTTGAGTCAGGACTCCAAGAGCCATATTATTCTTTTGAGTCCACATACAAATTGAAAGATTTCTCAAGGTTGGGAAGTCCCATAATAGGAGTGTTGTGTCCGTTGGAAATGATGCCAGGAGTCGGTGACTTGTGCATTAGCTCTTTATTGGGTACAGGAACCGAACTCGAACTCCGTGTATAATTGGCATTTTTCCCTCTTTACTTTGAGCCCGGTCTCTTTGAACTTGGTTAGGACCTCCCTTAGGTGACTCTCTAGTTCGGCCTGGTTGGTTGCCGACACTAAGATGTCGTCGAAGTAGGGTACCACCCCCTTGATGCCTTGTAACAGCCTTTCCATTAGGCTTTGGAATATTCCAGGCGCCATGCTGACTCCGAATTGAAGTCGGTTGCATTTAAAGGCTCCCCGGTGGGTGACTATGGTTTGTGCTTCTGCCGTTTCCTCGTCGACCGGCAATTGTTGGTATGCCTGGGCGAGGTTGAGTTTAGCGAAAACCTTGCCCCCTCCCAGTGAATGCAGTAGGTGTTGCACTACTGGGACGGGGTAAGAGCTTTGCTGCAAGGCGCCATTTAGGGTGGCCTTATAGTCCCCACAGATTCTCACTGACCCATCAGGCTTAATCGGGGTGACTATGGGGGTCTCCCACCGGGCGTGGTCTATGGGTTGTAGGACCCCTTACTTGACGAGCTTGTCAATTTGCTCGTCAATCTTCGGTTTAAGCGCGAATGGTACCCGCCTTGGTTTTAGGCGTTTTGGGGGGACGTTTGGGTCTAGTCTGAATGATATAGGGGGCCCTCGGTGCTTGCCTAGGTTTCCGTCGAACACCTCTTGGAATTCCCGGGCTAGTTGTTGCTCCCAGTTGTCGTCGTCGATGTGGTCGATGCCCGTGACTGCGATGCCGAGCGGGGCGAACCAATTGGAGTCCCAGTAGGCTTGGGTGGTCACGATCGACGATGGTCAAGGGAAGTCTTTCGGTGTGCCCTTTGTAGGTTACCTTGAACTGTCCAGTTCCGACTACAGGGATGCGGTTTCCCTGGTAGTCTTTCACGATTAGTCTCTGGTTGTCTAGGGCTTTTCTCTGGATGGTAGGCACCAAGCATTTTATTTCTTGCCATGCTACCATGGAGAGGTAGGACCCGGAGTCCACCTCCATTTTACATGGCTTGCCTTTGATGCCTACCTCCACATAGACCTTCCGGGCGTCGTTGGTTGTGGCATGGCCGATGGTGACCGTCTGATGGGTCTCCTCTCTTCGCCGGGTCTCACCGCCTTGTAGGGATCGTCCGTTCCGGTCCCATCGGTTGTCAGCGGAGTGATCTCTGGTCCGGGGTGGTGTGCTCTCTCGTCTCCGTTCACTCTGGTCCCATCGTGTAGGGCTGCGGTTCTTTTTGAGACGGCAGACGCGGGCGATATGTCCCTTCTTGTCGCAATGCCGGCAGATTGAATCGAAGAACCGGCATTCAGACCTGGGGTGGTCGCCTCCACAACCGGCACAGGTGGTCCTCGACTTACAACCCCGCCGGTTCCGTGGGTCGCAGCCTGCCTGGAGATGGTGGATTTCCTCCTCCTCGTCGGAAGTGCCCGATGCTGAGTGGACATCGCCCTGGTGGGTGGTCGTCTCAGGTTGGGCCTCGGTCAACCTTGCAGGGTGGTTGTTCCCACTGCGGTCCCCGGCATTTGGTCTGCGCATGCGGTCAGCGGATTTTCGGGTAGCTTCGGCTGCTGTGGCTTCGGCGAGGATATCGGTGAGGGCGATGTTGCTCTTGGCCATCAGCCGACTCTGGAGGACGGGGTCCCAAAGGCCGAGCACGACTCGATCTCGCAGGGCTTCGTCCATGTTGGTGAATTCGCACAGCCCCCCTAGGCGCCGTAGTTCTGTGATGAAGTCGCTGAAGCTCTCACCCGACCGTTGGTCCCGACGGTAGAACTCGTGTTGTCGGATGAGGATGGGCATGGCTGGAGCGTAGTGTCGCCGGAGTATTGGCTTGAGGTCGTCCCAGTCCATCGTGGTCACGTCGGCGGGTTTGGCAAGCACTTTGGCCATCTTAAACACTGCGGGCTTGCAGTGGGTCAGGAATACGGCTCGCTTCTTCGAGCCGGTGGCATCCTTCAGGTCGCTGCATTCGAGGAACATGCGGAATCTGTCTGAGTACGATTCCCAGTCCTCGCTGGCGGGGTTGAAGGGTGCGGGAGGCGCGATGTTTGCCATCATGGAGTTTCATCTGGCTTCCGTCGGACACGTGCTTCGTTTCAGGATCAGAATCCCACCTTCGTCGCCAGTGTTGTGTCCATCGGAAATGATGCCAGGAGTCGGTGACTTGTGCATTAGCTCTTTATTGGGTACAGGATCCGAACTCGATCTAAAGGCAAACTTCGCGGCTTTTTATTTCCAAGCCGCGGCGGCCGCGGCCAATGGCACCACTTTGAATCTCCCGCGATCTGAATGGACCAATTGCGGGAGATTCTCAGTGAGCCAATCGGTGCAGCTCGCCTAGCCAATCAGAGTGCCCCGCGCTTTGGCCAATCAAAGCGTGGGGATCTCAAGAATGCAAATGAGGGTACAGAACAAGGAGCTTGAGATGCTAATTTTTAAAAAAATCTCAAAAACCTGGTTTTGTTCACATGTCCAAACAAAGGGTTTCCTTTCTCCCCGCTTTGGGGACTCATAGAGTGATTTGGCTAGCAGGGCAAAATTTCTACAATAGCCTGCTGCTTAAAAAAAACTCCTGTCAGTTGATTCTGTAATTTGGCACACAGCTTCCTTTTTCTCATGTCCTATAGCTCTGTGGCCTTGACTTATAGTATAACCTAAGTATTTAACTTGGGGTTTCACTAATTGGGCTTTCTTTCTTATGCTGTAGTGAACTTGTTACTTTTACTTGAAGTTACACTCACTGTTTAGCACTAGATTTTTACTACCTGTCTCTGTCCTGGGTGTTCTGTCCCTTATCTTTCTAGTTTGGATCTCCCAGACAACGCTGGCTTATTTTTAAAGATCAAGATCTATAGAGACCTTCTTTCACACCTCGTTTGCATCTGGCCAGGGCTCTCATGAGCAAGTTTGAACTCCACTTTTCTTTTTAAAGACAACTCTTACTGTTTACTGTGTCCCCATGGGCTCCATGGAGAACATGGCCCTAATCTTACCAGTTCCAGATAGACACTCCTATGCTTGTTTCCAAATATAACACTAATCTTACCTATTTCTCAGTCCTTAAGGAAATTTGTGGTTTTTCTTCTTTAGCCAAAAGCATTTTACTATCTGCTGGGGGCTCAGGTATTTCCCAATTTATGAAATACCAGGGTTTAAGATACGGTATTTCATTTTGCTTTAAAAGGTAGGTCTCTTGATTAAGTATTGTTCTAATTTACTCAACCAATATTTGCTTGTTTCCCCCAGATAATCCCACCTGTATTGTGGTCCCTCAATTACGTATTTTGCCATTTTTCAATGCACAAATTTATCATTCTGTTCTTACTTAAACTTTTAGTCCAGGGTAGTAAGTTTTCCTCACTCTACTGGCTCAATAACTACTCTAAAGGGTATTTTCATGCCCTTACGTGTTAGAGTCACCCTAAGGGTTCGCTCTACCTCCTGCAGCAAGAAAGTTAGCTGCAACAACTACAAGAATTTCCCATTCTTGTCGAGATGCCCTAACCTGTGTAACTGCCCCTCCTCTTTGTCTTGAATTGCTTGTGCAATGGGACAAGGGTAACTTCTCTGCCGGAGACAAAAAGGTACTGCCAAAGGCTTCACTTGAATGACTAGTGGTATATGGTACACTGCATATTCTGGCGGATTACCTTTTGCCCATAATTGGTGCACATCAAACTCCTGCCAAGTATCGAGGATTGAAACCTCTTGGGCCACCATTACTTGCCACATCTCATTTGGAGAATGCCTCATGGCTAGTGCCATTTTATCTTCCTCAAATGACAAAGTTGTATAACATGTCCCAGGCCAATAAGGGAATGGAACACTCGGGCATGTATCGGAATTGATGTTCAATGTCCCTTCTATTCAGGGAACATCTCAGGGGCTTTAGAAAAGGGTGGTAATTTACAGAGCCATCAACCCCTTGTATATTTATAACATCAGCAGAAAAGGGGAGCCAACAACTTAGTAACTACAAATCTAGATGCCCCCTGTTGTGAATCAATAAATACTTAAATAAAGATTATTAAGAACTTGAAGCAAAGTGCAGGGTTCTGGCCCTGCACTTCTGATTGTCCGATAATAGCGACATCGGATTGGTCTATTCAGGAGAATCTGATTGGCTATTAACGAGCCTCTCCCATTGGTTAATGGAACTAGCGCTCTCGTGTTTCATTGGTTAAATAGTTAAGAGTTTGCCTATATAAAGGGGCCCATTGCGGCCATTGAGCTGAGCTGTTTTCACATGTAAATAAAGAGTTTGAAGTTCACTGTCTCCATCCTTTGCGCCCATGCACAGAACTTAACACTGGCGACGAGGATGGGATGTGGAGACATCAGAGCTTACTGAACGACAAAGAACTATAACCGAGCACGCGCTGAAACACACCAACGGCGGAACCATGTCCGGCAGCGTCATACGACCCACTCCATTCGACCTGGCACAAGAAGACTGGGACTCATATATGGATCGCTTCCAGATATTTCTGGAGACCAACAATTTGAAGGATGCCACTACCAGAAAGAAACGAGTGGTATTCCTAACTCATTGCGGGCCAACCGTATTCAAGATGGCCAAGGCACTAGCAAAACCGGCAGAAGTAAAGTCTATGGACTGGGACGTCCTCGAATCCCTGCTGAGGGCTCACTACGCACCAAGCATGCCAACGCTCGTTAGAAGGCATGAATTTTATCAGAGAAGTCAGTGGAAGAGCGAAAGTGTTGCTGATTTCATCCCAGATCTCCGGAATCTGGGAGGCCTATGTGAGTTTGCCGACCTAGAAGAAGCCCTAAGAGACCAAATAGTTCTGGGATTAGATGCACCAGGCACTCAGAGTAAACTAATGGCGAAGGGCGACATTAGCCTTAAAGATGCCATAGCTGAAGCTACTGCAGCAGAAGCAACAAGGAAGTCGGCTGCCCAAATGCGCCGCACCCATGCCCCGTTTCGACAATGCGCCTGCGAAATTTCACCTCAGTCAGAGGGACAGCTTCAAACAGCCCACCACGAGGACCTTGAATCATTGTCAGAAAGCGATGAAGAAGAGGTCCATCGACTTTGGTCCGAACGAGACCAATGCCAGAAATTGCAGGACCAATGCGCCGGGGGTGGAGCAAGCCACCCCCAGTCAGAATGCAAATTCCTCGACGCGCTCTGCCATGTGTACAGGAAAAGAGGTCATATCGGACGGGTCTGTAGAAGCAAGCTAGGACCCAGCCAGCCCGCGAGGGGGGCTAACTGTCGCCAACTGACGGGAAGTCATCCTGTGAAGCGAGAACCCATGAACCACCAATGGAACAACCACTCCTACAGAAACAAAACCCTAAACCACCCAATGAAGCAAGAAGAGGCTCACCAAACGATCACGATCGGTCACGCCTTATCTCTTGACGCCAAAAAGATCCGAGTGAAAGTGGCCATCGAGAACCAGCCCTGCCTGATGGAAGTCGATTCAGGATCATCCCTCTCGATGGTTTCCTGGAAGACCCTCAAGCAGCTCATCCCCACTATCCGGAAGCAAGACCTCAGATTCCAAAGACTCATACTCAAGGACTATCAAGGAAATCGAATCCCGGTCGTTGGATCCAGCCGAGTCCGGGTATCATTTAAGAACCGTACAGCATTCCTACCCCTGACTGTAATCGACAGGGATCGGCCTAGTTTGTTAGGCCTCCAATGGTTCACTCCACTCGGAATTGAAGTAGCTGGCATTCACCGAACCTGCAGCAGCGATGGGGAAGAAGACCTCGTCCACGAATTCCAGGACGTCTTCGCAGAAAAATTGGCGAGTACAAGGGGACCTCAATATCATTTAACCTCAATCCCGAAATAGCTCCCATCCGCCTTAAGCCTCGTCGAGTTTCATTTGCCCTTAAACCAAAGATTGACAAGCAGCTTGATAAATTAATAGCCCAGGATGTGCTAGAACCAACCGATCACTCTCCCTGGGAAACCCATCGTAACACCCATCAAGCCGGATGGATCGATAAGAATTTGTGGGGACTACCGAGCCACCCTGAACCACGCCCTTCAACAAAACGCTTACCTAGTACCGGTGGTGCAACACCTCCTCCATTCCCTGGGTGGCGGAAAAGTCTTCGCTAAACTAGACTTAGCCCAGGCATACCAACAACTGCCTGTTGACAAAAAAACGGCAGAGGCCCAAACAATCGTTACGCACCAAGGTGCGTTTAAATGTAACTGACTCCAGTTTGGAGTGAGCGTAGCCCCGGGAATCTTTCAAAGCTTGATGGAAAGGCTATTACAAGGGATAAAAGGTGTTGTCCCCTATTTTGATGATGTGTTAATCGCTGCCCCAACTCGGAAAATACTAAAGGAACGCCTGAGGTTGGTTCTCCAGAGATTTAAAGACTCAGGTCTCAAAGTTAAAAAAAACAAGTGTCATTTATGTACGGATCGTGTAGAATTTTTGGGATATTTAATTGATAGTCAAGGCATTCACCCCACCGATAACAAACTTAGGGCAATCAAGAATGCCCCAAAACCTGGGAACAAGGCCGACCTCCAGGCTTTTCTGGGCCTTATCCATTTCTATAACATTTTCCTGCCTCACAAAGCAACCGTAGCTGAACCCCTACATCGTTTATTGGATAAAAAAGCAACCTGGGTACGGGGAAACAGAGAAGAACAGGCGTTTCGACATGTGAAAAATTTATTGACTTCTGATGCTGTTTTGATGCAGTGTAACGAGACTTTGCCTTTAACAATCACGTGTGATGCATCCCCATTTGGAGTGGGCGCCATTTTAAGCCATGTTTTGCCAAATGGTAGTGAAGCCCCTATTGCCTATTTCTCAAAGACATTATCAAAAGCAGAATGCAATTACAGTCAAATTGATAAGGAGGCCCTTGCTATTGTGTCCGCGGTTAAGAGATTTCATGAATATGTGTATGGCTGAGCCTTTACCATAGTGACTGACCACAAATCTTTGCTGGGAATAATAGCGGGAGATAAGCCAACACCGTATATATTATCTCCCAGAATTACTCGCTGGTCAGAATTCTTGGTGGCATATAATTACAAGTTGCAACATCGCCCAGGGAAGGCCATTCCCCACGCCGACGCATTGAGCCGCGCACCACTTCCAGAGACCATTGATGACCCCGCTCCGACGGTTACAACACTGCAGATCGAGACACTTCGAACACTGCCATTAACAGCCTGAGATATCGTGATAGAAATGAAACGCAACCCCATTTTAGCACGAGTCCTCAGTTGGGTCAAGCGGGGATGGCCGTTGGACCAGATACCTGATGACTACGCCCCATTCAAGAATCGACAAACGGAACTATTTTCCCAGAAGGGCTGCATTAGCTGGGGTGATAGAGTTGTCATCCCAGAGCGGTTGTGACCAGCAATACTAAGGACCTTGCACGATGGCCACCCCAGCATCGTGTGTATGAAAGCCCTCGCACGAAGCTATGCATGGTGGCCGGGTATCGACAAGCAGATCAAGACATGGGTAAAAGCTTGTCACAAATGCCAGGAAGTAAGCAACGCCCCTCCAAAAGCAACCCCGACTGAATGGGAAACACCGAGGGGACCATGGTCCCGTATTCATCTGGACTTTGCAGGACCTACCAAGGGACACACATTTTTATTAACTGTGGATGCCTACTCGAACTGGCTTGAAATCCATGAGATGAGGAATACAATAACCGAATCAGTCATCAGGAAACTAGACAGACTCTTTGCGACACACGGATTATCAGACGTTCTAGTATCCGACAATGGGCCCCAATTTACCATGCTGTCCTTCGAACAGTACCTGGCGGACTGCGGTATTCGCCATGTGCTAACTTCGCCGGCGCATCCTGCGGCCAACGGAAGGGCCGAGCACATGGTACAATTCGTCAAGAAAACCTTGCATAAAATGGACTATGGCGATATAGAAGACAAGATTAACTGGATACTCCTTTTGCAACATATCACTCCACACAGCGTCACCAATAAAACTCCCGCTGAGTTGTTAATGGGACGGAAGCTCCGCTCCCACCTCGACTATCTGCATCCATCATATGAACCTGAAAAACCACACGGCTCCAGTGGGAAATGCTGTAACTTCCAGGTAGGCGACTTGGTTTTCGCTAGGAACTTTTCGGGCGATCCGTTGTGGGTCGAGGCAACTGTAGTCCAAGTAACCGGCCCTAGATCGTACCGCGTGAAATGTCACGACGATAGAATATGGAAGCGCCATATTGATCAGCTGCATTCAAGGCTACAGTCGGGGATCTCCGAGGCCCCTGATTTCCAAACCGAGGGGGGAGGAGATACCGAGGAAGCTGAATTTGAAGCGACAGAAAGTTTAAGCAGAAGTAATGACTGCTCTGAGGCAACACGTGAAGGATCTGGAATGGGGGTGATCTCGCCTCAAGGAGATGCTGAGAGCATTAGCGGCAATGAAAATTCGAATACGGAATGGGAGGCACCCTCTTCATCAGAGAATGTCCTACCCCAACAAGACTGTAGCCAAATACCGGGAGAACAACGCAAATCAAATAGACAATCAAAACAACCTGCCTACCTCAAAGACTACGTGACCGCACCCCTTAAATGGAACCCGGGGGGAAGGGGTGTTGTGAATCAATAAATACTTAAAGATTATTAAGAGCTTGAAGCAAAGTGCAGGGTTCTGGCCCTGTACTTCTGATTGTCCGATAATAGCGACATCGGATTGGTCCGATGATTGGTCCGATGATTCAGGAGAATCTGATTGGCTATTAACGAGCCTCTCCCATTGGTAAGTGGAGCTAACGCTCCCCGTATTTCATTGGTTAAATAGTTAAGAGTTTGACTATATAAAGGGGCCCATTGCGGCCATTGAGCTGAGCTGTTTCACATGTAAATAAAGAGTTTGAAGTTCACTGTCACCGGCTCGTCTCCATCCTTTGCGCCCATGCACAGAACTTAACACCCCCTATCTTCATTCAGACCAAGGGTTTGGGGGAGGGGCTGAAGAGGTTCCTTAGGCCTAACCTCTTGATCTGTTTTTGGCATTTCCTTTTGTGTTCTCTGTGCTCCTGCCCTGGGAACTTGATTATTGCCATCATCAACACTGGGAGGATTATCTTCTTCAAAGGGTTCAGCTTTCAAGAGGGTTGATTTTAATCTGACTTGTTTTGATCTGAGATCCGGGATTTCTATTCATTTGGGCCACACAGACCGTCATGAGTTTGACTCAGCATTTGCGAAACCATTCCGGATTCTGTTTTACTACTACTTGACACTGATCAATATACTGGTATTGATCTGGGTGACCATTATTTGGGTCAGTAACAATCTGGTGGACTTTTGAAATGATGTCTAGATTAAAACTGCCTTTGGGCTTCCCTTCTTAAATTTCTCAGCATATGCTGAAGAGGTGTCCAGGGGACACTTCCTCCACCACCCATTTCTAGACACTGCCACTGATCTGTGGTGTCAGACGTTCCAACAGTCACCAATAGGAACTGTAATGGCTTAACCACCCACACAACTCTTGGGCCTCATTAGGATTCACTGATCCCAGGCCCAGGGAGGTGATCAGGCCCCCACTTCTCCATTTTTGCTGGTAGAGGCATCACGGGCTGGTCCTTCACTGTTTCCAGGGCGGCCCTACAGTCCAGATCTAAGCACCCCATGGGCTAGATCAGGCCCATAGGCCTTGAGTTTGACTCCTACTTTAAACTAAAACAGTGTATTCATAATCTTTGTTGCACATTTTCCATAATGCATTAACATCAACCATGTAGATAAATTTACAAATGTTAGGAGCAATATAGCAAAGGCTAAAATTACCATCTTTGGCAATGTTTGAAAATGAGGAAACTAGCTTTGGTTTCTTGTTGTTTCCCCAGATTACTATGTGTTTGTTGACCAATCATTTTGTGTGTGTGTGTCTCAGTATGTCCAGCAATGAAAGTGTCTCTGAAAATTAAAATATGTATTCTGTATTCTGATAACTATCATAAAAATGATAAAATAAGAATTCTAAAACCAAGTATATAAAATGACAGTTTTCTACTACAGAATTCCACCTGGATGCTCTGCTTTTTCTGTTTTAATTGAAGTGGGATTTAAAGGAATATATATTTGATTGTTGCCATCTGCTGGTTGATGTTGCTGCAAAATGAAGGTTGGCTGTGCCATCTAGTGGTTTCTTTGGAGGCTTTTGGTCGGTTCACCTACTGAATCAATTAGCACCACAGATCAAGCCCATCTTCCAGCCAAACAATCCAAATAAGTTTCATGTTGACCATAGATGCAGCAGGATTTTTCTGCTTTTTGTTTCAAAAAGGAATCAGAATCAGATTTATGATGTTGTAGTTTGTGTACACAGCAGTTGCATTCTCACAACCTCCCAATTAAACAGGCATTCACAATATTACTATTCAACTATGTGGAATTCTCAGTTCATTTACCCAGAATTTATCCCTACAGATCTGATTTTTTAAAAAGGAGAACGTTGGAATGTCCTACCCAAAGTCCAGCTATGTGAAAACACATAAACATGCAAACAAACTTGTGCCAATCCTAAAATACAACAGATAGCTATGTCTAACACATGGGAAAGTTTTAAAGAGGTGTGTGTGTGTGTGTGTGTGTGTGTGTGTGTAATCAATTAAGTTAAATCCACATTCCATACCAGATTCCTTCTAGGATTCCTTCAACGGAGAAGTCAGCAGGAAGTCAGAAGTCACTTCCATTCGCACTGCTTCTTTGCCCAGCCTTGACCATTCTGTTTCTCATTTTAGGTAAGGAAATATATCCAAAATAATAAGTCAATTGTGCAGTTCCAAATAAAATCTTATTTCAGTTAAACTTGCTGCTTATTACCTTCTTGAGAAAGATATTGGAGTTACAGACAGGTTTTGGAGAAGGATTTTTTTGGCCCCTCTTCCTTCTCAGTTCTCTTGAGAATCTGTATTCATTTTTTCCAAAAGTAAAGGGACAAGTGAAAGTAGCCTATTTGTGGAGGGCTGGGATCACATGCACATTATATCCTTAAGCTGCTCTTCCCTTTGGCTGATGCCAGTTTACCACTAAGCTTGCTTAAAAAACTCCTTTCAGTGATTTGCCTAGGGTTATTCTGGACTTCAGGCTACCATGGCCCCCAGTTGACCACTCCCCTGTTGCTCTGCCCCTCCTAACCTACCATTCCAGAAAAACAATTGCTAATTGCCCTCGTTTCTATACACAGCTCATATTTGAGATACTTAATTTTATATGTATGTATGTATGTATGTATGTATGTTTATGAAAGCTTTTGCAGCCGATTCCAAAAGTGAAAAAACAATACATAATAAACACTACAGTGCTTACTTTTAAAAAATAAGTAACTCAAGAAAAAGAAAAAGTAAACAGAAATTAAAAACAGAAATCTGCCATGATTTCCCTATATTTTAAGCCAGTATTCTACAGGTCACTCAAGAGTTATAACTACTACATTATTGAGATTCCTATGTCACAACAGTTTCTACAGCAGAAATTAGAAAGTTAAATGTTTCTAATAATTAAGTTGCTGCTCTTGATTCAACTGGAGACAAGTTCTATCCTCTGTGCAGAAGCCAAAGAAAGTGTAAGGGGCTGCCTAGAAAAAAGTAAAGTATTGTTGGAAGAAAAATCCAGTCCAGTTCCAAGCTGAGAGAAAAAAAGCTGGAAATAAAATGGAATGGAATAGAATAGAATAGAATAGAATAGAATAGAATAGAATAGAATAGAATAGAATACTTTTTATTGGCCAAGTGTGATTGGACACACAAGGAATTGGTATAAGGAGGATGGCTACAAGAAAAGAAGTCTGTTTATTTCAATGCCAGAAACTTCAGTGACAGCAACATGTTTCTGGGGTGGCTGACAAATTGGCTGGGTGAGCAGGTGGATTTTTATAGGGATGTGGGGTTTGGTGATTGAGATGCTCCAGGATAGCAGTCGCCAACCAGTGGGCCATCTCACTGGTGGGCCATGAGAAAATTTTGGTGGGCTGCAGAGAAATCTCACCACGAGAGCACCCCCATAAAGCAATTAATCCAGGCTGTGCAGAAACATAAGGCTGCGCCGCCCACATGGCCCACGGGAACCCTCCCCGCCCATTCACTCCTTACCTGGTAAACTTGCCTGCTAAATTGCTATTTTTTCTTTTTCCAACCATCATCTGTTCTGCTGTGCTGGAGATTAAGATTAGCTAGGAAGCAGGAAATTGTTGAATTTCTTGCTTTCTAGCTAATCTTTTAGATCTTCGGCTCAGCACAGCCGGACCTCCCTTCAGACTGAAGTTTTGCTTGCAAGCAAATTCAGTGCAGACTCACAGCAAGCAAATTTGAGAGACTGAGTTAGCCAATGGCAGATAGATCACTGAATGATTTTGTGAACAACTCAATCTGCCTGCTTTGCCTGATTTTGGGTAAAAGTTGCTCTTTTTTAAAATAAAAAATTCAATATTTACATTCATGGTGTGTTGTGAATTAATTTTATGAGTTTGTTTGCAAGCAAATTTTATGTGACAGACTGAGCTAGCCAATGGCAGATAGATAGATCTCTGAATGAATCTGTGATTCTGTGAGCAACTCAATCTTCCTGCTTTGCCTGATTTTGGATAAAAGTTGCTCTTTTTTATAAAAAAAAAATCAATATTTATATAAATATTTATAATATTTACATACAAGCCATGCCCAGCCAGTCACATGACCACCAAGCCACACCCACAAATTAAGCCATGCCCACAGAACCAGTTAGTGGTCCATGGGATCTAAAATTATGAGTTTGGTGGTCCCTGAGGTCCAAAAGGTTGGCGACTCCTGCTCCAGAAGGTTGTACAATGTAATGAGCCTTGTGTCTTTTGCTTTTTTTAATGTATGGTGGGTAAATCCTATTATGTCTAAAAGGTCACAGCCTGTCCTTGGAGCTGGGTGGGGAATGTAGATTTTAGGAGTCTTTGTTTTTCTACTTTAAAAAAAAAATACCATCAGCTCCAACCTGGGGGAGTTGTGTCATTTTGATTCTGAACACGCTGGCCTGGATTTCTGTAAATGGATATTGAATGGAATGCTCCAGTTTTCTCAATAGATACCAAAATTCATAAAACTGAACTGTTGGAGGGACTGCCTGTAATGTTTCCTGTCAGTGGAGAAAAGTGAATGATTTGATTCTAGGAAAGCCTTCATTCCGGGGTGTGAGCGTGTTTGTATGTTGACTTCCTACAGTGTAAAAAGCACATTGGAAAACTCTATTTCAAAACTGCAGTGGGAGAATGCAGGTGAAATTATGATGGGTTGTAGGCAAACACTATAGAAGAATGGTCATTAATTTTAGCTCTCAGAACTAAGTTCACATCAGACCACAGGTGGTATTCAGCAGGTTCTGACCAGTTCTGGAGAACCGATAGTGGAAATTTTGAGTAGCTCAGAGAACCAGCAAATACTATCTCTGACTGGAGATTTTACAGTATCCTTCCCCTGCCATGCCCAACAAATCACACCCACAGAACCAGTAGTAAAAAATTTGAATCCCACCACTGCATGAGACTGCCTGGAAGTGTAGATTGCTAACCATTGCTTTACCAGGCAACATTCATACAATTTGCAATTGGGTGGATGATGGTTTAAAAAGAAGTAGCTAGTACAATGACTTTAGCTTGAATAGGTTTCATTGTACAGAGCAAATGGTTAAAATCTCTTCTGCCTTCCCACATTGTGGTCCTCACTAATTGCACAAATGGCATCTGATTATTTGGGGAAATAATCCAAAGAGATAAGCAATAATAAACAGATAAGTAAGTAAATAGAATGCAAAGACCGAACACAATATGGTCAAGAGAAATGGGCAACTATCACTAACATTGCCCAGAATTGTCCTTGGAACAGATAATTTCATTTGGCAAAATCAGGATAAATGAAGATTTCATATTGATGAAATGGAAATGATTATGTTACAAATAGAGAATGTCCAAACCAGGCTTAACATTTGTGACATATTTTATGGCAGCCTTCCCAAACTTTGTGTCTCTCTCTAAATGTGGTAGGATTGTAGGTCCCAGAATTCTTGTTAATGTAGCTAGTTAGACTGGGATTCTGAGATTTGCAGTCACCATATAGCTGGAAGCCATTTAGTTGAGGATGGCTGCGATATGGGCAATACCATCATTTTTACAAATCAGGACTGCAGGGACTTAACTCTAAGAATCTGACTTGAACTCTTCCTGAGATTGTCATGTTCCACTTGTTCTTGGCTTTGTTTTCTTCTGGGTGTACCAATTAGTTTTGTGGTCACCATCTTAATAGAGCTATTAAATATGGACTGCAAAAAAAATATAATGCCATATGTTTTGGCAATACCAATCTGGTAGAGTCGTACTATAAAACCAAAGAAACCCATTACTTAAACGGTAAAAAAAAAGTCAGTAAAATCTATTATTTTATTTATAAACGGATAAAAGCCACATAAAGTCAGAAACATATCCAAGCTTTCTCTATCTCTATTGCCAATTTGGATCCTACTGAGGATGAAACTGCACTGACAAAATCGGTCCACAGAACCACATCATGTTTAATAAATGTGCACTGATGCTCAAAGTTTATTGAATTTAATAAACCAAAATTATACACATGGAAAGGCAAAAGTAAAAAAAGGAGCATTTCAATCCATTAAGAAACTATTTAAAGTACTATTGGCCCAAGGGAAGAGAGATGATATAGATTTGAATTCTTTCCTGGAGGAATTAAAGATTGTATAAAAGTACACAACAGTATGAAGCCAGCTGACTGGATAATCATTTTGGGTGCTGCTTTGAACATGATCCAAGTAAAAGGAGAAAGGAAAGAGATAATGATTCATTTTCTTCCTCTATACAAAGATGCACATGTTAGTTGTTATTATTTCTCATCTATCATTGGTCCAAGTCTTCCAACTCTCATGAAAATACTTTGCATAGCTAAGAAAACCAACAATTGGATGATAGAACAGCACTGTTATTTGAGACACTAATGACTAAGCTCAATTTATCTTAATCTGTATTCAATATGCAAAAACCTAAAACTCTTGACAAGTCCATAATGCTTGGAAGGAAAAAAAGAGGATGACCAGCAGCAAGGTGGATTAACTCTGTTACAATAGCAATGGCAATTCAAGACCCAAAGGTCTAGCAAAGAAAATCAATCTATGTGAGTGTTAGGGATACACCCTAGCAGGATCTGCACGGCAGGCAAATATATGAGATAAATGTTTTTGTAGCTTACACTCAGTAAAACAGATACACTGTGCTAGTTAAATAGTTTATTCCAGTAAGAGTTTTAGCATAGTCAAAACAGTCCATATATCTTCACTAGGTCAGTCTGTCCAGGGATTATTCAGTTGCAAAGTCCAGTGTCGAAAAAGAGGTCAGTAAACTTACAAATATCAATCCAGTAATATATCTCTTTGCAGTAGAGATATAAAGAAGTCAAACCTCTTTATATTTTTGATATTCAGTCTTTAGTTCATCCACAAGCGATGCCATCCTGAAAAGAGAAACTTTCCCCAAAACAACCACCCAAGTATTTTTAATCAAAAATAATTCAAAAAAAGTTCCAAAAGTTTATATTTTTCTTCTATTTCTTTTTCTGGGGATACTGTTTAATCAAAGAGGTCCAATTACCTTATATCTTTCTTTGAAATTCTAGGCAACCTCCTCCTTTTTCCACTTCTGCTCCAATTTTTTTTCCTCTCCCTTCCCACTTGCAACATCAATTTTTAAATGATCAGAAATCCATACCTCTAATAAGGGTTTTCCAATTTCTTAAATTTTTAAGTCCAATGTCCAAGAACTCTTTTGTCCCTTAACTTCAACTTTCAGAATAATTCATCTTCAGTGCCTAAATAAATTTCAAATCTTCATCTGCTGTTTCCATGGGGTGGGAGAGTGAAGAAAAAAAAGTTCCCTTTAACAGCTTTTCCGCCGCTTTCGATCTTCTTAGGGATACAATGTATCCTCCAGCAATTCAGACAGCTCAGTTCCAGCGAATTTAAAAGATGTTGATTGACCCGGCTCAGCCAGCACTTTCACTTTTCTTGCTTCTTCCAGCACAATCTTACCCGGTTGCAGACTTCTTCGTGGCGGCCATTGCTGACCGCCGCTCCACAACCTTTGGAAAAAGGGGTTTTTCCGGACGAGGAGGGGGTCTGCGGCACCCCCAACCCTCTGTCCGGCTCCCCTCTCTCTTCGGCTGTCCCTACAGGGCAGCCATATCCCCCTGACCCCTTTGGATTGGGGATACCTCGGTGGCAAGTGCAGCAGGAATCGCAAACGGTCGCGAATTCCTGCTGCCACCGAAGCCACGCGGAACCGGAAACCTGAATATCAAAAATATAAAAAGGAAGAACAAGATGGAAAAGATACTTTGGGCACTTTATTTCAATTTTTAGAAATGGCGTTATGTACTTATGAAAAATTGATTAAGCAGTAGAATGACTGGGACAAAGAAGAAGAGGAATAAGAAGCCATCTTTGATGAACAATGGGTTTTTTCCGGGGAGGAGGAGAAAGAGAATAAGAAAAAGGGGATTTTAAGATTTGAAAAAACAACCAAAAAAGAGAAAAATGAGAGGAAAGGTGGATGCAAGGTTAGAAAGCAAAGGAAAGGGAGTAAGAAAAGGGAGGAGGAGAGACAAAGGGGTAAAAAGGGCAAGGAGAAGAATAAGCAAGAGAGAAAGAGGGGAAGGAGAAGCCTTAATGGTGGGAAGCAAGATCTAAAGAAAAAAAGTTTATTCAGAGACAATGGGTGAATTTAATTAAGGATAAAAGGGGGATTCTGGAAGGTACATAAGATTGTGTTTTTATATGTGTATTTAGAGTATAAAATTACTGTGTAATTTTAGAATCTACTAAACAGAATCCCAAGATAAATTAAGTGTTATATGAAGTACTTTTAAGTTAGGGTAATGAGTTAAAGGCGTCACTCCAATTAGTGTATAGGAGAAGTATAGTAAAAGAAAAAAGATGAATGGGTAGTTGGAAATAGAACAGACAAAGAATGTTATTGAAAATGGTAATAAGATAGGGAAGGATATATAAAGGTTTTGTTATGGTTTTTTTTTTTTTTGTATATTGATAAAAGGCAATAAAATTTTAATTAACAAGAAATAATTTGGATGAAAAGGAGAAGCTGGGATAAGATATGAAGTTAAAAATATTGATATTATAATTTGGAATCATTATGTTCTATTGGTTTTCTTCTTTAATTATTATTATTATTTTTTTAGAAAAGAATTTATAAGCTGTTATGCCTTGATTGTTTGTGCACTGTTTTTGTAAAATTGATAAAATTGGTTTATTAAAAGAAAAAGAAAAGAAAAGAAAATGATAATAAGATATGGAAGGATATATAAAGTGAATATGAGGTTTGAATTTGTGTCTGTGTGAAGAGTTTCAACCCGGGATCAGACAGCCTTCAGAAAAGATGTTTTAGTTTTGTTTATGTTTTGTGTTTTGTATGATTATGAAAGGCAATAAAATTTTAATAAGCAAGAAATATAATTTGGATAAAAGGAGAAGTCTGGATAAGATATGAAGTTAAATAGATAATGTAAATATTGATATTACAATTTTGAGTTATTTTATATGTTCTATTGGCTTTCTTCTTTAATTATTATTATTTTTTTGTAGAAAAGATTTTTCAAGTTGTTATGCCTGGATTGTGTATTGTTTTTTGTAAAATTAATAAAATTTGTTTTTTTTAAAAAAAGAAGTCAAACCTCCTTTCTTCCTTCAGCAAAAGGGAACACGCAGTTAGCAAACCATCAATCCATCATAGTCAGCAAGCAATCTAGTACGCCAGCAATCAATCAAGTTCTCTTGCTCCCTCTTATGGCAGTTTTACAACCACACCCAAAATTACATGCTTTGCAGTTTAAAGTGACACACACTTAAATTCACTATCATAGTTTATATATATTATTTTACCCAAACTATGTTAGGTAACCTTGTTATTCCTAACATACTCCCCTTTTGGGTAATATAATAATATATACTTAACCCATAGTTATCATAACTTTCTTTGTATTTGACTGAACCTTGGGCTTTTGTAAACTGATCAGCAATATTTTCCTCAGTAATACAATATTCCAGTCTTATCAAACCATTTTTTACAGATTGCCTTACATTCAGATATCTAAGATCTGTATGCTTAGATCTTGTTTTCACAGCAATATTTGTAGCCAACCGTATGGCTGCTTGATTGTCCTCATAAACTACAATGGAATCATTAATAGTTATTCCCAAATCCAATAACAACTGTTTATACAGAATTAAATCAGTACATAATAAATCAGTACATACCTGAAGTTGATTTCCTAGTGTTTATGTCTGTTGCAAAATTTGCATCAGCATATGCACTTAAAATCAGATCATCTTTTGGCTCCAAATACAATGCATAGTGAATTGTCCTTTTAAGATATCTTAAGATACGTTTTGTCGCTTGCCAGTGTCGTTCAGCGGGTTCAGCATTGAATCGTGCCAATTGATTAACGCCATAGGCAATGTCTGGCCTTGACCAATTACTAATTGGTCGATAAACTACCAATTAACGATTGATAAATAGTCTTATCGAATTTTGGATTTTGAGCATCAGTGTGGCCAAATTCCTGACTCATTGGAGTTTTTGCTGGTTTACAAAGTTCCATCTTGTATGTTTTTAGTAATTGATAAATCTTGTCCTCTTGAGACATCTTATAACCACCTTTGGTTTTATTTATTGTTAATCCTAGATACTGTTTTATCTCTCCTAATGCTTTAATTTTATCCTCTTACTTAATAATGATATTATTTCAGTAGCTTCATTATTAGTTTTTGTAATTAAGGCAATATCATCAGTAAACAACAATAATAATGACACTGTTCCATTTGTCTCTTTCTTAAATACACATGGATCAGCTAAACCTGCTTTAAACCCTATATTGTTTTACTCCTTAACAATATATTTGTTCCATTCGTAACCAGATTGTTTTAATCCATAGAGAGTCTTTTTAAGCTTCCAACAGTCATTATTTGTTTTATCATCCTTAATTCCTATAGGTTTCTTTAGGTATATAGTGTGCTGCAATGGTGCATGCAGATAAGCAGTTTCTACATCTAAGTGATTTATGATATAGTTCTTCTTAGCTGCCCACACTAAAGCTGCTCTCAAGGTTGTTGCTTTTAGACTCGGTGCAAATACTTCATCATAATCATATGCAGTTTGATTAAATCCTTGAGCTACCAACCTAGCCTTATGGGTAACAGTCCCATTTTTATCTGTTTTTAATTTAAATATCCATTTACAGCCAATGGACTTTTCACCTGGAGGTAATTTAACATTTTCATAAACTTCCATTTGTTTCAATGAATTTAGTTCCTTCTCCATCACTCTATGCCAACTTTCTTGATCCTTTGCAGGATGCATTCTAAGTTCTTCAACAGTAATTGGAACTTTGCTAACTTGGCAAACTACATTTGCTTGGTACCTGTCAGGTGGTCTGGTTTCACGTGTTGAACATCTAGGTATTACAGGACTTACAGGTGGACTTTCATGTACTACCTGTTCCTGGTTATCTCTTTCTTCCTGTTCATCTATTTCTTCCTGTTCTGGTCCTATGTGCTCTTCCTGTACTTCCTCTTTAATTGTACTCTTCTTATTACTGATATGTTGTTTTGGTCTTTTGTAGGTTTCTATGATTACATCCTTACTTGAATCTTGCTTCAGTTTTTCCCATCCTACATGTTCAAGGAATTGTGCACTAGCACTACAGTAAACTCTAGATGTACCTTTTTCCCAGAATTTGTATGATTTGTGATTAGATTCATAAACTACAAAGAATAACTTTTTAGCCCTATGCTGCCCCTTATGTCTCAGTTGTGTAGGAATATGCACCCATGCTGGTGCTCCATGTGTGCATGTAGCTTAGGTCAGGTTTTCTACCATGCCACCATGTGAATGGTAATTCACCTGTTGTTGAGTTAACAACATTATTCAATATATGATTATCACACATTATTGCTTCTCCCCACAAAGTTTCAGGTAATCCTGAATCCGACAACATAGTATGAGCCATTGCCTGTATTGTTTGGCCTCGTCTTTCTATAAAGGAATTATGTTGTGGCCTATATGGTGCAGACTTTTTATGTTCAACACCTGCCATCTTCAGTCTATTTTGGAATTTATTATTTATAAATTCCGTACCATTATCAGTTACAAGAGTTACTAGTTTCCTTTTAGTTTTTCTTTCTGCAAACTTCAACCAATTAAAGAAATTCTGATATGTTTCCGTTTTACTCTTCATTAAATAACAGAAACCATATCTAGAATAATGATCCATTATACTTAATATATAACGAGCACCTCCCACACTTGTTTTTTTAGGACCTATAATATCAGCAAATATAACCTCTAGAGGCTCTTTAGTTTTAAATCCATTAATTCTATTTGCTGGTATTACTTTGCTTTTTTCTGGACTGCAAGCATTGCAGTGCAAATACTTACTGCAAGGCTTCAGTTTTATACTTTTAGACAGTTCAACCGTTTGCTTGAGCATTTTAAAATTTATATGCCCCAAACGTCTGTGTAACAAATGTATGCATTCATCATGAGGTTTAACGCTATTATACACTATGTTAGCTACCTCTAATCGATTATCATTTAACACATACAACTCACCTTTTAAAGTTGCAGTCACTTTTTTACCTTCCTTTTCTATTAAGCAGTTTTCTCCCTTAAAGGTAACTACATAACCTAGTTTAATCAAAACTCTAACCGAAAGCAAATTAAACTTAAGTTGTGGTACATATAACATTTTTACATTTTCTTTTATGCAAGAACAATGTGCAATACCTTCACCTTTTGCTTTCATTTTCCAGCCATTAGCTAACGATATCTGTTGTGAACTCATGGACATCTTAACAAATCTTTTCTTATCTTTCGTTATGCAGTGCGATGCTCCACTATCTACAACCCATAAATTATTATTCACAGTTTCATTGCTATACATGGCTAACTCTAAGCATTTTTCATCCTTTTGTTGCCTTTTAGCATTCTGGCTGGCATTGTGGCATTTTCCTTTCTTACAGAATCTAGCCAAATGTCCTTTTCCTCCACAATTAAAACATTTTCTAATTGTATAGGTTGTCGAAGATTCTTTTTCTTCTCTAGTTTGTTCCCTTCTGAGTTGATCCCTTTCAAGCCTTCTCCTGGCTTCTTCAATTAATCTGCCAGTAATGTCAGTTAATGTGAGGTTATCTTTTGGCAGTACTTCTAGTGAAGTTACATAGTCATCATAGCTCTCATCTAACAAAGACAAAATTATATAAACCTGATGTAGTTCTGTGAAGATAAGTTCTTTTTCATGCAGTTCCTGAAAAATTCTCTTCATAGTGTTTATATGAGTCAGCATGTCTCCATTCTTTTGAAGATGTGTTCTGAACAGTTTCCGTGTAAAATTTATATGTGCTCCTACACTTTCTCGAGTATAAATCTTCTTTAAATTCTCCCAACATTTCGCAGCTGTTTCTTCTCCATGAATATGGACAAGCTGCTGGTCACAGAGTGTCAGTCCTATTATACAGAGAGCTTGCTCATTCTTCAGTTTATATTCTTGTATTTTCTGGGCATCATCCTCATCCTCTGGATCCCAAGCATCTACCTCTGATGGGTTTTGAATTATACTCCACAAACCTCTGCGTAGAAGTAGGCTGCATTTCATAGACCATGAAACATAGTTTGTTCCATCCAGTTTGGATATTAGAGACAAACTTGGTAAATTGACTTGTGCCATCTTTTTCTGGATATTAAACCATAATTAATAAAACACAGCTGTCTGTTTACAGTATTGTGTAACTACATTAACTCTCACTTTATATAAGCCTGTTATATCCTGGTTAGTCTGACTGTGCAGCTGGGCCCATAACCAGTGTTAGGGATACACCCTAGCAGAATCTGCACGGCAGTCAGGCAGTCAGGCAAATATATGAGATAAAAGTTTTTGTAGCTTACACTCAGTAAAACAGATACACTGTGCTAATTAAATAGTTTATTCCAGTAAGAGTTTTAGCATAGTCAAAACAGTCCATATATCTTCACTAGTTCAGTCCGTCCAGGGATTATTCAGTTGCAAAATCCAGTGTCGAAAAAGAGGTCAGTAAACTTACAAATATCAGTCCAGTAATATATCTCTTCGCAGTAGAGATATAAAGAAATCAAACCTCCTTTCTTCCTTCAGCAACAGGGAACACGCAGTTAGCAAACCATCAATCCATCATAGTCAGCAAGCAATCCAGTACGCCAGCAATCAATCAAGTTCTCTTGCTCCCTCTTATGACGGTTTTACAACCGCACCCAAAATTACGTGCTTTGCAGTTTAAAGTGACACACACTTAAATTCACTATTATAGTTTATATATATTATTTTATCCAAACTACGTTTGGTAACCTTGTTATTCCTAACAGTGGTCACTAACAGATGATACTGATTTCATGGCACATAATCAATTGCTCAATTAAATTAAGTGTATTTAATTTTTCCATATGCTGAAAAACCTTTTAGCATTTAAAAACAACAAAGAGATAACTCAAAAAATTCAAAATTCTTATTACAGCAACATTTACCCTAAGACTATTTAGCCCTAAGATATATTTAACTAAAGTCTAAAACTGCTAGAAAATAACTGTAATCTTTTGTCTTTTACAAAGACTGCAGAATGCATTAAACTCAACATATTGAATTCAAGTTATGTTACATTACTGAAAGCCACTGTAGGATACTATTGAGAGTCTTCTGTATTAATTAAGGAAGTCAAGTACCTACATACCCACTGACTGACTTTGACCTATTTTACCTCAAAAGTTGTCCTTGTAAAAATAAAATTTACTGAAAATAAGTTCTCCATCTCCTGGGGAAGAGTTAGAATATCAATGAGTAAGTGAATGAATAAATAAATGAATGTATGAAATAATGAATTTATGCAAAAGTTTGTGTATCACCTACCACCTATGACTTATCATGTAAGGATAAAGGAATAAAAGTACCAAATAGGAAAACTTATCCATATGGCAGTTTATTCACCATTACTGTTTAATTGTCCTGCAAAATCCCTTTGAAGCTACCTTAAAGACCTGCTAACTGGGAAACATGTAATCCCACTGATTTCTGTGAGATCCAAGTACAAGTAACTTATAGTATAATCCTATGCTGATCCACTCAGAAATAATTTATATTGAGTTCGGTCAGATTTCCTGTCTGGTAAGGCTATATAAATACAATGGAGGATCTAAGCTTATAAGATACAAGAGGTTTTCAACCTCTTGAATATTTTGGGGAATATTTCGTATAGAATCATTGCACAAAAATGGTAATAAATTTGCTGATTAGACTTTGGGAATAGACTTTAGGAATAATGATTCCTAAATTCCACTCAGTAGTCTCACAGATTATTTTAGATCTGCTAACTATTGGTTCTAATATGACTGTTCTAATGTGAATTACTTGCTCATATTAGATGTTAACTTATTATGACTCATGAATATAAGATAAAGCCTTTTGGGTACTAACTGTTTCCTGGAAAGAAAAGTCATTGAAATTAGTTGAACTTATATTTCAGTAGACATGGACAAGATTGCTTTTTTAATGAGCTAGTCAGAATAACTAAGAAACTAGCCATACCTGGCATATAATCATCTACCTTTCCTAAGAATCTGAAAGGATCAGAAATTTCAGAAAGACTGCAGTTTGGTTTGGGTTCTTGGTGCCTTATCTTTTCAAGCCATAGATAGGGTCCAAACTTAGCTGCCTACTTCTGATCACAATTTGAAATTCAATCCAATCCTGTTCAATACCTGTTCAATTTATGCTACGCCTGCCACTATTAGCAAATGGAATGAACAGGGTGATTTTTAAGTGAAAGTCCTTAGAGTATCATATTTTGGAATCCAAATTCACTGTGGGATTGTTTCTTATTCCCCAAGAATCCCATATTAACTTTCCTCACTTTAGAATGAAAAATATTTCCCTGAGTGTCTGATATTAAGGGATTATCTGTGGGCAAGTTTCTTAAGTTTTAGCAACATTTAATATTAAATTTCTTATAAGATATAAATGTGCTTGTCATCACATTTAGATATATTTTAAATGTGCCATTTAAGAGTTGTTTTTTAAATAAAATGTTTAACATTTATCAAATGTTATGCTCTTGCAAGAACAAGAGACAGAAAAACATAGCAAAGTTGGCCAAAACTCTTGGCTTTCATCATGTTTCATCTCTAATGTACTTGACACATTAATGAAAATGAATAGCAAGGCAAACTTCCAAGAAGTACCATCTCATCTGGATATCTAGTCATATTTGATTTTTAAAGTTTCTCATGGACAAGTAATCAATTGAATCAACTCTCACTGGTTTCCCTTGTGGGTAGATTTTCCTTTCAGTATTTCAACAGAGAAACAATGCAGTGTTAAAGTCAAGCAGTTCTGTCAGAGCAGAATATCAAATGTGCCATCTTTTCACGGGTGGTACAAGTGCTAAAGAGTCCATGTGATAATGGATAGATTCAGGACAACAGAAGTTTTTTTTTAAAAGACTTTATTACAGTTTTTAAGATTGCTTTGCTTTTTTCCATATCACAGATTTGATCATGGAACATACTCAGTTTCCTTTTTCTGAGCTGAAGTGTTTTATGTGTAAGCAGTGCAGAAAAGTCCTTCTCCATAGGCTGTTTCTAGGGAGAGAAAGCCCCACAAATGGAGAACCTTCCACCCAAACAATAGTTCCCCATTCAAAGCAATTAGATAAATACTTTATGTTCAAAGCAGAGTTTCCAGTCCAAACTCTAAATATAGTCCCAATGTTTGTTTTGTATTTTGAGATTCTGTTCACAGTACTATTTCCTGGGCTTCTGACTTCAATGGGGAAAAAAACTACTGAGAGAAAAAAAATGGAGAGACATAGAATGCAGTGAGAATAAAAGTACTCGGGTGGATGCTCAAATTTACCTTCTATTTATCCTGATTAGATATCTCACAGTCTTAAAAATGCCAAAAGTGCCACGTGGCTGTTGCATTCTCAGCTTAAAGGCTTGTGTGGTATGCAATGCAATGCAATAGTAAGCACATGTGAGAGAGGTCTTTGTACCTGCTCATTAAGGCTACTACTAGATCTGGGCTGACAATTTCCAGACATTATTAATGGATAGCAGAGAGATACAGTAGTTCTTTAATGAATCTAATGGTTGTGCAGATACTGCAACCCAAAATCCATAGATTTGTTCATTTAAAAAATAAGTTCCACTGACGATGCAAAGTTGTGTTACGTGGTGTCTGGTAGTCTGCTAAACTAGCAGATTCATTTGCCTCACCACCTGTGTCCTATGCATTGTAACAAACATGCCCGGAATTTCTTCAGAATAGTTTCCAATGCTCTCTTTTGTGTAGATATTTCAGCTCAGAGAGGCCCTCCCTGGAAACATCTTGTTCTTGGTTTATTTGGGGAAGAGGGAGGTAAAATAGTGGCCTACTGCTTTAATACAACTCTAAAACAAACAAAGTAGTTTTATTCCTAATATTTATTTCTCAGATATTTTTAATGAAATATTTAGAATGCAAGGGTAAAATTGTTCTTTTGTACTTGCAACTATAGTTCTACAGCTACATGTGAAATATTATAGTATAGTAGCTTTTTATTTTTAATGCAGACACATATCACACTCTGATTATTAGGATTAAAATTACTGTCATATATGCTTGTCTATTTACAGGTGGTCATTCATGGTGGATGTTGTCAGTCACAAAACATCAATCCTTGGGACACAAGCAGGGGTGGGATTCTACCAGCTCGCACCTATTCGCTAGAACCGGTTGTGAACATTCTAAGCAGTTTGGAGAATCGGTTGTTAGAAGAAATTACTGGCCTAATCCTGTAAGGAAGGAAGGAAACGAAACATTCTGGTGTTGCTTACAGAAACTGCCACTCCGTTAACCCTTTTTACATTCTTGGCAGGACTCGACTTCCTGTCTCTGGAACTTCTCTGGAGTTATTTTTCCCTTCTTTGCTGGTACTTTGGTTGCGTGGAGTGACCATTCAAAGTTACAATGGCACAGAAGAAAGTGACTTATGACCATTTTCACACTTACGATTGTTGCAGCATCCCCACAGTCATGAGAGGCCAGGCGAGGAGATACATGCCTCGATGTGAATGATATTGAGTTGGCCACTCCCAGCCAATAACATGACCACCAAGCTACATCCACCCAGTCACATTACCACCAAGCCACACCCAGCAACTAAGCCACAGCCACAGAACCAGTTATTAAATTTTTTGAATCTCACCCCTGGACACAAATTACTGAAGTCATTCTCTCCCTCCCTCCTTCCTTCCAGGACAGCATCCATTCAAATGAGCTACCCATCCTTTTATGTTCAAAGAGCATCTCCAGGGAATGTGTCATCCCATTATCCACATTGTGAGATCTAGAAGCAAATAGTGCCTTGCCTGGAGGATCACAATTCTCATTTTGTGCTGCTGTCTAGTGGGCCTTGGAATTTCTGTAGCCCCAGTTGTAAAGAAATAAGAATAAAAAAATGCTGCATGAGACTAAAGATTCAATACCACAAATGATGCGTTACACATACTTTTTTATTGGTATTATTTACAATCTGGACTAATATACAAGCCATTATCAATTGGTTTTGAGCAATTAACAATGATTGCGGGAACTACACCATGCCCATGTGCAACATGCAGAAATAGCAACATTTCTTTCATTTTTATGGTTTTCAAACAAAATACTTTATTGCTCATGCCTTCATCCTTATACATATTCATCCATAATGATTTTTAACTCAAACAATTGAAGGTTGTACATGGATACTGTAGACTCACCCTCTCTGTATCCTCCCATTTCCTGTTTCTCTTGCTGATCAAGATTATTTATATATTTATATCCTGCCTCTGTTATTTTTTTATTTAAAAAAATCCAAGGTTGCGAACATACCTGATATTCCTTTCTCTTTAAAGGTTTCCCTTTAGCAAAACCCGACTTCATATATGTGTACCAAATTCAGCTGGCTGGAGAATTCTGGGAGTTAAAAGTCCACCAGTCTTAAAGTTACCAAGTTTGGAGGCCTCTTCAAGGGAGTTGATCTGCTTCTGCAGTGATCAACTTTGAAAACTGGGAACAACTTCATTTTCGATAGCGTTTATATTTGCTTGCCAGATAAGGGGGGGGGGGAGGGAATTCGGTGAGAATTACAAGAATTACTGACATTCTTTGCAAGTTATGAATTTTATTGCTGCTGTATTTTCTGTATCCCTTGTGACTAGGATTTTTTTTATTGATTTAAATTTTCTTTTCACATTTGGTTATGTAGAAGAGGGCAAAGAGTTACAAGAAGATGCCCTCCTTTGATAATGCTCCTGTAATACCAGCAGTGCTTCCAAGTCAACAATTAACTTTAGCCTGAAGAGGGCAGGGTGACTTTATTGCTCATGCCCTTTAGTTTACAACATAATATACTTTAAATCCACAAATCATATGTCTTCATCCTCCACTATCTTGCAAGCTGCTCTCTATTAAGGTTACTTCCCAATTAACCTTCATACACCCCCCCCCCCCCGATGATTGTACATGGGCCAGAACAAAATGCTCAAATATTGTCTCAGAAAGCATTTTTCTAAAATGCCACTGGCAAGCTCTGGAGTCCATCCTTGGAAATAAAGATGGCACTATAGATATATGGAGTTCTTTATTGGCCAAGTGTGATTGGACACACAAGGAATTTGTCTTGGTGCAAATGCTCTCAGTGTACTCATAGTTGGTGTTTCGTAAATGTTGTTTAAAGAAAAATAAATAAATCCTAATAAACCCAGGATGAATCCCCCAATCATCACTCAAGCCTCAAAGCTAGTTTCCCATCTCCATGTAGTAAAATGCCTATTAAAGTTATATGTTACATATTACATAATATGTAATATGTAATATTTTTAGATTCAGGTGCTAAGAAAGTCTTGAAAAGCTGTAGCCACAATCAACTGGGGGCTTAGGATGTCTAGTAAAATGATCCTTTGGCTTTGTTGTGCTTGCTGCTGACTCCAGTTATGAAATTCAGATCACCCCAGTTCAGATGGAGTCCAAACAGAAATCCTTTTATCTCATTTCCAGAGAAAAAAATTGCTAACTACAGGAACCAGGAGCACGACTCAAGTGACCCTGAGGACACAGATAAACCTCCAAGTGCTTTAAAGACCCTCTTAAAAGGATGCAAATTACCAGCTGTCTGCAAAGAATATAAATCTTTCAATTTCCTATCATCCTCTCAGAGCTGAAGAAGCTTCTTGGAATAGAAGCAAAACATCTTCAAAAGAAAAAAAACAAGAAAGTCCAGTTGCCTCTTGAAAAAGCACCTTTGGGATTACCATGACCTGGATGACTGAGAATCTCTACAGACTTTTATCTCATAGTTGTGGTCGTGATCCAAAAGAATATCCTTCCCTAGTTTCTTTACTTACTTTCTGAAGAAATCCAGTTTAGTTGCTGGAATCTCTTCAGAAAGGCCTATGGGTTCTAAAGTTTGACTCAGCAGCAAGCACTTAACTTTACTAGACTTCTTAAGACTTCTCTTGACTAAGACCTCTATTGGAACAAAACCTCCCTTTTTTATGGTTAATCCACTTTGTAGTGGACTTTCCAGGTTCTGATAGTCCATGGTTGATCAGTACATGGACTTACTATCTTCTTGAAAAAGAAAATGATAACCAACTTGTTCATTGTTCAAAGAGTCCTGGAAAATTGACCTGGGAGCATTGCTGTGAAGTGGGGTGTGGTCAGATAAGTAGAGCTAGACCAGGAAAGGGCATAGACTCTTGAATGCTCATAAATGATTGCCTGAAAAGAATTTTTATCTCAATTCCAACCTTGTCATAAGAGATGCTATGAATGGATGAAGGGATAGCAAATGGCCAAAGTATTGATATAACAGATGCTTTAAATGTATTTGTAGATTCATGCAATGCATGATCAATTGTATCTCTTTAAAATTACAATTGAGAATTCTACCTAATGTTATTTTCTTAAAATAATTGCTGATGGATTATTACAATCTTTGATAGAAAGAAGCTTCTTAAGATGTGAAGGAGACCTTCCTAATAGATGCTTGCAGATGCACTCTTAATAATAGAAACAGGTGCTCTGTTCTGATTTTTTCAACATTAATTTCCCAATTTTAGTGGCAATCCCATGCATGCCTATTCAAAACAAATATATTAAACTCAATAGGACTGACTTTCCAGCAAACTTTGTTGAATTCAATGGATATTACTGTTAGGTAAATGTACCCATGTTCACATTGTTATTCTATCACTTTCATATCCTAAAAGGAGAAAATGATTTTCAAACTAAGTACATTGAGCTGCTCTATGTAGTAATTCACATAGTTGACAGCAGGGCTGTCAAACTTGCAGTCCGTGGGCCAGATGCATGACGCACCAGACATGCCCTTGCCCGGTGTAGCAAAGGGGTGAAAAGTCGTGATACATCATGTGACGTTGCCATGATGACATGATTTTGACACCCCTAGTTACAGCAGATTCCCAGTAATGTTGAGGATATCTGTCTCATCCCTTGCTGGTTATCTGTTGGAAAAAGGCAAGCATCCATTCCCTTTATAGAATTCATTGTCTATAGCTCTCATTCAAGAAGTGATATTGCTTGCCTTCTTCAGGCTAGATGGATGATCTTCATTTATTTTTGTCTGAGACCTTTTTTTGACCAATGCAAAAAAGCAGCTTCTTGTACAGACTAAGGATCCTGTCTTGTCCTAGCTTGAAGGCAATTATGACCATTTCCATCCCGACTATAATATAAACCGAGAAAAATAAGAAAAAGTTGGGATGTTGCAGTTTGATATCACCAAAGCCAATGGTGGTTAAGGTGATAAAGCAAAAATAGAAAGCTTCCTCAAAATTTAAAGCTTTTTCCCAGTGTGGAAGAACAGTGGCAGCACAGGAGATATATGCAAAAACAATAAAAGTCATCAGTGAAAAGGGTACATCCAGCTGTTCTACTTCTTTCCCTATATTATTAATGCTGCTGATCATGTGATTCACCATTTCCCCTTTGTCCAATTCAGGACATGAATTCCATCGTTCAAATCTGATCAGTTTTGGAGGTGCAAGAAGAGCATTTTCCCTGATAATAAGCCTTTCAAAAATTTCAATGTTCTGATTTTTCCCAGACTTTTTTTTAAAGGAATAATTATTTTTCAAAGCATCCTTAATATTTAAAGGCTCAAGAAGGACAATTTTGGCTGGCCCAAGTGAAGCCGAGTTTCCTTTTGAATCAGTGCTTTTTTTACAGCAAGATCTAAAAGTAAGCCTGGCTAATACTTTTGATTGTAGTTTCCGGGCTCGATTATAAGAGGTGGATAATATAGCTGCTAGGATGTCACCCATGTTGGTGAGGACCAGGAACATAAGAGGGACACCAAACAATGCATACACCATGCACAAGTATTTCCCAAGTCTTGTCACAGGATAAATATGACCATAACCTGAAACCAAAGAAAACCAGAGAAAATTGTTTAAATGTTATTTGTTTTTCTATGGCACTTCAATTTAAAAAAAAACTAATGAATATGCATATAATAGTTGCTTTGTGGAGAGGTTCAGGTTTTTTTATTAATGTTATATTGGAGCAGTAATTGTATAACTTCACTAATTTTCTTTGTCCACTTATTGATATCTTTTCTAAAAATGCATCTTTGTTTTAAATAAATAAAATATGCATATCTGTTTTAATGAACCTGTTGCCTGCATTTAAAAAATGAAGGCAAATAAGAAAATCCTCCTGTTTCCTTTGATATCTTTTTTTTCTTTCAAAAAGAACTGTGCAGATCAGAGTTTTTATTGGAAAACATTGAGATGTCATGAACTGTTAAGTCCCGCAAAGCCCTCCAGCTGGTTCCTGTAACCCTAAATATTTTCACTGGATGATTTTTAGAAATATTGTTAAATATACACATCCGCAATATGGAATGTAGTTTTAGTTACTGAAGAGCTCTGTTACAATGAAAAATTGCCTTGTTTTTGTTTTAGAACAGGGGTGTCAAACTCAATTTCATTGATGGCCGCATTAGGTGTTTGACCTCAGGGGTGTGGAGGGACATGGCTGGGGGGGTGTGTGGCATGGCCATCTTGATGTCACTTGTGCAAGGGGTGCCTGTGGCTGCCCAAGTGCTCTGCCAGGAGAACAGGCTCCAAATCTCCATTTTTGGCTAGAACAGCCTCCTACAACCCTCGGCCAATGAAAACGGAGCTCGGGAGGGCTATACACAGTCCTTCATTGTTTTCAGGGCAGCCCTGCAGGCCAGATCTAAGCATCCTGCAGGCTGAATGCAGCCCACAGGCCTTGAGTTTGACATCCCTGTTTTAGAATATTGGAATATTTCCACAGTTTACATAGAGTTTTATCTCCTTTCATATTAATCTGCCTAATCATTCGATCATCGGTCCTCCTATTATACCCCTTCCTGGGGATTTATTTAATATAAGTCGAGAAGTAGACGTATCCACAGAAAACTCTTCTCTAGAGAAAAAGTATGTGCCAAAGTGATTAATATTTAGAGGCCTGCTAAAATAACCATTTATTCACCATGACATTCCATATTCAACATGGCGTTTCTCTGTGTCTTCATCTGTTTAGTTACGTGTTTGCTGCATGATCTTCAAACATTCCTAAGTACAGTAATGTGTTCTCTGAAAAAATATTAAGAAACAGATTGTGATTAGCCTATGGGGCTTAACTTTATAGTTCAACCTTGCATAGAATGTGTTTCCTTACCCCAAATTACTAGAAAGCTGGATAGAGCAAGTTTCCCCAACTCTGTTAAAATAGTTGTCTTCATCACAACTGCCACCCAAATCATGGACAATCCTGTTTAGGGCTGTTTTACATAGAATGCAAAATCCAAGCAATTGTGGTGGAATTTAGTACTCAATATGGGAACCTTTATAATGGCACACACATACCTTTTACTTTCCCAATTTTGTAGCCATGTGATGTACATGTCCTGTTAAGCTCGCACCTGTAAGCAGTGCTGAGCACGGCTGATTTTCAGGCTAGAGGGAACAGCTAATTGCTCTAAGTGTCTTTCTATCTTCTTTTTGTCCTTTAATCATAGTCATCAGAAGGAGTCAACCCAGCTGGTGTTCTCCTAAAAATTTAACAAAGCATCTACTCAAATGCTAACAATTTGTGTCTAAGGGTATTGGCTATTGTGAGAAAGAATATTGTTTTTCTTTCCACTTTCAAAAGTGTTGGCTTCTCCTAGTTAACTCAGAACATATACAGTGACTCTGCATCCTATTATGATCATTGGCTTTCTTTGACTGCTAAACTAATCCTGAACTACTTGTCCCCAAACATGTGATGTGTTGATGATCCATGAACAGTTTCAGGTTCATAGATCAATAACAATTAGCTTTCATGGCAGTGTGGCTTCCTATGAAGGCCATCGGCTGAGAGAGCAGTGGGCTTCCTTGGACACTTTTGGACACTCTGAGAACAGACTGCTGGACTAGATGGGCCAGAGGTCTGATTCAGTATCTTCATTGTGGTCTGGATTGAAGTGCAAGGTCAACGTTTTTTCAAGCATCTCTGAGATCCAGAGGCAGAATTTTAATTTGAACATAGACTTCTTCCCACTGCATTCTGTATCAGTGTAAGTCTTTTCTCCATTACTTTTAATCACTTGTCAAGAGAGAAATAAGCAGCAATGCATAGGGAGACCTAAAAGAGTGATATAAGGGTGAAAATCATACTTTAACTAATTAGGTTTATTTTGTATTAAAGAAAGGTTTTGAAATATGTGATGATTCTCAAACAGATTTCTACTATTAAATGAAATCCTAAAGAACTGTTGCCAGACTAATATGCAACTGAACTAGACAGCCAACTAGTTTGCCCAGATAAAAGGCAGCTTCTATCCTTGTTCCAAATTCACTTAATATTTAATATTCTGCACAGATTTAGTGGATATGATGAAACAGATTCACCAAGCAGCCTCATAATTTAGGAAAGCAACATCAATATAAAAACATTTCTATAGCTAGAGATAGTTTTATTGAAAAAGTAGTTTGGTTATTACTTAGTGTATATATATATGTCTGGCATTCATTTGTTTTAAGAAAACAAATATGTATGTGTATATATATATATATATATATATGGAAGGGAATGAAAATAAAACAATATATGAAAGAATACTAACAATAACAGTCCTAACTATGTCCATTAAAATGTGTCTTTGACATGGAATGGAGCAGATCAAATGGTCTCAACCCTGAGTAATAATTGTTAAAATTTCATGCTGTTTTTGTTTGGCTTCTAAAGTTGAATAAATATGTAATAATGACAATTTTAACAGTTGGATGTTGCAGACTAAAGATTATTTTCAGTGCAAGAACCACATCCTGTTGTTCATATATTTTGGAAGAGAATTGTAAGAAAAATCAATGCAAAGAAGAGATGTAATTTACCATTAACTCCAAATGCTTTACTGCATGGATTTCTACGTGATTATGTATCAACATTTAATGATTTTTTTCTGTATTGCTGTAAACAATAATTATAAAATATTGACACAATTTCAAGCCAGAGATCACTGAAGTATGTAAACAGCAAAAGTATTAAAATTCAGTGACATATTGAATTCACGATGAAAAGCAAATAGGAAAAAATGTCAAAGGGCTGTTCACATTGCATGCTTTTTTTAAAAAAAACTGAATATCAATATGACACTGTCAGCCACAAACTATTGGAGAAATCCCTATTACTTTATATGTAATAAGCATCTAGAGTTTGTAAATTTGATTCTTAAATCAATTTAACTTTATTTTCAGCTAAAACCTAAAAAAATGATCTCTATATAAATGCAGAAGAAGCAATTGTTTACAGAATGTTAGTGATAATATTTTAATAGTTCTTTATGAAAATATAATAAAATAGAATATATTCAAGATGCAATATGTAGAGAAAATATATAGGGAAAATAGAAGATCTACCCTTTATCTATCTAAATATCTATCTATCCATATCTATATAACATCTAAGGTGCTCTTAACCATCCTAATAATCAAACACAAAGCCTTCTCATAACAGTAGCAATTGAACAAAATTTTACTGCTCAATTTTGGAAATTTTAATGGAAAAGCCAATAAATAAAAAGCAAAATAACTTTAGTTTTACATCAGCTTGTAAAAAGTCAAGTTATGAGCAGTGAATAGATGCAGAAGTGAAATTAAAATTGGCCTATTGATTCAATTGTAGACTGTATTGTTATTATATCTCTTCTCTATACATTTTAAAGATAAATATTACTAACATGAGGCAAAAGTAATTCTATAGAGATGCTTTGGAAATATGCTTTCAGTTCTTCAATTCTGTATGCCTAGAACAAGAACTTTCTGTTTGTTTACTTGCATGGCTTGTCTATTCCAAAGAACATTAAGAATGAAGCTCAAAAGCCACAGGAGAACAGATCATTAGCTGTTCTTTTCCTCCAATGGAATGAAGCATATCAACCAAAGAAAGATGAGTCAGCAATGTGCCCTAAAGAATTCTCCTTCAAACTGCTCTGAAAGGCTATCCAAGTTCTAGCCAAAAAGCACATTTTGGAGTTGAACAGTATTCACAATAAGCTCCTGATGAATTCTGACTGAATGGTTTAAAATGATCAGAAAAGGCATACAATTAGGCATCAAACAACAGTAGGCTTAACACCTTATGTTGAGTTTACGTTTTACTGACAAAGAAATAAAGGGAAATTAGTATAGAGCTATTTAGCTCTAATCAACTAGCCATACCCTTCTGGGATTTGAACCCCGGCCACTTGCATATATTAGATAGATGCATTAACCTCTAAGCCACAAGCTCTCCTTGCTTTATTGGCTATACCATGGGAGAAATTAAGTGTTTTTCTGGTGAGACCAGTCTGGCATAGCTGACAAAGCAAGGAGAGCCTGTGGCTTAGAGGTTAATACCTGGTGGCTCAGTGGATAAAATGCTGAGCTTGTCAATCAGAAAGGTCAGCAGTTCAGGGGTTCAAATTCCTAGCACTGCGTAATGGAGTGAGCTTCCGTTACTAGTTCCAGTTTCTGCCAACCTAGCAGTTCGAAAGTATGTAAAAATGTAAGTAGAAAAATAGGGATCACTTTGGTGCGAAGGTAACAGCGTTCCATGTGCCTTTGGCATTGAGTCATGCTGGCCACATGACCACGGAGATGTCTTCAGACAGCTCTGGCTCTTCGGCTTTGTAACAGAGATGAGCACCCCACCTTAGAGTCAGAAACGACTAGCACGTATGTGCGAGGGGAACCTTTACTTTTTAATATACGCAAGTAGCCCTGGTTTGAATCCCAGAAGGCTATGCTAGCTGATTAGAGTTCAATAGCTTGAAACAGATCTATGCTAGTCTCCCTTTATTTCTTTGTCAGTAAAATGTAAATTCAACACAAAAAAACAATTTGTTGCAAAAGTGACTGCCTGTAAAGGCTCCTGGGTTGGGGCTAAAAGGCGAAAGCAGAAGCAGTTTGCTCTGTCCCATAATTGGGTAGACCAGGTTGCCATGATAGAGCGGTTTCACTGGAAAAATGCTTAACACCTTAGTACAAAACTTTAAAATGGTTGCAGAATGTTATATGTTGGAACTGACCAATGTAATGAGTACTGGAACTAACAGATGTAATGACTGCACTGATAACTTTGTGAATTTAGCTTGTAATCTCTTGAGAAATAGTTACCTAGATATTTAAACATCTTTATTTACTTGATGGAACTGCTTCTGATATTTCCTTGAATGCTGGCAATGTTGCTTGGTGAAGAGTAACATCTTTGCTTTCATTGGGGAGTAACATTTTTGCTTATAAGTAATTTATTCCTATAATCTTTATCTTTGACACAGGTAGAAATATACTAACAAAATTATATCTAGTTCCTTCATTATCTACAGAGCATATGCTATTGCTTGTTTCTCTATGTTGCTGGAGGGGTGCAGCATCAGTGGTTAAGATGCTGGGCTTGTCAGCTGGAAAGCCAACAGCTGGAGTTCAAGACCACGGCACTGTGCAATGGGTTGAGCTCCCATTATCTGCCCCAGCTCCTGTGGCTTAATAGTTCAACAGCATGCAAGTGCAAGTAGATAAACAGGTACCACTTCAGTGGGAAGGTATGTGCCTTTGGCATAGTGACATGCTGGCCAAATGACCATGGAAGGGTTTTCAGACTGTTTCTCTTGGCTAAGTAAAAGAGATGTCCAGTCATTTCCTAGAGTTGGATGCAACTAGACAGGGGAAACCTTTACTTTTATATGTTGCTGAGCTGCAGCTTTTAGTATCCCTAATAACTTCAATAAGCCTGGCTGAGTGAAGTGATGATACATGGTTGTAATTTGGCAACATCTCACTGGCTGTGCCTTCTAATTGAAGGATAGTATAACAACAGGATTAATCCTATTAAATCTCACAGGACTTACTTGCAAAGTTTCACATTAATAGACTTAGATCGCATTAACATTCACCACAGACTACTATAAATTATTGTTTTTATTTTATGATTGCAATTAAAAATAAAAGCAGAGCAGAAGTTTTGGCATTGCCCAATAATTATTAAACACTTGGATGGCAAACTGAGTAGCAATATTGGTGCCAATTATGAGAAGATATATCATATCTTTGTTTAATTATAGTAGCTGATTCCAAATTTAATGAGGAATTTGAAAATAATATTTACAATTTTGATTCTCAATTTGTATGATGAACTTTCTTTTTGGGGTAGTATAAATCAATGGTCACCAACCAGTGGGCCGGGGACCACTGGTGGTCCACAAGAAAATTTTGGTAGTCCATAGAGAAATGTCACCCCCAAAGTAATTAATCCAGGCTGTGCAGGAACACAAGGCTGCTCCACCCACATGGCCCGTGAGCAGGGATGGGATTCAAATTTTTTAACTGGTTCTGTGGGTGTGGCTTAGTTGGTGGGCATGGCTTGGTGCTCATGTTATTGGCTGGGAGTGGCCAACTCAATATCGAGGCACACATCTCCTCGCCTGGCCTCTCATGACTGTGGGGATGCTGCAACTGTCGTAAGTGTGAAAAATGGTCATAAATCACTTTTGTCAGTGCCATTGTAACTTTGAATGGTCACTCCAAACAAGCAAAGTACCAGCAAAGGAGGGGGAAAAAACTCCAGAGAAGTGCCTGAGACAGGAAGTCTAGTCCTTCCAAGAATGTAATAAGGGTTAACAGAGAGGCAGTTTCTCTAAGCAACACCAGAATGTTTCCTTCCTGCCTTTCTTACAGGATTAGGCCAGTAATTTCTTCTAACAGCCGGTTCTCCAAACTGCTTAGAATGTTAACAACCAGTTCTAGAGAATAGGTGCGAACTTGGTAGAATCCCATCCCTGCCCATGGGAACAGAAGGCTTGGGTTGCTTGCATTGTGAACAACACGAGATAGGGAGAGGAGGGGGGAAGGGCAGAGGGGGGGAACATGCCCCAATCACCCCATATGCCTCACCTGACCACCAGGCTTTCCGCTTTTTTCTTCTTTTGCTTTTGGCTGCATGCAAGGAAAGCAGCAAAAATCTTTCTTTCTCTTCCCCAAACTCTGCCAGAAATGAGTCTTTGGGACCCTGCAAAGCATCCTGCTGCAAGAGGCTGCGTCGGCGCGACAAGTCTCACAAAGACTCATTTCTGGCAGAGTTTGGGGGAAGAGAAAGAAAAAATTCTGCTGTTTCTGCTGCTTTCCTTGCATGAAGTCAAAAGTCTCTCTCTCTGTCTCCCCCTGGGAACAGAGCTGGACACAGTAACCTGCGATCCCAAATAAAGAATAATTGATCAATAGGAAAATGGGGTGGGGAATTTTCCTTCAGACTTTTTGGGGGATTTTCCCAGGATCTCTGGTCCATGGGATTAAAAATTATGAGTTTGGTGGTCCTTGAGATCCAAAAGGTTGGCAACCCTTGGTATAAATGATAACTTTTACAAATTGCCTATTAGCAAATATGATAGTATTAAGGCTGTTCACATCTTTGAAAAGGCACTTTGAGGGAAGTGTTCCTTCAAAGAAAATATCATTTCAGTTCCAACCCATAATGCAGAGCAGCTGCAGATCTTCATTTGGTTAAAGTGCCTTCGATGTATGCAAAGAAGTCACTGTTGATGAGTCAAGCAACCAATTGAATCCACTCTGCCTAAAAGATTGAGATGTTGCTGCCAGCTTCCATGAGGTGTCATAAAAAGATAGAGCAATCTGTTTTCACTAGGAAAAGCGTATTATGAACAAGTTATTTGGCAGGGTAATAAACATCTGGAGAATTATCAAACTTCACAATGATGTTGGAACTAAGACCAACATATATACTACTGTATAATTTTTGGCAAGGAAACTCATTCTTATATCCATGTTAGTCTGTCCTAATTTTATTTGATGAGTTGTTTGTATACAAGTAAGTACATAATACGAAATATGGGTAATCCAAAATTTCCATTGCTAAGCAAGATAGCAGTATTTTGTCCCATTTTATGATCCTTCTGGCCACAATTGTTCAGTGAATTGCTGCGATTAAGTTAGTAACACAGTTATTTAGTGAATCTGCCTTCCTCATTGACTTTGCTTGTCAGAAGGTCACAAAAGGTGTTCACATAACACTGGGACACTGAAACCATCATAAATACATGTCAGTTGCTAAGTGTCTGAATTTTGATCACATGACCACAGAGATGTTGCAACAATCATAAGTGTGAAAAATGGTCATAAGTCACCTTTTTCAGTGCCAAGTAACTTCAGTCACTAAACAAATGGTTGTAAGTTGAGGACTACCTGTATGGATAAACCTAATCAAAATGGGGTGGGGAGGGAATTAATGCATTCTGGATCACAAGGAAGCAGGGCAGTAGGGTGGTAGAAATGCAACAAATCTACAGTATATTTTTATCTATTGTACCAGAAAACAGCCATCTGTGTTAATTGTTACTAACTGTTGTAACCCAACAGTTAATTATTATGACTGCTGTCAGAATCCTCAAGACATGCAGCATTTGTAGGGAGGATATAAATATGCAATGCAAAACAGGAAAGTCCATTTATGCCAACCAATATGACTGAGAGAGATTATCTCCTTGACTGACCTGTATTGAAAAGTTAGGTCTTCAGATTACACCTCTATTTACTTGAGGAACCTAACCTTGTTTATTGAGGCTCCCAATCATAAATGCAATTCCTTACATCTTCAAGGAAATGCAAGTGGATGTTCACTCTCAACCCAATTCTGCCTAGAGAAGCTGAAGACATTGGCAATGGGCCTGCCCATGGATCTCGCACATGTGTGCTTGTCCTTTTATTCACATTGTGCAAAATATTTGGGCAAAATATTTTCACGTGATTTGGGATTCTGGCATCATCAGTAAAACTCCTGATAACTTTCATCCATCTTTGAATAGGATATTTAATTGATGAAGCTTCATGTCCACTGATAACATTTTCTACAAGGTCTTTGTTCCTGCAGTAATTAAGTAAGTACACACTTACTTAAAAGTAAATCCCACTATGTTTAGCTGAATTACTTCCACGTAACTGTGAAGTGAAAGACTGTGGTGAAGGTACAACTAGAAATTAGTGGCATTATTTAAATAATTTGAGGCCTAGGTCATATGTGCTGACTTTAAAGGGCTCTGAATTTCATTGAGGCCTTTTCTGCTCTACCTTTAGTTAAACCAAGTGCGTTTATTGCAAAATACTTTATACCAATCATACTGACCTACTGTGGTGAAGACAGTGCAGCAGAAAAAGAGAGAGCCAAGAAAGGACCATTTCTGTGAGGGATCGGTAAACCATGAAAAGTCAATTTCATTGATCAGATCACGTGTCCTGCTTGTAAATATTTCATTCTTGGTCTCATTATCTGTTAATAAGTAAGCAAGATACTGTCATTAGTAAATGGAAAATTAAAGACTACATACTACTGTTATGTTACGTCCATAGAACTATGACATGTTGTGGCAATGAAACATGGGAGGCAGCTTATTTAAACATACATGTCTTCCATTGACAGGAAACAACTCCCTCTATTTTGCAGCTTTCCTCTTTAGTTCTTGAATGTAGCTACTCTCTATACTCAATGTTAAAAGAGAAATGCACAGTTCATTTGGTTACATATGCTCCAGAATTAGCCTTGGTATTAACAAGAAAGCTCTAATCTGCTTTACAGATTAACTTCTTTCGCAGCGTAATAGCTGGTGACATTGAGAAAATGTTGAAGGAATGTTAAGGAGGAAAACAGATTCATTTAACACTAACAAAAAGCATACAAAAATATTGTTACTGAACATTTAAAAAGTAGATCAATCTTGAAAACATTCTTGGCATGTTCATTTTTCTTAGAGTTCCTCTTTCAACAATGATTACACTTATGTTAGCTTCAATCTCCTCACAAATGTGCATGCTGAAATGCTTCCATTATTCCCAGGGACTAGTAGAGGTTTAAGGAATACTTTAGGATTAAAACATTTATGATTTACTTTTTGTAAATGCTAAGCACAATCTATGTTAGAGTAAATTTTTAAGTCATGCTTTGTTTTATAGATATTTTTCACATTCCTGAATCTATTCCTAACAATGTTCCACAAGTCATGAAAAGCACACGTATGATTTTGGGGAGGCAGGGGAGAGAATCAGCGAGTAAATTTGCCTGCACAACTAAGAAATCCTTTCAACTTAAGCAAGAAAAATATAATGCTACAGAAACTCAGATCCCTACATATATTTATATATTCAAAACAAGAAGAGAATGACGATATATTTGGTGTAATTAACTTGGTTGTATCCTCTGTTAGCATTACAAACTCTTACCTGACAAATCTTTTGACAAATTCCAAAGTTTCAGCATGAAGCTCCTGTATGCTTCACCTTCATGGCTCTCTCTGCAGCCTTCAACATGAGAAAACATGACAGCTCCCAGAAGGGCATAGATCACTAATGAACAAATGAAGCAAGCATGGGAAAAGATAGCCCAGAATACCTGACAGCAAGTCCTTTCCTTTGGTTGTGAAGGAAACGTGTTTGACTTCATCTTCGCAAAACTTTGCATCAACAAGACCAGACAGAAGACTTCATGAACAGAGAGAAAACATTTCTGGAACTCAAGTAGACCATCTTCTTGACCAACAGAAACCTGTACCCTACTTCTGTTTCATTGCTAAAGAGCTGCTCATTTTATAGCTGGAGTTATTTTTACAATATCCAAAGAACCTGGATAGAGATTGCAACCAACTGTGTCTGTCAGATGCTAATACATTGTGCAGAAGAAATATTGATTTTTCTCAAGTGCTGTAATGCGTGTATATGACAAGCAACTATACGCATCAAGGGTTATCACCATCTGATAGTTGAAGGAAGAGGCTATTTATTTATGGAGCTATGTCATTTGCAATGCCCTGCCCTTTGGAAATAGCCAAAGCAAAATTTCCAGTAAGAGAAAGCAAATAGCAAAGAATAGATAATGAGTCCATATAAGCAGGTAATGGATCTTAATACATTTGGGGATATTCCCCAAGGAGTGAAGATGCAACATCTACTTTTTTTCTCCCAAGAAAGCTATTAGGCTTAATAAAATACTAACTACTCTATCTTCCTATTCTGCTCTGCTACCAGTTTACTATTTTTTTTAAACAAAGTTTTTATTTTTTTACAACAAACATACAAACAAAACATAAAAACATAAAACCTTCTTTCAATTATATACATACAGTGTGTCAGTTGGTTACAATCTTTTGTGCTATCCTTTTTTTTACCATTATTCACAAGTTATATAAATTCTCACCTTATCAATCTAGCTTGTGCTTATCAATTATTAAACATTCATTTGACTAAACTATTTTTCCATCATGTTATATGAGATATTCTAATTTTCATTATGATTTAATCTTATACATTCATCCAATGGTTATATATTTTGTATTGTATTCTATATCAATCTATTAACTTTTATTGTAAGGCTTACTAATTTATTTCTTTACCATGTCTTTTTATCTAACCATTGATAAAATAAATCCCATATCATATAAAATTGTTTATCCTCTTGTTCTCTAATTTCAAATGTCAATTTACTCATTTTGGCACAGTCCATGATTTTCTTAATAATTTCCTCCTGCATAGGTATTTTTTCATTTTTCCAATTCTTAGCAAATAAAATTCTAGCCGCTGTTAAAACATTTACAATCAAATATTTCAATTCTTTACAATATATTTCTGGTACAATTCCCAATAGAAATATCAGGTTTAAAGTCTATGTGTTGTTTTGTCATTTTTTACAACCAGGTGTGCATTATAGTCCAATATCTTTTTGCATCCGAGCATGTCCACCTCATACAGTAATATGAACCAGGCATCTGATGACATTTCCAACATTTGTCCGATTTATTCTTGAACATCCTTGCAATTCTCGTTGGGGGTAAGTGCCACGTGTAAAACATCTTATACAAATTTTCTTTATATGCAGTTGACATTGTCATTTTATAATTTTGAAACCACAATTTTTGCCATTTATCTAAGTCAATCCCATATCCAAATTTTTCCCCCATGCAATCATAGTTTCTTTGACTTGTTCTTCTAATTTAAACTCTAGCAAATGTCCATAAAGTTTTTTATTACTTTTTCATCAGTACCTGCCAAAATTTTATCTAAATCAGTCAACTTATCATAGGTACCTTCTGTTTTAACATCTTTATCAAATCTAGTTTGTATTTGCAAATATGAAAACCAATTCATTTTTACACCTTGTTCTTCCAACGCTTGCATAGATTTAAGTTCACCCTTTTCATTCAATATCTCACCATATCTAACTGTTTGTTCCTTTTTACATATTATTGGATAGGAAAAAGCTTCAATAGTAAATAACCATAGTGGAATTTTAAAATAATATTGCTTTTTTATCTTCTCCCAGTTTAGAAACAATGCTTCTCAAATATCAGTGTTTCCTGGAACGTCTTATAAAATTCCACTGGCAAACCGTCCGGACCTGATGCTTTCCAAATGTTTTACTTTTTTAAAGCTTCTGTTAATTCCCTTATTGTTATGTTATTTTCTAACATTATTTCAAAAACTTTGGGCATCTGAGGCAAATTTGCTTCCTGTAAGTATTGTTGAATTCTTTCTTCCTGAACATTCTCTTAATGGTACAGTTTTCCATAATAATCTTGAATAATTTTTTTCTTCTCCGCATTTCCATAGCATACATGTCCTTGTTCATTTATCAATTGATTTATCCTTCTTGAATCTCTTTCCTTTCTCAGTTTATATGCTAACCATCTGCCTGGTTTGTTTGCATCTTCAAAACAGTTCTGGTTAGCATTTTTAATTTTTTGTGCTATTTCTTCTTTTTCCATTAGCCCCATTTTATGTATAGTTATGTCCATTTTAATTTTAATGTCCTTTTTTATGGAAATTTCTGTAGTTCTTTTTCCAACTTCCTGTAGTCATCTTCCAATATTTTAAAAGTTTTTTTCTGTTTTATATTTCTTTTCCTTGTGTAGTCCATTATCAAGCCTCTTGTATAAGCCTTCATTGTGTCCCAGAGGTTCTGTAATGATGTATCCTCTTTTGTGTTTTCTTTAACAAAAAAAGTCAATTCTCTCTCAATTTTCTGTTTAAAGTCTTTACCAGTTTACTATTGAGGCATTTGCTCTGTGCAAAACTTCTGTATCTTGAACATACATAAGTTAGAATGTGTTCCTTATATAAAATTACCCCCAAGTATATGGTTGGGTGAAATTTTCCCCAACTTTATATCAGTTTAGTAAGCAAGAAAAATAAATAAGAGCTGTCCTTTATTTTTGTAATTTATTTACTGTATCCCAGCCTAGTCCTAAAGCACAATTCAGTTTAGCCAGAATTCTTACTACATACTGGGAAACATGCAGGAACAAGGCTAGTACAATTATATTCTCATATTTTGCAGTTATGGTCCATCCCTTGGCTCATGAAATGGATCTATGAAATGGATCATCGCTATCCTTCAGCTAGGTAAACCCAAAATCAAATCTTAGAGCTACCGACCAGTTGCTCTTTTGAGTATGGTAATATAAATTACTGGAAAGACTCCTACAACAGAATTAGTCTAGTCCTGCTTGAAAATGTGTCTGTTGAGCAACTAGGTTTCTGCCCTAACCGTAGTTGTACAGATGAGGTTCTCTCATTAACTACATACATAGAAGAAGGGTCACATATATAGAAAGAAAACCTCTTTGCTTTTGTGAACTTTTAATTGCAGCACACAACACTTTTTGGAGACTAGGTCTCATCTATAAACTCTTTTGAGTAATAGTCTTTAAGAAAACCACTCAATTCATATATAGCATGTTCACCAATAGGAAGTTCTGTGTAATTATGGAAAACATATTAGTAATAAAAAGATACTCAACAACAGCCTGCTCCAAGGATTTGTATTAGCACTGCTCTTCTTCAACTTATGTATAGTCAATTTAATCTGAAAATTTAACCTGAAAATTTGGGTATGCAGATGATTGGGCATTAGTCAGTGGTGGGATTCAAATTTCTTTACTACCAATTCTGTGGGCATGGCTTGGTGGGCGTGGTAGGGGAGGATACTGTAAAATCTCCAGTCAGAGGTAGTTCTCCGAACTACTCAAAATTTCAACCACCGGTTCTCCAGAACTGGTCAGAAACTGCTGAATGCCATCTCTGGCATTAATCATATAGAAAAGTCCATGGAATATACTGAAGAAAATTGACAGCTGACCTAGCTATCTTACAACAGTATTTTTGCAAATGGAGATTTCAGCCAAACTGAAGTAAGACTGAAGTAATATGCTTCCATCTCAACAAGATAGCCCACCATGAACTAAGTGTACAATGTGAGAATGCTCTTCTGACTCATAACAAATGCCCATAATACCTAGGTGTTACTCTCAACAGAACATTGTCCTTCAGAGAACACCTGAAGCCTGCAGCCAAACTGTGAGCAAGAAACAGCATCCTGCAAAAACTGTACGGTTCTATCTGAGGTTCCTTGGCTTTTATCTTGCAATCTTCAGTTCTTGGACTCATCTTTTCAACAGCAGAACATTTTTTTGCCCAATCAATCAACACATAGTTGAATCGCACTATGTGCAACATATCGGACCCAACAAGATCTAACCCCCACTTTTTGATTACCAGCTTTGAGCCACCTCATCTATGAGAGGAAAATGCTCTACTATGAGAGTATAAGAAAATAATTAATAATATTCACCTGCAGTCAATGCAGATATTACTGATGCTATAAACAGCTCCAGGCATTTACCTATTAGGACACACCAGAAACTTACTGAATAACATCTTCAATCTGCTTCAGGCCAGGACATAAGAATGGTCCTCTTCTGCTCCTCCAGAGTGTCACAACATTCCCTACTTTACAACTTAACCAAAAGGATTCAATTTTAACCCATAATCTTCAATAGGATGAGGACTCAGCATGGCAGGTATGCTTGTCTCCTCCATAAATGCGGAAAGCTCTCCTCTTTGGAATGAAGCAATGATGCTCCTAAACAGACAGTGCAACATATTGTGGAACAGTGTCCTCTGAGTGTATATCAGGGAAACCCCAGAGACTTTCTGTATGCAACTCCATCAACCATTACTATATAATCTATCTTTGAATTTGTTAACAAATGAAAGTAGTTTCATATTTGCTGTTTGAGAATGCAGCTGTAATATGCTTTTGAACATTTTTTGCCATACACTAAATAAATAAATTTAGCTTACAAAATTTTTCTAATTATGAGCAAAAGACACAAAAGCAACATCATGAAACAATCATAAACAATATGCATTGATAGTTAAAACCAAAACACTAAACTATGACTTCAAAAGGTTAAATCATGTCAATTGGACCAAAGTTTATTAAAACATATGTTTCATTAGTCATCCAAATAATTTCTTCAGCTAAAATGAAAATTTGGTAGAGTCATAGAGTCAGATAGTTGTTGGAAAGAACCAACTCTTGCCATACAGATGTCAGGGGAACTCTCTGCCCACCCAGATTTTCATTTTGACTGAAGAAATTATTTGGATAAGTAACAAAACATCAACTTTGGTCTAGTTCCCATGATTTAATATTTTAAGATACTTTTGGCCTGGATGATTGAAACTTCATTTACAAAAGTATTACCATACCATGTTATCAGAGAACCAGAATTAAATTAGTTTCAAGAGCCAGCAGGAAGCAATCACAATCAACTGTATTTCATAGGACAAAGTATTTCATAATTTGAATGCAACTATTGACCATCTTCAATAGTTTTTCCCATTATATTAAAATATTCTTAAATGACAGCTATATTTATCTTCATCCAGCATTCCAAGATCAAAAAATTAGTCATGACAAGACTATGGTTTTTTGAGATGGTGAAGTAAACCTTTATTGGTAGTGGTTTGGCCATGTGCAAACCTTCAGTCATATGGAGGACTTAGTGCTCTCTGAACTTCTTTGATGGCTTGCAGATATTCTTGTTAGATGTCTCCATTGCCACCCACCATATTAATAAAGTCTAGATTTATTTTAAAAGTTTGTTTTGTTTTATTGTATAAAGATGTGCTACTCTGAAAACATTATTTTAAGTAGAGAGAACAATGTTTTGAAGACATATGTAATTCAATTAATTCTACAGGGAAGTGCAGAATTATAATGTGTGCAGTTTCTTGGATCACCAAAGTTAGGAAGCTCTTTCTCTGATTGCTGAAAAGCTTTTAGATAATCAATAACAACTCTCCTTGTATTATTTTATCAATGAGGCTCTTGGTTGCTTATTATATTTGGCAACTGTATTTCAAGCATTAAGTGCTCATGTTTCTATATTCATTGTTTATACATATGCATTAGGGTTTCTTTCCTCCTCTGAAAGAATTTATGAAACAAGGAACCAAGGAAAATTCCACCATGACACAGAATGGTCTTTAGAAAGGAAAATAGGGAAAGCCTAGTTAGGGAGAATTAAATGTGGTGGTTGTGGCAAGGAGCATATCTGCACCATGGCAAATAATTTTCCTGTTGTAATCATTCCTTGGCTGTAACCTGACTTTAAAAAATATTCCATTGGAAAAAAATAAGACAGATACTACAATAATACAGAATCAGAATGATTGCATCTTGCTCCAACTTGCAATGATATATCTACATGGATCTTTCAGCCCTTGAAATGGTGCAGAACCCAGAAAATAGGTTGTTAAATGGTCAGGCACTAGGACAGGGGTGTCAAACTTGATTTCACTGAGGGCCGGATCAGCATTGTGGTTGTCTGCCAGAGGCCAGGGAGGGAGAGAAGGGGCCTGGCTGGGGTGGCCGTGGATGACTGGGTGTGGCACGCAGCCCTGGCCAGCTTGATGCCACATGGGTGGTGCCAGTGGCAGCCGGGCAGGGTTGTGAGGGAATCCAGGGGTCTCTGATAGGTGGAGCAAGGAGTGGGAGGGTCATTCCATGGGATGAGGTGAGGTGAGGCAGGGGGAGGGGCAGCTACAGCCAGTGTGCCTTCAGCTGTTTTCAGTGCCACTTGGTTTCCCACCCTATCTCCACCAAGCTGATCTGGTCTGTTGGGGCGGGGATACCTTCTGCCTTCTCTGCTGCGCCACAAATGTTGATTGACCATCCTCCAAGTCCTGCCACTGTTAAAGTAAATCCCAGGCACTGCACTGTAATGGACAGATGAAAGGTGCAGCTTCTGTCTAAAGGAGGAGGAGGAACAGGGAGAAGAAAGAGGGGAAGTGCTGAGTCAGAAGCGTTCCCACACCAAACCCTCATCCCCTCCCCAAGCATAGCTGCATTCCTTCGCTAATCTGCTTTCCAGCTCTGTTCACCACTGCCACATGAAGGACAACTAAAGTAGTCTGTGGGACAACAGTAAAAAAAAAAAAATCAGTCCTTCCAACTTCTCATGAAAAAAAAAAAGATCTCATGAGGTTTATTTTTATTTATTTATTTATTTGATTTGTCAATCGCTTACAAGATAATAGGTATAAGTATATACATAGTTATGAATACATGAAATGGGTATATATAAGAAAAATAAAAGAAACAATAGGACAGAGACAGTAGGCATGTTGGTGCACTTATGCATGCTCCCTACAGACCTCTTAGGAAAGCGGTGAGGTCAGTAGTAGACAGTTTTAGGTTAAAGTTTTTGGGGTTTGGGGAAGAAACCACAGAGTCAGGTAGAGTATTCCAGACATTGACCATTCTGTTGCTGAAGTCATATTTCCTGCAATCAAGTTTGGTGCGGTTAACCTTGAGTTTGTATCTATTGTGTGCTCTTGTGTTGTTATGGTTGAAGCTGAAGTATTCATTGACAGGTAAGTCATTGCAATGTATGATTTTATATACCATACTTAGATCAGACTGAAGACAGCATAATTGAAGGTTTTCTAGGTCTAGAATTTCAAGTCTGGTGGCATAAGGTATTCTACAACGAATAGAGGAGTGGAGAACTCTTGTGAAATATTTCTGGACTTTCTCAACTGTGCTAGTATCAGATACGTAATGTGGGTTCCAGATTGATGAGCTGTATTTGAGTATTGGTCTAGGAAATGTTTTGTATGCTCTAGTTAGTAGTGTGATATTACCAGAGAAAAAGCTATGTAGGATTAGGTTAACAACTCTTAATGCCTTTTTGGTTATGAAGTTACAGTGGGCTCTAGCACTTAGATCATGAGAGATGAGTATTCCAAGGTCCTTTACAGAGCTTGGATCATCAACAAGGTCTTGACTATTCAGCTTGTATTTTATTTTCTGATTATTATTTTTTTTGCCAATATGTAACACAGAGCATTTATTTGTTGAGATTTGAAGTTGCCATTTGTTTGACCATTCTGATACATAGTCAAGATCTTTTTGAAGGGTAGCAGTATTGTCTGTGGTATTGAACAGCTTTACATCATCAGCAAAGAGAACGCAGTTGCTCTTTATATGATCACAGAGGTCATTTATGTAGAGTATGAAGAGAGTTGGCCCTAAAACACTGCCTTGGGGGACACCACTATTGTTTTTTTTGAAAAAGATTTTATTAATTTTCTACAAACAAGACAAACAAAACATTAAAACATCAACTCTCATATGTACATCCAGTGTGTCAGTTGGTTCATCAGTTTTGTGCATTCATTTTGTAGTCTCAATTACAATTATGTTACATAACAACTCATATTGTCAGTCCAAACTTATATATCCTAATATCACTAAAAAAAAGAAATTTTTGACTATACTTTTAATCATTCATGCTTTATGAGATAACAAAACTTTAACCAGTTTATTCTGTAACAAATCATATAATCATACCAAATCAATCCTAAAAAAACCTTTATAAATATAGTGTCAAACAACAAAGGCAAGTAAAACAAAATAAAGATATTCCTTACTGTCTAGCATTCTAAATATTCTATTATCGTATTTTATCATCTAGCCATTTATAAAAAAAAACCAAATTTCATAAAATTGTTTCTCCTCTTGCTCTCTAATTTCAAATGTCAATCTACTCATCTCAGCACATTCCAATATTTTCTTAATAATTTCTTCCTGTAATGGTATTTTCTCATTCTTCCAATTTTTAGCAAATACAATCCTAGCCGCTGTTAATACATTTACAATCAGGTATTTCAAACCTTTACTATATGTATCAGGTAAAATTCCCAAAAAGAAGATCTCTGGTTTCAAGTCTATGTGTTTCTTTGTCATTTTTCCCAACCACATGCGAATTTTAGTCCAATATTTTCTGGCGTCCTCACAAGTCCACCACATATGGTAATATGAGCCAGGTATCTGATGACATTTCCAGCATTTTTCAGATTTGTTCTTAAACATTCTTGCTATTCTTGTCGGGGGAAAGTGCCACCTGTAAAACATCTTATACAAGTTTTCTTTATATGCTGTTGACATTGTCATTTTATAATTTTGAGATCACAATTTTTGCCATTTCTCCAAATCAATCCCATATCCAAAATTCTTCCCCCAAACAATCATAGTTTCTTTAACTTGTTCTTCCTCTAATTTAATTCCCAGTAAATAACCTATAATTTTTTAATCACCTTCTCATCAGTACCCATCAAGATCTTATCTAAATCAGTCTGTTTATCATAGAATCCCTCCATTTTAAAATCTTCATCATACCTTGAATGTATTTGCGCATATGAAAACCAATTCATCCTTATACCTTGTTCCTCTAAGTTTTGGATCGATTTAAGTCCACCCTTTTCATCCAACAGTTCCCCATATCTAACTGTTTGTTCCTTCTTATAGATTATAGGATAGGAAAATGCTTCAATAGTCGATAACCAAATTGGAATCTTCAAATAACATTGTTTTTTTATCTTCTCCCAATTTAACCACAAAGACTCCCGTACATAATGTCTTCTAAAATGACCCTGTGTTTTAGTTCCCTTATACCATAAAAAAGCATGCCAGCCCAACAGCAAATCATGCCCTTCTAATGTCAACAATCTGTGCTTTCTTAATGTTATCCATTCTTTGACCCACATCAAACTTGCAGCTTGATAATACAATTCCCAATTAGGCAGGCCAAAACCTCCTCTAATTCTAGCGTCTTGCAAAAGCTTTAGCTTTATTCTCGCTTTTTTACCTTGCCATATAAACTTCAACATGATTTTATTTAAATCTTCAAAATAGTCTTTTCCAAGCCTAATTGGTATTGTTTGAAACAGAAATAGAATTCTGGGTAAAATATTCATCTTGATTGTTGAAATTCTCCCTATTAATGACAATTGCAAGTTTTCCCACTTCTTCAAATCTGTAGCAATCTATTGTTTGGGTTTAATATAATTATTCTCTTTTAATGTGCTACATCTTGCTGTCAAATATATCCCCAGATGCTTAACCTTATTTGTAACTTGGATTTTCAAAAGATCTGCCAGTTCTTCTCTCTGTCTCAATAGCATGTTCTTTGTCAAAATCTTTGTTTTATCTTTATTTATTTTCAAACCAGCCATCTCACCATATGTCTCTATCTTTTCCAATAACCTTGGAGCTGTTTCTAATGGGTCTTCCAGAATAAAAGCTAAATCATCAGCAAAAGCTTGTAGTTTAAATTCTTCCTTCTTAATTTTCATTCCTTTTATGCTTTTATCATCCCTAATATTTCTATTCAACACTTCCAAAGTTAACACAAATAGCAAAGGAGATAGGGGACACCCTTGTCTTGTGCCTTTTCTTATATTAATAAAATCTGTAAGTTCCCCCTCCATCATTACCCTTGCTGTCTGTTTATTATATATGGCTTCTATTGCTTGAATAAATTTTTTGGCAAAACCCATCTGTTCCAATAGTAATAACATAAATCTCCAGTTCACGTTGTCAAATGCCTTTTGAGCATCTAGGAATATCAAAGCCATTTGCTTTTCAGGATGAGCCTCATAGTATTCCAAAGTATCCAAGATTACTCTCATATTGTCTCTGACTTGTCTCTTTGGCAGAAATCCATTTTGATCTGTGTCGTGTCTGTCGGTAAGGAGACCAGGAGGCGGTGACTAGGTTTCAGCTCTTTATTGGTCCCCGGAACCGATCTGGCTCCAAGGGAAAAAACAGCAGCTTTTTATTCTCAAGCCACGGCGGCCGCGGCCAATGGCACCGCTTTGAATTTCCCACGATTCGTATCCACCAATCGCAGGAGATTCTCAGCGAGCCAATCAGCGCGGCTCGCTAAACCAATCAGATCGCCCCGCACTTTGGCCAATCAAAGCGCAGGGTTTCAAGAATGCTAATGAATGTACAGAACACCCCTCCCCTCTTGGTTTGGTGCTACATAACGTAGTCCCTTAGGTAGGCGGGGCTCCGTACTTGTCTACTGGACCTGCGCAGGTCAGTCGTGGGTTGGCTCCTGGCCGGTTCGGTCGGGTTCTCTATGTCTCTTGGGCTTGTCGGTGGAACTGCCTGGTATGTCTTGCCGGGCCGCTTGTCGCAGCTCCCTACTGGTCTACCCGGGCTGGTTGAGCTGCGGTTTTCGCCGCTCCCACCTGGTCTTTCGGGCTGGTCGAGCTGTCTGGCTGCTTCTTCCTGGTGAGGTTCCGAGCTGGCTGCTTTCTGGTGAGTATGGCTGGTTCCTTTCTTCTGGGTTTTGGTTCCCGGGGTATTCCCTCCCCTCTTGGTTTGTGTTAAGGGGATTGGTTATGTCTGGTTGCGTGTCGGTTGTGTTTCTTGTGACTGTCCTCGATCTTAATTGATCGATGTGGCGTTTCCATGCTCGTCCGTCAGTTGTTTGTAGCCAGTACGAGCGGGGACCTGTCAGTTGGGTTATGGTTGCTGGTACACATAGTAGGTCTCCGGTTAGGTTCTTTGCGTAGACAGCGTCGCCTGGTGCAAAGGATCGGTGCTTGCTGGTGGAGTTTGGGGTTTTTTCCAGGTTGTATGTGGGGTGCAGTCTATCAAGTGGGGACCTTATTTTCCTCCCCATTAGTAGCTCTGCCAGGCTTTTGTTTGTTGTCGTGTTCGGGGTTATGCGTTGTATGAAAAGCATTTTATTTATTTTGTCTTGGATCTCCCCGTGGTCTATTTTCTGGATGGTTTTTTTTGTGAATTGAACCATCTGTTCCACCCTTCCGTTCGCCGCCGGATGCGCCAGGGCTGTCAGTGTGTATCGTATGCCTTGTTCCACTAGGAATTTTTCAAATTCTAGCGAGGTGAATTGGGGCCCGTTGTCCAACACAATGATATCTGGGAGGCTGTGTGTTGCGAAGAGTTTGCAAAGTTCCTTGGTCACAGCCTCTGTGGTGGTGGTTTTCATGTTGCTTACCTCCAACCAGTTGGAGTAAGCGTCTACAGTTATTAGGAATGTATGTCCCTTTATGAGCCCAGCGAAGTCTATGTGGATCCTAGACCAAAGTCCCCTGGGGGTTTCCCATTCTAGGATTGGTGCCATAGGCAGGCTTGGTCTGGTTTCTTGGCAGCATTGACACCTTGCCACCCAAACCTTGATTTGTTTGTCCATCCCTGGCCACCAAGCGTAACTCCTGGCCAGGGCTTTTGTTCTAACTATGCCTGGGTTCCCCTCGTGTAACAACTCCAGTACCTTCCCTTGCAGTTTTTCCGGGATAACCACCTTATTCCCCCACAGTACACACCCTTTTTGTAGCGAGAGTTCTGTTTGCCGGTTCCGGAATGTTTTGAATGTCTCATCGTTGTCCTTTTCCGGCCACCCTTTCTCTACCCAATGTAACACCCATGCCAGATGTTTGTCTTTATTAGTTTCTCGGGCAATGTCTGACGCAGTTATGGGTAGATTGGGCAGAGTCTCTATGCTGAGGGTGGTTGTCGTGGGTGCTGGGTCAGTGTCTAGCTCGGGTAGTGGTGAGCGGCTCAAAGCGTTTGCATGTGTGATCGTCTTACTGGGTCGGTGTATGAGCCGGTAGCTGTAGGCGGCAAGGAATTCGGACCACCTTGTCATTCTAGGAGATAGAATGTTTGGGGTGGCCCTGTTCCCTGCGAGGATTCCCAGCAGGGGCTTGTGGTCGGTGATAATGGTGAACGTCCAGCCGTAGAGGTACTCGTGGAACCTCTTCACTGCGGCGACGATAGCCAGGGCCTCTTTGTCCAGCTGACTGTAGTTTCTCTCTGGTTTGGTGAGGTCCTTGAAAAGAAGACGATGGGTGCTTCTTTTTCATTGGGGAGAGTGTGGCTGAGGACAGTGCTGACGCCGAAAGGTGATGCGTCGCATGTGACGGCTATGGTAGGGTCTCGTTGTATTGGATGAGGACGGCATCTGAAGTGAGCAGGTCCTTGGTTTTCCTGAAGGCAGCTTCCTCGCGTTTCCCCCAAGTCCAGGTAGCCGCCTTGTCTAGAAGCCTATGCAAAGGCTCTGCCGCAGTCGCCTATTGAGCCAGGAAAACATTGTAAAAATTAAGCAGTCCCAGAAACGCCTGCAGTTCCATTTTAGACCTGGGTGTGGGGGCCTCTTTGATGGCTTTAATTTTGGTTTCGGTTGGGTGGATGCCATGCCGGTTTAGGAGATACCCCAGGAATTCGACCCGCTCTGTGTAAAGTTGGCACTTTTCCCTCTTCACCTTTAGTCCAGTTTCCTTGAATTTGGTTAGCACCTCCCTTAGTCGACCCTCTAGTTCTGGCTGGTTGGCTGCCGATACCAGCACATCGTCGAAATAGGGCACCACCCCCTTGATGCCTTGTAAGAGTCTCTCCATGAGGCTCTGAAAAATTCCAGGTGCCACGCTGACTCCGAACTGGAGTTGGTTACATCAGAAAGCTCCCCGGTGGGTGACTATGGTTTGCGCCTCCATGGTTTCTTTGTCGACCAGCAGCTGCTGGTATGCTTGGGCCAGGTCGAGTTTCGCGAAAACTTTGCCTCCCCCCAGTGAGTGTAGAAGATGCTGCACTACTGGGATGGGGTAGGCGCTTTGTTGCAAGGCGCAGTTTAGGTTGGCCTTATAGTCCCCGCAGATTCTCGCCGACCCATCAGGCTTGACTGGGGTGACTATTGGGGTCTCCCACCGGGCATGGTCTATTGGTTGTAGGACCCCTTGCTTGACGAGCTTGTCAATTTGCTTGTCAATTTTTGGCCTGAGTGCGAGAGGTACCTGCCTTGGTTTTAGGCGTCTTGGGGAAACATTTGGGTCTAGGCTGAAAGAGATAGGGGGCCCTCAGTACTTGCCTAGGGTGCAGTCAAACACTTCCTGGAAGTACCGTGCCAGTTGTTGCTCCCAATTGGTTTCGGCAATGTGGTTGATGCCCGCGACTTCGATGCCAAGCGGTGCGAACTATTGCAGTCCCAAAAGGCTGGGTCGGTCTCGGTCCATGATTATTAGGGGAAGCTTTGCAGTGCGTCCCTTAAATGTTACTCTGAATTGTCCAGTTCCGACTACCGGGATGTGGTTTCCCTGGTAGTCTTTTATGATTAGTCTCTGGTTCTCCAGTCCCTTCTTTTGGATGTTAGGCACCAAGCGTTTGATTTCTTGCCAGGCGACCATGGAGAGGTAGGACCCAGAGTCCACCTCCATCTTGCATGGCTCGCCTTAGATGCCTACCTCCACATAGAATTTTCGGGCGTCGGTGGTTGATGCATGGCCGATGATGACCGTCTGGTGGGTTTCCTCCTTCCGCCGGGTCTTGCCACCTCATCGGGCTCACCTGCTTTGGTCCCAACGGCTGTCGGCTGGGCAATCTCTGGTTCTGGGGGGTGTGCTGTCCCGTCTCCGCTCACTGTGGTCCCGCCGTCTGGGTCTGTAGGCTTTCTTTAATCAGCATACGTGGGCGATGTGACCCTTTTTGTCACAGTGCTGGCAGACAGCATCGAAGAACTGGCACTCGGATCTAGGGTGGTTGCCTCCGCAACCGGCACATGCGGTCCCCGACTTACAACCCCACCAACTGCGCTGGTCGCGTCCTGCCTGGAGCCAGTGGATTTCCTCCTCCTCATCCGAAGTGTCAGAGGCGGAGTGGAATTTGCCATGGTGGGTGGTAGTTTCGCGGTGACTTGCTTCCAGTTGGGCCTCGGTCGCCCATCCAGGGTTGTTGTTCGTGGTGCGGTCCCCGGCGTCTGGTCTCCGCATGCGGTTTGCTGACTGCCTGGTGGCCTCGGCTGCGGTGGCTTCAGCGAGGGCATCAGCGAGGGCGATGTCACCTTTGGCCATCAGCCGACTCTGTAGGACTGGGTCCCGAAGCCTGAGCACGACTCGGTCCCGTAGGGCCTCGTCAATGTCGGAGAACTTGCATAGTCCTCCTAGGTTCCGCAGCTCCACAACAAAGTCGCTGAGGCTTTCGCTCGACCTCTGGTCCCGCCAATAAAACTTGTGCCATCTGATGAGGGTGCGTACGGCGGGAGTGTAGTGTTTTTGGAGTAAGGGTTCGAGGTCGGCCCAGTCCATCCCGGTGACGTCAGCAGGTTTCGCTAGGACTTTTGCCATCTTGAACACTGCGGGCCTGCAGTGTGTCAGGAAGACGGCTCATTTCTTCGGCCCGGTGACGTCCTTCATGTCGCTGCATTCGAGGAACATGCGGAATCTGTCCTTATAGGATTCCCAGTCCTCGCTAGCGGGGTTGAAGGGCGTGGGCGGAGCGATGCTGGCCATCTCGTTGGTCTTGCTTCCATCGGACATGTGGTTGCTGGGGTTCAGAATTGGGATCCCATCCTCGTCGCCAGTGTCGTGTCTGTCAGTAAGGAGACCAGGAGGCGGTGACTAGGTTTCAGCTCTTTATTGGTCCCCGGAACCGATCTGGCTCCAAGGGAAAAAACAATGGCTTTTTATTCTCAAGCCGCGGTGGCCGTGGCCAATGGCACCACTTTGAATTTCCCACGATTCGTATCCACCAATCGCGGGAGATTCTTAGCGGGCCAATCAGCGCAGCTCGCTAAACCAATCAGATCGCCCCGCGCTTTGGCCAATCAAAGCGCGGGGTTTCAAGAATGCTAATGAATGTACAGAACAATCTGGGTGAATAAAATTATTTAAATATTTTTTAAGTCTTTCTGCTAAAATTGAAGCAAAGATTTTATAGTCTGCATTCAATAAGGAAATAGGTCTATAGTTCTTAATTTGCAGTGGGTCAGCCTCTTCTTTTGGAATAAGTGTGATATAAGCCTCTGAGCATGTTTTGGGTATCATCTTCTTTAACATAACTTCATTCATATCTTCTAATAATGGGATGCTCAATGATTCTTGATTGACCTGGTGCTTTCCCATTATTTTGTCTCTTAAATGCTTCATTTAATTCCATCATTGTTATATTGCTTTCTAGCATTTCTTCAGTCTCTTTAGGTATCTTCGGTAAATTAGCATTCTGTAAATACTGTTTGACTTTTTCCTCATCAATATTCTCTTGTTTATATAGTTGCTCATAAAAATCTCGAATAATTTCCTTTTTCTCCTTATTACCATAACAAACTTGGCCTTGATCATCTATTAGCTTCAGTATTTTTCTTGATTCCTTCTCCTTTCTCAATTTATATGCTAGCCATCTACCTGGTTTATTTGCATCTTCAAAGTAATTCTGTTTAGAATTTCTGATTTTCTGTGCCAATTCTTCTTTCTCTATTAATTCCATTTTATGTTTAATTACATCCAGCTTCAATTTAATATCTTTTTTCTGTGGCATTTTCTGTAATTCTTTTTCAAGTCTTTTATACTCATCTTCCAAGGCCTTAGAAGCTTGCCTTTTCCTAATATTCTTTTTTCTTGTATAATCTATTATCAGACCTCTAGCATATGCCTTCATTGTATCCCAAACATTCTACGTTGAAGTATCTTCTTTTTTATTTTCTCTGAAGAAAAAAACCAATTCCTTCTCCATCCATTGTATAAAATCTTTCTCCTTTAAAGGGGGACACCACTATTGATAGGTACAGAATTTGATAGGACACTCCCAATTTTAACCATTTGTTGTCTGTTTGACAGGAATGCTTCTATCCAGTTATGCTGTTGTCCAGAGATACCATAAGATTTTAGTTTTAGGAGTAGTTTGTCATATACCACTGAATCAAAGGCTTTACAGAAGTCTATGTAGATTGCATCTATTGTTTTGTCCTGATCAAGTTGTGTCGTCCATATGTTTTTGCAGTGTAAGAGTTGCAGATTACAGGATAGTTTTTTTCTGAAACCAAATTGCCATTAGAGAGTAGGTTGTTTGTCTCTAATTGATTCCATGACTTTACAGGTGAAGCAGCATAAGGAGATTGGTCTGTAATTTTCAACTTGGCTGGGGTCTCCCTTTTTGAAGATGGGGATGACCGTGGCTTGTGACCATAGGTTAGGCAAGGAGCTGGTCCTGAAAGATTTTTCAAAGATTATACTTAGGTTCTGCTATGGCAGTGGATAGCTTTTTTAAGAAGTAGGCACATATTCCGTCTGGTCCAATAGATAGAGATGGTTTTAGATTGTGCAGTGCTTTTTCAACATTGTCTTCTGTAAAATCAATATGTATTAGATCATTGTAGTTTTCTTTGGTTTGGCTAGGAAATACTGGGCATGATCCATTGCTATTTACAAATACTGAGCCAAAGAATGTGTTAAAGATGTTGGCTTTAATGGTGTCATCGTTGCAGTCTTTACCATAAGGTCCTATTAGGGGTGGGATGGACCTTGAGTCTTTTAGTTTGTTGTTTACAAAATTGTAAAAAGCACAGGTGGAATTGGTGTGTAGAAGGTTTTCCTCTTGTTTAATGTGATAATTGGTGCATTCAGTCTTTATCCGGTAGCATAATTTTTTTTGTATCAGCTTTTGAAATTGGCAACATGACCAGATTTGTTTTTCTGCTAGAGTGATCTTTTTTTGGATTGAAGTTTCCTTATTGTTATGGGTAATCTGTTTTTTTTTTGGGGGGGGGGGGTTGTTGTTGGTACATATAGTTTGATGACTCTTTTGACTTCAAGTAAAAATATGTTGTAATGATCTTCAACAGTCTTGCATCCAGTGAATAGAGATTGCCAATCAAGGGATGAGAGATCGTTGCCTATAAGATCATAGTTGCCTTTTTTGAAGTTATAATTAGGGATTACATCATTGTGATGATTTTTGTGTGGGTGTATGTTGAGACAAAAGTCAATCATATTGTGCTCACTGTTGGAAAAGGGTTCTTTGGTTTGTATTCCATAAATTAAATTCAAACTATTGCAGAAGATGAGATCGAGGCAGTTGTTTAGTCTAGTATTGTTGGTTACCAGTTGTTCCAGTCCCAGATTTGTAACAGCATTGTAGAAGGTTGCGTGTATGGGTTCAGTTGTACACTCATTTAGGGTCCAGTCAATATCAGGTAGATTGAATTTGGAAGGTCTGAACTATTTATTTATTTTTTACTGTAGTCCCACAGACTGCTTTGTTGCCATGCACGCATTGGCGGAGAACTGGGCCTGTGAGTGTATGTGCCCGCCTCCTCCTGTAGGCATGCACACTTGCTGGGATGGTGTAGGCCAGGCCAAAGCAACATGGGCTGGCCCCTTACAGTTTCCAGGATGGCCACAGGGGCCAGATCTGACCTCATTGCGGGGCAAATCCAACCCACGAGCCTTGAGTTTGACACCCATGCATTAGGATATCATGGCTTCTGAGGAACCACCTGTAGTAATTGCTAATTGCTTTCCATTGCTTCCAAACAATATGGTGTTGATGTTCATCCCATAAAGCTAAGGTATTGACAATCTAAGGAAACTGTTGGGGATAGTGATATGTTCTTTGATCTTAGATAGAAAGGAAGAATGGAGCAGACTATTATGCCATGCCTTTCCATGTGAGTTTTTCTTAAACATTGAACAGAGATGTTAAACAATGAATGAAAGGAAGCAAGAGGCCCTTGGGAAGAATACCAATATGTGAAAACCTATCTTCAAGAATGCAAGAAGACCCTTTAAAATATGTCTCCATGATATATTCCTTTTAAGTGTTCTGGAAAAGTTATGGAGGATGCTCCAAGATCCTGATGTCCAAATGATTGGAGAGAGGACCTGCCTAGCTAACTCCCGCTAGACCAGCTAACAGCAAATGCCCTCTCAATGGCAAGGACAAGCCAGAAACCAGACTGTTGAGGATATGAACTGTTAATCTCTTTAGAAATGTAAGGTTACTCAGCACCTTTTCCCTTAGGCAAAATAAGGTAGTAACCTGAGGCACCCAGCCTAATGAAAAGGCAGAAAGTGGTCGGTTGTATAATTATGTTGTCAGTTTTTGAGTCAATTGTTGCTGCCTGAGAAGGTAAGAAATGCTTGTGGCATGTTTGGCTTCAGACCCCAAAACAATTTGATGGCTCTTTGGTCCTGCACTCTTGGGCTGAGGGCAGAGAAGGAGAAATTCACTGCACCAACATGACTTCCATCAGCCCTGAAGCTACAATACAGTTCAATCTGCTTTTTTAGAATCATAAATAAAAGTAAAAATAAAATAAAATCACTGACAAAACAAAAAAAATCACTGATAATAAAACAGTAATGATAAAACAGAAACTACAACCCTTAACTGTATAATCATTCAGGTCATTTGTGCAGGCTGAAATGATTAATTAATAGAGAAACTAATTGGTCCTGGAACAGTTCTTGCTCTGCAAAAATTCAGATGAGCAACCATTTTGTAAGCTGTTATCTGGATTTAGCAGTATGGAATCCTCTGGATGGTATTTCATGAGGGGTGATGGTACATTCTGGTTGTGTCCTTCACTTCATGATGTTTCATGATGTTTCAGGACTTCAGTTCCTTCCACCCAGAAAAGGAGTTGACAGGGTGGGGAGCAGCTGTATGTCTAAATGTTTCCCAGTTGTGGCCTCTTTCCCTGGTGTTTGCTGTCCAAAGCCATTACTGCAGGATACATCCCCTAATGAAAGGTACACGAAGCACCTTTATACAGTGATAAGAAATCTACCAATAATTCTACAACAACCCTTTAATACAAGAGATGAATGAGTTTGGCAGGTGATAATTGTGTGGCTATTTGCTTCAATTTGCTTCATGTAACATTTTTATTGTTTGAAAAACACACAGTTGGGGAACAGTTTCCCAGGAGGAAAACCAGACTTATCTGCAGTTGTCCTAAAACTCAGCTGCTGCAATTCACAAAGACTGATACTTCTGGAATCCATATCATCAAACGTTTGTACACATAAAAAATAGTTAGCTCAGTGGCCAGTTCATTAGACTCAAATGATTAAAGAGCTGTCATCTATCTACATCATTGCTATTTTGTTTAATATAATAATTTGGGCTGGGTAGTTGCCCTGAAGCATGCTGCAAATAATGAGTGTTTTGAATTATATATTTTGCTTTTATAATAAAAGCCAAGTGCGGGTTTCTTGTAGCCAACTTGTGGTCTTATTTACCTTCAGTTCATCTAATGCAGAGAACTGTAGAAAAGAAGGGAGAAATTTATTAACTATTATCAGTCAGTTCATATTTCAGGTTAATTTTTCCACTTGCTTTAAATTGATAATTTTCTCCAAACTGTAATACATAAATCAAAAGACAGGCAGATAAAAATGCATAGATGATGTCTGTGTTTAAGCCAGGGCTCCTTAAGCTTTTAAACATTCTTTAAAATAGACCAGGAGTTTACTAATAACTATAATGAAGCCTCATAGTAGTTTCAGCTATCAATTGTGAAACTGGTTGCTTGCATGAGTGTTTCTGGCAGTTAAAAATCAAAACACACATGGTCACAAGGGGGCACTGCAGGAACACATGATTTACTTAAAGCAGCCTGTTTAAGGGAACTAAAGGTTGAAGTTTCAATTCTACCTACTTTATTTAGAAATGTTCCAGTGTTTATTTAGAAATGTTCCAAATTGTCTGCTAGTATCAAAATTTTGGGCAATCTTCATTCCACCTACTCTGACTGTGAAGCTGAATTGATTGACTAGAAGCCAGACTGCCAAGTCATCAGTATTCCATCTGGATCAATGCACAAATATAATGCCTAGAACAGTAACAACAACAACAACAACAACAGTGACACCATGTTCATGTTAACAAGCATGTCTGCACTGGATCAGGGTGAGTCCAAAAACGTTGCTTATAATTGTGAGATTAAAACTCTGCCCCTTTCTGTTGCATGCTAGATGTTAAAATGTATCTTTTCCAGAAACCTGAGACCAGAAGCAATATCATCTGCCCTCCTAAATTCTGTCTTTGATGTATAGGTTTGTTGTTCTGTTATCACTATAAAGAAAGTTGTTTACCGATCAATAACTCAAATTAACATTTTCTAGAATTAATAATATTCATTATTCTTCCTGATCAGTTGAAATATTCCTTGCTTTCATATGATCACCAGTCCATCTGTTCAGTAATTCTGACCTTGGCTGGAAAACCCTTCTAGAACATCACACAGGTCCTTCCAGCTATATCAGACTTGCCTGGATTAAAAAGATAAGCAATGTCATATCTAATTAATTTAGGGAAAGGAATAGGAAAACTGCAAGCATGGCTGAAAAATTGAAACATCCAGGAAGCAGACAATGACCAAACACTTTCTATACTGTTGCACTTTCTATACTGTTGGAGGTATTAGGCCACTAGGAACTGAGGTCACCTGGAATTGAGGTCAACATCTGGAAGTTTTTACCTACTTTTAAGAAAACCTGGAAATGCTGCGTGCACACTGCCCCCCCCCCATGCTAAACTACAGGTAATACAGGTAATCTCGACTTACAAAAGCTCCTTTAGTGGCCATTCAAACTTACAATGATACTGAAAAAAATGACTTATGACTATTCACACCCATGACCATTGCAGCATCCCCATCATCACGTGATCAAAATTCAGACACTTCTCAACAGATTCATATTTATGATGGTCGCAGTGTTCCCGAGATATTGTGATGCATGTGACAAAATGTAATATTGTCACACAAGTGACAAAAATTATGCAAGTAGTGTCATTTGCTTCATGATGCTAGGTGTTTGAGCTAACTTTTGCAGCCTTCTGACAAGCAAAGTCGATGGGGAAGCTAGATTCACTTAACAATCATGTGACTCACTTAACAAGTTCAGTGATTCACTTAACAGCTGTGGCAAGAAAGGTTGTAAATTGGGGCAAACTCACTTAACAAATGTCTCGCTTAGCAACAGAAATTTTGGGCCCAATTGTGGTCGTAAGTCAAGGACTTACCTGTACTCCATATCATCAGCAATCTGTACATGGGGCTAGCCATATACAGATCCCAATGTAATATAAAGACCGTGAAACTTCATTCGAAGTGGGGGAGGGCTCCATTATTAGCTAAAATCTGCAAATGCAAAGATTAAGTCACTGCACAATTTTACATTGAACATGATGACATTTGACCATCATGAAGCAAATGATGTTACTTGCATACTTTTTGTCACTTGTATGACAATATCATTAAGCAAGCAACAGGTGTTTTATTCATCATGTAGCGATGTCACTGAGGAAATGATAGTATCTCCATCATGTTCTCTGCATAATGACATCATCCATAAGCAATGTGCATTCTAACATTAGCATAATGATCTCATCATTACATACATGACATAAATCACAGCCAAACTGATCCGCTGAATGGAAAGTCTATTACATGGAGGTGTTTTAAATCAAGTTTTCATGATACTTGGATACAACCTTTTTTCTATATTCAAGAGTAAATTCTGCCAGGGCTAATTTTTTGACTTCCAAAGTGGGCACAGCTAAAGCAACCCTAAGTGGATCTATAGTCATTCCCTCTCTTTTTTTCCTATCCTCTTGCTACCACTTCCCCTTTTCTGGTTCTGATTCCTTTTCCCATTTTCCACAAGTACTTTTGGAACTATACTAAGCACCCTTGTTCTTTTCCATTAATGAACATCAAGGGAGGGAGGGAGGCAGACTAAACTGTATAAATAACTTAATATCTATTTCACTGTTTCAAACTCTCACTTTGTCATTTTTGCTTCAATGGATATTATTATAAATAAATGATGACACTGCATTTGCAGTTCATCCCTGTGGCAAAGGCTATCCACATATTCACAAGAAAAAAGGCCCTTTGGCGAAGTCTGAAGAACCCATTCTCTTCCCTGCTTCCCAGGCTAACCACTGGTGCAGACTGCATTGGGGCTTGATGTACTCCAATTAGCCCCTTTGTTTGTGGTGGTTAAAGCGAGATTGTTGCTGATCTCATTGTTCTTATTTGTATCACGTTTGTCTCAGTTGGAAAACATTGTGCCAAGCAAGTTGGAGTCCGACAGAGGATGCAGAAGGTTCAGAAGTGTTGAAAAAGGCTCCAATTTTTCAAGCAGCATGCAGACCACTCCTCTACACATAATATTAAATTGTAATTATAGCCTGTTGGTGCCCAAGACTGGAGTTGCCGTTAAATCTATATATACCATTTCCCCAGGCTTGCAAATTTTGTTTCTTAACCTGTTGATGCTTAGTTAAGAGGGACAAAGGAAAAAAGAAACATTGCTTTTGTCCAAATAGCATTTGAATTTATTTTTATGTGTGAGAAGAAAGCACATTTTCCAGGAAATTCTCCTACAAGAACACATATACATGCACACACACACGCAGACGGAGGTGGGGGTGGAGAGAGAGAGAGAGAGAGAGAGAGAGAGAAGCTCCTTCATTAAACAAGAAATTTTTTTAGTATCTAGGAAGGAAAAAAAATGTGTCTGTTCCAGTTTCCTTTCCATGGTAACTCCATGCCAACACAGTGAGGTTTTTCATTATAATGGCCACCAGGAGGCACTGTATAACCAGGTTCATCTTTGTTTCGGGCTCTTCAGATATAGGGTTCAAAAACTCTATTAGGAATTGGACTTTCATATTTTAGAATACTATATAAGAATACAATAGCTTTACAAGTCATATCAAAGCCCATACGTCGGGGAAGAACATAATCAGAACATTAGTACCTTTCCATTCTGAGAGTTTTCGGGAATGTGGAATATACTGCAACCTGGTTGGTAGTTGCCATTCTGAGATATTACAATCAAGTGTGTATTATATTGCGCTAACATTTATGACAAGGCACATCTAATCTGTCCTTTGGATCTGGCTCCATAAGTGATGCACACTTAATCAAAGTCATAATCTGAGATATTTTTAAAGGGCTTTGTTAACAGCCATGATTACTATTCACACAATAGTTGCTTGTGTGCATTTCAGAATCAGAAATAATGTGTGCCTAATGCAAGTCATTAGAAGGGACAAACAGATGAATGGAAAGTGAGGTGACTCCATCTCTTGCTGGCAGATCTCCTAGAGGCATCTAATGCAATTAGGCTCCTGGACTAAATGGGCCATTTGCCCATTCCCACTTTTGCATTCCTCTATTTTCAGTGAAGGAAAATTCAGTGGCCCCAGGGAGCTGCTAGAGGAAATGTCTATATATAGAAAGAATTTTCCCACAAGAGGGTTCCTGATCTCCTTCAAGATGGCATGAATGTTTTTGAGCATTACATTTGCTAAGCCATGATCAGGAGAGACATAATTCTGTCCTATCCAGCCAAATTCCCTATATATTAAGCAATTCCTAGAATCCCAAGCCAATATTTCCTGCTCTTATAGTACCAGAAGTAAGAATACTTCTGATGTGCATGACATGGAGGAAGCTTTGAATTAATATATGGAATCTTAATATTAACATGAAAGAATTACCATTACTGCTCCTTCCATTTCTGATTTCAGAAATTTTAAAGTCTGGTACTTAACAGAATAACAGAATTGGAAGGGACCTTGGAGGTCTTCTAGTCCAATCCCCTGCTCAAGCAGGAAACTCCCACCATTTCAGATAAATGGTTGTCCAATCTCTTCTTTAAAACTTCCAGGATTTGGAGTATCCACGACTTCTGAAGGCAAGTTGTTCCAGGGATTAATTGTTTTAACGCCCAGGAAATTTCTCCTTAGTTCTGACAACTAAGTTTACTTATCTAGCAAAGGTGTTGTCAGTCATTATCAAAAAAAAAACATAAGCAAATAAAAATAATAGTGGTAGAACACTGAGGCAAAAAAAACCCCAACACTTTAAAATATCAAAATAGACATGCAAACTGACGGATTGTATTTTTGTGTCAAGATAATAGGGGAGAATCTTGTTCTTTTATCCTATTGTACTTTGAAATAGACAGAAGATGGGTGCCCTTCCAGGTCTTTTTGCTTTATAGCAGCAGCCCTATACATACTTATCTAGAATAAATCACATTGACCTTAGCATCAAAATGACTTCCATTTCCAACAAGCCTGTTGACCTGAAAACACACGAAGAGAGAAGTGGGCTACAAGTGCAGAAGGTTTTGTCAGAGTGGGGACAAAGGGAAAATGAGCCTTGGAGGATCAACTTGTTGTAGAAAGACTGATTTGAGAGAGTTTCTGGAGAGAAACTGATCTATGTGAATCTTGAAAATATGGGGAGAGGATTTAGGAATCCACTTCTCCCTGGGACTCAGTTTTGTCAAACTCCCTGGAAAGCTTTCTAACTGGAGTAGGAAGGACATTCCAGATCCCCCCCAGTTCTAGGTATTGTGTCTCTCAATAGAGCAGAATGCCATTCTCGCAACAGGAATGGCTTCCAGAGCAGAGGTGAGCTTGAAGAAAATTGGGATAGCTGAGACTGGTGATGGATGATGGCATGCGGGAGATATGGTGAGCAGTTGCAGTAAATAAATAAACAAATAAATAAATAAGACTCCCACGACAAACAAACTAAACCTGACAAAAATCTTATTTTTAGTAAACAATATGAGAACTGGATCCCAGTCTGGACTCTTGGACATAAGATTGAAATTAGGGAAACTTTTGAGATAGACCTAAGATTGTGCTGAAGCAGTTGTCTATTTTTTTTAAAAAAAACTGGAGCTTATCATTCTATAGAATATGATGTGTTATTACAAACAGCAGCTTCCAAATTTAGGAAGGGGAAATTCATCATACCAAAGATGGTAAGATCTGTTTAAAGTTACACTGTAGAGACTATAAATATTTGTGTGTGTCTGTTTATGTGTAATTGCATCAATTTGCCTCTGATTTTTTTCAGAATTAGTGCTTAGTTAAAATGCATGTAGTAGAAGTTCAATAGGTACTGATTTTCTTCTTGACAGGAATATGAAACCAGGATTACAAAAAGCTTATGTTAAATTACTGCACACCATTCAGCTGTTAAAAGCATTATGCCCTTTGAGCAAACAAAGTGTATATAATTATTTACAATGCATCTTCAAAGTTATTACAGGGAAAAGCATTATGAAGTGAGCTAAAAAAGCAGTCAAGCAGCAAACTTATACCAAAGTGTTTAATATATAGGTTAATACATAAAGTAGTACAATAAGAAAGTTTCACAATGATGAGTGGTGTATGTATATGAATTGTGTCTGAATATGGCAGTAGACATGTTTATGTGGGCACAAGCATAACAAGTCTCTCAAAAATTGCATACATTAGATAAAAAAACAATTGAATTGGCATCTCACAGTATTTTTATGTTTCAGACTGGAATTTTTAGAATTTCTGCCTCAATAATTTGGCCAAATGTAATATATGTTGCAAATCAGGTGCAAGTTGCTTTAGTTTCTTTCTCAAGAAGAAAGTTATTTAATTCAGAAAAGCATTACAAGTGGTTCTCAACTTATGACCATTTGTTCAGCAACTGTTCATAGTTACAGTGGCATTGAACAAAGGGACTTAACAACTAGCATCTGATGTTATGGCTGTTGCATTGGCCTGTGGTCAAAATTCAGAGTATTGGCAGCCTCCATGCACTTAAACCCAAAGGACTGTTCCAGATCCTTTACCATCTAGGCCCTTTTGGTTTCCTGCTATCCTGCGCCCCAGCTGACCTTTACATCTTACTGCTTCCACCTCCAATGAGGCATGCCCTGCCCAGTTACTGGAATGGGCTGTAAAAAAAATCCAGCGTAAAGCAACCTCTCAGCATTCAAAATTCTCCTTTGCACCTCATGGCTTGGCTTGGCTTCATACTGTGTGTGTTTGGGGGAGGGGGGACTTACAGCTTAAATCCAGAGCTGAAGAACCTTCTTGGATGAAAAGCAAAACATCTTGAAAGCAAATCAAGAAACTCCAGCTGCCTCTTGAAAAAAAGCATATTTTGGACAACCATGATCTGCATGACTGAGAATCTTCATAAACATTTAGCTTAAAGCTTTTTGGAGGGCATCTAAGCCAAGCCACAAACAGCCAGAAGCATGAGACAAAATGCATTTTGGTGCACTGCTGCTTTGGCATGAAGCACCTGATGTTATGGCTGTTGCATTGGACACACAACAGCAGCAGTGGGAGCAAGATGGTGAATGTCAATTGGGGAGGCAGAGCTCAGGATGTTAGGAGATTCAAGTGCATGTTGGTGAGAGCAGCTGGGACTGCCTGGGGAGTTGTGGTTTCCCAGTATGTGTCAAGCATGGCAAGCAGCCCCAGAGCTACACAATGCTGGGGCTGCTTGCTGCCCACAAGGCAGGATGCCTGACAAGAGCAGACAAAGATGGGGGAAGATGGGAAGATGGAGGGAGTCGGATGCAATTCTTTACCTTACTGAGAGTTGGGGTTGGGAGGGACCAAGCTCAGAATGGCTTGGATTGGTCCTTGGCTCATGATTGATAAAATTCATTTCATGATGGCAAGGGGATTGCCAGGATTGCCATTGTTAAGCAATGCAACTATTCAATGTGTTGCTTGACAACTGCATCACATGGTATCTGAAATTCCTATCCCAATTGTGTTGCAAGTGAAGGATTACCTGTAGTTTTTTAAGTAAAAAGGTTCAGCTTTAACTGATGATCTCTCTAGGCACAGCTGGAAAAGGATGAGCTACAGACATAGTATGATAGGCTCTGACTTGGCACAAGGCAGTTTCATGTACCTAGTTGGCCACCATTGGCCCTCATTGTTTAGCTGCATTTTATTTTTATTTATGGCATCTTCCTCCTATGAGGAGGCAGATCAAGTTCTTTTTATCTGTATCTACAGAAACAAAATGATTACCTGTCAGCCACACACCTCAACGTTCCCCTTTATCATTGTTCCTAAACACTGTGGAAAGCAAACCTGCTTTCTTTATAAATGACCTTAACCAGCAACTTTTAGGGGTAAGTGTTAGAAAAATATCTGAAATCTGTAATGCCACTATTCAACAAAAAAAAATATGAATTCATTATCAAAATCACTGCATTTTCTTCTTGGTAAAATGATAGGGCCAGTTTTGCCCTGGTTGATAGAAATGCTGGATGGTTTTGGTGGACATCAGAAAAGAAGTTAGTGGATTTCATAAACTCTGCTCCAATGTTGACCACTAGGAAGAAGACTACTTGGGACGGATTTTTATGCAGAACTGTACACATGATTTAGGGTTTCCTTTTAATGTACAAATCATTGTGCTTAAGATAAACCATAGACTTAATAACCCTTTCTTTTGTGATAACATTGTGTATTTCACATCCTTCAAAACAAACAAAGCCAATTTTGCCCTCTTTGAGGAGGGAAAATTCTGCTGAATAAGAATTTGAACATCTGCCCTTGGTCTTACTTCACTGAGCTTAGACCTCAAGTCAAGGTGTGATTTGACATTGGATGCTGAATAAAGTTAATTCTTTTTTTCTATTTTTCAAACTACTTTACCAGAATTGTGTGTGTGTGTGTACATACATACATTCCTCATCATGAGTGGAAAAAACTGAAAATCAGAACCAAAATTTCCAACTCAAAATCTGAACAGCGTTTCAATCCATTTTTTTTTTGATATTTCCATTACCTGCTTCAAAAGCAAAATAACAATATTAAATAATATTAAGACATGATAATAATGGATAGGGTATTTCTTGACATCCTACATAAACAAACTGGCTGCCAGGGATGAGGAAAGTTGCTGCCCAATGCATCTGGAGAGATCCAGCCTCGAGGAAAACATAGCTGTGTCAATAGTCTAGGAAATATCACCAGAAATGCTTCCAAAATGGGATCAGAGAGGGCTATTTAGAACATTTGAGCTATCACAAGCTTACAAAGCTTTCCAAGAGAAGACAGGAGAAACGGTGCTTGGCAGAGGGGACTTGCAGACCGACGCGAGAGGACTGTGATTCTACAAAAGGTGAACAAGGGAGGCTAGCTAAAGTTTGTCTCAGGAGAGGGAAAAAATTATGATACGTTTACATGCTTAACTAGGTTGGTTGATTAAGCTCTGGGGACTCTAGTTCGACAATAGGCTGCGCCATAAACCAGGTTGATGGTTCAGAAGGAATGGCTGTTTCGGAAACTCTGTCCATTGGGCCAGAGGTGCATCTGGGAAATTGGGAGAGGCTTGTCTGCTCGCCAACTCCGTTTTTTTCCTTTCCTTTTCTTCCCGTTCCTCGCCAGCGACCGCTCCGAGATGGCGCCGGTGATCTCCACCATCTGTCTCTCATTCCCTCCCTCCCTCCCTCCCTCCGGCCGGGCGGCGGGTGGTTATTCAGTAAACCCAGTCCCTTGCGCGCTTTGTTAAGCGCTCTCGCCAGCCCTGTTCAAAAATTCTCTCGCCATTAACAAGCCAGTTGGGGTCGAATGAAGAAACGGGCACTTTTGCGGCAGCCCAGGGACCTAACCGAAGTGGGAGCCCCAACCCAGCCATCCGTCTCCCCCAACCAAGTAGGAAATCCCGCGGAGAAACCCGGTAGCTTAGGATGCGAACTAATACTCTGCCCGGAGGAAAAAGAATCTCTGATGGAGTTGTGAACGGCGATGGAGAAAAGGAATGCAGCAAGGAGGTGCCTCATAAAACACGTTAAACCAAATGCAGAGCAGAGTTGGCTGACTTGGCCATCACTAAGTCGAAACCAAAGTAAACCACATCAGGATTCGGTGCAACTTGGAAACCCAGCTCAGTATTTCCAAATGCAAATCCAAGGGAAGGGGAACAATAGCTGAATGTTGGCCTGTGGCATTGGGGATGGCCTGAGAGAAGGGGCGAATGTATTGTTAAAGTATTCTTCCAAGGGGCTTTCTTTGGGGAACCGAGGGAGGGAGGGAGTTTCCTATTTTACAGTTCACATGGGTACCAGATCACCCTGCCAACCCTGTTTTTCATCCAAAGATGTTGTCTTATTTCATCCTGGTTCCCGGTCAGTGAATGCTTCTTTCTTTCCTCTTTCCAAAAGCTAGTTTTTCCCTTCATTGAAGCAAACAGTAGCAGAAACAAGGTATGAAAACTACATCACCATTTTTTAAAGAGGGCAACAGCCAGGGTTAGAAAGGTGGGGTTGGGGAAGTGTCCTGATCTTCCATTCCATTGTGGTCAAGTAGGCTATTGACAGCTGTACCACTAACCGGACATGGACTTACATAAACACTCAAGGAGACAAAATGTACAACTAACCAATCACTCCAAAGGATACCCGATTGCAATTTAGACACCTCAATTTATGAAACCAGTTCATTTTATTGATGTTGTGAGGGTCAAGGAACACATTAAATCATTAGTAAGGACACTCTAGGCACCCCACAGTGGAACTCAGCCTTGTTATATCCACATCATATCTTATTAACTGGCATGACTCTTTATATATCTTATCATTGTTGAGAGATAAGGTAAAGGCCTTGATTAAGGGAACCTTGTGTTCCCTTAAAATATTGCCTGTTAAAATTTCTACATCCTTTACCAACATGACCCAAAATGAGAGTTGCTGAGACTAATAGTTCAACAATATCTGGGAGTCACTATACTTGAACTTGACTGACATATTATCTAGATCACTCCACTTACTGCATTCTGTGTAGTTGCAGTTGTTTATATTCTGACATTGCTTTAGTTAATGGTCAAATACTACAGTCTTATTTTGGACATTCACTAATTCTAAAAGTGGAGAGGAGGTGAGTGTGTATGTTCTGGTTCTACCCTCACCTTCCCTTTTTCTAAAACAAACAGGGAAAATTGAAGAGGAACGGTAACTATGTTCAACTGAATGAGCTTACAGCATCTCTTTAGATCTGTCTTGAAGAGCAAGGAGTGAGTGAGACAGGAGATAAAAGGAACAGAATACTTGTCCCTTGCTCCCATCTATACATATATTGCTGTTGAAGCTTAGTGACCATATAGATAGGCCTTTCCCACAATTATCTCTCCCCATCCTGGCCCTTCATATGATCAGTGGTGCACTTGTCACTACTATAATTAAGATTATGTTCCTTATTGCTAAATATTTTCTTTTCTTTTTAAAAATGCCTTCATTGCTAATTATAATATGATTGTATCTCTGTCCCTTAGTTTGGTCTTTTTATATTTAAATTAGCAGATCCCAACCCACTCCTGGAAAAGGATTGGTTGGAACAACTGTATTAGCCAGTAAAATAATCTTTGTAATATAGTGATAGTTCTATTGATTCTCAGAATAATTACCTTTAAACATATCCCAGAAGTATTTACATCCAAGCATTCAGAAATGGTAGGATGCTATATTAATTAAAGATATGTTTATTAACTTCCCTCAGATTGAACGAGGTGTTGTACTGAAAGGGAAGAAATAAACAATCTACCCCACTTAGTTCAACTTTTGAGCCATATATGCTCTCATATTTTGAGTTGTAGTTGTGTATTTTCAATGTAGTATCTAACTCAGTACAGAACATCTTATAAATAATAAGTTCATATGCATTGCTGGAGGAGAACTACTATTTTCAACAACAAAAGAGCCCACTAGAATAAAGAACATTTTCCAACAATCTGATAGGAAGATAGTTCCAACTGATTGCTTGATCAGTCTCCAGTATCAAGAAAAAACTGGACTGTTTCCTAGTGATCACGTGTTGCTAGTGATCCTGAATCATCCTTTGAGACGCTCTGAACCAGCTTAAGTAATGACTGGAGTTAATAGTATTATTTTTCCAATATCCATATTTATTACCACCTCATGAAGTCCTACAATTTAAACATTTAGAGAGGGCTTTAAATTGATGGAGAAAATGCTTTCAATGTTTTTGTCAAAAGAGGACATTCACTATAATCCTCTTGGACTTTCCACAATTATGAGAGGGCCAAATATGTCAGAGTCCCAAATCACTAACAGCAAATGGGCAGTTTCAGAGCCAGGACTAAGAGGCTGTACAGACAATGTCTGTGACTTGGTCACTAGCCTATAATTTATTGTTTCTCTCTTCTTTTTTATGTTGTTGTTTCATTTTGCTCTAGCAATTTTGATTCAATATCAAAGCAGGATGTCAAGTTTTGTAAAGAACTAAATGGTGCTTTATAACTAACTAAATAAATCTGCTACTGATAATCTATTTCAAATGTGTGTAATGCTGGTTCCTGACTGGAGACAGTTAAACAGGGCCTTTGAATTGACTCACCATAAAGCACAGCTTCAAATAGATAAAAGTTTGTGTTTATGTGAGGGTTTTTTTTTCCCATTTATTTTGCAAAGTTGGCTACAAGGTCATCCCAATAGATTGATTCAATTCCAGGCAAAGAGAGCTCAGCAGGCCATTCATTGCCCAGAACAATTCCACCAGATGGCACCTGGACATGGCGTTATTGTATGAAGTGTTGTTTCTGGAAAAAATATCCCTCCCCCAATAAATTATGCTTTATATAGTGTGCTTGTTCTGTCTCTTCCCATAATTCAGACCTAGAGAAAAACATAATCACACACTGCACCATGATATGTCAGACCCACAGACAATCATGTACTCTACTTTTCAGTCCACATACAGAGGGGAAAAATAAATAGCTCATATTGTTATTTATTGAGTTCAGGAAGGTTTCCTTCCTAGACAGCAGTTTCCTTCTTGTTTATAAAGATTAGCAGACACTCTTTCATTGCTCAAGGTAAACAGATAACTGTGTGTGGCTTTGCCCACCGCTGCTAAATCCCTTTTACAAGTCCCTTTGAGAATATTTAGAAACTAAATGTATAGATGGGAGCAAGGGACAAGTATTCTGTTCCTTTTATCTCCTGTCTCACTCACTCCTTGCTCTTCAAGACAGATCTAAAGAGATGCTGTAAGCTCATTCAGTTGAACATAGTTACCGTTCCTCTTCAATTTTCCCTGTTTGTTTTAGAAAAAGGGAAGGTGAGGGTAGAACCGGAACATACACACTCACCTCCTCTCCACTTTTAGAATTAGTGAATGTCCAAAATAAGACTGTAGTATTTGACCATTAACTAAAGCAATGTCAGAATATAAACAACTGCAACTACACAGAATGCAGTAAGTGGAGTGATCTAGATAATATGTCAGTCAAGTTCAAGTATAGTGACTCCCAGATATTGTTGAACTATTAATCTCAGCAACTCCCATTTTGGGTCATGTTGGTAAAGGATGTAGAAATTTTAATAGGCAAAGGTGCCAGTGACAAAGAAATTGGAAGGAAACAGAAGACTGCTATAAAATGATATTGTGTAGCAACTTACATCAAGGTTGCCTTTAGCTGACAACGAAGTCACTTCTAGTAGTTATTCTTTCTTTCTTTGGTCTTTTTCAATGTAGCTCAGATTGTATATGAGGGGTGAAATACTCACACCAAAGAAGTGGTTTTTTATAATTTGATTTATATAAAGAGGCTTTCCTTTGTAGAAATGCACAATCTTACTGATTTTTGAATGTTAAAACACAGGGACACGTCATTACCCTCCAAACCATGCCAACCTTGTATTCTCAGAAGAGGTTCAGAAGCTCCCCTTGAATTGGAAGTGATTTAGATGGTCCAAATACTAAATAAGAACCACAATTCTCCTTAACCTTGTGAGGAACATCATACAGTAACAGATTTACTTTACAAAATAAATTACTTATTTACAAAATAACAATGTGCAAGTAATTTCTGTCTTGTGTTGATATGCCTTTGTTCTCTATAACATATTGGACGAGTGTATCTAGAATTACAAGATAGATAGGACAATAACATCTATACCATATTGACTTCTGTTGATTTCCCATACTGTGCTGATTCCTATGCAAGCTTTTTCCAACCTGGAGCCTACTAGTGTGTTGAACTAGAACTCCTGATCCCAGCTACTTCAATCAGTTGTAACATTAATAGATAATAAAGAAAAAGTAAAAGAACTAACTCAGGTTTTGCTGAAAAGAAGATATGTCTTCCCCCAGGCAGTTGAAAGAAATGGTTGAATAAGCAGGTTTCTAGTTTGCTGTATCAGGAATGTAGTCAGGGAATACAGTCTGCTGACTTTGAATGAGTTCAGATCTCTAGAATCACATGAATGACATGTATGATCCTGCAGAAACTTTCTTATGATCAAGCCAAACCCGTCTGTTTTCTCTGAGAAATCCTGGACAAGGAATGAAGTACTGGATGACTGGAGAAAGACAAACATTTGCCCTTTCATCAGGAAGGGCAAAATGCAAGCCCAGGAAATGATAGTCTGAAAACAGAGGGGATTTGAGATGTGATGATAAAGCAATTTCAAAAAAATGCAGATTATCAAATATTAGCATATTCTTCATTAAGTAGAATTAATTTCAATGGAATAGTTGAATGGGAAGAGAGAAAATGCTCATATTTACAGACAACACAAAACATGGTGGACATATATAATATGTTAGAAGACAGAAAAACAAATAAAACTATTTTGATAGAGAAGTGACAGAATTTAAGAAAAAGAATTTAACTGCACAGGCATAGGATAAAGATTATATGATCAGAGTAATGAGACGTAAAACACAATTTTGGAATTGTAATTGATTACAAACTGAGTATTAATCTGGAGCATGATCTGTGGCAAAAGAAGCAAATAAAAGTTTTAACTAGTTAAGAAAAGTATAATTTCCAAATTATTTCTTGTTTATTTTAGAAAAATTAGGGGAGGTGAGAGTACATACAGTATCTTTTCTTTTATATTCTGCATTGAATGGACTCAGTCTTAAGAATGTGTCCAGTTCTGGGAACCACCTTGAGGGAAAATGCTGAGAAACTGAATAGAAACAGAGAAAGATAATAAGGCTGATCAATCAAGGCTAGAAACTTAAATGTTAGAAGAAAACCAAAGAAACTACAGGTAGTCCTCACTTAACTACCACAATAGGGACTGGCAACTCTATTGCTAAGTATCATGGCCATTAAGCGAAACATCATATGATGCGGTGAACAATTTTACTACTTTCTATTAATTCAGCTTGTTGCAACCCAGTAACGAAATACACAAATGGCAATCACATAACTGTGTGATTGCAAATACGTGAGGGGTGCAAAGTGCTGAAATGACAATCCATGACTTTGGGATGTTGCAATGATCATAAATTTAAGGATTGGTCACAAAGTATTTCTTAAACTGCCATAACTTTGAATCATCATTAAATGAGGACTACCTGTAGGTAGCAAATGATGATTTGAGATGAGAAGATTGAAAAATATGATATCATTCTTGAATACTTGAAGGGTTATTCAAAGTCATAATCTGTTCTGTTCGTCTCACAAGCAGAACATGGAATAATGAACTTAAATTTTAAGATTCTAGTTGAATATCAGAGGGGGAAATTCTATAGAACAGTGGAATAAATTGCCAAAAGAAAGTGATTGAAATCAAAGCCTGACCAACCATCTCTCTGAGAAGCTTTAACATGGATTCTTGCACTGAACAGGCAGTTTGAATAGAGGACCCAAATGGCCCTTTTTGACTTTATGATTCTATTATTTGTGATAATTTTATTATTTTTATATCTAGAGAATTACTGCATCATTTCTTTCACTATTTATAAGATTTAATCATGGATTTCTTCACTGTGCTACATCTGATACAGTTTATTTTTAATTTATTAAGTTAAACAAAATGATTTCTCCCAAGTCATGAAGACTTTAATCTAGCCTTTTCTTATTTGAAATAATTGATTCATTCTTTATAAATACATATCAAGTGCATTGGACAAATATAAGCAGCCTCTCAAAGAGGATATTAAATGCAATCAGACATTTCTTTATTTGCTCAATAAAGTAGTGCAAAATGATTAAGGGGCCCAAATTCATCAAAGCATTTAAATATGAGCTGGTGAAATAACTTCCATTCTCAGTAGATAATACAATTTGCATTTTAATTATAAAATAATTACAAAATGTGAAGTTTTTTACAATTCACTGAAACTAGTAATGCTAAAATGAAAAACATTTTCCAGGAAAATTTATTCATCTATTTATCTTTTTTATAGATAGCATATGAATATAGAACTAGAATGTGTTCCACTTTGGACAGATATATATTTAATTTAGCTCTTGCCAAATAGTTTTAAGTTTCAAAAACATAAATCCTTAGAAATATGAAATGTGACACTATAAAAAATAAAGTTTTCAGATTCTTCTTCTGCTTCTGGATTGCAGTCAGTAGCAGAAAGACAGGAGAAAAATATGCCCATTCTATTCATTTTGCAGATAGACGAACTGTTTTGGATTCTTTGCTAGTTGTTCCTATTCTTGCATCCACCAAAAAACCATTTTTTATCTTAGAGAATTATTGCATTTGGACTTTAAAATTGTGGGAAGCACCCATTTTGTGGATTATATTCAGCCTGCTCTCACAAAACTTTTGTTGGGAGAAAATTAAAAATATTTTAAACAAATAAACAGTTGCTTAATCCAGATTCACTACAATCAGGTTCCTGGAACATAGATACTGTTTTGAAATAATGGTTTATCTTGTGAGAGAGGGAATTCACAACATTAAATTTTTAAGGGACAAAAGAGTGCTCATTTGGTGTAGTGGATAAGGCACAAACTTAAAAACTGGAAAACTGTGAATTCTAATCCCATTTTAGCCAAGAGAGAGAGAGAGAGAGAGAGAGAGAACACAGTGTTGTCCTTGTGGTTTATTCTGCCTTAATTATACTTCCATCTTTGTTCTGTGTGAGGCAGTATGGTTATCTTCTGAATAGTTATTAGATATCTCTTAAGGGTTTGTTTGAAGAGCATGCTATGCAATCTTTACTGAGAAGATAGATATCAAACCTAAGTTCCTTACCTTATAGCAGCATAAGAATGACCCTATAGGTAATACTTGAGATACAACTGTAATGGAGTCTTACCATTATGGTCACATGTGGTGACAGTTGTTAGGTGGAATGTATCACCTAATGACACCCCCATCCTTGCTCTCCTCAATGAAACATTAAACAAGCATGCAGGTTGTTAAGCAGAGCAACCTGTTTACCAGGGTGAGGGAGGTCATTGGAGTCCTAGTAGAGGCAGAGGCTTGCCTACCTTCGCCCTCTCAAGGCCTTCCCCAACCCCAAGATTTCACATGATCCACTTCCTGTGCCTTGGGTCCAAACATGCCTTTTCCCACTCCCACTGGGTCCTCCCAGGCTTTAGGCATGACTCCCATCCCACCAGCCCAAAACCCCTTCTTTTTCTTCACTTACCTTTTGAAGAGCTCCAAGGCCTTCGAGAGTGCTGGAATGGCTTCTTTCTTTGGGCAGCCAAATGGCATGTTTCTGAAAGCGGGTGCCATTTTGTCCCACCCACAACATGGTGGCTGCCTTTGGGTCACTGCCATGTCACTCAAGGACAAACTACTTCATTTTGCTGCCTTGACAAAGAGAAGTTTCTGAAGTGTTATGCAGACTGCTCTTAGGCAGCAAAATGAAGCTGTTTGCCTGGCGGCCACTGTTTTGTCCAAGCCCACAAGCAAACAGGACAAAACGGTGGCCGCATTTGGATCTGTGCTGAGTTGTAAGGGCGAATGACCACAGGACCTTTGCAGCCATCGTAATTTTGAAATGGGATCATATGTAGCTTTTGGGAGATCTGTTGTAACTTTGAACATTCGTTAAATTGTCTGTCATACTTCAAGAGCTACCTGTATAGGTTATAAGATAAATCACCAGAAAGGGAATAACTTAATTTTGCTTTTAAAAGCCATTGAGCCAAAAGAGGCCTTGGGAGACTTAAAGTTGACCATAGAGTATATCCATCCTTATCGGGACAGAAGATTGTGCAGTCATAGTTTTTTTTTTTATTAGATTTTATTTATAACATTTTTTTAAAATCCTGCTTTATTTTTTTATAAATAACTCAAGGCAGCAAAGATACTTAATACACCTTTCTCCCTCCTATTTTCCCCATAACAATAACCCTGTGAGGTGAATTGGTGTGAGAGAGAGTGACTGGTCCTAAGTGACCTACCGTATATACTCAAGTATAAGTCGACCCGAATATAAGCCGAGGCACCCAATTTTACCACAAAAAACTGGGAAAACTTATTGACTCGAGTATAAGTCGAGAGTGGTAAATGCAGCAGCTACTGGTAAATTTCAAAAATAAAAATAGATACCAATAAAATTACATTAATTGAGGCATCAATAGGTTAAATGTTTTTGAATATTTATTTCAAAGAAAAACAGTAAACTAGCTCTGTAAGTGGAAAAGAGAGCCAACAAAACCAATATGGTATCAACAATAACTTTAAAAGTACAAAAACCTTAGCTCAATCAGCAACCAAGCTAAAACACAAGAGTTAAAATCCTTCAAAACTGGATTCCTCATCATCATCTGTATGTCCAAACAGAGTCACTCTCTCCCTTGCAAGAAAAAAGCATGTCTATGTGCTGCATGTACATCCTGTTTTGGAGAGCCACCATCTCTTTCACAGCTCTCCCTCATGCCTCCATTGCATGTGCACACATGCCATGGCTCAGTAGTAGGTCAACATACAGATGTCACACTAGGTTCCCTCCTCAAAAGGAACATCCAACCTTTTTTGAGAAGTACAAACTTCATCTGTTCAGGATTGTGGTGACAAAGGTGAAGGAGGATGGGGCTGAGAGAAGGGAAGGGAAGAAAAGATCATTGACAGGGAGAAAGACAGGGAGAAACACCTGGAAGTGTGAGCCCTCGAGTTTCCTTAGGGAAGACCAGACAACAAGGGGAGAGGAGAGGAGAGGAGGAGGAGGAGGAGAGTTAAAAAAAAAGAGTGGGAAGCCAACTCATGCGTGCCATCAAAGCGGGTTGCTATGATATCCAGGAAGGTGTTTTGGGGAGCCAGGAGGCCCCTCATCACCGGCATTTTAAGACTTGCTCAAGGACATCGCCATCGTCCAGTTGGAAGGGGGAAAAAAACCCAGAGGTATCTGAGAAGGACGGGAACCGAGACGGGGCCCTTCGCTTCCTCTCCCCGAAACAGGCCAGGGGGAAGCGGGGCTTTCTCCGCCTGCTGCTGCCAGAGGGGTGCGGGGGGGAGTGCGGGGAAAGGGGATTCGTGCTGAGGCTCCGCAAGCCACCGCCGCCTCCTCCAGACGAGCGCCCTGATGGGAAGCGATCGCAGCCGCGATGGCAGAGACCGCGAGGTCAGACAGAGACGAGGGGCGCCCCCAAAGAGCTCTGACTGCAGCGAAGGCGAGCGGCCACCACTTCCCTGCTGCGCGGCACGGGGCAACTCCTGGCGCAGAAAGCCGAGAGGAGGACGCCCGGGCGGCTGCCGCCCCTGGATCCTAACTGGAAAGACCCCATCAGAGGGATCAGAGGGTTCTGCCTGCCCTCCTAAAGAGGCGATTACCAGATTTGCAGCTCCGAAAGTCTTTGGAGGTAACATGGCTGCCTGGGGCAGCGTTGGGGACTGAACAAGAGAGCCGCAAACGCCACGCTCCCCAGGACAGGGCGGCCCTCTTCCACTCGGCAGCTCCCGCCACGGCGCAGCCAGGCACTTTGTCTCGCTGCCCCCGGAGCGCATGCGCTCTTTGCTGCTAGGGTAGGGGGCGGAGGAGGCTGCCTGAGCCTGGCGGTTTGTTGGCGAAGCTGGAAGCGTGCAACGCAGGAGCTCGCGGGGGCCCCGGGGGCCCGTTAATGGGGAAGGAGAGCCCGCTTGGGGTCGCCTGTGTGGCCCTCAGCGGGTAGATAGCCGCGGCGACGATGCTGCCCTGGAGGCGCGATCGGTTGCAGCCACGCTAGCGCAGGCCAGGCATGGTGCCGTAGCGGCTGTTGGAGGAACTGCGCCGAGGCGGAGGAGGAAGGAAGGCGGGCGCGGATGGGCAAAGCAAGCAGGGACCCCCTTCTCCAGCCCCGCTTGGGGTGAAGATTAATCGCACGGGCAGCAGGTCAGAGGGGAATCTGACTCGAGTATAAGCCGAGGGCGGTTTTTTCAGCACAAAAAATGGACTGAAAAACTCGGCTTATACTCGAGTATATACGGTAGGTAGTTTTTCATGCCTAAAACGGAAGTAAAACTCACAATCTCCAGGTTTCTAGCATGGAGCCTTAACCACTAGATCAATTTTTTTTCTATGGTAGGTTTATTTTTAATTAATTATAATTTAGAAATATTCAACACTAGGTATATGCAAAATATATAGATTTTAATATTTCCTTTTATCTTTTTGATTATTTCCCCTGTTTAGTAGTACGTAAAGTTATCATCCCATAAAAGCATATTATTCTAAGATGTTATTACAATTTTGACGACTCAGGTCTAACATTATGCTATTTTAATTTAATATTCTTCTATTACTTTCCAAGTCAGTCCTATTTTCATTTCCATTTATTTTATTTAATCTGCTTTATTTTAATATGTTTATTGTTTTTAATTTATATTAATGATTTTTCTATTGAACAAAAAAAAAAAAACACCTTAGTAAAACTGTGAGGCATTCCTGATTAATTGTAATATAACCTAGCCTGTTTATTTTTCATTTGAAAAAAATTAGAGGAATATGGAACATGTATTTATTCTATGGTAGTTTTTAGTCATTTATAAGGGCATTAAATAGAATTACAATAATTAGAGTTATAGTCTAGATTATTAAAATGTAGTAAGATTTTTAAATGTAAGGAAAGAAATGTGTGGAACAATTTAAATAAATGAGCAAATTAACAGGGCTGCCAACCTTGAGTGATAGTTCGGAGTGAGACACTGCGAGGGAGCGGAGCGACCGAGGGGGGGATGATGTGGAAGGGGGGTGTCCCCCCTTCCACGGTAGGGAGCTTTGACAATTTTACATTTTAAATGGTGCAATCTGATGCATACTTTAGTCATGATTTGGACATATACATACATACATACATGCAAGCAGCACCAATGTACTTGAACTGGATTTGTAAGATATTAATAATGCAGTTCACTGACCATCTTGGCCGGAAAGGGTCCACATTCTTGGGCCTCTGCCCATCTGCTCCGTCCCTTTGGGCTGCTCCGGCTCTCCTCCTCCTCCAGGGTCCCTGGCTGAGAGGGGCGTCCCAAGTGCCTGGGATCCGGCCCCTCCAGGCTGCCTCTTCAGAGCCACAGAAGCCTCCCTCACATGGCCCCGGGGGTGGAGGGGGCCTTGCCAGGGTTCCCGGCCTTGGAGCTGGGCAGAAACGGCCCTTCCCAGCCCTCTCCCACCCTCTGGGCCTCCCACCTGCGGAGGGGAGGGGGATCCAGGCTGAGTCTTGGACCCACCAGCCTCACAGTCCAGCTGAAGGGTCGGAAAGGGCCAGGCAGGCAGATGGACACACACACACACACACACACACAGAATGGGGGGGGGAGGCTGGTGTCCTTCACTCCCCAAATGCCCCCCTCCCAGTCTGTGCATGGGACCCCCAGCAATGCTGCCATCAGCTGCTCCCCTGCAGGGAAGTCCTGGATTGTCTGGGGGAGGAGAGGAGAGGACAGTGGCCACTCCCCCCCCTTTGCTTGGCATTTGTGGGGAGACCCCTCAAGGCGAGATTCCTTCCCAGGGGCTCCCAAAGAGCATCCAAACGTTCCTAGCATCAAGTGGGGAAAGAAGCCTAAAAAGAGAGAAACTCCTGCACCGGCTGCGATTGGGTCTCGGAGGGGACAGGAACCCCCCCTCCTTGTGAGCCCCCCCGCCCCGCTCCAGCCTGCCCTCTGGCGGGACCCCCTTCCTGGAGAGGCTCCTCCCTGCCAGACCCTCTTGCAGCCTCTTGGACCCAGGGGAGGCTGGGGGGGGGCGCATATCTAGGTGCAAAGGGCGGGGGGAGGGACACAATGTACCCGGGAAGGAGCCCTCCCCCCCTCTTCCCCCTCCCTCTCCAGGGACTTCCCATCAGGCTGGGGAGCGAGAGAAGCCGAGGCGCGCAAGAGGCCAGCCACGGCAGCTCCCCTTGCGAGAGGGAGGCCAGAGAGGGACGCGCCTTTGCGCCCCAATCCCAGCGGCCTTGAGACCAGACGGGTGCGGGAAGGGGATGATGGGAGCTCAGCTCTCGAGAAAGGCCCAGGGATGCCCTGTAGTCGTACTTCATGGGGGATAGAGAGTTCGTCTCTCTCATCTCCGCCTGCCAGAGCAGAGTGCAGCGCAAGGGTTAAGCCCAGAGAGTTGTGACATCCTAGAGCGGAAAGGAGCAACCGCTTCCTTCAGCGTGGAATTCTCTCCTCACCCCAGTACAGAAATCAATGAGGGCAACGTCCTCTCGCACATGCTCTGTTCGCCCTCTGAAGCCGCCCAGGATCGGAGGCTTCACTTCTCGAAACTTTGGGCTTGGGCATATCGATATTCGGAATATCAGAGAATGTAGAGATATATTTATTTTTGTTCATTCCATTTTGGGGGTTTAGCGTGAGATTTCGTTTATCAGAGTGAGACAGTCAAAATTGGTTGAATTGCGTGAGTCTCACGCTGATTGCGTGAGAGTTGGCAGCCATGAATTAATCAGTAGCTAAACTGTATATTGCATATGTCTAGACATTATGTCTAACAAAGTGGCTGAAAAGGGAGGAAATGGTAGTCTTCATTTAACGCTTGCTAAATGTTTTAGAGACCATTTGCAGTTATGATGGTGATGAAAAAGTTACTTTGCAACCGATTTTCACATTTCACATTTATGGCCTTCACAAGCCTGTAAAGCAAAGGAAAACACAAGTAAGATGGAAAAACAGTCATGGTTTCACTTAGCAACTGCTTTGCTTAACAACTTAATTAATGGTCCCAGTTGTGGCCATTATATTGGCCCAGCCCAACACTGATTCATTTTATCCAGCATAGTAAACTAATAATCACATTGAGTCAAGGAAAGTGGGGTTTAATACTTTATTTCTGTGAAGAGCTAAAGAGAATCCAAGTCCAAATTAGGTGTGCCTACTGAAATTCAAGTCTTGCAATCCAAATTAGGTGTGCCTACTGAAATTCAGCAAGCCAGGTTATACCATAAAATCTTATAATTTCCTGAACTTTCATCATTTGTTCCTGATTTTAAAATCATGTTCAGTATACATTTATATGCCTCAGTAAGCTTGGGCTGTGGATTGCACTTAATTAGCTAAGCTCTCCACCTCTGGGTGTGTTTTTTAACATGCTAATAATAGCAACTTTTTACTGTACTTCCGGGCCTTTGCCTGGACATTTTTGACCACAGCTAAGCTAAATGTCATGTTTCTTTTCCTTGTTCCAATAACAGGCCCACTTGCAAAATTCTTCAGCACAGTTACATAGCCACATCCTGCCAGATAGAGTGACATTTCTCATGTACGAAGTGTTTGTGGTCAACCCCTTGCTTTCTTCTGGCAGTTGCCAAAGCAGGTATATTAATTACTAATTCCAACAATGGCTATATTAAGAAAAGCACAAAGTGATTAAAATGTAGTACTTCTGCTTGAAGCTAATTCATGGCTTATGAAAGCTCCTAATGGCTTATGAAAGCTCCTAATGGTTTGTTAGCAAACGAATAGGCCAGGCCTTCAACTAAATTGTCGTGTCCGGAAATAAGCTCAGAGTCGGTGACTTCAATTAAAAGCTCTTTATTTTCAATAAGTGAACCGAACCGGCGAAAGGTAAAAAGCCCGCGGCTTTTATACCTTTCGCAAGGCTGCCGCGGCCAATGGCAGCGATTCAAGTCTCCCGCTCTCGGTTTGCACCAATCGCGGGAGACCTAAATCGGGCCAATCAGAAATCCCCGTGCCTTGGCCAATCAAGGCTCGGGGATTTCGAGTATACCATTTTAATACATAACACCCCTCCCCCCTTGGTACGGTCCGTCAGGTGGTGTAGTCACGCAGGTAGGCGGGGCTCCATCGAGTCCTAGTTGACCTGCGCAACTCACTTTCCTGTTGTATCTCGGCCGGAGCGGTCGTTCCTTTGGCTGCTCCTGCCTCTTCGCGAACCGGCTGGATGATCGGGCCGGTTCTTTTGCCGTGGCTCCCGCCTGGGCCTACCGGGTCGGTTGAGCTGCGGATTTCGCCGCTCCCGCTTGGCTTCTCCGAGTCGGTAGAGCTGGCCAGACGGTTCTTCTCCGGAGGGGACTCGCGATGGCTGTTTTCTGGTGAGTATTTTTGGTTTATTTTATTTTGCGATTGTCTTTCCGGGTATTCCCTCCCCCCTTGGTTCGCTTCTTGGGGGTTGAGGTCAGTTGCCGTTCGGGACCTTAACTGGTCAATATGCCGTTTCCAGGCTCGCCCATCCGTGGTTTGGAGCCGGTACGACTTTGGACCAGTGACTTGTGTTATGACGGCTGGGATCCATAGGGGGTCCCCCGTCATGTTTTTTGCGTAAACCAGGTCACCTGGGTTAAATGTCCGGAACCTGGAGCTGGAGTCTGGGGGCTGCTCCGGGTTGTAGGTCGGGTGCAGTCTGTCAAGTGGAGACCTCAGCTTCCTGCCCATTAACAGCTCTGCCGGACTCTTGTTGGTTGTAGTGTTGGGAGTGATGTGTTGTATGAAGAGTAGGCGGTTGATTTTGTCGTTGATCTCCCCGTGGTCCATTTTCCTGAGGGTCTTTTTTGTAAATTGGACCATCCGTTCCGCCCTACCGTTCGCCGCCGGATGCGCCGGTGCTGTCAATGCGTGGCGGATGCCCTTCTCTGCCAGGAACCGTTCGAAGTCGATGGAGGTGAATTGGGGCCCGTTGTCTGAGACGATGACGTCTGGGAGGCCGTGTGTGGAAAACAGTTTACACAGTTCTTTTATGACGGCCTCTGTGGTGGTGGATTTCATGTCAGCCACCTCTAGCCAATTTGAGTATGCGTCGACTGTGATTAAGAATGTATGTCCATTTGTGGGGCCCGCAAAGTCAAGATGGATTCTGGACCAGGGCCCTCGTGGTGTTTCCCAATCCCGGATGGGTGCCGTGGGTGGGCTAGCTCTGGTCTCCTGGCATCGGTGGCATTTGGCGACCCATGCTTCAATTTGCTTGTCCATCCCTGGCCACCAAGCGTAGCTTCTGGCCAGGGCTTTAGTCCTGTTTCTTTAAATTTTGTTAAGACTTGTCTGAGTCGCGTCTCTAACTCGGCTTCATTTGGCGCCGCTATTAGTACGTCGTCAAAATAGGGCACCACCCCTTTTATGCCCTGTAACAAACGTTCCATCAGGCTTTGAAAAATGCCTGGTGCCACGCTGACTCCGAATTGGAGCCGGTTACACTTGAAGGCCCCCCGATGGGTTACTATTGTTTGGGCTTCCGCCGTTTTCTCGTCTACCGGCAGCTGCTGATATGCCTGGGCAAGGTCGAGTTTTGCAAAGACTTTGCCCCCTCCTAGCGAGTGTAGTAAATGTTGTACTATAGGGACTGGGTAGGCACTTTGTTGTAACGCGCCATTTAGGGTGGCCTTATAGTCCCCGCAAATTCTCACTGACCCGTCCGGTTTTACTGGGGTCACTATAGGGGTTTCCCATCTGGCATGGTCTATCGGTTGTAATACCCCCTGTTTGACGAGTTTGTCAAGCTGCTCGTCAATTTTTGGTTTTAATGCAAACGGTACCCTTCTAGGTTTAAGTCTCTTAGGGGGGACCCTTGGATCTAAGTCAAATGAGATAAGGGGCCCCTGGTACTTGCCCAAGCCTCCATCGAACACCTCCTGGAACTCCTGGGTTAGCCGCTGTTCCCAAGCTTCGATGGTGACTTGGTTGACACCTGTCAGCGCGATGTTAAGCGGGGCGAACCATTGTAGACCCAGTAGGCTCGGGCGGTCGCGATCGACGATTGTGAGTGGTAGTTGTTCAGTGTGGCCTTTGTAGGTTATGTTGAAATTCTTGGTGCCTACTACCGGGACACGGTTCCCTTGGTAGTCTTTAATGATGATCTTTTGTGTCTGCACGTTTCTCTTTTGTAGAGAGGGCACCAGTCTTTTGATTTCACGCCATGCAATCATGGAAAGGTAGGACCCAGAGTCCACTTCCATCTTGCATGGCTGGCCTTCTATATATACTTCTACATGTATTTTTCTGGCGCCGTCGGAGGTGGCGTGGCCGATGGTCACCATCTGATGGGTCTCTTCTTTCCGTCGACCGTCGCCGCTTCTTTGAGATCGTTGAGCGCGGTCCCATCGACCGTCTGGCTGTCGTTCTCTGGTTCTGGGCGGGGAGTTTTCTCTCCGTCTGTCGTGCTGTTCCCATTTGGGCGGGCTGCGAGTCTTTTTTTGGCGGCAAACTCGGGCGATGTGACCCCTTCGATCACAATGCCTACAGATAGAGTCAAAAAATCGGCATTCTGACCTGAGGTGGTCGCCGCCGCACCCGGCGCAGCTGGTCCTCGACTTACGGCTTTTTCGACTTCGTTGATCGCCGCGTCCCGTCTGTACTCGGTGAATGTCCTCCTCGTCTTCAGACGTGCTGGAGTTTGACTGGTATTCACCGTAGTGTGCGGTCGCTTCACTTCTTGAGTCGGCCGACCTTGCCGGGTTGTTGTTCCCGCCCTTCACGTCAGATCTTCGCATGCTGTCTGCCGACGTGCGTGTTGCTTCAGCGGCTGCGGCGGCTGTAAGGGCATCGGCTAGGCTGATGTCGCCCTTGGCCATAAGTCGGCTCTGCAGTGTAGGATCCCATAACCCGAGTACGAAGCGGTCTCTTATGAGACTGTTGAGACCCTCGAACTCACAGAGTCCTCCCAGGCGCCGCAGTTCTGCGACGAAATCGCTCAATTTCTCGTCGGGCTTCTGGTTTCGGCGGTAAAACTCGTTGCGCCGTATTAGGATGGGGACCTCGGGGGCATAATGGCGCCGCAGTATTGGTTCGAGGACGTCCCAGTCCATGGCGGTTGCGTCTGCCGGCTTGGCTAATGCCTTAGCCATCTGGAAGACCTCCGGTCCGCAGTGTGTAAGGAAGACAGCGCGTTTCAGCGGGCCCGGGGCGTCCTTCATGCCGGCGCATTCTAGGTACATTCGGAACCGATCCGAATACGATTCCCAATCTTCGGCGGCAGGGTTGAAGGGGGCGGGTGGTGCTATCTTTGCCATCTTAGTGCTGTCGCTGGTTCTTAGGTGGACACGGGGTTCGGTTCAGGGGCGAGATCCCATCTTCGTCGCCAGTGTCGTGTCCGGAAATAAGCTCAGAGTCGGTGACTTCAATTAAAAGCTCTTTATTTTCAATAAGTGAACCGAACCGGCGAAAGGTAAAAAGCCCGCGGCTTTTATACCTTTCGCAAGGCTGCCGCGGCCAATGGCAGCGATTCAAGTCTCCCGCTCTCGGTTTGCACCCATCGCGGGAGACCTAAATCGGGCCAATCAGAAATCCCCGTGCCTTGGCCAATCAAGGCTCGGGGATTTCGAGTATACCATTTTAATACATAACATAAATAAAGACCAGTAATATCAAAGTCTTTCACTACATTTGGAACATGTTGTGGGCACTCTTCAAAATGACTATTGGGAATGCCTCAGCCTTTATAGCATGGTTGATATGGGGAACATAACCAACTACAAAGCTTTCAGTCAATCAAAGTTTATTGTGGTCAGAGAACAGTATAGAACAAAGCAACTAAAAACAATTTAAAAATAAGAAGACAGCTAAATATAAAACTCTAGCTAAAATAATAGTAGAGAATATTATCACTTTTATTTGAACCAGTTTGGTCCAGTGGTTATGGCTTCAGGGAACAGGTTTCTAGAGATGTAAACTGAATTCCCACATGGCTGGAGTAAAAGTCTACACATTTTAAAGTTACCAAGTTTGAGAAACACAGATCTGGATTTTAAAGTTGATAAAAGCTGCATATGGTGCTGAGCTAGGTTTACCTGTGCACTTTTCTACTAAATGTTGTAACACAAATGCATGATCGAGCGGTGGACAACTAGCTCTAACAACTAACAAAACCAGCTTGTTCTTCTGCCAGTAACTGTTCAAATTTCATCCAATCCAGTAATTTTTTGTTTAAATGTTTTACATATAATTTGCTTATAATACTTACTAGACGGATGGAGCAATAGTTAACTCATAGATCCTTTTCTATTTTTTTGTAAATGGGAACCATTATTGCTGTAATCTCTTGGAATTATTGCAAAACAGTCAAGAGTAAAAAGCAGAGAAGCTAAGCCTGAAATCCACCCCTCTGGGTTGCTGCAAATAATGTAATCAGTTAAAAGGTCACTCCTTGATGCTTTTCATTGGTTGAGTTGGTTAATCAGGTATTTGATTTCCGTACGTGTTACTGGATACCAATAAGGAAGCATATCAAATTCTAATTTTAATTGGTTGGAGCAGGGCTCCTTTTGTCCATATGAAGAAACAACCTACATCTTCTAGCTCTTTCTTCGAAAGGAAGCACTTTACTAAGTTTCCCGTTTGTGTTTTTTCCACACAAGTGGATGCACTTCCAAGCAAAACATTGAGCTGTAGCCACTCATGGTTTTATATTCTAAGAGAGTTTGGGTAACTCATTTTTAAACAAGTGACATTATAAAATTAAATCTGATATAGTTTTTTAAAAAATAAGTCAAATAAATCAAATCTGATAGACCCCAACTGAGGCGTCTGTAGGCCCATTGGTGCCCCTAATATAATCTCAGAAGTATTCAGTCCAAATGCATTGTTTTCACAGAAGATGAAAAGTTACTTGCCATTCTATGTATAATTTATAGGAGAAAATCAGAAAGTGCAATGCAGAGAGAGAGAGAGAGAGAGAGAGGGAGGGAGGGAGAGGGAGAGAGAGAGAGAGAGAGAGGGAGAGAGAGAGAGAGAGAAAGAAAGAAAGAAAGAAAGAAAGAAAGAAAGAAAGAAAGAAAGAAAGAAAGAAAGAAAGAAAGAAAGAAAGAAAGAAAGATAGCCAAGCAGGCAGGCAAGCAGACAACAAATAGGATAATATATGTTAAAAATATTTATTTAAAAAATAAAATTAAAAGCATTATAGCAATTAAATAGTGCCTATAATAAGCAATAAAGTTTAAAAGTAAAATATGAATACAGGTTTTTAATATCAAAGATAAATGCAGTGATAATCTATTTGGACACAGTGATTTTTAAGTGGAATAGAAAATTTTTGCAACTTCCTTCTAATACTATCTGCTAAATTATTTGCAGAATTTTGGGAGGAAGAGCTACTCAGGGTAATTTTATAACTTAGAATTGGAATCATGGTTACCTACTAAAATGTTTAAGGACCACTACCAGTTCTTGAAAGTTAGTATCTGTCATTCTCTTCTTTGCTGCCACCTTTGTTTGCTCATGGACCAGTTTCTTAAACAATGTTGGGGAGAGCTGTGAAGCCTGTAGCCTCCCAGGAGCCCTCTGAATCTTCATAGCTGGTTCTGCCTCTTGCCTGGAGGAAGCAGCTGGTAGTTCTTGCTTTCACAACAATCTTCCAGAGGCATCTTGCACCCAACTCCTAACCCATATGAGTTAGTTAGGTGTCTTTGCTGCCATTCTGGAAATTAAAAAGTCAGAATGCCAAAGGTAAAATAGGTTTATTTCCTTAACCTATAAGAAGAACATGATTAGAGCAGTGGCCCCCAACCTTTTTTGTGCCAGGGCCCGGTACCAGCATCACAAAATGATCTGCGGCCCAGTACCAGCATCAGTACGCATGACAAGGCAAAGCGAGCCAAGCGACCGGCCAGCCAGCCATCCCCCGCCACCTTCAACTCCTCCTTTGTACCTTTTTTGTGCTTTCTTAATTTCCTCTGCCATCAGGACGGCTCTTTGTTCGAAGCCGTCCCCCCCTCAATGAAACTAAGGCGCGAGGATTCCTTCAGGACCCAAACGCCACATTCCAACAGGAAAAGCTCACCCGGAAGCACTTTCTCGTCGAAACAAGATGGCGGCGCCCAGCAAACCAGCGGCCCAGTAGAAAATGATCCACAGACCAGTACCGGTCCAGGGCCCGGTGGTTGGGGACCCCTGGATTAGAGGGCTTAGCCCTAAGAAGTCATAAACAACAATCTTTTTTTAAAAAAAGAAAAGAATGTAAAAACAATTTTAAATTAAATCTGAAGAGGTAATCATTAACCATTAAACAGTTATATTATAAAGTTGACCAGATCACAGCCAAACAGCTTGGTTTAAAAACTAGAAAATTAAGCAAACACCCCCCTACCCCCAAATGAAGGTTTTCTGGTGATATATTGGAAAAAATGCTGTAACTAAGTTTCAAGTTGCTATTATTTTACATTGAAATAAGTAAAAATAATATTTTCATAGCCAATTTTATAATTCAGAATGTTATTACCGCAGCCCAGATAAATAAAAAATAAAATCATGATGCAAATTTCTGCCTGGGCTTTCTATCTATTTCATTTGGAAAAGTCATAATCTAGAGCAGCTGCTCTGCTTCATTCTTCCTAGACTTCCCACTTCTTTAAGATCCTAAACTTTAATCAGATGCGGATGGGCATAATATTATATCCTGGTTTTCCACCTTATTCCTATAACTAGATATTTTTTTTAAAGGCCCAAACTTTATTCTGTAACCATCAGCGTGAGGGCTGAGCATAATCTGAACTTATATGTACTATATGTACTTGATTGAGAGTATCCCTCTCTCATGATGATATATTTTAACCTGTCTGGTTGAAATCAGCAGGTCAGAACAGATGTAATCCTAGTAAGGGTTAGTCTAGTAGTCTGCAAAAATGGCCACGGGGTGGCAAAAAAGAAATAAAAAAGGTTTTAAATCTTTGCTTCATCTAGTAGTCATTCTACTGTTTTCAGGCTAGATGTGATAGTTGTACTCTAGGATTTCTGAGCACAGACTCTCTGGCTAATCTTAAAATCAAACTGTTAACTTAGTCCGACAAAGGTTTATGTAACAGGACTCAATGCTGGGTAAAGCAAAGTAACGGTTTCTGCTATTTTTTATTTTGAAAAGCAAGCCATGCATGCCTGTTTAGAAAACAAGTTAGTTACGCAGTTATGTAGATCATAGCTCCTTCATTTATTTTCAATAATTCCAGTGCCAATGTATTTTACTCAAGTCTGTATTTCCTTCAGGATCAGTTACTGAGTGTTTCTGCCTTCCCACTAGGTTATGCTTTGTGCATCTGTGTGCATATGTGCCGAAGGAAGCACAGAGCAGGTGACATATGCATTACAGTGGGTCACATGACCAGGAGGGAGCTGAAATAATTGTCTCCACCTTACTAGATCTGGTCCTCCTCTGTTTAGTTTTTGGAGGGTTATCCTTCTGATAGACAGCAAGAGCACTGTCCTCAGAGTCTGGTAAAAAAATTAAGATGGCAACTATTACAATCTGATCAAAGCTCTGCCTATTTTTTATGTACGTTGCATCACAACATACATAAAAAATATATTTTGCATTTTATTACAAACAGAGATGGACACATAGGCAGAGTCTGGAGATCTTTACATACAATGTTATATTTCTAAACACACAGTAGCTTTGAGTTGAAAACAATAAAAGGGCTATGGCCCTGTTCTTGATTGGGAAATATGCAGACCAGCCTCTTAAAAGGTCAGAGATAAGCATGAGTAATAAAATGTAGGTAAACAGGAGATATTTCGAGGGGGTAACTAGCAGCAGTCTAATCAATCAAGTATGTTCTAATAGTCTTTTGTGAATATAAAATAACCTCAGAAACCAATTAGTGGAATCCTTTATATTTTCAGAATTCAAAATATGACCACTGTTATGAACTAATAAAACGCTTAAATAAAGTTTTATCAAACCTTTAGAAAAAGCAGGGTTCTCATCCTGCACTTCTGATTGACCAATAATAGCGCTATCGGATTGGTCCATTCAGGAGAATCTGATTGGCTGTTAACGAGTCACTCTCATTGGTTCAAGGGGTTAATGTTAAGTTTGGACATGGGTGCGAATGATGGAGACGAGCCAGTAGAAACAGTGAACTTCAAACTCTTTATTTACATATTGTGACAGCTCAGCTCAAGGCTGCTATATCCTTACTTATATAGGCAACTCATTAACTATTCAACCAATAGCAAACCTGGAGCGCTAGCTCCGTTAACCAATGGGAATGGCCTGTTAATGGCCAATCGGATGCTCCTGAACGGGCCAATCTGATCCTGCCATTAACAGCCAATCAGAAGTGCAGGGCCAGAACCCTGCACTAGACTTCAAGCTCAATGATAACTTTATTGGTATTATGCATTCACAACAGTTAACACTCCATGTTTCTCATTGGTTACTAGATCAGCAGCCTGCCCTATAAAAGGGCTGCTGCTGCCCTAGGTTTTTGCTCTGTTCAGAATGATTAATAAAGAGTTGAAGTTCACTGTTCACTGTCTCGTCTCCGTTCCTTGCGCCCATGCGCAGAACCTAACACTGGCGACGAGAATGGGATGCGGAGACGTCAGAGCTGACTGAACACTACACAACACCAAACAGAGCACGTGGCTGAAGGCACATCGACAGCAGAAACCATGTCCAGCGGCGCCATACCACCCGCTCCATTTGATCCGGCACAAGAAGACTGGGACTCGTACATGGACCGGTTCTAGATGTTTCTGGAGACCAACAACTTGAAGGATGCCACTACAGGGAAAAAGCAAGCAGTATTCCTGACCCATTGCGGACCTGCCATTTTTAAGATGGCCAAGGCACTGGCGAAACCGGCTGAGGTGAAATCCATGGACTGGGACGTCCTCGAGCCCCTCTTATGGGCCCACTATGCACCTACCATACCAACGCTTGTCCGAAGACATGAATTTTACCAGAGAGACCAGCGGAAAGGAGAAAGCGTTGAAGATTTCATCGTGGATCTCCGGAACCTGGGAGGCCTCTATGGGTTCGCCGACCTCGAAGAAGCTCTGAGAGAATAGTTCTGGGACTAGATGCACCACACGTGCAAAGTAAGCTGATGGCAAAAGGCAACATCAGCCTTGCAGATACCATCGCTGACGCTACTGCAGCAGAAGCAACCAGGAAGTTGGCTGCCCAAATGCACCGCACCAATGCCCCACTCCGCCAACTCGCCAGCGAAACCTCACCTCACCTAGAGGGACACAAAACGGCAACCCACCACGAGGACCTCGAATCGTCATCAGAAAGTGAGGAGGAGGAGGTCAACCGGCTCCGGTCTGAACGTGACCAACGCCACCAGCGTAATCAAAGACTACAGCATCAATGCGCAGGTTGTGGGGCAAACCACCCGCGATCAGACTGCAAATTTCTCAACGCGCTCTGCCATTTTTGTGGGAAAAGAGGCCACATCGGAAAGGTCTGTAGAAGCAAGCAAGGATCCAGCCCACTTTAGAGAGGGACCAACTACCGCCAAACCACAAGGAATCATCCTGTGAGTCGGGAACATTTGAACCACCAATGGAACAACCACTCCTACAGAAATAAACCACTGGCCAATTCAACGAAATGAGAAGAGGCACACCAAACCATTACAATTGGTCACGCCTCATCACTAGATGCAAAAAAGATCCGAGTGAAGGTCGCCATCGAAAACCAACCCTGCGTGATGGAAGTCGATTCAGGATCGTCCCTCTCGATGGTTTCCTGGAAAACCCTTAAACAATTAATCCCTGCCATCCGGCGGCAAGACCTCAGAACCCAAAGAATCATACTCAAGGATTATCAGGAAACCAAATTCTGGTCGTTGGATCCAGCCTAGTCCAGGTCTCATTCAAAAATCATACTGCATCTTTACCATTGACCGTTGTCGACCATGATCAGCCTAGCTTGTTAGGCCTTCAATGGTTCGCCCCACTCTGGATCGAGGTAGCCGGCATTCACCAAACCATAAGCAACGACTGGGAGGAGGCCCTCGTCCAGGAATTCCAGGACGTCTTTGCAGACAAACTAGGCGAGTACAAGGGGACCCCGATATCATTTAACCTTAACCCTGAAGTAGCCCCCATCCTCCTTAAGCCTCGTCGGGTACCTTTTGCCCTTAAACCAAAGATTGATGAGCAGCTTGATAAATTAATAGCCCAGGGTGTTTTAGAACCAACAGACCACGCTCGTTGGGAAACCCCAATCGTAACACCCATCAAACCGGATGGATTGTTAAGGATTTGTGGGGACTACCGAGCCACCCTGAATCACGCCCTCCAACAGAACGCTTACCCGGTGCCAGTGGTACAACACCTTCTCCATTCCCTGGGGGGCGGAAAAGTCTTCGCTAAATTGGATTTAGCACAGGCGTACCAACAACTGCCTGTAGATAAAAAAACAGCAGAGGCACAAACGATCATTACGCACCGAGGCGCCTTTAAGTGCAACTGACTCCAATTCGGAGTTAGCGTAGCCCCAGGGATTTTTCAAAGTTTGATGGAGAGACTCTTGCAGGGGATCAAAGGGGTCATACCATACTTTGATGACGTTTTAATTGCTGCCCCAAATACTAGAAGAGTGTCTTAAATTGGTTCTCCAGAAATTTAAAGACTCCGGCCTTAAGGTTAAAAAAAATAAATGTCAACTGTGTACAGATAAAGTAGAGTTCCTGGGGTACCTAATTGATAAACAAGGCATTCACCCCACCAATAGCAAACTAAAAGTAATCAAGAACCCCCCAAGACCCAGAAATACGACTGATCTCCAAGCTTTTCTGAGGCTCATTAATCTTCCTGCCCCACAAAGCGACCGTAGCTGAGCCCCTACATAGACTTCTCAACAAAAAAGCAACCTGGGTCTGGGGGCACCGAGAGGAGCACGCGTTCCAACAAGTGAAAAACTTATTAACCTCAGATGCTGTTCTAATGTAGTATAACGAGACTTTGCCTTTAACAATTACATGTGATGCGTCGCCGTTTGGAGTAGGAGCCATTTTGAGCCATGTGTTACCAAACGATATTGCGTATTTTTCAAGGACCCTATCAAAGGCTGAACGTAACTGTAGTCAAATCGATAAAGAGGCTCTTGCTATTGAATCTGCTGTGAAACGGTTTCATGAATATGTATATGGACGAGTTTTTACTATTGTTACTGACCACAAACCTTGGCTGGGGATTATAGCGGGAGACAAGCCAACCCCCAATATATTATCACCTAGAATGACTCGCTGGTCGGGGTTTTGGCTGCGTACAATTATAGACTGCAACACCGCCCGGGGAAAGCCATTCCCCACGCTGATGCACTGAGCCGTGCACCACTTCTGGAAACCGTCGACGACCCAGCTCCAACCCTTACAACACTCCAAATTGAAACGCTACATTCACCGCCACTAACAGCTAGAGATATTGCGATCAAAACAAAATGCAATCCTATCTTAGTGCGAGTTCTTAGCTGGGTCGAACAGGGATGGCCAGTAGAACAAAACCCTGACAACTTCACCCCCTTCAAGAACCGGCAAACAGTTTTTCGCAAAAAGGCTGCATCCTATGGGGGGATAGAGTCGTCGTCCCAGAGCGGTTACAATGAGCAGTATTAAAAACACTGCATGAGGGTCACCCCGGCATCATGCGTATGAAAGCGCTTGCACGAAGCTACGCATGGTGGCCAGGCATCGACAAACAGATCGAAGCCTGGATAAAGACTTGTTTAAAGTGCCAAGAAGTTAGCAGCGCCCCACCTAAAGCAACTCCAACAGAATGGGAAACACCCCGGGGACCGTGGTCCCGCATCCACATTGACCTTGCGGGACCTACTAAGGGACATACGTTCCTACTAACAGTGGATGCCTATTCCAACTGGCTCGAGATCCACGAAATGAAGAGTACTACAACCGAGTCCGTCATCCGGAAATTGAACAGGCTATTCGTGACGCATGGACTGCCAGACGTTCTGGTCTCCGACAACGGACCCCAGTTTACTGCTCTACCTTTTGAACAATACTTAGCGGACCGGGGTATTCGCCATGCGCTAACTTCACCAGTGCACCCTGCAGCTAACGAAGAGCCGAGCGCATGGTACAATTTGTTAAAAAAAAAAAAATCTACAAAATGGACTATGGGGACATTGAAGATAAAATAAACAGAATACTCCTTCTCCAACACATCACTCCGCACAGCGTCACCAACAAGACTCCAGCTGAACTATTGATGGGATGCAAACTCCGTTCCCACCTCGATCGGCTTCACCCGTCTTACGAGCCAGAGAAACCCTGTGGATCTAGCGGAAAATGCCATGAGTTCAAGATAGACGACTTAGTTTTCGCCAGAAACCTTTCCGGCGAACCGTTGTGGGTCAAGGCAACCGTAATTCAAGCCACCAGACCCAGGTCCTACTGTGTGAAAACCTGCGACGGAAAAATATGGAAATGCCATATAGATCAGCTTCGCTCAAGGCTACAACCTAGTTTCCGCGTTTCTCATTGGTTACTAGATCAGCAGCCTGCCCTATAAAAGGGCTGCTGCTGCCCTAGGTTTTTGCTCTGTTCAGAATGATTAATAAAGAGTTGAAGTTCACTGTTCACTGTCTCGTCTCCGTTCCTTGCGCCCATGCACAGAACCTAACAACCACTACCAATACTTTACCAATTTAGAGATACTGGCTTCATAAATATAGTTGGGTGGGCTCACATAACACGCTAAGCCCTAAACCATGGTATATTTGTCCTCCAAAGTATTTTAATGCAGGTGCTAATGCTCCTTTATTTTGTTTACCAGAAGAAGGGAATTGTTGAACTATAACTTAAAACAGCAATTATTTTCTGTTCTGCAATAGCATGCATTGACACATGCATAATAGTCTAAGACTGTTTTTAGTTTATATCAGAATCTTCTTTAATTAAATATAATGACATTATGCTAGTTCATGTTTAAAATTATAACAGTTGCAGCAGAGCTATACTGCCACAAAGGCAATAATATATTCCAGGATACTGCAGCTTTTCCCAATGTATATTTTACTCCCTCTTCATTCAACCTGGCATTTACACTCATTTTATGTTTAGAAGGGAGCAAAAGTAATATGTACTGCCCAATATATACTTATATAAACCTTGTTGCCACCATCAGGCCTTCTCTAATTCATTCATCCAAGCAAAATAATTCTAGACTTCACAATCTTTCTTTGTACATACATCCTACCACACCTATAATCAGCCATCCTCATCATTATTTCCAGGAGATTTTCAGACTGCTAATAAATATACCTTCAGAGGCAAGTCACCAAAATGGAATGTGGCATTAATAGAAAAGGAGGGGATCCTTTCAGGAGCTTGTTTTTATATTGCTTCCATATTTAAGCTATTCAATGGATTCCTTTTTAATTTTGGTTTGTTTAAAAAGACACATATGCACATATCCACCAATTGAGAACATAGTGACAATAACAATAATACCTACACTGGCACTTTTTTCCTCTGAGACCTCTAAATGTTTGAAGGCCATCATATTATTGCACAAATGTAGTAAGTTGCAACTACTGTGCACTACCTTGTATTTATCCATGATTAATGTCATGTTTTGACGTGCTGCCCAGTTTCCCTATGTGCTTATATTTTTCTATCATAAGGTAAAATAACCCCAAATGCCCTGAAATCCTCCATAGATTTTAATAACTAGTGTCATGGGCAATTTGTCTTGCTAGCCCTGCTTTTATCATCTCTTACAATTCATTAGGAAGTATATTGAACTCTATGAAGTGCCCATTTAAAGAACGAGCCAATTAAAACTAATGAAATCCTCACAGTTCCAGAGCCATAGGTCAGAGCTAGGAATTTATTGCAAACATAGTCTTCTCTTATTCTGTATTACAACAGTAGCAAATAAAGTTTTCTTTTCCTGGATTCTTCAGTGAAATGAAGGCAATTTGTGTGTATCTACATTTGCTTTGTTGCAGATGAATGCCCAGTCTTAAATTTCTAAATTGTGGTGTAGAATATCTCTAAATTCTTATGGAAAGTCATATATTTCTCAAATGGGTTTACCTCATGGCTTTCTCAAATGATTTAGGTAGGTTTTGTAGAGCAATAATTAGATAGACTATAAGTTGAAAATAATTCATGTAGGTGAAATCATGACATCCATATAAGAACATGCTTAGATTCAGAAACTTGATTAAAGAACAGAGAAGAATTTCTCTGGCTCCAACACATATGAGAATCAAGACAATTTGATATAAATTAATGGGCACCCCAATATTTACTGCTGAATATATTCCACTCAATATCAAGAGCTCTAATGACCACTTCCTGGATCCAGCTTCATATATCCAGCATTAGGCTCAGCTGTATGAGCAAAATCCACTGAAGGGCCAACTATGCATATCTAACTACATGAACTGACTCTCCCATTTCTGAGCTGGACTTAAAAACAAACAAAAACTAAGGTTATGTGAGATGTTCCATAAATGGAATAGATATAAAATCACTGAACTGCTACTTGTTTATTTCTAGTGCAACACTTTCTCTTCTGATTGTTTTTGATAATGTGACATAATTAGTAGACCAGCGAAATGCTATGGACATAATTTATTTGGACTCCTTGTTCGTGTTGGTCTGCCTCCACATAAGTATTTGAGCATTTTCCACATAACAAAATAACAGAATTACAGAGTTGGAGGGGACTTGGAGATCTTTTGCAGGAGCCCATACCATATAAGACAAATAGTTGTACAATCTCTTCTTAAAAACCTCCAGTGATGAAGCACCCAAAACTTCTGAAGGCAAGCCATTCTACTAATTAATTGTTCTGTTAGGAAATTTCTTATTTCCAGGTAGGTTGTCTCCTTAATTATGAAGAATTTACTGGAAACTAATCTGATTCTGCCTTCAGGTGCTTTAGAAAATTGATCCTCTCTTCGTGCGCCAGCCCCTTAGAAATTAGAATATTCCTATCATTTCACCTCTAGTCCTTTTTTTATTAAACTAGACATGTCCAATTCCTGAAACTATTCTTCATAAATTTTAGCATCCAGTCCCCTAATCATCTTTGTTGCCCTTTGAATTCATTCTAGAGTCTCAACATCTTTTTTATATCATGGCAACCAAAACTGGTTGCAATATTCCAAGTGTGGTCTTACCAAGACATTTTAAAGTGATACCAATACTTCATGTGGTCTTGATTCTATCCCTCTCTTAATGTAGCCCACAACTATGGTGGTGTCATGCCTCTGGTGGAGACTGACTCTGAGGAAGAGGAGAAACGGCCAACAGCGAGTGTAAGTGTGGCTCCAGAGGTGGTGGAGGAGGCTGGGGAAGGGCAGAGGCCGGCTGAGCAGTCAGGGGAGGACCCAGGCCCATCCCCTATCCATCCTAGGGCATGCAGGGAGGAGTGGATCAGGGTAAAATGTGGTCTACTTTGGAGAAGAGGGCCATGATCCTCTTCATGGGTTGCAGGTGGGAGATTTGCATAAGAGTGTGGACCTGTGTGCTAACAGATGCTGGAGACAATTAGTGTTTCATTTCTAAAGAAGGTTTATCTTGGTTGACGTTCTTCCAACGGACTCTCCCTGGTTATCTTCCTGAAATTGGCAATTATCTATCCTGGTCTGTCGAGGAATTTTATTCAATGCGGTTTGTTTTTGGTTTTTGCTTCGTTATCGGCTCTTTGAATTATGCATATACTTAATTGATCTCATATGCACCATGTTGTCAAACCATGGAGAGAACAACATTATCTTATCATTATTCTCCATAATCTCTGAATTCCATTAAAGGTATCACTGCTGTGTTACAAGATGCAGTTCTACACAGGTGAAACTCAAAAAATTAGACTATCGTGCAAAAGTTCATTTATTTCAGTAATGCAACTTAAAAGGTGAAACTAATATATGAGATAGACTCATTACATGCAAAGCAAGATCAAGCCATGATTTGTCATAATTGAGATGATGATGGTTTACAGCTCATGAAAACCCCAAATCCACAATCTCAGAAAATTAGAATATTGTGAAAAGGTTCAATATTCTAGGCTCAAAGTGTCCCACTCTAATCAGCTAATTAAGCCATAAAACCTGCAAAGGGTTTTTGAGCCTTTAAATGGTCTCTCAGTCTGGTTCAGTAGGAAGCACAATCATGGGAAAGACTGCTGACCTGACAGTTGTGCAGAAAACCATCATTGACACCCTCCATAAGGAGGGAAAGCCTCAAAAGGTAATTGCAAAAGAAGTTGGATTTCCCAAAGTGCTGTAACAAAGCACATTAATAGAAAGTTATGTGGAAGGGAAAAGTGTGGAAGAAAAAGGTACACAAGCAGCAGCGATGACCGCAGCCTGGAGAGGATTGTCAGGAAAAGACCATTCAAAAGTGTTGGGGATGTTCACGGAGTGGATTGAGGTTGGAGTCAGTGCATCAAGAGCCACCACACACAGACAGATCCTGGACATGGGCTTCAAATGTCATATTCCTCTTGTCAAGCCATTCCTGACAAACAAATATCAGAAGTGTCTTACCTGGGCGAAAGAAAAACAGAACTGGTCTGTTGCTCAGTGGTCCAAAGTCCTCTTTTCTGGTGAGAGCAACTTTTGCATCTCATTTGGAAACCAAGGACCCAGAGTCTGGAGGAAGAATGGAGAGTTACACACTGCAACATGCTTGAAGTCCAGTGTGAAGTTTCCACAGTCTGTGTTGATTTGGGGAGCCATGTCATCTGCTGGTGTTGGTCCACTGTGCTTCATTAAGTCCAGGGTCAACGCAGCCGTCTACTAGGAGATTTTGGAGCGCTTCATGCTTCCTTCCACAGACGAGCTTTATGGAGATGCTGACTTCATTTTCCAGCAGGACTTGGCACCTGCCCACACTGCCAAAAGCACCAAAACCTGGTTCAACAACCGTGGGATTAATGTGCTTGATTGGCCAGAAAACTTGCCTGACCTGAACCCCATAGAGAATCTATGGGGCATTGCCAAGAGAAAGATGATAGTCAAGAGACCAAACAATGCAGAAGAGCTGAAGACCGCTATTGAAGCATCCTGGTCTTCCATAACACCTCAGCAGTGCCACAGGCTGATAGCTTCCATGCCATGCTGCATTGAGGCAGTAATTGCTGCAAAAGGGGCCCAAACCAAGTAGTGAATACATATGCATGCTTATACTTTTCAGATATCCAATATTGTTCTATGTACAATCCTTGTTTTATTGATTGCATGTAATATTCCAATTTTCTGAGATTGTGGATTTGGGGTTTTCATGCGTGTAAGCCATAATCATCACAATTATGACAAATCACGGCTTGAACTATCTTGCTTTGCACGTAATGAGTCTATCTCATATATTAGTTTCACCTTTTAAGTTGCATTACTGAAATAAATGAACTTTTGCACGATATTCTGATTTTTTGAGTTTCACCTGTATATGTTGCTCCATCCATAATATTGTTTCAAAAAATTGATAATGTGTGTGTCATTGTATTTATTATGATAATGTCCTATAGTTACTAATATTTTTGTTTTTACAATCTTAAACATTTATTTCCCTCTTTGGAACTAATAAACTGAAACTGATGGTTCCATCAATGTGGTTTTGTTTCCAAGCTGCCTTTTGTACATTGCAACTAGCTATGCTCCGGAGAAAGGCCAATCTTATTTGTCTTCATTAATACCAAAGATGTTTATACCATGTGGGCTAAAGAGAAACCTAATACTTAAAAGGATTTGGTTTGGCTAAAAATATACATCTCATTGGATTATTGAGCCTCAAGTACTTCCATTTTTATACAAGGCTCAAATGCATATTTTAACCTACTGAATTTTCTATGGGAATTTGGCAACTGGTTACTAGAACAATGGAACATAACTGTCAGCGCAAAAATTCTGCTTCTATTTTTCCTCATCATCTCATTTGTGTTTGTATCTCTTAGTTTTCCATGTCTCCAGAGATAAATAATGGCTAGGCGGGCGTCCCCATATTAATTCCTGATAAATGGTAGCATTGCTAAAGATAAGCATAAGCATGCAAAATTTCCCTCCCTTGATGAATAGTCCTCCCTAACACATCAGGAGACACAGCTTGACATACTAGCATTCCATGTGCAATTCAAACATGAAAGGTAGCCTACCTATAGGATGATGAGTCTCCAAAATCAGTTGATTTGGAAAGCTATGTTGACTGAATCACCAAACCACCATGACTGTTATATATGTCTTTCCTTCTTGACAGATTTTCATTCTATCTTTCTGTTAAAATACATATGTTCAAATCTGAAAATCTAAGATATGGCAGGATGCTGTCACTGCTGGGAGCAACAACTGAAAAGAAATATTGCTCTTTTATTTTATCCATGACTTTCCAAATGGACTTGCCTGACCACAGTGTAAAGTGGTTTATACATAAATGTCTTTCTTTCTGGGTAGCTATCTAAAAGGTATTTAGAGTAGATTAATAGCAGATGATAGCAAATTAGATTCCTCAGTTTAAACAATTTTTAGTTGATCAGTTATATGGGCTTCTGTCAAATTATGTGTTAATGAAATAGTATGCTGATATTTGAATATGAATAAGCAATGTTTATGAAGGATGTTTTCATTTTATAAAAATGGTGCATGTTTTATAGCAGATGCCTTCTTAGAAGAGGTTTACTGTAACGCATTGAGGAAAAAAGGTGTCTTCTATAAGTATTCCTGATGCAACAATGAACTGTACTAGGGAATTTTGCTGTTTCTTTGTTGCATTTAGACAGCAAAGTATTTGGAACATTTCAACACTGGACACTGAAAGGAAGTTCAGGATGGAAGGCAAGGCAAAGAAATATTTCCATCTCTTCCTATTCACCCCCATCACTATTTTCTTCAAAATATAAAGTTCAGTTCGAAGTTTCAGTTCAACTACTAAAAGAGTTAGTTTAGATTTTCCTTGGGACTGAAAAATTGCTAAAGCACTGGGGACAGGTTTGAAAGCTGGTACTTCAAATATTTTTGTATTTGTTGTCCAGTTTTGCAATTTTGTTTATTTCTTTTATTGTGTTTTTTGTCATATTTTTGTCATATTTTTATCATATTGCACTGGCATTTTGTTTTTTATATTGGGATCTACCCAAAATTAGTCTGGCATTAGGCAGCACTGAAATAAAGTTAAATAAATAAATAGATAGATATTTCATCCACACCTTAACCCTGAACATTCATTTTCATGGAATGTTGTTGCTCTGAGAGCAGAGAAAGTTGGATTAATACATATCCACAAGAGTCAGGAAAATAGAATTCATGACAATTTTCTTTCTCCAAGATTAAAAAAAAATCTCTGCCTCCAAAGCATGAATCCATCATTATTCTTTATTGTAAAATGTTGTGAAAACCATTGTGACTTGGTGGCATATCAATGCTACATAAATAGTAACAAGATAATAACATGAAACTCTAAAGCGGCACATACTGTTTCATTTTAGGTGTATTAAAGATTAGGGTTAGGGTTAAAAACTGCTCAGAACAATTTCAATAGTAGTGCTGCCTCGTTAATTCAATAAAATGTTACAACAACCAAAACTGACTAAACCGAGTCATCAATTTATTATCTTGAAAGTTTGGTATACAGCTTTGCCTTCCTCTCTAACAATAATAATCCAACAATAATCCTACATTCACATTATGGTGAAAATAACAGGTAAAATAATGTAAGTTTTCTAACATTTTGTTTGGAGATATGCAGATATAAACTACAAGAAATAGAAAGACATAATTAAGAAAAATATTAACTTTTCATACTTTATATAAATTCACACAATTTATAAAATCACTGAATTTTAGTCCTTAAATGATAGGATATGTACTGATTTAACTAGTGATTATTTATCTAGGTGTTGGATTAAATCCATCAACCTAGAGGATTATAACTGAAGGAGACAATTTCATTCTTTGTTATTATTATGCTGTGGAAGATAAAATTCATTATGAAAAAATAAATATGGAATAATTTCAGAAGAACCCTAACAAAACTATAATGCTCTACCAAATTTTGTGTCCTTTTTATTTTAAAATGCATGTTATGTTGTTGCACAACTGCTTCATATCAATTTCTTTTATCTATTATCTGTAAAAATATAATGCACTATTGATATTATAATATTTGATTTTATAGAATCTTCTGCCCAGAATTGAATTTTAGAATATTTCAAGTTTCAAGAAGCGCAGGCAGGTAAGACCCACAATTTATTTATTTACTTATTAAATTTATATGCTATCCATCTCCGCAATAAGGCAACTCTATGCAGTTTACAGATAGTAAAAAGATAAATAGAAAGCTAACTTGCAAAACCAAGCTTTAACATCTTTCTGAAAGGCCAGGGTAGGGTAGGAACAGTTCTCACCTCTGGTAGTAGAATATTCCACAGTGTCGATGCCACCGTGAAAAAGGTCCTTCTTGACTCTGCCTGCCAGAATTGCATAGCAGATGGGATCTGTAGCAGGCCTCTTCCGCTCGCACTAGTGGGCCAGGTTAGTCCCATGGGGTTAGATGGTTTCTCAGATACCTTGGACTCGTGCCATATACAGCTTTAAAGGTAATTATCAACACCTTGAATTGAACCCAGAAGCAAACTAGTCATCAATGCACCACAGCTTGCACAACAGCGGTGTTATATATGCCACCCTAGGGCCCCCAGAACTGCACCATTGTATTCTGCCCCAACTTTAGCTTCTGAATACTTTTCAAGAGTAGCCCCATTGTAGAACAAGTACATTGATTTCACAAACCAAGTAAGTATGCAACTGGTGCATAACAAATTGTGCAAAGGCCCTCCTAGGTACAATTGCCACCTGTTCCAAGAGAACCCCCAGGTTGCATACCTGTCTAGGGTAGTGCATCCCACAGCCATTCCGTATTGCTAGGGTTCAGACAAAGCTTGTTGTCCCCCATCCAGATCCCTATATCCCCCAGGCCCTGAAAAAGGACAGCCACAACACTGGTTAGATCACTGGGAATGGAGATATAAAGTTATGTATCATTAGTATACTGATGATATGTCATTCCATGGTATCAGATGGTCTAGCCCAGTATTTTCATGTTGATGTTAAAAAGGAACAGATAGATTATGTGGCACCGCACAAATCCCTGTGGCATCCCACAAAGAAGTGTTTGTGGGATAGACCTCTTGCAATCTGTCAACATTGATTGGAACTGGCATTGAAGAAAGGAGCCAATCCAGTGCACCACCACTTTTGGCCATCCATGGGCCAAACCCCACAGATGGCCCAAAAGAATACTATGGCTGATGGTATTCTCCATCCCACTTTTGCCAGACATCATCCACAAGCATGACCAATGCCATTTCTGTTCCATGACCCATCTTGAAATACAACTGAAAGGGATTCAGATAATACATTTCATCCAGGATCCTCTGGAGCTGGAAAGCAACTACTTTTTCCACCACCTTCCTTAGAAAGGGAAGGTGAAAAACTGGACTAAAATTGTCCAGACAGGTTGGGCTGAATGATGGTTTCTTAAGAAGGAGAAAGACCAAGGCCTTCTTAAATAATGCCAGGAACATTCCTTCCTGCAGTGATGCATTAATCACTGCCTGCATCCATCTGCAGATCTCCATCCTGGAGGATTTCAACAACCAGGTCGGACAAGACCCTAATAAGCAAGCAACTGCACTGACTGTAACATGATGATAAGACACTTTGCAGAGAAATGTTATACAGATGTGTCTCCTTTACCTTTTGGAATGTTTCCACGAGATAGTACTTTTTATAATTTTACAATTCTATGGGGAACATCCGGTTTATTTAAAATCAGGTGGCAGTCAAATAATGGATTCATGCATTTCATTGAAGACCTATGTGCTTTATCCTACATAATAACTTCAACTATTAACAGAAAGTTTCCTTTTCCTTTTTCTTTTTCTTTTTGTTGGATTTTTTTCCTATGCACACAAAGAGCTAGGTTCAGACATCAAGCTTTTAATATCTATGTAGATTCTCAGTCATGCAGGTTATGGTTGTCCCAAAGATGCTTTTTTGAAGAGGCAACTGGGCTTCCTGATTTCTTTTCTTATCGAAGAAGCTTCTTCTCAGAGCTGAAGAAACAGTTTCAATGAGAAGTGAAACGTCTTCAAAGAAAAACCAGGAAGCCCAGTTGTCTCTTCAAAAGAGCACCTTTGGGGCAAGCTTTTAATACTTTTTAAAAATACATATTTATTTATCGCTATTGCACAAGTGATTGTGGCTTGACCCATCCATGACACTAAGTGACTGGAAGCATATATAGGGACTAGGTTAGCTATGATCCAGTTAGAATTACCAGTACAGTTCAGATCATCAATCCCCTTTGACTTATTATCTGGAAAAAAAAAATAAGAACCTTCAAATGGACTTGAAAGAAATGTGTCTTTACCATTTTTCCAAATGTGGGACAGTAGGGGTCAAGTCCAACTTCCACTGAGTCATATAAGAGAAGGCCTTCTGAATCGCAGAGAACTGAGCCTCTAAAAGTGAAGATCTCTTTCAGAGTGCTTTCTCTGTTGATCTTGGTGATTGGTCAGATTCACATCAGGAAAGTGATCCCTCAGATGCATGACAGCCATGAAATCCTGAGGCAACCTTACCATATAACTGAAGTTTCTAAGGATAATGTCGTGTCCCCAAAAAGACGCCAGGAGTCGGTGACTACGTTTCAAGCTCTTTATTAAACAGTTGTGAACCGAACCGGCGAAAAGGAAAAAGCCTGCGGCTTTTATTCTTTTCGCTGCGGCGGCCGCGGCCAATGGCAGCGATTCAAGTCTCCCGCTCTTGGAGTGAGCCAATCGCGGGAGACTCCAAACGGGCCAATCAGCGCGGCTCGCCTGGCCAATCAGAAATCCCCGCGCTTTAGCCAATCAAAACGCGGGGATTTCGAGTATGTAAATTAAGGACAGAACACCCCTCCCCTCTTGGTATAGTCCATCACGTTGCGTAGTCACGTAGGTAGGCGGGGCTCCGTCTAGTCCTACTTGACCTGCGCAACTCAGTTGCAAGCTGGATTTCGGCCGGAGCGGTCATGTTTTTGGCTGCTCCCTCTTCTGTGCGAACCGGCTGGGTGATCGGGCCGGTTCTTTCTCCGTGGCTCCCACCTGGGCCTTCCGGGTTGGTTGAGCTACGGGTTTCGCCGCTCCCGCTTGGTTTCTCCGAGTCGGTTGAGCTGGCTAGGTGGTTCTTCTCCGGTGGGGGATCGCGATGGCTGCGTTCCGGTAAGTACTGCTGGTTTATTTTTTCTTGCGTTTGTTTATTCGGGTCTTCCCTCCCCCCTTGGTTCGTGTTTTGGGGGTTGAGGTCCGTTGCTGTTCGTGACCTGAGCTGGTCAATGTGCCATTTCCAGGCTCGCCCATCGGTGGTTTGGAGCCGGTACGACCGTGGGCCTGTGATTTGGGTGATGACGGCTGGGATCCATAGGGGGTCCCCCGTCAGGTTTTTCGCGTACACTAAGTCGCCGGGGGTAAATGTTCGGTATTTTGAACTTGAGTCTGGGGGCCGCTCCGGGTTATATGTTGGGTGTAACCTGTCGAGCGGGGACCTCAGCTTCCTGCCCATTAGTAACTCGGCTGGGCTTTTGTTGGTAGTGGTGTTCGGGGTGATGTGTTGTATTAAGAGAAGTTTAATTATTTTGTCGTTGATCTCCCCGTGGTCCATTTTCCGGATGGTTTTTTTTGGTAAATTGTACCATCCGTTCCGCCCTACCGTTCGCCGCCGGATGCGCCGGTGCTGTTAATGCGTGGCGGATGCCCCTCTCCGCCAGGAATCTCTCGAAGTCGAGGGAAGTAAACTGGGGCCCGTTGTCGGAGACGACGACGTCTGGGAGGCCGTGTGTGGAAAAGAGTTTGCAAAGTTCTTTGATGACGGCCTCCGTGGTGGTGGATTTCATGTCGCTTACCTCCAACCAGTTGGAGTAAGCGTCAACTGTTATTAGAAAGGTATGCCCATTCGTGGGACCGGCAAAGTCTAAATGGATCCTGGACCAGGGCCCCCTTGGTGTTTCCCACTCCAGGACGGGTGCTGCGGGTGGGCTTGGTCTGGTCTCCTGGCATCGTCGGCACTTAGCTACCCATGTCTCTATCTGCTTGTCCATCCCTGGCCACCAAGCGTAACTCCTGGCCAGGGCTTTAGTTCTGACGATGCCAGGATGCCCCTCATGCAGCATCTCTAAGACCTTCCCTTGCAACCTGTCCGAGATGACCACCCTGTCACTCCACAAAATACACCCCTTAAGCAGCGAGAGTTCAGTCTGGCGGTTTCTGAATGTCTTAACGGATTCATCATTGTCCCTTTCAGGCCAACCTTTTTCCACCCAATGTAAAATTCGCGCCAGACGCCTGTCCTTAATAGTTTCCCTGGCAATGTCTGATGCGGTAATGGGTAGGTTGGGCAGGTTCTCGATGTTAAGGGTGTTTGTCGTTGGTGCTGGGTCAGGATCAGAGTCTGGTAAAGGCGAGCGGCTTAAAGCGTCCGCGTGCGAAATTTTCTTACCTGGCTTGTGTAACAGTTCGTAGCTGTAGGCTGCCAGGAACTCGGACCACCTTGTCATCCAGGGTGATAAAATGTTCGGGATGGCTCGGTTTCCTGCGAGGATGCCCAGCAACGGCTTATGATCTGTCACAATGGTAAACGGGCGGCTGTAAAGGTATTCGTGGAATCGCTTAACGGCGGCAACTATAGCCAAAGCTTCTTTGTCCAGCTGGCTATAGTTCCGCTCCGGTTTAGTTAGAGTCCTGGAAAAGAAAGTGATGGGTGCTTCTCTTTTGTCGGGGAGGGTATGGCTGAGGACAGCGCCGACGCCGAAAGGTGATGCGTCGCAAGTGACAACCAAGGGCAAGGTTTCGCTGAATTGAATCAGGACAGCGTCGGAGGTGAGAAGGTCTTTGGTTTTTTGGAAGGCGGCTTGCTCTCGTCTCCCCCAAGTCCAGGTTGCTGCCTTATCCAGGAGCCTATGCAAAGGCTCCGCCGCCGTAGCCTTTTGGGGTAGGAAAACATTATAAAAATTCAGCAACCCTAAGAAAGCCTGTAGTTCTGTTTTAGAACTTGGGGTGGGGGCTTCTTTGATGGCTTTCACTTTTTTAATTGTAGGGTGAATGCCATGCCGGTCTAGAAGGTAGCCCAAGAATTCCACTCGCTCTGTGCATAGTTGGCATTTTTCTCGTTTTACTTTTAGTCCCGTTACTTTAAATTTTGTTAAGACCTTCCTGAGTCGGTTTTCTAATTCGGCTTCGTTTGGCGCCGCCACTAATACGTCATCAAAATAGGGCACCACCCCCTTGATGCCTTGTAGTAAACGTTCCATCAGGCTCTGAAAGATGCCTGGTGCCACGCTGACTCCGAACTGGAGTCGGTTGCACTTGAAGGCCCCCCGATGGGTAACGATGGTCTGGGCTTCCGCTGTTTTTTCGTCGACCGGCAACTGCTGATATGCCTGGGCGAGATCGAGCTTGGCAAAGACCTTGCCCCCTCCCAGTGAGTGCAGTAGGTGTTGCACGATTGGGACGGGGTAGGCACTTTGTTGCAACGCACCATTTAGGGTGGCCTTATAGTCCCCACAAATTCTCACGGACCCGTCTGGCTTGACTGGGGTCACTATAGGGGTCTCCCATCGGGCATGGTCTATCGGTTGCAACACCCCCTGTTTGACGAGCTTGTCGATCTGCTCGTCAATTTTAGGTTTTAGGGCGAATGGTACCCTCCTAGGTTTTAGCCGCTTGGGGGGAACCCTAGGGTCTAGGTCAAATGGGATAAGGGGCCCCTGGTACTTGCCCAGGCTTCCGTCGAAGACCTCCTGGAACTCCTGGGCTAGCCGCTGTTCCCAGCCGTCATCGGTGACGTGGTTGACTCCTGTCAGCGCGATGTTGAGTGGGGCGAACCATTGTAGTCCCAGCAGGCTTGGGCGGTCGCGATCGACGATTGTGAGTGGGAGTTGTTCGGTGCGGCCCTTATAAGTTACATTAAAGTTCTTGGTGCCCACTACCGGGACGCGGTTTCCCTGGTAGTCTTTTATAATGATTTTTTGGGCATTTATGTTCTTCTTATGGAGGGTGGGCACTAGTCGTTTTATCTCGTGCCATGCAATCATGGAGAGGTAGGATCCGGAGTCCACCTCCATCTTGCATGGTTGGCCTTCAATATGGACTTCTACGTGTACCTTTCTGGCGCCGTCGGAGATGGCGTGGCCGATGGTTACCGTCTGGTGGGTATTTTCCTTGCGCCGACTGTCGCCGCCTCTTGAGGGTCGTTGGATTCGGTCCCACCGGCTGTCCGATTGGCGATCTCTGGTCCTGGGCGGGGGGCTTTCCTTTTTTCGGTCGTGTTGGTCCCATCTGGGTGGACTGCGAGTCTTCTTTTGGCGGCAAACCCGAGCGATGTGTCCCCTTCTTTCACAATGCCTACAGATAGAGTCAAAAAATCGGCATTCTGATCTGGGGTGGTCGCCGCCGCACCCGGCACAGTTGGTCCTCAACCTACGACCTCTTCGGTTCCGTTGGTCGCCGCGCCCCGTCTGCATGCGATGTATGTCCTCCTCGTCTTCTGACGTGCTGGATGCAGACTGGAATTCTCCGTAGTGTGCGGTTGATTCGTTTTTTGGGTCGGTCGACCTTGCCGGGTTGTTGTTTCCGCCCTTCGCGTCTGATTTTCGCATGCTGTCAGCGGAAGTGCGGGTTGCTTCTGCGGCTGCGGCTGCGGTGAGGGCGTCTGCTAGGCTGATGTTGCCCTTGGCCATAAGCCGGCTCTGGAGTGCAGGGTCCCATAGGCCAAGTACGAATCGGTCTCTTAGGAGGCTGTTCAGACCTTCGAATTCGCAGAGTCCACCTAGGCGCCTCAGCTCGGCGACGAAATCGCTCAGTTTTTCGCCCGGTTTCTGGTCGCGCCGGTAAAATTCGTTGCGCCGGATCAGGATGGGGACCTCGGGGGCGTAATGGTGCCGCAGGATAGGTTCGAGGACGTCCCAGTCCATGGCGGTTGCGTCGGCTGGCTTGGCCAATGCTTTGGCCATCTGGAATACCTCGGTTCCGCAATGGGTGAGGAAAACGGCGCGTTTTAGCGGGCTCGGGGTGTCCTTCATTCCGGTGCACTCGAGGTACATGCGGAAACGGTCTGAGAACGATTCCCAGTCCTCGGTGGCGGGGTTGAAGGGGGCGGGCGGTGCGATTTTCGCCATTTCGGTGCTGAAACTGGCTCTTGTTGGACACGGGGTTCGGTTCAGGGTCGAGATCCCACCCTCGTCGCCAGTGTCGTGTCCGCAAAAAGACGCCAGGAGTCGGTGACTACGTTTTAAGCTCTTTATTAAACAGTTGTGAACCGAACCGGCGAAAAGGAAAAAGCCCGCGGCTTTTATCCTTTTCGCTGCGGCGGCCGCGGCCAATGGCAGCGATTCAAGTCTCCCGCTCTTGGAGTGAGCCAATCGCGGGAGACTCCAAACGGGCCAATCAGCGCGGCTCGCCTGGCCAATCAGAAATCCCCGCGCTTTAGCCAATCAAAACGCGGGGATTTCGAGTATGTAAATTAAGGACAGAACAGATAAGATACCTAGGTTAGCTAAGTTAGGAAAAGACACTGCGGTGGTACACTAATAATATTCCTATACCACACCATCCAATACAGTATCAAATACCCAAGACTGGAAACTATGAAATGAACTATAATTTCTAACTAGTTACATGGAATGTTAAGAGGTATTTGTATTTCTATAAGACTGATGGTTTTAGTGAAGGCCACAGAAACTAACCAGAAAGATTTAATATTTAGAACATCCTTCCCCAATCTGTTGACTTCCAGATATTTATTATGTATTTATTAATCAAATTTGTAGAGCTGCCCATATTACCGAAATGATTCTGGGAGGCACAACATTAGATAAAACAGCTGCTATAAAAAGAACATATACATCTAGAAAAGCACAGGAATAAATATCATAAAAACAAAAATACTAACTATAGGCAAAGGGAGGATAAAAATGGTCCCCCTCAGGAACCTTACCTGGTTGATGATCTTTTGGAACACCAAAGAGAATGGGCAAATCTAATTCATTTGTGGGTGGGGGCATGTTTCATCAGGTAGATGCCACATCATGTCTCCTGCCTCTCCATACCGATTATGGATAGGTCCCTAGAATACCTTCTCTTTGAGATCTTCTCTTGGTGGGCTGATATTTCCAAGAAGGGTTTTCCCTTCTCATTATCTGGTCACATGCCATGAAGAGCTTTAAAGGTTAAAACCAGAATCTTGATTTGATACCTGACACAAATTGGCAACCAGTGCAACTCATGGATCACGGGTGTACATTACTGCCAATGCTACGGTATTCTGTACCAGCTGAAGCTTCTAGATCAGGGGTGTCAAACTCATGGCCCGTAGGCCGGATCTGGCCCGCAGGGTGCTTAAATCCAGTCCACAGGGCCAGTCTGGAAATATCAAGGGACTGGCCCATGATGCCTTGGGAGGCTAAAACGGGTCGCATGCAAGGGGTGGGGGCATGCCTCATTTTCACCCTCCTGCAGCACTCTGTCAGCCAAGAAAAGGCTGAAAATCAGCCCAAGACAAGTTGATAAATGGGCCCAAAATGGGCTGAAAACAGCCCCCAAAACAAGCCAAAATAGGCTGAAAAACAAGCTGAAAACAGTCAAAAAACAGTCCCAAAACAGGCCATGCAGCCCATTTTCAGCCAGCAGAATGCTGCAGGAAACCATGGAAGACATAACGAGGTGCAGGGGGGCTGCCCGCAGACCTCCCTCACCCACTAGCCCACAGAGGAGAACCACAATACTGATCCAGCCCTTGAAGACATCCAGTCTGACACCCCTGTTCTAGATCAGGGATCTCCAACCTTGGCAACTTTAAGCCTGGCAGACTTCAACTCCCAGAATTCCCCAGCCAGAATTCTGGGAGTTGAAGTCCGCCAGGCTGAAAGTTGCCAAGGTTGGAGACCCCTGTTCTAGATATTCTTCAAAGACATCTGCTTGTAGGGAGTGCATTGCAGCAGTCCAAGGTGGAAGTGACAAGAGCATGACTGACTATAAGTAGGGCCTTCCAATCCAGGAATGGGTGCAATATTGATATGTTGGTCTACAGTTATGTTGGACTTCAGTTCCCATATTTTCAATTCAGAAATTTTGTTAGCCATTCGAACTATGTATTATGACCATGTAATCTAGTACATCTGGGAGATACCAACTTGGGAAAGTTTGCATTAGAAAATTGCACTAAGACTCAGAGACCTAGATTGTAATCCCCACTCAGCCATGAAGCTTGCTAAATGGCATTAGGTCACTTTTTCATTATCTGCATAAACTACCTTATCAGATTATTGTGAGGTCAAAATGCATAAGGAGAGACGTGAGATCCATGTACATCATGCAGGACTCTTGAAGAAGAGATGTGTAATAGGCTTGCATCTACAGATGTATGTTTGTGCGTGTGTGTGTGTGTGTATTTAATTCCACATTTGACACAAGGAAGGGAGGAATATTCTGTGCTGGTAAGTGTAGCCTTTAATACAAATATTCAGGCATTAAATCTTACTGATAATCTATTAAATATCATAGCTCTTCTCAGTCCATTTATGTATTATTTCTCTCCATTTCCCAGAAAAATGTATATTATGTATTTATATGAGATTATTTATTCAAGTGCTCTATAGGCAAAAAGATAACCTATAAAAAATAATCGTAAGAATAACAGTATCTCAATGAAATCAAGTATGCATTTGTTTACACCAAATTATATATTTTATCACTGAAAACAAACTCAGTTATACATAATATATATAGAAACACTAAATGCAACTGACAGCATCTTATTTCATCACTACTATGGAGATAGGTTCCCCACTTAGGACCCTTTCACTCAAACCTGAAAGTAGCTTGCATCTGCCAACCAGATATCTAGTGCTTCAGGTGTATTAAAGTGGAAATTATTTTAATGACAAGAGATGTTTACGGCCAACTGATTCCAAAGGCAGACCCTTGGACGAAAGGGTTGTAAGGAGAGTGGTGGAAAGCTGTTCAATTCAATGAGTTACTAAAACAAAGAAAGGCTACAATTGGTGTGAGCCACTGAAAAAGTCTATTTCTTGGCATATGTTGCACAGATATAGCTGGTGTCTAGTTCAGGGGGTTTCTGGATGTGGATTCATTTATGGCAGGTTTGCCCAGAAGTTGCCATGTAAACTTCGGTGTAACTACCCCCTTTTCTCCTTAGAAGTGCCTTCAGCTTCGGGTGGGCAGGGGCTGGGGTGGTGTGTGTGTATGTGTGTGTGTGTGTAAGGACATCTCCCTAAAGCCCCTTCGGATTTTCTGTGAGAAGTTCCCTCTCTTTCTTCCTCTCGCCTGGCCCCTGCAACTCTTTTGTGAATGGGGCCAGTGCAACAAGCGGCCTTTCACCCCGCCCAAGAACCAATGCCAGACAGCCACACTCGGAGAATTGTTTGTTAATAGTCCAATTAGATAATTGCCATCTTTCACTCCTACATTTCACTCTACATTTCCCATAAAGGCCTGAATGAGGAGAGCAGCGTGAAGAGGGCTTCTGCCCTGCAAGGTGACAAGAAAGGCTGGAGCATGCTCTGTGCACAAAGCCAGGCGCTTGAATTGAATCATTGTCGTCTAATCAATGGTCTTATTGGATTACTGGCTGTTGCGGTTCTCAAAGATATTGTAGCGGAGACAATGAAATAGCCCGGGGGAAACTTTTCGCTCGCTCGCTCGCTCTCGTTCTCCCCGCCCCCTTTAGTAGATCACGCCGTTGAGATCTGCCCCGCACTCTCCTCTTTCTCTTTCTCTCTCTTGGATCCATCTGGATACAAAGCAGGCTTTTGGGGAAGCGGGAGGAAGCTCTGGAAATGTGTTCAATTTTTATGAAAGGCGTGGGGAGGGGGCACCCTCATGTATCAGCATTGAATTAACGAGAGAAAAGAGTTGTAAGATGGCTGGTAGGCAGTAGAGAGGAGCGTTTAGGAGATCCCTCCAATGTAACACCTTCTTCGCCTTCTTCTCATCTCCAGCAGGGAGACAAAACGTTTCCTATTTCTGGGGTCTGGAATCCGCACCAAGGCAAGCCTTTCTCCCTCCCCCAAATGGTTGACAGGGTTCCCCTTTTCGGGGGTGAGAGTGACTCGGTGGCTGTTTGCGGAGGAGATCTGCCAAGATCCTTTTGGTAAACTGGCGGAGCCTTTTCCAGACCTATTTATAAATAGATCTGCATTTCTGTCTGAGGCGTGTCTGGGATGAACGCCTTCGGAAATCGGGAAAGGTGAAGCCAAACTGGAGAAAGTTAATAATGGCTGCTAATGGCCCCTAACAATTCTGGCTGAATCTTGTCAAAAGTTTTTTCTTTTTCCCTTTTCTTCCCTCGCCCCCTCTCCCGCTCCTTCAATTGATCCTACTTCTCCTGGAAATCTTTTTGATTGTGTGTTTCCTGAAAGCAAGGCCAATCATTTCAGTTTATTCACTGGCTAAACTCGACTTGATTGGGGACAAGCATACAAACCACCCATTACGAAGTGATATATTATCCAAACAATTTAGTGTATTCATGAGGTAACCTAAATGTGGAGGCTGCAAAATTACCCGTAATCAATTGAAACAGCGAATGCGCGTCCTTCTGGGTGTCTAACAACTGCATCCCTCTCTCTGTAATAAGGGAGGCATTAAATCATTTTAGAGTTGCACTGTTGAGTACCTGATCATTGGGGCGCGGGGAAGCTGGACACTCGCACTAGGACGCTGGGATTGAGAAAGCGGCCGATTTCCTGCCTCTCGAGCAGCCGACTCTCGCCTTCGAGGGATTCCCTTGTTACTCACCGAACTGGTCGTACGCCGAGCGATCTTCATCAGTTTTCTCTTTTTTTCTTACTCCCTTCCACCCTCATCCCGCGCCTCCTTTTTTTTGTTCTACTTAAAAAAACAAAACAAACCTCTACACCATATTGCACCGCATGTTTGGGAAACAAGACAAAATGGACGTTAGATGCAATTCAGAGCTCGAAACCAACCGGCTCTCCAAGAACGGGCATAAAGAAGGCAAGGAAAGCAAAAGCTCCGAAGGAAATATTTCGAATTCTTTTTTGAAGGAACCGCAAGGGACTTTTTCGGCATCGGGCGTCTCGGAAGATTGCGGTAAAAATAAATCCAGTTCCGCTGACCCGGATTATTGCAGAAGAATACTAGTCCGAGGTAGGACCGTCGCTTTACCGTTCTGAAATTTTGATTAACGACTTTTTCCCGCCCGCCTGCTTCCTTTCCTTTCGTTTTTCCTTTCGGTTTTGTGTGTGTGTGTTTTTGTTTTTCTCGTTTCAAAACCAAATGAATTACTGTGGTTTTATTAAAGGCTTCGTTTCATTATTTTTATCTCTTTCATCCTGTTTTTGACTCGTTTCTCAGGTCTAGGAATATTTTTGCAATTTGGATTGTCAAGGATTGTGAAGGGCTCCAATGCCAAACCTTACATTTTAGCTGGGGCTGAGGTATACAGATTAGGTTTTCTTTTTCTTCGAATTTCTCGAGTATGAAGGGAAGGGAAAGCTAAGACCTACCTTAGTCGCGTTTCGTCTATACTAATGTATCTTTGCTTTAAGGGCAGGAAAGATTGCTAAGTCCTATTTTGATCCCATTAGATTCAGCCTACAATTCTTTTGACTACTTGTAATCGAGTAAGACTCATCGGACTCAATTCATAGAACTTACCTCTCCATAGGAGTTTTCAGTCACAGCCTTTGCAAAAGATTGCTGCTTTGAAATTTCTCCCTGCCCTCCAAAAAAACAAAAAGGGAAAGGGGAAACCCACCTCCTCTTTTAAGGTAAGCAAAAAGAAAAGAAGAGATGGAAGAAGAAAAATAACCTTTGGAGACTTACTCTGAAATGTAACTGGGCGCTTCGCTTATTTTCTAGTACTTTTGTCCCATTCTTTGATTTCCATTAGCAGCAGGAAATTCTTTCTAGTCTGAGAACGTAGCGACCCCCCCCACCCACCCAAAGACAAGCCTTTCCTCCAAGCATTCCTTAACCTTGAACCCATTCCCTCTCAAATATTTGGTGGTTGCAGCTTTTTCGATTTTGACTTTACAATAACAAAATCTGTCAGAAAGTAGTGTGGTGGTGATGTTTGCTGCTATTATTCAATATTAGTATGCACTTGAATGAATTGTTTATGATACTGTTTATTTCCTCGGTTTTATTTTGTTTGTTTTTATTCTAACCTGGATTATTTATTATCGTCTTTCCGCCTCCTCCAATAAACAATAGAATAATTTTCCACTGCTATTAAAATTCCAAAACTAACAAGTCAGTTTTTCGTTTCTGTCAGTACACATCGATGTGTGTACTCATGTTATTTAAAAAAGACTTCATTCTGCTCACATGTGAATGAATGAAAACCAGGCCTGGTAAACAGTAACTCATCCTGGACACCACCACCACCCTCAGATGAAAAAAAGAAATCGAGTCTTAGAAGTCTAGGCTTCCTTCCTCATAGATTTAGGAAGGAAAATTATGGCAAAATTAAGGAAAAGCCTGGTATGTAATTTGAATCAGAGCCAGAGGCTAGTGAGATTTGCAGTGAGATCAAGGTGGAGCAGAAAATGGGCATCCATGAAGGATGTTCTTCAACATAGAAAAGGAGGCAGCTCCAAAGAGTGAGCGGGCTGCAGAAGGTGGACATCACAGCTCTTGAGATGGCTCACGTGAATGCTTTCCCTGTAGGAAAATCAAGGGCAGCTCAAGCAAGTGTGAATGTGCAAAGGCAGAGATTGCTGAGCATAGGCCTCTGATGATGCCTAGGCTGCTTTGAATCCTGTGAGGGTCTTTTGGAGTTCTTTGTGTGAGAGCTCTTCTCCTGGGATGGAGGATTGCGTGCTTTATAAGCCACAATCTAAGAATGTGGCTAGCAGGAAATCCTGGAGACTCCTTCAGTCCCTGCCAAGAGTGGCTTCTTGCTCTGTCTAGAGTGGCCTCTCTAGGCAGTTCTTAAAAACTGGATCCATGATCCTTCCTTCCCTCTGGATGTAAACGTGCCTCCTTCTCTTTTTGCCAGATGCCAAAGGTTCCATCAGGGAGATTATTCTTCCAAAAGGCCTTGATCTTGACCGCCCCAAGAGGACTCGGACTTCTTTCACTGCCGAACAACTTTATAGGCTTGAGATGGAATTCCAGAGGTGCCAATACGTGGTTGGACGGGAAAGAACTGAGCTGGCCAGGCAGCTCAATCTCTCAGAAACTCAGGTACTAAAGATACAAATGTATCAGTGGCAAAAGGTTTGGGAACTGGAAAAGTTTAGGAACTGAGGTAATAGCTCCAGCTCTACTCTTGAGCAGGACAGTTCTCTTCCCTAGAGATGAGAAGCTTTTCACGAACTTCCAGGCCTGCCAGGCTGTAGCTAACACTTGAGTAGCTTCCTATATAGGTGTGGCTAGAGTCTCCCCCGGCTCTTTTTTTTTTTTTTTTTTGCAGCTAATTACTCAAAAGATGATCAAGCCCTAGAACTAAGCTTAGGGCACAATGCAAAATTCCACTCTTTTCATGCTTTTGCAGGTTTCCTCCTTTCAAAGACAATTTTTCAATTTGATTGGCATCTATTAAATATCTGGAGGGAATGGAACGAATAGAGTGTGAATTGCCTCCTTAAATCCCAGAGGTTAAGAACTCAAGAAATAAATGGGTTCTGTGAAATGAAACTTACTGCAGGTATATAACTTGCTTCTAACTCCACAAATTATTCATAAACTCTGTAAGCATTTAATCCGAAAAATTAATTAGCCTCTAGGACAATGTTTGAGAACTATGAAACAGTCCTGTGTAGTTAAGTACAATAACTTTTGAAGAAGCTCCCTCCTCCCAAACACTCATAGCTCACAATCAGATAGACAGAGAGGCAGTGAGGGCTTCTGGAAGACAACCTTGGAGAAAATACTACAGAAGTTGCAAGGATTTCCTCACAACAAAATATGACCAAATCCTAGCGAGGGGAAAGTAAAATTTCAAAAAAGAACAAGAATTCACATCAAAATGTCACTTAGAGAATCTGTAGCTTGTTGGGAAAACAGTATTTCTTGGGACCAAGTGACAATAGTACTGAATTTATTTGCTATCTCAGTATTTAGTGCTTAAAGAGATCTGTTGTGGGTTAAGCGATTTTTGGGTCTAAAATACTGAAAGGTACACATTTCTTCAGAAGTAAATTGACTTTAATGGAGTTTATCCCTGATAAATGTGTGCATACCTAAGTATCACTGTTTACAAAAGGACATTGAGCTGCTTGTTCTAATACTGTTGAAATTAAAATAAATAAGAGGGTATAAGAATGTATTCTGATTGTCATAATGAAAAGAATATAGATCTCTTTGCAGAACTTTGCTGGATTTCCTTTTTTTTTTTTTGTTTCCCTAGTTTTGTAAGTTTGGTTAACAACTTAACTTTAAAAAAAACACAAAAAGAAAAAGCAAGGAGATAGTGCAGGCAATATAATATATAACAATAATTTTCCTTAATTCAAGGAATATATTCTCATGTTAGAGATTCTGATCATGCATATTTAGACAGGCTTTATGAAAATAGTTTATTTTCAGGTGGAAGCATCTGGGTGTAACAGGATTAGGCCTGGTTACCCATAGATGCAATTCCTCCATAGAATTCTGAGTTGTGGGCTAGACAGGGAAATGAGAAAATACTCAGAAGATAATAATGGAGAAAAAAACTTTGGCACTTCTCCCCCAACACAAAATGAAGATGTCAGAAATTTCTGAAATCAGAAATTGAACTCCATTTAAAAGAAACTTCTCTTTTAAATGGGTATGAGTATTTTCCTTTCCCCTTTCTGCCATGGTATGTGTGTGTGCACATACGCATAGAGAGAGAGCGAGGGAGAAGAGAGACAGAACCCAAAACGGCTTAATATATAAATACAGGGGTGAGAAGGGTAGCAAAAGGCTATTTTTTCATCCACATAAAAATGTCCAGGTATACCTCCAGAAAAGACCACAACCCCCTTCCCATTTCTTAAAGCAACTTTGCTAGATGAAGATTTGTTGAAATCAAATATTATGCAAGGATTTCACAGAACTTCCTTTGGTCTTATAAAGTTACTGCCTCTATGGATTATGGATTTTGTTTTCCTCACACTGTTTATCGCTTGACTTGTGTTTCCCATCAGTTTTCTGTCAGGGGCACAACAGCAAATACCCATGTATTCCCATCAAGGTTCAAATTCTTCAATGTACCCCCTTTTTGCCATTTGCAGTAGTAATTCTTTTAAGTACCCCTTTCTAATGAAAAATACAACTGTGTTAAATATCAGGGACTTTGTTGCTCTTCCCTCCCCCCATACCAGATTAGCTGTTGGAGGCAATGGACAGAATGCCTGCCAGTAGGGCCCAATAATGACAATGAGATCAGCCCTAAATAGGTCTGCTCTAATTTTGAAAGCTTTTTTTTCTCTTTCATTCAGTCCTACAACCTGAAAAATAGGTTGAGAATCTGAAAGGCGGGACCATTTTCTGTGTGTATGTGTGTGTATATGCATGTGGGCACAGGTGTCTGTGTGCATACTATACAGGGGAGAGACATTTATTCCCTTCCTTCAAAGGCAAAAAAATGCTATCTGAAAATTGTACTTTGCTAAATAAAGAGTTGGCGGGGAAGATAATATAAAAATGCTTTGAGAAAATTGAAAACATTGTTAAGTCAAAAACTGAAATAGGTAGTCAGATTGAAAAAGAGAAATAAGATACGTTACCAAAAATATTATCTGTTCATGATGCTTTTAAATATATTATTTAAAGAAATAGGATGAAATTTCTTGTACATTTTACCACAAAGGAGAACAGAAAGAACTAGAGAAGGATAAAATGTACATTTTACTACAAAGGAGAACAGAAATAACTAGAGAAGGATAAAATGTAGGTGTGGCTTTATTATTTTTGCTTGAAATAATGGAAGGAAGGAAGGAATTAGTTTCGTGGTTCTTAGAAAAGAGGTACTATAATGAACCTCTCTGACAAGCTCATTAGCATTTCTTTGCCTGTCAGATTTAGGCGGGCTCTTAAGGCAAACCAAAGGGGCTCTACAGCCAGTGTGGCCTGCCATAGGAGCCTAAGTGAAGGATAGAGCTGGAAAAGGTCGAAGTAGCTGACTAGATGGGGATCGCTCAGGCTTGCATAGAGGTGGGTGACACCTCTGCCTGCGCTCTGCCCTTTCAGGGGAAAACCTAAATTAGCCAAAATTTTTCAAATGCTACTGCCTGCAGATGAGACCCATGGGAGGGAAAAATGGCAAATGTAGGTAGGGGTGCCTAAATAAAGTAAAACCATCTTGTATCAGGGACCTAAGAGGATAGTGTTCAGAGGCATCCTTTCCAAGGGCATAGGAGTGTTGCCTGGTTCAATTAATTCGTTGTGGTTGCACACCCCCCCCCCCCCCCAAAAAAAAACCTGTTTCTGAAAAACTTCTAGCTGTGGGGACACAGTCATAGATGGTGTGGAAGCGACGGCTTCTCCCACGTAATTCTTTTCTTCACTTCATTTTGTTGGAGAGGCCACCCTCGCTCTTCCATGCCGAAGTTTTTCTGGCCGCTTCTTGCGGTTTCCAAAACCAGCCGTTCCCCAAAACATTTCAAGGCCACAATACACGCGTGCCTTCACGACGCCGAAGGGTTGCGCTTTCCAGAGGGCAGCACGGTTTCGCGATCCTCGTGGAAATGAGCAGACTTCCACGTTCGCTCTTCCCTTTGCTCTCTGATATGCACGCGCTCTCCAGTCGGCTGCACACGCGCACACAAGAGGTTTCCGCCGCAAGCCGCTTGGCTTCCACGGAGAAATCTCCCTCTTCTTCCCAGGAGCTTTTCAACCGGTCGCTGTGCTGTGGATGCCTCTGGAAAGAGGCCGATAAACTGGGTGGGACAATGGCGGCCTTTCCTCTTTTCCTCCAGGCTTGAGAAGGCCGAGGCCTTTGCTACGCCGCGATAGATGACGCTGATTTTGTCCTTCTGCCTTCTTTCCTCGCCTCCTTGCAGGTCAAAGTCTGGTTCCAGAACCGACGCACAAAGCAGAAAAAAGACCAAGGCAAAGACTCAGAGATGAAGTCGGTGGTGTCCGAGACTGCGGCTACATGCAGCGTCCTACGGCTCCTCGAACAAGGACGCCTGCTCTCCCCGCCCGGCTTGCCCGGCCTTCTTCCCCCCTGCGCCACCAGCGCCTTGGGCTCGGCCTTGCGAGCCCCCAGCCTCGCTAGCCGCACGGGCGGCTCAGGATCAGGGACGACGGGCGGTTCCACAAACCATCCGACCGTCAGCAGCGCCGCCGCTGCCGGCCCGACTCATCCTTCTCTACCCGGCGGGCACAACCTCTTCAGCCTCCCGGTGCCCGCCCTGCTAGGCTCGGTGGCCAGCCGGCTCTCCTCCAACCCATTAGCAATGGCCGGGTCTCTGGCCGGGAACTTGCAAGAACTGTCGGCCCGATATCTCAGCTCCTCCGCCTTCGAGCCCTACTCCCGGACCACCAGTAAAGAAAGTGCGGAAAAAAAGGTGCTGGACTGACTGTCGGGGACTTTCGCTGTATTTATATTTATCCTCTCTGTATGTGTTGATTATTTATGGAGTCTCCCTGCGTTAGATGCCCCCTCTGGTCTGCTATGCATTGCGCCCATCCACACGCTCTTTCCTCACGGCTCCTGGTCCTCCAATCTTCTGCCCCCCCTCCCGCCCGCGCATTCCAAACCGGGAGCCTCCCCAGCGCGCCCAACCCTCCAAATTCCTCGAGAAACGCCGGCTGGGAAAAGCAACTTGGCGAAGTCACGCGCTAGCAGTAAACAGATGGAGGGAAACCGCCAAACGGCCCGCGAGCTGTTGAAAGGGGGAAGGCGGGGGGAGAGGAAAGTGTGGGGGGGGAGAGAGATGAAGCGCCGAGCGCACTCCTTGTGAAAAGCCGCGTCCGCGAGCGTTTTAGAAACGGGGCGGGGTGGGAGCGTAAAACCGAGGAGACGTCGTGTTTCGTGGGGTGGGGGGGGGAGACACAGGAGATGAGGGGTCTTTCTGGGTTGCCGAACGCGGACATCCTTTCCTTCAAGTTGACAGCCAACGCGAGAAAAAAAGCTTTGACTTTGAAGGGGGAGGGGCGTGTTCGGGAAAAGGCTTGAAGGGTCGGTTGGAGCTGAAGTGTATTTTGTGCAGGGAAGGTGGGGACTGCCCGCGGGTACGTCGCTCCGCGGATCCTCATGCCTGGTGGATGCTGGTTGCTCAGTGTTGCATTAAAGCACAAATCTAAGAAAGGCCCTCTTCCTCAACAAGGGCGACAATACCCTTCCAAGGGATAAGTTATTTTGCACATCGTCCTGAAGATGCGCGCCTCCTCCTCCTCCCCCGACGTCCGTATGCCCCCAATGCCAGGCTGAACTCGGGCACGAAATCTATTGACTTTTAAATGGAAGGAGGGGTGCTGCGGGTATTCAGCAGTTTCACTTCAATGGGATTTACTTCCGGTAAGTATACCTAGGATTCCAGTCTCGTTTCCAAGTTGTGAGTGTGGGTGTAAGCCGAAGTGAAGCCAACCGTCCTTTCAGGTAACGCAGCTGGGAACTGATTTAGCTTTGACCCAAGAATGCTTATGATGAAAGCTCACTTTAAGTAAACGCCGACTTCGTTCAGTTTAAGGAATGTTGTAATCATCTTCCAATTCCATCGTCTCCCACCCCTAAAATAAAAATAAGATTTTGCATTAGGCTTACAGACTTAACAGCGTTTGCGGCAATTTTAACAAAAAGATAACATTTTTCTTCGTTAATGTCTGGAAGGAAACCAGACAGAAATATACATGTTATCACTTCTGCAAATCCCTCATTAACAATATATGGATGTAAAAAAAAAATTATAGCTTTAAAAAAATCCTTATACACAAGCTTTTTTAAAGGATCAGAATTTGATCTCTACAAAACAAAACAAAATAATCCCAAGGCAGCATTATAGATTTACTGATGTGCCTGCAGTTTCAGCGCTCTCCTAAAACCATATATTCAACGGTTTAAATAAATTGAAGGTAAACTGGAAGTATCGATTTTTGCCCCCTTTGACTGATTTTCTTTGGTAATGTTTATTCCTAAAGCAAACCTAATGCAAAATGCAAAGTACAGTAGTGTCTCATCTGATTTTGTATTAATTTTGTGCTCTTATGTAAAATTGTCATTTTATCTTATTTGAAAATCTCCTCATTAACCACAGATTTATTTGTGGCTGCTTCTGCTTTTTACATGATTTTATAAGTTTGCCAGAAGCAGCAAACGAAAACAATATACCATGTAATAACCAATTACTTTAGCCTGTTTTTTGTTTTTGGAGGCAGAAGGATTGTAAATCTCTTGATACTTTGTGTTTACAGTGTACAAAATATGTGCCACTAAACTTTTCAATCCAAAAAGAAAAAACAAGAAAATGAAATGTATAGAGTTTACTCTAGAACAGAAAGGAGAGAGAAAGAGAGAGAGAGCACAACATGAAAACTGTCAATAATTTTATTGTAAATTATTTATGTCTGAATTTTTAGGCACTTAGTGCAGAAAAAAATATGAATGAATCTGTGGGTGAAGGTGAGCCCCTTGCTACTAACCTTTATTTGGAATGTTCTGGATATTTGACTGTTTTGTATTTATGTGGTGAGAGTGAAATATATCTATATGATGACAGATCGCTATTTTCGTCTTCTGTTTAGAACTCCCTGGAACACTTTCAATCCACTTGTGTAAAACAAAAGATATAGCTCCATAAGTTGTGATGTTCAACAATCAACTCTGCAGTTTCTGAAAAGGTGCCTCTGCAGGTTATATATCCAGATGACATCTTGAGTAGATAAATAAATATAGTAAGGTGGAGGTTGCTTGTGATGCTTTAAATTACTCATTTTTAAAGTTAGAATTGAAATTGTACACCTCTTTATAACCTACAGACATTATTATTAGTGCATTATATTGGCCAGTATATTTGATTCTGCACTACTTAACTCATTTAGTGTCAGACAGTTGCACCAAAGAAAAATTTCAGAATCTGCTTCCTCTTAGTTCATACATCAACAGATTAGTTCATACTATCCAACAGAATCTAGGAGGAGAGGGGAGGCAAGTCAGAGAATTGTCAAAATCAGCCTGATTCTCATCTACTTTCCCCCCCTAAATCTTGTTGATCTATTCTTAGGTTTGTGTCCCTGGTATTGGTTAAAAGGGACTACTTCATTTCAATGGAGTTTCTGAAGGAGTGAAAGTGACCAATATTAACCATTACACAATCTCAACCACTCTTTATTTTTCATTGTATTTATTCACCTATTTACTTGGAAGTAAAACCCATTAACTACAGCTTACTATTAAATAGATAATCAGACAACTGCATTGTAAAATTGACATTACACCAAACTCTGTAAATCATACATAATCAGCAGAAAAAAAGTCCATATGATTTTTAAAATAAACATGAATCAATTTCATTTGAAGCAAATGGGGGGGGGGATTTCATTCAGAGATCTTCCTTAGTCTCTCCCTCCCTCCCTCTAACACACCAACCAAAACCATTTTATTAAATTAATACATATATTCTCTCACTAATTGTACATTTTATGTGATCTTAACCATTTCCTTATGATAGCTTTTTGACATAACAATATTGCTTCAAACTTAAGTAAAATTTTTCTCTCTTTCTTGAAATTTGAGGGACTGTACTTCTGCTTAGGAGTTAGAGTAACATTAAAAAGGATATAATATATGACCATATTTGTGTACCATTTCACTGCATTATCATTTATGGATCTGGTATGTTACTGTTATTAGTGTGTAAGAGAAAATGGGCTTAGACAAAAGCAATACTTATAAACAATGGAGTGAAATGAAGACTTCTGTTAAGGAAGTCTGATACCCTGTGATTCTAATTTAGTTATTGGAAATGAATGGGGCCAGAGATGAGATTTACATAGCTTTAAATGCTTTAAAGCTATGTAAATCAATTTTAAATATTTGGCTGCAGCAATATTATTGATTTCCTATGTTTATTTTGTTATTTTGAAACTTTAAATTATATGAGGAATTATAACTGTTTGGGGAATACATTGTTTCTTTTCTTGCCACCCATGTCAATTTAAGAAAATGAACACATACATACAAATGCATAATTACACAGAAACATAAATTCTACTGTGGGGTTGATTCAATTAATGTATGACTTCTGCAAACTTCCCCCACCTCAAGCACTTCCCTGTAATCAGGCTGCTTCCTATCATCTATTGTAAAAGCATGAATCACCGTACTTGCTTCGAGCATAAAAATCAGGCTAACCAGGAACTGTGTTCCTGATTGTGTTTGCAAGTGGGGGGGGGGGGGGGACTTCGACAACTCAGAGTTCAATCATTTCAGTTTCTTACCTAATAACGGAGAAATTTCAGATAAGATGTGAGATTGTAAGGCTAACATGCAAAGATCTCAAAAATTACTCTTATGGCATGTAGTGATCATTTGGATTTTTATAGTCTCAACACAGTAGCCTTTAGTTGTAAGGCAATGTTGCCTAATCTCAAATTGGTTAATTAGTAAGGAGATAACTTTGCACCTATAATATTTTTTATGATATCAATCCCATAAAATACCTTTTCATGTATAAAAATGACTGTGATATTTATTAAAATAAAATAATTTCTTATAATATTTGAGCTTATCACACAGGAATGATTTGAGCAGCTTGGGAAACAAAGCACTAGTTATGCATTACAATTCAAATAATTAAAAATATGAAAATAATTTCTAGAAAAGTGAAAAAGAACATATGGCTCTCAAGATGTTATTCATATATTTCAGAGAAGGATTTCCTTTTAATAGGTTTGATTTGTTTTAAGTCAATATTTTATATAAAGCTGCAATGCCCTTACTACAAGAACCAAGGTGATACTAGCACTTTTCTTGATCAGACAATAGATAAGTAAATAGATATACATCATGATTCTAGCTAGTGACAGAGAAGAGCCACACAAAAAATGATCAGGGATAAAATAATTTGTTTTGAAACCAGTAATAAGTGGGAATAGTTGACTGGTTTGCAAAATGTATAAATTAACCTCTCAAACGTTCAGGAAAGTTTACAATATCTTTTAAATCTTTTTATGTTACTTAAATAAGTACAAATGATACATTATTAATGACAGCATCAAAGACACTGGAAGACCAGTACAAAGAAAATTATATCAGCAATTAAGAAATGCAAGCCTTTGAGGTAGGCCAGTCTATGAAACAGTGCAAAGATTATAGGAGAATATAATAGCATCTCGAAAGCCTGCAAATTTTACCCTTGCCTCCTTTTGTAACAAGCCGAATCAAAGAGGACATATTTTGAGGGTTTTTTCCTCATGCCTTCTCCTTTCCAAGAACTGAGTCACCTTAACTGTTCCTGCACATCTTTTTCATATATCCAAGTATTTAAGGGTACTTCTACAAGAGGGCTGAGAAAAGGAAAATAATTGTCTCAGCATCTGTAACATTTGTCAGGAAATTATGGCTCTCTAGATGTTGCTGCACTAACAATTCCCAGTATTGCTACTTAGGGGACATCTGGCAGGGCCTGATGGATGTTCAGCAATATATGAAAGGCCTACAAGTAATCAGATTTTGACCTAAAATATAGGAGACAGGTGCCATAATTCAACTTTGGAGAGAGACTCTTACAAATAGGATATTATAGTGGAGGGAGAAAAAAAAAAACACCTTTTCTCATTTTGCCTAAGCTGAGCATTTAAAAGATGATTAATCTTATTTCATTTTACTTAAAAGTAATGCTTAAAGTGACACCAACCTTGACAATGATCAGTGAAAATCCAGCTGAACTAATTCACGAGCACTTCTGAATATAGTCTCACATACAGAACTTTAGAAAAGCAGTGTCTGTTGATCTGATGCCGTAAAAGAACTGGATTGTGACAAAATCAAGGAGTTGTGTCAGTTATGCCAATGATGTACATAATAGCCATACCTCCATTTGCCACCCATTTGATATGTGCGGGAAAAATCTCTTCTCTGTGCTCATTTTCCTTATGTATGGGTGAATTCTGTGTATGTTTAAGGGGCCTTCAATGTTGAAATAATAGCTAAAAATGACTCTTTATAGTATGATCTTGAAGCTTTACATGTGTTTCCCTAACAAAATAATCCATTCCATAAATTACCAGAATATAAATGGTCGTGCAAAATGACCTGAACATAAACCTATGGCACAAAAAACACCCAAAACCCAAGCGCTAGTTAAGAATCCTAAAATTTTCATCTGCCAAGTCAAAAAGTGCACCTTAATAATACTATAGGAGAGAAGTTGGATGGAGGTGAGACAGCAGCTCACAGTATCCTTAGCAACTACACTATCCAACTATCACAATGATACTCCAAGATAATGTTTCACATCTTTCTCCAGACTGGGAATGTTGATTTGGCCATTTAGTCAGCTTCTTGATTATTCTGCTCATGCTTGACTACTATGTTGAATATGTTAACTTAAAGCGGCTTAGATTTCTTGCTGCTTGAATATTCTGTTTCCTATTCCACCATGCCATTTCCATCTTCTCTGAATGCAGAATATTCTTGAAATCAATGAAATACTTTAAAATGTAATAATTGACTAAAGAGGTGATATATTAGATGTATTTTCAAATGTTTTCAGCTTCATCAAGGTGAATTTGCCAAGGTGAAACTCACATACTCCAATATTCTAACATTTCCTTTGGTACACAGAAAAATCCATATCCAACTTGACATTAATCTGGAATTGATTGATTATTTATTTATTTATGGGAAACTGGCATGTTGCAAAGCAAAGTGTCACTTTTAGTCATACTATTTATTTCAAAGAATGTTTTGGGGGTCCACATATATCTCAGATGTTTATTAGATAATCAAAATGACAGATGGGTGAGTTAACTGCCCTGTCTAAAATAATGCCCACCCTATCCAAAACAATAATGAGAATCCCACAAAACTGGAATGGAAGGGAAGGCTTCTAGTAAATTACAATTTTGTCAGAGTCATTGCCTACCACAGTAACTATTTTGTGAGATTACCCTAATATACATTAGTCAATATTTCAAATGTGCTCACCTGTGTAAAACATTTAGGGACTTCTGAGATAAAGTTATGTAAGTAGGTATACTGTGTACTTAATGGTTATTTCAGAGGTTTTGTCACCACAAATCTAGGACATGAACTTTGTGGGTTTACTTTTATGAGAAAGTTATGTATTTTTAGAACATTACTTTCTGGGCAAAACCAATCATGCTGCTGGTCCCTCTAAAATAGTACCATGCATAGAATTTCCCACAGTTCTTTGTCACCCAGGAATATACTGCTTCTGAACAGAAAAGCAAATTCTGGTCTTGGTAATGCTACAATGGTTTTTCCATCTCTTCTACAGACTTTTGCCATCTAGCTTTCTTTTGTTTGTTTATTTTCTAAGTATAGTTTCCAGGAACTAAAGATTTACTTACCCATGCTCTAATACTGCATGAAAATAATATAGCTGGAGGGCAGTTATTAACATACCTTCAGCAACTTTGGAAATGTATTAATAAAAAACAGTTATAAAATATTTTAAAAGGAACTCCTTATATATGTTTCCTTTTCAGTATTCAGAGTACAATTTCCAGACTGTTTAAAAGTAATTAATTCTAATTCTTTTGCCAAAGTTTTCTTCCACATCAGACCTAGGAAGATGATTTATATAATACATTGTTTGTAAATGCTTTAAAAAGGCATGTGTCCCGCTCTGCTTCATGTATAGCATATACATTTTAATAAAACGGTTATGGTAAATTTCCAAACTTTTATTGGTGCTCCAAAAAGCTAATATTGCAAATTCTTCAACCTTGCATATAGACAATACATAAATTACATCATTCTAGAGATACAAAACTGATACCCACCATTTTACCCATGTGAAAAATAGTCACCACTATTTCTAGGCATTTATACAGTGTGGATTCCAGAATGCATAATAAAAAGCTTGGGCCCAAATTGTTTTGGTGGAAAGTGTACATAACCCAGGGAATGCCTGTAGTATAATGGCCGTAGAAATTAACGTTTACATACCCACAGTTTGTCTTCCTCTTTCACTCAAAACTGGCAAAGGGGAGAATGCATCTTCCTTAAACACATAATAATTATCATTTATGACCATTTTTAAAAACTAAAAATACAAAAGCCCAATGGATGTCTGGTTTATCCATGTCCACCAGGCAAAAGATCCCCCTAGTTCTATTGACAGTGAGGAATTCAAAAGGGTACAATAATTTCTTATAGTTACCACTAGATTAAGGGCTTCAGTTGTGGCTTTTCTTGTACTGGTCAGCAACTAGTGTTTTACTTTATCAAGCAATTCAATACAACATTATTTGTTTTCCAATATTGTTTTGTACCCTAGCACTCGAGTGTGCTATTGAGCATATTCATGTTATTGGTGGTGATGTTGATGATGGCACTTTTGGTTTCTTGATTAATTCATTTTATTCAAACCACTTTTGGTTTCCCCAAGAATGCTGATACTGTGTGATGGAGCAACTGACGTAGTCAATTTTTCTCACTATTCTATGTCAAATAATTGTTGGGAGGATAAAACAGGAAAACCCTCATGTGTGCTTCCTGAAAATGTCTTATAATTCAAAATAGATATGTAATAAAATAAATAATGTAAATGGATAATTAAGAGTTTATATGTGATCTTTAAGATTTATGACCAGTACCCTGGACAGCACTTTTCTGAAGACAATAAAGGATTTGAAGAAATATTCTCTAACAAGTCTTTGTCAGAGAATAGACCTTCACACTTCTTGATAATTTTAGCAAGATGGTTAGGACTTGTGCTTATATTTCAAAGTATATTAACATTAACTACAAATTAAATATTGTTGATTATATTTCAAAGTATAGTAACATTAGCTACCAATTCAATATTTAATTGGAAAAGTCCACATTAGTCATATATTACACCTACCTAGTTTAAAAAGTGGAGAAGATAGGACAGGCTGAAGATAATATTTACTCAATGACATTTCATTTTGTTGAATCATTGGCATAAGATGTGCTGCCTTGACACATAGTCCCTCAATAAATAACACACACACACACACACACACATACACATTCATCATTCAACAATAATATTTTATATTAGACTTTCTGTGCTCAAAGCCAAAACACACATGAATGTAAGATTCTTGAAGCTGAAATCAAATGACAGCTATGTCCATTTGGTTTTTCACTTTTTTTCTGGTATATTTAAAGAATCAGTAATAATTAACAGAATACACAGATGGGATTGATTATTCTAGATCTACCATGAAATTCCATCAATCTTTAAATATTACTTAATGGTGTTATGTAGTCATTTTTGTCCCAAGAATTCTGTCCATTTACTGAATGAAGAATAGAACCCTTAGCTAGCAAAAATTGTGATTTTGCTTATGAGCTGTAGCAAGGCAAGATATTTATAATTGTAGTGGCTTAACATTTTAAATCACTCAAATCTGTTGAAAATACTCTCCCAGAGTGTGTTTTATGATAAAGGAAAATAAGTCATTGGGGTTCTGAGCTGGTGATTTTTCCACCGCTCCATTTCCAGTTTATTTTATTTCCCAATTAAAATTCTAGTACATTACTAAAATGCATTATTAAAAGCTTAAAAGTACAGATCCAGTTTCCCATTCCAATCAGTGGAAAGGTACAGACCCAATTTCTAAATTAAAATATGTCTCTATTAAACTTTAAATATATCCAGTTAAACTAATCGGAGTCAATAGAAAGAAGGGAGGAAAACTGTAGACAATAAATATTATATTAAGGCAACAGGAAAAATATTTTTAGATTATGCATCAAGTAAAATATAACATCTAAAATGTAATTTTGGATGTAACACATTTTCATGCTTGGGATTGTAATCTGAAAATGTTTCAAAATAAAATTGAATTCTACATCAGACTTACTTTTTAATATGAAGTTAACTCTAGACATCCAAGCAATATTCCCAAAATTTGATTAATTATTCTTCCCTAGGGGAAATCAATTTTTCCCAATAAAGAGCATATAAATTTTCCACAGCTTTTACCATACATATTGCCAATTTAGAAAATTTTAAAGACATGTGGTTCAGCTGTTTAATAAAATCATAATAAAAATGGGATTATGACTTCCGAAATTTTTTGATTCTATGATTAAGTTCTGTCCAGTATTGTTAAGCTTTGCAATATTGCCACTACATATGGAAGAAGAATCAAATCTGTTTATTTTCTAGTTTTTTACAGCTAAGCAATTATTCATTTAACAATCAAGATTGGAGTAATGAACCAGCAATAAAACTTCTTGTACTAATTATATCTAAGTATAATGTTTGATATGCATTATCAATTAATTTACTGGCAACAAGACAAGACATTCCTGCTGGCATAGCCAAATTTTTGATACATTTTTACTGAACTGAAAATGCTGCTTGGAAATAGGTTTCCAACAGTGCATAAATGCTGTAGAAAGGAATAGTCTTGACATCAGAGTAATGCATGCATTTTTAAATGTTGCATGTTTATTTTCTTTTAATCTGAATGGCCTGCCAAGATCCATGAGAAACTATATGAATACAATAGTATGTATTGATACAGTCAATTCAGATTGTCATTCCTTCAATGAAGAGCATTAACAATATTACATGGATTGAGTTAATGATGGCACTGGCATTTGTAACTCTTATGTACATTTGCTGTGATTCTGACATTTATCACTGTAATAATTTGCAATTTTTTGGCTATAAAAGGCTTCAAGCTCACTATTAAAAAAATAATGTATTCCCAATGCAATCTGTTTCATATACTTCGACTGACTTTTTCAACCTGAGGCTCTCCATATGCTGGGCCACAATATCATCACCCTCACCCATCCACCACTAAATCTCCTGTGGAAATGATGGCACTTGTCACATCCACAGAGAGCAAGTCAGGAAATACAGCTTTCTGGCCATTGCCTGATGGCAGAGATTTTTTTTTTTTCAGTCATAAAGCTGCAGCAATCTAATATGTATCTATGAGATCAGTGTCACAGTTGCTGAATTTTAAACATTAATCTCAAGCATTTTTCACATATTTAGCTCTCTTGAGTGTTTAAACTTCTTTGATTTAATTGTGCATTTATTTTATTTTTATAAACATTCATTTTTAAAAATAAATAAACATTTTAAGGAAATGAAAATGATGGGGGGAATCAAAGCAAAGACACCAAACCAAATGATTTGTAACCTGTGATTCAAAATAAACTGTATGATAAACTATCCATTAGTTCAGAACAGCTTAACAAATGAGCCTTTATACTGTATCATGCTTTCTCTGCTCTAGTCATATTGGTTCTTGGAAAGCTACTTAAGGGTAAATACGGTGTGGCTTCCATCATCTCCTTTATTATGCATGATAGGAAAGAAAAACAGCACCTTAAAAGGAAAATACACCATCTGTTGACTTGCTAATACACTGGAAAAAAAATAACAGGCAGATGTGCCTTGGACTGAAGTTTTTTTCTGGCAGTTATGTTGGACACTGGAGAGATTTACAGATGGTTCATTGTTGTGATTTCAGTAGGGAATCTCAAAGGGGGAAAATTTTAGTGACACATTGATAGGAATCAGGTAAGTTTGTGCTATGTTAGCCTTCGAGGTATACGTGTCAATATGTTAGTAACTGGCAGTGCTGTGGCAAATCTGGAACAATAATATTTACCACAGATAAGCCATTTTTAATGTGATATCAGGGCCAAATCATGGGAAATACATAGACTGATTAATAATCAGATCAAATGAGAAGTTAGCAATGAGATTGCAAAACTGAAATGTCCTGGGGGCGGGGGAGGTCAAACGAAGGATTTAAATATTCAATTATATATTGGGATCATATTATCCTGTTCATTTTAGAATAACCCTGAAACTCAAGAATGGATTAGTATAGAAAGTTATATCAGCACAATGCAGAGCAAGAAGTCAATGAGTTGGGCGGTTTTATATGGATCTAGGCTACTGAAGTTGTTTGAGTAGCCTGTAGTGAGAGGACAAAAGGGTGTTAAAGTATTTCAATATTGTCTATAACTGATTGGAAAGAGGAAAGAAGGAAAGAATACAGAATATGTGCACACACATACACAGAGACAGAGACAGAGAGATGCATACATAAGAAGAAGAATTGGAGGAATATAGAGAAAGTAATAGGATGGAAAGGAAAAAATGCAGATGGATATTAAAACAAAAACTTTAAAATTGTGAGGACTTTGATTTGGGGAAAATGTATATATTTTTCTGGAATGTTTCATCTAGTTTAATGAAAAGAAGGACTAGGAGCAATATGATAACAATATTTGTGGGCTCCCATAAAGGAAAGTAGGGCCAACCTATTCTCTAAAGCTGGGGTCTCCAACCTTGGCTCCTGGAAGCCTGGCGGACTTCAACTCCCAGAGTTCCACAGCCAGCAAAGCTGGCTGTGGAATTCTGGGAGTTGAAGTCCGCCAGGCTTCCAGGAGCCAAGGTTGGAGACCCCTGCTCTAAAGCATCAAAAGCAATGGCAACAAGAAGCAATAGATGGAAACTAATCAAGGAGAAAATCAACCTAAATAACAGGAGAAATTCCTTGACAGTTCGAACAATCAGAGGAATGGCTTTCCTTCAGAAGTTGTGGGTGCACAATCACTAGAAGCTTTCAAGAAGAGACTGGACAACCATTTGTCTGATATAGGGTCTGCTTGAGCAGGGGGTTGAACTAGAACAGGGGTCACCAACCTTTTGGACCTCAGGGACCACCAAACTCATAATTTTAAATCCCATGGACCAGGGATGGGATTCAAATGGTGTTGTTACTATCAGTTCGGTGGGAGTGCGTTTCGCTGGCCGTTTGATCATCCCAGAGCAGCTGCTCCTCCACCAGATGCACTGGCCTGCCATGGACTGGAGAAGCTGCTCTGGGATGACCAAAGGCCAGTCTTGTGACTACTGCAACTCTGGAATATGGGACTGACTTTCCCACCAACATCAGCAAGCCGGCCCTGGAGCGGATTTCCTCCCCCACTGTTGGTCTTACCTTCCAGTTTTAGCTCATGTGATTCTACTCAAGGTAAGGCTTGTGCTCAACCGAAGGATGGGCGCCAGTGGGTGGGTGTGCCATGTGGGCGGTGCAGACTTGTGTTCCTGTGTATCCTGGATTAATTGCTTGGGGGGGGGGGCATTTCTCTGTAGATCACCAAAATGTTCTTGCGGTCCACCAGTGGTCCCTGGCCCACTGGTTGGCAACCACTGAACTAGAAGACCTCTGAGGTCCCTTCCAGCCCTATGATTCTATGAAAAAGACTATCCTGTGACATACGTAATACAAAAAGAAGCAGAAACGCTTAAATCCTTTTCCCACAAGAGATTTCTGAAAAATTGAATAAGGTATCTGGTTTTGCATCTTCTGTGAGAAATCCTAATTGGAGATAATTAAAGCTAATAATAGCTAATTGATGAGAATGATGCTTTCTAGCATGGTGCTAAATGGGATTGCTTAGAAAGCTATGTGCAGGAGCAGCTTCCTTTTGGGACAGAGTAGGCAATCCACAGGTCCTGAGTCATTTTGCGTGCCCATAAGTTCTCTGCCCCTTGTTCATATGGTTATGTGTTTTGAATCTGGAAGACTTGCTATTTGCAAGGCCCAATAGCCATAACTTCCCTTTGAAACAGCAACCAGGGTCTGTTTCAAATCAATACTCAGGTCTCTATATTGAGCAGGCTATATAGTTAGTAATGCTTGCAACCAAATGAATCTCCACCTAGAGGCTGAATGATTATTGAACTCTTTTAGGAATAGATCCCAAAGTATCAGAAGGTCTCTTCTGGATCAAAAGAATTCTTGTCTTTCAGGGTCTTAAACAGTATTGCAGAAAATTGTCAGTGATGGTACAGTTGGTATTTTAGGAGCAGGACTGGAAAATAGGGAGAAGAGTCTTTCACATTCCCTTCCCAGAAATCTCAGTTGTGTTGAGATTGCTGGGAAACAGAGAAGACACAACATTCCTATTAATGTATGCTGTGAAATACAGACAAAAATACTAGGCTGGAAGTCAAATCATTCTTGGCCTGAACCCCAAAATCTCTTCCTGATTCTACAAGAAAAACACATTTCTCCATTCTCTTTTCTTTTGTGAATCAAGTTCTTCTACTAAGCTTTAAAATGGCAGTAAGGCTGAACTTCTAGTTACAATTTGTCTCACAGCTGTTTTTGTAAAAAAAAAAAAATCCAATCAGAATAATACCTTACTCTTTTGAAGAATTGACACCTTCCCCGCCAGCCCTACTGAGGCAAAAGATTTCTTCTTCGAAAAAGAATACTTAGTTTTACGCACATAAACAATAAATTATTCTATTTATTGTACATGGAGATGTTCAGAAAATAATAATAATTACAGAGTATCAACAACTGGAAGACTTTTATTGTCTGTGCGTGATTGCAGGAAATCTTCATGTGCTAATTTTGTTTCATGCACATTTTGTTCCAAAGTCTTCAGCATATTCAGCATAAAAAAAGATATCACAACTGAAAAGAAATAATACAAAAAATATTTTAATTTTTTAAAAGATGTTTTTATAAGAATTGTATGTATATCTTTTACCTCTTTCTTCCTGGGTACAGAGACTCCACTGAATGTTGCATGTTTAAAGCCATCCTCTGGTAGCAAAATACTATGTAATTGTCCCTATAACAGAGTCTGTTTAACCATCACAGCAATAGTTTGCTTATTGAACAAGGATGAATCATGTCAGATTAAGCTAAGTAGTCTGCCCACTAAATGTTTAATTTTACATTGTTTGGTTTCCTTATTAACTTTTGATATGGCATTTAGATGAAGCTGTCCTATTTTTGTCTATATTTTTTTCTTTTACACTGATTTTTGAGAAAAATAGGCATTATCTCTGCAGGTAATGGCTTTAGGACAAGCATCATTTGAAAATGTATGACTTTGGTATGTGTAATGATTTATCAGACAAGTTAACAAAGCCAACCCACTTCTTGTTAATGTGAACCTCTTCTACTTACAAATGAATATTCCAATATATGAAAGCATTTATGTTTTCTTCATTTCCATTAAGGTACAGTATTTTTGTGAGTTTTCACTTTATACGTCAAAAGTGTATCCACCGTTGTTAGAAGGGGATATGTTCAGGTTAGTTTTATCTTCTGCAAGTATGCTCAACAGTGTACTTTTGAAAGATATTGATATTGTCAGAAATTTCTATACAATGGTAGAAAGGTATACTTTGAATCTCTTTCATTTTAAAATTAATGGTCTTGGAATCCTATGTAAAAATCTCCTTAGTTGTGAAATGGTGAAGTTCGGAACTGCAGGTAAAGAAGCCAGCCAAACAGTAATAGATGACTATCTCTCTACATATATATAATTAAAATTGAATCCATCTGTCATTTGCTAATAAATTTTTCCTTTGGTTGCTTTAAATATGTTCATAACATGATAAGAATTTAACACTAAGTACATTTATTAATTAATCTTATCATACAGATGGTCTTCAATTTACAAGCGTTCAGTTAGTGACCGTTCAAAGTTACAAGGGCACTGAAAAAAGTGAAGTATGACCATTTTTCACACTTACGACTTTTGTAGCAGCCCCATGGTCATGTGATCAAAATTCAGACACTTGGCAACTGGTTCATATTTACAACCGTTACAGCATCCAGTAAGTGAACTTACAGTAAGTAAGTTCATACTTACAACCGTTACAGTCATGTGATCACCTTTTGCAACCTTCTGACAACCTTCTTACAAGCAAAGTCACTTAACAACCATGTTCCTAACTTATCAACTGCAGTGATTCACTTAACAACTGTGGCAAGAAAGATTGTAAAATGGGGCAAAACTCATTTAACAAATGTCTCACTTAACAACAGAAATTTTGGGCACAATTATGGCTGTAAGTCGAGGACTACCTGGATTGCTATCTTTGCTAGAGAGGAAGCATAAACATTCTTTATTGCCACAGCAGTTTTGGAGGGCTGATGCAAGAAAGTCCCCTATGAGCTGAGATTGTGCCCCTGTGAACAAGGGACTATTGAAAATACAGCTCATATCCTGATATACTCTACCCTCTATAAGGGCTCCATCTATCACCTTATAAAATGCCTAAAAAATTCTGGTCTTTTTATGTACAATTCTTATTATTAGATCAGTATAATTCAGTCTTTTTTTTAAATTGGTTTTTAAGACAAACGTAGACAAACAAAACATAAAAACATCAAGCCATCTTCCATATATATACTGTATATGTATATACAGTGTGTCAGTTTGTTTACAAATTGTTTTGTGCTTCCATTTCGTAGTCTTCAATTACAATTACATTGTATATATTCTCTTATTTTCAATCAAATATTAAATACATTAATATCATTGTTAATCATTTGACTATACTTTTATTCATTCATGTTTTATGAAATAATCCATATTTTACTTAATTTGTTTTATGACAGTTCATATTATCATCTCAAATCTATCCTCCAATCATTTTGTAGGTATAAAAAGAAAAGAATACATCTTTATATATTTATTATTTTCTAAGAATCTACATATTTCATTACTATGTTTTATTGTCTAACCATTGATAGAATAGATCCCAAATTTTATAAAATTGTTTATCATCTTGTTCTCTGATTTCAAATGTCAATCGACTCCTTTCAGCACATTCCAATATTTTCTTAATGATTTTTTCCTGTAATGGTATTTTCTCATTTTTCCAGTTTTTGGCAAATACAATCCTAGTCGCTGTTAATATATTTACAATCAGGCATTTCAATTCTTTATATATATTTCAGGTAAAATTCCCAATAAAAATATCTCTGGTTTCAAGTCTATATGCTTTTTTGTCATTTTTTCCAACCACGTGTGGATTTTAATCCAATATTTTTTAGCATTTGCACAAGTCCACCACATATGGTAATATGAGCCAGGTCTGATGACATTTCCAACATTTTTCAGATTTGTTCTTGAACATTCTTGCTATTTTTGTTGGAGGAAAATGCTACCTGTAAAACAGCTTATACAAATTTTCAAATGACATTGTCATTTTATAATTTTGAGGCCACAATTTTTGCCATTTCTCTAGATCAATCCCATATCCAAAATTCTTCCCCCAAGCAATCATTGTTTCTTTAACTTGTTCTTCTAGTTTAATTTCTAATAAATATCCATACAATTTTTAATCACCTTTTCATCAGTACCTGTCAAAATATTATCTAAATCAGTTTATCATAGAAACCTTCTATTTTAGAATCTTTATCATATCTTGAATGTATTTGCGCATATGCAAACCAATTCATTTTTACACCTTGTTCTTGCAACGTTTGCATAGATTTAAGTTCACCCTTTTCATTCAATATTTCACCATATCTAACTGTTTGTTCCTTTTTGTATAATATACAATAAGAAAATGCTTCAATAGTCGATAGCCAGACTGGAATTTTCAAATAACATTGTTTTTTAGTCTTCTCCCAGTTTAACCACAGAGACTCCCGTATATAATGTATTCTGATTCAGTCTTTTTGAATGTAGCTAAATTGTATTATGCTTTCTATAAAATTAGTCAGACTTTGATTATTCACTGACAAACACCTGTCCAATAGTGATTTTTATCTTGTTTTGTTTTTACTTTATTATTAACCAATTACTGTTTGCAAAAACAAATTGCTTGTCTGGTCAGTGACCGTAATAAAAATATTCATCCATACAAATATTCTTTACTTTCTCCCTGTGTGAGGTAGGAAATATTTTGGGTGGGGGAGGGCAGCTCTTCCTCTTTCCTTACCTCTTTTTTTTCTCCTTTCCTTCTGACTACTTTCTCTCTTTGTTCTCTGTCATCTCTTTTTGCTTGTTTTTTTAATTTCCTTTGTCCCCTTACCTCCCAATCATTCTTCAATGTTCTGTTTTCTCTGTTAGATGCTTTTTTCCCCAACTTCAGCTTACAGTTCCTCAGTTTTCACATTCACAGTTTTTTGGGGGACAGATGTGACCACTTGTGAATTCTCACAACTGAATTCCTGTAATCTTATCCTAGTTGAGGAGAAGGAAACAAAGAAGAAGCCATGGAATTTCCTCAAGCATACCATCAGGGGACTAGTGAAAAAAAGAATTCAAAGCATTTTGCCCAAAGTAAATGCTAAATAAATTGTGATTGAAAGAACAAATACACTGAAATCATTTTTCTTCTGATTCATTTCTTTTTTTATTATCTGCTAGTGTTTCCTTAAAGGAAGTGTGACAAATGCACATTTTTCTGTTTGGAAAAAAAATATGGGAGATAATTCCTTCAATTTCTCAGGGAGATTCCTAAAATTTTGTTTCCAGCTGCTCAGGCTGGATACTAGTAGAAATAAAATATAAAATTGACTCTGTGCATGGACAGAAAAAAAAAATCGGAGATTTTGTTAAATTGTTTTATTAATATCTTTTCCACTAATTCTCTCTTCACTGATGTCCATTATGAGATTATCCTGCTAGAATGAGGTAGTACATATACTATATCTATAATGAATTAGCAGTTGTGTGCTTCTTAAAGAGAAAAAATGGTTCTGTGATTATATTGATCAGGAGTGGGTTAGAAAGATTGTCGACAGAGAATTTTCTCAAGGGTTGTTCAACAAAGGTTACATGCATCAGAAATTGAGGTGGATATTTTTGTAGTTGCAAGGAATGATGTTACACTACAACGGTGGGAGATGAAAGTAAGCATTTTTAATGGTTTGGTGCCTGAGGAGAAAGATAGGAAATAAATATAATGAATAATGACACAGAAATTTGGTGCACAGAATGATTTATCCTAAAACTCATATTTTAATGCAGTACATTAAAATATGTATGTTCAGTGTATATGTTTAAAATATTAATGTTACATATACATTTATAATTACAACTTTTTTACATTATTAAGTCTTTAAAAATATAGTTTACAGAGTTATATAAACAGTATTATGCCCCTGTTTACTTTGTAAAAAAAAGTGCTACACCAAATTATGTAATGCTTTCCTTCTAAACTGAGAATTCAGTTTTTCCGATCAGTTACTCCTCTATTTGCTAGAATGTATTACAGTATTGGAAAATTTTATCCCTATATCTGTATTTATTATAAGCATAGAGGACACAATTGTTTTATTTAAAATGTTCTTTGAGTACTCACTAAAAATATTTAAACATTACAAAAACACTTCAACCCTAGAAAGCATCTTCTAAGGAATGAGAAGTTCTGTTATTTAGTAAATCATTGCCTGTGTCAAAATTATCTCCCTTAAAAACAATAATGCACAGACATAACTTAGCAGGATATGAGTATTATTCTAATCATCCTCCTAATTATCAATTGTATACATTGTTACACGGTAGCATTTTATTTCCACCCACCACAGTCTCTAATGTATCATGATATATGTATTTGTGTTCAATTAATAAAAGTGAATAACCTCGTATTTACTTTGGTTCAGGAGAAAAAGATGTGAATATATGCAGAGGTGTTGTATATATCTGGTGGGAGCAATATATTAGATATTCTACTAGATTGGACTAACACTTAAGGATATTCTGCAGTATTTTTCAACATCAGAATACTGATTTAATAATTTAAAACAAATGTAATTTGATTTAAAACAAAATTTAATAGAAATGAAATAAATGGTAACATTATAACTTCTATAGCTAGTAATTTTTTTTGTAAAATTGTAATCCTATTGTTTAAAATACTGCTTTTAAAATACTTCACATTTGTTAGAAAGAGAAAGTGCAGGATTTTTAAAAAATTGTAAGAAATATTTCTTTTTAAACTCTCAAGATGGGGTGGGGATAGGGATTCTCTCCTTCTTTACCCTTAAGGTTTACAAATTAATTTGTACTGCCTAAATGATTCAGGATGTCACTTAATTGCTAAAGTTTAGGTCTATCTCTTGCTGTCATCTTTGTTCACTAACAGCCTTTTATTCATAGTTCAGTGCTAAGTTACAAATGAAGAGCATTACATCATATGCCAAGCTTCTGTGGTTGGGCAAGATGTGGCCTCCAGGTGTTTTTGGATTGCAGTTCCAATTATCGTGTGTATATAAAGGAAGACTGATGGGAACTGGAAGTTAACAATATCATTTCCATGCTAGAAGATATCAGGCAACTTTCTCCAAGATAATTTGAACTTCAACCTTTCTAACCCAGCCAGAATGATCATTAGTCATAAGTAATTGATAAAATCCAAATGGCTGGAAATATTTTGTTGGTCAAGATGACTTTAGAATGAAATAACAATCTTGGATTTACCTCTGGATGTTTTGCTGTAGAGTAGCTGGCACTAGATCTCACTTTCAGCTGCAAGCTCCAGATCTGTTATATTTAATATTTTTGTTGAGAATTTCTGAAACTACCATAGAATGTATTGCACAGAAAACGTGGTATTTGTTTTTGTTTCTGTATTACTATTAAAAATTAGGGAGTTTTAAAACTTGTCTGTCAGGCTGTATCTATTTTGATATTTTTCATACATTTATAATGTTCATAGATACTTCAATCATTTATTCACTTTTTATTAATTCTGTCCCTTTGTATAATTTTAATTGGAAAGAAAACTAAAGTTTCTCCCTTAGTTCCATTTGTAGTTACCTTTTTATTATTTATTAGGTCCTATAACTTTTCTCAAATATTCTATATATCTTATAGTTTTATAATAGACAGAAATTCAACAGATTAAGCTTCCCATTCATAGAACATGGAGAAACTGTATCTTTATAATTTGAGGTTGATGCTTAAAACCAATTATCCAAATAGATACATTCAGAAAATGCTAAATTCCCAGACTGAGGCATTCAGAGTAGATTTTAGAGTAGATCTCCTAAACCATGGATTCCACAAGAGATCACTAGGGATTCATAAGAGATTACGATTAAAAACAAAATTTTTAAAAAAACTTGAAATAAGTTTTTAAATAATTTGTTCATACAATGTTTTTTGCCTGTTGTGACTTAGCTGTTTGATGTAAATCTTGTAAAACATGTTTGTGATTTGTTTTCTGGAGTTCCCTGATGCCAGAAAATATGTTCAAGTATTCTTGCAGGTTTAAAAGATATTGTTTAGAAAAATAAAATGAATTTAAACTAATAAAGAAACAAAACTGGTGACACATGGATTAGCTAATTCAGTAATTTTATAGTTATCGTGTGCTTCTGCTTCTATCTTTAAATCCCACTTTTCCTCTTGTTTAGTACAGGACAGTCAATTTTTGCTGTTTTGATGTCCCAGACATGCCTGTTGTGTGGGAATCCAATGACACGCACACCAGGGTGGAGATTGGAAAGAAAAGTTCATTCTGTGCAGAAGAAAGGACACAAGGGTTCTCTCTAAAACTTGCATGTCCACCACCTCCTTGGTCCCTATTTTATAGTAGGGGTGGATTGAGCCACTTTCCTGAATTAGTATGAGAGGCAATTTGTGCCCCTTTTAGCAATTTTAGTTATTAACCAACAATTTGACATTTTCCGTACAAGCAGACATTGTTCAAAAAAATAACTTGTAAACCACCATTACCCTCTTTCTCAGTTCCATTTTTATGTCTGTGTCCACCTTGTCCCATGATGTAGTGGTGTTACATGTCAACAAGCATAATTTATTTCTAAAATCTGATGGCAGATTTAACCATTTTTATCAAATCTAAACAAAGCTACGTAGAATATACTTAACTGTTTGGGATCGGGTCTTAAAGTCCTTGTTTATCAATTTGATCTGAAGAGGAACCAGTTATGTATTGAAAAGAGGGTTCATCTTAGTATGTATTTTCATGTCTTATGCCAATTATAAATGTGTAACTGTTTGTGTCCACAGAAATTCATTTATTTTATTTAATACATTTAAATAAATAAATTTATTTATTTTATTTAATACATTTAAGTTCAGTCTTGTTAGCCCTGTGTTTTGAAGTGCAGTTTCTTTTTTGCTACACTAAATCCAAATATTACCTTTGGTCCTAGTAGGAACCGTACTAGCATGTTAAATATCCAAAACTATCCAGTGCTGAGATTCTTTTTTTAAAAAAACAAATTTTATTCTGTTTTTCACATAAAAACAAAAATCTCTTTTTAGTGGACAACATATTTCCGGGTCATCACCTTTACATACAAATATGACAGCAATTATACATTCATATATGCATACTTAATTCTATTATTACCTTTTCCATTCCACATTTTCAGTAAGGAGAGGAACAAACACACATTAATTCTAGCCTCTTTCATTAATCTCAATCAAAACATCTTTTTGTTTCATTTCAATTATTTCAAATATAATCCTTTAATATTTATTTTAAAAATAAAGATAATATGTGTTTGCCTAATAATAATAATAATAATAATAATAATAATAATAATAATAATAATAATAATAATAGGTTGCCAATGTCTCTCCTTGCTTTTAATAGTCTATATTGACTTATTAATTTAGTTGGTTCTTTAGTCTGTCATGTTCCCTTTCCATTACACATTCTTTTTATAAATTCTAAATTAATACAAGTTTTAACACTAAAGAAAAAAAACAAGTATAGGTTCCCCCCCTTTTACTGCTTTGAGTGTGACACCTCAGTGGTTAAAATATACCTTTATTCCCTCATCTTGATTCCCAATAAACCATTATTTTTAAGAAGTTACGATAATAATCATTACATCTTTTCATTTGGATTCCACAGCATATTTTCCCCCCTTAATTTTTAATAAGAGTTATCAATATCTATATTACCCTATTTTCTAAATATTTTTAATTGCAGAAATATTCTTATTACCCTTTGGCTCCCTGCAGAATCCCCTTTTTAATTCATCAACCATTATCTCTGAAAAAACAATTTCTTTTCAACATTTTACTATTTCTGTATTTCTTTATTTCATGCACCTGTTTCTTACTGCTTCTCCTCCTCCTCTTTTCGCCATATCTTTTCTCATTCCAATTTATGTCCCTCTCTTTCTTAATATCTTCCTTTCCCCTTTTCTGCTGGGTCTTTCTATCTTTCCCAACTTCACAGGTATTCCCCCTTTTAATTGCCTTCTTAAGTCTTAACTTTTTAACCTTCCTTCTTTCCGCACTTCTTTGTAGCGTTCTTTGTGTTAATTGTCTATTTAAGATGTCTTCTCCTTGAATCGACTCCTCCTCCTCTGAAGCTCTTTCTTCTTGTTCTTCAATCGCCATTTCCATTTTTTCTAACAGAGAACAAAGTGATTCTCCTCTTTCCTGTAGTAATTCTCTCATATTTTTAATATGTATTTTGTATTTTATGATCGTTAAAGTCCACACAAAAAAACACTTTTACTTTCCTTCTTTCTTCTTTCAATTTTCTAAAGTTCTCAATTGTTCCAGCCCAGGATCTATACCAAAAACATCAGTCAATCCCACAGTCAGTCTTTCCTTGCTTTTTTCTTTATTCTGGTTCTGCTTTCACTTTCACTTTCTTATTTTGTTTCAATATTTCTTTAATGTTATATCCACACAAGTTCATTCAGAAACAGGAGCTTAAGTTTTTGTCAAAAGGTGGCACTCTCCATTATACAAAGTGTTCACCTTTTTCCGCTATTTTTTTATTTAGGGTTTTTCAAACCTCAATATTCCAACACGGTCCCAGTCTCCAATTTGTAAACTTTGTTATTATTTTTTGACAATCTTAAGTCCAACTTTATTTTATGCCTGTTTATTGCCAAAATTTTTAGTCCAATTTAGTTAAATCTTCAGTTCCAGCTTCTTCCTTTCCCGGTTTGAAGCCTTGCTTAGCTGTCATAAATATTTTCTTATTTTTTTCCTGTCCCTTTGTAATTTCGCCACTCACTTTTCTTTTCTTAAAAATTCCATGTAACCTTAATCCCGGGGTACTTTTGTTTAGTTGCATCGCCCAATTGTCCCGGTTCAGATGTTATCCACCTTTTTTTCCCCTCCTGCACAAATCTTAATCCAGCTGAATCCTCCTCTTCGGGGTGGCCATTTTAAACCACTGCTGTAGTCGTCTTCGAGGGGAAAAAGACCAAGCCCAGGATGGGAGATGCAGCTCCCCTCAACCTGGCTTGCGGCTTCCCCTTACTCTACCACTCCTCCAAGGCAGCTTCAGCCCCTAATCGCAATGATCGGGGCTCTCCAATGAAAGAGCATGGACCATAGCCGCAGAGAGATGCAATCTACGGTCTGTCAGTGAGGAGGCTCCGCCTTCTTCCCCCCCCCACTGCTGAGATTCTAAAATTTTTACTACCGATTCTGTGGGCGTGGCTTGGTGGGCCTGGCAGGGGAAGGCTACTGTAAAATCTCCATTCCCATCTCTCTCCAGGGGAAGGTTACTGTTTTTGTTACCGGTTCTCTAGAACTGGTCAGAACCTGCTGAATACCACCTCTGCAATCACCACCATCACAGTCTGGGTTTAAGAATTCTGAAATCTCTAGTACTAATAAATTTGTGATGCTGGAACTGAGAGAAATATTTTTTGCAAGTTGGTTTGGTATAATTCCATGGCTTCCCCAAGGTTGACACAATTAGTTCTTCCATAGGAAGGCGATTTTGTATCCAAGATAAAAATCTGTGATTTTGAAGTTTTTAGCTTTTTTAGATATGGTTTGCTAATGTTTCTTACAGAACAGTTATTATTACTTTCAACATTTTCTGGCAGGCAGAGACAAGGTAGAATTTAAAAGCTTTTCTGAACTCTGTATCCAGTTATATGAATTTTAGTGCTTTCTGAACTCTGTATCCAGTTATATGAATTTTAGTGTTTTTAAGCCAAAACACAGATCCGCTCAAATAAAAATGTTTCTGATGGGATCATGTTTGTTAAAGAATCAATAATGCCTTGACATTTACTTGTCAGGAGATATGACTATAAAGACATCTACAGAAAGAAACACAATAACTACATTGACTCAAACTGTCACCCAAAATGGGTTTTAAAAGTCACTCAAGCACATTTTTTATCAGGTTATATAAAAAGGAACATACTTTATTTATAAAAATATTTTTAAAGGACAATGTGCTTTATTCCAGTTCACTTTAAGCCAATGACAATAGCCAAACAGGCATCAAGATTCTGTTTATACTGTATATACTGAAGGAAAGGAAAAAGCAGTATTTTCCCCAAATCCTTCTACACTGCATATCCTGCAGCTTTCGATGCCCACTGAAATGATGTTGCAGTGCATTGGAACAGGAGAGAAAATATTGCATGTATGTAAGAGGACAATAACTTCTGGCATCTATTTCCAATATCAAATCTCCACTTGCTCTTATTCCTCTTTAGAAATGAAAAAAGTTTCTTTAAAAAGGGGCAGGTGTGAACCTAACTTTGTAAGAGTTCTTGGCCCTTGATTGATGGTATCATATCCATCAATATCAGTGTATTTATTTCTTTATGTTCAGTATTACCTATGATGTTATTGGATGTAAGGATGCAGTGGCACTTTTCTTAAAGTCTAAAATGATTTTTTTGACTTTATATCAGCTTCCGACTGACAGAAAAGAAGCACAAGAAAGAAAGCATGATGTTAAAATGCTGCTCCTGGACAGTTTTCTAAAAAGAGGCAAATGACGATGAAGTGAGTGATAAAAGGATTTCATTCACTCAGTGGGACCTGTTTTACACGATATACTAAGCAGATTATTTGTGTGTGCATGTGTGTGTATATACATAATCTTTATATATAAAAGATTCCCAATTGCCATCAGTTACCCAAGGTCCATTCTCCCCTTGATGTACCATTGATTTTATGTAGGTGAGATCCATTAATGTTAATGGAAGTTATGCATGTAATTCTTTTGCTTTATCAATGAGGGAATAGACTTTTATGCTTATAAAGAAATTACACAGATAAAAGACATTTTCAAGGAGAGAGAGTATGTTTAGCTTTTCATTTTTCATATTTAATTCTAGACAAAAATGCCAGAGGAATAAGTGACTTCAATAATTCACAAAGCAGAAAGGCCAGCAGATGCTGATTCAAACTGATACCTTGAAAAATAGGTCTCTATGCAGATACAATGATCCTATGATAACACTATTACTTAGGTCACATCCCAGTTTCATAAGTGAATATGCCACTGAGCAATCTGCATTAGTTACATATCTGCAAAAATCTTTGATGAGTGAACTGTTGTAATAGTGTAGTATGCATGTTAGATTGTAAATTATAATTGGGTGAGTTCCCCAATTGACTGTAGAATTTCCTTTTCCCTTTGTCAGTGAGATTTGAGCCCTTTATACCTTCTGCTTCATTTTATTAACAGTGATTCGCTTAAACAATTTACAATACAAATAATTTATGTAGTTTTGAATGCAATATTCTTCACTCTCGCCATAGTCCTTTTGTAGCTTTGTCTCTAGATTCTACTCTCTCTCTCTGGTTAGTTCACTACTTTTAATGCATGTAAGCCTTTAAAACTTTAGCAGTTTCCTTTTCAAATCCTTTCAGGTCAGAATTTTAGCTTTGAAAACAAAGCTCTCATCTTTAGATTCCTTAGGTTTGTTATTTTGAAAAGTCTGTCACTTGAAAAGTAAAAAGTATGTCTAGATCTCCAGGTCCATGCACCTCTCTAGAAAGCAAGACCCTCTTGTTTTGAAGCTACCATTTTATATTTGGTAATAACCCAATTCTGAATGGAGGAAAAAGGGCAGTGACTAATTGTCACCACCTACAAAAACTGAGATGACATCACAAAGCTGCAATCTATGCCACCTTCAGTTTAGAATAGCTCATGACAATCAAGGCAATTTTTGAGAAAAAAATAAATATTATGGATCTTAACAAAGTCATTATGGTCTCTTCCATCTTTGAGGATTCTTCTGTGTAAGAAAGAACATTAGTGTTAGTTGTCTGTCTGTGAAGCTTCCAAAGAAATATCAGAATAGATGTCTGCCCTATCTATGGGTCCTTTGGATAGCCAAAAAGTGAATGAATTTTTATTATTAGTGGATGTAAGCTTCACTGATCATTTACTCTTCTTGCTTGTCCTTCCAAAGAACAGTCATAGTTGATTTCCTTTAAGGATTGAATGATTTGATCTTCTTCTTGCAGTTCAAGGGACTCTCAAGAGCCTTCTCCAACACCACAATTTGAAAGCATCAATTCTTTGGTGTTCAGCCTTCTTTACGTTCCAACCCTCACAGCCATACATTACTAATGAAAAAAACCTTTGCTTTGATTATATAGACCTTTGTCACAAGGTAATCTTTTTGTTTTTAATATGTCTATCTGGGTTTTCCATGGCTTTCCTCCCAAGGAGCGTCTTTTAATTTGATGACCATAGTTGCTGCCTGCAGTGATCTTGAATAACAAGGCTACTTGCCTCTAACTGACCTCATCCCTTTCCTAAAAGGTCTGTAGGTGGCATGCATAAGTGCACCAACATGCATACTTTCCCTGTCCTATTGCTTCTTTTATTTTTTTTTCATTTTTCATATATGTATCCATGTATTCATAACTAAGTTTTTACTTATACCTATTATCTTGTAAGCAATTGACAAACCAAATAAATAAATAAGAATACTGAAGTACAACATATATTAGCACAATGAGTTTCAATATGAGAAAAGCAAACTTCTTTAGCCTTCCATTCTCCTTAATTATGACTAGAAGGATTTCAAAAATGGCCGTTTCCCATTTGGCTAGGTAATAATGCACTTCTGATTGTGCAGTACAATCATATATTTCTGGTGCCTGAGGATGAGTCAAATATCCAGGGAACATATTGATTCATTCGTCTAAAGCATTATTCTTTAAGATGCTGTAGATTATGGATTATGTTTATTATAAGGACCCAGATTGTTGGAGGCATTATCCTGACTCTATAACTGCTTAGAGAGGGCTGTAAAGCACTGTGAAGTGGTATATAAGCCTGAGTGCTATACCTATTGTTATAAGTCTAGATTGTAAAAATCATAGTGTTAAGAATCTGAAGAGAATTTCATAGAAACCTAGGCTTGGTTTCTGATCAGTTTCACACATCACTAAGCTATCAGTAAATTATGCTTCTCTTTTTTCTTTCTTGCCTACTTTTCTTACCAATATCTTCTTAAGCAGCATCTGAAAGGCTAATAACCACAACATTATTGTAACTCAATAACTTGTGGGCAGGTTTGGAGGTAGATTCTATCTACCTCCTATTTCACTAAAATTGTATGGTAATTTTGGGGCATAAAAAAGGAACTTTGGCTATTTTCTTCTGATCCCTTGGTGGCCCTAACTATGGGAAAAATAAAGGCAATCAATTTCTAATGCATTCCAGTTGGCTACAAAGTTTGAAACCAACAAATCTATGATAGTACAACTTTTACTTTATTAATTCTTGTGATTCATAGCCCACAATGAAAGATTAAACAAAATTATAAATTAAAGACACAAACCATTTAGAAGGTTTCTTATGCATGACCCTGTAGAATGAACAAACTGGTGCATAAATACCCCAAAGAGCTTTCAAATTATTATAACAGTGAACTTAGACAGGAGAAACAAATGTTACTGTAGACTATTGTCTTTAATCTCTGTTTGCCTTTGTCATTGCAGTCCCCGTTGTTTTTACCAGCTAATTGTTATTACCTTCAACTTAAGCCTTTTCATTAGTGCTGTACATATGATGCCCTTTTTCATGGCACATCCCACTGTACATCCTTCCAATCAGCCCGTAGTATTGAATCAAAAATAAATTTTAATGGAACAAAAGAGAAAAATATCTCTAATGTAATAGAAACAGTACCATGTTCTTTCAGCTTTTTGGACGTGTTCTTATAAACCCAAAACATTAAATAATTGGTGTCTGGTGTTCTGCTTAGAATTTGCTTTGATAGTTGCATGTGTGTCTAAATGTTATTTTTATATACAGTAGCTTCAACTTTATAGTCATGAAGAGTATTTTCATCCTGTTTTTCTCCAAACATTGCTAGTATATTTGCTATAAATCAGTGCAAAGTTGAAAATAGGTGATGTACAATCTACCTAAGCACTTGGCATTTGGCATGATTACAATAATCACACACATACATGAATCGTTTTGTTTGATCACTCTGTGGGAGGCAGACTTCTTTGACCTATGAAGCTGATCTGTGAACTTTGTCAAAAAATTCAGAATTACACTGTTGAGGGTTGTGCATCCTATTAGCATAATTTGCCACCCAAGATGTAAATGTACGTTCTACAATGACACAATGATGGGGAAAGAAAGGAAACTAAAACTTGCTAACATTATTTATATTAGGTCTTTCTTACCAGCTTTGATTATAAGCTTGGTGTATGGTTGTATTGTAGAAACTGTTCTGGCATCATTTGTGATTATATGTATTCGGAATTATGGGATGAGAAGATGCATGATAAAGGGGCCTGAAGTCTAAATCTAAAACTGTACTTTGGTTTTGCAGAACAGAGCATAAATTACAAAAAGGCTTCTTGTGTTTTGTTTTGTTTTTGCCTATAAAATGGAGTTGGAAAATAAATGCTTGGGAGGATCATATTCTAAAACTGCTCTACCTGAAATGCACGCAGATATCAGTCTCTTGTCCCACTTCCCACCCCAGTATTTGCATTCAAGGAAGTATTTGTAGGACTTAATTGTCCCAGGAGCTTGCTTTAAAAAGGAAAAAGAAAAAGAAAACACCACAAATAGTTCAGAATTTGAACGATGATGTTTCTCTCTTTCCCCTCCACCCCAGTCCTCCCTTCTTTAATTCCTGAAATTAAAATATGTTGGAATGCTCAGTACAGCTTTTCACTCCCTTTTGAATGGACCCTTTAGTTTTTCACACCAAGGTGTCCTTCAGGGTGCCAGGTCAGGCTACCAAAACAGCTTCTAGGAGGGGATTAGGACCAATTAACATCTCTGTACACAAAAGCCACTGGCAGCTGAACAGGCAGCCTGGTGGCCTGTTCAGGAGCTGCATTTTAAATAAGGGCCTTCTGTGCTTGAGCTCAAGTGGGAAGAGGCGGAGAAAGTTTTTATTTATAATTGAAAACGCTGCTCCTGGATAATGTGTGAAGAAAAGCAGAGTGGTGTTCAAAAGTATCTAACAAATATCATTTGAATATTGCCCTTTATTGTATTAATTCCCATCAAGGATTTGGTAACAATGTTGTAATTCCATGTTCCATATGGAAAGAATTTTTTAGAACGTGGTTGAGAAAAACAACTGATTAAGCCACATATTATCTCAGACTGTTTGTAGGCTTCTCTCTGTTTGTTTAAAAATGTGTGTTAGTCTCAGGTAGAAATAAGAAGTAAGTAATAAGACTATTTATTATTATTATTATTATTATTATTATTATTATTATTATTATTATTATTATTATTATTATTAATTTCACAGTCAGCCAGATGTTCAGACTGGGTTTGGCATTTTTCTCTATTTATCAAGTCCTTACCAAGAACCTGGGATAGGCAAATCTGGACGTTTGATGATGATGATTACTATTATTACTACTGCTACATATACAAAATATCTATTATCATATGTCTCCATGAAATACTTTACTTTGTTTATAATACATAAAATGACATATTTGAATTGGATACTGTATTTAGCCAAGTGTGAATTGACACACAGGATATTTTTTATAGACAGAAGACAACTGTATTGGTTAAGGGACTGAATATATCCATACAAATTTTTTTGTGGGTGGAAAAGCATGAAAAATAAGTATTGAGGAAAAAAAGTGACAAGATAATCAAGAAACCAAATCACCTCATTGCCATCTTCATTTCTTCTTGTCTCTAGTGGATCCTTTTATATGCTACAATATTGAATTTCATCCCTAAATTATTTTTACCCATGTTAATAATTTTTAGTATATGTTGGGACTACCATTCCTGCCATTCCAAGTAATAAAAAGTACAGTTAAAGATCTGAAAGGGAAATTATGCCTTTGATTTTAGCTTTTACAATCTCGTAATTACAATATTTATGTTTGTAAAAAAACATCTCCATATTGAACAAATTATTATTAGCTGTTTTTAACTGAAGCGTGTCTGTTTATCATACTCAAAGACTTGGTTGAAACCATTTACAGATGTGTATATATGGGTCTTTAAACTACATTCTCTATAATTGATAGTATTTTCAATAATCTAATTTGGTGGCATACTAAGAGGAAAAAGTGGGTTTGTATGTATCATAAAGGAGCCCAGAATTTTATCAAGGATGATAATTTATAATTTATTTTATTAACTCTGATAAAAACTCTCCCCATATTTACAGTACATTTCTTCCAAATCTGTCAAGTAAAATCATGGTTAATGCTAAACATCATAATTACACTATTTTTAAATATAGTAAAAGAACGACCATTTCGACTTTCAAAAAAAAAATCTGAAATTTACATTCTATTGCCTATATATATATATATATATTGAAAGAAAAAGATCTAAAATGAAAACAAGTGCTAGGGTGATGTTTTAAAGACTTCAGGGTTCAGTAAAACAAGAAGAAATAATGGAAGGAAAAAATGATTTAAGGGTTCAGTAAAACAAGAAGAAATAATGGAAGGAAAAAATGATTTCAGTGAGTTTCAAATACTTTAGATCAGGACTGTCAAACCCGCAGCCTGCGGGCCAGTTTAGCGAAAGGGAAAAAAGTCCTGATATGTCATGTGACACTGCCAGTTTGACACCTCTGCTTTAGGTCATGCCATGGAACTTAGCCAATTTATATCCTTATTGTATTGCTTTACTAGGTTAAAATCATGCTTTTGCTCCACAAATTCAATGACATTTTGGATCATCCTTCATGTTCTCCCCGCTACACAGCCAACAACAGACCTGCATGGGAGGTTAGATTGACACAGCATGGCTGGCTCAGAATCACTTGGTAAGCTTCCATAGCTTAGGTTTGATTTGAACCTCAATCTTCCCATTGCACCCCACCTCTGTAACCAGTGTGCAACACTGACTCTTTGAAGAGCCAATTTATTTCAGTGCATGTAACTGAATGAAAACATTGTCAAGATGTTTAGTCATTTGTTTTAAATCAGAATTTGTAACTTGAGGCAAATGAGAAACCCCATCATTATGATCACAGTCAGTATTTTACAAATAACCATGAACTCCACTCCAGCAAGATATTTTAGAGCAAACATTAAATGTTCTCAATGTATGGTTCCCTGCACCACCACCACACACAACTTCCTCCTCCCCTTTCCTTGTCTTTAGTTTCAGATACTGTATTGTGTTTCTTCTGACATGTTGATTCTACCTCATGCTTAACGGTAATTGGTAGTGGTCTAGGTGGGGATGGAAACATTGTTATGTTTTGTTCATTTTTCACACTTCAGTAGTTATCCCTTTCTTTCCCTGGATGTATGCTTATTAGTGTATGAAATGCAGGTGTGTGGGAAATAGCAAGCACGCACTGACAGGTTACTTTGTTGGCCAGTGCCTAATTAGTAGCATAGTGGATGCACCCTGCTAAGCTTTAGTGGATTGCAGTAGAGCTGGTCTGTTCTAATTTCCTCACCACTTTGATATTCACCAAAAGATTGACAGTTAGCACAAAAAGCAAAAGCGCGACAGAGGCCTGCAGAAACAATGGCTGTTCTTGCTTGTAGACACCACAGATGTGAGAGAAAGCTGACTAAAAACAATTGGCTGACACTGTCTAATTGTCTCCAATGTCAGCATCATTAATGTTTTCCCATGTAAAAAGTAAAAGGCCAAGGTTGTATCCTTCCTTTATTTTGAGTCACATGATTATGTAACTTACTGAGATTCAGATTAAGTGTTAATTGTATTTATGCAATAAAAGAAACTGAAGCTACCTTGAATTTAATGAATATGTACTTCATTAATTTCACAGCCTTTAACCGTATTACCTATTCAAATCATCACAATCAGAATTAATAACATCTATAAGCAATTAAAATTACAGAGTATTGAATTATAATCTATGTTTATCTCTGTTTTGCTGATATGCAAATTATGAGTCCTTATTAGCTGAGATGTTGTTTGCCTGCTGAGGATACTTCTTGTCTCTCTTTTAGCAGCAACAAGCAACAATAATCATGTCAATGTATTATAGCATCTTACACAACCAATTTCCTGAAGGATCACAACAAGAAGGGATTTGAAGTAATTGCTGAACTGCAAAAATTGGAGTCAATGATAAAAAATAAGGCACCATTCACATACTTTAAATATAATGAGAAAGCAAGACAAAACAATTTGAATAATTTTTCTTCTATAAAAACTTCTAATGTATAACACACTGATTTTTATAAGTCACTTGACATTCTATAACCTTCCTAAATTCCAATGGAATTCATATTAGAACCCTTCTGATTGTCTACATTAGGTCCTCTCCAATTCATATAATCTGTGGGGAACAGATTTTCAGCTTCAATCCACAATTTTCAGCACTAGGAAGGCATATTATCATTACTATAGTAAATGTTGAGGTTAATGAATACTAAAACTATTGCCATTCGGCATAAGAGTATTTAGGCTGGGGAGGATGTTAATGTTAACCTCCCAGCTATTTTTGGTGGATTTCTAAGTACATCATAAACACTGATTTCATCAGTTGGGTAAAGAAGGGGAGGAGAGAATGTTGCCAAAACTGAGATTTCAATTTAGTGAACAGGTCACTGTAAAACAATTCATTACAAAATGAATGCTTGAATGTGGTGCTCAGTACTCAAGACAGGATAGAGCACTTCATTTTAATGAGTTCATAGAAATGGCCTTGGAGGTGGTCTTCAAAGTCTTGTAAAATTAACATCTATGCTCATGCTCCCTTGTTGGAGACAGCTTAGGAATTCATGATCACATTCTGAGCTTATGATATTTATTTCATAGCATTCAGCAACAGAGTAGAGAGGGTATTTTGTACAGGTCAGAGGAATACAAATTTTATTAAAGATTTTGAAAAGAAATAAAAGAAATAAAAACTAACACAAAGGAAGAAAGGATAAAAAACAAAGGAAGAAAGAAAGAAAGAAAGAAAAAGAATAAACAGAACAAAAATAAATAGAAAGAAGTAGCTAATGAGTTCTTCCACAGCAATTACAAGTACAATGATAACATTGGCTGCTTATTAAAAAGGTTACTTTTTTCTATTGTTCAACTTTTTTTCTAATCAGGAATCCACTTTTTTCACAAATCAGGAATTTTCTGTTTTATGCAAAAAGACTATACGGTAAGGGATTTCCAGTTATCCATAAATACAGACGTTCTATTTTCTCTAATCAAAAACCACATCTGCAAGCTCCATCATCTTCACTAGCCATTCTTCCATTGTGGATAATGTCAAATCTTTCCACTTCAAATATATAATAGTCTTATTGTGGCTATCATATATGAAAATAAAGTTTCATTACTTTTTTATAGTTGTCTGTCCATTAGTTCCAAAAGAAAAGTCTCTGGTTTCAATTGTTCTTCATCCTTTTAAATCTTCTACATTAATCTATTTGTACCCATTTTTTAAAGCTGTTTTTGCACGTACACCCAACATAATAAAATGTCCCTTCATGTTATTCACATTTACTGCAAAGACTTGAAGTACTTTATGAATTCTATATAATATCTCATGACCAATAGCAATGATGTATCATTTTGTTAAAAAGAATCTCTTGATGGCTAGAAAATAAAGTAAATTTCAATCTTTTCAACTACTTATTTTCCGGTGATACTTTTGTTTACTATGACCAAGTTTTTAGCCCATTTTATTACATTTTCACTTATTCTCCTGTTTCATATTTCAACAAAAGTTTATACAACTTTAAAACTCATTTTTACTTTGTTCAAAACCATAACATCTTTTGTCAACTTTAAATCTTTCTGATAATTGTTCATTGACACGGATATCCTTTTGTTATCAGATCTTTTTATTTCATTTTACAGTCCTCTTGAGAGAATTCTAATACATCACAATAAGTGAACCATTTACATTTACTTATCATTTCTTATCTATGAAATGCTTCTGACATTGAAAGCCACAAAGGCATTTTTGGGCAGAATTTAAGTGTATATTTATTCCAAATTCATCTAACATAATTAATTTTAAAGACCATATTCTCCTTAGCTTAATCATACCATACAACTGAACGCATTCATGCAACCTTCTACAATGCTGTAACAAATCTGGGACTGGAACAACGAATAACCAACAATACTAGGCTTAACAACTGCCTCGATCTCATCTTCTGCAATAGTTTGAATTCAATTTCCGGAATACAAATTAAAGAACCTTTTTCCAACAGTGACCACAACATGATTTGCTTTTGTCTCAATATACGTCCACACAAAAATCATCACAATGACAAAATCCCCAATTATAACTTCAGAAAAGACAACTATGATCTTATAATCAATGATCTCTCTGCCCTTGATTGGGAATTTCTATTCACTGGATGCAATAGTGTTGAAAACCAGTACAACATATTCTTACTAGAAATCAAAAGAGTCATCAAACTATATGTATCAATAACAACTGCCAAAACCAGGAAAAACAGATTACCCATAACAATAAGGAAGCTTCAATCCAAAAAGAGATCACTTTGGCAAAAAAACAAATCTGGTCACGTTGCCAACTTCAAAAGCCAATACAAAAATCTATGCCACCAGATAAAAATTGAATGCACTAATTATCACATTAAACAAGAGGAAAACCTTCTATGCACAAATTCCACCCGTGCTTTCTACAATTTTGTAAACAACAAACTAAAAGACTCAAGGTCCATCCCACCCCTGAAAGGACCTAATGGCAAAGACTGCAATGATGACACCATCAAAGCAAACCTCTTTAACACATTCTTTGGCTCAGTATTTGTAAACAGCAATGGATCAAGCCCAGTACTTCCTAGTCGAACCACAGATAACTACAATGACCTAACACATATCGATTTTACAGAAGACATTGTTGAAAAAGCACCGCGCAACCTAAAACCATCCTTATCTATTGGACCAGACAGAAAGATGCCTACTTCTTTAAAAAGCTAGCCACTGCCATAGCCGAACCTCTAAGTATAATCTTTGAAAAATCTTTCAGGACCAGCTCCTTGCCAAAACTATGGTCACAAGCCACGGTCATCTCCATCTTCAAAAAGGGAGACCCCAGCCTAGTTGAAAATTACAGACCAATCTCCTTAAAGTCATGGAATCAATTATTAACCAATCCATTATCCTCCACTTAGAGACAAACAACCTACTCTCTAATAAACAATTTGGTTTCAGAAAAAAACTATCCTGTAATCTGCAACTCTTACACTGTAAAAACATATGGACTACACAACTCGATCAGGGCAAAGCAATAGACGCAATCTACATAGACTTCTGTAAAGCCTTTGATTCAATGGTACACAACAAACTACTACTAAAACTAAAATATTATGGTATCTCTGGACACCTACATAACTGGATAGAAGCATTCCTGTCAAACAGACAACAAATGGTCAAAATTGGAAGCATCCTATCAAAATCTGTACCTGTCAACAGTGGTGTTCCCCAAGGCAGTGTTTTAGGACCAATTCTCTTCATACTCTACATAAATGACCTCTGCGATCATATTAAGAGCAACTGCGTTCTCTTTGCTGATGATGTAAAGCTATTCAACACCACAGACAATACTGCTACCCTCTAAAAAGACCTTGACTATGTATCAGAATGGTCAATCAAATGGCAACTTCAAATCTCAACAAATAAATGCTCTGTCTTACATATTGGCAAAAAAAAATCAGAAAATAAAATATAAGGTAAATAATCAAGACCTTGCTGAGGATCAAAACTTTGTCAAGGACCTTGGATACTCATCTCTAATGATCTAAGTGCTAGAGCCCACTGTAACTACATAGCCAAAAAGGCATTAAGAGTTATTAATCTAATCCTATGTAGCTTCTTCTCTGGTAATATCACACTACTAACGAAAGCATACAAAACATTTGCTAGACCAATACTTGAATACAGCTCATCAGTCTGGAACCCATATCATGTATCTGATATTAACACAATTGAAAATGTCAGAAATATTTCAAAAGAAGAGTTCTCCACTCCTCTACTCATTGCAGAATACCTTATGCCACCAGACTTTAAACTCTAGACCTAGAAAACCTAGAACCACACTGCCTCTGGTCCGATCTAAATATGACATATAAAATCATACATTGCAATGTCCTACCTGTCAATGAATACTTCAGCTTCAACCATAACTATACAAGAGCACACAATAGATAGAAACTCAAGATAAACTGCACCAAACTTGACTGCAGAAAATATGACTTCAGCAACAGAATGGTCAATGTTTGGAATACTCTACCTGACTCTGTGGTTTCTTCCCCAAACCCAAAAACTTTAATCTTAGACTGTCTGCTATTGACCTCACCTCTTCCTTAAAGGCCTGTAGGGGGCGTGCATAAGTGTACCAATCATGCCTACCATCCCTGTCCTATTGTTTCTTTTTATTTTTTCTTGTAAGTATCTATCTCATGTATTCAAAACTATGTTTATTCTTATACCTGTATCTTGTAAGCGATTGACAAATCAAATAAATACAAAATAAATAGAAATATCCATGCCATCCAAATTTCAGATTGTGACCTTTCTTCACTCAGTAATCTTCTATTACTTAGCAATACCTTCTTTTTCATCAAAAGGGTTGTCAAACTCCCAGCCCATGAGCCAAATGCGTCACGTGCTGGCCATGCCCACATCCGATTTAGGAAAGGGGGGGAAGTCCTGATATGTCACATGATGCTGCTGTGATGATGTGAGTTTGACATCCCTGATCTAAATTAAGTAATAGGCAGCAAACTATAGTGTCAAATCCACTAGGCCCATCCCTCCTCTTTCCAACACATCTTGTAAAACCTTATATTTAAATTGAATTTTTTTCTCTTTCTGGACAAATTTAGATATGTCATTCTGCCACTGTTTAAATGGTCATCAGAATAAGCATTGTCTGAAATAAAAATAGCAAGAATGAAGAAGAATTCCATTCTCATGTTTTCATCATTGCAGATTCTTAATATCCAATGGGGATTTTCCTGCTGACATGTAGGAAACAGTAGGCCTATCGTAGAAGAATTAAGAAGTGAAGTATTAGAATAATTGCAATTAATACTTGGAATAAGTAATTAAAAGCCTGGATTAAAACATCTGTTTTAAGAGCCTTTTACAATAGAGTTGCCTGTCTAGTCAGCTCTGTAGAAAGTGCATTTGAAAAAGCTGGAGCAGCAATAGAAAAGGTTTGATCTTGAGTTGCCACCAAACAAAGTCACAACAGCTGGAGGTGAACTTCTTAGATGACCTAAACTGGAAGTCATTGTCTCAAAATTGCCTGGTATTAAGCTTGAAAGGTAATAACCAATACTTTATATTTTGCTCAAAAGCAAATAGGCAGCCACTACATGTTTTACACAGAGATATAATATGTTCTCTTTCCTTATCCAATCTGGCTGCTGGTTTCTGGATTAACTGGAGCTTTCTGACTAGGTACAAAGTGAGCAGTTTTATATAAACAAAATTCATTTGTTTGCCTGTTTATTTAAAACATTTACATAGCTATTCATCTTTCAGACAACTCTGGCCAGCTCTCAATCAAAAATAAAAAAACAAAATTATTTTTAAAACTATAAAACACAATAAATTAAAAGATAAAACATTAAAAACAACAAAACACTTCACTACATTCCAGCTTTAAGTCATTTTCCAAAGGAATATTTTGTATCACAATTATGAGCCACAATGGCACAATGGTTAGAGTGCAGTACTACAGGCTACTTCTTCTGACTGCCAGCTGTCTGCTATTTGGCAGTTCAAATCTTACCAGGCTCAAGGTTGACTCAGCCGTCCATCCTTCTGAAGTCCGCAAAATGAGGTCCCAAATTGTTGGGGGCAATATGCTGACTCTGTAAACCAGGGATGTCAAACTCCTGGCGCATGGGCCAGATGTGTCACACACTGGCCACACCCATGCCCAGTTTAGTTAAGGGGAGAAGTCCCAATATGTCACGTGACATTGCCATGACAACTTGAGTTTGACACCCATTATAAACCACTTAGGCAGGGCTGAAAAGCATTGTGAAGCAGTATATAAGTGTAATTAGTATTACAATTGCTATCAACCAAAGAAGTTAAAAGGTTATCTTGGCTGTTAGCTCAATCTGTGAAAACAGAGAATATATGAGTCAGAATCATCCCACAATACTTCCCTGATCCACCTGGCACAGTGTAATCCCATTCAGAGCAGGCAATTCTGGTGGCGCCTTCCTTGTGGACGAACCAGATACTGCGATTGTACGTGGCTTCAATCCATGCTCTCTCGTCGGAGAGCCCTGGGCATCTGCTTTTGGGGCCAGAACCACCCTATAGGAGTGATGAAGAAGGGAGAGACCACCAGCTGGTATACTCCTTTCTGAAGATGGGCTGTCAAATATGGCCACCCTGAAGAGGAAGAGCTAACCGGAACAAAAATTGTGCTGGAGCAGTAAAGAAGAGGACAGCATGAAAACTGGGCTAACCAGGCGCAATATCTGGACATAAAGGTACCCTGGAATTAAGATTCTAAGAATTTTTTAAGAAAGATAGTAAAAGTGGTGACCAGAGAATGTGGGGGTGGGGGATGACAGCTGCAAGTGGCTTTGAACTTTGAAAGGAGGTAGCCAGAAGAAAATACCTGTTCAAATTGGATAAATATATGATTTTGGCACTAAATAGTCATAATTAAAGCTGAACTTGAACATGTCAAATAAACCCAGTAACTGATATTTGGACTTACTGGATCTCTGAAATTTAAAAGCCCCAAATAGAGAGGAGAAAGTGGGTGGGGGGGAGGGTGGAATTTGGATATAACAGAGAGTGCCACTTAGTGCTAAAGGAAATTTTTTGTGACTCTTTAAAAAATGCCTGGCTCTTTTAAAAGTGAAATTTGATACAAAAACCCTGGAAAGTGAAAATACAGAACATCAAAATAAAAGAAAGAAGCATGAAGAAATTACTCTGGGACTGTTTGGTGATCTTGACATAAAGTTAAGTGTAGGGATCTTGGACTATTTGATGAATCTGGGAAAAACTTAAAAAGGAATTAATAAAAGCTGATAGTTGGAAATAAATATCAAAGACGCTGGTTGAATTAAATTACTGGACAATTGGTTTGGACTTAAAGAGTCAAGAAAGAGATAAAGAAAATATAATAGAAGTGTTTAAAAATGGCAGAACTTTTTTGGGGAATTAAAATGAAACTAAGAAACATAAAAGAAATGCTACATGAAAAAGGTGAGTCATGCTGTCTTGCCTTACAATCATTAGAAATGGTGATTCTGGAGTATGAAGAACAACAAGGAGTGCCAGAAGAGAAGGAGTTGATTAAAGAAGAGGCCATGTACAATGAACAATTGGAGCAACAAATATTAAAGCAAAAGGGAAAAAGAATGGGAATTAAAACTTGGAGATTTGAGAAGGCAACAAAAAGGGGAATGTTTTGTAAGCCAAACAAAGTAAAAGGAAACAGCAGAAAAGGGAATTACAGAAATAAGCTTTAAAGAGGGTGGGGGATAAAAACTGGAGTAAAAAAAGGAAAGAAAAGAAGAAGAAGAAAAGAAGTAATAAGAAAAAGAACCAGGAAGAGAGATGGAAATCAAACAAAAATGAAAAGAAATTGTTTATTTAAAAGACATAGAGATATTGATTAGATAAGGATTAAGAAAGGGGATTTTTCAAGGTAATGTGGTGTATTATAAATGTATTTGAAGTAATAAATTACTTAGAAGGTAGGAAATATAGACTTTTAAAATGACCGGAATTGATATTTTCTTGTTATTAGAATTCTTTGTTAAATTATACATAGAGATAAATGGAATAAATGTGAAAAAGAGAAACTATGATAAGTGTACTAACTAACCATGTTAATGAATTTAAGAATATAGTTGAAACTAATGAGGATTGTTGTAAAGAGATTAACATCAGTTTCTATGATTAATTGAATAAATTAATTTAATTGAAATTATTAATGATTTGATGTAACTGAAGGGGAATGTGCCATGCGGAATCCGGCCTAAAATGCATAAGTGTTATGTAGTTGTTAGGAAATCATTGTTATTAATTTTGTAGGTAATAATTAAAAAGTCAATTATTTTTGGGAATTAAAGAGGAATTAATTAAATTGTAAGGTAAAGGGGTGGTACACTCAAATTGGTAATTGTGGGGGAAATTTTTTTGAATTGTTTGAATTTGGATGGAATTTTTGAAATGATGAAATAAGATTATGTGATGAAATTGCAAACCTGACAGATAAAAGTATAAAGTATAATGAATATGAAGATATGAGAATTATTTAAAGTAAAAAGAAATAGGTTAAGAAATGAATAGAAAATACATAAAATAAGTCTGAGAAAAGTATTTGAGAACATTTATAAAAAATGTGTAATGTAATGATAGGATATGAAATCAAAGGTGAAAGATGAATACATAACCAAGGTCATGTTTGTATAGAAATGTAAAAACCTGGAATCATGCTATTCATTAAAAAAAGATGTTTCTGAAATGTGAAAAAATAAAAAACTTTGTACAAAAAAAAGAGCAGGCAATTCAAAACCTCTCTTGAAATAGGGTACCTCACAATTAATACTTCCATCTTACTTGAAATTGAATGTAATTTTATTATTTCTTATTCAGTCCATTATAGACATAAGGCAGGTGTTCACGGGCACACACCATTTGCTGAATAGATAAATAAATTTGGATGTTATCATCACTCTGGCTCAGTCTAGAAGAAAAATAAAAGGTAGTTAATTGTTCAGTTACTACAAAAATAACCACAGATATATTGATATTCAAACGCAATTTAATAGTGTCAACATACCTGGAAAGTATTTTATTGGTTTCCTTAGAATGAGCCCTTGCTAAATTTCATTTATTTCATGTAATAAAGATACTGGTTTATCTTTCTTATTCTTGCAGATATTTCAGATATTCATCTTTGTACATGAAATGTCAATTGATTTCACTGTTGATTCTATAAGGATTTTTAAAGGATTTTTTATTGTTCAAGGCCACTGACCTAACTTGCCAGTAAATTCAGCTTAAATATCATGCTGATCATTTTGATCATTTACGGTATACACACACATGCAAACAAACAGATTTCCCCGCAGTTTTATCCTTTATGCTGTGATGTCCACAACTCCAAATTCTGATTAGAAGTAGTAGTAATGCTGAGGTATTAAACTTGTATTTGGTGTGATACAAGTCAGTTTTAAAGCACTCTGAAGTCCCATCTATTCCAAAAGGAATGAACTGCAGACAACATTGGTGGAGTTGTAGTGAAACTGCTTCATTGTTTCAGGCCAAAAAGCAAACAAAGCCAATTATGCTGCTATTTATTATTTGTTACTGAACAACAGAGGTAAATAAAATTAAATAGGCAAGCCTAACAGAAAAAGAGCAGATTATGAAAAAAGGAACATAAGGCGCTATGCACTCTAATAATTGTAGTCTGCAGTAATGTAAGTGAGAATGACAGTATTGACTTATAGTCCATTATGAATCAAGATATTAGCGTTATTTTCAAGATTTTATCATAGCTTTTAGTCCTTTCTAAAAATCTTCATTAAGGATTTTAAATGCAAAGGTCTTTGCTTACATTTAAAATGATTTCCCAGGCCTCTGAAGCATCATCACGCTTTGCTAATGGATTTCTGAATGCCATTTTCATTATTTTATTTTTATAGCTGTCTTCACTATCTTCATTACTTTTATTATTGTTAGAATGATACATTTTGCTTTTATGTGTACTGTCTTTTAAATATTTACCTCTTCCGAGATTCCTATTAATAAACATTAGAAGAGATTTACAAATACAAAAACACTTGAGGAAGTTTGTATATCTCTAAATGTATTACACTGTGATTATTCAGACTCTGCTAGCTGAGTTTTCTTGTGTTTGAGAACTGAATTATTATATAGAATAGAAACTTTGCTAAATAATGCTAAACTAAACAATCTAGTCTATTAAATGTGTGATTCACACATTTAACATGAGTTATTTTTATTCAAATACTACCAGTTATATGGGGATAAGAGGAAGTCAGAAATCAGCCCTACTTCCAAAGGTGCCACTGCCTTTTCCAAAATCAACTGGACTTTCTTGGATTTTTCCCTTCGGAAACATTTCACTTCTAACCCAAAAAGCTTCTTCAGACAACCATGACCTAGATGATTGTGAATCAACCCTACTGGGTGGGGAGAAGAGGAGGAAAAGGAAGAGGGGGAAGAGAGTATCTGTGTATTAAGATTCTGGCCCGTTTCCCACAATGATCGAGAGGGAAGCTACTAACATAGATAACAAATCCTTCCTGATACAAATAATGAGTGAGAAGCTTCTATAACACAGCAGAAAAGATCTATAATAAGGCCACACCTGAAATCCTCTTACAGCTTGCATTATACAAAGAAAACAGATAAATTAATGAACATATGCCTTACAGCATTATATATGTTTGTGAGATTTACAAGTGCAACAAAGTCTCTAATAACTTTCTCACTAATAAAAAAAATAAAAGATAAGTTAGATGAAATTTGATTCATAACTGGCTGGATGATTGCTCTGAGAAAATCTACTAAATAGTTCCACATCATCACGGAGAACAGTACAAAGCAGACCATTGCAGAGCTTTATCCTGGGTCCCATGTGTTTTTCATTGTTTTTGTTAAAGACTTGTACAAAGAGGAGGAGGATTACCTTGAAAATGACATAAAACCTTGAGAATTGATTTAGCACCTTAGATGAGAAAAAGATACTGAAAGATGGAGATATGTTTAAACAATAGGTCCAAATAATAATAATAGAAAACAGATTATCACCACATTATTAAAAAGATGTTGAGACTCTAGAAAAAGTACAGAGAAGAGCAACCAGGATAATTAGGGGACTGGAGACTAAAATATACAACAAACGGTTGCAGGAACTGAGCTTGGCTAGTCTAGTAAAGAGAAGGACCAGGGGAGACATGATAGCAATCTCCAAATATTTGAGGGGCTGCCACAGAGAGGAAGGGGTCAAGCTATTTTCGAAAGCACCTGTAGGCCAGATAAGGAATAATGGATAGAAACTGAACAAGGAGAGATTTAACCTGGAAACAAGGATAAACTTTCTGACAGCGAGAACAATCAACCAATAGAACAGCTTGCCCTCAGAAGTTGTGGGTGCACCATCACTTGAGACTTTCAAGAAGAGATTGGACTGCCATTTGTCAGAAATGGTGTTGGGTCTCCCGCTTGGGCGGGGAGTTGGACTAGATGACCTACAAGGTCCTTCCAACTCTGATTATCTGTTATCTGTTAAAACATCGAAAGAGAGAAGTTCTGCATCTGGAAATAAAAAATGAGAAGCACAAGTTTAGGATTACTGGCTTGGCATATGTAAAAATAATTGGGCTGGTACTAGTAGATCACAATTTGAATATTGTCTAACAGTGAAATACAACTGCTAACAAGTTAATATTGAGATGCACGATGGTGAGAGTGCTGGCAATGAAGTCCTGCAAGAAACAAAAGTGCTGAGTTATTGTAACCTCAAGAAATATGATTAAGGCGAGAAATAATAGAGGTTTTCAGATATCTAAAGGGACATCATATACACGAGACCTATAATCCATACAGCTTATGTCATTTTGAAGGCAGGACAGAAACAATGAGTTGAAACTTTCCAAAGGTTGTAAAGTCTGGGGTGTTAGGTGGCAGATGTCTGTTAGTTTGAATTCTAAAGTTGCAGAGCACATTAGCTTCTTCGTTTTCTGTTACTCTCTCTATTTTATGATCCCACCAGTTCTTGCTTGTGGGAAAATGGGATTTCTTGCAGATCTTCCAATGCACTATTATTGCTACTTTGTCATGCTGTTGCTTGTAGTGAGCCTGTGTGGCATCTAACTAGGTGGTCCATTGTTTCTTCAGCTTCTTTCCAAAGGTGGCGCTTAGTAGGTGCTTAGTATTTTTATTATTACCAAATTTATTTGTCTCACATCCATGGACATAATGTTCATGTCCAACATTATGACTCCATGGGTACAATGGTAGCACATAGATACATTCTGACCAAGCCTCTATTCCAAATCCATGGAAAGTATCATTTACTTTTATGTCCTTACATTTCATCATTTCAATCTGATTGCAATCATTAAATTTTCCAGCAACAGAGCCTGGTCATATCATTCAGTCATCTGTGTGCTCTTTTGCTCATTAACTATCAGATGCAGACATGCTGATACAATACTGATCTAGGCTTGATATAATATTGTATTCATTTATTAATTACACAGCAATCTACATTACAAAACAAAGTTACAGTTAATAAAAATAGAGTAAAAAAGTATCTAAAGCAACAGAATATCTCCTACCCTTGTTAAGGTACTACTAATATGACAGAAAATATCAAATTGCACGCACTTTTAAACAGCTGTAATGCTTTACTTTTTTACTCACTAGGGCTGTAAAATGGGACAACAAGGATCAGAAATCAAACATGGGATATGGGAATTTTATGTCTGCCTCCACCACACTTCCCTTTCAGATCATTCTTGCACATTTGAAGTTGTGCTGCCTTTGCAAAATATAATTGAATGGCTCCTGTCTGGCCTAAACTCTGGTGTAGGACAAAGAGTTAAAACCTTCCTATTTTAAAATATAATCCTCAGGGGAAACTGATGAAAGCAGATGGATTGAGCCATGGTGGTAAAATGGTTAGAATGTAATATTGCAGGCTAATTCTGCCGACTGCCAGCAGTTTGACAGTTCAATTCTCACGGGCTCAAGGTTGATTCAGCTTTCCATCCTTCTGAGATCGGAAAAATGAAGACCCACATTGTTGGGGGAACTATGCTGACTCTGTAAACCGCTTAGAGAGGGTGTAAAACACTATGAAGCAATATGTAAATCTAAATGCTATAGATAGTGCTATTGAAACAATTCAGGTAACATGAAAGACTAATGATAATTCATTTAATGACTATTGACAACTGGGTCTCTCTTCTACAATCCAGTGTGCACCAAATGGCATGAACTTGATTCATTTCTGCCCTGTGCAAGTTCCCAAAGCAGGCCAAGGTACTGGGCCCATTTCAAACAGCTCTATGGATCTGCACATCTGCTAGTGGGGCTGCTAATATTTCCTAGGCCTGAATGGACTTGTTAGCAACTAAAGGTGAAAACAAGGACAGTGTAAGAAGGGGAAGATATGGGCTATTAGCTAAGGGAATGTGTGCTTTGAAGATTAACAACAAAAGCCTTCTCCACTGATCCTATATGTGGGATAAGAGTCACCTTGAGCTGAGATAGATGGCAAACAAATAATAATAAAAAATGAGTGGAATTCAAGGAGTATTTTGAGTCCAAAAGATTATCTTCCTGATGTAGGAAAATTAGTTGCATCAGAAATTGGCACTCAGACTGAACCCTCTCCACCTAAAAGATGTTGTGATTAATTGTGTGGTGATATTAACTGAAGTATTTTACAGCCAGTTTCACTAGAGCAATTAGGTGAGATGAAAGATCCCTTCAAATTGAGCTCAGCTCCTGGTTAAAATAATGGACATATCGATGCAATTTGGCTACAGTGCAGATGGCTGGGGATCATTTTCCTTTGGGATCATGTCCCCCCATCCTCAGCCTAAGCTACAGCTCTGAGATTCCTTAATGGTTCCCATCCAAGTATTAATCTGTCCTGAACCTGCTTTACTTCTGAAGGCCAAACAAGGCCAGCCAAGCACAATTAATTCTGCTTACTTAATAACCAGTAGGGGGCTCTCACCTCCCAGCAGTTATTTTGTGTCCAACAAAATCAATGGTTATCTAGGTTGTAATTTGCTCACTATTCCCTGATATACAAGAACTTCTCATTCTATCCAGCAGCCTTCCTCCAAAGCAACTGGACATTAATTAATCTGTTCAAGACTGTTTCTTGAAATTTCAGTATTTTTCAGGTTGAATCGGATTTACACTGTTTGCATGTCCTTTTCAACCTCCCTAGTAGCATCTGATTTAAGGCCCACAGCCAATACATGTCGTAGGAATTTGTCATAGGAATTTAAGTTAATACTAGTAGTAATTAAAGAAAAGTTTTGTTCCACTGAGCTGCAAAAGAAACAACACCTGAGGCATATGGCATAACAAATAGCTTTCCATAACTATAGCATGTGAATCTTCTTTGCTCAATGTTTGCAAAAGATCTGCATGCAGCTTGTGATTGCTATAATATTATGTTCAGTTTTGAAATTCATATTGCAAGAACACTGGGAGTGAAAACTCCTGACCTCACTTAACCCTGACCTTGGAGAAGTCTGATCTCCATTTGGTCATTGCCTGTCTAAAGAGACTGTCATCAAGGTGCCACTCAGGGCCTAATGGAATTGTGTGCCTCCAACCAAGCACAATGACTACCATTACTAATACAACATTTATATAAATAACATTCCCTTTCCATTTTTCCAGATGACCCATCCCAATATACTAATTTAAAATGGTATAATAATTCTGTCGCACTACCACATGTATTGACTGACCCATTAATGGAGATGAGAACTTAACTGGAAAAAAGGCACGCTTTTTCAGTGAACAGTGAATGCTCACTTTCTGCTTCATAAAAAAAATCATATTGCAATTTTGCTCATCAGATACTGAAAATGGCTGACAAGGATGAAGAATCCTTTCTGCTTAATTTTAAGAAATAATGCAACCACAGTGAAAGGTAGGAAGAATGCTTGGAGAAACACTATATTGTGTTACCTTGTCAATCATAATGAAGAATGCCTCAATGCAATCCTAGACATCTTCTGGCTGACTCCCTACAAAAAACTAAGCAGGATGAGATCTAATTAACACTTGGATGGGGGACCACCAGGAAATTCCATGATTGTACTATGAATCAAGTGGAAAAATCTAAACAACTGCCCAGAAAAAAGCAACAACAAGCTGGTACTACTGCTTTTGTGGAAGAGTTGCTACCAAGAAAATGACACAATTGTGTTTAGTTTGTCATCTAGAATGAAACTCAAGAAAATATTTGCAAACCATCATTCTAGGCTATTATAAAGAATTTTGGAGACCAATTTCATGTTTCATATATTGGGTTCATATGCAACAACATTATCAAATGTTGACATTCTTAATTATTTGACTTTGAAAGTAAATCTAATCTTGTAATTACATTACTTAGCAGCATTATATAGTGACTATGTTCTCCAAATTCTCTCTCCTTGACCCAATCCTCTAAGTGCAAGGGATGCTTGAAAATCTAATTTTACCAGAGTATCCACATATTCTTTATTAACACCAGGGGCCCTGTGACTCCCTGACATAGAAAACAAATTGGCAAAAAGAAAGGTAGCTCAGGATATGCTTGATAAACTTCAAATAAGAATACATTTACTTTCTTTTGCAAATTTAAGCTGCTAGATTGCTAGGGGAGATGTACTGATACCTTTAAAACATTTAAAAATATAGAGAAGGCTATAACTGCTGTGCTGCTTAAATCTACGTTCAGAACTACTGAAAGAACTATTAATTTTGTTCACTGAGATGGAGGATGGAATGTTTTTAAATGAATGCAGTTGCTGTGTTCAGTCTTGTAATCTAGCTATTCTTAAAAGTCAGAAAACATCTTCGGCAACCTAGCAATCATATTTGTCTTTGAAATGGACAATAAATACATCAACAAATTCAAGACTCCATATATCTCAGTTAATTACTGCTTAGATAACATGATAGAATATTTTAGAGAATCAAAAGGGTTTGAAAAAAAAGAAATGAGTAATTCTGCCCTTACTTCCAGTGCAGACAAATATTCATATGTATTCATAACTTATTTCCTTTCATTTCACACCCGTGTCAAGGCCTATGAAATGATGAAGGGTAGGATTTATTATGTATGTTACATAAATTAAGACATTTGATGGTTTGGGAGATAGTGGAAAGGAACCATTCCATGACATGAAAATGATAAATTTTGGGGCATCGTATTCTCTAACGCTTTAAAACATATTCCATAAGAAAATAATCTGTGCTCAAGGTAACAGAAAATCTACCAAAACCAGATACAGAGGGAACAATTGCCTGGTCTCTTTGATGCAGTGACCCTAATAGTGCCTGTTCTCCTTCCAAATGCAGTGACCCTAATAGTGGCATTTTCTAGCAGGTGAAAGCCATACCTCATTGCTGCTCACCTGGAACACTGCAATGCACTTTGCTTGGAACTGCCTTTAAAGACTACCTTAGAACTTTAATTAATGCAAAATACAGTGGCCCTGGTCTCACAGCTTACAAAGGTTACAGGAACTGGTCATGGCTAGTCTAGTGAAGAGAAGGACCAGGAGAGATATGATAGCAGTATTCCAATATTTGAGGAGATGCCACAGAGAGAAGGGGGTCAAGTTATTTTCCAAAGCACCCAAAAGCCAGACAAGGAATAATGGATGGAAACTGCTCCCATTTTCAGAAAATTTCTCCTTATTTCTAGGATGAATCTCTTTGATCAATCAACCAATGGAACAGCTTGCCTTCCAAAGTTGTGGGAGCTTCACCACTGGAGGCTTTCAAGAAGAGATTGGACTGTGTCATGTGCTGGCCATGCCTGGTTTAGCGAAGGGGGAAAAACTTTCAATTCATCACATGATGGCACCATGTTGATATTTTACACTTCTGGTGTAGGGTCTCCTGCTTGGGCAGGAGGGTTAGAGTAGATGACCTACAAGGTCCCTTCCAACTCTGTTAATCTGATCGCCTTTTCCTACGTGCAATTTAAAGGTTTTGGTGCAGGACTGCAGGTCCCATTGGAGTTGGCCCAACTACATCAGCTCCTTTTATCCTGGGAGAAATGGCTGCTTGTCCCTCATTTTCAGGGGGTGGGGATTAAATCCAGAATTATTAATTTTGGGTAATCAGGCCTCTGTGATGGAGCAGCATGCTAACTAGCTTGTCAGCCCTGCAAGGTAAGCCAGGTCAAGGAACAGGACGAATAGGGATTGAAGGAAGGCTTTTTATTACTGTGGGGTAGAATAAACCGAAAGCTTGTGAGGGTTTCTCTTATCAGACACAATCAAGATGGGATTATTTAGGGATTTTTTTTCCACACCTTTTTCATTTTCTTAGGAATGAGTCAATATTCCTCCCATAGAAGTTCATTGCTCCCTTCCCAAAGGCAGTTGTACATTCTTCTCTGCAGATATATGAGGAAGATTAAGGTAAATTTTTGGTTTTAGATGCATGATTGATTATTTATGGCATTTTGGTGAAGAACAATACAATGCTGATTCTGCATCTATGTAGTCGGATTTAATAGCAACTTCAATGAAACTTCAGTTTCATTCTCCACATGAAATGCAATATTTATGCTAATTACATTTACTCTTAAGTAGATCTTATGAACTTCATGAGGTTTGACAGAATAACAGAGTTGGAAGGGACCTTGGAGGTCTTCTAGTCCAACCCCTGCTCAAGCAGGAAACCCTATATAATTTTAGATAAGTCGCTGTCCAGTCTCTTCTTAAAAATCTTCAGTGATGGAGCACCCACAATTTTTGGAGGCAAGCTATCCCATTGATCAATTATTCTTCCAGAAAATTTCTCCTAGGTTGAATCTCTCTTCCAACCATTACTTTTTGTCCTGCCCTCAAGTTCTTTGGAGAATAGGTCAGCTTCCAACCCAGTATTGCAAGCTAGGCTACATACTTGGTTCCCTTGGCCATTCATTGTATGGTTTACCCCTTATCATCTTTGTTGGCTCTTTGCTGCACTTCTTCTAGGGCAGGGATGTTGTGGCCCACCAGCTTCCAGTGGAGCTGGCGGCAGAATCAGATGATGAGTAGGTTGGGGAGGAACTTGGGCCAGTTCTGGAGTCTGGGGAAGCTCTGATGGATGCTCTGTGTTGAACACAAAGATAGAGCCAGGGCCGCCTGACATTTCCCAGCCACCAGAAAGGCAGCTGCCTGTGGAGACTGATAGAAGTGGGGAAGAGGAACAGCTGGGGCTGTTCCAGACATGCATATGCACAGAGCTGTTAGGAGATGGGAACAACGGAGGTCAGGGAGTTGCCCCGTGAATCAAAGCATATGTAGACGCTGAGTGGCCCCTTGCTAGCTGAAGGAATAAATAGAAGGAGATGGTTGTCAGAGGAGACAACAGTTCATCTTTCTGAAGACTTTGCTTATTGTGTTTCATGCCACAGAGACTGTTTGCCAGAACTTAATTTGCAGCCTTTCAGCTGGGAGCTGACGGCCTTGTAATTATCGCAAGGAACTGATAAGGTCTGTTGCTGCCATTAACTCTTTGAAGGACTATTGCCTGAACTTTTTGATGGGTTGAATGAATTAATTCACAAGAGATAAATAAAAAGGGGTTTTTCGTGACAAGAAGTCTGTTTCTTGCTCCTGCTAAACAAGGAGTGTCAAACTTTCATCATAACAGTATTGTCACATGATATATCCGGACTTTCCCCCCCCCCCTTCGCTAAACCAGGTGGGGGTTTGGCCAGCACATGATGGGCTGCAAGTTTGACAACCCTGTTGTATCATGGTAACCAGAACGGGACTCAATATTCCAAATGTGGCCTCTTTAGTAAAGCACAGAGCAGTACTATCACTTCTCATGATCTAGATATTATCCCTGTTGATGAAGCACAGGAATGGGTTTATTTTTTGGAAGCTGAATGATAGTGCTAGCTCATACTTAAGTGATGATGCATTAGGACACCTAAATCTCTCTCACACAATTACTACTATTAAGCCAGGTACCGCCTATTCCAGGAGTCTTCGAATCTGACGACTTTAAGGCTTGTAGACTTCAACTCCCAGAATTCTTCCTCTCAGTCATGTTAGCTCAGGAATTCTGGGAGTTGAGGTCCACAAGTCTTAAATTTTCCAAGTTTGAAGACCCTTGGCCTATTCCATAGCTGTGCATTTGACTTTTCCTGCCTGGGTGCAATGCCTTACTGTTCTCACCACCAAATTGCATTTTGTTGGATTGGGCCAATGCTAAAGTTTGTCAAAATCCTTCTGAACTCTGAATCTATTTTCTAAAGTCCTGGCAATTTCGCAGCTAGGTGTCATTTGAAATTTGATGAGTTTCCCCTTCTATTCCCTCTCAATCATTTAGGAAGGTATTTAAGATTAATGGGCATAACACAGAACCCCTCTGCATGCTTCTGTCCATGTAGATCAAACTGGTGGCCTATGCGCTGGAATTGTCATGTGCAGGCCATGCCTATCCCAGCTCAGTTTTTCTCCAAGGGGAAAAACATCGTGATACATGACAGCAACATGATGATGTAAGTTTGACACTCATGATGTAGATATTGTTCCATTGAGGGCTGCATGTTGACCGAGGTCGATCAGCCAGTTGTGAATCATCTGAGGGTGATCCCACATTTTTCTATCTTTCCAAGAAGTAGGCTGTAGTCTACTTTTTCAAATGTCTTACTGGAGTCTATGTCCATAGCATTTCCCTGATCCATTAAATTAGTCATTTTGTCAAAGAAGGCAATAAGATTTGACTGGCATGATCAGTTCTATCCGGTTATGGGGTAATCATTACATTCTAATCCCCTGTCAAATACCCATTTTTACAAGAGAAGCCAATTAGTCTCTCCAAAATCCTTTATAAAAAATACTTTACTTATTTGGAGCACAAGAACCCAAAATCAAAATCTGCAAATTAACTTCCACTTCAAAAAAATCTATCATATGTCATCAAATCAAGTTTATTACCATCAAAGACGAGAGACACCATGGGTCATCAGTCAATACAAGTTCTGGTTTAAGTTGGGGATTTATATATAAAACAATTACATTTCCTTTTTTAGTCCCTGCTAAAATAAATTATTTACCCGCATTTTAATAAATCATTTGCCTTTTTTTCTAATATGAGTGTCTTGTAGGCAAATTTCAAATAATGATTTTTTTCTCTTTTAGGAGCAGTTAGTTATCTATGGAAACCAAAATGAGTTTACAAATAAACCAAAGGGGAAAAAACCTTTGAGTTTACAAATAAACCAGGGAAATGGTTGGCATATAAATTAAGAAAAGAGAAAGAAAAGAAAATGATATTGAAAATACAAGATGGTGATATTGTATTAATGGATAACATGGCCATGGCGGGTGGGGGAAGCATCTCATCAATATTCTTCTAACTTGTATGAAGCAAGTGACACCTCTCTGGAGAAAATAGACGAATACCTAAAGAGAAAAATTTACAGAGGATTACAGAGGATCAGAAACAGATTATGAATTGACCTATAACAACAAGGGAAGTTTCTGAAGCTATAAAAAAAGATGAAAGCAGGAAAAGTGCCTGGATCAGATGGATTATCAGGTTCTTATTATAAATGTTTTGAGGATGAACTTTTACAACCTTTAAAAGGTTGTAACTTTCTTTCAGGGAGGAAAGTTGCCAAAGAGTTGGAAAGGGGCGGGTATCGCCCTAATATCTAAATAAGACCAGGATTTGACATTAAGAAGAGACTACAGACTGATAACATAATTGAATAATGATTGTTCCCAATGATTATAGCTGATAGACTGAAAATAATTTTGCAAGAATTTATTTCTGAGGATCAATTCTTTAATTAAAAGAACAATGTTAGAATATTTGGAGCAACATAATAAAAAACAAGCCACACTGATTTTCTTAGATGGAGACCTTTGACAACTTGAATTGGGCTTTCCTGTTCAAAGTTTTGGAGCATATGTACTTTGGGCAGAATTTTACAAAATGGAGAAGATTGATTAACACTTCAAAGAAAACACAACTCTTAATGATTATTTAACAAAGCCTCGTGAAAAGAAAATGAGGCAGGAATGCTCACTATCTTGTCTCTTGTTTATTTTGGTTCTTAAAATACTGACTATAGGTATAGGACAAAATGAGATAATTGTGGGAGCAAAGATTAAAAAAGAAACTTATAAATTAACATATTTGTAAGTTAATCTTATAAATTAAGTGAATGACTTGAGTTGTTTCTGGAAAATCCTTTATAGGGAATTGAAATACTAATAGAAAAACTAAACTAATTTGTGATTAGTAGATTTTACATCAGGCTGTCAAAATCCTGGCCTGTGCTGGCCACGCCCATGCCCAATTTAGCAAAGGGGGGAAAAAGTCCCGATATGTCATGTGATGCTTCCATGACAATGTGAGTTTGACATGCCTATTTTAGATGAACAAACATAAGGTAATGTTAACAAAAACATGAAAATACAAGCTCAAACAGAATTGAGGAATACAACGAATGTTAAGATTGAAAAAAAATCAAAATATCTGGACATCACTATGAATTGCATATTATTTCAAAATAAGTATGTGAAGACATGAAATGAAGTTAAAAAGGTAACAAATTACAATAGTTATTGCTGGGGAGAATTTCTGATAAAAATAAATGTTCTTCCTACAATAATGTTTTTGTTTCACATAACTGATGCAATACTTAAAAATGGCAGAAGGAAATATCTAAATTTGGGTGGCAGGGGAAAAAACACGTTAAATATAAGGTGCTACAGGATGCAATTGAAAAGGGAGGATTGGGTTTACATGATTTGAAATTATATTTTGCAGCTTGTTAATTGATTTGGAAGAAAAAATGGGCATATTTGAGAAATAGAAGTTTCTTTGGAGTTAGGAGACCATGATCTGAATTTTGGATAGTATGGGTATTTGTAGTATGACAAAATCAAGGTTAATGTGGATTTTAAAATGGTTATGTTAGATGTCCATATCAAGAATACAGAATAGATAGATATCTGCACAACGTTGATATGTTCAATGACACCAGGCTCTCAGCACAAGAAGCAGTTACTAGACAAGAAATAATAGCAAATACAAATGGCTAATTTATTGTGACATTCTAGAATTTGTTAAGAGGAATACAAAATAAAATCAAGAGAAAGAATTGATGGCAAAGCAGATAGTTGCTAATTATTTACTTCTTTACTTCTTTACGGTTATTAGAAAGTTTTAAAGTAGAGAAAAAAAATATGGCTTTGAACATAATAAGGCTGAGTTTGTAATGGAATTAGATATAAAGAATTAACATGTAATTGTTAAAATTACATGTTAATTATTCAGGGTGCAATTTTAACAATTAACAATTGTTAATTAAAATTTGAAATAGAAGAAGACCAAATGAAAAAAGTTATAACTGTGGCGAGAAAGGGTGTTGGTACTTACCTGACACGCCCATTCTCTTTGAGCTGTGAAGAGCATCCAGTAGTAGTGGGAGGTGCTTCAATGTCTGCATGTCTAGGCTGGCCTTAATTTGTGGAACGCTCCTCCTCCTCCACGGGACTCCTCCCTAGCATTCCCCAGTTTTGGCGAAGACGAGAGAAATAAACACCCTCGCCCTCAATGCCCTAACAATTCGTTGATCGAATCAGGACCCCACCAGATGGAAAAAGGGTAGGGCTGGATACTCTTCACAGCTCAAAGAGAACAGGCATGTCAGGTAAGTACCAACACCCTTTTTCCCATGAGCTGTTCAGAGCACCCAGTAGTGGGACATACCAAAGCCTGTCCTGTCCTATGGGAGGGATTCCGTCTGGCTTGGAATCCCCTCCTGGTCCCTGTGGACCCATTGCAGAACTCTTCTGCCAAAGGAGGCCTCAGCAGATTCAAACACATCTATTTTATAATGCCAAATGAAGAGCGACTTGACAAATTTCAGTTATTGGTGCCTGCGTGACCCATGCTGCCGATGTTGCGGCGCTCCTTGTTGAATGAGCTGTTATGCCCCTGGGCACCTGTAGTGATTGAGTGATACGTTTTCGCTATCATGGCCCGTAGCCAACGGCCTATTGTAGAAGATGAGACCTTGCATCCCTGAGTGTTGGGCTGAAATGACACAAATAAAATTTCTATTTTTCTGAAAGTCACTGTGTGGTGAATATATATTGGCAATGCTCGCCTCACATCAAGCCGATGCCATTGTAGTTCCAACCCTTGGGATGGCCTGGGACAAAAATTAGGAACTATCAGCTCTAGTGTCCTGTGAAAAGCCGAATTAATTTTGGGTATAAACGTAGGATCAGAACAAAGGACCACCCGGTCAAAATGGAAGACGCAAAGATCTTGTCTGATCGACAAAGCTGCCAGTTCCAAAATACGACGAGCGGAAGTGATCGCTTCAAGGAAAACTACTTTATACATCAGAAATTGGAGACTTGACGATTTCAAGGGTTCGAAAGGGCACTTAGTGAGTGCAACAAGGACCTTGTGAAGGTCCCAAGTGGGATAATGGTGAACTGCTGGCGGGTGCAAATTTGAGACTCCTCGAAGGAAACTCCGTATGCATGGGTGATGAGAAAGAGACAGCAGACCCAGAAGATCCAGTGTAAACTGATGCCAAGGCCATCACCTGTCTTTTCTAGGATTTGGGCCACTGATGGAGAGATGGGGTCAATTTGAGACTAAGTACACCATTTGCAGAAACTGGACCACATCTACAATGGATCCTACATTGGTTTCCAGTAGGTTTTTAGTTGAAAATCAAATTGTATGCTTCAACCTTAAAAATCCAGTATGGGTTGGCTTCTTGGTCGTTGCAAGACTGCCTTCTACAGGTGGAACCAAAATATTGAGTATATCGATTCTGGCTGGGAATGTTACCAATATCCCAGATATAAGATGGGTGGGAGCCCAGAGATAAGTGTTTCTCTATGGAGCAGCTTCCCCAAGACTGATGTCATATAATATCAATTTTGATAACTTCATGTTCAACTATTCAGCAGAGCTTTTGAAAGTAAATGTCAGTGAATATTAGGTGAATACTGATACTTATTACAATTCATACTGTTTTTTAGGATCATTTTTTCCCCCCTAGGCTGAAATTTATTTTTGCTTGTAATCATATTTTCTTGTAAATCACCATAATGCAGTGTTTAACAGCCTACAAATGCAACTAATTAATTAGTTAATAATCACTGGAACAGACTTCTAGGTTAAACTAAGTGAAATTGGAAAAAGCTGTATACAAAAATTGTCTAAGTCATCATCAAGGATCTGCAAGAAAAAAATAGAGGAAAGGGAAGAAACAGTACTCATATGTGCTACCTTCAGATAGTTAGAAAATATATGTATTAATATGGTCTATTATTAATACCATTAATATATCAATATAGGTTTGTTCATATTCATATACTATCAATTGTATGTTTGCTTTTATTTTGCACTCCAAGAGAAAACAGTCAGCATTCATATGTGAGCTTTCAATAGATGTTTTAAAACATTTCATTCTGTATATATACTGGATTCCCTGCACCATTTAATCCTCCAATTAAGATTATAATTTCTTTGCCTAGACAGGCAAAATACACAACAGTGAGAATAGCTGGCTTCTGAGAAATCATGTACAAAAATAATGTCTCTAATCAAATCCATTACATTTTTTTAAAGAAAGAAAGATTTAGCATTTTTGCTACTTTAATCATAGATGTTGATTATGAATGTGTTTGATTAGTTCAATTTTGCCACACTATTCTTACTTTTATATGTTATGCTGCAGCTATTATTTGATTTTGATTGATATGATGGAAAATATGCATCTGTTCAAAGGTTTTCACGTTAATTATAGTGGAAAATTATTACTGCTATTTTATACACAGTGATGAAATGCTGCATTAAGGCTTATTTGCCCTGCTACCACTTGTATACATGTATATATGCAAGAATTCTGCCTCTTGCATACAGTATGTTATATTGTATATTTTTACTGTATGATGTGTCATATCCACAGACGAGAAAGCCTATATAGGCCTGGCTTTTGTGTGACTTCCTAACACTTTGTTTAATCACAGAAGAGAATAGATCTTACAGGCTGTTCAGAAAACAAGGTTGACTAACAGCTGTTAGTTTATCCCCAAATAGTCACATGGCTTTTTGGAACTAAATCTAATTCTCGTATGGAAAATTGGTTAGGTCAGCTGATTCAGTTTTCCTATTTGCACTTAATCTCCTCATGTGGCTGAATTAACCATGCTCCACAAAGAGGATCTTTGTATTTCTTTCCCTGCTATCACCTCATTAAATACTCAGAGAAGGCAGCTTTTATAAAATAGAAAATAAGAAAAGAAAATGCAGTTTCATTCAAAAGCTAAAAACATTTATAGGAAACCAGGATTAACCTAGTAAATAGAACAAAAAATTATAAATCAACTATGTTGATATTTTATATGGATTTGTTGTTAATTTACCAAGGTTATATCTTTAGAGATGCAATTTGTATTGTGCTTTTCCATTCAGAAAACACTGATAGAAGCTAAAAAATCTCACTATATGTGTGTGAGGGACACTCTTCCTGTGTGTACACAGTATATACAAAAACACACCTTTATACATTTAAGTTACTTATGCAACTGTATACATGATTAATCATTAATTAATTAATGATTCAATCCAAAAAGAAATCACTTTGGTGGAAAAACAAATCTGGTCACGTTGCCAACTTCAAAAGCTGATACAAAAATTTATGCCACCAGATAAAAACTGAACGCACCAATTATCACATTAAAAAGAAGAAAATCTTCTTGGCACCAATTCCACCCGCACTTTTTACAATTTTGTAAACAACAAACTAAAAGACTCAAGGTCCATCCCATCCCTGAAAGGGGTAAAGACTGCAATGACGACACCATTAAAGCAAACCTCTTTAACACATTCTTTGGCTCAGTATTTGTAAACAGCAATGGATCAGGACCAGTATTTCCTAGTCGAACCACAGACAACTACAATGATCTAATACATATCGATTTTACAGAAGACATTGTTGACAAAGCATTATGCAATCTAAAACCATCTCTATCTATTGGACCGAAAAAAGCTATCCACAGCCATAGCCGAACTTCTAAGCATAATCTTTGAAAAATCTTTGAGGACCAGCTCCTTGCCAAACTTATGGTCACAAGCCACGGTCATCAGAAAGGGAGATCCCAGCCTAATTGAAAATTATAGACCAATCTCTTTATGCTGCGTCACCTGTAAAGTTATGGAATCAATTATTAACCAATCCATTATCGTCCACTTAGAGACAAACAGCCTACTCTCTAAAAAAGAATTTGGTTTCAGAAAAAAACTATCCTGTAATCTGCAACTCTTACACTGCAAAAACATATGGACTACACAACTCAATCAGGGCAAAGCAATAGATTCAGTGGTACACGACAAATTACTCCTAAAACTAAAATCTTATGGTTTCTCTGGAAACTGCATAACTGAATAGAAGCATTCCTTTCAAACAGACAACAAATGGTCAAAATTAAGAGCATCCTGTCAAATTCTGTACCTGTCAACAGTGGTGTCCCCCAAGGCAGTGTTCTAGGACCAACTCTCTTCATGCTCTACATAAATGACCTCTGTGATCATATTAAGAGCAACTACGTTCTCTTTGCTGATGATGTAAAGCTATTCAACACCACAGACAATTCTGCTACCCTTCAAAAAACCTCGACTATGTATCAGAATGGTCAAACAAATGGCAACTTCAAATCTCAACAAATAAATGCTCTGTCTTACATATTGGCAAAAAATAAAACAACAGAAAATAAAATACAAGTCAAGACCTTGTTGATGATCCAAACTCTGTCAAGGACCTTGGAGTGCTCATCTCTAATGATCTAAGTGCTAGAGCCCACTGTAACTAGATAGCAAAAAAGGCATTAAGAGTTGTTAACCTAATCCTACTTAGCTTTTTCTCTGGTAATATCACACTACTAAATAGAGCATACAAAACATTTGCTAGACCAATACTTGAATACAGCTCATTAGTCTGGAACCCACATTATGTGTCTGATATTAACACAGTTGAGAAAGTCCAGAAATATTTCACAAGAAGAGTTCTCCACTCCTCTACTTGTAGCAGAATACCTTATGCCACCAGACTTGAAATTCTAGATCTAGATAACCTAGAACTACACCGCCTTTGGTCCAATCTAAATATGGTATATAAAATCATACATTGCAATGTCCTACCTGTCAATGAATAATTCAGCTTTGAACATAACAATACAAGAGCACACAATAGATACAAACTCAAATTAACCGCACCAAACTTGATTGCAGGAAATATGACTTCAGCAACAGAGTGGTCAATGTCTGGAATAGTCTACCTGACTCTGTGGTTTCTTCCCCAAACCCAAAAACTTTAACCTTAGACTGTCTACTATTGACCTCATCCCTTTCCTAAGATGTTTGTAGGGGGCGTGCATAAGCGCACCAACGTGCCAACCATCCCTGTCCTATTGTTTCTTTTTATTTTTCTTATATGTATCTATTTCATGTATTTATAACTATGTTTATATTTATACCTGTTATCTTATAATCACTTGACAAATAAATAAAAATAAAATTACAATATTATATACAATATTTTAGAAGTTTGTCTGTTAAAATCATAAAGCAACCAGATTTTTAAAGAGAGGGCTTTGTCTTGTGTAGTCAATTAACACTTTGCTTGAAAGGGAGGCATATTGCAAAAAAACCTTTTTCTATGGCAGATCATAATGTCGAAAGAGGTATGTCACAGAAGAAACAATCCTTTAGATAGGCCATGAGCCACTTACAATTTTAATGATTAACATCAACATTTTAAATTATGCCTAGAAATAAATTAGCAACCAGTGTGGATTTCTGAAATGGCAATTTTGTGCACTAATTAGCAACCTAGCTGTCACATTTTCCATCAGTTGAAGCTTTTGGATATTTTTCAAATAAAGGGTGTTGCAAGTCAAGTCATGTTGCAACCATAGCATGGATAATACATCCGCACACACAGACACACAGATACTATCTAATAATCTATTTATTACTGTGCAGACTTTTGAGGAGTGTGTATGTTCTGATCAATATTTGTGGATTTACCTATTCAAACAAAATGGCTGTACAGCAGAAACATCACACTGAAAGCTAATTTCCATAGGAAAGGAAGAAAGCAAAAGGTACCTAGCAGTTAACACCACCAAGTAAAACAAAGAGATATAGGAGAAATTCTGCACTGCTGGAACTTTCCAAGTCTTTGCAGATGAAACAGTTTTTAGATGTTTGGGGTGAGGAACAGACCCTGCAAAATGAGAAACATGTCTCTATAATCTTGAGAATCCTATGTGGTGTTTTTATTTATACTGACCATCTGCACTAGTACATAAGCATTTTACTTGAAACTTATCAGGTGTATGTAGCCCCAGATGTTTCTAAGAGATTCACATACTAATGGGAATTGAACTAATGACTCTTACATTTTAGATGTACAGAAATATGGAGATGGCAATGAAGGAAATATGTGACAACTTTTAGGAAAACATGAAATTTGATCCTTGAATATTGGACAAGGAAGTTGTGATTGCCTTGATGTTATTTTCTCTTTTGTATAAGAGAGAGGGGAAGAAACAATGTCATACTTTCACAATTCTGTTGTGGTTTATATTAATTAAGTAAAAATCTAGTATTTCTTGTGATGGCTGCTTCCTGCTCTACCTCAAAGTGCTTATTAGGAAACCTTACACAATGCATTAGCTTAGGAGCTATCCAGCTTCTGGTGCTGAACAACACTGAAGAGTAATATTATACAGGGACAATTTTTAGAGTAGCATATTCAATCCATCTTCCTTTTCATTAGAGACAAAAATATATAATTTCCTTGTTTAACAAAGTTTTACCTGACACCCAGACCTGCAAAAATAAACATGTAGACCTACAAGCAATATCTAGAAGAGTAAGAGTGAGGAAGATGTGATCTTCCAGCTTTTTATCTGCCCTTAACCAATGGCCATGCTCGCAAGGAATGATAAGAGTTCAATGTTTTCTGAAAGACCACAAATTCCCCATTCAAGACTTGGAATATTGTTACTCTTGGGAATAAACAGTCAACCATTCAAAGATGGTTAGCTTTTTATCAAATCCACCAGGACGATTAAAAACAGTACTGCACTAATTATATAGGAACATGACATCATAAAAAACATGGAATTGAAAGGAATCTCTTAGCGGGAATCTCTCTCCCTGACACTCTAAGATGATACAGAAAAGCTTTCAGAATAACATAAATAGAACAAGTTTTAACCTCCTTCTGTCTGAAATTTGAAACTGAAGAGTAGTTCAATTGAAGAGTATTGTACGCTTCAATTATTTTCTGCTTGCTAAAACTATCAAGTTCCCTTACTCCCTCTTTATAAAACAGTCTCCAGTTCATTCTACCTTCACTGTCTTTCTTTGTGCCTGATCCAATTTTTGTATTTTTTTTAAAATGGTCCCTTAAATCAGTGGTCATCAACTGGTGGGCCATGGAACACTGGTGGTCTGCAAGAAAATTTTGGTCTGCAGAGAAATGTCCCCCCAAAGCAATTAATCCAGGCTGCGCTGGAACACAAAGCTGTGCCACCCACATGGTCTGCCCATCTGGTGGGCCCCACCCTTCGACTGAGTGAAAACCTTGAGTAGAGCCACGTGAGCTGGAACTGGAAGGTAAGACGAACAGCGGGGGAGGGAAATCTGCCCTGGATGGCTTGCTGATGTTGGGAAAGTTAGTCCCATATTCCAGAGCTACAGTAGTCACAGGACTGGTCCTTTGGTCATCCCAGAGCAGCTCCTCCTCCACCCTGGTGCATCAGCCTCCATGGACTGGAAGAGCTGCTCCGGGATGACCAAAGGGCCAGTCCTGTGACTAATCTAGCTCTGGAATATGGGACCTGCTTGTTGTGGGGTTGGAAATCTCCTCGCCAGCCAGGATAGGTAATGGTATTGTTGCAGCAAGAGGGAGCATATAGCAAAACCACCACATCTCTGTTCCAAGCTGTGGGTTGCACCCAAATTCCCTGCTGGGAAGACGTGGCTTGGGGACAAAGGGGCTTTGTTCTGCGTGAGCAAGAGAGTTGGCAGGGCACTGCTCAAACTGGTGTCTGGGACTCAAAGGCCCTCTCCTCCAGCATTGGAAGGGGCGCCGCTTCCTATCCTGCCCCCTTTTGGGTAAGCCCAGCTGGGTGCCACATGTTGGGTCTGGCAACGGAAAGGGAAATGATGTGCCCTCCTCCACTTCCTGCAGGGCCTGCTGGCAAAGCACCCCTCTCATGCACCCACCACTGCAGTTGGGTGTGTGAAGGGAACACACTCCACATGGGGGAGGGAGACACGCTCCGTGCCCATTGTACTGAACCAAAGGGCACTGGTGGGAAGGGGAGCAGCTGCAGCTGGCTGGTAAAGTAGTGATGGACTGACACATGCAGGAAAGGGAGTGTGTGGGAGATGGAAGCGTCAGAACCCTTCCTGGCTCTTCCCTGAAATGCCTCACACCAGCTGAATCCCCTGCCCTGATTGCTGCTGCTGCTTCCCATCTTGCTTGGAATACTTGCGGCGGCACTTTGGACAGTGGGGGATGGGCTAGCAAGGCTTCTCAGAATTCTTGCTGGGTCTTCCCCAAAGTGCCTCACACCAGCTGAATTCCCTACCCTAAATACCGCCACCACCACTCCCCACCTTGGACAGGACATCTCCCAGGGACAAGAGCTTGCCCAAACTCTGCAAAATCATCTCTCTCCCTCTCCCTTTCTCTTTCTCAGCACTCATGGAGAGAAGCAGCTGGAGTCACTCTCAAGAGCCCAATCAAAGTTTCCTGTGCTGCTTCTGCGAGCGCTCCTTGAGAGAGAGACAATTTTGCCGATAGCTTGGCCAAACTCCTCTGGGAATCAAAGCGCTGAAGTGCAAGTGGCACAGGAAACTTCAGCCGGGCTCCTCGAGCAAAGGTGGTCCATGGGATTTAAAATTATGAGTTTGGTGGTCCTTGAGGTCCAAAAGATTGGCGACCCTGCCTTAAACTAATCACAGTAAATGAAGGAGCTTAATTTAGAAAACAGTGGGACTATTTTTTCCTGTGACTTGCTAAAATTGCATTGGGCTTGTTGACAGTCATATCCTACAGCCGACTTATATTCAGCTTATGACCAAACATATTTCCAAGATCCTTCTTTGGATAACTATCCAAAGAAGGAGAAAATTCAAACATGAGTGTTGTAACACTCTTTCCACTGTTGTTCCCTAGCAGTCAATACTTAAGCTATACTGCCTATGACTCAAAATTTCCTATACAATCGAAACTTCCGGTTTGCGTGGCTTCGGGGCAGCAGGAATTCGCGACAGCTCGCGATTCCTGCTGGCTAGCTGTCGAGGTACCCCCGATCCAGATGGGTCAGGGGGTTAAGGCTGCCCTGTAGGGACAGCTGAAGATAGAGGGGAGCCGGTTAGGGAGGTGGGGGCATCGCAGACCCCCCCCTTCTCCGGGAAAACCCCTTTTTCCCAAGGCGGTGGAGCGGCGGTCAGCAATGGCCGCCACGAAGAAGCTAGCAACCGGGTAAGAACTGTGCTGGAGGAAGTGTGAAAAGTGAAAGTTCTGTCTGAGCCGGGTCAAGTAACAACTTTTAAATTGCCTGGAATTGAGCTGCTTGTTGCTGGAGGATACATTGTTTCCCTAAGAAGATCGAAAGCTGCGGAGAAGCTGTTAAAGGGAACTTTCTTTTTTTTTATTTTTTTTACTCTCCCATCCCACGGAAAAAGCAGAAATATTTGGATATATTAGACATTGAAAGTGGATTGCTTTGAAAGTTAAGCTAAGATACAAAGGGATTTTTGGACATTGAAAAATTTAAGAAATTGGAAAATTTTTGTTGGAGGTATGGATTTTTGATTATTTAAAATTGTTATTGCAAGTGGGAAGGGAGAAAAAAAATTGGAGCAGAAACTGAAAAAGGAGGAGACTGTCTAGAATGTCTTGGTGGATCCCAAAAGAAGATATATGGTAATTGGACCTCTTTGATTAAAAATTAATTTAGAAAGAGAAAGAGAAGAAGGAAGAAAAGTATTAACTTTTGGAACTTTTTTCTTTTTTTCTTTTTTTTAATTGCTTTTGATTGTCCTGGATTAAAAATACTTGTGGTTGTTTTGGAAAAAGTTTTCCCTTTTCATAATGGCATTGTCTGTGGATGAACTAGAGAATGACTATCAAAAATATAAAAAAGAAGATACTTTGGGCGCTTTGTTCCAATTCTTAGAAATGGCGTTATGTTCTGTTGAAAAGTTGATTATGCAGCAGAAGGACTGGGACAAGGAGGAAGAGGAAGAAGAAGCCATCTTTGAACAATGGGTTCCTTCCGGAGAGGAGGAGAAAAAGGATAAGAAAAAGGGGTTTTTAAGAATCATAAAAACAACCAAAAGAGAGAAAAATGAGCGAAAAGATGGAGGCAAGGTTAGAAAGCAAAGGAAAAGGAGCAAGAAAAGCGAAGAGAAAAAGCAAAGGGGTAGAAAGGGCAAGGAGAAGAATAAGCAAGAGAGAAAAGGGGGGAGGAGAAGCCTTAATGGGGGGAAGCAAGATTTAAAGAAAAAAAGTTTATTTAGAGACAATGGGTGAATTTAATTTAGATTAAAAGAGGGATTCTGGAGGGTATATAAGAGTGTGTTTTTAATATGTATATTTAGAATAAAAAATTTATTATGTAATTTTAGAACCTTTTAAACAGAATCCCAAGAAAGATTTATATGTAGTATTTTTAAGTTAGGTAATGAGTTATAGATGTAACTCCAATTGTTGTACAGGAGAAGTATAGTAAAAGAAAAAAGATGAATGGATGTTTGGAAATAGAACAGACAAAGAATGTTGTTGAAAATGGTAATAATGGAAGGATATATATGCTTTTCTTTTGATTTTGTATATTGATAAAAGGCAATAAAATTTTAATTGATAAATAATTTGGATGGAAAAGAGAAGTAGGGACAAGATATGAAGTTAATATTATATGAAATATTAATATTATAATCTGGAAATGTTATGTTTTATTGGTCTATCATTATTTTTTTTTTTTTTTTTTTAGAAAAGAATTTATAAGCTGTTATGCCTTGATTTTGTGTGCATTGTTTTTAGAAAACTGATAAAAATGGTTTTTATATACATATATAAAAAAGAAAATGATAATAAGATATGGAAGGAGATTTAGGTTGAATATGATGTTTGAATTTGTGTCTGTGTAAAGAGTTTTAACCCGGGAACAGACAACCTTCAGAAAAGATCTTTTAGTTTTGTCTATGTTTTGTGTTTGTATGTTTGTGTATTATGTTTATGATAAAACTAACAAAATATGTTTTTTATTAAAAAAAAAAGGAAAAAAGAATCAATAAAACCTTGGAGGAATGTTAGATGAGAATAATTTAAACAAGCCAGAAAGAAAAAAAATATGATTACTATAAAATGGATAAATATGGAAGAGAAATGAAATTGAATAGGAGTAAAGAGAAATAATGAGAAATTTGATGAAAGATATTTGTGTGTCCATATGGGGATGGGATAAATTGGAATTATGCTGTATAAAAATATTGTTTTGTTTGACTTGTAGGATTTACAATATTAAGAGGTTTTATGTGTTTATGTATTTACTGGTTAATGATGTGTTGTTTTATCTTTAAAATCAATAAAAACTTGTTTCAAAAAAAAAAAATTTCCTATACAATCATCACTATTACTAGAGATTGATAGCTGTATCCTATTTAGCCCCACTTTAAAATCATGGGGGGTGGGAGGAAATTACTTCATCTGCTCTTTTGAAAGTCAAATGTGACTCTGTTGGACTTTTTCAGTAGCCGTCCATTACATGTTGAATGTAACAGACTATAGTCACCTCTAAATTTTTACAATTAGGTATCTTGGAGAAGAAGCCTAGCTGGTCCAAGATCATTTCCTTCACTATAGAAAATGTTACATCATTGTCATAACTGGAACCTTGGTCTATGTTTCTTTTGCAACTGATTCTGAGCTAAATTTGCCATGTATAAGTTGAAATTATCTTTCTGCTAGGTTTGTGTTTGCAACTCCCACCAAGAAAGTCAGGTATATATATTATGGTAGAAGCATTGGATTTATATCTTGCTTTTCATCCAAGTCAAGGTGATTTACACAGGACTTCCTTCTAGTTTTCCACAGAACAACAGCTCTGTGATATAGCTGGACTGAAAAAAAATGATTGGCCCAAAGTCACCTAGCAATTTCTGCATCTCAGCTTGGTTTGCAAACAATGTGCTCATTGCCCACCCAGACACAAGAGCATCTATCTTGTACTTGTAGGCACAAATATACACTGTTTGTGCTACTTTACATTTCCATATCCCTTCAAGTTTGCTTCAAGGTATAAAGGAGCAATGAAATTCCTACTGAAAACATTTTATGTTAAGCACCAAATAGTTAATATATGTATGTAAGAGTATTCTGCTATCATATTTTTCAATGTTTAGAACATCTGCACTCTATTATGGGAAGATTTCTTATACACTTATATCACTAGTTATGTGATTTTCAATTTTTTTAGTTGTTTTCGATATGCCATTAATAATTCTGTATTTTTAACAAAGTAATCATAACAGCAATTTAAAAAATTATAGGTGATATAAAAAAGAATAATTACTTGGGGGTAGGGATACCTTACCTCCTTTTTGAGCCAGAGTTCCATTATTCCATCTGCAGATGTTTTTACAATCTATGACCTTTCCCTAGTACTGATTTATGACATTTAGATGACTATAGAAGATGCTTTGATTCATTAGTGGAAATGCTGCCCTAAAGTGCATGTCAACTAGTATCTGGAATAATTTTGTTATGGTTCTTTCTTTCCTGTCATTGCTTTCACTCCCAGCAGCAGACCTTATCACTGTAGTGTAGACCATGAACAATGTATGAGCTGATCACACTTCTGATCATATTCCTCCTGCTGGTGGACGAACAAAAGAACCAACACCTAACCACCCCCACCCAGCAATAGCCAGTTTTGTTGGCACAACCAGCTTAGATGAGAAGACACGTAAATATATTAAAGTATTAGTTCATGTATTCATGTATTAGAAAAGTGAGAGTATACATCTACAATGGATTATAATGCGGAGAATACTGAGGCCCAAAGGCAGGAAAATATATCCAGGTATGCGGAAATAAACCATTTGTATGATCTGCAAAAATCTAACACTTTTGTTGGATAATTATATTCATTATCTTCCCTGACAAAACTCTACTCAGGTGAAAATAAATTTGTTCAACTGGTGAAAAGACACATCACAAAATTTTGGATGCACAAGACAAATTCTATGTATGGTACTTTTCTAAATGAGGAATGCAGTTTTCCTTTGGCCCTAAGTTTCTGTCCCAAGTATTCTGTAATTCTCCATATTCTTCCAGCCACGTTAATCCATCCCACTACTGACTGGTTATTATTAATGTATGTAACTAATTGCTTCACAGCCATCTTAAAGGCACCCAGCCAAACTTGGGTGCAACATCTTCTTGAGAAATATCAGCATTATTTGCAATGGTCAGGCATCAAAAATCCTCCATCAGAGATATAATTACTATAGAATAGATTGAATCAGTGTCTTTGAATGCCCATGAATGAAGTACGATAGACACCACACTGCTACCTATTGATTCTCCAATAGACCGTGTTGTAAACATATCAATTCAGTTTGTCTCCAGAACTAGAGATCAATAAAGCACATAAGGCAGCAAAATATGTTATCAGTTACAAATGTATATACAATTTGTCTTTAGGGCTATTTTTAGTAGGGAAATATTGAATTATCTAGCCTAGTCAAGAATCAGGAGTGGACATGCTCCTGTTGGCAGGAGCCTACAGTCAACATTTTTAGGGAGCCTGTGTGTATGGGTATAAACAGGGAGGAGGTAAGAGCTGTTTAATTCTTCTGGAAAAGATTTTTCCTCCCTAGATTTTACAGGGATTTTTTAAAAAGCATATTAAGCCTATTTTTAGGGGTCTATCTATTCCATTTTTGTGCCTCAAAAATGACCAAAAAATGCTGATTTTCAGTAACTGTGATCAGAGAAGAGTATGAAAGGAACCAAAGAGTGTTATGAGAAGGCAAAAAGCCCTCAAATCACAGAAAATCCAGCCATTATGGTTACCAGTTATTTCTAGTCCTCTATCATATCTATATGCATGGTTTAACAATGCAATTCTATGCAAACTCAGAAGTAAACAAAAGACACTGGCTTTAAAACCTGAAACCAAATATGCGTGATCAATTTGGTCAGGATTTTACAACTTTTGAGGATCAGAGATACATCTGGAATTTTGAGGGTGTTTTGCTTGAGACTCATTTATGGAAGGCCTGTTTAATCCTAACCTGGCTTTCATGGTAGGCAATTAGTATGGGTGTAGATGTTAGGCATACTTTATTCAGATTAGATGACAAGCCTCTCTGAGACACACAGAGGTGATATAATTGTCCTATTGGGAGGTTTCATGTCACTCATCTCTTATAGTGATTCTAAGAGCTAGAAAAGGCTATCAGAGCAACACTAACTGTGATGTGAACCAATGTAGATGCTTTGCTTTTAGAAAGGATAGAGGAGCATTTTCAAATATACTCTGCACAAAAGTTTCTTGCAATAAAAATCCTTTGAAGATGTATATTGTCCTAAAAGCCAGTCATAAAACATTAATCACAACTATACAACTATACTTAGCTGCAAAGTGCTCTTTATCATGCTAGTAGGATTTTTGCGTAGCCCAAAATCATTATTGCAAATACTTATATTGCTAGAGATTGGTGCTATGCCTTGCACCGTGTCAGCTTGCTAGTTTTTTAAAAAAATGAAATTAATCTTTAAAAAAAAGATGATTGACAACAAAGGAGGTATCTCACAATAAATAAGTGCTTCATAAAAAAGGAATATCATACTATCAGCTAATCAGCTTCTTAAATATAATTAATACAATTTATCCTAAAAAACTGTTTGAGAAATATTATGATTGCATAGAAGACAATAATGTTATAGCAGAAGAACTGGCAGGATTTAGAATAGGAAGATCTACAGACAAGGCATTGATATTGTAATTCTTAATACAGAAATATCGTTGTGGATCTAAAAAACACCCCATATGCAGCTTTTATAAATCTTAGACTTGCCTCTCTTTCAATATCTAGAGGGATATTATGGAAAAAACTGCTAGTTACCAATATTGATAAAACATTCAACAGCTAATATATAAATGTTATTTGAGAGCTAGGTATGGTTCCCAAGGGTAAATAACAGATTTGATTAGAACCAGGAGTGAAGTAAGGTTGAATTCTTCCTCCGTTATTTTTCACCTTTTAAAAATAAGGACAAGTACAATACCTTAATTTAAAAAATAGCTACCTAAACTGGTTAACAGATATATTCCAGTGGTCTTGTCTGGTGATGACATTGTTATTCTTTTTCTTTATAGAAATGAAAGCAATTCTAAAATTCTTGGCTCAGTAATCTCTTTCTGTTTATCTGGTCCATACTTCCTGGATGGCTTCAAAGAGGAGTATTATATTTCTTTTTTTCTAGGGTTGGGCATTACAATCCAACTGCTTTTAGCCATTTGTGTCAAAAATAATGACATAGTTATTGTATAGTACAAGTCAGGGGTTCACCCTCTTGCAGCAGAGATGGTACAATCTAACTTTGTAAAGAGCAATTATGCAAGTTTCTGAATGGGTGCCCTGATGTCCTGGCCTCCCTTTGGCTGTTCTTGAAAACCGATACAGGAAGATTCCTTACCTGGGAAGACAATGTCCTTATGAACAGCAGAGCATGTGTTTCTCCAATGCCTGCATTACAGAGATATTTATACTAGCTTCACTTCACCATTATAGGGTTCACAGGACAAATCTACACTTCCTTGCTGCTTTCAGGTTCTGTGAATTGACACTTGAAATTCATAGTATGATGTCCTGGGCATAAACTACACTTAATCAGCCCTTAGTTTGCCACACTAGAATCTCTGTAATCTGATATAATCTTCCACATATTTTATGCTCTCGTATACCCACCTAGTACTCCTATTGCTCTTTTTAGCTTAAGACTCATTTTTATATATTCTTTAATATAAACTTGTATTTTCTAGCTTTTGATACTTTTTATCTTTAGACTCTTATATATGTTCTATGTCTTCCTGGTCTCCAAAAAATAACATTACCTAATTGAAGAGACCCAGATCAGTAGCTAGAACATATCGGTTGTGTTATGTATTAAAATGGACTACTCGAAATCCCTGCGCCTTGATTGGCTAAGGCGCAGGGATTTCTGATTGGCCAGGCAAGCCGCGCCGATTGGCCCGATTGAAGTCTCCCGCGATTGGTTCAAACCAAGAGCGGGAGACTTGAATCGCTGCCATTGGCCGCGGCTGCTGCGGCAAAAGGTATAAAAGCCGGAGGCTTTTTGCCTTTTGCCGGTTCGGTTCAATGATTGAAATAAAGAGCTGTTAATGACAAGTCACCGACTCAGAACCTTTTTTCGCGGACACGACACTGGCGACGAGGGTGGGATCTCGCCCCTGAACCGAACCCCGTGTCCATAAACGAACTAGCGACAACATAATGGCGAAAATAGCACCGCCCGCCCCCTTCAACCCTGCCGCCGAAGACTGGGAATCATACTCAGACAGATTCCGTATGTACCTAGAATGCGCCGGCATGAAGGACGCCCCGGGCCCGCTAAAGCGCGCCGTCTTCCTGACGCATTGTGGACCAGAGGTTTTCCAGATGGCCAAGGCATTGGCCAAACCGGCAGACGCGACTGCCATGGATTGGGATGTCCTCGAACCCATATTGAGGCGCCATTGGGCAAAAACATGAAAGATAAATGATTGACCCCACATATAGCTGGCCCCTACACTACTTAGTTCTTTATAGTTATTAGCTGCACCTTGTATCATGTGTGGGAGCACACTGGTAATCAATGCTGTTTAATAGGAAAGAGAAGAAATTCTGGAAAGTAAAAAAGAAAGTGCTGCCTTTAACTTTGGTTTGATCAATCAATAGTATACCAAAATTCCAACAAATATTAACCACTCTTGTGGATGTATTTCTGAATAGACACCTTACATTCAAAGGTACACCCACAAGACTGGTTAATCATTTGTTGGCTGTATATTCAGAGTGTACTCACACAATTAAGTCACCCTTGAGGGTCCCAACTAATCCTTTTAGAAATAAATTCCCCTGGTTTCAATGAACTTTGAAAATATTCTGGCTTTAATGTGAAAATCCCCGTTCATTTGTCCTTGTTGTACAATGGATGATATTTTCCAAAATTTACCCTTCCAGGTAATTTGTCCAGCCGTCACTTAAATGTCCCTGAATAGAAAAATTGATCTAATTAGATCAATTAGATCAATTGGAGATTTCAAGTTCACATAGCACTTCCTTCTACAGGTAGTTCACGACTTCCAACAGTTGGTTTAGTGACCATTCAAAGTTATAACAGCACTGAAAAATGTGACTTAGGCCCGTTTTTCACCCTTACGACCTTTGCAGCATTTTGATCATGTGATCATGATCAAAATCCAGATGCTTGGCATAAATTGGACCGTTGCGGTGTCCTGGGGTTATGTGATCACCTTCTGACAAGCAGAGTCAACGCGGAAGCCAGATTCACTTAAGAACTGGATAACTTTATCAAGCTGGTGATTCCCTTAACAATTGTGGCAAGAAAAAGGGAATCGCAAAACTCACTGAACAAATGTCTCACTTATCAACAGAAATTTTGAGCTCGATTGGGGTCATAAGTTGAGGACTAACTGTACCCTGTGACTGGACATAACTGGAAAAAAGAAGCGCAAGACCATTCTCCTGCCGTATTTATTAACACGGGTGTAATATAACGTTGCTGAACCCAAAAGCTCTAGAATACTGCAGAAAAAACAATTACTACCCACCTGCCTTCAATTGAGGGCCTGTATACTGCATGAGTCAAACAGAGGGCTGTGAAAATATTTACAGATCCCTCACATGCTAGAGATAAACTGCTTCAACTCCTACCCTCAAAAAGACGCTATATAGCACTGCACATCAGAACTAGACACAAGAACGGTTTTCCCCCTCCCCCGAAAGCCATCACTCTGCTAAACAAATAATTTCCTCAACACTGTCCAACTATTTACAAAGTCTGCACTACTATTACTATTCACTTCTCATCACTCCTTATCACCCATCCTCTCCTACTTGTGACTGTAACCTTGTTGCTTATATCCTAATGATTCTTATTGACTGTTTCCTAGTATGACTTGATTGCTTATTTGTACCCTATGACTATCATTAAGCATTGTAGGTTATGATTCTTGACGAATGTATCTTTCTTTTTGTACATTGAAAGCACATGCACCAAGACAAATTCCCTATGTGTCACCCACACTTGGCCAATGAAGAATTCTGTTCTATTCCATAGCGACGCCTCATCCTCCACCTGCTGCCTCCCTTCCTCTTCTCTGCGCCAAGACCATAAAGGCCTGCCCAGGAGCGGAGGAAAAAATCCCCGTTGCCTCCGGTGCAAGAAATCTGGCTCTCGCACATGCTCCAAGAGAAGGCCGGGCATGTGCAGTAGCCTTGCAGAGAGGCTGCTCGGGGATCATTCCCAGCGCCCGCCTCAAACCTCGCCCTCTCCGCTTGCATCCAGGTGTGAGTGGCGCCACATAGCCGCCATCGGGGCGGAGGGAAAGTGGCGTTTCCGGGTGTCCCTTCGCAAGACGCCCCGCGGGCCCGAGAGCCAAAATGAGCGGCTCCGAGGAAGAGAGGCAGCTGGAGCTAATCAGCAGCCTGAAAGAACAAGGTAAGGCTCCAAAGCCGCCGGGCTTAGTTTAAAAACAGCCGTGGTCCGGCAGCCCCCAGCCAGGCTTGCGAGCGGCGCGCTTTCACATCTCCTCTCGCGCCTGCCCTCCTTTACGGGGGCGGCTCAGAAAAGCGGGGAAAAAGGACGCCAAGGCGCTTTCTGTAGGCAAACGGGTGCCTTCACCTCGGAACGGCCTGTAGCGTCTGAAACGAACGTCAGAATCCGAGCAGCCGTGACTGGTGACCGGCCTCTCGGGGTGGGGAGGGTCACGTCGGAGGCAGCAGACTTGTGGATCCCATCTCAAGACGGCTGTCCGGTAACCGCCCTGCGCGGAGATCCGCTGAGTCCAGATTTCTTACCCCTCTCTCGATTTTCTTTTCTTGTGCCTTCATTGCGCGCTCTCTTCTTCTCTTGTCTGTCCCGGAGGGCCCGCAGGAAAATGTTTCAGTCCACCCACTTTCCTTTCGGAACGATTTAACCGAGCCTTAATTTACTTACTGAATCAAGACTTACTTATCAGTATTTTTGTTGTTATGCCAGCTGGCCTGTTAGTAATAATAGATTCTCTCCTTTGGGTGGATTTTGAAACTAAGGGAGGGGATGAAATCCTATAGCATCTAACAACACCTTCTCACTTAACCTGCAAAGATGTTTTCCCTCTTTCATTTACAAGAGTTGTAAAACCCTTCACAACTGAACAAAAAATGGCCAGGGAAATTACTTACAAACAAAAAAGAGAACTGAATGTGTTTTAAGACTTTGCTTCAAAATTTAACACTTCAATAGATAACACATTCCTGGATAGGAAATGAAATTTAACTCAAAATTTAGTGTTTAGCAGATTTTAATCTTGAGCAATCTGGCCTTTGATACTTTGTACTACAACTCTGGATATATAGTATCCTAACTTGTGAGGTTAGGGAACAGGCAGATGCTTCAAGGAGGTCAGGTGTATGCAGTGCTCACTCTGACAAAATGGTGTGACTGCAGACCAGCTGATCTTATCTTCTACCTCAGGTTGTTTGTGAGAATAAGCACTGGAAAGGAATGGGGAGAAGCTATGTTCTCCTTAGAAAAGGAAGTATTAATGAGATAAACTCACCAGTACAATTTTAGCATTCTTTCTGATTCCTTGCTGTTTTGTGAAAGTTAAGATCATTTTAGGCAACTCTTCAAGGTAGTAGTAATTCTGTGAGTTTCAGTTAGCCTACTCTGACTTGATGCCATGTTGTTTCGTCCTGTTATGGCACTTAACAGAAACAAAATTAATTCAAACAAATATAGACAAATAAACCAAGGATGGAAACTATTTTTGGCCTAAAATCTTAATCCTAGACCAATGACATGCATCCAAAGCAATTTTTTAAACTGAGGTTTTACACCATCTCTCACTCATTCATGAAGCCTTCCAACATCCAGATTCTCAGCTGATCCTATGCAAATCTGCAGGTAGAAGGAACAATTCCTTTCCCAACAGTGCAGTGGGCTGTCTTTTTAGGGCTGAAAAGATTGGATATGAAACTTTTCTGTTTTGTTAGCGCTGAAAGAGGGGTGTCTCTTCAGACCTCGAGCAGGGGGAAAGGCATAAGTACAGGAGAAGAGAAAAGACAGTTCTTCCTTTGCTGTAAAAAGTTGTGAAAAAGTTAATGTTCAATGCCTTGAATTGAACTGTGATCTTTTGCAGGCAAACTAATTGTTCTTATAACCTACAATGGGTTCTTAACTTGAAATTTGCAGAACAGAACAGGTGTGGCCAAGCATAAAACTTAATTTATCAGTAAACAAGGAAAAACACTAAGCTGCACCTACCCATCATTTTCTTTTTAAGAATTTTTGATGTGATAAGGCCTAGAAACATTCTTTAATTGGGTGCTTTGCTTTCAGCCTGCTAGCTTTACATTCAGCATTCAGAATCAGTTGAGATGCTGTACCTTCACCAAACTTTTTTAAGTGAAATTTCTGGGAATTTTGGGATTTCTATGCAGATTTTGTTCATGGGTGGAGTTTTACATCAAGATCTGTAATCAAATAATATTTTCAGTTATTAATAACCTAAGCATAATCTAACACAATCTAATACAAGAAGTTGTGCTTTGAAAGGTTTACAAAGATGAGCTTTTTATTGTGATAAAGTAATGAATTAAGTAGAATAAAAAACATAAGTAGAAGAAAAACTCAAGTCAGTTAAATATCTTCTCAAAGAAACTCATTAAAGTTACAGGGAGTCCTTGGTTTATGACCACAATTGAACCCAAAATTTCTTAAGTGAGATGTTTGTTGAGCGAATTTTGCCCCATTTTATGTCCTCTCTTACACAATTATTAAGTGAATCACTGTAGTTAGTGACACAGTTGTTAAGCGTATCTGGCTTCCCATTGACTTTGCTTGTTCAGAAGGTGACAAAAGATGAATATCCTGGGACATTGCAACCTTCATGTATATGAGTCAGTTGTCAAATGTCTGAATTTTAATCATGTAAACATGGGGATGCTGCAACAGTCGTAAATATGAAAGGTGGTCATAAGTCACTTTTTCTGTGCTGTTGTAACTTTGAACGGTCACTAAACAGACTGTTATAAGTCAAGGACTACTCTTACTGATCCAGCCTTACCCATAGTGAACATTCAGCCTGAATATATGTAGCCCAAAGGTAGGAAAATGTGTGGCCCCAATCAGGAATGGAATGGTGGGATATACTGTACATAGCAACAGAGTGTTCAACGTCTGGAATACTCTACCTGACTCTGTAGTTTCTTCCCCAAACCCCAAAAACGTTAACCTCAGACTGACTACTATTGACCTCACCCCTTACCTAAGAGGTCTGTAGGGGGCGTGCATAAGCGCACCAATCGTGCCTACCGTCCCTGTCCTATTGTTTCTTTTTATTTTCCTTAAATGTATCCATTTCATGTATTCATAACTATATTTATACTTATACCTATTATCTTGTAAGCAATTGACAAATCAAATAAATAAAAATAAACATAGCTGTGTATATCCCATCAAAATGTCCTTCCATTCCTGATTTCTGAAACATTATGTATTATATTTTTAATTTAATAAGAATAAAAATAAGAGAAGCCATTAAAATATACATAAAATTAGTGCAAGTTTTAAAAGAAAAAATGGTTATTGAATTCTAACCAACATATACATTAAGAGTTATCTTGCATTGCTCTTGGTAAAGGATCAAGGCCAGTTTAATAAATAGATATTAAACTATAAAGCCCATTTGCTTCTGTTCCCACCAAGTAAATTTACTTTGGAGAAGGAAATTGGAGGAATAGCTAGGAGAAGTATCTTATCAGCGACAAAACTTTATTTATGGAACTTTTTTGCAACGGAAGAATGGTAGTGTCCCATACTGGCTTCTGACATATCTCAACATGTATCTATTTACCCATACGTGTATAAGATGATCAGTGGTTCTAGGGCAGTGGTGGTGAATCTTTTAAGCACCGAGTGCTGAAATGGGAGTGTCTGCGTGCACTGAAAACTGGAAGAGCAGCTCCCTGGCATGCACGGATGGAAGCACCGAAACCGGAAGCTCAGCTTCCCATGTGCATGTGTACACCGGCCACCTGGTCTTCCAGTTTCTAATGCACCTGCTTCTGTGAAGACCAGTTGGCCTGGTGCATGCTCACCAGGGAGCTGCTTTTCCAATTTCTGGTGTTCCTGTGCATGCGAAGACCAGCTAGCTGGCACATATGGGGATGCTGCAATGGACGATGGCTGGTGTGCCCAGAGAGATGGCTCTGCATGCCACTTCTGACACACTTGCCATAGGTTTGCCATCACAGTTCTAGGCCAGCTTGCTTCCTACTTCACATGTTTTAAAATGAACATTAATTTAACATCATTAAATTGAATAAGATTGAATTTTATTCTTATTAAATCATTATACAAAAGCCACAACTTATGTTGTTGTGGACAATACTGTGACTTATATACATTCATAAGAGCATTATTGAGTGTTTACCTTGATAGAGATAACCATATCCTTCACCAAGGAAACAAATGGAAAATATGACTTAAGTACAAAACAAAAAGAAGACATGTGCAAAACACTAAGGCAGATACCTCTCAAATTCACCTGACCATAAGGAGTGGGGCGATAAAGAAAGTCAGACTTGCATGGTTTTATTACTATGGTCAAAATTAATAAAAGTAGTTTTCGCTGAGTAGAATTGATTTCTTGGTTTGGTTTATATAGTGGGACTGACACACAGTGTTTGTGTATGATATCCCCACGTGTCTGTTACTTTGAGACAATCTCAACTATAAGCCCATATTTATGATGCATTTTTAAAAGGATTGAGTAGATTTAATGGATGTGTTCCTGGTCATACAGGACAGAACACACAGATTTCAATTGGAAAGACTTGTTACCATCTTTATGATGATGTAATAAAATGTCATTTCAGCTCAGGTTACAAAGATCACTTCAGTTCCCAACCTCGCTGTCTCTTGAAAGATAACCAAAGCTGGAGGGGGGGGGGGAGAAAGGATTTCTAAATGAAAATATTTTATTGAAATTGGATGTTTAAATGAAAATTGAATTTAATATTTTTAAAGCATGTATAAAATGTGAATATACCTCAAATCTATTATCAAAACTGGGAATTGTTGCTGCTTTCATTTTGTATATGTTAACAGCAGTGTATGGAGGTAAAAGATAACATACCTGATCAGTCCTATTCTGTTGACATGGAATGAGCACAACACATACAATCAAGTCTTAGCCCACTCTAAAGTTGCAAAAGTGAATGAGGTCAATGAAGAAAGGAGAAGATGCACAGGAAGAAGGACCCCCCATAAATGTAAGAGAGAAGAGAGGGAAAGAACAGAAAGTGATATAAAATATAAAAGGAATGAAAGTTAAAAAGGAGGAATTTAAATTGCAAGCTTTTGCGGATGACTTGGTTTTTATTTTGGAAGACCCTCTAGAGACAGCTTTAAAACTATTGGAAAAGATAGAGATGTACGGTGAGATGGCTGGCCTGAAAATAAATAAAGACAAAACAAAGATTCTGACAAAGAACATGCTATTAAGACAAAGAGAAGAGTTGGCAAACCTATTGAAAATTCAAGTTATGAACAAAGTTAAATATTTGGGGATATATTTGACGTCAAGATGTATTACATTGAAAGAGAATAATTATATTAAACTTAAACAGCAGATAGCAACTGATTTGAAAAAATGGGAAAACTTACAGTTGTCATTGATAGGTAGAATTTCAACAATCAAGATGAACATTTTACCCAGAATTTTATATTTGTTCCAAACAATACCAATTAGGCTAGGTAAAGGATACTTTGAAGAATTAAATAAAATTGTGTTGAAATATATATGGCAAGCTAAGAAAGCGAGAATAAAATTAAAACTCTTACACGATGCTAGAATTAGAGGAGGATTTGGCCTACCTAATTGGGAGTTGTATTACCAAGCTGCAAACTTAATGTGGGCCAAAGAATGGATAACGTTAAGAAAGACTAGATTGTTGACATTAGAAGGACATGATTTATTATTGGGTTGGCATGCTTTTCTGTGGTATAAGGGAACTAAATCACAGGGCTATTTTAGAAGGCATTACATATGGGAATCGTTATGGTTGAATTGGGAGAAAATTAAGAAACAATGTTATTTGAAAATCCCAGTTTGGTTATCAACTATTGAAGCTTTTTCTTATCCTATAACATATAAGAAGGAACAAACAGTTAGATATGGGGAAATACTGGATGAAAAGGGTGAACTTAAAACGATGCAAAATTTAGAAGAACAAGGTATAAAGATGAATTGGTTTTCATATGCGCAAATACATTCAAGGTATCTTAAAGATTCTAAAACAGAAGGATTTTATGATAAATTGACTGACTTAGATAGGATTTTGACAGGTACTGATGAAAAAGTGATCAAAAAAGTTATTTGCTGGAAATTAAATTAGAGGAAGAACAGGTTAAAGAAACAATGATTGCTTGGGGGAAGAATTTTGGATATGGGATTGATTTAGAGAAATTGCAAAAATTATGGTCTCAAAATTATAAAATGACAATGTCAACAGCATATAAAGAAAATTTGTATAAGATGTTTTATAGGTGGCACTTTCCCCCAACAAGAATAGCAAGAATGTTCAAGAACAAATCTGAAAAGTGCTGGAAATGTCATCAGATACCTGGCTCATATTACCATATGTGGTGGACTTGTGAGGAAGCCAGGAAATACTGGACTAGAATTCGCATATGGTTGGAAAAAATGATAAAGAAACATAGATTTGAAACCAGAGATTTTTTTATTGGGAATCTTACCTGATACATATAATAAAAACTTAAAGTATTTGATTATAAATGTATTAACAGCGGCTAGGATTGTATTTGCTAAACATTGGAAGAGTGAGAAAATACCATCAGAGGAAGAAATTATTAAGAAAATATTGGATTGTGCTGAAATGAGTAAATTGACATTTGAAATTAGAGAACAAGAAGATAAACAATTTTATGAAGTTTGGGACCTTTTTTATCAATGTTAGATAATACAATATGATAATAGAATATTTAGAAACTTAGGAAATAATGAATATTTTTTTTTAATGTTTTGATAATATGCTTATAAAATTTTATTAAGATAGATTTGGTATGATTTTATGATTTGTTATAAATTAACTAAATTATAGTTATCTCGCTTAAGTATGAATTAATAAAATTATAGTCAAATGATTGTTTAATAATGATATTAGGATACATAATTGATGATTGATAATATGAGTTATTATGTAACATAATTATAATGATGACTTTGAAATAGATGCACAAAAAAGAGTGGCAAACCAACCGATGCACTGTCTGTAAATTTATGAAGGAGAGTGATGTTTTTATGTTATGTCTTATGTTTTATGTGTTTTTGTTTGTTGTTAAAATCAATAAAACTTTTACTAAAAAAAAAAAGTGAAGGAAAAAATGAACAGTTCTATAACATGCATTCCAAGTGTCTTCCGTTGACTGTTGAAGGAGCACCTGTTTAGCAAGATCTAAAAGCATTTTTCTCCAAGAATATTGCATTAAGTATCTATTACCATGGAACACTGAAATGATATTTTAACTTCTAGCAGCAAAAGTGACTTCTGCTAGTGGAAAATACTTATTCTTCTTTTAATCTAAGTCACTCTCAAGAATGAAGTGAGAAAAAAAGATCAGATTTGAAAAGCCTTCAGAAATCTTGTACTTCTTTTTCTGATTATTAATAAATAAGAAGCCAAAGGTGTAAAGAAGAAACTTGTTAACTATACCAACCAGTTGACTTAACAGATAATTGCTCTTATTTCTAAATGTCACATTTAGATTTAACCATCAGAAATATATGATAGTGTTGATGAAATCTTAGCTTTGTCTCGGTCTCTGATAAGTAATAGAAGTTTGCAAAATATTATATGAGTGTGCATGGATCAGGGGACATCTGTGATCCGAAGTCATAGTGCTTTTTTAATATACAGATGTGGAGCATACAGTATGTGTTCAGATGTGCTCCAGGGTGGATACAGTGGAGGGACAGAGGTTTTGGTTCCCCAGAAGTATAAGGATGGGGTAATGCAGGGTAATAACTAGGAAACAATGTTTTAGTGAAGTGGTAAGGGATGTAGATTGGGTATTGGATCAGCAAATAGGTTAGCACCCAGGTCATGTGGTAGATGAGGTGAGGGAGATACTCAGTAGTTTTATATATCAAATAAATAAGTATATCAGTATCATTTAAAACCCAGGATGATTGTCTGCAGCAAGGCATTGTCACGCATCCACACAGATTGGAGTCCTAAACTATCATGTCTGCAATCATCTTATACTTACCGGAACTGAGTCTTCTTTGGTGTCACCAGCACAAGTTAGAAGAGTTGATTAGCACTTCTGGCATATTGAGATTTGTGCATGCAAGTATCACTTGAACAGGGCTATTTTGTTTCTTGGAAAAAGAAAACTATCTAGGAGAAATGAGTAATATTGCTATTCAAAAACAGTTTGATTATAGCAGTTGTGATTCTTCTATCAAATATTACTGAACTGTAATGTTTCACTTTCTTCATTATCAAGGATACTGGTTGTGGCTGCTTGAAATTATGATTTAGCAAGATCTGGAGTTTCAAAGATTTCCTATCTTCTCTTAACCTATAACCTAAGGATAGCCTTCAGCCATCCATCAGTAATTGAACTGGGATGGGTTCATCTATTAATCGTTTTACAAAAAAGACCAGGAAAAGCTTTGTTTGGTACTAAATACAATTAAAACCATGATCCTGCTCCAAAATCAGAAAAATTCACAAAACTAATTGCTTCTTAATACGTTCATCTATAAATCCTAAAAAAGTAAACTAACATCCATGTTTGAGAAATTTTATTACTTACTTACTTATTGGCTGCCCATCTTATCACGGGTCAACTCTTGGTGGCTTAAATGTTAACCGTAATATTAAACATGTACCGGTATTAATATTATATCAGACAATAATAATGTATCCCTTTTCAATAAAATATTAATTAATCTTAATATAATTCATTAATTAGTTTTGATAATTAAACATATAATGGAGGAGTGATTTAAATCACTTTAAATTTAAATTAAATAAGCCCTGTCCCAAACAGATTTACATTACATATAATATAAAACAGTATTTCCCCATCCTGATGAATTCCAGAAGTGTTGGTCTGCTTGCTAGAAATTGTAGGATCCTTGTAAGGCAGCAGATTGAGGAAGTCTGAATTCAACATTGTGACATTCCCTCTACCAGTGGCCCCCCTCCATTATAATTATGGGCATTTCACTAGACTAGTAATTGATCTAATGAATCAATAAAGTGAATTGCTGTTTCCTTAAGGGACTACTCTTGGGAATTATAACGAAAAAGAAAGAAGATGGCAATAACTGAAGCATATTGGAGTCAAGTTGTTTAGAACAGTATCTGTTAGAATGATGCCCACAAGACTTTCAGCAGAGAAAAACAAAACTGGTCTTCAATGCATTAGTCCAGTGTCAAAAGTGTGAGAAGCCGAACACTGATTACGAAGCAAATATTTCTTAAATGAAGTTTGTATATTTGCTCTGATACCACTAATTTCATTCATTGAGATATAGGATAAACTATAACACCTTAATGCAGGGGTATCAAACTCAATTAAATTGAGGGCCGCATAAGGGTTGTGTTTGACCTGGGGTGTGTAGCCAGGGTGGGCATGGCCAGCTTGACATCACTCATATCGGGGGCATCTGTGGCTCGAACATTCTGCCAGCAAAAAATGGTTCCTGAACTTCATTTTCAGCTGGGATGGCCTCCTGCAACCCTCTGCCAGTGAAAACGGAGCTCGGGAGGGCTGCATGCACATTTCCTGTTTCCAGGGCAAGCCCACGGGCCAGATCTAGGCACTCTGTGGGCTGAATTGGCCCGCGGGTCTTGAGTTTGACACTCCTGCCTTAATGTTTCTTTTTCGTATAAAATCCAAAGTGATCTTTGTAGGAATTCTGCTGTTTCGGTTGATCTAGCTATTAACCAATATGGGGGCGGGGCAGGGGAGAGAAGCAAACTGGAAAGTAGATTGTGGTTAGAATTTATTTTTAAACTTTGTTTAAAATGTTTTTTTTCTATGAGAACTTAGAGAGGCTGAGAAATTTATCCCATATAGACATTTATTTTATACTTACAAGTAATTTTTTTGTTTTCTTTCACTGAGCAGAATTCTTGAGCTCTGCAAAGAGCATATGTCAGAGAGGATAGAGATACAATATTGATGATGGGGACAATTAAGACAATAGTGGTGAACCAAAAAAAAAAAAAAAAAAGGACCCAACTTCCTATACCATAGTCCCAGTCTATTCCTTCTGTGCATGTTCACCATTTGTAAAACAAAGTAAAAAAAATCTTATACTCAAGGACAAATCATAACATCGTAAGTTTGATTCTACATGTATTTTTGAAAAAAAGAGTAAAAGAGATGTGCTAGTTGTTTTGAAACCATGTACTTGTGAGAGGACAACTTGTGGAAGGGACGTGCAACAGCCAAGTACCAACATTTTTATGCCCCTTGTCTCCATTCTAACGCTGCATTTTGAAGAACGAGAGGCATTTTTTTCATAGCAGAGAAACTGGGTAGAAGGATTAAGAAACCGTCTCTTCATGTATGGTGTTCTCAGTACAGATTGGGCCATAGTGATCTTATGTGAAATAAAATAAAAACCAGATGATACAGTATACGGCAGTAATGGCCAACCTTTTTGTCATCGCATGCCGAAAGTGCATGCGTGCACGCACAACAGCGCACACACATGCCTGCATCCATAATGCAATGCATGCGTGACCCCTTCCTGTTCCCTCCTGCACATGTCTGCAGGACCCCCCACGCTTCCCCTGATCCCTGCACATGCATCTCACGCATGTGGCCCTCCCTTACCTATGCGCAGCAGATACCCGAAAATCAGCTGGTTGGCAGGAGGCGCGCCTGCATGCACTGTGGAACTAAGCTGGGGTGACAGCTCGTGTGCCCACAAAGATGGCTCTGCCTGCCGCTTCCAGCACGCGTGCCATAGGTTCACCATCACAGGTATACACTATGCATTTTCCTTATATAGTTTAGTGAAGCTAAATACATCACTGATTGCAGTGTCCGGTTCATCTAAAATTTATGTGTTATCGGAAGGATTTTATCTCACTATCCACTACTACGTTATTTTATTTTATGATATGTTATAGGATTCCTTTGGTAAACAATAGTGACTTTCCATTTATATGGAAGATATATATCTATGAATTGTGTCAAAATAGTATGTGGTTTCTCCAGTAAGACCGTAACAGGATGGATATGGTCAAGCCAAAAAAAAAAAAGGTACCAAAGAAGAGAATTCTCAGATTATGCAACAAGATACATTAGTATGGCACAAAGACAATATAAGTTGTCAGCGTTCAAGGTTGTTACTTGGCTTCCAAGCTGACATAAGTCTTAGATGTGGTCCTGTACAATACCCAGGTATTGTCATTCCTTAACAAATTATATATATCATATTTAGTCTCCCCAGGTTTGATGTACTGTCTTCAGCAGTCCTGATAGTAGTTACTGAAAGATTTCCTACTGTGAATATCTTTGTCCACAGGACTCGCACATTGCAGAAAATGTGTGACAAGTTCAACTAAATTGGGACTTATGTGCAGTGGTAATTACACCCCTCATTAAAGGACTGTCAAGCAGAGGTGATTTTTGGTATATCTCTTTTCTTCTAGCAGACCATAGAACCATTGTTACCCACACATTGGTCAGATTTTGCCCAGCAAATATGAGAACACAGCAACAAATAATGTCCAACATGAGTGACTCTTTAAAAAGTAAACTTATATTTAAAAAAAAAAAATCCTTTTCATTTACTTACAAATTGTGAGGAATATTAGGCATATACACTTTCATTTTTTTCTAAATGTACTGCTGTTATTCCTCTTTGTCTTTATAGCTATTGGTGAATACGAAGATTTGAGAAAAGAAAATAAGAAAACAAAAAAGGAGGTTGGTACTTATTTTCATATGATTTAGTATTTTCATTTATTCTGATTTATGAGAACCAGGGTGTGTCCTTCCTGTCCAATTCAGTGGGATAGGTAAAAATAATGGTAAATGATCCCTCTAATTAGAATTCATTGCAGTAACCTGCTCAGGATATAAAAGAAGCATGAATGACTATGCAATAAATCCCAATTCAAAAACTTCAAGAAGTGCAATTGGTCAAGAACATAAAGTTGTGCAAAGGCTCCCTGACCTTGACTGTCATCTGTTCTTTGAACTGGAGCTACAAGCGAAACTGCACAAAGATTTTCTTGGGTAGGGAAATCCCATACAGAGCTAAGGAAGGAAAACCACCAGATCCAGGAGAACCTAACAAATCAAAACAAATATGTCTGGCTAGGCTCAATCCTGTTCTTCCCTATTGAGACTCCCATAGCTTCCAGGTCCTGAGAAGAACTTCCACAGCAACACTTGCTCAGTCAAGGGTAGAGATATACAGCTGAGTACCATAGGAGGCATCCCACATCAGAAGGACCTGTAGATCAGACCTGTCCCCTCCTATAAACGCTGACTAGAAGTGATCTCGGAGGAAGGAGTACTAATATAGCATTGTGCCCCCAACTCCATAATGCTGGAGCTGGTCCAGAAGGATACTGTTATTGATGGTATTGAACAGAGCTAAAAGCTCAAGGAAAGCAAGGGTGGATGCACTAGTTGTATCCTTTCTAAACGTCATCGGCAAGTGTGCCATTTCATAGTGCCATTTCAGTCACATACTCTGTCCTAAAACCCAACTGGAAGGTGTCCAAAGAATCCATTTCATACAAAGTCCTCTAAAGCTACAAGACTATCTTCTCAACAATTTCCCTAAAACAGGGAAGTTGAAGACAGGGTAAAAATTGCCCAAAATGAGTAGGCTTCTTAAGGAGGAGCTGCTTCTTTGCCCTCTAAGTATTGAATACATCATAGCATAACATTCTATACAAAATACTTTATTTGTAACACACACCTGATCCAACAATTGGCCTTTGTTTGTCAAAAAGTTGCAAAAAGTGATGGAATGGAAAAGGTAATAATAGAATTAAGTATGCATATATCATTGTATAATTTCTGTCATATTTGTATGTAAAGATGATGACCCGGAAATATGTTGTCCACCAAAAAGAGATTTTTGTTTTTAATGTGAAAATTGAATAAAGTTTGTTAAAAAAAAAACAAACAAACACCAGGGTGTGGCTCAATTAGCCAGGCAGCTGGAGCACTCAACCTGAATGCCCCTATTAGTGCAGTTCTGAGGGAATGGATGAATGCCTGAGGAGAAGGGAAGGGAGGGGAGCAACTTGTCTGCAACTACCCTAACTTCACTGCCTTACAAAGAGCAGGCAGCAATCCCAACTTCTTTCCCTGCAGGATAAACCATGCTTTTTTAAGAATGGCGGAACTATCCCCTCCACTTGTACTTCTCCCTAAACATTTCACTTACACTGTTTACATAAAGGATAGCTTTCTCATGTTTATTTTATGTACTATATCTGCATTGTAAGTTTTCTTAATGTTTCATTTCGTAATTGATTTGTCAGTTTCTTTTGTAAGAGTTCTGTATAACATCTCATGCTTTCCAGGTATGTCTGCATTCCAATTACTGGATATATATTTTTTTTTGCAGTTTTTTTTTAATGTTGTTCAATTTAGCTTTGAACTATTTTAAATGGCACATGTGATGTTCAAAGCAAGTACTGTGGGCTTTTTTTTTTCTGTCACTGAAGATTCAAACTTTCATTTTGAAGAAAAAGGTGGATGTCTCATCTGCTCAAAGGGTCCAAACTCATTTATGGAATTTCAGAAGAGTGAATAGTTTTCCTGTTTCAAATAGTTTTTTCTTGTATTCTGCCATCAGCAAGAAAGCTAACAAGAACTTCATGGTTTAAACTGCACAAAAGAGCCCATGTACCGATCTCAAAAGTTGGCCAGTATATGCAGCTCAAATTGTTTGGAGCCAACCCAGCAACATAGCTTTTCCATAGTACTCACTTGGGTCCCTTTTCCAATTTTGCCTTCATGGAGTTCATACAATCAAACTTCTTAAGAACAATCCTTCAAGTTGCTAGCTGTATCTCCAGTGCCAGCAACTGGTGACAGGCCTTACTATGGTGAAGGCTACAGGGTCTTTCACCATGCTTAGCTATTGGTTTGGACCATTTTTCTTTTTCCTGGGTCCCCCCCACAAACTATGAACAATGATTTCCAATCCATGTAGAAACCAGATAATTGTGACTTAAATCTCATTTTCCCCCAGTTGGAACTCTTACCATATAGTGCATATGTAATATGTAACTGACCTAAAATTTATCTCTGTGATCTGAGGTAATTTGTTTTTCTGTGGCATACCTAACACAAGTAGAATCTCAACTCACCAAGGCCAGAAGTCTAGGGAGATTATCAATCATTCAGATCATGATTGGCACAAAATGATTTTCAAAAAGCCACTGGACTTTCTTGGTTTTTTTCCCCTTGAAAACATTTTGCTTCTCATTCAAGAAGCTTCTTCAGTTCTTCAGGGGTAAGCGAAATGTTTTGAAGGAAAAAAAATCAAGAAAGTCTAGTTGCCTTTTGAAAAGCACCTTTGGGATAACCAAGGACCACTACTTTGGTATGATGTCACACCCTTCTTTAAGTGTGCTTGGGTAATGACACAGGAAGATTCCTTTCTCAGAACAAAAATGTCCTTGTAACAATGGGGCACATAGAAGCAATACATCTTCCTCCAATGCTTGTTTAGAATTACTCAAACCTCATTCTATTATACAACATCCAGGACCCATGGTAGCATTTTGCATTTCCCTGTTCCTTTTGGAAACAAATTGGGCCCCATCATGCAATATTTTTTTTATTCTGTGCAGGATCATTCGACATTCATTGTAAAATGACATTTACTTCATGGTTAATGTCAAACCCTATAGCTTATTTTTGGCAATGCCCCTAGTTTTTCATCATGGAGTACTTTAAAACATAGAAGCTTATGGTCTTTAATTTACAGTCAGTCCATAATATAATTGTTTATGTTCTCTACACTCTTTTATATCTTTTATACCTCTGTGTTTTCTTTTATTGACTGTATTCTTTCCATGCCTTATGCTGGTCTATTTCAATAATAAACATTGATTTGAGTTGGTTTAATTTGACTAAAGGTAGAGGAGGATTATGGCTTAAGAGGTAAGTGGATTACATTTTACGTGAAGCTGTATATTAAGAAAATAAGCAAGAAATATTTATATCTATTTTATATTAGAGGTTGTAATTCTTCCTCCCTAACTGTGTATGCATTTTGATAGCTTCTGTTGTTAATAGAAACCATTATTATGAATATAAAGATATCTTTTTTATTTCTACTTATTCAAACCTTTGTGTAGATGTTTTTATGCATGTGAGTTGAGATTGAAGAAAGAATATTATGTAGGATGTATGGCAGCTGACATCTTTAGATTTGATAGCCTTGACCATTTTTATTCTAGGATACAAAGCTCTTTTAAAAAAACAAAAATGGTAGGCATTTCCATTGTCATATAAATCTTAGTTGGGTTCTGATTTAATTCTAGCTGCTCTCCAAGATTTCATCTCATTCTATTTTATTTTTATGAAGGAAAAGTACAGGTTCCTAGAATTTCAGTTAAATTTGGAGTGAACTGGAAGAGTCGTAGTTATAATTTCAATCAAATAAAATTATTGTTATTTTGTGGTATTGGTGATGCTATCAGTTTAAACGTATGTGCAGTGGAACATGGGAGATATTTGCCTAGGATTTTTTTTTTCTGAGGTTAAAGGAAATGAAATCAGGACAGCTAAATCAAATTGAGATGACAATCCTGGTGAATGGAGGATAACTATTTATTGTTTTTATAATTTCACCATCCCTGCCACAAAAAGTGCTTTGTTTATGAAGGCATGGTATTCCAAAGAAAGTAGCATGAAGCAAAGTGTTCTCTTCATGTCCCCATAATTATTTTTACAATCCAATTCATGTTCCTCCCACTATGGTTCTTCATATTTTGAAATACATCAAGAAAATCATGATTGTGGATATTCTGCATCAAGTTGATTTGGCACTTATATAATTAATTTATAGAAATCATGTTTGCATCTGGTTCACATCACACAGCTGGTGAATGCTAGGAGTTGAAGTCCATACAACTTAAAGATGCCAAAATTGAGAAACATTGAGCTGAGCCTGTTACTAGGTTGTTGTTGTTTTTTATTAGCGGTGGTAGGTAAAACAGAAGCAGTTCTTAAAAGTAATTTGATTGCATGTTAGAGTGGGTGCAACACAAAGTTGTTAGTGATTGTAAGTTATCTGAGATGATGAAAAATAGGATAGTCTGGGAAGACTCCCTTTAAAAACAAGCTTAAATCCACATATTTCAGAAAAACCCATGCATCCCTTTTAAATAGAACTAAGACCAATAATAAATAATAAGCTGGTACTAGTTATGAGATTGTAAGTACAGTTTTTATATCATTGGAGGTTTTCCAGCCTTTACAGTCAGTACATCCAGACAGTTTGCTTGAGAGAATTACACAGCATCCTAGTTATTACTCTCTCATATTTCCCTACATTTATCAAAGAAAGGGAGGGAAGGAAGGAAGGAAGGAAGGAATAGTTCAGTATTGCCCTTAATGGAACTCTGCAAGTATTCCTGTGAACTCTGTTGATAAAAATACAAAAGTAAATATAAAGAGATAGTAAAGGCTGTTCTTTGTTTTTGTGTGAAAATTATTCAAACTATATATATTGAATGTGAAAGAATTTGGGATATAGGATACATGGAGCTATTAAGTTTAAATGGAAAAATTCACCCTTAGCTATGTGTTGTGACTCCGGGATTTGAATCTGTTCTGTTGGCAGATGTGAGCTCAAGTGAAGAGGATCTGGCAGTGAGATTTGAGCCTGCATTGCTGAGTGATTTTGAGGGTAGCCAGGATGAGGAAGTGGACTTGGCTATGAGAGACGAACCTAATTTATTGGAGCTGTCAGAGTCTTCTGCCTCTCCCGAGTCTCCCTCTCTGATTATGCAGCAGCCAGTGGCAAATAATCAGGAAAACGTGCAAGAGGTTTCAGGCGATGAGGAGAACTTTGAGGGATCCTGGCTTAATGTGAGAAATAGATGGAGATTGAGATGTCAATCTCAATTGGGAAAGAGGCGTCGAGCCAATGATTAATTAATGAGACTAATACGCCGCCTTAGGGGATAAAAGGAAACAGTTTGGCTTGAGAAATTTGCCAGAAGCAAAGTGTCTTATTAGAGCGAAAGTCCTGTGAAGTTTCTCTGAAGGATTGTGATTTATAAGCACTTCAGGTTTGCCAAACAGATATCGGAATTGCTGCTGAGGACTGGAAAAACTTCAGCAGTTATCTTGGTTTGGGTTTGTTTTTGGTTGCTTATATTTTTGGAACTTCAGAATTGTGATTGCTCACCTGTGGATACAGGTGAGGCATAACATTTTTGTTTCTGGCCTGACAAACCATCTTCATACCAAGATGGACCAAACTCAACTGCAGCATTTGATGGAACAGCAACAGCAACAAATAGACCAACTGCTACGAAATAACCAGGTCCTCCAAAACTAGGTAACACAGTTGGTAAACCATGTCTCACATTTGCAAACTTCTGCTGCTCATTCAGCCCCTCCCTTTAGGAAAAGCCCAGTATCTATGCCGGATAAATTCTCAGGAGAGACTGATATGTTCCCGGCATTTATGGGACAGTGCCAATTATTTATTACCTTGCGGCCTGAAGACTTTCCAAATGACTGGGCTAAGGTGGGGTTTATTATTAGCCTCTTATCTGGGCAGGCTGCCAAATGGGCTACTCCTTTGCTGATACAAGATAGCCCTTTGTTGAATGATTTTCAGGGTTTTCAGCAGCAATTGCGGGTAATGTTTGAAAATCCAATTAAAACTCAAACCGTGGCTAGACGTTTGTGGGATATTTGTCAGGGGAAACGTCCTCTGCAAGAATATATTGCAGAGTTTCGTCTGCTCTGCATGGACTCTACTTGGAATGAGTCAGCCCACGTGGATGCTTTTCAGGAGGGCTTGGCAGACAGCATCAAAGACGAGTTAGTGCATGCAGAGTGGACTTTAACCTTGGATGCACTTGTGGTTCGGTGCTTGCGTATTGAAGCACGTTTTCAACAGCACAGGAGCAACGGCCAGTTGTGGAACCACCCTCTCATTCACGTTCGCAAACCACGCCATTGGAAGTTTATAAAACTACAACCAGGAATGAGGAGCCGATGGAGTTGGGTGCACTCCGCCCTCGGTTGACGGCGCAAGAACGCGCACGAAGGTTTCAGGGAGGCTTGTGCCTTTATTGTGGGGGACTGGGACATTTTGCCAATTCCTGCAAACGAAGAGGGACAAGAAGACCAGTTTCTGAATCTACTCCTGGCCCGTCGGGAAACGGGGTAGGCCTGATCTCGGGGAAACCCTAGGTCAGGCACATCTCACACCACCACCCCAAGTTGCTGAGGTGAACTCTGGCCATCCTCGGCATTTACTGTTGGACACCCAAATTTTCTTAGAGTCCTGGAAGGAGGGGATTCCTGCAGTTGTGTTGGTGGACTCAGAGGCTACTACTAGTTTTATGGACCGGGCCTTCGCAATGCACTTTGAGGTCCCATTGGTTGCTGTGGATCCACCCATCAAGGTGGAAACCGTGGATGGGCATGAGCTTCGGTCTGGGCCCATTCGTTTCGCCACCCAGCCGTTGCATATGGTTATAGGGGATCACGAGGAAGCGATACGTTTCTATATCACTTCGGACCTCCATCTCCCTTTGGTTCTCGGCATATCCTGGTTATGATTACATGATCCTTTGGTGGCTTGGGCGCAGAATGCCATTTCCTTCCCAAGTCTCCAGTGCATGGATCATCTGAGACATATCTGCACTGGCCAGGACATCGCCGCTCCTGCTGTTTCCATACCTCCGGAGCTATTGGACTTCTCTGACGTTTTCAGTGAGAAGGAGGCAGATCAGTTACCACTGCATCAAGCCTATGACTGTCCCATGGATCTTTTACCTGATGCTCCACTTCCCAAGGGTCAATCATATTCCATGTCTGAGCCCGAATTGGCTGCACTTCGAGAGTTTTTGGATAAGAACTTGGCTCATGGATTTATTCGACCATCGTCGTCTCCTCTTTCAGCTCCCATTCTGTTTGTAAAAAAGAAGACAGGAGAGCTTCGTTTGTGCTGTGACTACCGCCGGTTGAACACCATCACGGTGAGAAATAGTTACCCTTTGCCACTCATTCCGGAGTTGATGGAACGGTTGCGGGAGGCTACTATTTTCATCAAGCTCAATCTTCGAGGGCCTACAAGCTGGTGTGGGCGTGCAAGGGTGATGAGTAGAAGACGGCGTTTGGCACCCGATACAGACATTTTGAATACACCATAATGCCGTTTGGGTTGACCAACGCTCCCGCAGTTTTCCAGCACTTAATGAACGACATTTTTCAGGACATGCTGGAACGGTTCGTGGTGGTGTACCTGGACAACATTTTGATCTACTCTCGGTACAGGGATAGCCACCTTAGTCAAATCCGTCAGGTACTTCAACATCTTCGGGAGCATAAACTCTATGTGAAACTGGAGAAATGCCTCTTTTTCCAGACTTCTATAGAGTTTTGGGGACATATCATCTCGAGGGCATTGCGATGGACCCGAGGAAAGTGGAGGCCTTGTGTAATTGGGAACCCCCTCGTCAAGTAAAGGATGTGCAACGTCTCCTGGGGTTCGCAAATTACTATAGGACCTTCATCCTGGACTTTGCCAAACTGATGGATCCCATCACTCAGCTCCTTCGCAAGAAGGTTCCATTTCAGTGGGGGTCCCCACAGCAACAGGCTTTTGAAACCCTAAAGAAAGCCTTTGTGGCTGAACCGATATTGATGCATCCTGATCTGAATCGTCCATTTGTGGTCGAGACAGATACCTCTAATGTAGCTATTGGGGCGGTGTTGTTGCAAGCTTCAAAGGATGGCGCACCTCTTTTCCCATGCGCATATTATTCAAGGAAGCTCACAACTTCTGAGCACAATTACACTATCTGGGAAAAAGAGTTGCTGGCTATCAAGGCTGCATTTGAGACCTGGCGACATCACCTAGAGGGGGCTCGGCACAAGGTGGAGTTTCGAATGGATCACTGTAATCTGGAACATTTGTCTACTGCCAAGAAATTGAACCAACGACAGATCCGGTAGTCGTTTTTCGCAAGCTTCAATTTTTCCATCACCCATGTTCCCAGTGGTCAGAATCGGAGAGCAGACACATTGTCTAGAAAACCCGAATATATTGGTCCCGAAGATCCTCTTCCTCCATGAACGGTGTTGCCACCAGAATCTTTGGCCGTGATTCAGGATCTGGTGGATTTGAGGGCTCGAATACAGGAAGCACAGTGATTGGATGCATGGTCGCAACAAAGAAGGGGAGAAGTTGGACCTGATTCCCCATGGACTTTGGAGGAGAACTTGCTAAGACATTGGGGTTTATTGTATGTACCCACCAGGACGCTTAGAGCCCTCATCATGATGCAATGTCATGACAACCCCGCTGCTGGTCATTTTGGTTTTTACAAAACTCTGCACTTGGTCACCCGGACTTTTTGGTGGCCTCGAGTTCGACATGATGTGTTTTCCTATGTCGCTTCATGTGTACAATGTCGACAAGCGAAAGCAGTGTCAGGTGCGCCTCCTGGATTTCTTCAACCACTGCCGACTCCAGGAATACCATGGGAACAATCTCCATGGACTTTCTAATGCACTTGCCCTCCTCGTCGGATTACACGACGGTAGTCGTGGTGGTCGATATGCTTACTAAGATGGCTCATTTTATCCCTTGTCGGAAACTACCATCACCCCGCACTACGGCCCAGTTATTTTTACAGCATGTCTTCCGCCTACATGGACTGCCAGACGGAATGGTTTCGGATCGCGGTGTCCAGTTTACTGCTCTGGAAACGTTTAATGATGGCATTACAAGTACAGGTGTGTTTGGCGTCAGCGCACCATCCAGAAACTGATGGTGGGACTGAGAAAGTTATTGGCATTTTCACTCAGTATTTGAGATGTTTTGTCAACCATCGACAGAACGATTGGGCGAAATACCTCCCTTTGGCAGAATTTGCCTTTAATAACTCTCAGCATACCTTCACTCGTGTAACGCCGTTTTATGCGAATGTGGGCTATCATTCACAATTCTTTCCATTGACAATGATGGACTCTCTGGTTCCAGAAACACAAGAGTTTCTCGAGGAATTGCAGTTGGTTCACCGATTTGTGGCGCAACAATTAGAACGGGCGAAGGAAGACTACAAACGGTTTGTGGATTGTTCTCGTCGGGCGACGCGTCCGCTAGCTGTGGGTGACAAGGTGAGATTATCCACAAGACACCTTCAGGTCGATCGTCCAATTAAGAAGTTGGACCACCATTTCATCGGTCCGTTCCCTATTGAGGCGGTCATTAATCCCGTGGCGTATCGACTTACCCTACCACACTCCATGCGCATTCATCCTGTCTTCCATTGTTGCCTCCTGGTTCCTGATTCCCCAGAGTGTGCTCTTTGTTCTCCCGCTGGTGCGGTTTCCCCATCAACACCCAGTGAGGAGGCTGATGTTGATGACATATTGGTCAGCATTACGGATTCTCGCTGGCCAAAGGGACGCTTCCAGTACCTTGTCGGGAGGAGAGCGGATGGCTCGGAAGTTTTTTTGTGGATGGATGCTTCCACAGTTCATGCCCCAGATATTATTCGGAGGTTCCATGAACGCTTTCCGTCGAAACCGCATCCAGGTCGTCAGACTCGGGGGAAGGACCCTGCGGTGAGGGATAGTGTTGTGACTCCGGGATTTGAATCTGTTCCGTTGGCAGATGTGAGCTCGAGTGAAGAGGATCTGGCAGTGAGATTTGAACCTGCATTGCTGAGTGATTTTGAGGGTAGCCAGGATGAGGAAGTAGACTTGGCTATGAGAGATGAACCTAATTTATTGGAGCTGTCAGAGTCTTCTGCCTCCCCCGAGTCTCCCTCTCTGATTATGTAGCAGCCAGTGGCAGATAATCAGAAAAACGTGCGAGAGGTTTCAGGCGAGGAGAACTTTGAGGGATCCTGGCTTGATGTGAGAAATAAACGGAGATTGAGACGTCAATCTCAATTGGGAAAGAGGCGTCGAGCCAATGATTAATTAATGACACTAACACGCCCCCTTAGGGGATAAAAGGAAACAGTTTGGCTTGAATAATTTGCCAGAAGCGAAGTGTCTTATGAGAGCGAAAGTCCTGTGAAGTTTCTCTGAAGGATTGTATAAGCACTTCATTTATAAGCAGTTCAGGTTTGCCAAACAGATATCGGAATTGCTGCTGAGGACTGGAAAAAACTTCAGCAGTTATCTTGGTTGGGGTTTGTTTTTGGTTGCTTATATTTTTGGAACTTCAGAATTGTGATTGCTCACCTGTGGATACAGGTGAGGCATAACAGCTATGTGTGGTTGGAGCTTGCATACATAAATGGCTAGAATCTCAGTTCTTGTTCAAGACTTTGTAACAGAAAATTACATGAATAGACAAGAATGAAGCCATTTGCAAGATTTGCCTGTTGCTGCACATACAATTCAATACCTACATATAAGTATACTCCAGAATTTAAAATCTAAGCTTTTTCATCTTGCATTTTCAAATCTGTGAATAAGGTAACCATTCCTTTGTTGACCTTGGAAGGCAGTGATCAGTATTAATGTAACAATTTTGTTTCCCATGCAAACTGCTGTTTGCAACCTTCCTCCCCCCCACCCCCCATATATAGTTGCTTCTTCCCTATTTTTACCCACTATTTTTCTTTCACATTTAGTTGTAAGCTGTTCTTGTAGTTTTAAATGAACTCCTAGTTTTGATCTATTTACTGTCAATTGTGAGAAAGTAATTCTTTTTTAATATGAAACATACTTTTCTCTAGTGTGACAAATTCAGACAAGAAAGAGATGAAGTGGTCAAACAGTTGGAAGAACTGCATAAAGGTAAGGTTTAAAAATCAGCAAAAATTAGTTTACTCTTTCCAAAGCTGCAACTATCTACATATAATAGTCAGGGTTATTTTATGAGAAGTGGCAATATTTTTCGAGGGGTTTTGTTGCAGTTCATATACTTTAAAATCTATTCCCAGCACCCTAAATTAATAATGTCCAGGAGACTCTGAGTTTACATCTTTCTTTTACTAGTTGGCCTTCTATATAGTGCCACTTCCAGATAGGCATCCCCGGAGCCAGGATGACACAATCCATTCTACTCCCAATTCTTTTCTCATAGTAGAAAAAAAAAATGAATCAAGCGTTTCTTAAACCCTTTTAGTTACATTCCTTCTTTCTTCCAGATTTATTTATAATTGTCCCTTGGAGCTGAAAGCATAGTTTTTAAAAAAGTTCAAAATCCCTGTTCGAACTAGAGTAAGCTTAAGAGTCATAGCTCAATTTGACTCAACTGGAGTTGATCCAAAGCAAATAAGTTCAAAAGTACTAACCCCCTCCCCCCCCAAAAAAAACTACAGAAAATAATGTAGCCAGTCAAAACTCCTGTTCATGTGTCAATGTTTGCAGAACTTTTTGTTCTGCCCACAATGGATTTTATCTACAAATGTTTGCCTCTTGTACACTTGTGAAAGATGGTGGTGGATTTCTGCATTAAAGTCAAATCTGTATCTAGAAAGTCAAACCATATACTAATATATTGTCTAAGACTAACGAAAAATCTGTCTGATATTTTTACAGGGTACAGCTCATCTTCTTAAAAGATCTGTTCATTTATTCCTTTGGCATTTTCTTGCCAAGGAATTAGTTCCATTTTGCTAGCTTTCTAATCTCTGTGACTCACAATTGGCATAATTTATCTAGTATAATGTGTCTTTAAACTCCATTAGTCTGGATAGTATTTCTTTGTCTGAGAAGGAGTGATTTATTTCCAAAAGATCTCACATACACATTATACATGCAGTTAATTAAAATTTATATATTATGGATTACAAGCATTTGATTAGTTTTTGCTTCACTTTCTTGCATTCATTATCAGCTTAATGGCTTCCCTATTTTTAAAATATTCAGAGTTCTGTTTCAGTTGTCAGAAAGAGAACTTTTTTCCCCTTGTTAGCAGAAACTAAAAACTCTTTTTTAAAAAAATGAATGACATTTTTCTTTCAAGTGGTTATTGTTAAGCCTGCGTTCCCCAACCAGGGTTAAGGAGACAAGCTAAACAGAATGTGCAGTGTTAGTCAGATAGGCACACAGATAAATGAGTGAGATAAGTTTGTATGTTTGTTAACACACAGTAAAAATAACAGATACGCTTGTGCTATAAAAATATAGTTTATTCCATTTAGAGATTATAGCATAGTCAAAATAACAGTCCATTAGTCATGTATCGTTTTAGTCAGTCCATTCAAGGATATTCAGTTAGCAAAGTCCGTGTAGAATATCCAATGTCAGTTCACTTACAAATAAATCAGTCCTTTCTCTCTCCCTTTCCAGTAGGGAAAAACGCAGTCTTCATCCAGTAATTAGGGATCATAAAGCCAGAGAGAGCAAGCTGCCGTGCCTTGCTTCTTTTTGGTGCTTTTACAATCACTCCCTTAATTACATTCCTACAGTTAAAGTTGCAGACACTTTAACTAACAAACTATGATAACATATTTATTATTTTACCTAAACCAGTTAGGGTAAACAATGTTATCCCTAACATTCTCCCCTTTTAGGTAAATATAATAATATAACTATTTACATCTTTAAATCATATTTGTTACAACTCTCTTTCAACTTAATTACTACTTGAGCTTTTGTAAATTGGTCTGCAATGTTTTCTTCCATTATGCAGTATTTCAATTTAATTAGCCCATTCTTTACAGATTCTCTAACATTTAAGTATCTTAAATCAGTATGCTTTGATCTAGTTTTTACAGCAATATTAGTAGCTAACTTTATGGCTGCTTGGTTGTCCTCGTACACAATAATGGAATCTTTAACAGTTACACCCATGTCTAATAATAACTGTTTTACAAAATTAAGTCAGTGCATAGTAATGACAGACATGAAAATTCTGCTTCCATCGTGGACAAGCTGATATGCTGTTGTCTGATTGACCTCCACCTTATTAGTGTCTTACCAAATAATATAGCCATTCCTGATGTTGATTTTCTAGTGTTTATGTCAGTTGCAAAACTTGCATCTGCATAGGCACTAAGACTCAAATCATCCTTTGGTTCTATGTACAATGCATGGTTCATTGTTCCTTTAAGATATCTTAAAATTCTCTTTAATGATTGCCAATGACATTGATGTGGATCTGAATTAAAACATGCCAGCTGATTAACACTATAAGCTATATCTGGCCTAGACCAATTGCTTATATATGATAAGCTACCAATCAAAGATTGATATATAGACTTATCAAATTTGGGACTTTGATCATTAGTTTGGCAAACTTGCTGACTCATTGGAGTCTTTGCCGGTTTACAAAGTTCCATTTTATACGTTTTAATTAATTGGCAAATTTTATCTTCTTGAGATATCTTAAATCCATTTTTTGTTTTGTTAATTGTCAATCCTAGATAACTTTTAATTTCACCTAAATGCTTTAATTTTATCTTTTTGGCTAATAATGATATAATCTCATTAGCTTCATTATTAGTCTTAGTTATCAAAGCAATATCATCTGTAAATAATAATAATGACACCATTCCATTATTTTCTCTTTTAAACACACATGGATCTACTAAACCAGATTTAAATCCAATATTGTTTAATTCTTTCACAATATATTGGTTCCACTCAAAGCCAGATTGTTTCAACCCGTAAAGACTCTTTTTGAGTTTCCAACAATCATTACTATTTACTTTATTGTCTTTTATAATAACTGGCTTTTTCAAATATATAGTGTATTGCAATGGTGCATGCAAATAAGCAGTTTCTACATCTAAATGGTTAATGACATAGTTTTTCTTAGCTGCCCACATTAAAGCTGCTCTCAAAGATGTTGCCTTAAGACTTGGTGCAAAAACTTCATCGTAATCAGATGCAGTTTGATTAAATCCTTGAGCTACCAACCTAGCTTTATGGGAAACAGTCCCATCATTTCTAGTTTTTACTTTAAATATCCATTTGCACCCAATGGATTTTTCTCCTGGAGGTAATTTGGCATCTTCATATACTTTCATTACCTTTAATGAATTTAGTTCTTTTTCCATTGCCTTTTGCCAATTCTCCTGATCCTTAGCAGGATGCATCTTAAGTTCATCTATACTAGTTGGAACTTTATTTACTTGGCAAACTATACTTGCTTGATACCTATCAGGTGGTCTAGTTATAAGTGTAGTATGTCTAGGTATTACAGGACTTACAGGTGGACTTTCATTTACTAACTCTTCTTGATTATTTAACTCTTCCTGATCAACTGTTTCCTTTTGTTCTGGTCCTATTTGTTCTTCGTGGACTTCTTCTTTAATTGGACTCTTCTTATAACTAGTCTGATCTTTTTGCCTTTTGTAGGGTTCAATAATTACTTCATTATTTAAATCTTGCTCTAATCTATTCCATCCTACATGTTCTAGGAATTTTGCACTAGCACTGGTGTAAACTCTAGATGTACCTGGTTCCCAGAATCTATAAGATCTGTGATTAGATTCATATCCTACAAAAAATAATCTTTTATCTCTATGCTGTCCTTTGTGTCTGAGTTGTGTAGGGATATGCACCCATGCTGGTGCTCCAAATGTGTGCATGTAACTTAAATCAGGTTTTGTACCATGCCACAGTGTGAATGGTAATTCACCTGTTGTTGAATTAACAACATTATTTAATGTATGATTACCACACATTATTGCTTCTCCCCACAAATTGTCAGGTAATCCTGAATCAGACAACATAGTACGTGCTATTGATTGCAGTGTTTGGCCTCGTCTCTCTATAAAGGCATTATGTTGTGGCCTATATGGTGCAGACTTTTTATGTTGAATACCTAACATCTTAAGTCTACTCTGGAATTTATTATTTGTAAATTCCGCACCATTATCTGTTATAAGAGTTACTAATTTCTTTTTAGTTTTTCTTTCTGCAAATTTTATCCAATTAAAGAGATTTAGATACATTTCAGTTTTGCTCTTCATTAAATAGCAATATCTAGAATAGTGGTCCATTATACTTAATATGTATCGAGCTCCTCCTACACTTGGTTTTTCGGACCTATTAAATCGGCAAATACTACTTCTAAAGGCTCTTTGGTAGTAAATCCATCAACTCTATTAGCCGGTATGACCCTGCTTTTGCTTTGATTACAAACAAAACATTGCAAATACTTATTACAAGGTTTCAGACTTATTCCTTTAGATAACAGAACAGTTCTCTTAAGCATTTTAAAATTTAAATGCCCTAGCCTTCAGTGTAACAAGTGAATGCATTCATCATGAGGTTTCTTATTATCATAAACCGTGTTAGCCACCTTTAAACAATTATCATTTAACACATATAATTCACCTCTTAAAGATACAGTAATTTTCTTATCTTCTTTTTCAATTATGCAGTTATCTCCCTTAAAGGTAATTACATATCCTAGTTTAACCAAAATTCTAACTGAAATTAAATTAAACTTAAGTTGTGGTACATATAACATTTTTACATTCTCTTTTATGAAAGAACAATATGCTATACCTTGACCTTTAGCTTTCAGTTTCCAGCCATTGGCTAACGATATCTGCTGTGTACTCTTGGACATTTTAATAATTTTTTTGTTATCATTTGTTATACAGTGGGATGCTCCACTGTCAACCACCCACAAATTATTTTTTACAGCTCTGTTAATATACATGGCTAACTCTAAATTTTTATTTATCTTTTGATGACTTTTAGTATTCTGGCCAGCGTTCTGGCGCTTTGCTTTTTTACAAAATCTTGCCAAATGTCTTCTTCCTCCACAATTAAAACACTTTTTAATTGCGTATGCAGTAGGAGATTCATTATCTTCTTTTTGAGGTTGCTCCCTCCTTAACTGATCTCTTTCAAGTCTTCTTCTTGCCTCTTCAATCAATCTGCCAGTTATATCAGTTAAAGTTAGACTTTCCTTAGGCAAAATTTCAAGGGAAGTGATGTAGTTATCATAACTTACATCTAGTGATGATAGAATTATGTAGACTTGGTGTATTTCAGAGAAAATAAGCTCTTTCTCGTGCAGTTCTTGAAAAATGTTTTCATAGAATTCAAATGACTAAGCATATCACCATTTGTTTGGAGATGCGTCCTGAAAAGCTTCCGTGTTAGATTTATGTGAGCACCAACGTTATCTCGGACATAAATCCTCTTCAGTTTCTGCCAACACCCAACAGCCGTTTGCTCTCCACGGATATGAACAAGTTGCTGGTCAGACAGTGTTAGTCCTATTATGCAAAAAGCTTGTTCATTCTTCTGCATAAAGTCTTTTATCTTTTGTCTATTTTCCTCAATCTCTGGATCCCATTCCTCTACGTTTGGTGGGTTTTCAATTATGTTCCACAGACCTTCTCTACGTAGAAGCAGACTACATTTCATAGACCATTTCATAGTTTGTTCCATCCAGCTTGGACATAAGGGACAAACTTTGTAGATTGACTTGTGCCATGTTTTCTTTATATGGATATAAAACTATAATTAATAAAACACAGCTGTCTGTTTACTGTAATGTGTAACAACACAAACTCTCACTTTTTACATAAATCTGTTTTATCCTAGTTCAATTGACTTTGCAGCCTCTGGGCCCATAACCATTGTTAAGCCTGTGTTCCCCAACCAGGGTTAAGGAGACAAGCTAAACAGAATGTGCAGCATTAGTCAGATAGGCACACAGATAAATGAGTGAGATAAGTTTGTATGTTTGTTAACATACAGTAAAAATAACAGATGCGCTTGTGCTATAAAAATATAGTTTATTCCATTTAGAGATTATAGCATAGTCAAAATAACAGTCCATTAGTCATGTATCGTTTTAGTCAGTCCATTCAAGGATATTCAATTAGCAAAGTCCGTGTAGAATATCCAATGTCAGTTCACTTACAAATAAATCAGTCCTTTCTCTCTCTCTTTCCAGTAGGGAAAAATGCAGTCTTCATCCAGTAATTAGGGATCATAAAGCCAGAGAGAGCAAGCTGCCGTGCCTTGCTTCTTTTTGGTGCTTTTACAACCACTCCCTTAATTACATTCCTACAGTTAAAGTTGCAGACACTTTAACTAACAAACTATGATAACATATTTATTATTTTACCTAAACCAGTTAAGGTAAACAATGTTATCCCTAACAGTTATAATGAAAAGAAACTTTTATCCTATTTTGTTTACCTTTTGCACCTATTCTTTTGATACTTTTTGATATGTAGTAAGGAAAAGAAATCTCATTCATGTCGCCTATCAGAAAAACCCTGTTTGCTTATGGATTGAAAGCCTAGGGTTGCAGACTTCTTGAGTTTTAGCCCTTTTAAATCTGGTGATACAAAAATCAGACATCACCAGATTTAAAATAGATATGATATTGACTTCCTCTGGCACAAGGGGTAAATATGTGAACAACTCACCCATCTTGCAAAACACCCAGATTTTCCTCTTATGAGACAACACTTCTATTGATCCTGTGTGGGGTCTGAGGAAAACAAAACATAGCTAATGGGAGTGGAAAAGCTCTTGTGAATAGCTTCTTGATAATGATGACAACAGTATCACAGCCTGTTATGCTACCTCTCTGTCAATATAGTGTGTTTTGTTGGGTTAATAATAATTTTTTTTAAAGAAAAAACCCAAAGCAACTTGCATCTAATGCAGAGTTGTCAAAGGAATTTACACATTTCTTTTTTACCTTAGTGAAAAGAAAAGCAATGAGTATCACATATAAAAATGCACAAATACTTTATGGCCTATTTATATTTGTTATGATATTGGCAATTCATTAAGCAGGCAGAGAATGTCAAGTAGCTAAGACTTAAAATTCAAAAGTAGTATTTGCTTTTGTAAAATGTAATAGGTTTCTTTTATCTTCCTTTTCATTTTTCTTCCTGATTCTTCCCCCCCCCCACACCTTCCTTTAAAAAAAAGACATGTCTTGTAAACATGGCAATAAATGCCAGGAATATTAGGATTTTATAGCAATAATGGAGCCCATTATTTAAATGACAATATAAAAGGCAATTATATTGATGAAGAGCTACATGGGCTTTGTGTCTGTGAATAAACTTGGCCTGTGCTCAGCTTCTATTTGTTCTCTCGGCATAAACACATATTGTGCCTGATTCCTGTTTAATGGGGCCCAGTTTGTATGCCAGGCAGCTGCATTTTAGGCCTTATAGCGTGATTTCATAGCTCTCTGAAAATTGGTTCTATTCAGCACAAGAGATAGAAGGTGGTGGTAAGGGAGGGGGACGCTTCAACACACAATCATTTCTTTTCAATTGGAGCCAGAAAGGTTGATGACAACATGACCATTGTGTGATAATGATAAGACCACTAAGGATCTGTACTTCTCATCAAGGCTTTCACACAACAGCAGATACAATTTAATTCACTGCTCTGTCAGCAGTGCTGATACCATTATGCCGTCTGTCTCCACAGTTATAATCACTGTCCTCCGAGAAATGCAGTTGAAATGATCTTGAACAGTCAAAGAAACTCTCAATTAAGGCTGCCACTTCCAATGTGTCAGATTGTATCTTATGCACTTGGTACAATTTTCACTTCCAATTCTGTTTATTTACAATGTCGGCCAGTAATTACTCTTAACGTGCCATTTAGTGAGGGTGCCCCTGCCAAGGAGATTGTTGGGTGCTGCAGTGCCTTTGAGTGGGAGTTTCTTGCAGTCAATGCCATCAGCGGCTTTTAGTCCCTGATGGGATGCGGGAGTAATGTTGATAATGCAAGTATCACGCTCATCAAGTCATAATTAGATGCCACTCAAATGTGCCACTTGTAATGACAGTGTTGATTCATGTTTTCTCCGTGACTGCAACTACTAATTAGTTAAGTGGTTTTTGGTTGGCCTGCATTTGCTGCATATTATTATTACCCCTGAAAAAATGTTGAGGTTGGACAGGGTTCTGGCCACTTAGTGTTACCTTATGAATTTTAATATCAACCTAAGAAGAACTCGGGACATCTTAGAAACTAGCACCTTTTCTTTCTATTTCATTTTTAAAGATTTTTCCCCTTTGGAAATTTAATCATAATTGCAGGTTAACTAATCTTAAATGAACTGTGAGTTATTTCTAGGAGATATAGGCACACACACAGACAGAGAACTTTTTTCTAAATTCTCAGCTAACTATGGGAAATAACTATAAACCCTTCTTGGATAAAAACAACTGTCTTCTTTTTGGTCATTGATTTATATGTAAGAATAGTATGTTGTGTGAACAATAGCTTCTTCTTCTGTTTATAGAGTTTTTCATAATATTTATCTTGAATGTATGTGACACAGAAATATCTAATTCTGATTTCATTGCATATTTCCCCGGTGCATATTTTACATGAACATATTTTATATGTATAACATGGTATTCATAATAAAGCACTTTACATTCTGAGCATTCACTATGACTTTATACTTTCAGTTCAGAGACAGTAATTTCCTTTATGCCACTATGCAACTAAACTTATACAAGTTAATTACAATGACTTAATAGGTTTTACTCCTAACTGTGTATATGATTGCAGCCTGAAGCAAGTTGGCTGGTAACTTATTTTTTTTCTTGCAATATGCGACTCATTCTACTTGGGACATCTTGTGTGTGTTGTGTACATTCTTCCCGTTTGCTGACAGTATCTCTGCATGACATGCATTGCTTATTCCTGTTCTTGGCTCATGGCACACAGCAAAAATGGGTGGCCTGGGCTGACCTAATAGAAGATAAGCCTCTTAAAGTATGGGTGCTGATGCCAATTCTTTTGCCACTGTGTTCTTTGATTACATGATCCCAGCATAGAGAATTTCCTTGGCTAGTTTTGGTGTTACCTTTTCTACCCAAGATACAACTGCCATGTGGCAATGCTCCAGGTCTAGCTAAAGCACAACGCATCTCCTTGGGTTAAGTCTGTTTGCTTTCATCTCTATCATGGTATAGTGCCAGAAACTCAAAGAACTCAAAGTATAAATAATAATTATGCAGCATATCATTGTTCTCATGTTGCTTTTAAGGCACAGTTTTCAGTTACTCTATACCTATGGAGCTGTAAATGACTTGATTTTGAACATAACAAACAGATAGGCATTGAAAGTTCAAATTACTCAAGAGCTTCCTTAGGCTTGAGGAATATAAGGACTACACTGTAAAACTGGGCAGAATCAGGATACATTTGGGCATGGGGAAAGTGATACAGGGGTTGTAAAGGATGAAATAGAAGTTTAGAGTCTGTAGAAGATTAAACCTTTCTCCATTCCCCTTGCCCACATTTAAAAGATATGGGATACGTTGAGATCCCGAAAGATATGTTAGTATAATTGGTATTTGAACTGCATTTTTGCACCCTTGTTACAAGAATACTTCTTCCTATCAGAATAGTTTTCAAATAATACAATTTGGGTGACATGTTGGGGCAGGAAGATTGAACTCAAACTAGATGTTTGCCTGTTGAAATGTTTTTACATTTAAGTTGGTGGCAATAAAATACAATCACTCCTAAGTGTATACAGGATTAATAAAGCATTGCAATAGACCTAAATGGGGAGAAATTTAAAACAGATATTTGGACAGATCTAATTTCTGCTGGTTCCAGAATCAGAATATTTAAATCTTAGGAGAATGAGGCATTTAGGAAATGGAGAAGTTAACACTTTTCTACAGGCAACTGAGTGAACTTTAAATGTAGAAATGGGTCTAGCCATTGACTCAACTGCTCCAAAGTGAACTCTTCCTGCTAATAGAGGTTGATCAGCCTTCTGGATTAAGGAAGTAGAGAATGATGAGACAGGAAAGACAGGTGTTAATGAGTCAGTGGAAGAAATCTTGGAATAAAACCAAGGATGGATTAACATCTTGGCAATTCATGGTTTCTCCGCCACAAGTACATTGGTGTGAAATAAACTTGTGATTTTCTTCCATCCCCTCACCCCTCATATTGTATATGGAATTAAAAGATGTTTTTTTAAAAAAGAAGTCTGTCTAGCAAGCCAAATTACTTCGCGACAATTTGAAAATAAAAGCCGAAGTTTTAATATTCTTCTCCAACTATGCTATGGAGAAAGGCCAAATAGCAAAGTAAAATGTAGTTGGGGAAGAATGTTAAAAAGAATCAAAATGTCTTTGTTAATATATTCAAAAATAATAGGGAGACAAGAAACAGTATTCCAGCTAATAAAAAAAAACCAACAAACAGATAATACAAAGAAATCAGAAAGAATCTGATGGCATCTGTATTGATCAAAAGACATATGCTTTTATGAGTAACAATTCACTTCATTAGATGCATGAAATGGGACATCAAGTGTACCTTTTGTGTGACTAGAGGACTGGGGAGGGTTTCCTGAGTGAGAACCAAAAATGATAATCTCCCAAACATATCATTTGATTATGTTTCATATGATAGTGTCTGTCATACATGAAAAGCAATTTTATATATATACTAAAACATGTGACAGACCAAGAAATATTCATAAACATAGGATGTTTTTCTGAATAACAATATAGGAAGAAGGTTTGACTCATATTAAACTTTATGAATCATGGGTTTTACCCTAATTCTCTAGTTTCTCATATGGTTATTGAAGAAGTCAGCTGTATACAAAACCACCTAGAGATTGAAAAGACATGTCGTGAAAGTGCAGAAGCTTTGGCTACTAAGGTAAGAAGCAATTTTATATTTTACATTCTCTGTTCAGAAACCACAATCTAAAGGTAATAGATTGGTCAGGATGGACTCATACAACAGCCCTGCCAATTACCTTCTTGGCCACTGTAGACAAGAGAAACGATGAGATTTATTTCAGAAAATGAGATTACAGTTCTGTCCAGAACTATTAAAATTTTATGTGGGATTTTCTCCTGAATAAATATATAAATACTTTAGTGTGGCATATTTACTCAATGGGGCAAAATATTGTCAATATTGTCTCATTGAACCTAGAGATACATCTGGTATCTTTTTCTTTTCGGTGTTGTTGGTTACACTCTTAGAGTTAGTGCATGATAAAATCCTTTCGGGAATAATAGTTTATTGTTTGTTAGAGTTGCATGTTAGAATGAATCAGCCCTGAAATATGATGTTAATATCTGGGGATTGGTGAGAAATATAAGGACAATATAAAAGTCTTATTTTACAAATATGTACATATATATTTATAAATATGTTCATAAATATATCATATTTATATTATTTTGATACCTTCCCCCCACATGTATTTTATGCATCTGGGTTAAACAAGTTTAGAAATATACCGAGTGTCGCAGCCAGAATAAGCTATGCACAAAATTGGAAACTATCTATTGTCCCTTCAGAGGAGATGGTCATTAAAAAAATTCACGAGTGTGCAAAAACAACAAAGATAGTGAATACTATCAAGTTTGGAATTGTTGGTATGAATGGTTAAAGTAAAAGCAACATTTGACAACTGAATAAGTTATGAAACTATGAAGGACGTGCATTTAATCATAAAGTATTCTGTGAAATTAAAACATAAAAAGAACGAGGAAGGTATTGTAACAAGGTAGATCACGTCAATGTTATGGGGTAAAAGAAAAAAAAAGAAAAGAAAAGTGTAACCAATGCTTAATACCTGCTGCAAAATGTATATATGTACATATATTTGTTTATAATTTTGTTTGTTTGTCTTAAATGTTTTAAATATATGAAACATAAATAAAATTTATTTTAATTAATTTTTTTAAAAAAAGAAATATATCAAGTGTCTGTCACATAAAAGAATAATGAGCTTTTCAGGGTCTGAATCAAATGGAAAAGCCAGGCAGAGGATTACATTTCAGGTGATTGTTTATGAAAGCAAACTATGGAGCAAGCAAAAGGTGACCTGCACAGCTCTGTTGATTGCATCTAGGTTGATAAATTTGCCAAGTATATAATTTTCTATATTCCATCTCATCAGAAGTGCATTATTATTATTAAAGAATGTTTTTATCTCTTTGGGTGTTTTTTTTTAGTTGTGAAAAACACATACCAACCACTTCATCATCAGAAAATAGATTGAAGCAATTTTGAACCAAATTTCATTAGCAATGTTGGCTGTTGACTCTCTGTGTTGCTGTGTGCATGTGTGTGTTTGAATTTCCCCCCTATTTCAGATAGAGCAGAAATTCTACAGTAGTATTTTTTAAATGTAGATGCATTAATAATGTAGTTTGTATAGGTATTTACTTGATTGTTTTCATGATATATTACTGTGTTTCCTGAAAATAAGACCCAGTCTTATTTTCTTTTTACCTCCGAAATAAGTACTAGGCCTTATTTTTGGGAAAAGTCTTAATCTCCCCCCCCAAACTTTCAGGGCAGCTCAGCATCGAAAATAGTGCTTTGGCTCCAGCCTTGCTGCTGCAAAAGACATTGCTGGTGCTCTCTGAGCATGCAAGTGCAGTTAGACCCACAGCTGCATCTTCTTCCTACTTTAGCTTTGTCCTCAGTTGGAAGTGGGGTGCTTCATGGTTCATCCACAAATGTTGAGTGAATTCCTTTGCGAGGTATTCCTAACCCCTCAGCAGGAGGGGAAGATCGCTTGGGTAGTAAGCTGAGAAAGTGGGGTCAATACATGAGGTATTGATATGGGTGAAGCTTAGCATTTCATCTTCCTGCCTTTTGTGAACTTTAGGCTGCATGCAAGCAAAGCAGAACCAGCAGAGACCCTGACTTGTTTCTCTTCCCCAAACTCCACCAGAAATGGGTCTTCACGAGGCTTGTTATGCTTGTGCTGCCACTCATGGCAGGATGCCATTCACGCACAACAACACAACAAGCCAGCCACTTGCAGCAGTGTGCTGCTTGTACACGGAACAACACAACAAGCCTTGCAGCATTTTGAGAGCGGCTGCACCGGTGCAACATGCCTCAGGAAGACCTATTTCTGGTGAAGTTTGGGGGACAGAAACAGGCCAGGGTCTCTGCTGTCTCTGCTTTCCTTGCTCTACCTTCCAACCTCTGCCCTAGCTTGATTTTTATGCCTAGGCCTTGCCCCGCCTTGTACAACCAGACAGTGGGCAAGGCTTAACTAGGCCTATTTTGGGGTTAGGGCTTATTTTAGGCACAGGCGTGAAAATTGGGCTTGGGCTTGTTTTGGGGATAGGTCATATTTTCAGGGAAATGCAGTGTACAAGGATTTATCAAATGAGTATGAAGATGAATGTATGGATAGATACATCAATACATAATTAGACATCATGTACCAATCTCTGCTTTAGTCCTGTCGAGTGAGAATTTTAAAAAAAGATAAACAAATTCTAGCTTTTCTTTGTATCTAAACTAAGTCCCACTTTGATAAATTGCACAATTATCCAATAGGAAATCCCTTGAATTTGTATGTTTCTTACATCCTCAACATGACTATGATAATTCATGTAGTTTTGAAAAAAGAAGAGTAATATTTTTCCTTTAGGATCTTCTCTTAGTCTTTGATTATTTCTTAGAAATAGAAGCTTCTGATCCTGTATTGTGTAATGCATTGTGTAATGGAACAGGATAGAGATACTATTTTTGTATATCATTCCAATTACTGACCTCCCTACCAAGTTGCAAGATCATTATACATGCTTAAATAAAATTCAGCTGTTCCTTTTGCAGCTTCTCCTCTCACAGCTACCCTGATTTAAAGGCTAGGCAGATTAGTGTATAATGGAACCACTGCATTCTGATGGCATCAAATGCTGATATGCTAAAGATTGGAGTTAGCATTCTCAATTTCTACTTTTTCATTTTTCATATATAACTTTGAGCCTGTGTGTGTATATAATAGTACAAGTTATGAAACAATAAACTTTCATTAATGTGACTGGACTTTCAAGGACAGAAATGAAAGATGCAAAGGGATTGTAGAGAATGGAAGCATTTGATTTGGCTTTGCTGTCTCTGTTATGTTTTATTGTGATCCTCTCAAAATGAATTCTTTTTTGTAGCTATGTCTTTTTCATCTTGCCTTGCTTTTTAAAACCATTTTAAAAACCATTTTAAAAAGTAAAATATATACCTGTTTTAATTAGAACAGTAAATTCTACTTGAAGCAAGAATTTGGTAAGATTTCAAATGGTGCAGAAGTAACATCTAACCTTATGGCCCTGCTTTTAGTTTGAAAAACTTGATGCCTGCATTTCTAACCTGCATTTTAAAATGTTTTTGTTTCAAATCCAACAACAGCACTGTTCTTATTGAAAAAGAACGCTGGCATTAATGTTCACCCACATATTTCATTTTGCAGTGAGCTGTAGCCGATGTGCCTCTGATTTTTACAACCAAGAGAAGCTGTCAGTTAATTTTTCTTTGGGGTATTTTTCTCCCTACAATGCAGCCATACATCAGGCTCATTCACTGCATACGCTTGCTAATATAACTTGGAAAATTAATAGGTTAAAAGTATGACTGTGTTTCTGAATGTTATTCCCAGAATTTGAAATCTATTACTGTATGAAGAACTATTTATACTTAGAAAATAGAACATAGAATAACAGAGTGGGAAGAGACCTTGTAGGTCTTCTAGTCCAACTCCAAAATGCTTAGGCCATTTTAGGCAAATGGTAGTCCAATCTCTTCTTAAAAACTTTCAGTGTTGGAACATTCACAACTTCAGGAGGAAAGTTGTTCCACTGATTAATTGTTCTAACTGTCCGAAAATTTCTCCTTAGTTCTAAGTTGCTTCTCTCTGTTAAGTTCTGCGCATGGGTGCAAGGAGCGGAGACGAGGCAGTGAACAGTGAACTTCAACTCTTTATTAAGCATACTGAACAGAGCAATCACCTAGGGCAGCAGCAGCCCTTTTATAGGGTTGGCTGCTGTCCTATTAGCCAATAAAAAACATGGAAGTGTTAAACCCTTGAACCAATGAGAGTTGGCCCGTTAACAGCCAATCAGATTTCCCAGAAAGGACCAATCTGATGTCGCTATTATCGGCCAATCAGAAGTGCAGGATTAGAACCCTGCTTTTTACTTAAGATTTGTTAAAACTTTATTAAACGCCTTTATTAGTTCATAACACTCTCCTTGATTAGTTTCCACCCATTGCTTCTTGTCCTGCCCTCGGGTGCTTTGGAGAATAGCTTGACTCCTTCTTCTTTTTGGCAGCCCCTGAGATAGAGGAACACTGCTATCACTAACACCTTTACCTATTGAGTAGGAGTCAGAGCAAAAAAAGTTATTTTTTTTATCAGAAAGGCAGTGTTACTCCAAATTTACAAACTTGAATTGTTTATATGAGTACTTTCTACTTATGAAATGAGTTTCTATTGAAAAAAAATACTCTGATCAATATTACTCTGAGTCACCAAGGTAATTAGAAATTGAGCTGTTGTTTGTGTACGTTATAAGAAAAAAGGTTGACCATCTTAACCCATTTCTCTTGCAACATAAAGTATAAAGTTATAAAATTTTATAAAGTTGCAAGTTTGTTCAAATCATTTCTCAGGGGCCATGATTCATGATTTACATATTATGGAGGTTGTGAATCTTGAATGAAGCCAATGGTGGTATTCTAGCAGTTTGGCCCGGTTCATTCAAACCAGTAGTAAAAAATGCTACCGGTTCAGCCAAACCGGTATTCTAACTATCAGCTGGGTGACCATGAACTGTGCTGTGCGATTTAGGTTAGTTGGAAACCAGGAAATCGTTGGATTTCTTGCTTTCTAGCTAATCTAAATTGTGCAGCACAGCTGATTCTTCTTCCCTTGCTTCAAAAGGAATCTTTTTGTAGAGTTTCCCTGAGGCCTACTAAACCAAAATGGGACCGGGGGGGGGGGTCTGCAAAAGAAAAAGAGAAAAAGAAAGAGGAAGGGCTGGGAAAAAGAAAGAGAGGGAAGGGAGAAAGAGAAAGAAAAAAAGAAAAAGAAAAAAAGGGAGGAAAAAGGGAGAGGAAAGAAGGACCACAAACCTTGCCACTAGACCCAGGGTCTTCTAACTTGGCAAGTTTAAGACTTGGGGACCAACCCCTAGAATTCCTGAGCTAACATGATTGGAGGAGCAATTCTGGGAGTTGAAGTCCACAAGTCTTAAAGCTGTCAAGTTTGAAGACCCTTGCAGCTTCAGAGGTTGCTTTGAAACAGCACAGCAATCCAGGGCTGGAAGGTTCCCAGAAGTGATCTAATCCACCCCCTGCTCCAGAAAGTGACTTTATTAAGCTTTCATTTAAATTAAATAAATAACATTTAATAGCCTTACCCATCCATATAGGGGAATCTTGCTCCTCAGATACAGCACAATAACCAGATAGAACCCTAGCCCCAAAAAGGGCCAATATCTATTTTATTAAATTGAAATTGATGTCTCAAGAAATGCAAGTCTCATATTTATATGACCCTTTGACATCTTCTCTTTCGCTGCTCATGCATCATTCAGTATAGACAGCACTAAAATATAAGCACATAATAAAATAGGTTGGGGAAATAAATTGTATTAAATAGAGAATGAAAGCGTTCTTAAATCAAGAGGTTTTATAGATCACAATTATTAACATGCCATCTTTCTAGGATAAGGAATTCCCTAATTTAAGTGTGGTTAATGAAAAATCCATTAATTTTATTCTCTTCAGCCAAACACCTTGGTGACATTACAGGCATCTGACATACTTATTTTTCCTTCAAAAGGAAAAAAAAATAAGGAATTCATAGTACTATGTAATTGACATTTTGTAGCTGAGTAAAGAGAACAAGACTCTGAAAAGAATCAGCATGTTGTATATGGCAAAACTGGGGCCAGACATCATTACTGAAGAAATTAACATTGATGATGGAGAATTGTGTACAGACACAGAAGGTAGCCCTGGAGCCTGTGACTCAATGGAGTGCCAGCAGGTAATAAAAGGTGAGTGCTTTTCTGAAGATCAGAGTGGGTTTGCATTTTCAAAAAGTGAACATGAAGATCCAGTTTCATTGTAATAGATACCCTTCCCTACTCTAACGGTTTCCAAATGTGTAGGATTTCAACCCCTCGAATCCCTCATTAGAATGGCCAGTTGTTCTGCTCTCTAGGAATAATGGCAAATGAACTCTAATTCAGCTGAAAGCCACCATAAAATGAGGCTATTATACTGTAAGAAGTGTACTGTACATGTATCCTATTATACCATTTATATGCTGTGATGATCCAGGGCATGGCACAAAGGCAATACAGTCAAATAAGCAAGAAATGTCCCTCTAATACCTCCAACTTTGCCCCCAATGTCCAGGTTACCTTCGGCTGGAGAAAAAACTCTCCCAAGAACAGTCTTTAAGAGGAAGAAATTCAGTCCAAAAACAAAGTACACACAAACTGTAAATAAAAATCCACACAAACCACCCTGCAGTAATTAACTTGACAGGGCAGGAGAAGGAATTGCAGACTTGAAAGCCCAGTAAAACACACACAGTTAAGAAGACACCAGGAACAAAAATAAGCCTCTACGATATCAGATAATTCACAATTTGCTTCCAACAATTTTGCTGTGCGCAGCTTCCCTTTTTAAACACTGTTCCCAGCTGCAGCTAATGAAGGGAATCAGGGCCCTTTCCTCCCATGTAAGCCACGCAATGTTGTTCCCTTCTCCGTTCTTCCCTCCATGTCCTAGGATGAAAAGGGGGTGGGCCTGGGTCTTCCTCCAAATTCCCTCTTTCTTGCTCTACCACTCCCCTGCTTTGCCCAGCTGGCCTTTGCCCTTCCCCAGTTTCTTCCACAGCCAAGGGAGCCACACTCCCATTCCCTGTCAGCTGCTCGACCTCCCCCTCCAAATCACATTCCGACAGGAGCATGACATGTATTGTAGCTTGCATTTTTCAAGTGCCCTTCTTTTCTTCATTGTAATGTCCAAAAAATTTATGAGAGATGTTGAAGTTGGCTTTTGTTATTTACTCCCCACTTTCAGTTACCTCACTCCCCATAAATAGACCTCATTGTCCAGTAGTTAGGTTCAGTTCTTAGTTCAATTCAGATAGTAGCTATTTGCTAATTTATGACAGAATTTACTTCATTCCCCTCTAAAGTGTGGATTTCCTATGGTGATGCTGTCCGATGTTTCTTGATTCCATATTATTTAACTTGGGATATAAAGCATAGGATTCAGGCACATCCACAGGGAATCCCTAGAGAAATGATGAAACTGCCCCCTTTGTAATTGTGTCATGACATTCAGGCAAATACTTAATAGACAGAGCTTGTTTCAGCAAAATATTGGAATGTATATTTTTGTGCAACATTTGGATGAAGCCTCCAGCTTCTGCAGAAAGGTGTGGTGTCAGGAGTCAGACAAACCAACCTAAAAAAATTAGAACACTAAATAGATTTCTGAAGATGGAACCTCCCTGTTCCTGATGTAGGGACCTAATTAATGGAAATCCTATGCTGAAAGACGACAACAGCTTGCTTAGAATAAGTGACAAGCTCACAAATTAAAACAAGACCATTGAGCACTAAACTTAAACAGAAATGGCAAGAACGTAATAGGACTTACCAGTAGGACAACAGAAGTTCAGATGCATTGTTTTGGACCAGTTGATTCTTTAACTCAGAAAGGGGAGGTGAAGCCATTTGAATTAGTTTAATTAGCATAGCATAATCTTTTGCAGGCTTAAATCAAAACTGTTTACAAACTTAAACCAAACCTTGTCCATAGACTCATAGTTTCAGATTCTGTACTGCTTTTGCAGGCTAGCCTTTCATAAAAAGGGGATTATGATACTATATCAAACAATGTATTTAATAAAGAAATTTCTATACAGTTTATAGCATGCTGAATTAAACTACATATTGGCATCTATTCAGGAACTCTAGGAAACGTCACACCCACTCCTTTTTCTCTGCTATAAAATTTATGTTTATGAACAGTTTCTGATTATACTGATTAATTTGAAACTATTTTTTAAAGTCCAATTTTTTTTAAAGTTGTAATTTTAAAATTACTTTCATTTAGATTTGCTACTTGTGCTTGAATGGTATGGTTTAGAGTGTGTGTGTTATATTGATTTTTTAATTTTTTCCCCTGAAACATTTATATACTTTTATCCTTATTATATATTGTTCAGGATTATGTGAACTGGGAATATTTAAATCTTAATTACATTAAAATGTAGTGCTTTAATATTATTTTGTAGTGGAAAATGGCACACAACAAAATTAAGGTATGCACCTTAATTTTAAATGCTAATCTCTAGGTGGTGATTTCTAGTTATGGTTTTTGGCTCTGTCATTTAGAATGATGAAAAAGGATAATAGAAAATGAGCTATTAGAACTGACAGCTATTAGAACTGTTAAATAAGCAAATAATTTTTGTGTCTTCCTTAAAAAAGAAGCTTTTTCTAAAACCGAGACATATTGTATAGCTGAGTTGAGAACATATCATCCCTTTCAGAGTTGAAAATCTCCACAATGAAACTCCTCAAACTCAGATTAAAGGGCTAGTTAACCATTGCTGTTTGTGAGAACATCGACATGTGAAACCTCTGCATGTTTAATAATTCAAGAAACAGTGAATGCCTTTGCTCTTCAGCTTTTCTACACTTACCCTGTTCCTTTTTGTCTAAAATGAAAAATGAACTGCCGCTGCTATTCTTGAAAATGAAGATCTGCGAGATCAAATTATCTCACTTCAAGAGGAGAAGAAGACTGCTGTCATTGAGCTGGAAAACCTGAAGAGCACATTTGTAGAAGGAAAAGCAGAAGTAAGTATTTTAGCTGGAGGGCTGAGAAACCTTTGACTTATGGCCACAACTAGGGCTTTTCCATTGTAAGTCAGTCAGGTTGTAAAGCGAATCATCATGTGACCAGATGTGAGTTTAGGACTCTTTTTAACGTGGTTGTTAAGCTGATCCATCTTCCCTAATTGGCATTTTTTTTCTGTGAGAAAATGTCTAGGAAGTTAAGATAAGAAATCACAGTCACATGACTGCAAGCTGGTTGCCAAGTGCTCGGATTGGGATTATGTGACTGAAGGGATGATGTGATGGTTGTAAGTGCGAGGACAGGTTGCAAATCCCTTTTCCAAGGTCATTGTAAACTTTGAAACATTGTTAAATGAACCCTTATAAATCAAGGACTACCTATACATGGTCAGATTGTTGCTACTTGGTTGTTTGTTATTTATTTATTAATCAAATTTATTAATCTCATGAAAAGTGACCCACTATATAAGAGAATAGATTACTCTCAGTTGCCAAGATTAGAAGCTGTGATTTTTATGGTAGATATTATGCTAGTCAAGGCTAAAGCAAGAATTTTAAACTATACATTTTAAGAATATCCTTTTCCTTTGTAAGCTATCTTCCTAGCTAAATCTTAATTCTTCATAAGCAAGGGTTTTTTCTCCATGAGCTGCAAAATATTTAATCCCTACCTCAAAAGACAGGTTCCATTTAATATAGCATTTAAAGTATTCTGTTTTAATACCCTTTGGCTATAATCTTGACCAAAGATATTAGGAAGTAAATGGGAAAAAATTGTTTCAGATAGTTTCTTTAGCTGGAAATCCAGCAGTTGTTTGCAACTTGGTACAGAAACTAATACATCAGTGAAATAACTAAGAATATTGGTATACTTCCTGGTTGCTGTTATTCACTTAAAATTGATAGATTTAAAGTAAAACTTCTTGCAATGTTCATAGCATCATTGGTGTTTCTGATAATCTCATCATTTGGCCCATCTGTTTTTCAGATAAATAAACTAAAGGAACAAAATGCAGTTCTAGCATCTGAAGTTCACAACCATCACAAGGTGTTGGAAAAATGTAATCGAAGTACGTATGTATGCTTCTCTATGTATGCTTAATAGTAATATTTTAATAGCTATGTTGTTGCACTGATGAGTACACAGATGAACAGATAGATAACTGATGTAACAGAGATCCAGAGCGGGGACAGATATGTGAATCTACTGCACAGATTCTAGTAGCCAAAGCATATCTTAGGCTTTTAATGAAAATTCTATAAATATGTGTACCTGTAAATAATTAATAAAGTTTAGAGGTATTGCAAATTTCCACACTCCTGCTATCTGATCTTAGAAGCTACCAGTTGTGAGATGACCACTTCAGGTTTTGATCCACTTGTTAAGAACTTCTAGATCTACATCTGAGACAAGGATTAGAGGACAATAAGTTACTGCCACATCTTGTGGATATTGTAATAAGCATTGTAGCTATAAAACTGACTGTTCGTCTTTACATTATATAGAACATATAAGAGGTTGGTTGATCAGAATGAGCCAGAAAATCCAGGCAAATTCTCACCAGATTTAGCTTATAACTAGAAGATGAAAATTGCATCCTTACATTTTCTGTTTTCTTGCAAATGCCAGAGAAAACAAGATGCACTTTTGTATGTTTAAAATTGTTCACTTGGTATAGTAAATTGGTGCAGGGACATGCCTTGAGATAAAAGTTGTTCTTGGTTAGAGGTGTGTAATAGTCACTTTCCAGAAAGCACTGACTCTCTTTGCAGTTCTACCGATCCTCAAACAATCTTATCAGTATAATACTCAATTTAATAATGTGTACGTAAATACTTAGCCATATTTATTATCACCATGGAAGCACAATTTTCAGGATACATGCAACACACCAGACTGTAAACTAATTACTTGGCATGATTTTGTACACACAGCTAGCTAAAACATAATACCTCTTCATAAATCTTTGGCAACAATGCAACTGATTTAGATAGAACTGTATATGAGGTACTCTCATATACATATACATGTACCTTCTGCACATATTCATATTTTCAGGTATACTTCTAAAATGAACTGCATTATTGCACTATTAGCATGATGACAGTATAAAACAGAATGATGTCAATTTATAACAGTTCCCCTGATTGCCTGGAAGAAATTTTGTATCACTGCAGATGTTTCTATATACCCATATCAGATCATACTATGTATAGTATAATCACATATTTTATCTCCTATTGTTTCTTGTGATTGCATGGAACTTGCTGCCACATGTTAGGATGAAAAAAACAATAATCTTCTAGACCCTACCTCATGAAGTATGCTAGGAGCTGTAAGAATCTCAGACAGTCAGATTGTCACTCTTTATTAGAACTTATTCAAGAACTGTAAGACTCAAAACAAGCAACATGAGGATGGTTTAATGTGCTAATTGCTACTTGATGTCCTTTGAAGACCTTGATATATTTATAACCTTGACAGTTGGATCATAAAATATTCTATTCCCCCATTAAATAATCCCATCAATACTTACTTATAACTGAAGTGGTAAATAAAATCTGAATTCTATGATGACTAGTATTCAGGTTACTGAACGACTTAATGAGCTAATGATTAAACTAAAACTATATACAGATTAATTCATTAGGCTTAAATAAGATTGTTAACATTTAATGATTTTGGAAGAGTTAGAATGCCAAAGTGTTCAGAATTAATAGCATATGCCATTATTTTGCATACTTCATGATAAATCCAGGAGACTTTATTCTTCCAGTTAAAAAGAGAAATAAAAGGTTATTCTCTGCAATCATGCATACAGGTGCCCTAGTCTTTCACAAAGGTTTCATTTCAACACTGTGAATAACACAGTCCGTGGGAATTGAAAGGTTGGGTTCCAGAGCCTCTTCTTCCTATGATTACTTTCTCTTTCTTCCTCCCACGTGGTCATCTGTGCAATGGAACTACATTTATCCCTCCTTCTCTTAACTTGCTGGGTCAGCTTGGTCATGAGGTTCCTTGAGGCAGTAGGCCTTTTTCTTTGCAGTGAGCCAGGAATGCTTCTCATGCAGGACTAGTATCCAGAGGTGCAATGGAGAATGCCCCCTTTCTCTCTGCTCCAGGCATACAGAATGGATAAGCTAGTATGAACTATTTGAAATGAGTGGGATAAATCTTTCCATCTTCAACTGAGTCTGCCTCACAACTGTATTGAATTGGCAAATTCCAGTATAACATACAGATACATTGTGTAGTTTTTTTCTGACCTGGCTATAATGACAGGTTGTCCCCAAAATCAAAGTTTGTTGTGTGAGACTTCCTTCCAGACATGGTAAACAGGCCATCGTGATATTTTAGGAAGAAGGTTATGTAGATGAGCCAAGAAAAGCACCCCTCCTTTTTTGTACTGTTTTAAGTATCTGTTAATAGTTGTCTCTGACATCACTGGACCAAGTCTTCTGTCTTAATTTGCCATGGAAGGTAAAGTGTTTTCCCCTTTACCTTAAATAAACTTATTTCTATAGTCATTTTTCAACTTCATTTTTCAGTCTCACTTTCTAAGCTTGAAGAGAGCAGTTTGCAGGTAGTCAAAGATCCCTCTTTCCTTGTAGCAGAGCTGTCTCCACTGATGTACACCTACCATTTCACTTTAGTACATATGTCTAGTTGCTTTTTTAATTACTTACAACATTTCAAACACTGTAGCAGAAAAGAAGAAAATATCTTCCTTACAGCAATATTGCTACACTTTAAATAATCTTGTTTCATGGCGTATTTCATGGTTGTGTTTTGTTTCACCACTGCTGCTGCAACCATTATGCCCTTCTTCCTTGTCCTCTTCCTTTTCATTTCACATAGTGTCTGTACTAGCAGTAGAAGAGTATGAAGAACTCCAAGTCAACTTTGAACTGGAAAAAAACTTACGGAAGAAGGCAGAAACCTTTGCACAAGAGGTATGGAAGTTAATAGCTTTTTCTGATCAGAGAACGGACCACAGCAAGCATTTTTTAAAATGTTCTAAAGAAACAATGGCTTTTTTTTTTCAATTCCAGCTCTTTTCTGTTTAGTTCTCTGTTTTATAAATGGATACTTTATACAGGCTATATCAGGGATCTCCAACCTTGGCAACTTTAAGCCTGGAGGGCTTCGACTCCCAGAATTCTGGGAGTTGACAGAGTTGGAGACCCCTGGGCTATGTGACAGTACAAAGATGGATTTAATAATAATAATAATAATAATAATAATAATAATAATAATAATAATAATAATAATAAGTTAATAAAAACCACACTGCAAAGTTCTCTTCAGATGAAAACTCTTCAGTACTGCAGTATAAGGGTGTTTATTCTTATGGTTACTTGTTTCTATCTATATTTGACCTTGACCGTATTTCTCTGACATTTTGGTAGAGATATTTTAAGTGTGCAATATTCAGCTTCTTGTGCAGAATGCCACTATTTTAATAGAATAGAATAGAATAGAATAGAATAGAATAGAATAGAATAGAATAGAATAGAATAGAATAGAATACTTTATTGGCCAAGTGTGATTGGACACACAAGCAATTTGTCTTGGTGTAAATACTCTCAGTATACATAAAAGAAAAGATATATTCGTGAGGAGTTGAGAATAATAAGGAATGACACTTAATGATAGTCATAGGTAAAATAAGCAATCAATCATACTAGGAAACAGTCAATATAAATCATAAGTATATCAGCGACAAAGTTACAGTCATACAGTCACAAGTGGGAGGGGATGGGTGATAAGGAGTGATGACAAGTTGAACAGACTTTGTAATAGTTGAACAGGGTTGAGGGAATTATTTGTTTAGCAGAGTGATGGCTTTTGGGAAAAAACTGTTCTTGTATCTAGTTTGTTCTGGTGTGCAATGTTCTATAGCATCGTTTTGAGTGAAGGAGTTGCAATAGTTTATGTCCGGGATGTGAAGGGTCTGTAAATATTTTCACAGCCCTCTTTTTGACTGGTGTAATATACAGGTCCTTGATTGAAGGCAGGTGGGTAGTAATTGTTTTTTCTGCATTCCAAATTACTCTCTGAAGTCTGTGTCTGTCCTGTTGGGTTGCAGAACCAAATCAGACAGTTATATAGATGCAGATGACAGACTCAATCATTCCTCTGTAGAACTGGATCAGCAGCTCCTTGGGCAGTTTGAGCTTCCTGAGTTGGCGCAGAAAGAACATTCTTTGTTGTACTTTTTTGATGACTTTTTGATGTCCATTTTAGGGGTCCATTTTAGATCATGTGATATCATAGAACCTAGAAATTTGAAAGTCTCTACTGTTCATATGGTGTTGTCTAGTATTGTAAGAGGTGGTAGTATAAGGGGGTTTCTTCTAAAGTCTACCACCATTTCTATAGTTTTGAGTGTGTTCAGTTCCAGATTGGTCCGGTTACACCACGAGGCAAGTTGTATAACCTCCTGTCTGTGTGCAGATTTCTTGTTGTTGCGAATGAGACCAATCACTGTTGTGTCATCAGCAAACTTCAGTATTTTAACAGATGGATCATTTGAGATGCAGTCATTGGTTTATAGGGAGAAGAGAAGGGGAAGAAGTACACAGCCTTGTGGGGCCCCCGTGTTGATTGTACAGGTATCGGATGTGACTCCGCCTAGCTTCACCTGCTGCTTCCTGTCTGTTAGGAAGCTTATGATCCACTTACAAGTATGTTCAGGCACCGCTAGTTTGTTTAATTTACTTAGAAGAGTGTCTGGAATGATGGTATTGAATGCTGAACTGAAGTCTACAAAGAGGACCCTTATGTAGGTATTTGGAGATTCAAGGTGTTGTAGGATGTAATGCAGAGCCATGTTAACAGCATCATCTGGTGATCTATTTGTTCGGTATGCAAACTGCGTGGGATCTAACAGCAGATCTGGATGGTTTTCAGGTAGGACAGCACAAGTCTTTCAAAGATTTTCATAACTAGAAATGTTAGAGCAATGGGTCTGTAGTCATTCAGTTCCTTGAGGGAGGGCTTCTTTGGCACTGGGATGACAGTAGAGCATTTGAAGCAGGAAGGAACATAGCACATCTCTAGTGATCTATTGAAGATTTGGGTGAAGATGGGGGCCAAATGGTCAGCACAGACTTTTAAGCAAGAAGGAGTTATCTTGTCTGGCCCTGGTGCTTTTCTTTGTCAAATGTATTGTCTGCCCGTGTGAGCCTTCCTTTTAGACCGACAGGGCTCATACCAGGATTGCATATTTGGCATATACTGTATTAAATTGACAATGATTCTCCTGGTCATAAATTAACTTTTTTTCTTCTCCATGAGATGAGTTTTTTTAATCATTAATCAGTGTACATTCTCAAAAAGACTGCTATACAGGCAAATAAGGACCATGGTCCCTCACATTATCATTAATTACTGTATGTACAATAATGTATTCATAAATTGAAATACAGTGTTTATTGTGCCACAATGTTTGAGGTAGTTTACAATACTCTAATAATCTATAAAATTAAAGCCGTGATAGAGAGACATGGACTACATCCTTTTGTACTTCTTGTTTCTCTAAGGACCTAAAAATGCTGTTTTATCCTGTTGAAAGATTTAATTTTCTCATGATTCAGGTGGAATGTGTTCAGGTGGAATTAGTTTCAAAGAGGATTTATTCTATGGATTACATCATTAAGAAAGAAATCAACAGTGTTGACATAATTAGGTTTTGCTTCTGGGGTGGATTGAACTTGAATAATTCATCAGCTCATTTACACATTTGGAAACCCTCCAGGTTTCATTATTCCTATAAATTATTTGGAAAATAAATATCCAGTGGAAAATAGATATGTTTATACAATTGAGAACTATTTTGACCATAACAGGTCATGGCAAAGCAGCAATTCATAAATACCATGGTTTATGATGTTGTCTCATAAAAGGTTTAAGACAACCTTGAAGCCTTGTTCAGTCCTGATCAGCAAAAGTCCGCTAAAGATAACAACATATCTATTTTAACCTTGATTTAAAAACAACAACAAATTGATATTCTTTCCTTTTAGCCTAAAATTTGATTTGTTTTAGTTTTTTCTTTGTCCCTTCTCATAAAATTCTTTACAGCTTTAACAGGACTCTTTTGTAAATCCACAATAGAAAAATTATCCAGATCATTCTTTAGATTTTTTATTTGTATATCCCTTTTGATTGTTAAGTCATCTGCTGGTTTTATTTGTATATCCAGTAGAGCATCTCTTTCCATATCATTCTTGTAGCCTATTACTTTTAAATCCACTTTCAAATTAGTCTCAATCTTGCCTGATAAAACTTGTTATCTTCTGAAGTACCTTCAGATACAGTCATAGAGTGTAACTTCTTGGTTCATTGCTCCAAAATATCTTTTAATAATAATCTTTTAATAACATAGTTTACTCCATTCTATATTAGTGAATCAAGTGTAAGTGTTCTCCTTTAATTGTAATCTTTTGTTCCTCTTGTTTCCTTCTAGTGTTCAACCTCAAAGTCTTAACCTATCATGGTTTTTTAAAAGGGAATCCAGAATAAAAGCATTTTCTCATGGAAGAATTCTTATAATTAATTACAAAAGCATTTTTTTAAATATCTTCCTGTTAATCTGTAACTTTCCATAATCAAGATTCTAATCATCCTTTTATCATTTATTCCAAGAGAAAAAAAATGTCCTTGGTCTTTCTTTTTTTTTTTTTATAAACCAATTTTATTAATTTTACAAAAACGGTGCATAAACAATCAAGGCATAACAGCTTATAAATTCTTTTCTAAAAAAATTAGTAATAATTAAAGAAGAAAACCAATAGAACATAATAATTCCCAATTATAATATCAATATTTACTTTATCTATTTAAATTCATATCTTATCCCAACTTCTCCTTTTCATCCAGATTATTTCTTGTTAATTAAAATTTTATTGCCTTTTATCAACATACAAAACCCAAAAAAACATAACAAAACCTTTATATATCCTTCTATATCTTATTACCATTTTCAATAACATTCTTTGTTCTATTTCCAACTATCCATTCATCTTTTTTCTTTTACTATGCTTCTCCTATACACTAATTGGAGTGATGCCTTTAACTCATTACCCTAACTTAAAAATACTTCATATAACACTTAATTTATCTTGGGATTCTGTTTAGTAGATTCTAAAATGACACAATAAATTTTATACTCTAAATACACATATAAAAACACAATCTTATGTACCTTCCAGAATCCCCCTTTTATCCTTAATTAGATTCACCCATTGTCTCTAAATAAACTTTTTTTCTTTAGATCTTGCTTCCCACCATTGAGGCTTCTCCTCCCCCCCTTTCTCTCTTGTTTATTCTTCTCCTTGCCCTTTTTATCCCTTTGTCTCTCCTTCTCCCTTTTCTTACTCCCTTTCCTTTGCTTTCTAACCTTGCATCCACCTTTCCCCTCATTTTTCTCTTTTTTGGTTGTTTTTTCAAACCTTAAAATCCCCTTTTTCTTATCCTCTTTCTCCTCCTCCCTGGAAAAAACCCATTGTTCATCAAAGATGGCTTCTTGTTCCTCTTCTTCTTTGTTCTGCTGCGTAATTAACTTTTCCTAAGTACATAACGCCATTTCTAAAAATTGAAATAAAGTGCCCAAAGTATCTTTTCCATCTTGTTCTTCCTTTTTATATTTTTGATATTCAGTCTTTAGTTCATCTACAAGCGATGCCATCCTGAGAAGAGAAACTTTCCCCAAAACAACCAACCAAGTATTTTTAATCAATAATAATTCAAAAAAAGTTCCAAAAGTTAATACTTTTCTTCCTTCTTCTATTTCTCTTTCTGAGGTTACTGTTTAATCAAAGAGGTCCAATTACCATATATCTTTCTTTGAGATTTTAGGCAATCTCCTCCTTTTTCCACTTCTGCTCCAATTTTTTTCCTCTCCCTTCCCACTTGCCACATCAATTTTTAAATAATCAGAAATCCATACCTCCAATAAGGGTTTTCCAATTTCTTAAATTTTTAAGTCCAGTGTCCAAGAACTCTTTTGTCCCTTAACTTCAACTTTCAGAATAGTTCACCTTCAGTGCCCAAACAAATTTCAAATATTCATCTGCTATTTCCATGGGGTAGGAGAGTGAAAAAAAAAAAGTTCCCTTTTACAGCTTCTCTGCCGCTTTCGATCTTCTTAGGGATACAATGTATCCTCCAGCAATTCAGACAGCTCAGTTCCAGTGAGTTTAAAAGATGTTGATTGACCCGGCTCAGCCAGCACTTTCACTTTTCTTGCTTCCTCCAGCACAATCTTACCCAGTTGCAGGCTTCTTTGTGGCGGCCATTGCTGACCGCCGCTCCACCACCTTGGGAAAAAGGGGTTTTTCCGGACGAGGAGGGGGTCTGCGACACCCCCAACCCCCTGTCCGGCTCCCCTCTCTCTTCGGCTGTCCCTACAGGGCAGCCATATCCCCCTGACCCATTTGGATTGGGGGTACCTCGGTGGCAAGCGCAGCAGGAATCGCGAACGGTCACAAATTCCTGCTGCCACCGAAGCCACGCGGAACCGGAAAACCTCCAAAATGTCCTTGGTCTTTTTATTTAAACTTATTTATCTAAGAATTTAAGGAAACTCACCCATTGCTATAAAAACCTATTGATCCAAAGATTCCTAATAGTTGAAAAGCAGTTAATAAGCCATTTCTGAAAATCAATACAAAAGGAAATATGCAAACCAAGTCTCCTTTTCAAAGGTGCTCCCTGGAGTTTGAGCAAAACTGGCCACATTTTCAGAGCTTCAAATTCTTGGTCTTTTGGCCTCTTCTTGAGGAGCATTGTTGGCAAAGAGAAGTCTTCTTGTCCAGAGACGAATTACAAGATCTATTTCTTCATTCCACCACAGCCACCTCTATTTTTACCTCAGAAGTCCTTTTACTTTTTATTCCTAATTTTCTGTTCCCTCAGCTCCTCATAATGCAAAGAAATGGATTGAATGATTACTGTATTGGAAACATTAAGCAATAATCATATCAGTGTTGTTAGTTATTCTCATTTTAAGCCATGATTTTTTTCAGAATATGAAATATGCTATGACATCAAAGTCAAGCTCCATCCCTTACATACAAAAAGGGTAGAGTTTATGTCATTTTATATTTCATAATTTGTCTCCCTGCCCTGTCAACATAGGCAATTAGTTCCAGAACCTTCAAAATATAGAATTGTTCTTTTTAAAAAATATATAATTTTATTGGAACTTTTAAAAAGAAGGGATGTCTAATTTTCAATAGATCCTCACCCAGAAGCAGAAACACATTATTGTTAAAGTCTCAGAATATCCACACTTCACTGATTTTATTTAATGTATTGTAAAACTATCTGTTTTTAACATGCTTGTTTTTGGGGGTGTAGAATGAAGTGTGATAGAGAGAAAAAATACCACATGTGTAGAAAAAACACTGTATGCAAAATCAGTTATCTGTGTTGATGGCTTTATACAATGACATGTCCTGGTAACTTTTTTTAAATGTGTAGGAAAAAATGTGTCCTACACGATTGTATGGTCTAAAAAAATAAGGGCAGGGATGAAATCTGAGACTGGGAGTAGAAAGGAGAAGATAGAAAGAATTTGCTTTCTTTCTTATCATTTAATTCCATTTTTCTCTATGTGTGTAACAAGAAAGATTCCATACATACAATGTGAATAATAGAGTTAGTTTTAAACTACAGTGACTGTCTTTAACTTGGTTACTTACAGTCCCCTTTTCATTATAGGTACCTTAATGGCAGACACTGTGTTTAAAATCTCTCCAGTGAACGTTTGCATGCAGAAAGGTCAAATGCTGTTATCTGCTTTTTGTAATTGTAAAGAAAAATGCTTATAATTCCAGACAGCCATGACCTCCTTGTATAGGAATTTTTCTCCTTTCATAAGATTGCATGCTATTGATCCAGAGATATCAATGCACTGTATTAATAATAAGCTGCACAATAACTCTTCATTTAGATGCATTAATGGCTTTTAGGTTGCTTTGTAATAGCAGATCCATTAATATGTAATATCTTTCTAATGGACTGAAAAACCTGCACTTACACAAAGGTTCTTATGTGCAGATTAATCTATATCGGGGAAAAAAACACCTGCTACACAGTGTAACCATAATTAATGTAACATTCCATAGATTGAACTGTCATATGCAGGAATTGATAAGGTTAGGGTATGAGTGTGTTTATCTTTAGTAACTTGAATCTATCACCTGCCAAACATAATGGGAAATTTAACTTATCAAAGAAAAAGGCCAAGGTAAATATCAGCAGTAAAGCAATCTAATATTTTTAACTATTTTCAGGGAAACAGATGTAATATGTTATCTGCTTCACTTATCCTGGTGGTGAACATATGGCACACATGCCGAAAGTGGTACGCAGAGCCATTACTGCCAGCACATGAGTACTCGCCCAGAAAAGGTCTACTGTGCATGCGCGCCCACTGCCTGCCCAACAGCTGATGCGTGCCCACCACCTGCCCAACAGCTGATTGTCAGGTGTGTGGTGCACATGCACGTGGGTGCAGCGGCGCACAGGAGACAATCACCATGCGCAGAAGTGCCCAGCATGGGTCCTACACCCTGAGACCAAATTCATCTTACATAGAAAAATAAATCAAATCATATATTTGATTGCCCAGAGTTCTTTCTGTGTACACTGGTATCCAATATCCTAACACACTTATCAAATCATTTCTACATGTTTTGAATTTTCTTAAGTATTTGGCATAATTGAAGTTCTACTGCTTTGAAACTTTTTAATTCCTTCACTTAGTATTTCAGTGTTTCCATAGAATATATCCCATTGACAACTTGATGCAAGAAATGCAAGAAAATTAAGTGTATTCTATTCTGGTGCTATTTTAGGAATTGTCTCCACTCCATATTTTATTTGGTCACTTGAGATATTTCCAAAGCAATAGATGAAATTATAGAACCAGTCTTCTGATGCCTGACATAGCTGGACTTCTAGGTGCTCTAAAAGGAAACTGATTTTCCCATGCAGTCTGCTCAGATGAATGCAGTTTATTAAATAATCTGATTGACATTTTGTGTGGTTGTGTTTGGTAGATGTTTATTGAACAAAATAAGTTGAAACGGCAAAGTCAGTTGCTGCAACAAAACTCTACCCCTGATGAGCAGCTTTCAAAAGCTCTAGATGAAAATGGCAAACTGACTCAAATGCTGGAGGAAGAGAGATTACAACATCAACAGAAGGTAAGAAGCCTGCTCCCACCTTGGACATTTACTACGTTAGTTTCAGTATACTACATTTCCATCTGATATGTTGGATTAGGCTGAACTCATCTTTTGTAGGTAGAATGTTACTTACAAAGCGGAGTGTTTTATATAGGTTAAAAAAAAGTTTCCCAAAGATACATAATTAATGTTAAGCATCAAATTTTATGTTGCCTTGGAATCCGAATATTTCTTCATCAGGCCTTCACAATATGTAAATGAGTTAAGCTTGCTCACTCTAAACATGGGCCTTTCGTGAACTGATTAAACTTCTTGCTTTGAAAGCTAGGATGCTGACTAATGGCAGAACATAATCCCAGGGTATACGTTTACCAGAGTGCATCTATACTGTTTGGGGTACTTGCAAAACCACTTTTTGGTTAAGAAGGGAGGTTATTTCATTTTTTAAAAAAGAATAATATATTGGTTTGTCTTTCCAAACTGCATGCAATTGGACTTTTCTTTCTTCCCTTGAAATTTTGTTCCTCGTCCACAAATCCCAAGAAGACTTTGAGATCTGGGCCATGTTTGGGAGAACCAAAGTGTAGTGGACAAAATAATCTTGACTATTTCACTGATGAAATTAAAAATCATATAAATGATTTTTAATAAATGGCATACATTGACAAACCCATTTCTAGGATATTCCTTTAACTATTATACAACAAAATTAAAAACAATTAAATTCTGTGTCAAAAATTACATGTCTGAGCTTTGAGGAATGCTTACTTCAGTGGTGATCCTGTCACTCATATATTAGATATTAATTGCAATTTTAAATTTGTCAATATTAGATTAAAGAATTGGAGGAACAATTATGTAATGAAGTTTTGCACAAAGAAATCAAGTCCCTTAAACAACAGCTGGAACTTCTAGAAGAAGAAAAAAAAGAATTAGAGGAGAAGTATCAGAGTGCTGAAGAACAAATTAAAAACTTAAAGCATTCAGGTAAGCTAAATAAATACTTTTAGAGATTTAGAACATCATGTGGATGATGTTTTAAATATTACTAACGTATTCTTAACAGAAGTTTAGCCATTTGTTCATAACATTAACTTCCTTTGTTATTTCCTATCATGCAGTCTTCAATGTAATGGTAGTTGTTAAGCTACATTTGCAGCCAAAAATCAAGACTCTTCAGTAAATTTTGGTACATTGCTGTTGTTTAACCAGATTAAGTTAATTGCATTTTACTGCCATTGAAATCAATGAAATTCAGATTACAAATGACCAACTCCTTTAGTTTCAGTGGAAGTGAAGTACAATGTGCCAGGTTTTGACCTTGGATCTGTTTTGACATATAATTGTGATTTATGATAGCATCCAGTGAAAAAGAAAACTTCTGTAGTACCTAACTAGGAACACTCTAGAAGTGAAAGCCATGAAGAGGTTTAAAAAGTATTAAATTGTATCCATCCTTGGAAATCATGAATATATTTTAAAATATATATATTTAGAACTTCACGGTTAGTTGAAAAGCATGGGTGTGAAGGTTTTGTTTCCCCCCTGTTGTTTTATGAGCCTTCATGTGATTGACATTTCAAAAAGTAAATGCTTTGTCAAAGGCTATGCAGAAGAAATTAGCTTTGCAACTCCCATGGGTGTTAATGGCTAAAATCCATGGGAACTGGGTGGCTAATTCCCTGCACTTCAGGATAAACATTTACCCCTCACTATCTAACTGCTGAAGCTGTCTGACTTGCTGGCTATTATTTGTCCAGTTTACAGGCTAAAACAAGACAGCAGAAGCACTGACAAAACCACTTAAAATACATACAGTGTGAATCAACTACTGTGATTTAGTTGTTACCAAAGAATTATTTACCAGGATGGTGCCTGACCAACTTACAGCATCGTACCTATTAAGTGCTAAAAACTGTAATTTACTACTTTTTATCTAAGATTGCCATTTCTTAATAAATTCAAAATACATTTACCAGCAGGAGAAGTACTGTTTAACTATCCTAAAGCAGCTGGATTATGTGGATGGAAAATGTCAAAAGAAAAACATACAAATGCCTTTGTACAAAGTCCTAAAACTCTAGTGATGTGTGTTAAATTAATCTCAGGCTAGTAAGGTTACTGGAAATTGCTAAGGATACTCACCCAGGCACTACTGTAGGATGTGCAATAAATTACTTCAACTGACTATGTTGCAGCATGATGGCATTTCATAATGACTTCGCAATTCAGTTATGACCTGAATACCAAAAAATAGTGATTGTCTAGCAAATCAAAAACTGGGTAGAAAGAAAATAGTAATGATTCTTTGCAGGATTTTTTAAAGTACTATTTAAGGAATTATTTAAGACTGAAGCAGAGTGTTATAAAATATGAGTACACACAATCAAATCAGTACTATGCTTTGTCATTTTAAAAATAAAAGCTTCTGTCTTATCACCCAATCAGGTATTCTAGAATTATCTTCAAATTCAACAGTGTAGTTTAGCAGAAGGTGATACAATAGTAAAAAAAAATGACATGGAGATTTCCAGATATTAAGTCAGCAAGAAGAGGCTTCGCTCACCACCTTACTTCAATGTCTGTTCCAGGATTATAGTGTATCTATTTATACAAAACTGGGTAAAAGTCTAGAATAATTATGGGAAACAACGAGCACTCAAATTTCTAGAGATGCTTGGTTAAAAAAAATGTCAACTTTTAACATCAATTAGCCAACTGATGAGTGGATGGACCATTTTTTAAATATATATGGACAGGAGTACTTTAAGTGAAGATTCAGTTCTCTCTTTGTACAGTTGATGAACTTGAAAAACGAGTACACCAGTCAGAAAATCCAGTACCACCTCCACCTCCACCCCTCCCACCTCCACTTCCTCCTCCTCCTAATCCAATCAAGTAAGTATCATGCACATGATTTAAACCCATTGCCTAGGCTTAAGTGTTTATTACTCTGAATTTGAAGTATAAGAAGAATCATAGGAATGTAAGTATCATATGTAATGTGGCTTTCAATGAGTTTGAGGCAAGCTGATGGTACAAGATAGGCAATCAACTGTCTTATTTCTGGTAACTTTGGCCAAATCATTAGCTCCCTATAGTGTGCCAGTTCAAGCTGATAAAAGAGATCATCTGTTTTGGGAAAGGAGGGGTATCAAAATAATGAGGGAAAGACAAAATGGGTCTGAGAACACTTTTGAAAAGATGTCAGAAGGAGAACCTGGTGTCTTTACCGCTTTTGACTCTGAACTTGAGTTAGCCTTATCAAATGTGCACCACCACCACCCAATTATGACTAAGGGAATGTAATATTTAACAACAATAAAAATGAGCTATCTCTATTCTACATATCTTTGACTACAGAGTAATCTGTTGAGACCCCAGGATGAGAGAAGAGTGGTCATTGTTATTTGAAAATCGCTTAGTTGACCCAAGGCAACAGATGTGAGACTGTTCATTAAATTGGTCTCTAGGGATCAGTTGAGATTGCTGCTGGACTTATGATCTTGGGGACTTTAATCTGCCTTTTCTGAGGGTTGGGTCTGAGGTGGATCATATATTCATGACGTGGTCCTATGACCTAGGATAGTGTTCACACACCAAAACTGTTGTCTCTGTCAGAGCAGTAGTTAGTAATTAGAAACTGGGCAGCTTTCTGTGTCATAATCAGATCATGCCCTGATTACCATGGGCTTCTATTGTGCCACTATCTTCTGCGAAGAGGCTGAATGAATTAGATCAGGGGTGTCAAACTGGTGGCCCATGGGCTGGATGTGTCATGTGCAGGCCTCACCCACCCCAGCTCTGTGAAGGGAAAAAACATCATGAAATATCATGAGATGGCAATGTGACGCCGCAAGTTTGACACCCGTGAATTAGAAGATCATTCTATGGGTGGTTGATGGACCCAGATGGGTTCAAGAAGGTGCTTTGGTTATTCCTACTGATCAGCTACATAGTCCATCTGAAGTCTTGGTCAAGCTTGGAATTAGAGAAAGACAGAGGCTTTGAAACAAATTCCGCCTAAAAAACCTTCTTTTCTCTTGGTTCCTGTTATTTTCCATGAGCCACGAGAAAAGAAGGCAATTAAAACAAGACAGATGTCTAGATCAGTGGTAGTCAACCTGGTCCCTACCGCCCACTAGTGGGCATTCCAGCTTTCATGGTGGGTGGTAGGGGTTTTGTCCCCTACTTTATAAATCACCATCACTGTGGAACCGGTGGGTGGTTAGAGAAAATTTTACTACTAGAGAAAATTTTACTACTAACAGAGATACAAAAGTGGATGGTAGGTATAAAAAGGTTGACTACCCCTGGTCTAGAGTATTGCTGGCATTCTCCAGGGGTTGTTCCTTTACCTCTTAATGAAGCTTCCAAAAACTATTGCTGGGCCCCATTGTACAACCTTTCCTTGTATCTAGCCTCCCACTCTTGGGGAAGGCAATTAAGAAGATAGCTGCAAAGCAGCTTCAGAGAACTTTGAATGAAGTGGGTTATCTGTATATTTTTCAGTAAGGATACAGATCAAGATATGGGATAGAAATGGCATTGGTTACTTTTGGATGATCTCTATTGTGTGAGCAGAATGACAGTTATGCATCCGTCCTTGCTTTACTTGATCTCTCAGCAGCTTTTGATACCATTCACCATGGTGTCTTTATGAATCAACTCAAAAGATTGGGGGTGAGCAGCACAGTGTTATGCTAGCTCAGTTCCTTCTGCAGGATTGATTCAAATCTGTGGTGATTGGGGAAGAGAGATCCTGCCCACGGCCCTTACTGATTACACTAATGCAAGACTGCAGTTAAAGTAAGAATCTGTTAAAAGTTTGGGTGTCATTATTACCTATATCATAAACTTTCATTGCAGCTAGATGTTCAGACTGGATTTGGTATTTTTATCCACCTTTCAAGTCTTTCCAAAAGACCTAGGATAGGCAGATGTGGATGTTTTATGGCAGTGGTGGCTAACCTTTATGGCTTCCTGTGCCAGAAAGTGTGCGCGTGCTTGCACATTCCCGCTTGCGTACCAGCATCCAGAAGGCAATGCTTGCCCCCCCCAACGCCTACACATGCGCATGCAATCCCTACCCACTCCCATTGTCCCCTTACCTGTACTGTGCTTCACAGCTTATTTTTGTCCAGTTTGATGCCTTTTTCGGCCTCCCAGAGGCTTGAGGAAGGCTTCTGCAGGCTTTGCAGCCCGAAAACTAGCCCCATTTCGTCACTTATGGTATTTTCAGAAAAACAGGAAGTGATGAAACGGGGCTAGTTTTTGGCCTGCAAAGCCTGCAGAAGCCTTCCTCAAGCCTTTGGGAAGCCGAAAAAGGCCTCAAACCAGCCAAAAATCAGCTGTGCGGCATGCACATGCACAGTGAGGTAAGTTTACCTGCAGCTCGCGTGCTGGCACAAATGGCTGTGTGTGCCACCTGTGGCACGTGTGCCATAGGTTCACCATCATGGTTTTATGGTGTTAGAAGGATCATTGCAGGATGTAAACTGTTCCAAGTAAAGCCCCCTTTTGGACTGATGGTGAATTTGTCAATGCTGATGGTATTCAAATAGTGCTACAGTTGTTTTGGGATTGCATCCAAGCACCTATTTCTGTTGATACTACCTTTGCTTTCTTATTCCACAGTCATTCTATTTCTATTTGCAGGACTTCATATATTATTAACTTCTCTAGTTCCTTCTATTCTATTCTGCTGTCTCCAGGCCATGTCCACTATCCAATTTTTTTTTTGGGGGGGGGGGGTCTTTCTTATCAACAGTTGTTAAGTTTGGCATATTATATGGCAAGTGTTTGAATTCTAAAATTCCAGAACAGTTTAGCTTCTTCATTTTTGGTTATTTTCTCTATGTTATGGTTCCGCCAGTTTTTGCTTGAAGGCAAATGGTATTTCTTGCAGATCTTCCAATGCTTCTAATTATTTTTGCTGCTTTGTCATGCCATTTTTTGTACTCAGTCTGTGCATTCTTCTTGCAGCAGCTAACCAAGTGTCTACTATTTCTTCAGCTTTTTTGCAGAGGCAATAGATGCTATTATTACAGTTGCTATTTTAAAAGATAATACCAAGTTTGAGGCAAAAGACTATGTACCTATACAGGAGAAAAAAAAAATCCCAGAAGAAATACAATTCTGTGCATCTTCTGCAATGAAAATACAGCCAAGTTAAATTTTATCTTATCCTGTTGAAATAACAGCTTACTATTATAGTTAATGAAAATTTGGCACTCTCCCATGTCTTCTATAGTAATGAAATTGACGTGTTTCAATAGCTTGATAAGTGCCTGCTTTCAATAAATACTATGGAGTCCTTGGTGCTCTCTGACCTTGGTTGTTGGCTTGCAGACGTTTCATTACCCAACTAGATAACATCATTCTCTTCTATTGGAATAAACACTATGTATAGATTTAAGTGAAAGAATCAAGTTATTTTCCCATCAGTTTTCTTCATGGTTCAGTCTTGGCCTTGCTTTTAAATCACTTCAGCCATCTACTAATAGATACTCATTATTTAAAAGTTATTTTATGTGCATCTTTCTGATTCTTAAATCAATCTGGACTTTCATTTACATGTACTTAATATTCAAGCCTTTTTTTATTCCACACAAAACCATGTCCCTTGATTATTCCAAGGCCAATCCTGGTATTGTCTTTTTACTTTTAGTTTCTTTAGAATTTTTCTATACCCAGATCAAGTGGCTATCAGCTGAGCCTTTTTCTAGGACTGCCATTTCAGAAATCAAATCAATTATACATTTGCAAATTATAATATTAAAAATAGCAAAGTGTGAACTTTTAAAATATGCATTTTATATCATTCAGTGAATATATATTAATGGTATTTCAATTTAGACTGTACTACATAGTTGTAGTTGCTTCTGAAACCACACATTTTTTTCATGGCATTTTCTAAAAAGACCTTTTCTGGCCTTCACTTAACCTAAGGAGACAATCTTGCCTCTAGTTCAGAGCCCCCCAACCTTTTGGGCACCAGGAACCAGTTCTGTGGAGATAGTTTTTTCTGAAGACTGGAGGGTACATGGTTTTGCATGCTGCTTGCATCCCACAGATGGGCTTCATTTGTTTGCATGGCCCAGTTTATATCATGCCCCAAAAAGGTACCACTCCACGGATTGGTGTTAAGGACCTCTGCTGTAGTTAGATGTGCAAACAGAGTAATTAGGTGTTTCAGAATTCACCTCTGTACAAGAAGCTTGCATCCGATCCATGCTATGCCAAAATAAAGTGGCAAATAGCTGCCAATCCTACAGAAATTTTCTGAAGAGCCTTGGCCATCTTCTCCCATGTGTAACATATTCAGGGGACCTGGGCCAACAGCTGAGCAGTTCTGAGTCCTTGGGGAGTCTTTGTTTTAAAGAATTGCAGCGCTGTCAGTGGAAAGGATATGAACAATGCGGAATGATCTTAAGAAGAGGAACAAAGCTTTCTTCTAGAAATCCACATCTAAAATTCAGACAATGGGGCAGCTTGTCCAGCATTGCCTACTAGTGCCCAAGAAAATCAAAGATGCTCATTTGATCTATCTCTGGTAAAGTGAAGTAGGCCATCATCCAGCCTTGCTAGTAAAAGACATTTCTATGGGAAAAGATCCACTTGAATGCTTTGCAGACTGGCATCTTTATTCCAAAAACACACATTCCATATGTATTCAGGTGAAGGACATCTCTGTAACACTGGTGTTTTCAAGGATCAAGAAAAGAAATGTGAATCCAAAAATGGAATTTGAAAAATTCCTTAGAGGTGGAGACCAAGGCTATCCTCTTTTTGGCTTTCTTCTTTCCAGAACGAAAGCTTTCAGTTTGGGCAGCCTATCTTTCCAAGCGGTGGCTTCATTGCAATGCCCCAACCCTTAATTTTCATCAAGCAGTGGCATTACCTTGCAAATTTGGGGTTTTTGTGGATTTGATGCTTTCAGTGAGACTGGAATCTTGCGACCAGAAAAACTCTTTGCTACACTGATCAAGACAAAAGAGTAAAAGGGATTTCCCCATGCTAGGAATATCAGTCAATACACATTGCTCCTTTACAAGATTGCTTCTTATAAGACTGGTGAAAATGTGTTTGGTTGTAGCCTGGTGAACATGATAGGATGTCTTTAAACTGAATCCTGGGGTGGTTAAAGATGAAAACTCTGAAGTAAGACTCTCAAATAAAGGCTTTTGTGTTTTAGAAGGAAGTGAAAGAGTTGTTATAAATAGGAGCTAATCAACCATTCAATGAAAAATCAGTAAAAAACATGAGGTCACAGAATTCCTCTTATTCAGTATATAAACACTAATGGGTAGAGTATTGGAAATAAGCAAAGCAGGCTTCAGTTGCCCTGTAATTCAGTCACTTCCAATTCTTTGTGACTCAATGAACATCATTTTCTCAGGTTCGTCTGTTAGTAACTGCCTTTTTGAGTTTTGGTAATTTCATACGTATGTCTTCCATGGTAGTTTTTAATCTCCTTGCCTTCTGTTGGCCTTTTTTCAGTTGCCTTTAATTTTTCCAAACATCAATGCTTCCTCTAGTACTTTTGTATTAGCATTAGGTGTTCAAAATATTTTAGTTGTAATTTCATCATTCATGTCCCCAGAATAGTCTTGTTTTTACTTCCTCTGGTTTTTCTTTCAGTCCATTGTATTCTTAACTATTTTCTCCAACACCACAATTCAGAGGCATCATTTTTTTCTTTGTTCAGCTTTCCTGTTAATTCAGCTTCCGCAGACATGTTACAACTGGGAAAATATAGCCCTGACAATATGTAGCTTTATTATCAATGTGATATCTCTGTTCTTTAATATTTTGTCTGAATTCATCATAGTATTTTTTTCCCCCAAATAGCGGACATTACTTTATTTCCTGTCACTATACCTGTGAATTCTTAAGACCAAGAAGATAAAGTCTCTTTATTATTTCAGTTTCTTTTCTGTCATTTGACACAGGGTTGGTATTGCCCATTGATATAATTTTAGTTTTTTTTCACAATTGAGCAGCAGATTAAGTTATTCATTATTTTACATTCTATAAGGGGCTTCTTAAATTTTTCTCACTTCCAGCCACGCTATGCTAGTCATCAACTTATTGTTGATGTTTCTTCTGACAACTTTAATTCCAATTTCTATTTCTTCTGTTACAGAATTTTTCATAGTTTATTTTGCATATATAGCAATTGCAATAGCACTTAGACTTATAAACCGCTTCACAGTGCTTTACAGCCCTTTCTAAGTGGTTTAAAGAGTCAGCATATTACTCCCAACAATCTGGGTCCTCATTTTACTGACCTTGAGCTGATGGGACTTGAACTGCCAAACTGCTAACAGTCAGCAGTCAGCAGAAATAGCCTGCAGTACTGCACTCTAACCACTGCACCACCACAGCTCTTATATGGTAAATAAATAACTGTGTACAACCTAGGCACACTCCCAATTTTGAATAATTTTGTTACTCCATATGTCACTGGAACTGTTGCTGCCTGATCATCACTCAGCTTGAGTATAGAAGGCAAATACCATGCGTGCAATGAACATCAAATAGTATGAAATCCATGGTTGAAAAAGAGAGATAGAAGCTGATAGAAAATTCATGTGAGTGAATTTGGCAACACTGTAGAGAATATATAAGTTAAAAAAGTAAATGACAAATGAAAGCAGTGCTACTGTTAGCGCCAACTATTGGCTAATCTAACAAGAAGCATGCAGTAGTAGTGATGGGTAACTAATTAGCCTGACCCAAGCTTGGAAACAAACTTTCTTTGGTATGAAAATTCCTGACTGCTGTTGCTGAAAATTTCTTCCGCAGGACATGGAAAAGAACCTGTGTAGTTTAATTTAATATTAACAAATAGGCAGGACCTGATGAAGTGCATTGACTTCAGATAAGTTAATCATAAATGCAGTCAGGTTTCATATGTACACAAGCAAACCTACTGGCAAGATACTAAAAACAGAGAGATAGGGGGAAAAAATCAAAGATGAGTTCAGGAAGGTTTTGTAGATAGGAAGGATTTCTCTAGATGGAAGTGATAATGGCTACAGATTGCGTTATTCTAGCAACTTTAATGGGCAATCCCCAGCACCTCCTGCCTCATTGGTTTATTATTCTATTTTTCATTGTAATTTCCATTTCTATTATTTTAGAAATATTTATCTTTTATGATTTTAATGCTTTTAATGTTATAAGCTGCCCAGAGTTGCTTTGAAAAAAGATGGGCAGGAAAATATCCATTATCTTATCTCATATATATATGAATATATATGCAGCATGACACCGTAACACATGTTAACTTTTATGCTTTGGAGTAATTCTCACAGTTCTGAAATTCTACTTATTTTCTAAATGTTGCAGGTAGCAGGAATGCTTCAAAAACTCTGGATTTATGTATTCATTACCTTTTCTTTAACATTTTGAATGATACCTAAGGAAACCAGGTTCACATGCTTAATAACAATATTTTCTCCCTTTTAAAAGCCTTTAGAAAAGAAAAGAAAAGAATTGACAACAAATACCTCATATTTTATTAAATATTGACTTGTCAGTGCCTGTTTAAAATTAATATCATGCTTTGGAGATAGAATGCAAGCATGGATACTGTGAGGGCTTTATTTTCCATTCTCATTTTGTTTGTTTATCAGTAGGCCTGTTCCAGCAAACACATACTGTAGAAAGGAGGGGACATTATAGAGGTACCCCGCTGGGTAATATTGTTCTCTGGAGAGTAATGTGTCACATTAACATTCTAACCCTTCAATTTTTTATTCTGTGCAATAGCTTTATTTTGTCACACATGTCACTCTGCCACATTACCTTTTTAATATTCACATCTTGAGTGTTTTTCATTATGCCTTGACAACAGCAATAGCGAAACAAATGATATACAAGCTGTATTTTTAGGAGGTGCAACATTTCTGTCTCAACCTGGCAATGTTTGAATACTTGTTAATAAAAGCACTAGCTGTTTGTGGGTTAATGCCAGTTCTTTTCAAAAAGTCGGGTTGTAGAAACAAGCCCCAATCCCAGAAATATTTATGTCCTTGTGATAGTGGGACTATAGGTGGCTAAGATCCAAAAAGCTCTTTAAGTACTGGGGTCATGTTCAAGAGAATGCTGTGTGATTGTCCCCATCTTCTCTTTCTGAAAGGTCTCTGATGTCAATGATTCGTAAGAAGTCTCATCCAAATAGCAACTTGACCAAAAAAGAAAAAGCCTCTTCTCAACAACAATCAGGTAGAGTGTATTTTAAATGAATCATTTTGTCACAGCACAATATTGCACCTTCTAGGCACTTTAAATAAAATACACCGAAAGCCAATACAAACAAGCAGAGTTTTTTTTTGCTATGAATAATTGTGGTGGTGGGCTCAAAAATATAAAACAGAACATTTCTAAATCGCAAGGGAGCAGATTCTGCTGTGAAATACAGTCTACCTAATATACTGAAGCTGAGTTTCTGTGTTTGATTAGTATGCGTAACCTTGTTTGTACCTGCTGATTCCTTCAGACTGATTTCTTGTGATGAACAATCAGATAATCATAGCATCACATTCTGAACATCTTTCTTTCTACTGCAATTGTGTTATGGCAGACCATAGAATTACAATTAAAAGCACTCCTATTGTAGGATCCACAATGCAACAACTTGCAATCCTAGGGGCCAGATGTGACTGCCAGGCTATCTGGTATTCTCCATATCAAATTGTCCTATAAAATAATCTGTGCTACTCTTCAGCATGCTAATGTGGTAGTTTCCCACCAAGCCTTCCAGATAGATAGATAGATAGATAGATAGATAGATAGATAGATAGATAGATAGATAGATAGATAGATAGATAGATAGATAGATAGACAGACAGACAGACAGACAGACAGACAGACAGACAGATAGATAGATAGATAGATAGATATGATGGGATGGATGGATAGATAGATAGATAGATAGATAGATAGATAGACAGATAGATATTTGATATAGATATCATCTTCCATTCTGATTGGAGAGCTGCAGGGTTTTAAGTAGATAGGAAAGAAACAAAATGGATACAAAAAGTGTGTTAAAGATTAAATTAACAAAGGCCATGAAGACAGAGGCGGGATGGAAGATAATGTATTCTGGATTCTGGAGAGGATGAAGGAAAGAGTAAAGGAAGCAGCAGAGTGATGAAAGGAGAGAAGGAGAGATGTTATGTTAGATTTCTGTGTCTTTGTAGTATTTTGTTTGATAGACCTCTGAAGTCTTGGTTCAGAGCTGCCATTATTTTGTTTTGGGAAACACTGGGTGCTGGCAGGAGCAAAAGATTTTGATAATATTTCTGCCTATTTCTATTCCTAATTGAATGAAATTCTTTACTTTCACGAATTAAATTCATGCACCTATTTTGTAAGAAATTGTATAATTATTTTCCCAGGATTCCAAATGAGCATTTAAATTTTTATATCCTTTTAAGTTACTATTTCTTGGGTAGGCAACCAAGGTCAAAAGCTTCTCTTCTTCAAAGATGACAGTGATTCTGTTGCTCAGACTTAACAGACCTATTGATAGAATAACAGAGATATTGATGAGCTTTGTTCTTTAATAAACAAAGAAAATGATGATTCTCTTAGGTCTTTTTTTCTTTTCCCTCCTTCAACAATTAGGACTGAGGTCTTAAGATAAGACAAGATAAGAAGCTGTTCTTGTATGTTTTCCTTCTCCGATGGGGCAGTTGCAAGGCCCAAAAGGCTTGCTGGTGTCTTACTTTTCTCACATATCAGAAGTATCTTCTCATTGGGTTTCGCAGTACCATCAAGACAGAGCAAATTCAATTACCTACTGTCTTCTTCAGGGCAGGTGGATTAATTGTAAACAGCTATTTTTTTCCTTCCTTCCTTCCTTCCTTCCTTCCTTCCTTCCTTCCTTCCTTCCTTCCTTCCTTCCTTCCTTCCTTCCTTCCTTCCTTCCTTCCTTCCTTCCTTTCTTCTTTCTGGACAGAGAATAAGAGCACAAGAGAAAATGCTACAACCTGTGGAAGCTTGATTTAGATACAAAGGGTATAATGACTTTTGTACTACTATTCTCTTCAATTATCTTGATACAAAGCAAGATAAAATACACTCTGATCTTCTTCAGTTGGCTGATTTTCTGGTAAATAAGGAGGTAAATGGCTGAAAGTGAGAACGTTATTCTGTACTCCCACTTCTTGCTGAAGTGTCCTCTAAAGGGAAAAAGTAGCACAGATGAAGATACTCTTGCTTCTAGTTGTAGCAAAAAGAAAGGGACATAAATATTCAGAGTCAGTCTTCATTGAATAGAGAACTCCAAATAGATACACATATAGTCAACCTTTCCACCACTATTACTAAGATATAAAATGCTTCCTTGGAGCCTGGCCAAAAGGAAGAAACTCCCAAGTAGGAAACAAAAAATCTAGATTGATAATAACTCTGACAAAAATTGATTCCATGTCACTGATTCAAACGATTTTAAAGATTGATCAAATTCAACTAAACCCAGAACCTTCATATTTTTATAAAAGAAGTTTATACATTTTAGCAATAACTCAATCAAGTATACTGTTCTTGTTTCAAATTCAAGCTTACTTTGTTTCAAACCAAGTTATTGTATCTACTTTAAATCTTTTGAATAATTATACATACAAAAACCATTGATAGGAACATCCTTTTATTGCCAGTTCTTTTTATTTTTATTCTATATTCTTCTCAAGAAAATTCCAATTCTAAAGAAAGTAAGTCTGTTTAGCCATTTATGTTTATTAACCATAACCATTTATGTTTAGTAATCATTTCTCTTCTATAAAATAATTCCTGTGCTGAGAGTATTTTCAGATTCCATATTCTTAATATGGCATATCTAACAGATAATTTCTAAAATCTACATTAACCTGACCTTTATCATATAATAGATATCCATGCAACCCAAATCTTAAATCTTGCCCTATTAAGCTTTAAAATCTCCTGTTTCTTGGCAACATCAATTCTTTCATCCAGACCAAACAGCAGATTGAAAAATATAATTTCAGATCAGGTAAACTCAGTCCTTCTCTTTCTTCTGCATCTTGTAACATCTTATATTTAACTCACATTTTTCTCTCCCTGCAACACAAATTTAGATATGTCTTTCTGCCACTGTTTAAGTGATACATCAGATGACAACACTTATATGTCTGAAATAAAATTAATGTTCTAGACAAGACATTCATCTTAATCAAGTAATTCCCCCTGACAATGGCAATTGTGGTTTTCCCCCTCTTCACATCTTCTTAATTTTGTACCAAATCTTAATGCAAAGATTTTGAAACAACATAAAATTCATATTTGTCATATTAATATCCAAGTATTTTATCTTATTCTCAATCTCAAAACCCATTTTATTCTTCAATCTTATTTGATCTTTTGACTTCATATTTTTGCCAACATCTTTGTCTTTGTTGATCTTAAAACCTGCAATTGCACTAAATTATTTTAATTTAGCATTAAAGTTTCAATTCAGATTTAAAGGGTCCTCTAGGCTAAATACCTGGTCACTTCTAGTTACTATATATTCAAAGAACTCAGCTTGTAATGATGCATGACACAACCTTATCTGCAAGTAGATACATTTGCTAAATTTGTTTTCGTAGATTTTCACGGGTACAGGTATGCAGGTCTTGGCATGTTCAGGTCTTTTCCCGTGTAAGAGAGTATCCTTTTCCCATGTAAGAGAGTATCTTGGCAACGTTTCGATGAGGTCCCACTTGCCATCTTCAGGCTAGTGCTTTCAGTTTCGTGCTTGTGCGAGCAAAGTTTGATTGGAGCTGCCATCTCTCTATAAATACTGGTGGGGAGGTGTGGTGTGCTAGCTCTGTTGTAAGCAGGCTGGTTGGCTGTGTTGTTATTTCTTGATTGGTTGATGGAGTTGATGTTTGCAGATTGGTTGGCTTTTTCATAAGAACCTGTGTGGCTGAGGTGCTGGCTGTGTGTTCTATTCTCCCCACCAGTATTTATAGAGAGACGTCAGCTCCGATCACGCTTTGCTTGCACAAGCACAAAGCCAAAAGCACCAGCCTGAAGATGGCGAGTGGGATCTTGTCGAAACGTCACCAAGATACTCTCAATCTTACACAGGAAAAGACCCGAACCATGCCAAGATCTGCATTTGCTAAATTTATTTTTACTTTGTTTTGGAAACAGGAGAAGTAACGGATCTGAAGAGACAAGCTGTAGAAGAAATGATGGATAGAATTAAAAAAGGAGTTCATCTTAGACCTGTTAACCAAATCAACCGTTTTAGGGCAAAGGTTGGTAGATAACAATTTACATAAAAATGAGGGAGAAGGGTTACTTTCTATAGAAATTGGCTATCACCTTCTTATAATTGAACTTTTCTTTTTATGAATATCCTATCTGCTCTGATCTGTTATTTTAACATGACAGGGTTTTATGTAATTTAATATGTCAGGGTTTTATGTAATTGCTTAGATTGAGTTAGGGCCATCAGTAATATTAAGAAACCATCAGCCAATTCATGGGATTCCCTTTTCTGATACGAGAAACCTTAGATTTGAATAAGATCCTAGTACTCAGAATACAACGTATTGATCCTCGTAGCTGAATCAGCTCTTAGCACATGTAGAGTAAACTATGTCTAGCAAAAATATGTGTATGATTAAAATGACTTGAGTTATTTAACTGTAGAAACCTTATAGATATTACTTTTTTTAAAAAATGTGGATTTTGTCAGTCACCTGAATCTTAGGCTTGATTCTCAAGAAAAGTTGTTTTTGTTAAGTTTCAGGGGAGAATGGAAATCACTACCATTATAATTCATTCTGTATTATTACAGTTAAATATAACCATACTTGAACGAGCTGTTAGAACATTCTTTTTTAAAAAATCAAAAATATTTCAAACAAACAAACAAACACACACACACACACACACACGCACACACACAAACCCTGCCCAACTTTTCTTCTTCCTGCCTTCCTGCCTTCCTGTCCAACTTTATTCTATTAAGATTCATTTAAGATATAACTGCTACATTCCAAAACCTTATACTTCAAAATAGATACTTGTGGAATCCTACTTTTATTTTTCTTTCTGTAGATGTGATTTCTTTCTTTCTTTCTTTCTTTCTTTCTTTCTTTCTTTCTTTCTTTCTTTCTTTCTTTCTTTCTTTCTTTCTCTTTAAATATTTTATTTAGCATCTGCAAAATCAGATCCATCTAGATGAATGTTTTGTTTTAATTACAGCCAGAGGTAGCCAAACCCGGAGAGAATGCAGTGACAGAACTAAAAGGAATACTGGTAAATTGGACTGCGATCTAGCAGGGTAGGGATGGAAATGGGATGGAAAGAGGCAGGGAGGCCAACTATGGGTTTTTTTCCCCTGTAAAATTTTGGTGATATTTGGCATATGTTAAAAAAAAAAAAGATGCAGACAGATATCATAAGATCTGCGGGTGTCTCTTTTAATTTCATCAGTTTCTGTGCAGCTTTTACAGAAAGAATGTGGGTACCCCTTTTCCATCTAAAGTCCTCAGCCTGTAGACTGAATAAGATCTTAGTACTAGCTATAATAAGATCTACTGTAATCTGCTACTTGTACATCTTTTCTGTATTGGAACTAAAAAGAGTACTTTATAAGAATCAACTTCTAATGCGCTCACAAGCCTAGTCATTAACACAGTGAGATGGAAAGAATAGGATCAGGGGACATAAAGCAAAATACTTATATGTATATTGTTACTATGCTAATTATGCATTTTATGTTGGCCTCTGTATAATTGTGGTAAACAAAGTGATATTAATTTGTTCCATTTCAAGCATGATGTAAAACAGATTATGCTATTCGCTTTGCTACTAGATCTGTAGCCCAAGCACAATAGCAAGGACTGATTTGCTAATAATATGACTGCTCTGTTAAATTCAAAGAACTAACAAAATGCAAGATTTAACTTAATTGGAGGAAACATTGGGAATTAAATGCTGTTTTGCTTAAGTCTTTAAAGATGTGCCAAGTGTAAAAATTATATCCTGTGTTTTTATTTTGTTTCCATAGTCATTTTCAAGAGTATGTAGGTACAATCCAGACTGCATGCTGTATAAGTAAGATGTTTTGTTTTGCGCTGCCATCATAACTTGGTCCATAATTTTGGAAGATACTTAGAAATAGATGGCGTGGGGTTTATTTACAATTACCATTAAGTTATCTTGATTCTCATAGTGGTCATTTTTCACCGACATATTTTATTGCAGGAGACTTTGAATACATCTGCAAGTTCCAGAAGTTTAAAATCCCTTGACACATACAGTAATGAAACAGAATTAGAAAGAATTCTGAGACTCAGAAAAGTGACAACTGGTAGCAGTAAGTAATGTTTTCAGAACCTGCAACTGGATTGTGTTACATTTTCAATAGTATTCCACTAATCAAGTTTTTCTTATGAAACTATAATATGCAAATCCTCATTACTTGGCAGAGCTCTGATCATATTTTCAGCTAATTTGTGTTCTCATAATAGTTGCGCTCTTAACATCACAGTATTGCTTAGTAAACTCTTGGATTACTAAGTAAGCTTCTACTCCTTTGCATTGAGATAAAAGTTGCTGTGACTTTTTCAACTTTTCAGCAACATGAACTTTTCAACAATATGAACTTTTTCAGTTGATAAGATGAGCAGATACACTAACAGTTGGATATCATATTAATAATAACAAAGGGATATCAGGATGGCCTGGAATATTAATATATTTGTGACATTTGATAAGAACATTTCTAAAACAACATAGTCCTAAATCATTTGAGATTCGTAAATTAAAGAGCTGCTTGCAGCTGTACAAATGTGTCTCCCACTGAGATACTCTTCAAAAGGCTTTTTTTTTGTAAATTTGGCATAGTCAGATTGAGTACCATTGGATAGATCTTTTCAATGATCAGTAAAATTTCTTCTCATGTATCCTTACTGTTTGCCTTATTTAATTAGTAAATATTTATGCTGAAACATCTTAAAGCATTTTTAATTATTAAGTAAAATAAATAATAGAACAGTACTTAATGCAATGTGAAACAATATTCAACTAAATATATTCATTAAAATGTGGAGGGAAAGAAGGAAAAATATGTCTGCAGTTGTACTGGGGAAACCTGGAGAGAGGTTAAATTTTCAGCAGCTGCCTAAATGTAATATAGAAAACACTTCTTAAATTTCAGGAAGAAGAAAAGGGCACTTCTCCAGAAAAGGGCTGCTAATAACAAGCCATCAGATAGCATTCAGAATTTCTTAGCATGTTTCGCAGGATCTTCCCCAACACTTCAGCAATCAACCAAGACTATGAATCTAATGGGATAGGATAGGCAATCTGTTGAGGTCCTGGTCCAACTATGTATCACAATAAAAATATTGAACCAGGTTTAGTAGTCAATTGTTAAACCAGTGCAGCTTCTTCAAAAATGTCATTTTCAGGCCAGGTGTCCCATTCAGTAACTTGGTGACCACATTCCTCACCATTTTCAACTTTGTTTTATGCAAATTGCTATGCAGAACTGTTGCATTGTATAGGTTTTTGCTGTTTCTATAAGCCATCTTAGGAAGGTGTTGTCCTAAAAAATGGCAAATAAAAAAATAGTCAGGAAATAAGTTTTCTATTTTTACCCTGATAATAGTTATAAATGCAAACATGTCCCCTCCCTCATTTCTCTGGTCCATTACCATGCATTTCCAAATAATGCAAGCATGAAGGAAGAAAGTGAAAACTGCATGTTGTTGGATGAACATTGGTGTACAAGAGAGCAAACAAAAAATTTTCAACTACTACATTTTTTAAAATAGTGCCTCTTTTCTATTTAAATAACAGATCATTTTTGGGGAAAATATGTAGTTTACATTGATAAACTGTTGTAGAAAACATGGTATCTGTGGCCCATTGATTTGAGTAAAGCAGCATCTGTTGATAAGAGTAGGAATGGTCAGAGGTGGTCAAAGGATTTGGCTGAAGGTAAACCTCAGAGAACCTGCTTAACTACTCTCTAAGTCTAACTACTCTCTAGTCTACTAAGTTTCTATGGTCATGACTCTAACTTTGGTGAAAAAACTCTATTTGGTTACAAGCATATTGCTTTCTCCACAGTAGTTATATAGTGTATCTTGACACTTGAAAAAAATAGTGAATTATATGGTGAAATTAATTATCTTCTTCCCAAGGCTAAACTCCCAGTTCCCAACTGGGAATATATTAGCAAGAGATCTGAACACTAGAAATGATATAAATGATCTGCAGTTGTATGCCCAGTATAAACATTATTTAAAGGTATATATAGATTTAAGCTATGTGAACAACATATAACACAGATGCCGGACTCTTATACATTTCAGATCCAACTGGAACTTTGGCTACATCTGAATCTAAATCTATGCCAGTTTTGGGTTCCATTGGAACAGAATCAGAATTGACTAAAAAATATTTAGCAGCAAACTTCAGTTCCAAATCTTCAGAGCTGGATGAACAGACTCATAAAATGATCAAAAGCACAAGTTCTGCAGTTGTCACTCAGTAAGTAATAACTTTGGTTGATGTCTCCAAATGCTACATACTTCAGAGTTTATGAACTATTTAATTTGTGAGGGTGAAGGCTCGTTCTCCAAGCTTGTGGGTTGGTTTCCAAATATTTTGTTACCAGGCTAGGTAACATCTTCAGTGGAGTTTAGGGGATGTCAATGTCAGTATTCTTCTGTTTATAAGGGCTTTAGGTTGAATGTATCAAGACCTCAAGACTTGACAACCCACACCTGAAGTCCTTATAAACAGAAGAACACTGACATTCTTTAAACTCCGCTGAAGATGTTACATTTCTGGTAATGAAATCTTCAGAAACCAACCCACAAGCTCAGAGAACCAACCTTCACTCTCATCCTACACCTACATCCTATATTTGCCACTATTTTATTTGTACTAGATTTTAGATATTTTTGAAACCTTTGTCTTATTCAAGGCAATGACATTTCATAATGGTTCACAGGTACATGATAGTGGTGAAGTAAACCTAACATCCATGCACATAGAAATTTTTAAATTTTTTATAATTGTTAGTTTTGCTGCTGCATTTTACACCAGTTGACATTTCTGATGGCCTTCAAGAGTAGCCTTGTGTACAATGAGGTACAGTAATCTGAATGAGATCTTGAGTGAACATCCTCACAGCATTCTATTCCAGGTAAGGCTGCGGGTGGTGTACCAACCAAAGCTGAACAGATGTTCTGCTGGTCACTGTTTTTATCTACTCTTCCTGCAGCAGTTACTGTGAAGACTGCTGGCTCCCATTAATCCATTTTTACTAGGTCCTCAATAAGGCACTGAAAAAAAAAATCCCCAGGATCAGATCATGTTTTATCTGCCCCAATATGAAGACCAGATCCAATAGGTGGCCAGATATCTGGATTGGGTTGGTAATGATCTGGCACATGGCCATGGTCATCATGGCAGCCATGAGTTCCTGAACTGTCTCCAACCCCCAAAACGGGACATTGAAATCACCCCAAATCATCATCAAATCTTCTATTTGTGCCAGCTTTGGGATGCGTTCCTGATTTTTGACATTAAGAAAGACATAAAATTTGGAAATAAGAATTGCAACTTCAGCTACCAGGATACTGATCTCCAGCTATGTTAGTTGCTCAACCCAAATAATACAAGGACTCTAGTTGAATTTAGACATTTAGTAGCAATATTATCTCATTAGTCATAGTACAGCATACATTTGCCAAGAAGATGAATATTTTCTCAGCTTGAGACACAGCTGTCGAAACAACTCTTAATCAGTGGGATTCAGGCTGTTGAGCTAGTTGAAGTTGTTGGGATCCGACATTTGAAGCCTCCATCTGTTTAGCTGAATAAATCCCTAGTACGGTTGGACAAGGTGTTACCTGACTGTACATTTTCTTTCAAAGTGCTGATTTATCATCAAAGAGTTAATCCCTCTTCAGAAATACATACTTCAGATAGATCCGGTCGAGGGTCAGTTGTTTTATAACAATTCACAGCTTTTAAGAAACTCTTCTCAGGTTTTCATTTGGTCCTTTTTCCAGGATGTCAGGCAGTTTATTACTGAAAGAAAAAAGAAATAGGTGAGACAAATGTTATAATAATGGTTAATTAAACCTCTGATTTCCTGCTCTATCAGTGGAAAAAGGAACACCCATTCTCCAAGGCCTGCATCTCATAGTTCAAAGGGGTAGACCTCAACAAATGAAGTGGAAATTCAATTCACTTCTATTTACGTGCACTGCTTTATTCCATACTAATGCTTTTATCATTTGTAAAAAAGAAAAGAGAGTTATTTCCTCTGTCACTTGCCTTCATGGTTTTATTTTATTTGCTTCTAAATTTGGGTGTTAAAAGAAAATCTCCTTTCCTGATCACTGGCACTGTCTGATAAAAAAAATCCTGTACTTTTTTTTTTTGTAGCTTTCTGATTAAATTTCTTTAATTTGACATGGTTGCATTTTTAACCACTTTTGAACCATATAAAAGGTAATTTAGTTCTGATCTGAGTTGATTTTTGTTTCCTATAAACTAAGGCATTGTTCATCTGTAGATTTTCACCTCTTTGAACAGATAATGTTAATCAGTATATTCTGCTACCCCTGCTACCTTTTTTGTCTACCTTTTATTCCAAAAAACTAAGTGGAAATTACATTTGCAAAGGAGGAAATGAAATAATTGTAGAGCCAAGGTCTCCCAGAATGCGTGGTGAATTGACTGTGAAAAGGATCTTGTGTTGACTATCATAGCTGACAGATGCAGTAAAAGCAGACATGATGTTTTGTTTAGTATGCAGCCTGTCTATTCAGCAAGAGGCAAAAAGAATCTTTAGGGTTTATTTGGTTTCCAAAAATTAAAAAAAAACATCATAATCTATATTTTTTTACATGTAATAATATAGGGTTTGCCTAATAATATTCAAATATTGTATAAACACCTAAGTATACACAGTACCTGATCCTGTAGTGGTTTCTGAAATATTACAAAAGCTCTTAACATTGAACATTTGTTCAGGATTGATTAAAATGAAATTAGTATGGCAAAAAGATCCATTAGGTAATGTCTATCCAAACTGATTTCCGCTGTTTTTTATTTTTGTGAACTACTTGCCTCCTTCACTCCTGTACTAAGGCCAATCATTTAAATCAAGAACAAAAGAAAGGCAGGCCTTTAGGGTCATAATCTAAAAATGCATGATATGAGAAACATGGAAGAGATAGACAGAGAGGGAAGGAGAGGGAGAGATTGGTTCTTCAAGGGCAGAAAAGATGCTAACTTTGAATCTAGTGAAGTTGCACTGTTATTTTGGATTGGGAGCATTTCTTTATATAAGAATTTATAGCTCTTATTCCTTTGGACAATAAATAACACCTGGATGTTCTGCTCTTAAGCTGCCTAGTTTCAAAGTCCACCTAATAGGCTCTATTATTTCATTATGAGGGGTTTGAGAAAAACAAGTTTCTTGCGGACTTTCTTTCTTAATAACTATAAGGGGTCAGTTTAGTCTCTCTTTAGTGTGATGCTTTTTACAAGAAGCAAAGCAAGCAGCTTACCAAAAATCCATAATCTCCTTCAGATGGATGAAACAAGAAGGTGCTGCATCAGTACCCTACTTCTCTGCAGCATCATACAAATGGCACATCATAAGATCTGTTAAATAAACACTTTAAATATTAGTGATATTAATTAATATTACTATCCAGATAAATTTGATTTTAATGCATTATTAGTATTAATAATCATTCAAAAATTTAAATATAATTACATTTAAAATTAAATAACTTAAAATTAAAGATCCCTTGGTCATTGTCTTTAAATCAGGGAGTTCCATTTTAAAATAATTAGCTTTGTCTGTTTTTAAATCACCTCAGGACTTGTGATTGTTTTCATCGGAAAGTCAGTAGTGTTCCCTGAAGCAAGGTGGCTAACTCAATGTTCAAGCTGCTTATGGCAGAGATGTTTCACAAAATGGACATGAGGAAAAAAAAAGAGACATGATCACTTTAACTTATTTTGTGATTGGTTAAATAAAGAAGGTTGCTTTTGCGAACTATTCACATGGTGCGGGGCTACACAAAAGTGTGGGGCTGTTCCATTAAACTATGATGTCTCCTTTTGGCATAGCTGACATGCAATAAATATGTGGCACTTCAAAATGTTATACTGTATAACAGCAATAAGCAAGCCCCTTCCCATAATAGGATAGAATTTCCTTTTTAACAAAACTTGAGTCGGGCTTTGAAGCAGATTGTTCAACAAAGCTTTGCCCTCCACTGAGGTCTTTATGTTAAATGATTCCTTTTTTGTGTGTGTGCATGGTTGTTTTACATTAAAGTTGAGGTGTTGGCAGATGGAAAGAAGTACCCCACCTCATAAGCCTGAGTCCCATTCAACATTACAACGGCTGCTCTTTAAACCAACCAACCCCCCCCCCAAAAAAAGAACAAAACTAGAGATAGTCCTTGACTTAGGACTGTGACTGAAATGACAGCCGTGCTGAAAGAAGGGCCTTATGACTGGTTCTCAAAGTTATGGCTGTTGCAGTGCCCCCACGATCATGTGATCAAAATTTAGCCACTTGGCAGCCCATCTGCATTTCTGACTTCAGGGGAATGTCAACTCCCTCCCCCCGCATACACTTATGTCCTTTTGGCCCCCTATTTTAAATTCTGTGGCCTTGATGCTCTAGCTACCCTTTGCTGTCTTCTCTCTCCCACTGCTGACCAAGCATGCCCGGCTGACCCTTTGCAAGGCAGCTGCAGGCCACCCAAAACTTTCTTCTTCAGATCACATATGGCTATTGCCACATGAAACCTGGGAAAGATCACTTTATGCAGCCAGCAACTTCCTCCCAAAGAGCCTGACCAGGCATATCTCATTGGCAGTGGGAGGAAGAAGAAAACAGAGGTCAGCTAGAGTCATGGAGTAGCAGATAGCAGGGTCTAGGAGTGCAAAGTATGAGGATGCCTATGTCAGTTTCCTAAGACGGTGGTTTCCCAGACGGTGGTAGTTTTCCACTGTATTGCTGGGTCAGGCTTGGATAGTTGCAGTTCTTTCAGCCTTAGAACTCCAGCATATCAAGGAATCCCCGAGTCAAGGGTATGCTTTCCCTAAATTGGTCCAGAATCCAGATTGCAATCCCCCCTGAACATGCACATATACTGTCCCAGGCCTCCTGAGGCCTCCCCCATCCCCAATAGTACTGCCACATTCCTTACTGGGACTCCTCCCACTTCCTGCTTAACCACCCATGAATTTGGAATTTTGATAGGATCTTCCAGGATTGCTGTTGCTAAGCAAGGGAGTCACGTGCTCTTGCTGATTGCATTGGATAGTGATGCAAATGTCAGTCCCAATTGTGATTGTAAACGGTGGTCTATCTGTATGCATTTACTAAAACACATAGAAACATAGAATAAAGGGATTTTCCAATTCAGCTGGATTAAAATATGCAATGTATAGCAAAAGCTAATGCAAGGATGAGTCAGATTTAATGGCAGTCTTCTGCCCTTATGCAGACTTAAATCCAATAAAAGTGATAGGATTACTATGTTGGAGCATGGGATTAAATAGTAACATGCTGTTATTCCAGAAAGGCTGATGATAAACACCTTTCTTTATTATTCCTACGATAATAAGTTATTTGCTGCCAATAGAAAGGACAAGAGGTCAGACTTGTTCCAAAAAAGATAGAGATGTCACTATAAAGCTATGGAATGTTTGGGGTATTAAAAGGAAGACTGAATGAGCTCCTTGCCAACTTGGTTCCTTTGGTGGGGAGAAAAGGTGACTCTGTGTACTGGTGCAAAATAGAGTCATGAAGGATAATTAAACCAGAGGGTTGAAATCCTACCAGATTCTGCCCTACAGTGGACAGGATCAAATAAAGGATTAAAAAAGTGTTGCAGTGTTGAATTGAAATAAGCACTGTGCATTCTTACTTTGTGGAAATCTCTAGACCAAAGAGGAACTGTTCATGTTTGCCTCAGGATCTGGCAATTAAGTTGTCTTCTTTCTTAATAGAACTATAAGACAGCAATGGTCTGCCGCTTTATAAGCAACAGGCATGAAAAGATCTTTTGCCATACTATCCGTTCTTCCTGCCAGTGCTCTGTACTGTTTTAGTGGCTTTGAAGGACACTATGATCATTTTTATTTCTTTAAAGCATATTCTATATAAAGTGCTTCCCCTTTGAAGAGAACAGGGAACCCATTTAAGATTTCATTCATGTACCAAATGTGCAGTTAGGAATGAGTCTCAAACTTCTTTAAAAAAGTAACCATAGCTACATTGATCTATGAAAATGGCCATGTTATTGAACTTGATTTCAGTTATGGCTGTTATCTGTAGAGTAGAAGGTTTGGGACAGAAAGACTAAAACAGTAAAAAAATGAAAAAGGAGCGATGGAGACCAAGTTGAAATATTTAATAAAGAATCTGATGTCTAAAATCCATCCTCAGCCACAAAAGCTCTCTGGCTCTTTTGGAATGCACCTTATCCCTGTCACACAGTGTGGTTATTGGAAGAAATTAGACACAATAAATAATATTAATAGTTAGTTGATTACTTTATTTGGAATAAATTAAGACAGTTCATGGCATTTTTCAAAAATGGAAGAAGGGTATATTTCTCTTCTTCCTTTTTTCTTTTAGTAAACAATTTCAGTTAACAGAGCAAACTACATACAGGGTAAAACTTAATCTGATGATTTTATACAATTAAAGGATTTTCTCTCCTTCTCTCAGCTGTAACCTTAGCACTACTGAATTATCTACTGACACTGCAGGAAACAGCCTAGTCTAAGAGATACAACTACAAAGGTTTTCCATCTGTAGTCTCCTCATGGACCATTAGATTTAACAACATGTTAGAAAGATACAACAGGATGAACTGAAAGTTTAGAATCTTCCTTTAAAAAAAAAATACTGCCCTTTGGACTACAAAATAACTGAATGCATATGGCTACCACAGAAAAATGCTTTAAAATTGGGCAAGTCAGAGTCATGCCTCTATGTTTTCTTGTTCAAGTGATCTTGGAATAAAAATTCATAAGACTATTCCATGAAACTAAAATATCAAGCAAGCATTTTGATGCCGATGTCCCTTCTAGCACTAGAGATGGATTGTCACCCAGTTCTTAGCATGACAGGAACTATTGATGTGGCTGTTCAGTAATTTATATAAAGATATGCAGATGTCATTAATTGGAACAAAAAATGGCATCACTGGGATGAGAAAAATTAGTCTTTTATTTGTGGCTGTCTTGTCATTATTTGAATAACCCAGAAGTTATGGTAGTAATATGCTATTGGATTTGGATTGGCAATAACTGAAATGAGATTTCATTCTAGTGTTAACTTCATGAGGGAATTTGTGTACCTTAGTACCTTATATCCTTCTGGAATCCAAAAATCCCTGTTTTGACAGTCCCAGAGTCGAAACAAAAGTAGGGGAGCCACAAATTCTACTATTGCCAAAAAGGAGTATAGTATTTAGTTAACTGTTAAGGAGGTAAAATTGGACTTTTTAAAGGCAGCAGACTTTTAGTTAGCACGAGAGTGAATACATGGTAGGTAGAGCTGCCCGTGGGATCATTCATAGCAATAGAGGACAGCAGATTGAAAGAGAATTCATCGTTTGCCTTTCCCTTGGTTTTTCAATAAAAATAGCTTATAAGAAGTAGCTTTTTTAACATAAAAACAATCATTTAATTTGGACCAAGAGTTAATCTGGAGCGACACGGTGCAGTTTAACACCACTGAGAATATTATGCAAAGAACTGCCTGAAACTCGCCCTGATCCAGTCTTGTTCAAATCCTATTCATTGTAACAAGGCTTCATAGGGTAGCTGTGCTTTGTTGCTTTTGTTATAGAATTTGGAAATCTATTTTGCACAATAACTGTGCCAAATTTTAGTTCAAGATACAGTGTAATAATTCAGCAGTGAAGTCCTTGGACAGATTTTATGATATTTTAACAATATTATTACCTCAAAAATAACAGCAGTTATGTAAAATATATGTATCTGTGAAGAAGAAGAACGGAGAAAACCTAAGTGGCAATTTCTGATTTTGTGCTAGAACAAACAACTTATTAATCACTGGAATTTGCCATTAAACTGTGTTCTATTGACAGACTTTCATCTCCCGTTTTTCTGTCCTTGAAGGTGATAAATATGATTGCTCTGTTATCCATTTTTATTTTGAATGACAGAGGCTTCTCAGACTTTGGCTGTGTGTTAGCTGTTGGATGACTGCCATCCACTAATGCAGGCCTCCCATGGAGAGCCCAGTGAAGAATTAGACTCTGATTCACTCGATTGTGTTAAATAGTCCAGCTGTTGAGATTTGAAAGATAGTTACCTCCAAAGTGAAATAAAAAGGACCTTGGCATTTATGGCTTTGTCCATTTTGATAGTGTTTTGGCAATCAGCATTTTGGAGGTAGCATTTTCTAAAATAACTGCCTTGTCGTCATTTCCAAATTTTCATTCAGTATAACGTCAAACATATTTCCCTTTCCATTTTCAGGAGAAACAAAAAACAAGGCTAAATGCTCTGCACAATTTGGACCTAAACAATTGCAGATTGGAAATGCTAACTGGACCTGTCAGAGGCCAGTTCCTGAACTAATTAGTCTCACACTCTAATGTTAGATGGCAGGGTATATAATTTGAATCATGAATATTAACTGAAGAGAAATAACATTTTTGCTGTTCATGAAATTCTCATTTTTATTGAAGAAAGTTTTCCCTGTAATACAGAATTCATCATGGAAATCAGCAGGACTTCACTTAGCATGACACACTGCAAGATTTTATTGTTCTAAGCGAATAAAAACATATCACTTTATTCTACTTAGCTTGTGGTACCAATGCCAAAAATCCTTGCACTTTCAATATTTGTGATTTATTACTGCATTATGTCATGTAATAATCTCTGTCTAGCTTCTCAAAATAAATTGCAAATTAGCTGGTCTTTAAATGATTCTTAAAATAGTTAGAATTTTGCCATAGGAATTGGTAAATAATGCGTAGATATCTGTAATCCAGAATATACTTTGCTGTTCAGTATTCTGTTTAAGAAAGAATTCTCAGATCACCTTCAAAGGCATAATAGACAATAAATACTTTGCCCTGAGAGGTGAGATCTGCCTCCATCCTTCTGCCTTGAAGGGTCTTAAAACTTGGCTCTACTGGTTGGCTTGGAGCCCCAACGGGAGTGTGCTATGCAGGAGATGGCTAGTAGAAAGATGAAAGCCCTTTACTAAAGTGTTGTTAGTTTTGATGCTTTTATTTTGTGCTTTTATACCACTGTAAGCTATCCTGAAACACTTTGGATAGCAAGGCAATTGGCATATAAATGTAATAAATAATTAAAATAAATAAATCCATTTAAGCTCACAACAATAAAACAGTAATCAAAGCAGATAATATTCAAACGATAGAAAGAAAGCTAATAAACTTAGTAAAACACATTTGCATCTAAGTCAATGATTTATTTATTAAATTTATATGCCGCCATCTCCCCGACATGGTGACTACTTAATTCTGTCAATAGAAGAATGTCAATTATATAATGTCAGTGATATAACTATGTTAAATGGTTCAACTGTCATTAAAACATCTTTTTATTTAAGCTGATATCTAAAGTGAGATGTTTCTTCTGAAAAAAAAAAAGACTAACCAAATATTTCTAATTTTAGTCCAGCTATTTTTAAATTAACATAATAACCAGTACTGCTGCCAACTCATGAATGATTTACTGTATTTGCATATTACTGACTTGCCTTTTACTAAGAGGAAATTTATAGGCAGACTAGTATTTTTTTTTATTAGGTGCTAAGAAAAATTATCTTACATGTCTGATTGTATTCACTGATTTCATTTTCAGGAAGTAGTGATAGCTATTGTATGGTTGAACTTTGCTGTAATTTTGCATCTTCACAGTAAACTATCATTTCTTATACTGTGTTAATAAATGTATGAGATGGTGTCAACATTATATTCAGTTTTTCAGCTTGGATGGAAATTGTGTGAGAAAGGCATGCGGTATGAAAGACAGACTCATAAACTGTGGTAGAATATCAAGCACATGCTAAGACTGTAACTAACTGGTTGATTGTTGTTTATATTTTAAAAATCATGCAGCATTCCCTTTGTTTGTTTTTTTATTTGCTTTTTAGGTTATCCAGCAATGCAGGACTTAAAAACAAGGTTGTTGATGCAGACAAGCAAGCTGAATTCATGGTACTATTCAATTCGGAGAAAATCAAAGAACAAATGCCTAAAATTATGGATCAAGGCAAGATAACTGAAAACAAGGGTCAACAGCTTCATAAAGACACTAGTACTGAAAAAACAAAAGAGAGTGACAGCTCTCTCTGTTAATTGATGTGCTGAAAGGCATTGACTCTGTTTTCAATGATTGTCAATTTTTGTGTTTATGAATATGGGAAAGGGCTATATTTTTTACTCATAATGTGTTTATATCGAATCCAAAGTCTTTACACCTCTTTCCTCTGTTTTTTCTTCTAAATTATTATATGGTGTTCACTTACTAGATTATGCAAAATGTTAATATTTATTTGGATATTATGTTATATAAGTTCTTTGTTTATGGTTTGACCAAAAGGCCTGCTAAGTCTAATTTAAATAAGTAAAACAAGCCTTAAGAAATATATGACATGCTCTTATTCAACTGTCATCCATAAATCAATTTTTAGTGAATAGAATTTTTCAGAGCCATTCTTTAAAATCTTATTAAAACTTGTGGCCTGTCACTACAAAGTATAATAATAATAATAATAATAATAATGATGATGATGATGATAACAGAAATAGATTCTACTGAAGTTGAAGGAAATTTTGAGTAAAAAATATAACTGCATAAAAGTTAAAATAAATATCTGTAACTGGCTAACTTTACCCTCTGCCTAGCACAGTTTCCCGGGAAAATAATGTCCATTGCAATCTGTCTCTTATTATTATGGTTGGTCACAAAGTCATTCAGATGTTTAGAGTGGATTTGGCATTTTTGTTGAATTCTTTTTTTTTTTGTTAAGAGTGGATTTGGCATTTTTCTTGAATTCTATTGAATTCTTCCCAAGGACCTGGGATAGATGTTATTGTTTAATAATATTAAGGGTATATTATCATATAAACAACAGTGTGGAATCACTATAAGGTCTTCATTATTATAAATATAACAACAAAGTATATTAAATTATTATGGTTTGTTGCACAGCCCACTAGATGTTTAGGTTGGATTTGGCATTTTATCTATGTATCAAGTCCTTTTCAAGGACCTGGGATAGGAGATGTTGTTTGATGGTGTTAAATTTATTGTTGTAAGATGTAAGTTATTCCAAGTGAAGCTGCCTTTTCACTGATGGTGATTTTTGTCAATGCTAGTGGTATTCAAATGATGTTCCTGCTTTTTTGAGATTGCATCCAAAAACCTATTACTGTTGGTACTCCCTCTGCTTTTTTTGGCTGCAGATGTTCTATTTTCAGGTATTTCTAGTTTGTTCTTTGACTTCTATTCCACGTGTCTTCAAGCACTGCCACATCCGCTATCCAGACTATTTTGTTTTTATTATAAGAACTACAATAATAATAGTTTTTAAATCTGGAGTATGATTATTACTATTTTTTCCTCTGCAAGCAATAGTAGAATATGAAAAATCAGTTCTAAAACAATCCTATATTTTGGGCCAGTTTGGGGCAGAGGGCTTATATTAGATTTTTTTTTAGAATTAGATCTTATGATTTCACCTTTATTACTTTGTAAGTAACTTAAAGCAGTGAACATACCTAATGCTCCTTCCTCCTCGTATTTTCTCCAGATCAAAAATATCATTAGGTGTGTTGGGCTAAGAGAGAATGATTGACTCAAGGTGACCCAGCCAGTTTTTCATGTCTAAGTAGAGACTAGAACTTGCAGTTTTCTTATTTCTAGCCTGGTAACTTAAGCACTAGATCAAACTGGTTCTTATAGCTTTTGTATCTAAAGCTCTTCCTACGTACCCCCTACTTACCACATGAAATCTTTTCTGGGAAGACATGCCAATTGTTGGATTTCCAAGCCATGCAAGAAATAAGAAGGAAGAACTGTTCCAGATGCCACGTAATTATTGTGAATTATTTAAAAATGCATTTTGGCATTTAGGAAGAACAGTACTTTGAAGAAGAAACATTGTTCTGTGATCTTTATGTATAAATATGTTGTAACAGAGAGCCTCATAAAGGAGACATTATCTTCTATGAAAGACAGAAGAAAATGCCAAGAAGTGCCTACTTTCTACCTGAATACTTTGTAAATTCTTACATTATGGCACCTTTTAAATAACAATAATTAACATATCCAGTTAATTGGTTTACAGAAATTAGCTGAATCCTAATTTTAAACTGGTGTACAATTTCAGGGTATTATATTATAGACGGAATGAAATAGAAGCATTTCAGATTCAAAAACAGTATATCTCTAAAATAGATTAAGCACAAAATCAAATATGAGTCTTCTATAGGAAACAGGATGTGATACAGGAAAATGGCAGCAGAGGAACAGCAACTGAATGTGGGAGTTGAAGGACAACGTGAGATTCTGAATCATAGCTTTATAACTATGAACTAGTTTTGGGATGAGGTGAGGCACTTACTCAAACTGGGAAACCTTTAGAGTTTTTTTATATGCAAGATAGTAGTCATCTTCTGTAATAGACTTCCAGAGTTAGTAGACTTAAGTTTTTTAGTTACTCAATCCTGAACTTTCACCACAGAAGGCCTCTTCTAAGAAAAGCAGCAGGAATCATAGAACTATGCAATTTATATGGCATTTCAGAGTAGCTGAAATACTTCTCTTGTTAGAAAACGAATGGCTCTGATTGCTCAGCTGGGAAGGCAGGCATGAGGAAGGGAATATACGCTGCTCAAAAAAATAAAGGGAACACTTAAACAACACAATGTAACTCCAAGTCAATCACATTTCTGTGAAATCAAACTGTCCACTTAGGTAGCAACACTGATTGACAGTCAATTTCATATGCTGTTGTGCAAATGGAAGACAACAGGTGGAAAGCATAGGCAGTTAGCAAGACATCCCCAATAAAGGAGTGGTTCTGCAGGTGGTGACCACAGACCACTTCTCAGTTCCTATGCTTTCTGGCTGATGGTTTGGTCACTTTTGAATGCTGGCTGTGCTTTCACTCTAGTGGTAACATGAGACGGAGTCTACAACCCACACAAGTGGCTCAGGTAGTGCAGCTCATCCAGGATGGCACATCAATGCGAGCTGTGGCAAGAAGGTTTGCTGTGTCTGTCAGCGTAGTGGCCAGAGCATGGAGGCGCTACCAGGAGACAGGCCAGTATATCAGGAGACATGGAGGAGGCCGTAGGAGGACAATAACCCAGCATCAGAACCGCTACCTCCGCCTTTGTGCAAGGACAGGAGGAGCACTGCCAGAGCCCTGCAAAATGACCTCCAGTGGGCCACAAATGTGTATGTGGCTGCTCAAATGGTCAGAAACAGACTCCATGAGGGTGGTATGAGGGCCCGACGTCCACAGGTGGGGGTTGTGCTTACAGCCCAACACCGTGCAGGACATTTGACATTTGCCAGAGAACAGCAAGACTGCCAAATTCGCCACTGGTGCCCTGTGCTCTTCACAGATGAAAGAAGGTTCACACTGAGCACATGTGACAGACGTGACAGGGTATGGAGAATGTTCTGCTGCCTGCAACATCCTCCAGCATGACCAGTTTGGCAGTGGGTCAGTAATGGTGTGGGGTGCCATTTCTTTAGGGGGCCGCACAGCTCTCCATGTGCTCACCAGAGGTAGCCTGACTGTCATTAGGTACCAAGATGAGATCCTCAGACCCCTTGTGAGACCATAGGCTGGTGCAATTGGCCCTGGGTTCCTCCTAATGCAAGACAATGCTAGACCTGTGGCTGGAGTGTGTCAGCAGTTCCTGCAAAATGAAGGCATTGATGCTATGGACTGGCCTGCCCATTCTCCAGACCTGAATCCAATTGAGCACATCTGGAACATCATGTCTCACTCCATCCACCAACGCTATGTTGAACCACAGACTGTCCAGGAGTTGGGGGATGCTTTAGTCCAGGTGTGGGAGGAGATCCCTCAGGAGACCATCCACCACCTCATCAGGAGCATGCCCAGGCATTGTAGGGAGGTCATACAGGCACGTGGAGGCCACACACACTACTGAGCCTCATTTTGACTTGTTTTAAGGACATTACATCAAAGTTGGATCAGCCTGTAGTGTTTTTTTCCACTTTAATTTTGAGTGTAACTCCAAATCCAGACCTCCATGGGTTGCTAAATTTGATTTCCATTGATAATTTTTGTGTGATTTTGTTGTCAGCACATTCAACTATGTAATGAACAAAGTATTTAATAAGAATATTTCATTCATTCAGATCTAGGATGTCTTATTTTTGTGTTCCCTTTATTTTTTTGAGCAGTGTATATCCAACCTTGGCAATTTTAAGACCTGTGGACTTTAACTCTCAGAATTCCCCAGCAAGTCATGCTGGTTGAGGAACTCTGGGATTTAAAATCCACAAGTCTTAAACCTGCCAGGATTGGGCACCCCTGGTTTAAAACTTGTATCTAGTTGCATTAAAAATGCTGCACATGCATATTTAATACCAGACTCTATTCATTAGTACTTTTTGGTTGGTATTGAACTGAGGCTAAAATTTAGGGGTTTTTAATACGAATGCTATGCAGTTTTTGTGGTTTTCAGGAATTTTTTGCTGTCAGAAAATAAACTTTACAATTTTGGCAACTTGAGATTACATGGCATTTATTCCTTATGTGTGTGTGGTTATTGTTTTTAACAAAACAGACTGCCAATTGTGTCTTGTTGATTTTGTCAAGTACTTCCCAATAACATAAGAGATGCTATTTGAAATGGCTTGCTTAGACAGTGATGTTTGATTCAATCCTTGTACATGGCCAAATACTCTTGCCTGAGATTGAATTTATAGTTAGATATCACCATCCTATGTAGTTATGTATACGTGCTGTATGTCTGTATATGCATATCTGTGTATGTATGTGTGCCTTGCTCAGTTTCTGCAACATAATATTAAAATATATCAGTAATATACCTCTACATGAATTTCCACATACGGTACTATTTCAGGGCATGGTATGGAGGCTATGGAATATACACTGGCCAAATGATGCTTACCTGATCAACAGCAAGATCCCTGAGAATAGTCAGTCTATGAGCTTCTAGTTAGTAGATGCATTAAATATGTCACCATATAGAATGCAGTGAATTCAGGAAAAAGACAAAATTGCTTATTTACTACATTTGGTCATCATTCTTTTTTTTTGTTTTAACAGAAACATCAACGAATATACAATAGGCTACCTTGAGGGCAAATTTAGTTTACTCATGTTTCTAAAACTTTCCAATATAGTGGACAATAGTGATGAAACATCAGCAGTTTGCAATTTAATATTGGTTTGAATACACTTTCTGATAGGAAATTGCAATTAGTTGTGAGGACTAAGGTTGAATCAGTTTAACTTTATCAGTACATGTTTAAAGCTTGTCTTAAAAATTAGATCATAAAGTTATATATAGACTTTCATTTAGAATTAAATTCCATGAAAATCAGATGGACTTTTTCCTGAATGCATTCTTCAGGAAAAATGCATAATCCATAGGATGGCATTATTAATGGGGTAGCATTAAGTTTCCTTTCTTTACCTTTTTTTGTTGTTGTTGTTGCAACACTTGTACCTCATGACTAATGTTTATAACTATGATTAATCACATATCACTTCATTGCTTGTATGTACATTGAAAGCTTATGCACTGGAGACAAATTCCTTGTGTATCCAATCACGCTTAACCAATAAAGAATTCTATTCTATGATTTGAATGTTGAATTAATAATTTTTAAAGTGGAAAAATGTTTTTCCCCAATTGTGCATTTATATTAGTTTAATTATATTGAATTAATATAATTTCTATATTTTTGGAATTATTGAAAATACATTTTAAAAAGGCACATTTCATCTCAAACTGTTATAGTATGAAATAAATTATTTTTTTGATGCTGCTTATTAAAAATGCCCAGGTTATTTCCCAAATATTGTGATTTGTTGTTTTTGCAGTATTGTGTTACAGTTGTTTTCATTCTTCACATAAAAATTTACAGACATAAAAAAAACCATCATTATAATTGCATTATACTGCATTAGGCATCTACACTAATTCTGCAAACCTCTAGTTGGTAATCATAGTACTGGCCCATAAACATTATTCCTGATCTTAATTGTTCATATAACTTTAATATTCTAATAAAAATACTTTCAATTTATATTTCAGACTGTTACTTGTTAATTGAAATAACAACAACCCAAATATGTTTTTGGGCTTTTTAAATTGTCAATTATTAGGATAATGTATATTTGGAATAAAGAATTTTATGATAAATTCCACATTAATACTGGTTACTATTCAAACAAATATTTGTGTTAGTGGTATTTAATGAATCATTGATTTTATAATCATCTATAATATATAGTTTCTCCCACTGAAAGAAATTTTACCAGAAGACAGTCTTATTTGTGTAGAACTACGTAAACATAGAAACAAGTAGAACTGAAAGGAGGAAATACTGTGATTATGTTGAACACTGTGCACATTGCAACAGGAAGACAAAATACAACCCAAAATAAAATATTTAATGTCAATAAGAAATAAATGTACATTTTTATCACAGTTGCTGTCTTGGGAAAGACAAAATGCATTCCCAAAAGAATTACAGGGTCAATTTGCATTCAACCAATGCCAAATCTGAAACATTAATTTCTAGACTACAGCTTGTTTACTCCCAGAAGGAGAATCAGTATGATCAAATTCTTCTTCCTCTTCTTCTTTTTCCTCTTCCTCTTCTTCTTCTTCCTCCTCTTCTTCTTCTTCTTCCTCTTCAATAAAGTCAATAAATTCATACTCATCTCTTTCACCTGGAAGGGAATACGCAGCCAAATAACAAATACAGTAAGAAAGAAAATTGCACCAGTGATTTAAATTCATGGTGACATTTGAAGGGAGAAAGTGTTTTTGCGTAATTTTAAATATCAACAATTTTTCCTTTACTTCTGATCAGGTATATGCCACATTACAAAAGATTTTGTTTTTGTTCCTGCCCAGTCTGCAATCTACTGTATGCTAGATTGCAATAGTAAATGGAAAGTTTACGACACGTATATCTACATCCATTCCTGCTCCATTCATCATAAATTTCAGCCCACTTCTTACAAGAGGAAAATATGAATATACAGTACAAATATGCAGGGATCCCCAATATTAACACATGAGAAACATGAACAGTTTAATGAAATGTCTACTTATCTATTTATACTTGCAAGTTAAAACCATACTATCCTCTGGATCCTGCTATGTATAAAAAGTAAGCAAAGGGAACAATTACACCCAGAGGTTTGTACAGTGCAAACATGTACTGATCACTCCAGTGACCTTTTATGGAAAAATTGCAAAACCATTTGAAGAAACCCCTCCAAATATTTTAAATAAAATTACAAAAATACATGCTGTTTCTTTAAAGCCTCTTTTTAATTGATCCAGAACAATGGATTAATGACAAAACTAAAGCCAGAACAGAGAAAATTGGCTCAAGCCAGGTCTGCAATTTGTGAAAAACAATTTGCTAAGTGGTTGTGGTTCTAGGTCAACATTCCTCAATCTGGTGTTGTCTAGATCAGCGCCTTTTGGGCAGCAGGGACCACTTCTGTGAAGAAATGCTTTTCCACAGACCAGAGGTGGCATGGTTTCACATACTGCCTGCATCCACAAATAAGGCTTTGTTTGTTCGTGTGGCCTGGTTTCTGACATGCCAGAGCCCAGTGCCGATCCACAGACTAGGTTGGGAACCTCTGGTCTAGATGCTTTCAGGGACTACACATTTCAGTATGACCAATAACAGACTAAATGGGGGTTCTGGGAGCTTTTTCTCTGAGATTCTAGAGATGATTTTTTATGGCACCCAGCAAATGCATTGAGATTCCTGCTCTATGAAATCATCACTTAGCCTGTTATTGGTCACACTGAAATGTGTTGTCCAAATGCATTTAAACAACAACAGATTGGAGAATGTTGCCTTACAAACCACAGCCAGTTAGTTTGTTTTTTATGGACAAATTGCCATATCTGGCTTGAGGCAATTTTCTATGTCCTGGCTTTATTTTTATCATTAACTCATTGTTGTGGATCAGTTAAAAACAGGCTTCAAAGCAGCAGCATGTGTTTGAAAACAATTCAAACTAATGGTTTTAACTGAATTTTGCAGGGGCCGAACCGCTTGTATGCAGCTTATGTCACATCCCCATTTTTTATCTCCATGTACTGCTTATAGTAATGTATAAGCATGCAATTTATTTATAATAATGTATTTGAATCTTTATATGCAAATGATGAATCATATTTTAAAGCTTTCTCCACAACATGTGAATATTCATCGTTGTAAGAATTTTCAGAAAATGCTCTCCCTTGGTGATAATTTCAGCCAATTAAATGCATTGAACTGTTGTGGCCTACTCCCTCCAAGAAATTTTACTTTAGCATTCAGATAGATAACTCGTCATCAGGACAATATAACTCATGGCAAATGCCATCCTGTTTTCTGCAACTGCTTATTTACAGTCTTTTGATTCCCTTTCCCTCCTATAGAGTGATTTCAGTCACTTTCTCCAATCTCTGGGTTCTTATTCATTAAGCACTGAAAACAAAGTAAGAAAGAGGTTCTTACAAAGCCTCCCATTCTTGTTTAGTTCTTCCTCTATTGCAAGAAGTCGATTGTACTTGACTATCCTCTCTCCACGGGAAAGACCTCCCAGTTTGATGAATTTGGTTCCCAGTCCAACAGCCTAAGACAAATAAACTCCTTTAAAAAAAAACCTCATAGCTGAGAACTTTGGCAGTTTATTCTGACTAACATAACTTGGTGACTACATAGAGACTTTAATTACAGTCGTATATATTTCAACTCTACATTAAAGCTCATAATTAAAGAGATGAATTTGTAACTGCCACTACAAATATTATTCTGTGTGATCAATATTTTGTTTACAAATATGTATTTCATATATTTTTATCTATTGCTTTATCTTTTTCTCTCTACTGCATGTATGTGTGTATGTTTGTTCTTATTGTGTTTTTCCTTTCACAGCTTAATTATATTAAAGGATTTTTTTAAAAAAGATATTAATACAAGATTTGCTTATTTGTTTCTTAAAGCAGCAAAAATCTCAGTTGAAATGTGAGCTGCAGTTTAATCCCTAAAGTCATATAACTCTTAAATTGCAACATTAGAGTAAATCTGAGAAGTATAATGAACTAATATCTGCTTCTTGTAGATAATTTACCTGTTTCTTACATATAAGAAAAAGTTATCAACTAACTATCAGGAGGACACAGAACAAAGGGAGGGGGGAAAAACACGTTGCAACTTAGTAGTCTGGATATTACTAAGCTGTCCAATTTTGGGAGAAAATAGTTCAGGTATTTTGAATAGAGTAGTCAGCATTGGTGTACTACATCAGAAGAAGAAAGAGGAAACTGAAGCAGATGTAAAGGAATCCAAGATAACTACTTTATTGAAAAGGGGAGTAGGTGGGACCTGGGAGATTGCAAGAGGCATAAGAGAATAAATGAAGGACTGGTGAAAGAAAATTGACACATTAAATAAGTCATCATTTCAAGTGACATCCTTTGTGTAATTATACTTTGATACACAAAAAATCAACTGGACATTAAGATAAGAAAATACTGTTACTGCCCTAATTTTGAATAATTTACTCAACTTTTCCTTAAAAATGTCAGCAAGAAATACTACATATTTGCTCTTTGCTTCTCTTGCCCACTCTGCTGTTTTCCCCTTTAATGTTAAAAGATTACCTTGCTTTAAAAGACAACTTTCTTGAAAAAAGCCAATTTCCTCAAAGGTTATATGTCTCTTCACTAGATAAACACTTCTCCTAGGAAGTCGCTCAAGATAAAAAGCTTTGGGCAATTGAGGAGTTTTCCACACATACCAGATCTGCAAGGCTATCATCAGAAGATTCTCCATCCGGACTTCCTAAGATGGAAAGGTGTCTCCAACCTGTATTGAATTTTAATTTAATTTCATGAAACATCTATAGCTTGCAAAACATCTTTGCCTTAATTGTAAAGTTACTGGAAAGTCTGATGGCATCTTCCAGAGTTAATAATTTATTATAAATTTAAATTTTGTGGACTGATAAACTCTAGTCCAGAAAAGTTTCAGCTTTATTAAATAGATAGTTCTTTATAAAGACACTAAATTATTAGTTTTGCTGTAGCAAACTAATACAGCTGCCTTTCTGCAAATACATAATTATTTGCTTATTTAGCTTTTTAATTTAATAGCAATCTAAGTTTGTTTTATTATGACTTATTTATAGTGTACAAAATCAGCTGCCCACAGCCAAGCAGTGTTGAACGTTTATATCTATTTCAATGTACTTATTCTGCATTGGATTGTGGGCAAACTCAAGTAAAGCTAAAGTATTTGTATTGTATTTGTAAAGTATTATTTGCTTTTAATAGTCCCCACAACTTTACTGTAGAGATAATCAGATTAAAAATTTATTGAAAATAAACATAGTGAATGTTTTCCTGTTGCATAGATTTTTTGTTTTCTTTAAATGAATAATTCTAGCTGATACAAATAAAAACCAGAATATTAACATTTTAAAATCTCTGTTACATTTTGAGGTCCATAAAAATGATGGGAAATATGTGACATAAATCAATACTATAAGAGATTCATATGTTTTCTATACCACTTAAAGCTGAATTATATCTAAACATTCAATTTTATTTTAAAATGAGCCCCAAATTATACTATTAATCCATAATGAAAGCAATTTTTATAAATAATTTATTAATTATTAATTTACTAAATATAAATTATTAGTTTAATTATTAATTATTTAATTATTAGTTTACTTATTAGTTTACTAAATATAAAAAGCTCTATATTTTTATAGCTACTATTGAATTTTAATATGCAGTTCTTTCCTCACCATCTAATCGCTGGGTCATTTGTATAAGGTCCAAAATTTTAGCTTCATTGATATGTTTTAAGACAAGACCACTGCATTTTGGTATATTGCTTTTTTTAGAACCCAGAAGTTTAGTCAAATTCCTGCATGAGTCTTCTGCAATTAAATAACATTTAGAACGCAAAACACTGCACAGCTGGATCCACTGTTGGCTGTCCTGTAAAAATAGCAAAAAGAATAATGTGTGTGTGTGTGTGTGTGTGTGTACACACACACACACACACACACACACACACACACACACATATATATATATATATATATATGTATGTAAGAAAAACTTACCTCTTTTCTCAATGGATCTATTAATATTAAAATAGAAGGGAATTTCTTAACCAGATCTAGATACATATCCACCATTTCATCAGGAGATTTAGGTGTTCCAGTAATTACTTCATATTTTCCTTTATTCTAGAGTGTAAAATATCAACAAAATATATTAAATATGAAGCTATCCATTAAAAAAAAAAAACAAGTTTAGGTCAAGCCTAATTGTGGAATTATATATACTGAGCTTTTACAATAGTCTCTAGTATTTTAGATGAACAATTTTACACATTTGTCTCATTATCTTGCCACCCCCTCTATTATCATAACATATTCCCCTAAAATATGAAAACTAATGATAAATTATTGAAAATATTGAAAATAAAACGTACATAGTCCATTAATTCATGAGCAGCACAATTTATCCCCAAGTATATATCTGTTCCTAATTCCAAGGAAAGATGGGTGCATGTTGATTGGATCAAGGTTAGTGGTTGTTCTAGACTGTCATATCCCGTTACCAGACAACCTAAATGGGATATTTTTTTAGGAACAGGAAGCTGTGGATAAATAATATATAAAAATAATAATTAATTTACAAAAACTAGCCTGCTAATTTTTGAATGTCTGCCCTTCTTGAGCCATTCCATCAAAACTATATAGATGATATTCTAAGCTCCTTTAAGGCTCTTTCTCTGTATGGTCATTTCATAGGTAATATTATGCTCATATTTCAACTATATATATAATTTACCATTACCTACAAGAAACTAACCAGGTAACTTCCTAGTTATTTTTTCCAACTTCTATGACCAGATGGACATGAAAACAATTACTAAGTTTGTTCATACTGTATCATTTGCAAGGATGCAGTCTTATCGCAAATAAGTTGTATTATACAATATGTCAGGGATGCTAGTAAGCTTTTTCCCTTATAATTTTAATCTGAATCTTTCATCACGCTCAACCTTAGGACCATTTTATTTTTCTCCTTACCGGCGTCTTTTTCCCTGCATCTCGTGTAGCAGCTTTTTTGCCATCTATTGCAGAACTAGACTGTTGCAAAGGATTTTTCAAGAACAAAGTGTTTAGGAAAACATAGTATGCAGAAAAATGTAACAAATTGTTAACTATTATAGCAAGTGAGTCATTATGATAAAATACAGGTAGTCCTCGAATTACGAGCCACAACTGATCCCAAATTTATGTTGTTAAATGAGACAATTGTGAAGTGAGTTTTGCCCCATTTTACAACTTTTCTTGGAAACAGTTGTTAAGTGAATCACTGCAATTGTTAAGTTAGTAACATGCATGTTAAATGAATCTGACTTCCCCATTGACTTTGCTTGTCAGGAGGTCACAAAAGGTGACACATGACCCTGGGACACAGCAAAGGTCATAAATATGAACCAATTGCCAAGCATCTGAATTTTGATCACATGACCATGGGGATGCTGCAAAGGTCATAACTATAAAAAACGGTCGTAAGTCACAATTTTCAGTGCCATTGTAACTTTGAACAGTCACCAAATGAACTGTTGTAAGTCGAGGACTACCTATATGTAGGTAAAATGTGATTCAACACTAGTCTGAAATAGAAATGTATTATTAAACTGTACCTTGCCAACAATTATTTGACTCAGCATTATAAATAATGAACACCTATTAGTTTAAAATAGCAGCTTGTGTTAACAGCAAATGCATAGAAGATTCTTGTGCAACCAGCCACATCTCTTCATTCCACCCCATTTCTTGGGTGAGTTTCCGTTTTCCCACCCACACAGTAGTTCTTTGTTTATTTTTTGCCCCTTCTCTCTGCAATTATTTTTTGTTGTAAAGACTATGAAGTTTGTCATCCTGTTGATATTTCTTTCCTTTTGATGAATGTGGGCATGCTAGACCTAAGCCCAAAGATGACACAATGAAATCCAGTTGACTCCAATTCTCTATTAGCTTACAACTAGTAGGCACAATCTTGTCAGACTAAAGCTATAACTTTCTAACCTTACAGATATAGTTAGGTGAGATATATCACCCTGAACCTTCAACCATACAAGTCAGGACTGTGCAATCTCTTAGTTTGGGATTATTTTTGGAAGATACTATCTCCTCCCTGAGAAACCATGGTGCTCCTGCTGGGATTCCTCTCCAATCCTACCCCACTCCTTCTTCAACCTAAGGCCCTGTGCATTTGGGCTATTTGTTTATTTATTTATTAAATAGCATTCACTTTTGAATGTCCTAAATAAATGTTGTTATTGTTGACTTACATCTTTATTCATTTTTTCTATCAATTTCAACATCTGTTTCTGAATATCCATACATCTTGTTAGGGCCTGCATAATAATAAAACATCATGTCAGGGAGGACCATCTTCCTGTATCAGGTAGCTCATGCTTTAAGATCATCAGAGAAGGCACTTCTCTTTTTTATTATAAAAATATCCCCATCCTGGACAGCGCTCTACTTGTGAAATGCATTCCCAAAATGGCATGCCTCATACAAACACTGCATTTTCATTGACAAATTAAAATCTCTTATTTACCATTCATTTTAACTAATTCTTACCCATGTTTAGCACAGGAATGTACAGATTTAATTACACCTTAATGCTGACTAATTTAATTTTATGTCTCTCAATATGATTAGATTTCACTTTTATAAATGTTTGCTTATTATTATATAACACTGAGATGATCAAAATTAATCAACAATTATGTCAACATGCGATTTCTACTAAGACAATAGAGTTAATTTCATTTTCACGTACTGAGGTGCATAATAGATTGGCACATTATGTTAATCAAGTTTTCCTTTAGCAGAAATTATATATTTGGTAACTAATAGACTATCTAATCAAAAACTGCCATAATGCAGGACTGTATTCTCATGTATCTTTTCTTTAAACTTATTCAAAAGTTATCTAGATGATTGAGATTTATATCAAAGCTATTTCTCAAATCCATTTTAGAACCATTGTAACTATAACTATTTTTAATCATTTTTCATTAAACTAATGCTTCCTCTGAACCAGGTTAAGACTGATCCTCTTGAAATGTGAAACTTGGTTAAAAAAAAAAGCCAACCTCTTTATTGTACAGCAAACTCTGTTAAATCTTTCCAATGTTGTTATTGCTTGCTTTCCTTCAATATAAGAGGCACTGGAAATTCCCAAATAAATGTCAGAAAAATGCTATTGTAACTATCTATACCTATGTCTATAACTGCCAACTTCTGAAATGGCGTCGGCCAAAGCCAGGCTTACTTGTACTCCATTTCATTGTTGCCACTTTTGGTGAGGGGAATGGGGAAGCATGGAGGGAGATTAGGAATGAACCATAGAGGGGGTTGTTGGGGGTTATGGTGCCTTACCTAGCTAGACATAGCAGCGGTCGGACCCAGTATGGGGATCAAGGTTGTAACGATGAACAGCTGCTCTTACTAAACCGAGGGGAAGTTGCTAAGGATTGACTTGGAACATCTGAAGGAGTGGGGGTTCAAGCCTTCTTAAGATGCTGAAGTGCGGAAGTCCTGTAGAGCTAGCTTCACTTCACTAAGTGCTGATGCTATGTACTCAATAAAGGGCTGTTTGGCAGTGTCTGGTATGTCGGAGTCCTGATTCACGTGGGTGCATATCTCGGAATGTTGACAATAGCTATAACTATAATGTATCATGCAGATAAAGTGCTGCATATTTGTTTACCGAATATACAATTTGTATAGTCTGATCAACAAAATAGATATTTCCAGTTCTTTTTCTGAGATTTTGAATTTAGCTCCAAGTTAATAGTTTAATAAATAACAATGATATAGATAAACAGCATTTCCATCATGAAATGTGAATACAATGTGAATACAATGAAAATCTTGAGTGATTTTCAAGATTTTATTTATCATTCCCAACATAGAGCAACAGAGCATACCTGTTTAACTGTTAACCAGGTAGGAGGGATCAGCATCAATTCTTTTATTAAATTTAGCTTTCCAGGTGATGATTTGCCGCAATTCAAAACTGTTATCATTGGCAGTGGCATAACCAGTTCTTTTGGCATCTTCTATATGGAGAAGAATGAAGAATTTGATTGGTTATACTAAAAATAAAACCCTGGCTCTCTAGGTCTGGCTTTAATCATATATTATGTTTTACTATAAACTACCATGTACATTATTTGGATCATAAAGGAAAGTTGACTGCATTTGCATATGTATATGTACTATTTCAATCTATGGTTGACTAGCAAGACAAAGCTTAATTTCATTAAAGATCCAATTTTAGACAGGAATGTTCTAGCTAGTTTAGCTACCAGGAATATAAAATGTATAATGATAAATCAGTATATAAAGATCCTTTCTTTCATCCTGGCATGTCCTGTATGCCAGAGATAGACAGCACAAATTAATATAGCAATATACAAGTATAGGATTAGGATTTGCCTCAATTCAATATCATTCAGATGTAGGAATATTCCTATATATTGACAGCAGAGTCAGAAAACAAGAGTAAACACATTAGAATATGATTCCTGTCAATCCCACTGACTTTTAGAGCAGACGTGCAAAATAAACTAAGTCAAAATATGGTTGGCCAAATATGGTGTTCAAACCTGGACTTTAAATTGTGGTTAAAGAAGAATATTTTAATTATAGTTTATAGTTTATTAATGCTTGAATCAAACTAAGACCAATGGGTTAATTGATTTAGTAACTCTTCTGGCCCCAAAACCAAGAGATGAAAGATAGGAATGGCTACCTGATATACGGTATATTATTCTTATGTCTTCTATCATATTCACACACATCAGTCATGAAAAGGCTTAAATACCATAAGAACACAATGTAAGAAAATTCTGCTCAATCACTCCAGTGGCCCATCTGGCCCAGTATTTTGTTTCACACAGAAATCAACCAAATGCTTTCAAGAAACTCACAAACAGGTATCGTAATTGCTCTTTTATATTTTTGTTTCATAACAGACACAAAATTAAGGAAACAGCAAGTGATGTACAGCTCCTTTAATTGAACTCAACTCATGATAAACACAGGAATAATCAGTTAATTGTCCCAGCAACAATACAAATAGGTTTGCCAGGTTGCAATCTGTGTCTGTCACTGGATTTATTCTTAGCTTTCAGGCTTGTTACGGGAGTTCGAAACCTAGGAAGACTTTGTTTTCGTTCACAAAGCTGGTTTTGCCAAGGCTATCTTCTAGATCAGGGGTTACCAACCTTTTGCATCTCAGGGACCACCAAACTCATAATTTTAAATCCCAAGGACCATAATATGAATTTTTTTAAAAAGCTAATATATTTAATATAAAAATTTTTATGTTAAATATAAATTTAATTTATATATACATATGTACATATGTACATATATACATACGTACATACATACATACATACATACATACATACATACTCGTAGATTTTCACGGGTACAAGTATGCAGGTCTTGGCATGTTCGGGTCTTTTCCCGTGTAAAATTGAGAGTTTCCTGGCGATGTTTCGACGAGGTCCCACTCTGCATCTTCAGGCTGGTGCTTTCGGCTTCGTGTTTGTGCAACCAAAGCTCATACATACACACACTTACTTATTTAATTATAAATGTAAATGCTTAATGATAACAAAATAAAATGTTCTCCCCCCGCCTGGCACATTCCAAAGAGCAGAAGAGCGGGCAGGGTTAGTGTGTGTGTGTGTGTCTGAGCTGAGGGGCCTCAGAGCAACTGCTGCTGGAAGAAGCAGAGGCAGAAAGGGGGCTCTGCTCTCCTTGGGGGCAGCACCCCTTGGCTGCCACTCCAGGGGCTTCCCAGCAGGCATCTGCCTGTAGAAGGACTACTGCTCCTGGCGATTAATTGGGGAAAGAGAGGGGGAGAAAGTGGGAGCTCCTTTCAGATCCCGAGTGGAGGATTGAGACAGTGGTGGGATTCCAAAAATTTTACTATCAGTTCTGTGGGTGTGGCCTGGTGTGTGTGGCATGGCTTGGTGGGTGTGGCAGAGGAAGGTTCCCTCCCCACCACTCTAACCTGCTTTCCAGCTCCGTTCTCCTGTGCAGACTCAGCTGATCAGCTGGGAACTCGGGACACAGAGAATAGATGGGAGCAGGGCCAGTCAGAGGTGGTATTCCGAACTACTCAAAATTTCTGCTACCGGTTCTCCAGAACTGATCAGAACCTGCTGAATATCACCACTGGATTGAGAGGCTCAGATCTGCAGCTGAGGAAAAGCTGGGGGGGGCTCTTCCATCCTCATCTGGAGACAGGCAAGGAAAGGTGTCCCTGGGGGCACTTTGCTCACTTTAGCACTTCGCTGCCAAACCCAGCCACAGCCAGTGATTATTTGGGGGTGGGAGGGGGGAGAGAGAGAGAGGGAGAGAAAGCATCTCTCGCATTACCAGTGGAGAAAAGGAGGTGAAACGAACTCTTTCACTGTGACCTACAAAACGCCAATCTACCGTGAAATCACCAAACGCTCCCACTTGCAGTTCTCGCGCCTCCCGGCTCTCCGAGGGACCCCAGAGTCAGGTTCCTGAGATGCTTGTGCCCACCAGCTCCCACACACGGTGGCGGCGACAACAGTCCCCTCCCCCAGCGCTTGCTCTCAGCTCTTCCCCATTAGTTCTTTAGCTTTGAATTGCTCCTGTCTGTCTCTCTTTCCTTCCCCCTCCCCCCACGTGCAGGCAGGCAAGGAAAGGGAGATGGAGCTGTGCGTAGCTCTCAGCTCTTCCAGCCCTCGCTGCCTCTCCCAACATCGAAGCCTCAGAGATGCAAGCGAAGCCGCTGCAGCAGTAGCACCCTGAGCTGCTTGCTTCTCCATTACTGCCTCCTCCTCCTCCAGCACCACTTCTTTCTCTGGGTAGGACGATTCTTAACTAACCAAGCATGCTAAGGCAACTCAGGGCACTATCACTGTGGCGGTTTTGCCTGCATCTCCAAGAATTTGATGTTGGGAGAGGCAGTGAGGGCTGTAAGAGCTGAGAGCTGTGCACGGCTCCATCTTCCTTTCCTTGCCTGCCTGTATGTGGGCTTGGGGGGGAGGAGGAAGGAAACAGAAGTGGAAGCAATGGGGAAGAACTGACAGTAGGCGCTGGGGGAGGGGACTGTTGTTGCCACCACTGCCGTATGTGGGAACTGGTTGGCACATGCATCTCAGCAACCTGACTCCGGGGTCCCTCAGAGAGCCGGGAGGTATGAGAACTATGCAGCCCAGATTAATTGCTTTTGGAAGCCATTTCTTCTGTGGCCACCAAAATTTTTCCACGGCCCCCACCAGTTAGCAACCGCTGGTCTAGGGTGCTACAACTGATTAAGTAATTTCACTATACATAGCATGAGACTTGGCTTTGTGTATATGGCAATCATCTCTCTTGTTCCCATTTCAACTGAACATTCTGAATCGGCACAAGAAGTACCTGATCATGTTTCAGCAAAGCAATATATGAATACAAAGGTATGTCACGAACAGTTGCGGCACTCTTTGCAATAGCAAGTGATGTACATCCAATAGCCAAACTGCCCATAAGTACAGGTTCAGGAGGTTCTGCTGGGACTATTGGCTTTTCTATTACAGACAATTTTTTGCCTAAAAATACAGGGAGAAAAGGGATGTAGTCAGTTTTTGCTTAATGTTATCAAGACCACAGTAAATAAAATGATAGCTTTCGCATTAAAGCTTTGAAAGTCAAACAAATGGAGAAAGAAACCTTCAGGTTCCTTAATCTACAATTCAACAGGAATCACAGGCACTGATTCAGAAATAGGAATTTGAGGAAATATAATTCTAAGTGCATTTTAAACTTTTTTTATGTATCCATCAAGCCTTCTAACATTAATTTTATATCAGTTTAAAATTTTAATGGTAGATATTGCAGACTCTTTGCTGAAATTTTATTTCTCAGACAAAAATGTTCTGTGTTAGTTTCTCTTTACTAACATTTTTATCATGTTGATTTTTTTAAAACTTTATTCAGATTTTCAAAACAATGTTTATGTTTAAAAAATCAGAATCCTAGGTACATTTGGGAAATTATGTAGCTCCCCTTTAGGAATCTTAACAATACCTGAATTTTGTAGCACAGAACATTGCGGCCATCATTTCCTACTGTGACATTCATGTCCTCAAATGTTAAAGACCAGCCTGCATCATTTGAAAATCTGACACTAGTTAGGGGTATGGGTGCTATGGATCTGACTTTTGATTCAAACAATTAACAGCTTCTTTAAGCAGCAAAACATAAACATTTCTCAAGAACACTGAGATGTACTTGATACGTTAATTTGAAGCACGCCACAAATTTGATCCTCTTTATGATCAAAAAGCTCACCTCATGAAAATTATAAATGAATTCTCATGGTATGAAGCAACAAGTCTGAAAAGGACATATTCTCCATAGATTCTCAACAATCAATTAAATCTTCCATAAATTGCCAAATTCTACTTTTGTTATGTTCAATATCTTTTCTTTTTGATAGAGACTATTAAAAGTCTAAAAACTAAATATATCCTCAAAGATTTATAAAGAGTTTTTTAAAATTTGAATTTACTAATAGTATCTCCTCATCTTCAGATATGGTATTCACTGGTGTCTGCAGTAAATTAAGAATATATCAAAATACACAAAGGCACAAAACAGAAAAAAAAGCCAATTTTTGAAGCACTGGATCCTAAACTGCTTCCTTTTGCAGGGAATGTACAAGGATGGTTATGAAATAAAACAAAAAAAAAACTTCCATTTGGTAGAAAAGCTGCCAAAAATACTAAAGAACAGATATATAACATTGACAACAATAATAAATATTGTCAAGGCTACAGTTTTCCCACATAAGCACATGAAAGCCATTAAATGACACGCCTGAGTGAAAATATCTTGCACTGAAAGAACAAATCATTGTACCAGATATAGTAAAACTAGACTTTTGAATGCAAACACTAACAATAAAGCTAAAGCTTAAATATTAACAACACAAAATGCAAAGGCAGGAATCATTGGAAAGGCCCTCATGATTAGAAAAATTGAAGGGACTCAAAAAAGAGGCCTATAGAAGACAAGATATGCAAGCAGGAGTTTTCAAGAACTAAAGAGTTACTGAGAGAGCAATCCAGGGAAAATAGGTCATGAAGAAGCAGAAGTAAATGAATGATTGTATAAGATCATTTTATTTATTCTAATTTCATCTTCTAACCTGTTTTATTTGGTTTCTTTTTTCCAGGAGGTACGGTGGCCAATGGAGAAGTAGGTACCATCACTTCTTGACTTTCTTTTTCTTTTACAGGTTCCCTTTTTTCTTCGTATTGTTCAGATTTTCTTGTAAAATAATCGCTGTGATAAAAGGAAACAGCATGACTAATCATGGTTTTGGATTTTGCAAGTACAAACTCTACAAAGTCTACAAAGCTGGAAGGGTTCTGACACACAAAAAGATATTCCACATTTATTTTGAGTCTGAATTTGAACGTGTGTTGGTCAAGGTATTGTCATTAATTTTATATTGTCATTAATTTTAATGATAATAGTAACTAATATTGTCATTAGTTTTAAGTTTCCTTTTCCTAACTGCAATGCAAGCTACCTCAATCTATTATCCACATGATTAAAGGGGGAATATTATTGTGTTGTGCCACTTCAAAGCTTTCTTCAGCCGGCTTTTGTCTGGCACAACTGTCCTCTTGGAAGAGGAAGAACTTATAGGGTAGAAATCATTCAAATAAGACATTTAGTTAGTTCAGTATTTAAAATTATTCCATTTGGGAACTGATTTAAAAATCATTAATAATTGAACATTTCCTCAAATCAACATATTTACTATTGATTTTAGCCTGTTTATAAGGAAACCTGTGATTATTATAGAAAGTCTTGGTCTATTTAAATTTGGAATAGAAGGGAAGAGAAAATGAACTTAGTATGACACATAGATATAAGAGGGAAAGTTAAAATAAAGATATGCAAGAATGAATACAAATCAAATAAATACTACTGTAAGGACTGATCAATTTGTATTCCAGGAAGCTATATTTTTAGTCACCAATATCTCACATCTGTATCTTACATCAATCTTAGTAGTACTATAAAATGAAAAAAAAGTTATGATCAGTCTATTAATTAAATATATTGTAAAAAGTCTAAAAAATAAATGTAACCTTTATTGCATATAGCAACCTAATTTCAGTTCTTATATAAAAAGGAATAATTCTATATTTTTAGTTATCTACAACTGAATTTGTGCCTGTATGTGTTTTTATAATCAGTTTGTAAATAGTTAATATATAGAATCCTATACTGTATTCGTTTTTTAAATATTAATTAGAGAAGGAAACAACTAGATAGAGCCTAAGTTTTTGGCTTTTTATGGGATAACATTATAAGATGTTGAGACTCTAGAAAAAGTACAGAGAAGAGCAACCAGGATAATTAGGGGACTGAAAACTAAGGCATATGAAGAACAGTTACAGGAACCGGGCTTGGCTAGTCTCGTAAAGAGAAGGACCAGGGGAGACATGATAGCAATCTCCAAATATTTGAGGGGCTGCCACAGAGAGGAAGGGGTCTAGCTATTTTCTAAAGCGCCTGTAGGCCATGCAAGGAATAATGGATGGAAACTGAACAAGGAGAGATTCAACCTGGAAATAAGGAGAAACTTTCTGACAGTGAGAACAATCAACCAATGGAATAGCTTGCCCTTGGAAGTTGTGGGAGCACCATCACTTGAGACTTTCAAGAAGAGATTGGACTGCCATTTGTCAGAAATGGTGTAGCGTCTCCCGCTTGGACGGGGGGTTGGACTAGATGACCTACAAGGTTCCTTCCAACTCTGATTATGTTATCTGTTGGCTTTTTTGGTGGCTGCAGCACACTGCATGACATAGATGGGACAGAACCTTGTAATGAAAGAGGGAGGATGGATGACAAGTTTGTTTATAATACTGCAGAAATGCTTGGAAATTGTGTGTTCCATTTTCTTTTTCTGCTTAAATAACTTTTTACACTTTTCTTGTTATCTTTTTCACTTCTTTCTAACTTTATATATTTTCATATTTATCTTTTACTTATCTATTTTTTAAAATAAAATTTATACAGGTAGAGTCTGACTGTTTTGATCTACATTTCTTGCGGGCCCCAATCAGCAATTCCAGTGACAGGTAATGGGAGCTATATTCCCAAATCCATGGAGGGCATTAGTCGTATTCTCTTGCATTACTGCATCCCCTGAAAATTAGTCACTCATATTGCTGCCATCCTCCCTCCTTCTTCTTGGTATCTATATCACTGATTTATTTTATTCATTCAGTATTGCTATTACTGGATGGAACTTTTTAGATAATGAGCACTTACGATAGCTAAGAGTTACTGATTAGCAGACAACTGACTTATGTAACAAAATGTCCTAATAACCATTAAAGAATACTACTTCAAGTTTGCAAGTGTATTGTGTGCAAATGTTGTATTACAATATAATGGAATTTTAAATAAAATTTAAAAAACTTCCTAGCAAACAAAATAAATATGAGGCACTTACCCTAATAACTCATCAATGTTTTGTTGGTCACCAGGTTGAAGGCCTCTGAGCATTTCATTCAGTGATTCATTTATCCATTCAATTGCCTTATTCAAAGATTCGGATCTTTCCTTTTCATCCGCATCAATTACGTCTGCTGAAGCACTTTCAAGAATTTCAGCATGACATGAGATCATGCTGGAACAAATAATCTGTATAACAATATTTAAAGATGTTTATTACAGAAATTTCACAAAGAAATCATGACACTGAAATTACTTTCTACTAAAAGTTTTTATTATTGATGTATGGTTTTTTCCGGACATTTCTACTTCAAGAATTTATCCAGGGTAATTCACAGATTTTAATTCTTCAGTAAAATTTTATTCAAAGCTTTTTACTTAACTCATACTTATTCTACATAGTTTTAACACAAACAGCAGTTTTTATGTGAAATTTTGATTCAGCAATGCTTTGAGAATATATTTTATAATGTTCCCCTAATATATATCTTGAACAAAACTTAATGTCATTTTTCAAGAAGTAAAAGGAAAAAATAAAAATTAATCTTAATCCTTCTGATATAAATGTTGATATATTCAATGTAATGAACTATGTAATGCATATGTGATGGAATGAAATATATTTCCAAATAAAAATTTGAAAATTTGACTAATTTTTGTCATTTTTCTACCATATTAGATGGTGTTATAAAATAATATAAAAGAACATTTTCCCAGTTGCAAAATGAGAGAATAGAATTTCAACTTGGCCCTAAATTAATTGAACAACAGGAAATCAAAATGTTAGGCACAGAAATCACATACAGCAGGAATGTATTTAAACTGCATGTATATATATATATTTAAACAACCATCATACAGAGATGGTAGAAGTAAGATGGAAGTAAGATCAGGATCATACTGAACAGGAAGGTAATAGTCTGACCTGCTATACTATTTGCTCATCCAACTGATAATCATACTCGGTCAGAAGTTTTCATTGTAATGAATGATTTGGGTTAAGGTGGCTAAGTTCCTTTGCTTTTCGATTCTGTCTTCCAAACAGTTGTACTGGTTTTCTTTCACATATGTTTTTGTTTTAATGATTTAATTACAAGTTGCAAAGAGTTCTGGTAGAGTTGGTCACCCTTGAAATTATATAAACAAATAGAGAATTAACTGCAACACAACTTATACCTTATCACAGTTTCTAACTCGGCAAAAGACTTCCACTTCTAATGTTGGTCGGCCAGTTCCATCCAGCACACTTTTAGCATCTAATTTGCATATCACTGGAGGTTTTGATAATTCAGAGAAGAAGTCTGCCTAGAAGACCAGTAATTAGTGCAATTAGATTCAAAGGCTTTCAAAGATACAATTGCAATTTATTTTGTACCTTAAATTTATTAGGTGGTTCATTTAGTTACCAATTCTTATAGCCATAGACTGAGGAAAAATCTTGAATGGTGCATGATTGTACCACACTAGTTGAAGCAAATTATTTGGACTCTTTTTCAGTCAGTATGTGGCAGATTCTGCTGTGAAGTACAGCCTATCTAATATATATTCAAGCTGAGTTTCTATGTTTGATTAGTATGCGTAACCTTGTTTCTACCTGCTGATTCCTTCAGAAGGATTCCTTGTGATGAACAATCAGGTAAGCATCATATTCCAAGCATTTTTCTGGTGCAGCCACAGAAAAGGAATCTATCTGAGATCCTACCAGATGGCAACATTTAAGGTAAGGAACTTGTTAGGACAGACAGATACCTTCAGGCAAAGTAATCCTGCAAGTGACCTTGACCCATGCAATTTAAAATTTTAAAGAAAATAGCCAGCATCCTGAATTGTATCCAGAAAGCTAATGGAATTCATATATCAGCAGTGTAACAAAGACAAAATATGAAGAACCCAGAATTGCATAAGCTGCTGTATGTTGGGCGAACTGGACCAGATTGTTTTCAAGGACAGATCAATGTAGATCACACTGCAGTAATCCAACTAAAAGATAACTAAAATGTGAATGTCAGCAAGCAGGGCTTAGGAAAAGTCACAACTGGAACAGAGGAGCCTTCCCCTAACTGCCGCTGCTATCTCCTGCTTTACCAGGAGTTGTGAACCCAGGAGGACCCCCAAATTGTCCACCAACTGATGGCTAATTATCCCACTGAATAACAGGGATGACAATTCATCAGAGCCCATATCCTACTAGAGTGGGAAATCCAAACCCATTCAACTTGTGAGAGAATCTGTTTGGTAAAGTGATTATGGCACCAGACTAGGAATGGGGAACCTAGTTCCATCTTAGGGCCAAAGACAACTGGGTGACCTTAGACCAGTCATTCTGTCAGTCCTAGAAAGCAGACAATGGCGAACTACTTCCAAAATCTTGCCAGGAAAAATGCAAGATTTTGCCCAAATAGTTGCCAGGAATCACCTTTGACTGAAAGACATAAACACTAAAAAAATGCCTTTGGTCCAGTCAAAGCACTTTGCTTCCCATCCAGGATCCAGACAATGGATATGCACCTGTATAGCATCACCTTCCTAGAAAGGGGGTGGAGATTTATAAATTATTGATGACACTCCATTCCAATGGACGTATGTAATTATTAAATAGGAGAAGGAACAAAGAAGAAATCAGAGACGTGAGGCTAAGTAAGAGGCCTGAATGGACCTCTCCCCATCACCAACTGAAACTAGCCATGGACTTTAAAGTAGTGCCTCCCCCATTCCTAAACCTATTAAAAAAAATCTCATTTGCAAGCTCCTCTCAGTGGTTCTACAATCAAGAGTCCAAATCCAAGCCACGACAATCCTTACCAGTTTAAGTCTCCCACATCTATTTTCCTGCCATTTTGTCTTCGTCCTGCTCTAAGCCATACCCTCCCCCCCCCCGAAGATAGAGGGTAGCCTGAGAGTAGGGATATACTGGTGCCAGAGCAGTCTTTGCTTACCAGGAAGATATTATGGTGTCAAATAAGTCATTAATGAAGAGAAAGGTGGTTTACAATACAAGGAGGTGACAACGTTGCTTGAAGTGCAGAGGACAGGAGGAGAAAGCAGCCATGGCTGGTGCAGGACTATGGTTGGAAGAGCAGCTGAAATACGTGGCAGGCAGAGGGGATAGAGGAGAAAGGAATTTGGAGATATGCCAAGCTGGAAGGATGGAGGCCTGGGGAAAGGATTTACTTTCACTTTGTTTAAAATAGCAGACAAAGAATTTGTTTTAATGGTGATTGGCTCCTGATGTCACTTCAGAGCTGTCAAACTGTCACTCTCATTTTCTTTTCTGCCAAACTGTTTAATGATGTAGGAAACCAGGCTGCTCTGGGCACCCAGCAGATTATACACTGGCTACAATATTTTCTTTAGGGTATGGTTTCTTTTTCTTGCTCCTTTTTATTCCTGTCCTTTTTCCTTTCAGTTGGTGTTTCTTTAGCTGTTTCTTTACCTTCAGTTCTTTAGGACCTAAATGGCTCTTTTCCTTCTATTGATTTCTGTTTTTGACTTCAACACCACTATAGTAATTGCCAGTTCTTTTTCATTAGACTTAAGGATGAACTCTACGTCTTTTCAGAAAAGTGTCTCAGAACTGGAAAAAAAGCTTGCTCACTTGGGTTCTTACACCTGAGGTTTTTACTTCTTAATTCTTCTTTTTGGAGGCAGTGGAAAAACTCAAAAGATATGCCTGGATGATACAAACAACCTGAGAGATTTCAAGATACAGCTTATCATGGCTGTGTTTTATATAAATTTATGCCTCCAGAAAGCATCCTAAAAAGACCATAGGGTACCATTTGGATTGGAAGTCCAGGTTCTGGAAGAGAACCACAATCTTGGATGAAGATAATTAAGATGAGTATTGTTTTATTATGATCACCAATGTGCTAGCTTCCAGGTTCTGTTCTTTTTTTTTGTTTGTTTGTTTGTTATTGTTTTGATGTTGGAAAGGAAGGAAAGAAATGGGAGTGTTGAGGTAACCTACACGGGAGTCCAGGCAATACTGTGGATGGTGGCTCTTCAACATATGCTACCAAAGATAATTTTTCCTCTTTTCAGTACTGGAGAACAAGTTTCTTTTTTTTTAAAAAGGTCAGAGAAAACAAGATGGCAGAATAATTACCAACAGTTAACAGTTACCTTGAGGTTCAGCATTACTGAACTGAAATACAGCAATGGTAGGATCAGGCAGTCTTCACAGCATGGTTTGCAAAGTATTTTTTTTATCTTGTGGCTGTAACAGTATATTACATTATTGTGGCACCTGGAGTTGATATCCTTTCTAGTTCTCAATCAGTAGTTTATAATATAATAAAAAAGTCTTGATTAATGTATAAATGGGTAGAAAAGTGCTCTTTGGTATACAATGGTGGTATATCAATCATAATTTTGTTTTCAGAAACAAATTTCAGAAGCAAAACAGCATTTCCCAGCATGTAGATAAACATGCTCAAGTAAGAGCAGCCATTGAAAAATATCTAGATGTGTAGAGGGAATACTTGCTATTTGTTTTGATGCTTGTTATTGTTCCATCCAAAATTAGTTTATTACTCTATAAAAGGTGATTCGAATATATTTTTCCTTAATGATGCACATAGAGCAGCAGTTTATTCTGGTATGGGTTTCCTTTCTCAGTTAAACAATATTGGTTGCTGTGGAAGAATATACGCAAATACACAGAGAAAAAGAGAGAGAGAGAATGAAGGATAATAGATAACGTGTACAAAAAAAATTTCATATCTTAGCTTTGAAAGATAAGAGAGGAACAGTTGACATGTTTTCTGGCAATAAGAATGAAGATGTTTAATGTATAATCATGCTTTATTATGCTACTATGAAAGAAGATGCTACAAAAAAGAAAAGATTACAGGTGAGCTGTGACTCAAAACATGTGATCTTCACCCCATCCCAAGTTTGAAGACCTAGAATGAAGATCCCAAACTGGCAATGTTGAAAACTCTAGACCTTCATTCACAATCTAGATTGATTTGTTTTGTTTTTTTTTTAAGTTAGAGTACTGTTCATTGACAGAATTCTGGAAATTCTTTAAGTAAAAGTACTGAAATTATATGTATTTTAAAGAAAACTGAAAATATACTGAACTAATTCCAAAACTCTACAACTCCAAACCTATCAAGTAACTGCTTTATTAAGCTTTTATTAAAAAAATAGGAACTCACTATAATTAAAGCTGTCCTGCATAGGCATTCCTGGGAAAGTGGGGTGTACATGTGAAGTGACAAAATTCATATCATAATGCAAATATCACAATGTACTTATCGTGTCAGATGTTGGGATGCTATGCAACGATGCCATCTGCATTATGAAATCACAATATGCATGTCATTTAGAGATAAACTCAGTTTGTTATGGATGGCACAATACGTTTAGAACCAAAGGTTGTATTTATAAAGCTATCATTAATTTTATTTATATTCCAGTATGCTTCCACAAAGACCATCTATGGTAACCTATCAGTTTTTTCTACCTCTGAATTCAAAGATGTGCTATTGTTAACAATTACTGCATGTCAGTCTTGTTAAATTAGCAATTGCATTTACTTTCTAGAATCAATTTATAGGTAAGCCACTTATCTTATTGCAGCAAAAATAGTATGTTTTCTACATCAGTCCAAAGACATAAAGGGGGCATCAGATTAGATAAGCTAAATTAAAGAGTTCACATTCCTTATAGTTTAGGCTGCCTTCAAATAGAGAACATCAAGATGAGTCTCTAATTGACTCTATTACATCTGAGCTTACATTGTAATAAATGTATTAATATTACATTAAATTATGTATGTCCAACTTTTTGGCTTGCCTTACCCACATTGGGTAAAGAAGAATTGTCTTGGGATGCCTGTAAAATATACAACATAATTAATATGTAAACATTGTGGGGCTTCATTTCTAGCTGTCCAGGAGTTGCATGTGGCCCATGGGCCGTGGGTTGGACATACCTGCCTTAAATCATAAAAGTCTAACAAAACTAATGTGTTATTTCATTTCCAAGAAGTATCAAGAAACCCATAAAATCCAGGCTGTTAGCTAATCCATTAATTCAGTTTTTCTCACCTCAGCAAGTTTAAGTAGTACGGACTTCAAACTCCCAGAATTTCCCAGCCAGCAGCATTCTGCTTGGGGAATTCTGGGAGTTAAAGTCCATACCTCTTAAAGTTGCTGAGGTTGAGAAACAGATTTTAGTTACAGGTCGTTCTTGAGTTGCGACCACAATTGAGCCCAAAATTTATGTGGCTAAGTGAAAAATTAGTTAAGTGAGGTTTGCCCCATTTTACGACTTTTCTTGCCACCGCAGTTAAGTGAATCATTGCATTTATGAAGTAAGTACCACGGTTGTGAAGTGAATCTGGCTTACCCAATGGCTTTGCTTGTCAGAAGATCACAAAAGCGGATCATGTGACCACCACCCCAGACACCGCAACCGTCATAAATATGAAACAGCTGCCAAGAAACAAAAGTTTGATCCTGTCACCATGGAGATGCTGCAGCGGCCGTTAAAAAAAAAGGTCACAAGCCACTGTTTATTGGTGGTGTAACTTTGAACGGACACTAAATGAACTGTTGTAAGTGGAGGACTATCTGTATCTCAAACTATCCACTAAAGACCACACCCCATTCCCAAGAGGTCTGTAAGGGGCCGTGTCCTATTGTCCCCACTTATTCGTACCTAGTTCCTGTATTCTTACTCATGTTTATACTTATACCTATTATCTTGTAAGCGATTGACAAATCAAATCAAATAAATAGAATAAATAAATAAAAACTCATCCACTAGTCTATTGCCTCCATTTAGTGCGCCTGCGCGTTTCGATCCGCGCAACCGTCCGCTATCCATTTCGACTTACCAGATAGCCGTAGAGATCCCCGGGACGCTGGTAGAACATGGAATTGAGTACTTCCTCCAAGCGCTGCGGTACTTCGTTGCTCCGGTAATACTCCGCGGCCTGGTGTTTGAGATCCATGAGAGAAAACCGCCGAACCGGCTCCGATGGCCGATCCCTCACCGTGCGACTTTCTCGGCGAGCCATGATCCAAGGCGACCGTCGCTAGGAAACGAGAACGCTCTTCGGGGCCTGGGCCCGAGATTTCCCAGAATCTCGCGAAATCCTCTCTTCGGTCGGCGGGGCGAGCCGGGTCGCTTCAGCCCGCGGACAGAAGACTTCTATTTTCGATGCTGAGAGCGAGCTACGTTGGGATTGAATGGACTTTATACCTTGGGAGAGACGTGACCGGCACGGCACAGCAATAGGATCCGTTGACATGTGTAGAAAAATACAGCGTAGATGGGAGAAGGAACGACTGCACCATAAAGCAGGGGTCTCCAACCTTGGCCACTTTAAGCCTGGGGGACTTCAACTCCCAGAATTCCCCAGCCAACAAAGCTGGGGAATTCTGGGAGTTGAAGTCCCCCAGGCTTAAAGTGGCCAAGGTTGGAGAGCCCTGCCATAAAGGACCCCACCAGCTGCTTTGGTAGTTCCTAGCTTTCCAGGAAGTTGTCTCTCCTGTTTAAATGCCCAAATAGAGAGGGAGCTATTTTCACACCTCATGCTTATCCTTAATGAAAATCGTCGTGGTTTATTCACATGTCTGGATTAGCATGACTCAGTGGATCCATATACTAAGCACCTGGTTTGGATACACACAAAGCATTCAGAAGTTGCAAAATATGGTGTGGATGATGTTGGATTCTGTTCGTTGACTTCCCTATGTTGAGAACAATATGATTGTTGTTTGGCTTCCAGATTTGATTCAAGGGGGTATTTGACACTTTTAAAACCCTATTTGGCTCTGGACTGGGTTACAGAGGAGCTGCCTCCTTCTATAGTCATTTTCTTGTCTGATCAGATTGAATATGGCCAGTGCCCTCCAGGTCTCATTTATATGAGGTTATTAGAAGCAGGTTACTTTCCTATCTAGCCTACAGCTTTGCAGGTGACTGATCTCCCATCCCAATATTAATTATACATGCCTTCCTTAATATTGTTTTAAATTAGCTATGAGATTTATTTCTCATGCTGATAATAGGAAGAACAGTTACCAAAACAATTATAATAAACAGTGGGCAGGCTATACCAGCTTCATAAAATAGCTGTCATTAAGAAGAGAGCTGGGAGGGACCTTGGTGGTCTAGTCCAGGGGTCTTTAAACTTGACAGTTTTAAGATTTGTGAACTTCAACTCCCAGAATTCCTCCTTCAGTCATGTTAGCTCAGGAATTCTGGGAATTGAAGTCCACAAGTCTTAAACTTGCCAAGTTTGAAGAGCCTTGTTCTTGTCTAATTCCCTGATCAAGAAGGAGGCCCTATATAATTTGAGACAAGTAGCTGTCCAGACTCTTTTTAAAAACCTCCAGTGATGAAGCAACCACAACTTCTGAAGGCAATCTATGCCACTGGTTAATTGTTCTGACTGTTTGGAAGTTTCTCCTTAATTCCAGGTAAAACCCTAACAGAACAGTTAACCAGTGGTACAGAAGTTGTGGGTGCTTCATCACTGCATATTTTTAAAAAGAAAAGACTGGACAGCCATCTGTCTGAAAAGTTATAGGATCTCCTGCTTGAGCGGGGGGGGGGGGGGCTGGACTAGAAGACCTCCAAGATCCCTTCTAGATCTATTCTGAACGAATAATGCAAGAGAGTAAAATCTGGTAGGCTAATTAGAGATCCGTGGTATCCTGAGAATTGGAAATTGAGGCTGAGTCTGCTGCTGGGGACAATTTCTTAGCATGCGTTGCTTGCCTTAGATGTGACTGGTCATTTTCAAGAAAAATGACAGCATGAGGACTAAGTTTAGTGAGGATATGCATCTTACAAACCAGATCTTGGTTTATAATCTGATTTCTTTGATGGGGATTTTTTTATTTTTTGCAAAGAATATTGAATGTTAGAGTTTCAATGGGGAAGAACTCTGCTTCAAAATAGTATGAAGACAAGAATCTGGGAGAGACATTTGTAGAAAATATTATAAAATGTTTATAGTGTAGTAAAAACTTTGTTTAGATTATTCATGAATCAAATAGCTTACACCGAATTAAAAGTGTTTCATTCTGGAAATGTGATAAAATAGCTGAATATTCTAATTTCATAATTTTGCATAAATTAAGTGTTCCTATCACTTAACTGGAAAATAGAATAGAGGGTTGAATATTGTTGAAATCTGAAACTTTGGATATGTTGCTAAGAGCATCAAGGGAACAAAAGTTTACAGCAATATCCTAGTTGAAATACAGCTTATCATTATTCAGTCATTGGGGGAAAAATCAGCATTTCCATCCATTAAAATTGTGAAAGCATTAGAAAGCACCTGTGTGAAATCAAGATGAAGTACAAAGGGACTTGACAAGATACAGGAAACAATTTTTCTTCTCTAAATGGCAGCCTATTATTTTGTCTCTAAGGAATCATGTTTGCCATTGTGTCTCCAGGTGCTCTGTTACCAGCTCTAGGTTATGTGATGGTGTTCAGAAACGTTCAGTGATGGTGTAGTGGTCCACACAAAGGGAAAAGTTGGGATTACTGCCTTAAGCAATAAAGCATATTCTATAAACCAGAATGTCAAAAACCCCTAATGACTTAAGTGATATGTCAAAAAAAATAGGCAGCTTCTCTGCTTTCCCTAGAGAGTGTGGAACTCTTTGCCTTCCTGCCCCAAACTGGAATAGAGTAAGGATGAGGCAGCAGATGCTGCTTCAATAGAATTGGTCTTTCCTCATGCCTATTCTTTTGATACCAGACAACTCCTTCCTTTTCTGCAAACAGGACAAGTGATCTGGAAAAGGCAAGGGATGAGATATTACGGAATACTTCTCACAGGATTCACCCTTATATAATGTTTCTTTTTAATCCTCTCCCCCCCCCCCATTTAGTTTTCTGGCTCCAACACTAACAATTTAAAATTTTAGAATATTCCATTGTTGTTGTTGTTGGTCCTCCTCCTCCTCCTTTTGCTTGTATTTCTGCAGAGCTTTGATGATCGTATCTTATCCTAATCCTAATACTTTCCTTTCATATGTAGATGATTCTGTTATACTGTACAAGGATTGACTTGTCCATGTTAAGAGCCTTGTCTTCCAAAAATGTCAAGAAAAAAAAAAAGCAAATTCCAGGAAAAAACCATTGATGTGAATGGATAGATGCTGACGTGGGAGGATAGCATCATCATTCTAAACTATGTTTAGAGTACTAAAATTGTGGTTCATTGCAGTGTAAACTAGCTGCAATCAATCTTAGGTTAATGAGTTCTTCCCCCTTGTTCTTTTCTTAGCATTACTTCTGTTGTGTGTGATATACTGTATCTAAATCTCAATTCCACCTGCTGTTGATTTAAGTGGTTAATTTACTGAACAGCAACAAACCTTATAAGATATGAAGATATTGAAGTTATTTCCAATCACCAATTTGAACCAAAATAACTTAAAAAATTGCAATAGCAATAGCACTTAGACTTATATACCGCTTCACAGTGCTTTACAGCCCTCTCTAAGCAGTTTACACAGTCAGCATATTGCCCCAACAATCTGGGTCCTCATTTTACCGGAAGAATGGAAGGCTGAGTCAACCTTTAGCCGGGTGGGATTTGAACTGCTAAATTGCAAGCAACCAGCAGTCAGAAGTAGCCTACAGTACTGCACTCTAACCACTGCACTACCACGGCTCATATAAACAGAAAATAGAAACATATATCCAAAATTATAGAACAACATAAAAAGAGTGGATTATATTACTATAGTTATATTATTATAGTCTAAGGTTTATCAGCCCTTGTCCCCATCAAGATAATTTATAATTCATCATGATGTATTTCTCATTCTTATAAACCTTTATTTATTTAGAAAATGTATATGCCCGCCCAGGTCATTCAGTTACTTGTGGTGGCTTACAGAAGTAAAACCTGAAATACAAAACCTAATAAATATTCCCTTTCATAAAACTGTTCCTATCTTGTAGATTTATATTTCAAATTTTACTGCTGTATATATTCATTACGGTAAATTATACATAACAAAGTATAGAGCATAACTTTTTCATTTGAAAATGGCTGTTATAAAGTGTAGTAAAACATTACTGTTATTACAACTAGCAGTAAGCATGTTATCTTGAGCAACATACGTAATCTTAAATAGCTTAACCATTTCTTGCTATAAAATGCAGCTAAGATCTATTCTTTCTAAAAAGGAAAAGGTCTTAGAAAAATTCAGGGTTAAAAGTATTTATTGATCAGGCTGGCATTAACAAGTACTGTTTACATTGGTCCTGTATATAAAGTATGTATTATAGAAAGATTTGGGACAGTTTAGTTAGTTAAGACCTTTTTATTTTTACACACAAATCGTGTGCTGATTTTCAAGACTTTTAAAAGGTTGGTTATGATCTTTATTGTCTGAAATTTTCTGGCAAGTACCTTTTTAGGATTAAAAAAAAGACTCTTTGAACAACAAAATTGCTAAAGATTACCATGCTGAAAGGAAGACAGATTACAGTTTACAAAATGTCTACAAAGAATAAAGCAGTCAAAAGTACTTCTATCTGTGTGTATGTGTGTGGGGAGAGAAAGAGAGAGAGAGAGATACATATACACCTTTATTTTTGATGGAAAGAAACATTTCTCGATCTAAAATGATCACTTTTAGCCTGAAATTTCCTACAAAAATTACTTTGTTACATTCTTCATTTGTAATTTTGTTTGAACTAACTGAAAATGGATACACTTAAAATGCTGTTAGCTGTATACTTCCTTAGATCTGAAATCAATGTCCATAGACCTCCCTCATTGTATGTTCACTTCAGTGGGCTGGAAAGTAATGAAAAAAAATCTCCACTACATCATTTTCCTTTTCATTCACATCCTTTTTGAAATATCCTAGTATCTCTGCAGGGAGCTAATCCCTCTTCACGTCTCTGTAGTCACCAAAAATGTTTCTGAAGTGAAGACACATTCCTTAAAAGAGGTATATGCATTGCTGCAGCCCATTAGTTTTTATTAAAATTTAGGCAATTACATTTTGGGCAGCACACTTATAGTTCCACAATTTTTTAAATTCAATTGTTGTCACAAACTTGGAGCGATTTTATTTTCTGTGATAATTTGTTAATCCCAAAGTATTCTTGGATGTATCCCAAAGTCTCCCATTTTGCAAAACATGTTTAGATCAAGTATAGGTTAAATTTAATCATTATTGAATTAGATCTAGCATAAAATTTAATTCCCAGTATATATTTTGAGCACTATGAATTAGAAATCAATAAATACTTAAGAGACAGCACCTGATAACTTTCCCTGAATATTTTTTATTTTGTGCCTTAATTATACTACATTAATACATTAATCAGATAGAATCATTAGGCTTATATTGTACCAAATTTTATCTGATCTACAAGTTATCAATTTATATAAATAGAAATTCAGTCTTGACTAATAATTACATTTTTGTGATGGCGCAACTCTAAATTTCAATATACCATTAGCTGAGTTGAGGAAATATTCATATCTTGTAGCTATAAAGATAATATAGAATATGCTGAAATTTGTATATGCCAACATAATATATAGATAACATAGTATATGCCAGTAGCCAATGAAGTGAGATTCATGAAATATTATAATGCAAGTAGGCAAAAGATAAATTTACATTTGTATCCACACTAAATGCAAAAGATTTCTTTTGCACATGAAGTATTCTTTTTAAAAACAACAACAATATGAAGTATTATTCTTGTATTGGGGAAGTTGTACTTAATGCACTTAGCCTACGTGTATCTCTGATCTTTTTATATACCATATTTACTTTATCATATGATATTAAAATATTGGTACTGTACAACTGCTGTTACAGTTTGAGATGATAAAAAGTAACCTAACTGCTGTGTTTAGAAATATGCAGTAATTTGCAGCCTATTGTCACTTATCCCTAACTTATGTCAGAAATAGATAGAGCTGCTCTTCCTCTCTTTTTAATGTATTCATATACTAAAATGACACATGTTCATAGCATAAATTAAATTTGTTTATACAACTATACAATTAACAATTTCTGGAATTATTTAATGTACTAAATTCTTAATTTTTGTTTGGAAAATAGAAAGGTCTGTTTGTAATCTAATTCTAAATTGTTTATTCACATTTTAAATGTCAGTGTTTGGGAGACTGTGTTGTTGCTTTCTTCAGTTTGTTATTAGCATATAAATATCAAGGCATTTGTGATGTCTAGCATATAGATTAAATGGCATTGTATACATTTACTCTTTTAATTGTCTAACGCTGTCCAGAAACCACTTGGGGACTTACAAAGTTCTGGGCAGCCACATCTCTGCTGTTGCATTACCTTTTAGTCTGGTCTTTTTAAAGATTATTGAGTTTAGTGAGGATGCTGTCAACTTTGACTCTTCGTTGAATTTCCCCATAAAAGTGATCAGGGATAAGGGGTGTTAAAGATTTCTTTTCCCTGTCAATTAGTGCAAGATGGTAGTTGACTTCCAGCTGTTCTAATACTCTTACAAAAAGAAATAATACAATTGCTTACTTCAGTATGACTCCCACTACTAACTTCTTTAAGCTTCTGAAAAATGGCATCAATTTTCTCTAATCCATTTGGAGATCGTAGTGTGTTAATTCTCATGTACCTTAGAACATAGATTATTTACATTGTAAAAATAATGATTTCAGGACTTACTTAGAAATTCCATTGTACCAGCATTAATGAAGGATCTATTGTAAGCTATCATGTTGAGGCTTTTAAAGGACCTATTAGTTCAAGCATCATTGACACAACAGACTAATGAGTCTCTTGGCAATGTTGTCATTTGTTGTGTTAATATGTTTGCAGGCTATGAACTTGAAGACTACATCTTTGGCCTTCTTGTTTGTTTCTGCATCAGATATTACTATGCCATATATTGTGATCAAGACATCATTACGTTGTTAAATTATAATTAGAAATATTTGAAGGTCTGATTATTTCCAGATTAATTCAAACAATGGTACTATCACATTTTTGCATTCTAACTTATTCATTCTTTGGTCAGATTCTGACAATATTCACACAGATTTTATAATATAGTGAACAAAACATTTAAAAATGGCATGGCTATTTTTACCAACTAAAATATATGAGTATCTTGAAATGTTTCTTCAATACTTAGAAAAAAATTAACTTGAATGTTTGATTATGAAAATTATTAAAGTGCTTTTAATGCTACTTAAATTCAGAGCTTTACTAGAAATTATTTTTATGGGAACACCAATAAATATTTTCAGACTTGACTGCTCATTAGCATGAACTTCATTTGCATTCCTTAAAAAGTGAAACTTACATACTCATTTTAGAGTGCTGAAAAGGCAACATATAATATATTACTGTTGCTCAGTAACAGGTCTGGAAGTATTTCTTCTGGAATTAGTAGTAGCACTTTGATTTACATACCACTCCATAGTGTTTTTCTGAATGGTTTACAATGTCAGGATATTGCCCCAGCAATCTGGGTCCTCATTTTACCACCTTGGAAAGCTGAGTCAACCTCAAGCCCCTTCAGGATCAAACTCCAGGCACTTACATTGGACAACAACATATAGGAAGATACCAGAGGCAAATAATCATTAGATTGAACACAGCAATAGCATCATCCATTCTCATGCAGTGCAGGAGAAGGCTCATATCAACACCACTCTGTTTTATGAAGAAAACTCTATAAATGGTTAATAAAAAGTGACTGACAATACAATGTCAGGTGATAGGCACTCCAGATCATGATAAATAAAGCTCTCAGGATTGATTTAACAAAAGTTTTCAGAGACCTTTTATTACAGACAAAATGTAGTTCAGATAGTCCTCACTTACCACAGCAATTGGGAATCTGAACTTCAACACTAAGCAACATGGTTATAAGGTGTGAAATCACATGACTGACTTACAACCACAATTCCAGAAGTCCCAGTTGTGAGAGGAATCTTGCATGGTCACCACATCCTAAAGACATGTGATCACCACATGTGATCTCCAGCTGGTTTCCCAATTGAATTTACCTTCTCAGAAGCCAGTAGTAAAGGTTGTAAATAGATCATGTGCTTGTGAGGATGCTATGATGGCCACAAGTATAAAAATCTGTTGTATATACATATAATTCAGTGCTGCCATAACTTTAATCAGTCACTGAAAAAGTGTATGTTAAGTGAGAACTACTTACCTGCAAACAGATACAGAAAAATAAAATCTTCCAAAAGATCCCTGAACTCAGAAGGAAGCGCAGATCAGTATGCTAAAGGACATCAGAGATAGATCAAAGATGGAAGGTACAAACTGAAATTTTGTACAGTACAGTGTCAATAATGAGACACATTAGAAGATATTCTCTATTTACAAGAAAATCTAGCACTACAAGATGAAATAAGATCAGAACTTCAGCCACTACTAAGTCAGAAACTACAGGTATCAATGGGATAGCTATATAAATATGGCAATCCCCCCCCCCCCCAAAAAAAAGAATCTATCAATGTTCTAACGTTCTAGGCCAACAAATCTGTGCCAGCAAGGAGATAGTGCCAACATATTGGAAGATGTCAATCTACATAGCAGTATCAAAGGAGACAACAGAGCATGGAAATCATTACACATTATCAATTTCATGTTAAGAAATAATGCTTAGGTTCATCAAACACAGAATAAATGTCAGCCTTCAAGATCTTCTCCCTTTGCTTTGCATCTTTCGGCTGAAATAAGTAACGGGGAGGAGGGAAAGAATGGTTATGGGAAGTGAGCTGGAGGTGTTATAAACCAGAACTGTATAAACTGGGGTGGGGGGGGTAGATTCTTGCTTAGGTTTCCATCCTATGCTATGCGCAGCTGCAACTCTTTACCAAACTATGTCAAGGTCAATGGACAGAAGCCTCATCGCCACCTAGAGATGCCCACATGATGATATACACAACTTTTAATTGGATGAACCATTTGAACTATTGGGAGTGGGAACGTTGCCATTACTTTGTATATGTGATTTATGCACCCATTTTCTTAGATTCAGAATTCTTTTGTTGCTACCACTTGATTTCTAGTAAAAGATAACTTTTCTCTGATTAAAGGAGTCTAAGTATTTCTTTCTTGGATTTTGAATGGAGTACCAGCTGACAATAAAGGCATTTATAAAGACAGAGATGCCGAATTTTCAAGCTGGTGTTAGAAAAGGCCAAGGAACGAGATATATAACTCCTGTTGCACATTGTGTAATTATGTAAACCCAAGAATGGGAAAAGGAATAAACATGTGCTTTATTGACTATGGAAAGGCCTTTGATTTTATTATTTATGTCAAGCAGTGGAATGTATTTAGGATAATATATTCAAAATCAACTTATTCCCTTCACACGACACTTACACACAGGATAGGAGGCTATAATCATGATAGTACACCATGAAATAAACTGGCTTGAGGTCAGCAAGGGAATGAGATAATGCTATATAATCTTTACTTGTTTGTTCAATCTACATTCAATATACATTGAGGGATTGAGATTGCAGGACTAGTGTTGTTTTAAAACAAGAGGAAGAAGCATGAAAAACATGTGTCCTAGACTAGCATTTAATAAGGTGGAAATAAAGGCCTTTGAAAAGATACTCAGACATATCTATGTCCTTCACCTATGACATGTATCAAATGAGATCAGAATGGTTTTCTGTATGATTTTTCTAAGAGGGAAAATTGGATTTTGAAGAAGCAAGGCAAAGAATATTGGCACTTTTGAACTTGGCATCAATGGAATATTCCTGACAGTATCAAAGAAAGAAAACAAAAGAAATGTTGAACAAATAAATCCAAGACAAATGACCAAACACAAATTATCATATTTTGAATGTATTATGCAAAGATATAACTCTTTTGAGATGTCTGTAATACTAGAAAAGATAGAACAAAGTGAAGAAGAGGATTACAGGCAGCGGAAGCCCAGAAGGGTTAGGTTGGAAACAAATCATCTGTAAAATGTTTGTTATAGGGTTGCTAAGTGTCAACTTCAACCTGATGGCACATTATCAGGGGTGGGATTCTACCGGTTCAGACCAGTTCGGTAGAGCTGGTTGTTATGATTCCCAGTAGTTCGGAGAACTGGTAAAATGGGCCCCTGGGTGGCCCCGTCCCTCTCCACCCGCTCCTCCGTTCCCTGCCCAGTCAGTCCTTATTGCACAGGCATGACATTGCACACATGCGCAACAATTGTTGGCAGCATTCTCCCTCTGTCCATCCCGACCAGTCACTCCTTATAGCACATTTGTGCTTGCTTCCCACATTTTCCTGCCTACCACCATCACTTCCAGTAGCAGCAGCAGCAGCTAGCCAGCCATCGCTGTCTGCCTTCCACCATCTGATCTCCCTAGGTGAGTGAGGCTCTGCAAGCCCTGATTATCCAAATGCCACTGCTGCTGCAGGCCCCAGTTGAGTCCTGACTCCTGGGTTAGCCTAGGCTACTACAGCCATGACACTGCCTCCACCCTCACCCTTAACTCCACCGCCGCCACAAGTCCTGGTTGAGTCCTGACTCCCAGGCTGCTCTAGGCCGCCACTGCCATGCCACTGCTGCTCTAAGTGCTCCCAGCCTAGCAAGCTTCCCCCCCACCCCACTTGCCTGGATAGTTTAGCCACCAGCACCATGGCTCCATGAGGCACTCGTAGCCTGGCAAGCTTCCCCCCCACTTGCCTGGCTTGCTGGTGGCTGAGAGGAAGGTGAGCCAGGGCTGACCCGCAGCTGCTGAGCCTTGCTTGCTAAGGGCAGGGGCAGGAGGGGGCAACCAGGAAGCACAATGCTATGCCTCCCGCATCACCTTTTGCCTGCCACCTTTTCCCTCTGTCATCTGCCTGCCTACGTGCTTTGGCTGAATCTGGGCCGCTGCTGTGAGAATGATGTGAGTTAAGACTTGTGAGAGCAGATCTTCCAGCCCATGAAGCTTGCATAGCGGTGGCCCACACTCAGCTAAAATGCTTGGTCCGAGGGAGGGGTGGCTGGCAGAGGGATGATGCAGGCAACATAAGCCTTGTGCTTCCTGGTTGCCTCCTGCACTTCCCCTCAGCAGTTGCAAGCACCAGCAGCTGATGAGATGCAGGCTGGTGGGGAGCCAAGTAGCAATGGGTCTGCCCTGGCTGGCTCACCTTTCCCTCTGCCACCAGCCACAGGAGGAAGGTAAGTTTGCAGGCAGTTGGGAAAGCCCAAACCGCTTCCTCCTGCAATTGGTGGCAGAGGGAAAGGTGAGCCAGCCAGGAAAAGCTGGTTCATTTTTCCTGCATCTCACCTCTCTTTCCCCAAAAGAGGCAGGGGTGGAAGTCCCACCCACAACCCCTCTGTTGTACCCAAAAGCCTTGCCTGCTGGCTTTTCCAGGCAATGCGGGACCAGGCATGAACGGACAATCATGCCCGGTCCCTGGGACTCTGGGATACTCATCACGAGTGACACTGCTGGGTGAGTACCTTGTTGGAAGTGTGTGTGCGTGGTGGGATCTCCTAACTTTAGGAGGAGAGAGGGGAGGAGGAATGGATAGAAAGAGGGAGAAAGAGAGCTCTGGGGAGGTCAGTCATAAATTAGAAAACTTGCTAAGCAACCTGCCATTAAGCAAGGACCACTTGTATTTGGTTTGCCAGAGAGGTGGTATTCAGTGAGTTCTAACCAGTTCTGGAGAACCGGTAGCAGACATTTTGAGTAGTTCAGAGAACCAGCAAATGCCACCTCTGACTGGAGATTTTATAATATCCTTCCCCTGCCACACCCATCAAGCCACGCCCACAGAACCGGTAGTAAAAAAATATGAATCCCACCATTGGTTTATCAGTCACATGGCCACCTGGCCACACCCACCCAGTTACATAACCAATAAACTACGCCCACCCAGTCACGTGACCACCAAGCCACACCCAGCCAGCAAGCCATGCCCAGCCAGTCACATGACCACCAAGCTACACCCACAAATTAGGCCACACCCACAGAACCAGTTTTTAAGAAATTTGAATCCCATCCCTGCATAAAATGGAATATTTGCTATGGCTGATGATGAAAAGTCCAGAAATTCTGGAATCTTCAGATTCTCCATGCCTCCTATATTGGATTGCAGCCTGGAAAAAGCAATCCAAAAGCTAACTGAGGATTAATCAAAAGGTAATTCAATGCTAAGGAATTCTGCTCTGCCAATAGAGAAAGTAGTAACAGAACATTCCTATCTACAATATCTCCCTGTCCACTGACTGGTGTCCTAAAGGTAAAGCTTTTCCCCTGTCCAGTTGTTTCCAACTTTAGGGATGGTACTTATCTCTATTTCTATTCAGTCAGGCTGCTCAATCAGTAAGTACCTAAAAAATTTTAGCTGCATCCCTTGTGATGTTATCAGCATTTTATTAAATGGCTATCTGTAGCTTTCCAAAATATCAGTAGGCTGACTGGAAGCTGCTTCACCCTTGAGAAATTGACCATCTTTAATAACTGCTTAAAAGGATTATGCTTTAAAGAAAAAACAACCCAAAATTCTTTTCAAACCTATTTCTGCCTTCATATGTGATGGCCTTCTCCACTTTGTAGCTGTCAATCTCCCAAAATCGACAGTATGCCCTCAGTCCCAAAAGGGTTTATGTTTCTCTATTTTTCACACTGCTAAGTAGCAAAAGGCATGCAGAAAAGGTTGGATAATTAAGCAAAGTCTGGATAAATTATTACACACAAATCAATTCTATATTTTAAAAACACTAAGATTTAAAAAAGTCTTCAGATATTGCATATTTGTTAATGCCCGCATATAACAGCTAAAGCTTAATGAAGAAAATGAATTTATTTTTATAGAAAAAAATATAACTATTCCTCATATACCTTGATAAATACTTTGCCAGAGATTCTTCTCTTACAGTATGATGTATACAAATCATTTCTACATTAATACAGTTATATTAAATATAACATAATTTTGTGTTTATGCACGAGTATAATAATTGTAGTCGAAGAACTGAACATTTTTAGCAGAAATTGTAACTATAGTACAATCCTGTTAAAACCAAGCAAATGATTTTAGCCCTAATGACAACTATCCATGGTAACATTAGTAAATGTCTGAATGGAACCTTTTTGCTTTTTGTTACCTTTAATTGTTTGCACTGCTGAAGAAACAAACTAATGTTTTCCGTTAAGAGGCATCCCAAAAAAACCCAATACCCTATGCACTGTTTGAATGTTCAGTACAGTGAAGAAGGCTGAAAAATAACACTGGAACTCACTGGAATTACAGGAAGTAATTATATTTTTCTGTATAGAGACAATGTGCTAACAGAACAAGAGTTGAATCATTATGCATACACACCTACATGCACCACTTGCTTTTCAGTGCAATTTACTTTGTGGCAGAAGGATCTTGAAAGGAAAGCTTGCACAATCAAGACAGTTTTTTTTTTAAAAGGAAATATCCTGCCTGCTGCTAGTCTTAGAATAAAAAGAACATTGCACAAATTCTTAATATGGGTTGAAAAACTACATAAAAGGTTAAAGTAATATTTCTGCAATTTTGATAATAAATAATAAAAAAATAAAAGACAAAAAATATGAAAAGTGAACCACTGACTATAGCAGAAGCCAAAAAATACAGCCCCAAACAACCATTAACATTGGTAGCCTTTGCTATTTCTTTTCCTTTGTGATCATCAGTAGCAAAGGTGGAATTAAAAAAATAAATAAAGATGTAATTAAAAGAGCTATAATTACACTTAATTGTGTGTATGTTGTCTGTAAAAGTGCAGGTACAAAATATTTAGCTGAAAAATGCATTTTTATATTTTACCAATCCAAACATTAGTGAAACAGTAGCTATTATTTATTTCAGTGTGCCATTATTTATTTCTGTTGGAAATATGTGTTGGCATTTACTTGTACTGAAAATATATAGCTGAATAAATATAAGGACATGAACATGAGTCATTACAAGTTTTTCTTCTGAGTAAACATGCCCAGTAAATTCCTACTTACCTTTCTGGGGCAGTCTGTCAACTGCATCTGAAGTTCTATAACAATTGTGGCTTTAGTACCAGGAATATTTTGCTTTGTTTCTTTTCAGTCTGCATCCAGCTCAAATAATATGATTGCCACATATTTTAGGATAAGTTTACCCACACAGAATGGCTGTTAAGAATACATTTAAGAGTCTCTCCCCTGAGATGTAAAAGCTAAAATGAGATATGAGAAAAGGAATTTGGAAGGCGCTCACTGGTTTAGTTACTCTGATACTTTTCTGGATCTCACTGTTTAACTTGCAAGCTTTCGACAACTGAGCTGTCCTTGTCAGTCTTGCTATTTTTTCCCCATTCTTCTTTTTTCTTCTACTGTTTGTATTTTGCTTTCTGCTCAGAGATCAGGCTTATCCTTGGCTGGATTCTCTCTCCTCCTCACCCACCCCCTCATGAAATTCTGCACAAACATTTTTTTAATGTAGCATCTCTTTCTCTATACCTAATGGGCTATTTTTTTTGCAACTACCCAAAAGTAAATCTAACAAAATTACAGAGCTTTCTTTGGATATCACAATTATATGCTCCATTGATGAACACAAGTTGTTGAATAGGTAGTAAGCATCGAGAGCCTAGTCAGGCATGAAGCTCTTAGAAGCTTTTGAACTTCAATTCTGATCAGCCTTGTTTTCCTTGGCAAATGGTTAGGAATCATGGGAGTCCCCATTTAAAAATAATTGGAAGTCCTGAGCAGAAGATGACTCACAATGTATGATTCATTGATAGTGTGACTTTCTGAATCCCTTTCAGTCTGGCTTTAGATCTAATTTTGGATTTTTTTTGTTACTATAGCAAATATTTCTCTCTAAGTATTGAGCAAGATACATTTTTAAAAATGTTCTACAGACTTCTCAGGGGTATTTTGAGCCAAACAGCCTTTAGGACCAAATTTAAGATATGATGTTTCAATTGTTCCTCAACAGGCAAGGGACTAAAACTAAAATGTTGCTTATGTCTGTCCTTCTTTATGTATCCAACTGACAGGTCACACAAAGATTTGGAATTCAAGTGTTAGTTAGAAGCAAATGACAATGAATTCCCTATCTTCTTTCTTCCTTGTTCTAGTCAAGTCATAAATGTCATGAACATTTGTACTAGTAACACTGGTACACTGGATGTTTAGCAAAACAAGTTTCATACAGAGAAGAGAAAAACACACTGATTGGTACAGCTGAACTGGATAAGAAATTCTTCAAAATCTGCTTGAAATTACTCAGGTTTTTTAATGTTGTTCAACATGAGATAGCTTTGAGAACTGAAAACAAAGAAAGAAAAATACCTATCTCTATGAATTACCATTTAGAAAAGGGGTGTCAACCTGGTGGCCCGTGGGCCGGATGTGTCATGCAACCTAGCTCCACGAATGGGAAAAATGTCATGAACTATCACATGACAGCAATGTGACACAGAGTTTGAGCCCCATGATTTAGAATGTTAATATTACAATCATAAATTGTTTTTTTTTTTTCATCCAAAGTTAAATATAGAAACCACTGCAACTTACATCAAAATATTGGCCATGTGATTATGGTTTCTATTTTGTAACTTAAATTTATCATGCTGCATGATTTGACCAGTAATTAATCTGCATGCAGGCCACAAATTGCATTTTCTCCTGAAGGCTATTAATCAGGTCAAAATGGTAACAATGTCCGAAATGGTATAGGGTGTCCTGCTTGACCTCCAAGACTTCCAACTCTAATGATGTTCTATGTTCTATGTCTTGTGCATTTTAGGTATTTTAGCTTATGAAGATTGAAAATAAAAATTGTTTTGAAATGCAGTGTTACTAGAGCTGTATGGAAGAGCTCATGACTCCATTATTAAACAGTTGCAGTTGTCTTCCATTGTCTTACATTCAGTTCAAGATGCTACCAATCGTTTTCAAACCCCTTTTTACAGTTCAATATGCTGCCAGTAATTTTCAAAGCATTTATTTTTTTCATTAAAGATAAACATAGCCCCTCACTGAATTTCCTGCACTTGGGAGTTAAGTAAATCTTAACTTAGATTGTACTTTGATTAGTACAATCAAAACTCTGTATGCTTTTTAAATCTTACTGATCTCTATGTTATTAAATTGTTTTCATTCCTGAGAGGAAAGATGTTTCATGCCTTTTTGTACTAGGCTGCTTGAATTATTGGTTTAACTATGATTAGTCATATTTTTTCCTTTCCAAAGGGAAGCCAGGGAAATAAATATATACTATATAATGGTTAAAATGTTGACCTGGAAATAACAGAGGGTTCAAATCCCTACACAGCTACAATCTTGGAAGAGGACGTTAGTAGATCAATCATAATCACTTTTTTTATTATTTTGGCTTGACAAATTAAATGAGCATCATTTGGTTTTTGGTTTAGCACAATATGTGCAAACGCACCCATTCTACTCCACAGCCTACTCCACAGTTCTCTTTTTCACGCCTTTAGTGTAATAATTAGCTGACTAGTTCGGCTTAGATAAATACCCCGCTAGGAATGCTCTGCCTAGACTGCTCAACAGATCACACACTTTGGATTTGATTTTTTTTGTGTATTGCTGCTGCCGCCAAGTGTTCACAAGTCAGAGGAGCAGCCTCTTAAATCTGCCTTGTTTCTTCCTCATATTTCAGTCTAACACACAACCAGAATGCTCAAAATATAGACAACGAAACACGTATCTGTAACCCAATGTGAGTGAATCAAATATTTAAAACACAATTGTTTCATTAGCGAATGATCTTTTAATATTTATGCATATTTTTTGTTGTTGTGAGGCATTTTGGGAGTGGCTACCATAGAAAAGTCACATATAAATAAAATATTTTGATGATCATATTGTATATGAAGAGATATTATATTTTCCAAATTTAATTATCAGTTCAGAACTAAATCTCTACTGGCTGAATCTACCAAATTGTTTGTAACATGGCAGCTTTTTTGAAATATTGTTATTTGGTTTTTAAATTACAATTCTAATAATGGTCAATACAATATTCTAAATGAATTATACAAACCAATCCAATTTTAACTCTGGAAATCATGATGATATTTTGTTCATTTTAAAAACATTTTTTTCTATTTTTAAATAATTTTAATCAATCTTTAAAATTAGAAAGATTTTAGGTCTAAATGAATGGGGGTTTTTTCTCAATCATGATTTTTTTTCAACCATCACAAAAACTTTATATTATTGGGTCAAACAAAATCACTTAGTTTTTTTAAATGGCTATGTAACGAACATTTCAAAAAATGTTTTGGAAAAAAAAAGTCTTCCACTAGGTGATATGTTTCCAGGGTTTCTTTTTTTTTTTAATAGACAAAAACAAAAACAAAATATTTTTCAAATTTGGAGCCCCAAAGAAAAGTTTTCCATAACAATGATCCATTCCTCAAAAGATCAATGCCTTTAGAAACATAAGTAGAAATCTTTAGTGTAATAAACAAGGTTGACTTTTCTACTATGCTGTGTTTCCTTTGTGGCATATCTTTACCTTTGTTCCTTGCTTATTATTCTAGGCTACTTTCAGCCCAAACTTTTCCTTAGCTTTGGTTTGCCTTTCCATATTATTTTACTCAAATGGCTTTTACAAGTTCATCTTCATGCTGTTTAATTAAGGCTTGACGTTTGTGATCAATGTATCACGCTGTCGTCATGGAAGGTGCAAGCTAACAACTGATTTTGTAGTGAGCACAGCAGTATCTGAGTAACCAAAATTGCTTGAATTTTATGAAGTGGCAGAGTACAAGATATAATAGTTATAGGTGATGGACATTTTTAGTGGTATAGTGCATGCCTTTCATTCCAGGTGTTTTGGGCATTGTTTTATGTTTCAGTAGTGTGTGATTTTTCTAGAAAATTATCTTGATGTAGATTTCTAAGTACTGCTAGGGTAGTATCTTTTACTTTTCAGATTTTCGGGCTTCAGCTCTTATTCGCTTCTGCCAGCAACATTTTTAACAAGAGCTGTGGAAGTCATAAGGCAAAATTTATGAAATACCTTTGAAGCTTCAAAGGAACAGGGAGATGGAAGGCTGGGAATAGCAATAGTAGCAGCAGTTAGAGGGAGATCAACAGGTATGTTTGCTCACTGTAAAAAGTATAGAACAAACTTAGTTCAAATTACCAAGTGATTTAGTGGCATAGTAAGGATACAAAATAAATCAATTTATAGATGAATAAAAAACAATAAAGATATAGCTGTGTAAAAAACAATAAAGGGAATAATTGCAGAAGGAGGGGGGAAAGAGACAAAAACACTGGTAGTCCGGGGTGGGATTCTACCAGTTCTGTCCGCCTCTGTAGAACTCTGAAGAACAGCAGACAGAGAACATACACAGAACCGGTTGTATGTCTGCTGCTGTTGTGGCCCACCCGCCCATCCGGGCTCTTACCTGACCTTTATTTTCTGCTTTTTCAACCATAGCTGCTTTGCCCGACACAGCTGCAGTTGAAAACGCCAGAAAAAAAGGGCTTTTTCAACCGCTGCGCACCTGCGTGCAGTGCTGCTCAGCTATCCAGGCAGCTAGCTGACGGCAATATACAGGCACGCACAGCGCACATCAGACGCCTGTGCGCGTGAAGCAAAACATAAAATCAGCAAACCGGTAGTTACACCAGTTGGATCTCACCCCTGCTGGTAGTGTTTTATTTTTCATTTTAAACTTTTGAACCTTCCTCAAGATATTTAAACATAAATACCAAGCAAGCTTCATTCTAGAGAAGGTCCTGCTACTATCAGGAGAGATTTGTCACCAGTTGTGGATTCTCCAAGACTGGAGGCTTTTAGGAAGAGATTAGACTACCATTTGTCTGAAATGGTGTAGGGCTTCCTGCCTGAGCAGAGGGTTGGACTAGAAGACCTCCAAGGTCCCTTCCAACTCTGTTAAGAATGCTTTCTGCCATAGGTAGGGTAATTTGTATAGAGAAGATGGTGGGAACATTGACTGTCAGATACCCTTCAAAGTAAGGGAACTGGGGTGCAGTTATTTAAATCAGTTCTGTGTGTGGAGGTCTTCTTTCCTTTCATCATGACCTTATAGCTAATGACATTGACCATGACCCTAGTTAAGATGTTGTCAGAAATGGGCTTAAGATTTGGTGTTTTTTTCCCCCTTCCATCCCTAAATTTGAGGATTGGTAGGAAAGGCATTTTCTAGGATTTAGGAAAATCAAACCATGTTGGTGAGCATGTTAGCCAGATGTCCGCAATTCCTTCCTGTGTGAGACTTGCATCGTTTATGCAGCACATGAAGAATACCTCAAGAGAATGGAGTAAGAAACTTTGGGAATTTTAGGTGAAAACTTGAGGCTTTCACTGTGTCTATGATCTTCTCCATTCCAAAAAGTGCAATAAAGAGAATGTAATTTGATGCCCCCCCACACACACACTTGCTGAGCTACATGAGATTCTCTGCTTGTACTTTTTGTATCCATGATGAATATTGCCAATATAATTCTATGGGTGGGAGCTCCATATTGTATGGGACTTATTCTCAGACAAGAATCACTGAATTAAGAAAGCTCATCCCGCTTTCTAAATGTGCATGCTTAATTAATATATTTATAATGCATGTTAAACGGCTTATTAGCAGGGAGGAAGATGACTTGGGAAAATCTTCAGCAACTCCACCATGATTCCAAATAATATGGAGGGAAGAAGGGAAGGAAGGAAGGGGAGGGGGGGAAGAAGAGAAGAGAAGAGAAGCTTTTCCAGGTAGAATCGACCCCTTTCTTAGAACGCTGCCATCTAACTGGCCTTTCAATTGCAGTGACATTTTCAGCCAATGAGTGAAGAAACAATGGCTTTTCATTTACTTTATCTGCTCATTGGAACAATCTTGTCCCCTTTATTCCCTTTATCCCTGCCAGTGTGGGGGGGGGGGGAAAAAACCCGGAAAGCAATCAAGATAAATCATTGCACAGACACAAGATATGCACACCGCAGCAGAGACAGAGAAAGGGAGAAACTTATCTTTCAAGCAGGTGCCGAGCTGCAGGCTAAAGGTTGTGTTTAACAAGGCTGGCCCTTTAAGACAGTAGGATGAGCTTTACCCCCTGCGGTTGTTGACAGTTTGATTCTTCTCTTCCAAGGGCTTTTTGTGGGAAGTGCCTGCAAAAACAGAAGTAAAGCCAGGTGGGGGATAAGATGGGAAAAATCTTTTCAGTGAGATGCCCAGCTGGAGAGAAGAGACCCCCCCCTAAATGACTGGGTTGGGAAAGGTCTGTGCCTGTGAGGAGGAAAGGTTAACTTGGAAGCACCTGAACATCACAGATTTTCTAACATGCTTTTTAGCTTTCTGAGATCTTGTCTTCCTTGCAGCTTAAACTGAAGAAGCGGTTGACATAGAAGCACCAAGTGCGCCTTTATGATGATGATGATAATAATAATAATAATAATAATAATAATAATAATAATAATAATAATAATAATAATAATAATAAACAACCCAGCACCACCGCTATGTCACCCCTCATTGCTGTCTTCTGGGATTTCAGCTTTCAGCCCATTCTCACTGGGGAAGGCCGTTGGGAATTTCATCTCCTCTCATTGCCACGCATTGTATTCCCTAGTTAGGCTCTCTCCCCCTTTCTCTGCAACCTTGATTTATCTGTTTTAGAAAACTTAGCTACAATAAGGCTCTGTGTAATAACTTTGGGGGAAAATGTGATTTGCAGACATTTGCTTTTGACCAAATACTCTGAAGGTTTGTACAACAATTGAAAAACCAAGATGCTTTTGACATGCAAGGTATGTCAAGAAGATGCTTTTAAAAGGAGTTTACATGGGACTGCAATTTGAGGTAATTAATCAGAGACAATCAAAACCTTTAGATTATATTAAAAGGTGCCCCTGGTTGACTGGGCAGCAGGCTTCGTATTATAATTATTACTAACAACCCAAATGTTAGGGTTAAAAATAGAAAACAGGACCTATATTCCAAGAATTGTTGCTCATCTTTTACTCATAAAATAAATAAGAGCTATTATGACACATGCCCTTTCTTTTCTGAAATATTCACAGACCACATCAAGAAAAAATGGAATTGCTTGTTTTTATCTATTACTTATTTTAAAACACATTCCACAGGTTTATTTCTAAAAACAAACCCTAATTTATAATAAGTTTTTGAAAAACTGCAGTTAACTATACTAAGCATAATAGGCAACTGCAATTTATGGCTTAGTACTGTATGAGATCCAGACCACTATGGCTTGTTCCACAAACCAGACTCAGTATGATAGGGGAACCTAATAAATACATTGAAAAGCCTACTATCCACAGCTAGTTATTTCTGCCTTGAGATATTAAAGGAGGCCCCATCTTACTGTGATCCTCCATTATTTTCACATGCTGTTGCCATGACAATTTTCTTGGCCCACCAGTAACACAAAAGTTTAGTTTCTCCTTTTGACCTCATCCCAAAAAGGATCATGCTGTCAATAATCTAACAGCACACATTTGCTTATGGACACCACCACCAGGAGACCCCCAGATTTAGATGTACAGTAAAATCTAAGTCTCCAGTATCTAGATATGAGACAAGTTAAGAATCAGAAACTAGCTCCAAAACATTTACCAGTGAAATATATGATTCTTGCTCAACTTAAATCTAGTCATTTAAATGTACTATCACCTATGTACTTTATATTCTTTTACTTGGGCAGAATCACTTCTTATGTGAACGATCTCTGATTTAACATTTTTTATTGGGTTATAAGATAAAATAAGATACAAACTACAAAAGTAAATAGGAAAATGGTGGAGAGGAAGAGGGGGAAGAAAAGTGAGGGAGGAAAGGAGAAAAAGAAAAAGTAGCATTGACTTCCGACTCTGTTGCTGTAAAATAAGACATTAACATCAAATCACAACTTTTTGTTTTTTTCATAATAATATGAACAAGCTAATTCTGTAAAGATCTACCAGTCTAATCTGTAAAGCCCAAAGTCAGAGTTTCATTCTTCTCCACATCAAGCACGAAAAAGCGGTCTCCATGTGGAAACAAAAAGTACTTAGTTCTTTTCTTTAATCAAAGCGGTCAATTTTGCGATTTCGGCCAACTCCACCAACTTCTGCAGCCATTCATCCATGTTAGGAATCCTTCCATTTTTTGTGCATACAATTGTCTTGCTGCTGTCAAGATATATAGTAACAAAGGTTCAATTTTTTTCTCCAAACCTCAGCCTGGTATCAGAAAACACGAGGAGTATCTAATAAATATAGCTAGAGTTTACCCTGATATCACCAGAAAATGCATTAGGAAAATATGTGTACAAATGGGTAGAAATTAGCCACAGTTACAGGAGAAGCAAAATAGACCAAGCTATGCTTCTTTTCCTTCTATGTGGGCAAATTTTCCTGGAATGCTTCCTAAAAATTAGATATAGAAGCAGATATCATGATCAGGGCTAAGGGCTGCCTTTCTGTGCTCTCTCCTTGCTGATGGTTACATTTCTTTTTACTGCATTTTGTATGTACTAGAGCAGCTACCACATATTTCTATTGTCTTTCCTTCCACATGACAGTTGATGGTCTTTTTTCCCTCTCAGAATTAATTTCTGGGAAAATACTGATTTTTTTATTTAAAAAAATCTCTCTTTTTTATCAAGACTGTTTTAAATCCACCCGCCCTGCTTTTACCCCAAAATAACAGGAAAGTGATCGTGTCTTCCACATTTTAAAACTTGTTTAACCATTGAATATGCCCAGAACAGCTGGAAGATTCTCCTCTATTGCCTACATTCATCTATTTCTCCTTTCTGGCTGTTCACTTATATTCACACTTTTTTTAAAAAAAGTTAACTAATGATGTTAAATGCTTTGCCAAAGGTCCTAGCAGGTCAGTTGCAGAAGTACCATTTTGGCCTAATTAGAGCTTTTGTGGTAGCCCGGAGGCCTCCTTCATCCAGTGGCTGACAAGCTGGGAGCTGACAGCTTCAATTGGTCTCAGTGGAAAGATTGGTCTGGTCATGTTTTCTAACTGAGCCAGGTGTTCACTGAATGTGGAGGGTACAGAGGATGGGCCCAGTCTCAAGCTCCTGTTTGATCTCTCTTTTGTTTTCTTTATTTTGAGATCTTCCCTTTGGCTGTACCATCTTGTGTCAAGGTCAAGAATGGCCCTCACAAAAACAGCAGCTCTGCTTATGCCTGGGCAGTCATTAGTGGAAATTCTCTTCCTTTGCCCACAAATGCAGAAATATTGGTGGAAAGACAATGTGGAAGCTCCACATTGTTTTATCTCAAACCAACTGAAATGAATAAGTTTGGAAGACAGAAGAGCTAAGCCACTCTTTAAGCCAGATTAGAAACCAGGGCTGTTAAATCACATGTATATTTCTCAAAAGCCCTCTATCAATTCTGTCATGGTTCCAGGTGACTAATCAGAGATAGACCTCAAAGCCAAAATTCAGGGCTCCATCAGTAGCTCCTCCAATAGCCAGGTTCATTGTAACTCCTTAGAGTGAAAGTATCTGGTGTCTTGATATTCTTTATGAAGCAACATAATATTCAAGAATTCTCCAATCTCACTAATCCATGCACACATTTGGAGAAGGAATGAATTGAAAAATATGATTGATTTGATTGTGTAGGTAGGAGACAATTAGTAAACGTTAACAAGGGTGATAAAGGATACTCAATATGAGAGTGATCATTATTGCCCAGAATGCATCTGGGGAATAAAAAACAGGGGCAAAGAGAAAAAAAAACTAGATTGAGAATAACTGCATGTAGAGCAATTACAGTCCTATTAGAGGGATTAGAGGAATATAAAGAAGCAGTTAAAAAAAAGGATGCGTAACGGAGAGAAAGTGCAGAAGTTTTTTGAAACAGAATGGAAAAAAAGTGTTTAAAAATACTAGACAACTAATGGGAGTTATGAAAAAGGATGTTTGGTGAAGTAAAGCGAAAGAGGCTATGAATAAGGGGAAAAACATACAAAGACAATGATTGCTACCAAACTAAGGATGAGGGAGAAAAACTGTAACATGTAATATGAAGAAGAAGATAGCTATGAAAAAGCGTTTTCCCAAGTATGTTGCATCAGAGATGGAACACAATTATATTGAAGCACAAATTGGTTTATTGAAGGAAGAACATGGAGGTCTAAGGAAGTATGAGGTTACATGCCCTCTTTACAGACTTTTGCAAATTACACTTTTGTTTAATCCATTTACATTACAATTATATTGCTTCATTATGTGATAAAACATTGTAGCCAATGTGATTGATAAGGTTAACATCCCTGATTGGATGAGTTTGTATGTGTGTTGAAATATATAATGAAGAGTGAAAGGAACAAAATCATACCTCTTTACATAATGAGCCTAAGATTGTGTAAGTAAATTGTTATTTTAGCTCAGCTGCTATCTAGACATTGTTGTGAGTTCTGACTGCTAATTATTAACCCTTCACAGACTGCTTCTATTATTTTAGTTAACACCAATCCTGTTAGTGCCTTGCTACCTCGATGCTGTTGAAAATTTGAAGTACCTGTTTGCTTTGTACTGAATTTGTGATCATATTTATTTAAGGAATGCAATGTGAGGGGTGGGGTTTCCATATTTTCTTCCACAGCTCAAAAGAAGTGTTAGGGATACACACCCTAGCAGAACATGCAACGGCAGTCTAGCAGGCAGGCAAATTATGTGAGATAAACGTTGTTGTAGTTTATACTCAGTAAGACAGATACACTGTGCCAGTTAAATAGTTTTTTATTCCAGCAAGAGTTATAGCATAGTCAAACAGTCCATTTGTACCATGGGATACGTGATACCAGTAATATATAAATTGAATACCTTACCCCAGGGACGGATTCGGAATAAAAGAGAAATCAGTTCAGGACTAACGCTGGGGGGGAAGGTTGAAAACACAGATAGCAGGGGGAGTGCTGGCACCGTTGGGAGTAGCCATGAATTATAGAGATTTACATATCCTGAATAACTTTACTGTAGCCATGTTTAATGATATTATCAAGACAATCAAAATGCATTAGACATTGTATTAGCTGCAAAAGGGTGTGTGTGTGCTTTGATTCATTCACATTGCTGTGTATATATCCATGATTTCCAACCCAATATTACAAAAACAGTGCAAACGATGGAGGAACGCATTCGTTCTAATCCATTACTACAAAGAGGTGATTCCTCATTTCCAGATTTGTGGGGGGCATTATGGTCTTGGCTTCCCAGCACTGCTTGGTTGAGATCTACAATCATGGGAATTATATTAATTATTATATGCTGTGTGATGTTGTGTTGTTGTGTTCAATGTTTCCCTGGTGTAATAGCAATGTGTGGAAGACTAGGGAAAACTGTAAGTTCAAGATCCGGGAAGCAGGAGGAAGAACCTCTGATGATGTTTCAGAAGGAGATGGCTCTGAAAGAGGCTGGGGATCTGTTGTGTGAGTTTGAGTCAAGAATATAAGCAAAAAAGGGGGGAATTGTAAGAGGAAAACATGAATAAAATCCATTGTGTATTGTGTAACTGTGACTCAAACTTCAAAACTACGAGTTTGATACTTTACTATTGCAAGAGGGAGAATTGAAACATTGAACAATCACATGTTGTGCTCTGGGAAAATCTGGGAAAATGTATACGTGTTAGGGAACATCTAACTTCCTGATGTCCCATATTTGGTGATAAATTGTATACTGAAATTCAATAGGTAGATTGTAAACCAAGCTATCATAAGGATGGGTAGGTTAGGGTATAAAATAGAATGCAAACTTTGCTCTGGGTTCCTCCCACCTGCCAGGGCAGGAACCCGTTTCTGCAGAAATGCTATAATAAAGCTGTTTTCCTTGGATTAATATTGAATCTTTGGTGGTTTTTCAAGCCCCACCCCACAATACCTATCAGGTGGTCTGGTTACACGTGTAGTACGTCTAGGTATTACAGGACTTAAAGGTGGACTTTCATGTTCTACCTGTTCCTGATTATCTATTTCTTCCTGTTCTGGTCCTATATGCTCTTCCTGTACTTCCTCTTTAATTGTACTCTTCTTATTACTGATTTTTTCTTTTGGTCTTTTGTAGGTTTTTGTAATTATTTCCTTATTTGAATCTTGTTCCAGTTTTTCTCATCCTACATGTTCTAGGAATTTGGCACTAGCACTACAGTAAACTCTAGATGTTCCTTTTTCCCAGAATCTGTATGATTTGTGATTAGATTCATAACCTACAAAGAATAACTTTTTAGCCCTATGTTGCCCCTTATTTCTCAGTTGTGTAGGAATATGCACCCATGCTGGTGCTCCAAATGTGTGCATGTAGCTTAGGTCAGGTTTTCTACCATGCCACCGTGTGAATGGTAATTCACCTATTGTTGAGTTAACAACATTATTCAATGTATGATTACCACACATTATTGCTTCTCCCCACAAAGTTTCAGGTAATCCTGAATCTGACAACATAATATGAGCCATTGCTTGAATTGTTTGGCCTCATCTTTCTATAAAGGAATTATGTTGTGGCCTATATGATGCAGACTTTTTTATGTTCAACACCTGCCATCTTCAGTTTATTTTGGAATTTATTGTTTATAAATTCCATACCATTATCAGTGATAAGAGTTACTAACTTCCTTTTAGTTTTTCTCTATGCAAATTTAAGCCAATTAAAGAAATTTTGATATGTTTCCGTTTTGCTCTTCATTAGATAACAGAAACCATATCTGGAATAATGGTCCATTATACTTAGTATATAACGAGCACCTCCCACACTTGGTTTTTTAGGACCTATAATATCAGCAGATACGACCTCTAGAGGCTCCTTTGTTTTAAATCCATTAATTCTATTTGCTGGTATTTGCTTGCTTTTTTCTTGACTACAAGAATTGCAGTGCAAATACTTACTGCAAGGCTTCAGTTTTATACCCTTAGATAGTTCTACTGTTTGTTTAAGCATTTTAAAATTTATATGCCCCAAACGTCTGTGTAACAAATGTATGCATTCATCATGAGGTTTAACATTATTATAAACTGTGTTAGCTACCTCTGAATGATCATTTAACACATACAATTCACCTCTTAAAGTTGCAGTCACTTTTTTACCTTCTTTTTCAATTATGCAATTGTCTCCCTTAAAGGTAATTACATAACCTAGTTTAACCAAAACTCTAACCGAAAGCAAATTAAACTTAAGTTGTGATACATATAACATTTTTACATTTTCTCTTATGCAAGAACAATATGCTATACCTTCATCTTTAGCTTTCAGTTTCCATCCATTAGCTAACAATATTTGCTGTGAACTCGTGGACATCTTAATAAATCTTTTCTTATCTTTTGTTATGCAGTGCGATGCTCCACTATCTACAACCCATACATTATTATTCACAGTTTCGTTGCTATACATGGCTAACTCTCAGCATTTTTTTATCCTTTTGAAGTCTTTTATCTTTCTGGCTGGCATTTTGGCTTTTGGCTTTCTTGCAGAATCTAGCCAAATGTCCTTTTCCTCCACAATTAAAGCATTTTCTAATTGTATAGGCTGTTGAAGATATTTTCTCTTCTTCACATTGTGGTTGTTCCCTTCTGAGTTGATCCCTTTCAAGCCTCCTCCTGGCTTCTTCAATTAATCTGCCAGTAATGTCAGTTAATGTAAGGTTATCTTTTGACAGAACCTCAAGTGAAGTTATGTAGTCATCGTAGCTTTTATCTAAAGAAGATAAAATTATATAAACTTGGTGTAGTTCTGTGAAGATAAGTTCTTTTTCATGCAGTTCCTGAAAAATTCTCTTCATTGTGTTTATATGACTCAGCATGTCTCCATTCTTTTGAAGATGTGTTCTGAACAGTTTCCGTGTAAGATTTATATGTGCCCCTACACTGTCTCGAACATAAATCTTCTTTAAATTCTCCCAACATTTCACAGCTGTTTCTTCTCCTCGTATATGTACAAGCTGCTCATCACAGAGTGTCATTCCTATTATACAGAGAGCTTGCCCATTCTTCAGTTTATATTCTTGTATTTTCTGGGCATCATTCTCATCTTCTGGATCCCATGCATCTACTTCTGGTGGGTTTTGAATTATACTCCACAAAACTTCTCTGCATAGAAGTAGGCTACATTTCATAGACCATGAAACATAGTTTGTTCCATCCAATTTGGATATTAGTGGCAAACTTTGTAAATTTACTTGTGCCATCTTTTATCTGGATATTAAACTATAATTAATAAAACACAACTGTCTGTTTACAGTATTGTGTAACTACACAAACTCTCACTTTAATCTAAGCCTGTTATATCCTGGTTAGTCTGACTGTGCACCTGGGCCCATAACCAGTGTTAGGGATACACACCCTAGCAGAATGTGCAATGGCAGTCTAGCAGGCAGGCAAATTATGTGAGATAAACGTTGTTGTAGTTTATACTCAGTAAGACAGATACACTGTGCCAGTTAAATAGTTTTTTATTCCAGCAAGAGTTATAGCATAGTCAAACAGTTCATATGTTATACACTAGTTCAGTTCATCCGGGATTAATCAGTTGCAAAGTCCAGTGTTGAAAATAGAGGTCAGTAAACTTACAAATAATCAGTCCAGCAATATACCTCTTTTGCAGTCAGAGATATGAAGAAAATCAAACCCCTTTTCTTCATTTCAGCAACAGCAGGGAAAACACACAGTTATCACCATCAATCCATCATTGTCAGCTCTCCAGTAAAAGCCAGCAAACAGTGAGCTCTCTTGCTCCCTCTTATGGTGATTTTACAACCGCACCCAAAATACATGTTTTGCAGTTAAAGTGATACACACACTTAAACTCACTAACATAATTTATATATATTATTTTACCCAAACTAAGTTAGGTAACCAATGTTATCCCTAACAAGAAGGTAGTGAAAAAGAACAAGAAAAGAGGCAGAGAAAATGCAGAATGGTTCTAATGGATTCTAAAAACCATGTTTATATACTGCATGTTCCCAGCAGGAGATAGCCCAGGGTGGTTAAAATAGTTTTGGAAGTGTTCAAAAGGTCTAAACAAAGAAACTCCTGCAGAGTAAATACCATAAAGGGTAATAAAACTATTTAGGATGAAACCTGAAGTGAAGAGAGTAGTTTAGAGAGTAGTTTAATAGTGTAATCACTATTCAATACACTGAATAGCAGAGTTGGAAAGAGTGCTATACAAGTAGTCCTCAAGTTACAACAGTAATTGGGACTAGAATTTCCATCACTAAGCAATACAGTCATAAAACACCTGCTCCAATGGTGGGATTCAAATTATTTTACTTCCGATTCTGTGGGCATGGCTTGGTGGGCGTGGCAGGGGAAAGATACTGTAAAATCTCCAATCAGAAGTGGCATTTGCTGGTTCTCCGAACTACTCAAAATATCCTCTACCGGTTCTCCAGAACTGGTCAGAACCTGCTGAATACCACCTCTGACCTGCTCCATCCCAGCTGCAGTTGCACCTTGTGTTTGAGGTCCCTGCTGCCTTGCGTCCCACTGCCCTTGCTGACCTTCACCATCTTCTTCCTCTCATTGCTGATGAGGCATGTCTGCCTGGGTTCTTTGAAAGGCAGCTGTTGGCCATGTAAGGCCATATTTGCCATGCACAATATGCATTGGGAAGAAAGCCTTGGGCAGCCTACAGTACCTCACAAAGGGCCAGAACAGGTATGCTTGGTCAGAAATGGGAACAAGAAAATGGTGAAGATTAGCTAAGATGGTAGGGACCATGGATTGCAGGAGATCAAAAGGGCATAGTTGGAGGGGAAATAAGTACACAGGGAAAGATGAGGTGCCCCTGCAGTTGTAAATATGAACAGGCTGCTGAGCGCTCACATTTTGATCATGTGACCATGGGAGCACAGCAATGGCCGTAATTTCAGAGAATATTCACAAGCAGGTGTTTTCAGCAGCATTGTAGCTTTGAACAATCACTAAATGAACGGTTGTAAATTGAAGCCTACCTGTAATGTTAGTGTCAAAAAGTGGATCATAGAAGCTGTGAAAATGTTGAAAAGGCTGCAGATGTAGATGGTGTGACCGGATGTTAAAATGCAGATGTAGTTTACTTCTGAAATGGCTCTGTGGCTAGTTTAACATGCATGGAGACTGCATCTATTGTGCTGAATGGAAAAATGTGTCACTGTTCCCAAATAAATGGAAAGGCTGAAAGAGTGGAAGTAGTGTGTGGCCTACAAGGTATTTGGAAGAATTCTATTTGAAAGCAAAGATATGTGTTGTATACTTGATTGCTTAATCATGTATTTAAATTTATACAAAAATAATTGTGAGGTTACGAGTGTGTTGCTTGAAAAAATTTTCAATGCTGCACCACTGGAAACTACATTTTTTTCCACAAATAATCCTTAGTGGCTTGAAAGCAGCCTAACATATTTTTCATTCTCTCCTCAGAAGCAGGATGGGGCCCTGAAAAAGCAGAGGAAAGGATAAAAAAAAGGCTTTGCTGTATATTCCCTTCTTGTCCATCATTCTGCTTAAATCCCTAATAGCTACAGTGATTAAAAATAGCCTCCATTGTTCATTTAGCATGTCCATATGGTGACCAAGCAATCAGCCTTTGATGTTTTGGAAGGATTAGTTTTTATAAATCTCTCTGTGTGTGTCTCTCTCTGTCTCTGTCTCTGTCTCTCTGTCTCTAGATAGATAGATAGATAGATAGATAGATAGATAGATAGATAGATAGATAGATAGATAGATAGATAGATAGATAGATAGATAGATCCCTCTCTCTCTCACACACACACAATTACACACATACATACATTTCATCTCTTCTTTTGGAACCTATTCCTTGGGATCTGGAGACTAATTTAACTCTGTCCTAAACAAGCCACAAAGAAGAGGCACATCTCTGCCTCTTTCCTGTAGCTTTGTGGTCCTACTGATTTGATAGGCGGTTTTTTCAAAAGAGCTTATGCTTTTATTCAGGCTCTTGCATAGTTTGTTCAGCGGTCCTAGAATGCTGGAAAAATGCAGTTTATAGAAACTAGTGCCATTGTAACCTGGAAGGAATGTGAAATCTGCCTCCAAAACCCAATTCAGCTATGTTTTGCATAGAATAGAATAGAATAGAATGGAATGGAATGGAATGGAATGGAATGGAATGGAATGGAATAGAATAGAATAGAATAGAATAGAATAGAATAGAATAGAATAGAATAGAATACTTTATTGGCCAAGTGTGATTGGACGCACAAGGAATTTGTCTTGGTGTAAATACTCTCAGTATACATAAAGAAAAGGTACATTCATTAAGAATCGAGAATTATAACTTACAACACTTAATGATAGTCATAGGGTACAATCAACAATCAAATCATACTAGGAAACAGTCAATATAAATCGTACAGATACAAGCAACAAAGTTACAGTCCTACAATCACAAGTGGGAGGGATGGGTGATAAGGAGTGATGAGAAGATTAACAGTAATAGTAGTGTACACTTTGTAAATAGTTGAACAGTGTTGAGGGAATTATTTGTTTAGCAGAGTGATGGCTTTTGGGGAAAAGAATTGTTCTTGTGTCTAGTTGTTCTGGTGTGCAGTGCTCTATAGCGTCGTTTTGAGGGAAGGAGTTGAAACAGTTTATACACAAGTCAATAGAAAGGGCTATATAAGGGCTTTTCATATAAGGGCTTTTCATATAAGGGCTTTTAATATAAGGGCTTTTAAAGTTTTTTTATATTAAAAATGTGTTTGCTAAAATGTATTTTGAAGTCCTTTTCCAACATTCATCACCTAACTTTTTGAACCTCAGACAACTTCATCATCCACATGTTTAGATTCCCATTTATGGACTTTGATTTATTTTGCCTAAGTAAGTAATGAGACAATCCACAAGTGGCCTTTTGAATTAGGTTCTATTTACTTTCCTATAACTGAGTAATTATAACACTATAAATGCTAATGTGTTGATTGATTTTGTTCTATTTCCCCAATCAAATTTACATCAATTTATTTGCAAATAAATTATTTTAATAATCTGAAACTGGTGTGCAATTACCCTTTTAAGAAGTTGCTATGGTAGGTATTACACTTATTGCTAAGATATAAGTGATATTGACCAGGAATGAGTACCGTTCAAGCTTGTGACAACTTTGAATGAGTTATAGATATCACCAATCATCATAACCTATGGTCCCATGGTTGCACTCATGGTGTCTGACTTTTAATGATGATGCCCCAGCATCTTGCAGTCACACTGGTGACCAGCATGTTTGCTGACTTCTCACAAGGACAATCTTGGGGAAAGCTGATAGGAAGTTGCAAATGGTGACCATCTGATGTCCCTGCTTAACAAGGACATGGAGATAGCTTAACCATGGAAACCAGAACTGCTGGAACCACCACCATTGTAAACATGTCACATTATGCCATGCTTTATGAACATTTCGCTTAGTGATGGAAATTCTGTTTGCAATGATAGGCATTAACTGAGGACTTCCTGTATGGCGTTGTCAATATTCAAAGTTTAGCATGTGTGCCTCACAATGAGGATTAAAGCAGGTGCGGCCACAATACAAAGAGGCAAAGATTGTCCCAAACGTGCTTTCTTGACACCACTGTCATCAAAATCTTTGCACAATGTATTGGAAATGATTGTGGGACAAAATAAGTGACCTTATGCTTCATTGGCAGTTGCACATCCTTCCCATTCCATAATGGTTGCAAAATGTTGAGTGTAAAAATGCAGCCAACAGAGTTTGCATGAACATTACTAGAGTTAATTTGAAGTGTGATTAACTTGGCATCAAGATAAGAAACCTCTGTGGCATATATAAAGCAGGATATGTTTGTTGCCAAGCTGTATCAGGTTCTGTTTCCCATTTTCAATAACATTAACTGTGCAATATTCACTCTCTCTTTACTGTGATTTGGGGAGGGGGGGCAGCAAGCAACCCAACATTTTGTACAAATGCATTTCTTTTCAATTCTATTATTTCATCTAAAGATGTACAATATCTTTAAGCAGCTAAGAAAGATTGCAAAGAAAACAAAATGGTTTAAAACAAGGAAGGGAAATCATTGGATGTTTTTTCCTCTATAGCTACCATATCTGTACGTAAGGACTAAAGCTGCCTTTAAACTCCCTGCTGATTTAATGGGCACACCCATTAAATTTTCTGGATATAGCAGAATAATTTGCTAAGAAAAATCTTCACAAGGAAAGTGGCTGCTTCCTGACTTAAAAAAAAAAAGAACTTCAAAATAAATGAACAATTGATCTGTATGGGCACTAAGATATGAAATTGTTTTATCTGTCACTTCTTCCAACACTAACTTCTTAAAAGGAAAACAACAATCACAGTCAAAGGTGTTTCACTGCCTTGAAGAAAATAGAGGCAGTAAATGGGCAGTTGAATTATATGCTTCTAGTGAGCTTTTCAAGGGAAGCATTTACTGAGGGAGAAAATTGGTTGCTTTTTTTTCTTTTATCTTATAACAAGCAAGGAATAGAGTTTGTAAAAATATGGAACACCTTTGCAGATGCTTAATTTTTGTTACATAGTAACACACAATAAATAGGTTTCAAGAAATCTGGGTGAGAAATGGTTTGGTTTTTCATTGTTTGCTACTTTTGTATAAAATTTCTTAACAAATCTCTGTGAAACACCTAGGAGACTTAAATAATGTAGAGCTTAGACCATTACAGAAAAAAATAGTAGTAGTAGTAGTAGTAGTAGTAGAATACTAGTAGCAGAAGATCAAAAACTTGTGGAACACACTGCTAAAATCTAAATTGTATTAAATAATTTTAATTTTATTCTATTGCTAGTTATGTATATGTATAGGAAATTTTATTTATTATATGATTAGAAAAGGAGATAAAATGAATCTAGCCAGAAAGCCATATAGAGTTTCTTCAATGAAAATTTCAGGATCTGGATTTTGCTTAACTGAACTCTCTGCACTTTGGATAAGTTCACACAACATATTGAATTTGGGTTGTTTATGGTTCAGTGCAGGGGTAGGCTTCAAAAATTTTAGCAACTGGTTCTCTGCCCAGTCGCTGGGTGGGTGTGACCTAGTCGGCCTCCTGCATTATGGAGGGGAAGCCGTTTTCACCCTCCCCAGGCTGTGGAGGCTTTTCTCGGGGCAAAAATGAAGGTGAAAACAGCTTCTTGGGCTCTGAAGGCGCTATGGAGGCCGGAAATGGGCCTGTTTCTGGTCTCCTGGAACTTCCGGAAGGTCCATTTTCCACCTACCCTTGGCTCCAGAGGTTTTCCTCAAGCCCCTGGGAGGGAGAAAATGGCCTCTCCTGGGGTCTGGAGGTCTTTGGAGGCCAGAAACGGGCCTGTTTTTCTCCCTCCCTGAGCCTCCACGTGGGCCCTGCACTTACCTGGCATCCAAAACAGGCCACGTGGAGACTCCTGGGAGGGGAAGGGTGGGATGGTCGGGACCAGCCAGGGGTGGGATTTGCCAGTTTGCCAAACTTGTCATTAAAAATGATAAAATTAGCTACTGGTTCATGTGAATCAGGGAGAACCGGTAGCAGCTCACCCCTGGTTCAGTGTTATGCTAGAAGTTACTCATTGTATAGTATGCAATGAAGAGGCCATGTTAAGCCCTAATTTGGGCATAATAGGTTGTATGACCACATTTTGTAAACTTAGCTGTAAGAGTCAATAATATATGAAACCAGCCTCCTAAATTGGGTTATTAAATTTCTAGCTGTAACTCCTAGATCAAACTGGCTCTCTCAGACCAATATGCTTACATCAATACAAATTCTGTTGATTATCTTAGGAGTTCTCTTGTCACCAAGGATTAATGCAATAAGTAGCACATTAGTTTCAGAAATAGCCTGTTATTCATTTATTCTGCTTGCTGAAAGCTTGCTAAATATCCTGAACTTAAGTCAGGATATTCTTCATTTTTGACAGCCTATCACGTAGCTATGTGTATATGGAAAAGATTGTTAAGGTGCCTGTAAAGTGGATGAGCAAATTACAAAGAGAAATTTATGACAGGGGAGCACTCTTCTTAAACTGTACATTCCTGACCATTACAGAACAGCCTGGGCAGACACATGTGTATTTTTATCTAAATTACAGTATAGCTGCTAAAAGATCAATTACAATGTCTGAGATTTCAACTTGCAGTTCAGACCAGATGGGAAACAAATGTATTTAGGATGAAGCAATGAGATTTCTCAGGCAGTTAAAACAGAGCAATCATAAATGCATGAACAAGATCTAAGAAGTGGATAATGTGCATTGTATTCTCATCCTAGAAGATTTGGAGCATTAAACACAGACATTAACCTGACTGATAAGCCTGAAATGATCTTGTAAATGTTAAATCTGATGCAATATATAGACATCCATGCTCATAGCCTAAAGGTTAAATAGTTCGTTTTGCAGACTTCTCTGTAGACAGAGAAGCAGCAGAGAAACAACTCAGTCTATACCTGAGGAATTGCTGGTTTTAATTGAGGAACTGGCCCAGCATCTTCCAAAAATAGATAAAGAAGTGATTGTGGTTGAAATTCTGCAGAACAGGAAATTGTGGTCCCTCCCTGTAATAGCATAGCACAGATCAAGCTGACAGTTCCCTCTTCCTGCCAGAGTTCAGAACTTGCCCCCTTCCAAATCAGACTACTTCGATACCTGATGTAGCAATAGATAAGATTTTCGATAAGTTTGGGATTGTACTGTAGCTCCCATATTTAAACAAGGATAATATTGAGGAAGGTATTGGATTGGGGAATAATATTTTATAGTAAGAGTGAAAAGCTGCTTGTCTAAATGAAATCTGAAAAGGAACAGGTCTCAGATTTTTTTGAAGAAAGAGTCATTGCTTCTAGAGAGACAAATCTTTCTAGAATGGGTTTTGTTGTGAATGCATAAGGTTTAATAAAGAGAACTTGAGCGTGGAGTAAAGTGCAAGGTTCTGGCCCTGCACTTCTGATTGGCTGTTAACAGCAGGATCGGATTGGCCTGTTCCGGGGAATCCAATTGACCATTAACAGAGAGTTCCTATTGGTTAAGGGAGCTAGCGCTCCTCGATTGTTATTGGTTAATAGTTATTGGGGTTGCCTATATAAGGAGGGTTATAGCTGCCATTGAGTTGAGAAGTCACTATGTAAATAAAGAGTTGAAATTCACCATTCCAGAGGCTTGTCTCCATTCTTTCTCGCCCATGCTCCAAACATAACAGGTTTTATTCACTTGGAAACTGATTCCTGGGCATCAAGTTATTTCTTTCTTTTTATTGCATCCATTTAGGAGATGTGGGGGTTCCAGTAGATACAGAATTGAATATGAGCTAACCATGATGTATTTTTTTGTATATACCGTATATACTCGAGTATAAGCCGAGTTTTTCAGCACATTTTTTGTGCTGAAAAAACCCCACTCGGCTTATACTCGAGTCAGATTCCTCTCTGAAAAAAAATGGTGTGGAGCTCCGAAGCTGGGCAGCCACTTCCCTGCTTCCGTGTTTCCTTTGCAACTTTTAAGCATGTGGGTAATCGGAAGCAGAAAAGTTCTTGCTTGAGGATATATTGTTTTTTCTTTTTTAACTGTTTTTAGGGGGGGAGAAGACCCACCGCCATGTGAGAATGCTCAGACAAGAAAGCTATCCGACCGAAAATAAGTGTGTGTGTGTGGGGGGGGGGGGGATTTTAACAGAGGGAAGATGTAGGGAGAAGGCAAAAGCGACGGAAGATCCTTCAGGGGAAACTGAGGGGGAGACTCACCCTTGGTCCAGATGAGCCCCCTTCCCCTTTCTCTAGGCTGAGAAAACAACGCGAGCCGAGTTTGCTTCAGCTCCACTCAGCTTCATTTCCTCAGCTCCAGCTGCTTTCAGTCCACTCGGGAGGAGGGGGAGGAGGAGGTGGTGGCGGCTCGCGTTGTTTTCTGATAGTGAGATCATTTCCCAAATTAATTGATTCACTTACCCAAAAGAAGAAGATGTTGATGACAGTGGGAGGCAGTAGTCACTCTCTCCCTTGCAAGAAAAAAGCAAGAGCCGTTCTTATGATCTCTCCCTCTCTCTTTCTCTCCCCGTAATACAGTCAAGCCCTTTCCAGCACGCGGGATCCGCCCCCGCCGCTTTGCACCTTACAAATGCAAAAACCCCAGGATTTTGCATTTGCAAGGTGCAAAGTGGTGAAGGCAGATCGCACGTGCTGGAAAGGGCTTGACTGTATTACGGGGAGAGAGAGAGAGAGGGAGAGATCATAAGAACGGCTCTTGCTTTTTTCTTGCAAGGGAGAGAGTGACTCCTGCCTCCCACTGTCATCATCATCATCTTTTGGGTTAGTGAATCAATTAAAGCTTTCATGATAGTGAGATCGTTTCCCAAATTTCCCTTAAATCAGGGAAGAAATCAGAAACAAATCTTTGGATTGAGAATAAGCCTGTTCCTATGATGCCATTTTTGTTCACTGCAGTGTGAAAAGTGTGAAAAAACACAGTTCTTTTTCTTCATCTTCTTGTTCCCTATTTACTGGTCTCTTTCAAAGAGGAAATTGTGAACATCAAACTTACTCTCAACTGTCCTAGTGAAAGTTTTTATTGGTATCTATTTTTATTTTTGAAATTTACCAGTAGCTGCTGCATTTCCCACCCTCGGCTTATACTCGAGTCAATAAGTTTTCCCAGTTTTTTGTGGTTAAATTAGGTGCCTCGGCTTATATTCGGGTCGACTTATACTCGAGTATATACGGTATCTTAATGTTGAAGGCAAATATTAAGGCACAAATGTATAGCCGTGACCACAACTTTTTTAAAAACAAAAACAAAAAACATTTCCCCTATAAATGCCACTAAACTGCCATGAGTTCCAAGGAAGATTATTCAGATTTTGAGGGAATTGGAAACAAAGTCCCATGAGGAATGATTAAAAGTACCAAGTGTGTTATTGATTTTAACGACAGACAAAAAACATATAAGACATAAAACATAACAAAAAAAAAAAAACTCACAATCACATGCCATCTTGTGACGTATCTCATCTTTTTCCCCTTTCACTAAACCAGGTGTGGGCATGGTAATGCATCCAGCCTGTGGGCAGTGACTTTGACATCTGCTTTAGGAGATAAAACTGAAATGAGATATGATAGCAGCCTTTGGATAAGTAAAGAGTTATTACAGAGCAGAGGAAGTAGCCTATTCTTCTTTATGCCAAAGGATTGGACTAGAGCCAGCAGGTTGAAATTAGCATGTTTCTATTTGCTGATGATCTTCAAAGAAGCTGGATGTATATTGGTCCAAAATATTTTAGCACACTGCTTCTCAGTGTGTGAACTGCGAACTATGGAATTTCCCCAGAGACCCTCTCAGGATCACAAAATCTAAATGATCTGTCAGGCCTATGTTGAAAAATAGTACAGCTTTGAAGTCCCATCAAATAATTGTGAGAAGTGACAGTGATATTTTTAATATGGTAAAAAGCAATAGAAAGTATTGCATACAAACAAAAATTCTTTGGGGTTTTCTATAATTTGTAAAGGTGGGAAGGAGTCCTAAGGAGAAAAAGGTTTATGAACATAGAATAATAGTGTTGGAAGGGATCTTAAGAGGTCTTCTAGTCCAACCCCTTGAACAGGGGATTCTATATCATTCCAGACAAATGGTTGTTCAGTCTCTTCCTGAAAACCTCCACTTATGAACTGTGCTTGTATATCTTACATCAAGTATCTCTGACTTTTAACTCTGTGATTCTTCAACAGAATATTGAAGATGAAATATATTTACAAAAATTTTATTCCACTATTCATATCAGAGCAAACCAAATACAAAAATCATCATAGAACAATGTAGTGAAATCAATGGCAGAGGAAGTAAACCAGGCCAGAGAAAATTTTACAAAGTAATTGCAGATTTTTAAAAATAAAAATTTAGGTTTATTAGGTTTATCTCAGCTATGGGTTACTGGAGAGCACCAAACAAATGGTGAAAACTATTTAGAGAATTTACTGTCCAGATATTTGCACTCAAATATCACTTTTGGTAAACTCAATCTGATGCAGTGAGGAGAAACAGGTAAGATGGCCTGACCCATGCAAGACTTTTATAGGGACAAGACTTACAAATTTCTATAATGGAAGAATGTAGGGTGAAGTTAATGGCACTGACAGAGATGGCAAAATTAACTGTTTTGATTAAAGAAAAGACTTTATCTAGGTTTGTTTCTACCTGGACACCATTTTTGAACTTTTTGCTACATTAATTTTAGGATTTCATGATTAGAATTGTTTATGATTATAGAAACACCGTATTATTGAATTTTAGTTCAAAAATTTAATGTATTTTATATTTGTAGCTGTATCAAAGAAATTGGAAGTTACCTTTTTCCTAATTCTTTTCTTTTTTCCTTATTCCCTTGCATTTTCCTCTTCCCTATTTTTCTCCTTAATTCCTTTTTTTGGTCCTTTATATTTTCTTTTGTAGAAATTTAATAAAATATGTTAAAAATTAAACTTGTAACATTCTTTCTCAGGCTAATAGTCCTTAGATATATTATGTTACAACGTTTATGCTTCCCAATAACATTTTTTTTGTTTCTGATATTTCTCAGGAACATATACAGATGCCAATCTTTTCCCAAAGGAGGTTCAAGGGACATATATATACACAGCTGAATCAAAAATTTACAAAGATCTGATTCAGGTATGTATATACACCCTGATTTAACTTGCTCTTATCTCTTCTTTATGACTTATCAAGGTAATTGATTGATTAATTTCTCCCAAATTGCTAAATGGACAATTGAATTGGAAGCTTTCAAATATCAAAAAAGGGTTAAAACCAGTTTTTCAGCAAAAATTGAAGTCTACACACATACATCAAGTTGCTGAGGTTGGAAAACACCAGTTTAAATTATTTAGCCAACCTAGGAGACAGTATGTGGCAGCATGTAGCTGATTCTGGATGACTGCATAGCTCTGGTTATAATTTGACGGGAGATTAAATCTCAGGATTTAATCAGTATTAAATGTCAGGATTTGCAGTATAAACTGGAAAATTAAAAATATCCCAGAAATCAGCAATCAAGTCATTTTCATACTGTTGTTGGAAAAGCAACATGAACATATCTACGTAGTCATCCCAAGTCAAGCTCAACTCAGGGACTTATAGTACTTTCAAGCTTCATGTTAATGTGTGCATTAAAAATGGACTGCATACATTTATGCAATTCTGTAACTTTTAATTAACCAACATTACAATTTCCTGAAGCAAGCTTTATTGGAAATTAACTATTTAGAGAGAGAGAGAATGTCTGTGAGCCAACTGATGCAAAGAAACAATTTGGCATACTGCTTTTGAAGGAATGCACTGGGATGAATTCTGCTGTGCTACAGAGTCATTCTTTCAATAACCACAGGATGGCAGTACATTGTAAAATATATAGTAGCTGGCATATGACTGATGCTGCAGCCTAATAACATGACCATTTGTAATTTTAGAAAGGCACTACTATTCAAGAATAATTGCTTGCGGGAAGTTAATACAGGTTAAAATAAATATCTTTTAAAATCAGAAAGAAAAATTAGTTGGACATCTGAATATAGACAAGCACTTAAAGCCTCTTCAGAGAATTGCTTAAATACTATATATTTAAGAAGCCATTAACATTATTTCTCATGGCACCATCCGAAGATCATTAAAATACAATTGAGGCTTGGTTTCTGTATATTTTCTGCTCAATTCTTCCTTTACCTACTGCTGTTGTGAACATAAATTAAAAATGCATGAGTCTCTCAATTGTGAAGATAATGTGTGGCCCCATAAAGTACTTGGAATCCCATCCATAATTTTCTTGGTACTTCAACTTTGAAGAAAACAGTTGTTTGTCTTATGCAATGAAAATGTAAACATAACTTCTGATATATTTTTGCATATTACCTGTTGGGCTCTCATAAATTCATTTTATTTGAGAGAAGTGCTACACGTTCATTTTATTTAAGACATTAACAATGAGAGATAAAGAGAGACAGAGGGAAGGAAGGAGGAAGAGGGAGGGAGGGAGAGAGAGAGAGAGAGAGAGAGAGATGCAATGGATCTTAAGACTGCCACCACAGATGCATAAAAATAGAACATACTTCTATTAAGATATTTTTTAACTGTATTTTCCTTAAGAGATTTGGAGATCAGATATTACTAAGTTTTGCAAACAAAATATTTAGCAGCATTGACATCTGTTCTTTGGAGTGTTATAGAACCATATAGAAGCTGTGAAAAATAAGTATCATCTGATGCATAAGTGCCACTACAATCTGGGAATTACATAAAAACCAATCCATTTAGAGTTTTCTAGTAGTTCTTGGTGGTAAAATGTTGTCTGAGTGATACTAGTGGTTTGTTTTTTTTCATGCCATTAAACAAGCTTAAACATTCAATAAGAAAAAAATATAAGTGCTCAGAGCTTTTAAAGCACTAAGTAATAATCTCTTCATAGGGGAGACCATTTCCTGGCATTAGATCTTTTAACCTCAGCAAACGTCAAGTGCACTACACTAGAAAACATAGAGTAAATAAAGATGGACCTCAAGTTATGACCACAATAGTCCAAAATCTATGTTGTTAAGTGAAATATTTGTTAAGTGAGTTTTGCCCCATTTTACGACTTTTATGCCATAGTTGTTAAGTGAATCATTGCATTTGTTAAGCTAGTAACATGGTTGATAAGTGAATCTGGCTTGCACATGGACTTTGCTTGTCAGAATGTCACAAAAGCTGATCCTATGATTCCCAGGACACTGCAACCATTGTAAATGTGAACCACTTGCCAAGCATCTGAATTTTGATCATATGATCATGCTGCAATGGTTGTAAGTGTGAAAAACTGTCAAATATCATTGTTTTCAGTGCCATAACTTTGAACAGTCACTAAATGAACTGTTGTTGTAAGTCAAGGACTACCTGTGTTATAAATGCACATTCCTATGCATACTTCGTTAGAGGCAGGCCCAACTGTTCATTGTTTAAGGGGAAACAGGAGTTGGGTTAATAATAATGTATCATATTTTTCAGACTTATAGTCTAGTATAAGATGCACCTAGCTTTTGGGGAGGAAAACAAGAAAAAAAATATCTGCCTCTGCCTCCCAGCAATTTGCCTCCTTGCAGCAAACATCCTGATTAGCAAAAGCAGCTGACTGTCGTTTGGATTGGTCTCCCGATGATCAGCTGTTTCAGGCTGCAGGGATTGCATCGCCTATTGCCATCTCTGTGTGTCTCATTTTCAGCCTCTGCATCCCATTTTTGGCCTCTGTGCACCCCATCTTCAGCCTGTTCCAGGCAGCTGAGATGGGAACGGGCTGAAATGGGATGCATGGAGGCTGAAAACGGGGCGCACGAAGGCTGACAATGGATGTGGAGGCTGAAAATGGAGTGCGCAGAGGTGGCAATAGCTGATGACGATCCCTGCAGCCTGAAACAGCTGATCGTCAGGGAGGCCGATCTAACTGACAATCAGCTGCTTGTGCTAATCAGGCTGTGCTGAAGCTGACCAGGCTGTTTGCTGCAAGGAGGCAAATTGCTGGGAGAGAGGCCAAAGAATGGGGGCCAGCAAGTGGGCAGGGCTTCGGCAACATTTACTGTATAAGACACACAGACATTTCCACCCACTGAAAAATATGGTAATTCAGTCAGGATTGAAGAAGTTTTTAGATGAGAAGTGAATTGTCTTCAAGGAAAAACAAAGTCCAGTTGCCTCTTGAAAAAGCACGGTTGGGACAACCATGACCCGGATGACTGAGAATCTCCTTAGACCATAATGTAATTCAGAGTTCTAAAAAGATAAAATTGACTACACCTCTTGTTCTTCCATTCTCTCAGTATTTTAGACCGGTATCATGTTTCTTATTTTTAAAATTAAGCAGAATAAAATAGTTGTATATGTGATTGTTTTAATACTTCCTTTGCAGTCGTAAGCTCTTAATCTTCCTACAATGTTTTCTGATAGAATTTGCTAATGATTAATATTATACCCAACACAGATTTATTGCACCTTGTTGCTTAGATGGGACTAAATTTGTCTGATTAAATAAGCATATAGCAATAGTGGCAGGGAAGAAACAAAAGAATGAAAGTGATTTCCATATCAGTTTATAGGCAACCATAATGCTTCTTAGCCCCCCCCCCCCTTAACTTTTTTCTCTAGCCTACAGTCCTGGAATTTCTTGTAAATCTTTCATGCAGATTTTTTTTTTAACATGGCATCTTTTTCTTGCGCAATGTTGAAGAGGTCTTAGATGCCCCTTTAAGAAGAAATATAAACTTATTAATTAGGGATTACACTACGGATTAAACTGATCACGCAGTGCCTCCTAGTGGTCAATGTAACTCAAAATACTACATAGGTTATACCTGGGGTCTCCAACCTTGGCAACTTTAAGACTTGTGGACTCCCAGAGTTCTGGGAGTTGAAGTCCACAAGTCTTAAAGTTGCTAAGGTTGGAGACCCCTGGGCTATACACACTGCAAAAAAAGGCATCTCCTGTCCCAAGAGGCAGGCTGGAAGTAATTAAAATACCGTGCATGGGTAAATGGGGCTTCCTATGTTCTTCTTACTAATTTTAACAATTTGTCAGCCTTCAAGATTTTCTCCCTTTGCTTTGCATCTTTCAGGGGAGAATGGTTATGGGAAGTGAGCTGGAGGTGTTACAAACAGAACTGTATAAACTGGGGAGGGGGTGTATATTCTTGCTTAGGTTTCTATGTGGGAACGTTGCCATTACTTTGTATATGTGATTTATGAACCCATTTTCTTAGATTCAGAATTCTTTTGTTGCTACCACTTGATTTCCAGTAAAAGATATCTTTTCTCTGATTAAAGGAGTCTAAGTATTTCTTTCTTGGGTTTTGAATGGAGCACCAGCTGACATTATTCTGAATCTCCACATTACCAGCCCACCCAGAGAATTAATAAATTTTCTTCCAAGGAGGTTTGAACACAATGTCAAATCCAGCCAGCGACCAAGAAGACCTCGGAGCAACTGGAGGACAAGAGTCTCTATTGCTAGAGGAAGCAGGGGAATTCGAGTTGTTAGCAGAACTAAATCTTGGGGGAAAACCAGCTGTAAAACCGAAAAGGTCCCTGGGAGTCGGTTGGAAGGATCCTGAGGAAAAGCCTCCTCCAGGAGTGACCACTACCCGTTGGCGTGGAAGAGAGGAGCCATGGCAGGAGAAGGAAAGAAAGAATTTTTTACTAACTCAAGCCATGCATCTTCTAAATGAAGCAATCGGAGAACCTCAAATTGAACAAAGGTATGAGGGAGAGGAGGGGAGGCAGCCCCAGCCAGAAGAATCAGAGCAGCCACCCCCATAAATCAACTCGGGCTAGCGCAACAAGCAGCAGCAGCCCAGGGGCCTCCAGCGGGAGGGGTAATTGCCAGAAGACGTAGAACTCCAAAGGTGCCTCCGTTGGAAGTAAAATATGGGGGGGGGGGAGGATCCCAAGGAGTTAGGTTTCTTCCTGGCACAAGTCTGGAGCCACATGGAGGAATATGGAGGGGATTTTTCCTCAGAAGCAGCCAAAGTTAGATGTGTTGCCAGGGCTCTGGAGGGAACAGCTGCAAAGTGGAGGGTGACTTTGCATAATGATAATGCCCCTCAGCTAATGAATCATGGCCTGTTCATGACTGTGCTGCGGGCCAGGTTTGAAGACCCACATGCTGAATGTAAGGCCAGAATTAGGATGAAGACCATAAATCAGGGGTGGAGATCAGTGGCCAACTACACCCAGGAATTTAGTGTCATATTCGAGGCTTATCCCAGGGAGCCCTGATAGAAGCTTTAAAGATGGGTTGAATGAAGATGTATATCAAAGCTGTCTTGCCAGAAGAGACCCCAGTGAGTTGCAGCTGTGGTACGTGCTGGCAGCAGAGGTGGAAATTGATCTGAACCGAAATAGATGCCGGGGGGTTGGTTGGAGCAAGTCCTCCCCCACCAGCCCTTGAGAAGGCTTAAAACCTCAAAAGGGAGGAATGGCAGCAAAACCCAAGTCCACTGCTTGCTTCTGATGTGGGAAGAAAGGTCACCGGGCTGCAGATTGCCGTGACAAACTAGAACCAAAGGGGTCGCCAGGAGGAGGAAGAAAACCTGAAAAAACCCCAGCAAAGCCTCACAAAACTGCACTTAAAGTGGAGGAGATTGTAGAGATCGCCCCTCTGAAAGGAGAGGAGCTGGGAACTCCAACCTCTTCTGAAGACAGTGAATCCAAATCGGAAGACGACTCAATGGTAAGTCCAAACAAGGGTCCTATGACCATTCCAGTGAGATTAAGGGAACCCATGTCGGGATCCAAAGGGGAAATGCTGGCCTTCTTAGATTCTGGGTGCACAAGGTGCGTAATCAGCTCAGAGGTAGTGGAGAAAATGGGCTTAAGGCTAAAGACTTTGAAAACGCCCATAGCCTTTTGCCAATTGGATGGATCGGTAGCTGGGGGTGGCCCTGCACATTTCATAATGGAACCAATAGAAATGACGATGGGGAAGCATAGAGAGACTTTGTGTTTTATTGTGGCTCCTGGGATGGAGCGGCCCCTAGTACTGGGGTTGCCCTGGCTCTGGAAATGGAACTCCCACATTGATTGGAGGAGAGGGTCATTGCACATACATATTGACCAGTGCCCAGAAGGGGAGGGGCAATCTCAACTGAAACTCAAGAATCCCACTGAACTGGGTCCACTGGCACCAAGAACCTGAAGGGGGAGGAGAAAATTCCAGAGGAATATTGGGACTTAAAGGAGGTATTCAGTGAAAAGTCCTCAGATGAGCCTCCCCCCCATCATTCAACAGATTGCAGTATTTAAATTTTACCCACGGTAAAACTCCCAAAACTGAAACTGTACTTGATGACACCGCGGGAGCTAGAAGAGCTTCGGTCATTTATCAATAAGAATTTGGAATGTGGTTTCATCAAACCCACTAAAGCCCGGGTAGCAGCTCCAGTATTGTTCCATGAAAATAAAGATGGCTCCCTTCGTTTATGTGTTGACTACAGAAATCTCAACGCTATTTCAGTGGAGAATGTGTACTCCCTCCCATTGATGAAGGATATGTTGGCCCACTTGGCCAAAGGGAAAATTTTTACAAAACTCGACTTGAGAGAAGCATACTACCAGGTTTGAATTAAGGAAGGGGATGAATGGAAAACCGCTTTTAACTGCCCAATGGGTTGTTTCCAATTCAATGTTCTTTCATTTAGCCTACAGGGGGGCCCTGCAGTATTCATGCAAATGATCAATCAGGTGTTGCATGAAAATCTATACAAAGGGGTGTTGGTTTATCTTGATGATATTCTTATCTACACAGAGACTCATGATGAAACTAGTGCGGTCAGTTTTGGAAAAACTTCGAACTGCTGAGCTGTATGAAAAGTTGTCCAAGTGTGAATTCCACCAGGAAAAAATTGACTATTTAGGTTATCACATCTCACATGAATGGCATAGAAATGGATCCCGAGAAGGTTTGTGCCATTTTGGAATGGGCCCCTCCCCACACCAGGAAACAACTTCAAAGTTTCTTGGGATTCATTAATTTTTACCGTCAATTTATCCCTGCTTTTGTGAAGATTGCAATGCCTATCACAAATCTCCTAAAAACCAAAGGGGAGGTGAAACCAAAGCCTAGTAAACCACTGGAGTGGTCCATGGAATGTCAAGCTGCGGTATCTGCCATCCCGCATCAGATGGGCGCCTCATGAGAGGGAGCAAAGGAGGAAGAAACGACAAGAGATGAGGTTTCTCGGGATGAGCGTGCCCCGAATGTCTTGGCACACGCTCTTTTATTATGCTTTTTCACAGGGGGGGTGAAATTTTTCAGAGCCCAAGTCAAACAGGGTATTCAAGATTTACAATGGTTCAGGTCAGTTAAGATACCAGGTTAAACAGGATGTATGTGATTTACAACAGTTCAGGTCAGTTAGGATACCAGGTTAACAGGATGTGTGTGATTTACAATTGTTCAAGTCAGTTAGGATATCATTCTGTATTGACAGATGCTTATCTCCCCGTCTCTTATACATGCCTGGCAAAGATCACTGAAGAGACAGAAGTCTAATGTTTACACGAGAATGATACATTATTGCAATGCTTGAATGATACATAGTTGCACTGATACATAGTTGCAATCACATGAATGATACATAGTTACAACATCTCCTCTGTTTTTATTATTTATGACGAGTCTTCTTCCTTGTCCAAGAAGACAGGAACTATTTTTCTGAAATGTTCTCCGTCCCCGTCATCTAGGCAGGCGTGCGACCCGTCAGCGTCAGGGTTGTCCAAGGAGCGGTAACTCAGCAATGACATTTTTTCATCCGGTGTTAAAGACATAATATGAGCTTGCAATAACACATTAACATCAGCAGTTATGGAAGATAATTGATTTTTCAAAAATTGCAATATTCTATTAAAACAACAAGGTCCTATAATACATATCAATATAATGATTATTAATGGTCCTGCCAATGCAGTTAAAAAGGTTGTAAGCCATGGTGAAATAGAAAACGAATCCCCCCCCCTGCTATCAGCATAAAGACAACATTCTTTTTTAATTAGAAAACGAACCCCCCCTGCTATCAGCATAAAGACAACATTCTTTTTTAATTAGAAAACGAACCCCCCCTACTATCAGCATAAAGACAACATTCTTTTTTAATTAGAAAACGAACCCCCCCCGCTATCAGCATAAAGACAACATTCTTTTTTAAGCGCAGCACACAATCCCCCTTGTTTTAAAAATAACAGATCTAAGCCTCTACGATTTTGCAAGAGAGGGGGTGTTCCATGGATACCTGTAGGGATATAAAATCATCAGAGTTATACACACAAGCCATACTTGAATGCAAAAAGGATTTGGATTTAACAATTTCATCTCCGTGGATACATGCCATGAAACCAGTGTAACAAACTCAAACAAAATTATTGCCAGGGATAAAATACATTCCTTTCAGGCGTGATGTTAAAGTTCCTTCTGCAGTGATGTGGATTGCAGGATATCCCCCGGTTGTGTGGGTGCGTCTGCCAAATCGAATTGAAGTGGTGGGTAGAAGTTTTCTATGCAAGAAAAATTGGTTGTAGAACTTAAACGAACTTTTTGAAAGTCAGTTATAGTCCAGGCAATATTATCTCTTCTATGAGGCTTCTGCGGATCGTCATGGACAGTTCTTTTGAAGCGTCGTTTGTTGACAGGATCAGAGTTCGGGTATATAAAAACATGACAAGCAGGAGAGAGGGCTATGGACAAGTTAGTTGTAGAACATTTGTGAGATGAGGAGGGAATTCAATTAATAGAAAAAGGATAATAATTACAATAATGACAATAAAGATTAATTTGGTAATTCATCAAGGATGTGAATTGGGGTGGGGAAACCCATGATACAATATAAGGACATTTGGGTCCCCCTATGTTTTAGATTGAATAGAGGAAAAGATTTTAAGGTTCCTTTCCATAGGAAGAGTAAAGAAGGAACAAAAGAGCGAGGGGTAGAGTGTTCTTTAAAATAAAACAGAAGTGACAGAGTGAAAACTATGGGTAGCATTTTCATGACGTACCCACATGGAACAAGTATAATAGCCTTCTGTTAATGAAATGATTTTAACACGAATAGTCTTTTGACAGGAAGCATAGGTTTTGTTGAAGTAAGGTAGAAATTGCAAAGAAGATATAGGCAGGAATATCAGGAAAGATTTTTAAGATACAGATGTATCAGAGGAATTCCCATGATAGGGTCTTACTGCCCGACCAGGGATCCAGAGAATGGTTTTGTCTGGCAGTAAGATCGCAGCGTATCCTCATCCCCAAGTGAGAAGCTCAGCGTGACCCTGCCAGGCAGGATCTGGCAATCTGCGATAATATACCAGAGGTCTGTTAGGAGGGGGTGAGGGGGAGGAAAAATGACGTGAAGCAGCAGAAGTGGGAGGAATGCCAGTCAGATTGAGAATAGTTTAAAGTGTAAAGACAAAGGTTAAGAGAATTTTGCAATGCTGGGAGGTTCGGGGGTTTTTCCCGCAATGAATACCAATTAAAAGCATGTTTCAGAGATAAGTGAGCTCATTACACAATAGCCTAATAGCCTGCCCCTGGCTGTTGCAGGGAATCCCAAACTTGTGGATTACATCCCATCTGTTACAGAAGTCCTGAAAAGCAGAACTTGTGTAGGCAGATCCATTGTCTTTTTTGATTTCTTTTGGATGTCCCAGCGAGGCAAAGGTACGAATTGAATAATTGATGACATGTTTTACAGCTTCTCCCCTTTGAGGAGTAGCCAGAATAAATCCTGAATATGTATCTATTGAAACGTGTAAATATTTCCATGGGGCAAAAGGTGGATACTGAGTTACATCCATTTGCCAAATTTCACAAGCTTTTAATCCTCTAGGATTTCACTCCTATGGGAATGGAATGTAGCAGCTTCTGCCTGAGTTAGGGAAAATTGAAAACTTATCATAACTTGGCAGGGGAGATTCAAACACACTCCCTGCTTCTATTTTATAATGGACTTTTAAATCCTCCATAATTTTCCTCCAAGTGACCAAAATGCCAATAGGTGCACGAGGAGGATTATGGAGATATTCACCAATTTTTTGCCAATTGTAAATTTTTTTAAGGACCCTTCCTCTGAATAATTAGGACAATGTTGCCACACATAAGCCAATAATGTAGCAATAGGTTTCTTTTTTATAGGAGAGCCCTTTAAATTAGCAGAATATTTAGAAGAAGCGACTAGCTCTCTCAATTCCTTCTGCTGTTGAGAAAAGCCTCCACCCATACTTACTAAAGTCGAGACCGTCTTTCAGATCCGATGATGTGCAATTCGTTCAGGCACCTGGCGATGCACAGCTCCCACCGAGCTGATAAGATATGGGCGCGCCGCTGAGTATCCCCCTTAGGGAATCACGTCGGGGTCACCATAATGCGGTATCTGCCATCCCGCATCAGATGGGCGCCTCATGAGAGGGAGCGAAGGAGGAAGAAACGACAAGAGATGAGGTTTCTCAGGATGAGCGCGCCCCGAATGTCTTGGCACACGCTCTTTTATTATGCTTTTTCACAGGGGGGGTGAAATTTTTCAGAGCCCAAGTCAAACAGGGTATTCAAGATTTACAATGGTTCAGGTCAGTTAAGATACCAGGTTAAACAGGATGTATGTGATTTACAACAGTTCAGGTCAGTTAGGATACCAGGTTAACAGGATGTGTGTGATTTACAATTGTTCAAGTCAGTTAGGATATCATTCTGTATTGACAGATGCTTATCTCCCCGTCTCTTATACATGCCTGGCAAAGATCACTGAAGAGACAGAAGTCTAATGTTTACACGAGAATGATACATTATTGCAATGCTTGAATGATACATAGTTGCACTGATACATAGTTGCAATCACATGAATGATACATAGTTACAACATCAAGCTGCTTTTGAAATGCTGAAATGACTGTTTGCTGCTGAATCAACACTCAAGCACCCAGACATGGATGCTCCTTTTGTAATCCAAGCTAATGTGAGTGACGTAGCAGTCGTGGCGGTGTTACTACAAGCAAACGAGACGGGAACTCTGCAACCATGTGCATATACTTCCTGTAAACTAACTGAAACTGAAAGAAGATGGGCCATCTGGGAAAAAGAAGTTTTTGCAGTTCACTGGGCTCTGTTAACCTGGAGGCATTTCTTAGAAGGAGCAAAACACCCATTTGAGGTGTGGATGGATTATAAAAACTTGGAGGCTTTGAAAACACCTCGGAAGCTGTCTCCCAAACAAGTTCACTGGGTGCAGTACTTTAAGCACTTTAATTTTTCATTGAAGTACATTCCGGGAGGAAGAACTTCATGGTGGATGCTTTATCTATATTACCTCAATATAATAGTGCTCACCAAGAAGTGGTACGGTCGACTGTCCCAACCAAACAGTTGGCAGCTCCGGAGGTTACCAGAGCCCAGAAAAAGAAGGAGGTTGATTTATCAAATGATTTGACTGCACAATTAAGAGATGCTCTAAAACTTGATGATTGGTTCCTTGCTCACTCAAATAACTGTACAGTTAGAGGTGGATTGGCATGGGTGCGGGCCAAATTATAGATGCCAGCGAAGCTGAGAAACCAAATGTTACAGCAAGCTCATGACTCTAAAGCCGCTGGTCATTTTGGACTCGTGAAAACCTTACACTTGGCTAAAAGGCAATTTTGATAGCCTACCTTGAAAAAGGACATTGAGACTTATGTAGCTAGTTGTCCTATCTGTGCCTCAGCCAAATGGCCTCCTGGTAAACCAGCAGGCTTACTACAAAATGTGGCTAGACCAATGGCTCCATGGAAGGAAATCTCTATGGATTTTATAGTGGAATTACCTGAAAGTGGGGGGAATACAGTTATTTGGGTAGTAACTGATTTGTTTTCCAAACAGGTACATTTCATACCTTGTCCGAAAATCCCATCTGCAAAAACGTTGGCTAAACTGTTTATTTTACATATCTACATATTTACATATCTATGAGGTTCCTGAATGCATAATCTCAGACAGGGGTGTCCAGTTTACCTCAAACTTTTGGAAGGAATTCCTGAAGTTATTGGGCTCTGCCCAGGGCTTAAGCTCCACCCACCACCCACAAACCAATGGGGCTTGTGAGAGAACTAATTCGGGATTCGAACAATATCTTTGATGTTATATAAATTATCAGCAAGATAATTGAGCTGACCTATTGCCATTCGCTGAGGTGGTATATAATAATTCGGTACATAGTAGTACTGGGTTTACTCCATTTAAAGTGGCTTCAGGACAAGACTTTGTACCCATACCCGAGCTTCCACGGGAGAAACCTAATATTCAGACATTAGATGAATGGATAACACAGCTCCAGCTTACCTGGCCAGTTACTCATAAAGCATTAGATGATGCTCATCAAGCTCATAAAAAATTTGCAGATAAAAAGAGAACTCCACAAAAACCATATCAAGTTGGTGACAAGGTCTTTTTATCCACCAGATATTTACAGACCACACAAAAGTCAAAAAAGCTTGGCCCTAAGTATGTTGGACCTTTCTCAATTGAACGAATTGTAAACCCTGTGGTAGTCCAACTGAAATTACCAAAAACTCTTTGATCCATCCTGTTTTCCACGTTAGTTTATTAAAACCTGAACATACCTCTGACTTGAGACCAATTCAGGTTGATCCCTCTTTACCATTGCTAATTAAAGGTGAACAACATTTTGAAGTTAAAGAAATTTTGGATTCTCGAAAATGAAGGGGTCAACTCCAGTTTTTGGTAGCTTGGAAACATTTTCCTCCTTCCGAGGCTGAGTGGGTGAATGAGAAGGATGTTAGAGCTCCTACACTTATCAAGGCATTTCATACTAAATATCCTGATAAACCCTAAAAAATTAGTATGTTGCTGTTACGTATATTTTCTTCTATTTTTTACCTTCTATTTTTATCTTTTTTAGGACTAACGTCTCTTTTCTAGGAGGGCTGAATGTCAGCCTTCAAGATTTTCTCCCTTTGCTTTGCATCTTTCGGCTGTCATAAGTAATGGAGGGAGGAGGGGGGAATGGTTATGGGAAGTGAGCTGGAGGTGTTATAAACCAGAACTGTATAAACTGTGGAAGGGTACATTCTTGCTTAGGTTTCTATTCTATGCGATGCGCAGCTGCAACCCTTTATCAAACTATATCAAGGTCAACAGACAGAAGCCTCATCACCACCTGGAGATGCCCAGATGATGATAAACACAACTTTTAATTGGTTGAGCCAATTGAACTATTGGGGGTGGGAACGTTGCCATTACTTTGTATATGTGATTTACGCACCCATTTTCTCAGATTCAGAATTCTTTTGTTGCTACCACTTGATTTCCAGTAAAAGATATCTTTTCTCTGGTTAAAGGAGTCTAAGTATTTCTTTTTGGGCTTTGAATGGAGCACCAGCTGGCACAATTTAGAAAATACAGAGTTTTTCTTAATAAGAAACATATATCTTTCTCCATGAAAAAGATATTTTATCTAATAGGCAGGCTGATTAGGTATACTTTGGTGCAAATCTTCCATGGCCATGATTTTGATTAACACATCTTCAAAAGTCATAACAGGGTAAGCTTCTTTCCGAGACCATCCAAAGTTAGCCAGGTATTGACACTTGTCAAATTTCTGATAAATCCCCAAAATTGAGAACCTCATAGATTTCAGAAAGGCATCTATAACACAAATCAGAGGTGAAAACACCATCTTGAAAACACAAATCAATACCCAATGGATTTAGAGCAAGTCAATTAAAGAAGGGTATTTTTGAAATATTTCATATCTAGGCTGAGATGTCTCTTCTCACCCAATGAACTGGTCCTCTGCCTGCTTCCCAGGGTAATTGTTGGATATGTTCACCATCTTGAGTTATCTATAAAACAATAAAAGTGGGATAGAAACAAACAATGGTGAAAGTTGTATGAGTGAAGTTTGCTCCAGATAATCAGAACGAACATGAGAACAAATGAATAGCACCATACACAGCTCTGGCCATATCGATAGTCACCAGAACAGTGGTGAGTGTGTCTTGCTTTGCAAGCCAGCACGTGGATTCATAGCCTAAATTCATACATGATGTGGATCCATCCATCACATACAGAAGTGTCTACTGATATCTATTTTCTGGGGTCCAGAGGCGTTCACGTGTGGCTTACACCTTTGCTGTTCCAAACACCTGGAAGTCATACATTGCCTTGTGTTTACAGTTCTCAGATGATCTCTCCATGTAATATGCAAAAGGACACACTATATCCTATATCACCTTTAGAACAGAGAACATAAACCACACTCAGGAGGAAATGAGCATCTAACATCTCTTCTGAATTCCAAGGATTCTCACTTGCTGTTGGATCTTCTGCCTTTTGTCTTGGATTCTTAGCCTAACATAATGCTCTTTGTTCTCTGACTAGGAAAAAGATACTTCGGGGTAGTGTTTGGAGACTTATTGCATTTACTCATTTACTCCTTCCCTGTAAGTGCTCCAGAACTAGGGAATACTCTCTCCTTACATGCAGCGTTATGTTTTTTTGCTGAAACATTTCACATTTTTGTCCCAGTTAATTCTGCACTTGAAGGTTGCACAGATGACAAGGCAGAGCTAATCTTCTGTGTCTTGGAAATGATCTAATGGAGTACCTGCATGATTCTTGCATGAAGTGAGGTTCCTTCCATATTCTTGGTGTCATAACAAGCTTTTGAAGAAATGGAAGAAATGGCATTGCTGATGACTGATTTTTAAAAAGGGGATATATTCAGAGAGATAAAATAGATCGTGGCATCTTTCTTTTCTGCCAAGCTCTTTCTGTCTTTGCTGTGTTATTCTACTCTCTAGCAAGCACCTGTGCTTCCCTATGTGCCAATGGATTCCTGCTATTGAATTTAAATCTTTCCTTGGATGCAGCCCAGAAAATGTGGTTTTATCTGCACCACGCTGGTATCTGCTGTGGGATAAAAAAGTGGAGAGACAAACCACCTTCGTGGTATGCAAATCCTACCACTGTTTTTCCCCCCTCTGGCCTTGAACCTTGTACCATAACTCATTTTATGAACATTTATTCTAATTAATGTAGTAAGTTTATTATGTACATGAGCAAATTTAAAACAAATCTCTTGCAGCATGTGCATTAGCATTATGGTGACTACTCTGTGATAGAAAAAACCCCCACATCCTGTGTTCTCGGTATGATCATGTAACCTCATACATACCCTCAAAATAATCTTTGCAAAACACAACAGAATGTTTTTCTTTTCTGTCATGGAAGTGGAAAAAAATTAAAGGGGAAGGAGAGAACTGAGAATAAGTAATGAAAAAACACAAGACAAATAGAAACACAAAAGGCAAGGTAAGGCGATAAGAATTCTGATATAGTTTATTAGGGTGGCATATTTAATTAACCACTGTCACAATATTCAATCACATTGTCACTGTTCTCCATATATGGAAATAAAGTTTCACCACACTATCAATGGACAATTCCAAAAGCTGTAAACAAACCAAACCAAAATATTGATAGAATCAATAAAGACTTGTTTCCTTTAACTGTCTTCTATTTTTAATTAATCAGTGCTGAACCAGATCCATTGAAAACCTAGTTTTTGAGTCAGGCTGCAACAATTTTAATTTCAGTATTATAATTTATGGGCTTCATAAATTTTATTTCTTAATCTCTAGAGAACAAAAATAAACTTTGGAGTAAAATGGGCTTTTAAAAACTATTGTAATGGCATTTTTCAGAATGTTAGCATTAACTTATGGAACCATATGGTGCTGTTGCCATTTTTTCCAAGTAATTATTTTTCAAAGAAAAACCACAGATCAGCCTCACTGGCACCTGGCCCTGGAACATGATAAACATCCTTTAACCTAATTGAATCATTAATAATTGTCATTCTGCATAGTTGGAATATAGAAATCCAGATTTATACATATGCTTTCCTGACAGTTAAGTAATGACTATAGTAGGGTGTCCTAAAAAGCAATATAAAGTCTATCTAAACACACTGAATAATAAAATATAAGAACTGGGGGACCTTACATGTCTGTAAGTTCTTTTCAATTAGCCCATTACCAACTATTTCTTTCTCAGAATGGGACAGTATGATTCTTGAGGAAGTATGCAAGTCTTAAGAACCTATCTATCCACCCACTGTCAACTTTTCTCCACTTTCTCATTTAGCATTTTAATGTTTTGGGTTTTGATGTTGCTCTGATACTCCACCATAACTGCAATACCAAAATGCATATATAACATAGGATTGCCATTGATGGATTATATATTTAAGGTAGCTGTTTGTTTTGATTCCATGAGATAATTTGCAATATTCATTTCTGAAGTAGCCACTCAAAGTGATTAAGGCATGATTTCAGCCATAGCAATGTATTTCCAGGGTACTTTTGATAAGAATGCAAATAATATCTAATCATAATGCAGAACCAAGTCAATCTGGTTCTCAAGACTGATCAATTCTGCATGCTAAAATATCCTGCATAACTTTTTAATGTCTTGTTCTTGTTCTCATCCAAGGTCATATCAGTTCTTGATATAATACTCCTTGACAGATCTTTGTTGTTGTTGTTAAAGACAAAGAATAAATCACCAAGGGAAATATCTTCATCTTTTTCATCATGTATTTCAGGTAAGAATATGCATAAGTTATGTTTATTTTGTCATTTCACAGGATAGTAGCTCAGAATTCATTACTGTATTAAATAGCTAAAGCAAGAACTCATTTCTCCTTAAATTGCTGTTTTACTTGGCTTAAATTAGGCTAATTAAATGGTCCATAAAGATTGTAAAATTGATAGAAAAGTTCTTTAGGTGGAGGCAGAGAGTGAGAAATTATAATCTTTTGTAGTTTCTATTATGGGACATGAAACCTGAACTCCTATCTGTGATGATTTATTCTAGCAAATTCTTTTCTTATATTTTTGTGTATAATTTTGTCTGTGTTGCCATGCCTCACTGTATATTTCCCAGCACATTTGACACCATATAAAATTCTCTTGTTCTTATTTGTTTCCCCTTGAATCTCGAGGGCAAAGTTACTTGAGATGTTGTTAAGCCATTGATTATATTCCTTTATGGTAAATATTATTTATTTATTAATTTTATTTCCCATCTTTTTTTGGGGGGGGGGGGGGGAGACCTTAAAATAACACACACGGTTCCTTTCATTTCTAAAAATAATGTGAATTGTGGAAGAGGGAGATGAAATAAGAGAATAGGTGTCTAGAAAGCTGCCGATGTCCAGGAAGCCTGGAGAACCTTCTGCAGGGATGTATGGAGGAATTTGTTCAACATCTGTTGGACAAAAATTGTTTGGAGATTGGTGAATGGTAATGGGCATCCTTTCTGTGGGGGAAATTTAAGGTTTCACACTATTGTGATTCTGAAGATTGTGATTTTAAGCAAAAGAGGGGCAGTTTGAAATTGCTTTTCAAAATGGTTTCCCCAATTTTTCCTCCCCACGCTTTTCATCATTCATTTGCCTCAAATATTGTTAAGGTTGTTTTTTACTTAAGTAACTCCTATTTGGGGAAAAATACAGGGATTGTCCTTTTGGTGGGTAGAAGTTGGACTTTAAAAAAAGTGGGGTAGTTTCTGATGGCTGTAGGAATTGTGGCTGAAAACATCATAACATCAGTGAAGTGAAAATAGTATTTTCAATCCATTTGAAATGATGATTTGGGGTGTTTGTCTATGTGTTTGTCAGGAATCAACCAATCAATTAGTAGTGACTCTGCTTATTTTCTTTCAACCTTCTGAAATTGGGTGCTTTTGTGATATACTAGATTATCAGATAGACTAATGAGAATTACTATGTGAAATATCTAGAGAGCATTGTATTATGGAAGCTTTATTAGAGTTGTATGAAAGAAAACCTATATTTGGTTGGTTGAAAGCAATTTATCTTTTGTACATTTATCATATAGCACATTGAATACACACACACATTGGATATTGTATCCATAATAGTAATTTTGAGAATCTTTTGTAGAGAGATGTATATATTCAAACTGTTTAAATTTTTAAATGCCTTTGCTGAGATCAGCTGGCTTTCCAGTTGTATGAATTTAAATCTTGTCTCCTTTCCAAGTTAATTTGTCTCTTTTAATATGTTCTAGAATGGAGTCTCATTCTGAAACTACGTTAAAACAGGTAAATTAGAAATCTGTCTCCATTTTTTCAGTAAATCAGATTAATTGCATTATTTTCCCTGAAATAATTGCATGACTATATGCTATATTTTCACATAAGCAATGTTATCAACAAGCAGAAAATCCAATCATATTCTGTCAGCAGTGAGCCAAGTACTTATATAATTTTGCCACCAGTATTTACAATCCTCAAATATTCCAGCTCAAAATCTTTCATATCTAGTGTACAATAAATATAATAATTATTGTGCAATATAACAGAAAAATTATGAAGAAGTGTTAATATATTAACAACACACATCTAGTCAGAAAGTCTTAGCAGGACTTTCTATTGATTAGTTGCCATACTGTGTGAAATGCATGTCTTGACATACTAGTTGGGTTCATTGACATGCATGCATGGCAATGCATAGACGCAATTTCTGAGCAGGAGGTTATGTTATGTACATTGTTCTATGCATTGCTTTAATTTACAGATTGGTCCAAGATAATCAGTATTATGAGTGTGTGGTTTTTTTGTTGATCACAAGAGGGAGCCTTGGAGCCTGTCAATAACCCCAAAATAGTTTAATCAGTCAGAGAGCATCAGACTGGAGTCGCAGAACCATGGACAGCTCCTTGGACAGATCACCCTTGCTAGCATGGGCTAATATTGAGCCTTATTATCCCTTCAGTATATCACTCTCCTTTCTTGAAAAATTAAACATATAAGGTGATAAGATATCTGGCCTATAGTTTAAAATGGCCCCATCAGGCATAATAATCTCTTTATCCCCAAATATGAAAGGCTGCTTCTTCTGGGGCGGGATGAGATTTATCTCTGACATTCTTAGAATCTAGATCAGAACCAAGATCTGGCATTGCTACAGGTAGCTTCTCTTTTGAATCTAGGTCCTGCAGAGACTAGACTAGGGGTCGCCAACCTTTTGGACCTCAGGTACCACCAAACTCATAATTTTAAATCCCGCGGAGCAGAGACCCTGGGAAAATCCCAAAATAAGGCTGAAGGAAAATTCCCCACCCTGTTTTCCTACTGATCAATCATTCTTTATTTGGGTTCGCAGGATACGGTCTCCAGCTCTGTTCTCAGGGGGAGAGAGAAAGACTTTTGGCTTCATGCAAGGAAAGCAGCAGAAGTCTTTCTTTCTCTCCCCCACATGCCAGAAATGAGTCTTTGTGAGACTTGTTGTGCCGGTGCAGCATCTTGGAGCAGTATGCATTGCAGGGTCCCAAAGACTCATTTCTGCTGGAGTTTGGGGAAGAGAAAGACTTTCGCTGCTTTCTTTGCATGCAGCCAAAAGCAGAAGAAGAAAGAAGCAGCCCAGTGGCCAGGCGAGGCACATGGGGCAAGTTCTCATCTCTGCCCTTTCCCCCCTCCCCTCACTACCTCATGTTGTTCACAATGCAAGTGATGCAAGCCTTGTGTTCCCGCAGGCCATGTGGGTAGCACAGCCTTGTGTTCCCACACAGCCTGGATTAATTGTTTTGGGGGGTGCTTTGAAAATGACATTTTGCTGCGGACCACCAAAATTTTCTCGCAGACCACCAGTGGTCTCCAGGCCACTGGTTGAAGACCACTGGACTAGACCATGATGGAATGCTAAATCAGTCATTCCTTTATAACTTGTGCTTTTCTGGAAGAAGCTAGTTGCAAACCACTTCTGTATTTTTGTTAAGAAAACATAGATATATCCATGCTGCCTTTAGAAATCATGCTCAGTGTGAGGGTGGATATAATATAATATAATGTAAAATGAGAGAAGACAAATAAGAGGAATAGGATTTTGATATGATTTTGCAGAAATATATAGGTCCATGACCTATTCCACCCCTCTTCATGTTTTTTATATTTTATACAAGGAGCAGAGTTGAAAAAAGAGCAAAGGAAGAGAACAGAAATATTCCAAAACCCAATGAATGGACCTGGCTCAGACAGTAAGATAACCGAAGGGTTTTAAAAGGAAAGAGTCAGAGCCAGAGCTAGGAGGAAGACATTTGGACTTTGAGGATGAACTGGTCCACTGGTTCTTGTTCTTCCCAGCACTCTTTTTAAACCCAGCCCTGACTCTAAGAAGTCAATGTGACTTTGCAACAAACGGTGAGAACTGAGTATCATGGTACAGAATTAAAGCCACTACACCCTAGAAACTTTTTAGATACATTTTCACATCCATTCCTCACCTTTCTCCTCCCCATTCTCTCAAATTAAAGATGCTGAGCTCCTTAATTATTCACCAAGCTGCAAGTCGTAAGGCTTTGGGCTTAAGAATTTAAAAAGAGTAGAACCCGAGTGTTGTGGAATGGCTGTGCCTGAGAGGGAATGGAATGGATTATTTGGAGGGCAGAGGGAGATAGAACCAGTGTGTGACTGTGATACATACAGTGGGGTCACGTTTGGTAACAATATCTGAAACAATACAAATCTGTTACCAGCAAAAAGACATCTTAATTCACAGATTGATTATGAAACAGGGTAAAACAGACTCAAAGACTCGGCTGTTAAAGAAACCAAATATTAGTAGTGTTTCTGACTAGAGGTGATATTCAGAAGGTTCTGACTAGTTCTGCAGAACCAGTAGCGGAAATTTTGAGTAGTTCAGAGAACCAGCAAATACCACCTCTGACTGGAGATTTAACAGTATCTTTCCCCTGCCATGCCCTCAAGCCATGCCCACAGAACCGGTACTAAAAAAAATTGAATCCCACCACTGTTTCTGACTGCTGGGTTTCTGTCAACCCTAGTATGGGACCCACAAAGAATGGAAAGGAAAGCAAGTAGGGGTGTACCTCAAGCCTAAAGTTGAACATAACAACTTTACCTTTCCCATTACCTGCCCGCTCTGTAACTGCGTTGTCCCCACTCACCCACATGTAAGGGTTGGTGCAGAGAGCTTTATTCAGTCTGTTCCCCCAACAGTTCTATTTCAGATTTTCAGCTAACTCACAGCTGCAAACTTAGCATAGTAATTGGCTCGCGAACAAGTAGATAACCAAAAGCAAAACACATTTACAGACAAAATTAAAACAGCCTTAGAAATAAAGGTTTTCGCTTGGATAGGTTCCAAAAATAAACAGTCCAAATCTCCTCCAAGGTCTGGGGCCTCCACTGAGATTTGTCAACAAGTCCAATGGTCCTGTTTCAGGGCTTGCAGGGAGAAGTCACAGGAATTGTCCAAGCCAGTAGTTCAGGGGTCATTTTCAGCAAAGCCAGCTACGAAGAACGGCCAGACTAACCTTCCAGGCAATGGCCAATTAGTCCACCTGACAGATAACCAGCTGCTCCAAATACAAACATAAACACTTTTCGCAACTGAATTAAGTTTACAAGCTGCAGAGTTCCAGAAACACAAACAACCATCTGGCCATGACCCATACACATTGCTTCCAGCAATGCCTCCCTCTGCCTGCCGTGCTAAATAGCCCCTCCCTGTGCAGCCCATTCAGAGGAGTGGGGCCTTTTCCCCTCAATCTGGCAGATCTCCGCCTCTCTTCCCTGTGGACTCTAGCATCCACCACGGCTGGCAGCTCCTCCCCCTCTTCCTCATTGGCCTGCGAGCTCTCCCCAGCCAAGGCATGCTCTGCTGGGAGCTCAGGGTCAGCAATACCGGACGTGCCAGGAATGCTCTTGTTCTCCCTTGAGGCCTCTGAGGAAGCCACGGAGAAGCCGTCATCCACAGAAGATATCACAGTAACCAAAAATGTACTGTAAAATAGGGTGCTACTTATTAAATGTTTCTAACATGTATTTTTTTTTTAAAAAAGGAAAACACAATAAAGCAATAGATGATGTAAATATATACATAGAAGAGGAAAGATAGAAAACATAAAATCCACTATTCCAAAAAGCTACAGAAATGCCGTTGCCTTAACATGAATGCCAGGCCTCACATGCAATGCATTACCGTCACCATTACTACCGTGTAACGCCAAATGCCGCAGTGTTACTGTAACGCCACGGCATCAAGGGAGTAGGGAAAACAATGGTGGCGGAAGGTCTCCCGATATGGAGTGCTCCACCAACACAGGCAGCACCATATCCAGGCATGCAACAAAGTACTTCCTAACGGCAAGCCCCCTCTGCCATTTCCCCCCCCCATTTCGCATGTTTAATATGGGCCTTAATTTGGGGGGGGAGGGGCTTAATTTGATTTTATGCCAATAAATCATGCTGGGGCTTCCTATTGATGGAGGCTGTATTGTTGGAGAAACACGGTATGTATGATGACAATGATTGATGATGACCATCATTGGCATCAAGAATAACACTAGCAGTTAGAAATGAGGAGAGTAGGAAACAAATACAGGTGGTCCTCAACTTACAACAATCCATTTAATGATTGTTTGAAGTCACAACAGCACTGAAAAAAGTGACTTATGACCATTTTTCACATTTAGGACCATTTCAATGGTCATGTGATCAAAATTCAGACACTTGGCAACTGACTCATATTTCTTTTTACTTTTTGGATATTTAAATATTTTATTAATTTTCCAAACTTTAAAAACATAAAATAAAACTATATGCATTGTTATTAACATTAAGACATCTTTTACATTTTCTTATGTTTTTCAATATATGGTTACTTATTCCATTACCATTACATCTTACTCTTGTTACAAATCAATATATTTCATCTTACACTTCAATCTTCCATAACATATATTTATATTTACATACTTCCTCATTCTTTTCCTAATTGCCATTTTATTTTATTTTTATTTCTAAACCACTCATCCCAGGCATCCCAGGCTCTATAATATATTGAACCTACTTTGTCTTTTAATTTCAACGTTAGCCTGTTCATCTCTATGCAATCTATTATTCTTTATAACCAAGCCCTCTGATGCTCCTTTTCTCTTTCCAAAGTTGTGTATACAAAATCCTTGCAGCTATTAGTATATGTAATATAATGTACCTATCTTTTTTACTGCATTTTTTGTGTTATTACACCTAATAAAAAAAAGTTCTGGATTAAATTCAATTTTCTGATTTATAATTTCCTCTAGCCATTGTCTGATTGTATTTCATTATTAATTCACTTCTGGACATGTCCACCAGATATGAAAATAAATGCCTTTTTCTTTTCCGCACTTCCAACAATTTGAATTTAAATTAAACATTTTTGTCAATCTAGCTGGGGGCAGGTGCCACCTGTAGAACATTTTATATAAGTTCTCCCTGTATGCTATGGACATGGTTAATTTGTAATTTAGTCCCCACATTTTTTCCCAATTTTCTAAATCTATATTGTGGCCAACATTTTTCACCCATACCACCATCGTTTCTCTTCCGTTTTAAAATCTAGTAAAAAATTGTATATTCTTGAAATCATTTTTCCCCCATTCCTTGTAGAATCCTTCTAATTGGTGTTTCTCTGATGGTTACATTGTCCTGGGGTCCTGTGATCTGCTTTCGCGACCTTCTGACAAGCAAAATCTGACAAGCAAAATCAAACCAGACTCACTTAACAACTGTATTACTAATTTAACGCATGCAATGATTCACTTAACAATGTGCGCAGGTCCCCCCACACCCTTGTGCATGCGTGCATGACCCCTCATGCATGCCGCATGTCTCTGTGCATGCATGTGCAACTCCGTGTGCCATGCATCTCTGCACATGCATGAGACTTTCTTGCATGCACCACACTTCTCTGCGCACGCGTCCCATCTCCCCCGCCGCTGCCTTTGCACATGCGCACCCGACAGCTGGTGGGCAGGTGGCACGTGCATGCACAGTAGACCTGCTCTGGGTGAGGGCTCGCGTGCAAGCAGTAATGGCTCTGAGTGCCACTTCCGGCATGCGTGCCATAGATTCGCCAACAAGGACCTATAGCCTAATGAGACAGAAATTGAATCTACGTCCATCCCCATATATTTTCACATATACAGTAAGTCTGCTCAGCAGTTTACTTGGAAACATAAAAGAAATAAGACAGTAATTTCACACTTTAATTTATCCCAATGAGAATTTGTTCACTTATGACCTGCCTTAAAGAGTCCTGTTGCCACAGTGATTAGAATGCAGTATTGCAGGCTAATTGTGCCCACTTCCAGGAGTTCGATCCTGACTGTCTCAAGATTGGCTCAGCTTGTTGGGGGCGATGCATTGACTCTGTAAACCGCTTAGAAGATCTGTAAAGTACTGTGAAGCAGTATATAAGTCTAAGTGCTCTTGCTATTAAAACATAACTTTGTATCGAATGGATATAAGGTCCAGATTAAGTACAGTTTCTCACTTTGTCAACCATATATACCATCTACCTAGGTTGTCTGTGAAAGATGCTACTGTAGTTCTGTTGCTTTTGTTTTGAGACAACATTTAGTCCAATAGTATCAGGCTGTTTCAATTTATCAGGGTTGTGGACTCCAGGTTCCTCCAATTAAACATTACCACCTATCAGGTTTCCAGAAGAGTATCCTTTCTGTATCCTTTCCAGAAGAGTATCCTTGCCTTGCCTTCTAGTATGATTTGAATAGCCTCCACCTTACTAATATTTTGAATAGACCTGAAGACCAAGCCTTTGGTAAGGATGATTGACATCTCTTTCTTCCTTTTCCCTGTTCCCATCTGGGTTTGTTTTCTCTGCCATTTTTGTTTTGTACTTTTTTTCTTGCTTTTGTATTGTGCCTTGCTTTTAAATGTTTTAATGATTAGTAAACTGCCAAGAGTTGTGTGGCATATAAATAATATTATAGTAATCCCTCTCCCCCCAAAAAGGTAGGCAAAGCAAAAAATCCCTTGCTGCTAAGCTTCCTAGAAATGTTTTATTTTTATACTCACTAGTGACAAATATCCAACTGTGTGTTCCTGTATTATACAACACACCTACAGTCAGGCCTGTAGCTTAGGTAACTTGATTTGGAAGACATTGGCTTCATCATATAACAGATATTCAGAAAGATGCTTTTTACCCCCAGGTTCCATGTTTACATGGTTATTTTGAGTCATTTAAGGGAGGAGGGAGGGAAATGGGAAAATGCTGCTACTTCCTATTATTCATATTGTTGCCATTTCCAAACTATTATCATTTTAACATTCTGTGATGAAAGAATAGTACAGAAGGAATATCTGGAAGTTTCAGCAATTAAAGTACTAGAACATAGACTGAAAAATTGTCCTGTTTCCAAAGCATTTGCTGTCAGATTCTAAATATATAATTGTAGCAGACTGGAGACCAGATGTTACTCCTTATTACAGGGCAGCAAGGGTGAAAAAAGAAAAAGAGTTGGAGCTCTGTAGCGTGGCTGTCCTTATCTCCCTGGGAATTTCTTCCATAATAATGAAGAGGAGGACCTCATCAGCAGAGCAGCTGATGCCTAATTTAAGTACTGAGTCTGTGTTCAATAAAGAGATATTTTGTTTTGTTTAAACTAGGGTGGAACCATTTCTCTGTTTGGCCTCCTGCCCCATAAATCTCTCTCTTCAAGTTTTTTGTGCTGTAGTGGTTCTCAGAACTTTATTTGATGAAGGGCCTCTTTTGAAGTGCCAGGGTTTCCTTCTGGGAAACAGAACATCTGAAGCACTAATTAAGTATCTTGGAGCATTTGCAGATATGTACAATTCTCCCCAAATAGCCAAGGAACTTAAGTGATACTGCTAAGTTTTCTAACAATTTGGTTTCCTCTGAGTAGACTGAGTAGCAATTTATATATTTTTAGTCCCAACTACTGACCATTAAGATAAGAATGTAAAACAAAAAGTATTTTTTCTTTTGTTGAATAAAAATAATACATTCGATTCCAACAAATACATTGGTTTGTCCATTACAAAAGTTGTCTCCTGTCAGAATTTAGGGCCATTTTCTGATGATTGTTAGCATAAAATGTGAATAAATATCTGTGGACTAACAACATATCTTCTCTACTGAACAGCTACAAACACATGTGAAGTACTTGCTCTGCAGTTATTCTGTCTCTCGGTGAGAGATAAAAAAACTAGTGTCAGAATTCATGCTTATATTTCATGAAAGTACAGCACATTCTATGTCAAGCCAGCCAACTAACTGAGTTTGCTGTATTGATCACAACATTTATCAATGTAGAATTCAATTGTGTGCAACTAATATGCTGGAAGATGTAAGGACTCTAAATGAGCATCCTTTCCATGGTGGATGAAGAAGCTCTGGGGAGGTGGGGAGGTTCATTTGAAAGCTTGTGATGGGGATATTAATCCAATAAAATTATTCTGTGTGATAATCATTATTCAGGTTTTTCCAACTTCTGATCACAATTTAGAAACTTCAGTGGTCCACAATAAAGCTTTCATCGCAGTCTAATGGATAAAATAGTTGACATTTGAGGCCTCTCAACTACAACAATCGTTAAGGACTCCTCCCATCTAGTCCATAAACTGTTTACCTTTCTTCCATCTGGAAAGAGGTTCAGGTACCTGCAGTCCAAGATCAGCAGGCTAAGGAGCGGCTTCTATCACACATCTCCTTACTGAACTCCTCGACTTGTCTACCCCCCAACACACACTGATACTTCCCCTGATAATATATATCTTGTATAAACTCTCTGTGCATTATACTTATACTCAATATGTTCATAAACACTCTGTACAGTTGTATATATTCTTTCCATAGATATATATTTTGTATATTCATATATATTCTGTTTATGTTTTGCACACTTCTGGTTAGATGTTAACTGCGTTTCATTGCCTTTGTTCATGTGCAATGACAATCAAGTTGAATCGAATCAAATCAAATCGAACAAATACAAATACAGAGGTATCCAGGAATGTTTGCTTGTTCCTTCAGTGAGATGTTTTCATTCTGCAGAAACCAAGAAAATTTATCTTCTCTGTCATGGCACCTTTCTGCTGCAATAGCTTTCCTCTAAGACTATCTATGGCATTGTTGGCAAACCTCTTGGGCCCTGCATGCCCAAAGTGCACGTACACATACCCAAAATGCAAGGTGCCCCTGCACATGCCTCCCGCGCATGCGTGTTCCATGTGCCCTGCCCCCATGCATGCGCTCCACATATGCGCGGCAGAGGCCAGAACGCCAGCTGGCTGGCAGAAGGCCTGCACATGCAGGGTACCTTATGTTTGCCACCAATGATCTATGGCTCCCACCCTTCACCTCCCACTTCTGAATACCAGATTGTGTTCTTAGTTTGTGGAGTCTTCAGTGATTTATTGTGGGCATGATTCACATTTGTTTGGATGGTCATGTTCCCTTTTTTCTTTTAAGTATTCTTTTAAAAACTGTAAGCTTTACACTCTTTTTTTTTGAAGTCAGTTGGCTTTGAGTTCAACAAACACATTTTTCCTATTTCCATAATATCTCTAAATATACTTATCCTTCTTTTCTCCATTTCATTTTGTCCTACAGTCAGAACATAGGACTTCTATTAATATAAATATCAAGATTGGGCACTCTGTGTCCTATTGAAATTTCTATAAGAGTAATTTGCAGGGTGCAGGTGTACAATTGCAGGTGTGAACACTGGGCACACTGATTAGAAGAGAATCAAGTAACCCACCTAGAAGTTGAGAGGGAGACCCCCCCCAAAAAAATTAAAGGAAGCTGATTTTGTTTTATTTATGACATGTTAAAATATAGGGGAAACAGAAGAAAGTATAGAAAGGCAGAACTGACATAGTTTCCCCATCTCAAATGTGAATAGTTGGTTGGGCCAAAGTAAAAAGTGGGTTAAGATATCAGAGACAATGGTGTAGTGGTCAAAGCATCAGGCTAAAAGTGGGAGATTCTGAGTTCTAGTCTCACTGGGTTCAAAGCTAGCTGGATGACCTTGGGGAAGTCATTGTTCTCTCAGCCCTAGGAAGGAGGCACTGGCAAACCATCTCTCAGACACCTTGCCAAGAAAATTGCAGGCACTTTTCCAGGAAGTTGCCAGGAGTCAAAAACTGACCTGAAGGCACAAATACTTTTTCTTCTGACACACTGAGCCACATTGTTTTCTCTCTTTCTGATACCTCCTTATTTCTCTTTAAATCAGCAAGCTATGGGAAAGACAGGGGTCCCTGGACATTTTTTGAACTGGGAAGATCTTCATTCAATATATGTTTTTAAAGGACATTGTGAAATATGCTATATTCGTATCTATTTTCAATCTTTTTAAACAATACATTTGGCTTTTCTATTATATTATTAATACACTTGAAGTAAAAGGAGGAAAAATATTGATGGGCCATTGTGCAATCATGATGCGTTCACCAGGTGGGATGTTAGCTTCTAAAGCATTCAGAGCAAAGTTAGAAATTCACTCTTATGGTTTGCTCTGCTGGATGCCCAAATATTTGCAATGCAATTAATAAGTAGCAGGTTTACTATTTGGTTTTAATTTGCAGTTCCTTGGAGCTGGTAAATATACAGCATTCCCACACTGATGTGTAAGAGTCACCAAAGTCTATGTGGCTGTCCCTTCCCCTCAATACCCCAATGTCAGTCTAGTTCATAAAAAAGCATTTTGCTATTGCCACTGGTGCCTCTCTTGGGGCTAAGTCTTCTGCAGTGCCTCAAATCCATTTGCAACATTTTGGGGGATCTTCAGAAAGGGTCCTAGGAGCTAGTTTATTTATGGCTTGAGTGTTTTCTGTGTCCTCTGAAGGGAACAGATACGCCGTATGTAAATTCGGACTGTAATTTCATGCAGCTACGCATGAAAGCACCATCTCGAAGGGGATGTCAAATAAGGCGATGTGGTCTGCTGATCCTAACGTCCATACTATTTCTTGCGAACCCTCCTTTGTCAAAGGCGTCTTCGATTCCCTCCCGGGCTGAGTGAAGGGGTGTGTGGGCAGGCCAGTGGCTCGCTTCAAAAGGGGAGGGGCGCTGCAGAACTTTGAGCATCCAGAGCCTTGCAAAGGAGAGAGAGAGAGAGAGGCTCGCTAGCAGCGGGGTCAAACGCTAACCTTTCCCTTCGGCTGTCTTGCACGGCCAGGCGTGGGTGGAGAAGAGACGGAAAATTGGATCGGGGCGGGCGAGGGGAGGGGGAAAAGGGGGCTTGTCTGGGCTCCTCATCTGCCGATCTGGGAAGGAAGCGCTTGCAGCAGAATCGCCTCCTGCCCAATGGATCAGACTGCTGAGTGAGAGGCGCGCTCGTGGGTTTGCCCCCCCCTCCTTCCTTCCCTGCTGATCTCGCCTCGCGTAATTGAAGTAAGGGACCGGAGGGCGCAGTAGACGCCTTCAGACATGGCGGGGACCGAAGGCATCGCAGCAGGTAATGGGTTTAAATAAAGGGTTCTGCGGCGGGCAGGGACGGGAGGACATTGCTTGGTTTGGAGGGGGCTTTGTCAGCAGGAAACGTCGCCACGCGAAGCAGTGCAGAAGATTCCTTGGAGGGGATCCGGGCTTGAGGGATGGAGCTGTGGGGGACAGGAGCCTATGGGCTCCCGGGTTATGTCTTGCAGGCAGTCACACGAGCTTCGGAGGGAAAGCCCTCCACTTTAATGCTACAAACACTCATTGCACATGCTAGCGGTGTGCAATTTTGCAAGGTGAACTCTTGAATAGAAAGGAAATCCGCGTGGAAACCCCATACTTTGGCTGGTTATTATTATTTCTGCAAAAAAACGCCAATTAAAGAGATGCCCCTGCCCGGGCTAAAAAAGATACGAACGATCTCATTCGCGTGTTTCGCAGCGCGGAGCTCTCACGTGCACCGCCTTCTGTCCAGGCACTAGCTGAGCCCAGGCAAAACATTTGGGTCCGATTTGTACATCGGGCTGGGTGGATGGGTTGCGCAATACGCTTGAAGCAGAACCGAACGGGCCGAACGCAGAGGACGTCAAGCCGCAAACAAACTGTAGTCAATAAACGATCGCGACATTTATTACTTGCGAATGCGATCGCTAGACCTGGGATCGATTTGCTGAAATATATTTCGCGGGCACCGGAGCGAAAGTCAGACCAGCTGAGCAGCTCCGCGTGTGCAATCCAGTTGATAAATGTGGGTATGTGCGCGTGTATGGAGGGATAAACCGCCTTAAGTCCTGGTTTGGGACAAAGGGAGGCCCGTTAGGTTTGATCCTTGTTCCTGAGCGTAAACTTTGTCCCTGAGCGGAGAAATACTTCTGCTAGAAGCATCTTGGGCAGCTAATAAAGAAAGGGGGGGGGGGGGGAGGAGGTTCCATTTCTCTGCAGATCTGATTTGATTTCGGGGGGTTTGGCTCGACGCGTGGTCGGCCCTCCCCCTCTTTAGTTGCAGGGTGCGCAGAATTTGTAGAAGAGACAATCTAGGGCATGTCCAAGCGCGGGACTTCTCTCCCCATTTTTTATTATAATAATTATTAAAACGCCTGGCATGGGTCCCCTTATTTGCAAGCTTCGGGCCGGGAGTTGATCCCGAAGGCCGAGAAGGCGATTGCAGCAGCACCAGCAGATCGGGAGGTGAAATGACTGGCGATAAGATCCAGGTGGAAAAACAATGCGGAGGAATCCAATCTCTCCCCCCCCCCCTTGCGGTGGCGCGTCTCTCTGGCGCGGCTGAGCCGCGGGTGTTCCCGGCCTCTGCATCTGCTCTGCGGCTGGGCGGGGTGCGGATCGCCGCGGCTGGCAAATGAAGCGCTTCCCGGAACCGGTGACAGTAGACGCCGGTCGTGGAGGCGTGTCTCCTTCCCTCCCCCCTCTCACGGTTAGGAGGTGGGAGACCGGAGACTGAGAATCACAATGGAGATGCTTGCCACTATTACCATTTTTTGAATAGTGGCGAACAGAAAACCCCAGTTCTTTCAATTTCGGAGAGGGAGTAAAGAGAACGGAATCCAAACTATTGGCCAATAGTCCCTCTTTCTGTCCCTCTTCCCTGCTTTCGTCGTTGTGGTTGGTCAAAATAATGTGTTGCATAGGACGCCTTGGCAGTATTTTCAGAGCTCTGCAGCTTTTGAGGGGGAGTAGTTTGCACCTTGGATTGCTGGGACCATTATTTTATAGCTCTTAATAAAATAGTTACAGGGCAGGTGCAAATTAGGGTAGTTCTTCTCCCTTCTCCATCAGATAGCAATAGTTCAAAGAAAAAAGAACATTCAGGAAATAGGACAAACTTGACCCCTTACTCAGCAGTTGCATGTAGGTGCAGAATGGGAGGGGTTGAATCTCCTGGATCATTTTCTGTAGTATTTGTTCTGGGAAGGACAAGTCAATCGTGGGTGTGGCTGTCCCCAGGTTGCTTGTCACATTGGCTAGTAAAAATCTTCACAACTGTCAAAAGTAACAGATGTGCAATTTCCTTCACCTTGTGAATGACATGCAAAATTGAAATCTACTCTCAAGTGTAGATCAGTTCTGCAAGGAGCTAACAATCGAAGGACATAAAATATAATTAAAGAACATCTCTGAGGTCTGCAATTGAATGGTGCATTACATATAGGGTATCTGACTCAGCGACAAAAAAATAAAAAATATCAGGAAAAGTGAAGAAAATACTTTAAATTGTTGCATTTGACACACTAGCACTGTGGATGTGTATTGTACAATAGTATCCTTTTTTAAATAAAAGAACAATGGCTTTTTTCCAATAAGGATTTTAAAATCTCTTTTTGGTGGTAAATATTTAAAGTATGATATAGAATTTGAAAAATGGAAAAATTGAAAAGCAAATTTCTTTAGTTGTCATATAAAGTTTCACATTTAAGTAGGCAACTGGCATAAATTGATGTTAAAATAAATCCCAAGTATTTAGATACATAACCCATAGCAATTACATACATACTCAGTTGAATTCCTAATAAAGAGATTTTGACATCTGTGTCATTGTGAACAGTGCAGATTTTTAATATGTAAAATACTGTATTTGATTCCACAAAAACATGTACTATTAATATGATGAAATATGTTGCAGTAAAATTTGTTACAAAGGCAAAACTGCTTGAGATGAGAGCAGTAAAATATTGCAGCAAAAATTGGCCATTAATTATGTTGATAGTTCCAAGCCCTCAACACTGCAGCCTTTTCAGGATAAACCTTTATAGACAGTGGAGCTGATCCCTGAAACATCCAGCCTCCATGACTTGGACCACACCTCCTGTCTTCCGAGCCAGTGGGGATTTACAGTCTCACATCTGAAGGGTGTGGCATGGGGAAAGTTTACTCCCATCAGCTCCCACTGCATTAGGTTGAATACTGCCCTATGCATGGTGGAGCAGCTGTTTGGGATAAGGATGATGATAAGCTATTAGGGAGAATCTGTTATTAAAAAGTGGCATGATAATTCTAGGGATATATAAGACTTGTAGGTGGTCTTTGATCTGGAAAGCATCTATTCTAGTTGCAGTTGGCCTCATAGGTAGCAGTGTTCAGCAATAAAATTATGTTTTATGCCAAACAAACAAACAAGCTGGTGATTTTGATAAACTTTTAAATTTTAAGATCCTCAAAATCTTAAACCTTGTTATATAATAGTTGCATGCAACAGGACCAAGCAGAGATTATGAAAAATGAGAGGAATTATACCAACTGTGCTAAATTAAAGATTTTCCTTAGTCAAGATCCTAGTTGACTGCTGGTCATATCCATGTAGGTTTTTTCAGCAACAGCACAATGACTTTTTGCAGTGCTAGAAATGGTTACTCACTTTTATTGCAAAGTATTAGAAACTTCCTTGGAGTGAGGAAGGCCTGGTTTCCATTAGAATTAAGAAGGGATTGCACGTTTGCTCCAGTTCTTCAGTTGAAATAAACACTGATAGCCTGAATCCCACATGGGTGTTTTGCCACTATGCTTTTCAAGTCTATGGTGAAATTATTCTTGGAATACTCAAAGAATCCCATTCTCCTAGGAATAATAGGGATTTTGATTAAGAGCAGCAAATATAAGATTTAGCCCAACTTACATTTTATGACTTTGATGTGTCATTTTATAAGTACAATTTATTAATTACAATTTTCAATTGTAGAAATGCAATTAATTTAGACAATTAATAACTCTCATGCAGAACACTCATGGTAGCTCTGGAAAATGTGCTTGGGTTTGTACCTGAAGCAGAACTCTACTTCAAAAATGCTGAAAGTTTGAACAGCTTAAATATCCTAAATGCAGTTACATGCAATGAACATGTAAGAGGAAATAAAGCAGAATTCTAGAAACATGGTTGCCTGTTTTGAGCCTGCCAATCATAATGAGGTCAGTCAAAGTCCTTTGCAAGTTCTTCAGTCCCATAATTAAAAATAAATCATTGAAAAATCTTCCTTTCCCCTAATCTTTGTACATAACTTGAAATCATTTTAAATCAACAGGGCTGACTGTGGTCTGCATCCTTTGCTTCTCTAGGACAGGCTACTCCCAAATCTTCAGATCCAATTAACTTCAAGCAGCTTTGGGAAGAGTTGTTTTGACTCAGGCATAACTTAAATTGCCAAAGCTGCCTATTGCTTGCCCATCCATCTCTGTTCTTGAAACTATATAGAGCTGATTCCAGCTAAAACTGCTGAGATTGCAGGTCTTTGATCACAAGAACATTAAAGAAGCCTTAGGCTTAATCTTGGTTAGTGGTTTATTAACATGTGAAATTAAAACATTCATCAAAATCTCATAAAGTTGGTTCAGACTTAGCCCAGAGCAGGGAAAGAAGAGGTGGGATTGGCAAAAGGGGACAGAAGCGACATCGTAACATCATAGCACTGCATGCCCCTCCCATTTTGCAATGTCATAGGTAGAGCCCAAAAGGACAGAGCCTGCAACTGGATGCCCTTTGGGCTCCATGATCATATACATTTGATGAGTGAATAAACAATTAGCAGGTTTGAAGAAATAGATGTGCTTCATACTGAGAAGATTCTTTGTGCTCAAGGGGTGAGGTAGCAATGCAGTTTTTCCCCTATGAGGTTTATGTTGTCTCACCTGACAGTTCAAGTAGGCAAAAGAGGCACCTGCAGATTTATGATACATACCTAAACATTAGTTTTATGAATAGGAACTTTTTAGCCATATATATGGGGCATCTTTGACTTTAAGAAGCAGGAAGACTGTTGCTTCATGAAGCAACTTAGAAGATGCTTTGCAGGGGATCACATAGAAGTATAGCAACCTTTTGAAAGGTCTGTGTGTGTTAAGTGATCAGCAACTTCCTCAAATTCATGCTGTTCATTCTACTCCTGTTCTTGTTGCCAAGGTTGACATAATTTCTGTGATGGAATTTCTTAACCTTGAGTCTTCGAAAACCTGGATCATGATATTAGTAATATTATTTTCATTATACTGATACAGGATTTTTTAGTCCATGACTGACTAAAAATTAGGTGGTGGTGTTAATACTTTCATTAAGAAACAAAACATTTGCAGTTTCTTCAAGGATGTGTCTTATATGAAGGAAATCTTGTAGTGGTCAGTGGTGGCTACTCCCAGGAAAATATGCATTAGGGTGTGTCTTTAAATTTTTCATGCTGGTTTTTTTTTGTCCTGCCAACTCAGCTGTAGCCTGTTATGCGGACATCCTTAAATCTGAGTTTGTGGTCATGTATCTTTAGCCTGGATAAAACAATATTGTGTTTGGTGTTCATAGGTTTCTCAAATACCAGATGCATTTTCCTATATTAAGAAACAGTTGCAGACAACTATCTTTCATCATTGTCCATGATGCAGTAGTTTCAAGAATACATGTATTGCTGTAATGTTTGGAGGAAAGATGAAAAGCTAAGAACATTTTAAGCCGCAACAGCCTATCAAATCTTGAAAAAAAAAGTGCATTATCATTGTCCATATAATAGTGCAAAAAAAAAAAAAAAAAACCCCTATGGGTTGTGTCGGCCGACTTGAGTTTTTATCTTTAAGAAGCAAACAAGAAGATTGTAAAGGGGATAGATAATTCAGACCTGGAAGCTAAGAGTCATTAATTGACTTTTACTGTTATTGTTATGGGGCAGAACATTCAATCCAGATATTTTAGTCACCGCATTCAAAACATACCTTTTTCAGTTTACTGGGCATAATCTCATAGTTGTCTCCAAGGCTGTATTCATATATAGTGCTAAGTCATGGCTTTAACAATGCTTGTTGAGTAAATCATAATTGGCATATTCAGTTTCATACATTGTAGCTAATTACAAGTAAGCATACAGCTTAATACAATGTATAAACTTTGCAAGTAGGAACCTGTTATCTCTACTATGTGCATAGGAGCTAGAATTTTTAAAACCTAAATTCAAGTAATAATATGTGAGGGGGATACACGAAGTATCTACCACTAAGTACTACAAAAACAAGCTGCAAATGTTTTGCTTCTTAATAAACTGCAAGACAACCACCTAACCTTTAGTCAAACATTGAATAAAGGACTATCAGTATCATGAAAATACTATTTACTTGCATTTATTTAGTTATTTTATATTCTGACATTTTTTTTTACAGAACTCATGATTGAATATTAGTTCTTCTGTTCAGTTGTGTCCAATTTTAAGAAACTGCCCGGACAATCTCTGCAATATTTTCGGCAAGGTTTTTCAGAAGCGGTTTGCCATTGCTTCCTTCCTAAGGCTGAAAGAAAGGGACTAGTCCAAGGTCACTCAGATAAATTTGTGCCTTAAGGCAGGGCTAGAATTCATGGTCTCCTAGTTTCTAGCCTGATGCCTTAATCACCACATCAAATAGGCTCTTTATGTGTTTGTGTATGCGTGTGTGCATGGGTGTGCATATATAGGGTATCTCAATCTATAGTGGGACCATCTTGTATATCATGAAGAGATTTAAACTTTCATCTGTGGTTGAACAATTTTCAAACCTTCATCCATCCAGGAAATAAAATCCACTCTTGGTATCTTTCATCCATCCAGGAAATAAAATCCACTCTTGGTATCAATAATGAAAACCAATACATCATTGTTATATGAAGCAGAATTATTTCAGTTTGTTAAATTATTTCAGTTTGTTTGTTTCTCTTTGTGTATGGAGCAGTGTGGTGTCTCAGTGGTTAAGGTGCTAGGCTTGTCAGGTGGAAAATCGGAAGCCCAGGTTCGAGACCTGAACGCCACATGACAGGATGAGCTCCTGTCATTGCCCCAGCTGCTGCCAACCTAGCAGTTTGAAAGCATGCAAATGCAAGTAGATAACTAAGTACCACTTTGGTGGGTAGGTAACAGCTCTTCATGACATGCTGGCCGTGGAAATGTCTTCAGACAGTGCTGGGTCAGTGGCCTTGAAACTGAGATGAGCAGTGCCCCCTATAGTTGACAATGACTGGAGGCATAAAACCCGCGGGGACTTGACTTTTCTCTAAATAGAACATTTTGGTTTTGGACTGTCATTATAAGAACTGTTACTACAAAAGGGTTTCACTGAAGTAAGTGAAAGTTGAGAAAATTTTGTACATTTGAGTTGAAAGAATCTGGGGAAACACGCGTACATAACTCACTCTACTGAAATACTAAGTCATTAAAGAGCAATAAAAGAACCACTGTAAAGTTTTTTAAATGAAAAATGCTGCAAAATAAATAGAAGCCAAGAGCTGCTAGGCAAAGGAAAAATGTGTTTTTGTCTTCGTGGCATTTCAGAAAACTTTTAAGTGAACCAACTTAATTTGGTTTCATATTTTGCTATACAGATGTCTGATACCTAGAGACCAAACTGGACAGAAGCGCATAATGGCTGTTATGCAAGCTTATTTCTTGAATGCAACTACTTCACATGGCATTTCACTAAATAGCCCCCCACTCCACTTGTTGTGATTATAGGATGTGTGATTCATTGTGGTAACCATGGAAACTCAGAGGAAACTTGCTATATTCGCTAGAATGAACTAACATTGAATACATTCTATTCCAACAAGCTCAAATCAGTTTCTTCCTTTTCAAGTGAAAATAATGCAAATGCATAAACTTTAATTGGAGTCTTAGTTTGAAGGGGACACAATCAAATATTGAAATTAAATTACATCTCCATACTGAAATCAGAAAATTGAATTGTTGAAAGTTATCAGATGCCTGTGAAACAGTGGAAAATTGACTTAATTTTCTGTTGGATCATTTAAAGATCACAGCCAGTCTACACATCCCTAGAAACTTAATAGCGACACAAGAAATATATTTTGATTTCTCATCTTATGCTTCCACTAAATAAAAGCAAATGCTTTCAGGAGAGGCTGCCTTTGTAAGGTGAAGAAAAAATGGGCACCCTGCTTCTAGCATAATAGCAATTATGGAACCAGATATTTCTCCTAATTCTTATCTGAGTCAAGATGCACAATTGGAAGCCTCAAGGAAGAGCTGCATCCTCAGTTGACAGTTCCCTGACATGGTTCGAATCATTGGCAAATGCTTCCCTGCCCTTTCAACAAGCAGGGCAATTCATTTTCTCTGTATCCTTTTATATTTAAAATCTTTTATTCAGTTTGTTTTATTCATATTTTATGTTGCCACATTAGACAATTGTTAACAACCTTTATTTTTGCCTAAAGATAATTAAATAGTCATAAGATCGTGAGCAGCTTGGAATTTAACCCAAACTCCTGAAGAAAATAAGATGGAATGGAGGAGAAACCATACTGTATCTACCCTTAGGGCAGGGGTCTCCAACCTTGGCTCCTGGAAGCCTGGCGGACTTCAACTCCCAGAATTCCACAGCCAGCTTTGCTGGCTGTGGAACTCTGGCAGTTGAAGTCCGCCAGGCTTCCAGGAGCCAAGGTTGGAGACCCCTGCCTTAGGGCCTAGTCAAAATGAATAGTTCAGTGTATTCATGATTAGAAGAATGGCATTTAAATTTTAAATGACTGCATTAATGACTGAAATCAGTAATGCAGAAGATTGTTATGTGCGTTGCTTTGGTTATTCTCTGGCTCTGAACCAACTCAGCAATGTGAATGAATGCCCTTTTGGATGCCTGTTTTTCCTCTTTCAAAGATACCAAGTTCATTCAAAGGCTCCCATTTTCTTTCAGATGCAGTTTCAACAGCCTATGCATCTCCAGCAAGAAGTTTAGGAGATCCAGGAATCACACCATTGTCTCCTTCCCATATTGCGGTGAGAGATACAATCTATACAGGTAGTCCTCAGCTTAAAAAAAGTTCATTTAGTGACCATTCAAAATTGCAACAGCACCGAAAAATGCGACTTATGACTCTTGTTCACACTTAACCATGGTGGCATCCCCGTTGGTCGCGTGATTAAAATTCAGGTTCTTGGCTCACTCATGACAGTTCAGTGTCTTGAGGTCATGTGATCATCTGCAGCCTTCTGACAAGCAATGTCAATGGGGAAGCCAGATTCACTTAACCATGTTACTAACGTAACAATTGCAGTGATTCATTTAACTATGGTGCCAAGAAAGGTCATAAAATGGCAAAATTCACTTAATGTCTCACTTTACAATAGAACTTTTGGGCTCAATTGTGATCGCAAATTGAGGGCTACCTGTATTCGCTTTCTCCAACCTAATACTTTATAAATGTGTTGGATTTCCGCTCTTAAAATCCGTAGCCAATATGACCAAATCATCATTATCACCATGAAAATCTATGTGGTTGCTAGGAGTCAAAGAAGATGGCACATAATTATTATTTCAAAAATATTACAACATTATGGTTTAAAAAGTCAGGTTTGTTGGTAAGTCATTTTAGTCTTCAGCTCCTGAACTGTATCAAAGAAGAATCAAACAGAACCAGTAATATTTATAACTCCTTCTTGAACCATCCTATTTCTGTTCCTTGGACAGAAGGACTCCAATGCAAATGATGATGAGGAGCAGACATTTCTTGTGGTGGTGGCTGTTGACTTTGGCACAACTTCCAGTGGTTATGCTTACAGCTTCACCAAGGAACCCGAATGTATTCATGTAATGAGGTGAGGACCAGTATCCCAGCCTTGGTGATTGGACCTGTATGATTAGTAGATTTTTATTAAGGTGATTCAAAGGAAATGTGTTAACAACTTAACATGTAATGGACAAAGTGAAATATATTATTACATTGTTCTGTGGTAAAATTGCTGATTTGATTAGTGCTTCTTTTAACTACAGATAGCGATATCTGATGTTCAATTTTACCTGCCTTAATGAATGTAAAACCACACTAAATTATTATTTCTGAGTGAGTGTGACCCCATGGAGACAGGCAGACTTCCCAATTCCTATATTTAGGAAGAAGCCTATCACAGAATCTTTTGATACGTGAGAATTCCATCTCAGTGTACTGACCTTTACACACCTTGTCTGCATCAAAAGATGCACAACCTATTCTGATCTTCGATAGAGCATAATTAAGTGTCATTAGTGTATTGATTACACCTATTTCCCCAAACTACTGAACGCCCCAAACTGTGATATTACATGTTTAATCACTATTGGAAATAAAAATGCAGGTTGTAACCCACATCACAGCTCTTATGTCGCAGATACCCTCTTTACAAGTAGGAGTAGAAACACTGCAATACAGTGCCCTCAACCCCAGGGAGGTTGGACATTGTCAAAAACTTTCAAGGAAAACCTTCATAAGTCCTTTTTGGCAGTCTGTCATAAATTTGAATGGATGCTAAGTGACCGGCCTTAAGTTGAGGCCTATGCAGCCTTCTGATACTATACTGAGAGCCTGTGTCCTTCCCAAGGGTTGGGTGGTTTGATTTCTAAATCAGATACTGGGCCACTTGATCCAGTCTGAGAAGTTCTTGATGTATACATTTTTTTAGTGAGGTAGGATTTGCTTTTATGGTGACAGGGTTACTAAGCATAGATCTTCTGCTTATCTCCAGGCATGTCTGATGATGCATTTTCAACCAGAGGCATCATACATATGGAAATAAGCAACTACCTCAACAGTACCAAATATCTCATAAATTCATAGGAAATAAAAGTATTTTTAGTTATATAGAAATGTTCAAAGTTGTTTAGAAATGAGAATTCTCCCACAAACTAGATTTCAGGCTTCTATAGTAAGAAAAGAAATGGCCAATATTGTAATGTAACGTATTTCCTTTTTCTAAAAAAATAATAATAATAATAAAAAAAGGTAGAGTGGCTTTTTCCCTGTGATTTGCAATTTTCCATTAATCTGCAATTAAAAACAAATCATACCAAAATAGTGAATTGTGAATACTGGATCAAATATGAACATTAGTTCAAAAGTGAAAACTGGATCAGTGTTATTGGAATCCTCCAATTTTAATTTCCTTAAGTATGTCAGCTATCAAGTAGTAATTTAGCCATCCAAGCTATATGTTCAAAGAGTTCATAAAAATGAATGTAAGAAATCCCATCATCATGATTTCTTTTCAGAATTGTATCTAGAGAGCTTTTTTTAAAATAATAATAAAAGGAATAAAAAAGTATGGTGGTTAAGTATGGCTTATGTTTACTAAACTGTGATAACTGGTAATGTAGATAGAACTGTAAAATCAATATTTACATAATCAGTGTACTTTGGAAGATATTTATTACAGGAAATGTCATTTCTAGCTGCATTATATTTGAGGATGTTTACATTGAAATTTTAAAAAAAGTTAGTTCTATCTTATTCTTTTTCCTTCCCCCTCACCCTTCCACCATTTTCTTAATGCTTTGCACTGATCCTTTTCTACTATTCATTTTCAATAAAATGTAATACGGACAAAATTACTTTCTTGTCACTATTGTTAGAATAGCCATAGAGAAATCAATGGAGTGGATTGAGGGATGTGTAATTAAACGTGAAGCTTTTGGTAGGTTGTGATTGCAAAAATGTTAGCACAAGCAAAATCACTAAGCTTGGAAGGTCAGTAAGCCAATCTCCTCAGGTATCCTGTTCTATAAGATGTAAAACATTTCTTATAGCTTCTTTCCAAAAGAAAAACAAATACAGCTCCAAGGAGTTGCCAGCCATTCTTCCACAACAGCAGTTGTGAATGCAAGTGTCACAACAGATTGCAATTTCTGTTATTACCTAGATTATGGATAATAATAGAAAAATCTTATTCTTCCCTCTAGCTTTAAAACTGCAGGTGAAGTGGGGAGCAAAGCAGCAAAGGAAGGAAAATTAAAATGCTCTTAGTTGAAGCTCAGGCTTTGTCATGCTTTTTGTTCAGTTGTTGGGCTAACATGGAAATGAATTCGCTTCATTTTAGTGTCAAAAACCCTCTTTAATGTGGAGAAACTGGTCCTTAATTCCTTTATAGAGGCTTCTAGTTGTTTGTGACTCAGGATCAGAGATGACAAATACTGGGGTCAAGGAGTTGAAGCACACACAAAAATTGGTCTTTCTTTGGGATGATAAACCTGTCCAGGTTAAGTCAAGGATGCATAATTCATTTTTGAAAATAACTTCTACCAGTACAGGGTTAGGGTTGAACAGAGTATATATAAAAGAACTGGGGTGAGTGACTGGATTATGTTATTGATTCATTGTGTCCTGTCATAAAAAGTGTATAATCTCCTCCAACACATTAACTTTTTATTTAAGTGCAGTACTTGTACACATATTTAACTTTCTCATAGAATAAGAGAGTTGGAAGGGACCTTGGAAGTATTCTAGTCTAACCCCCTACTCGTGATTATTCAGTCTTTTTGAAAGCCTCCAGTGATGTAACACCCACAACTTCAGAAGGCAAGTAGTTCCATTGGTTGATTGCTCTCATCATTAAGAAATATCTCCTTAGTTCTAGGGTTGCTTCTGTCTTTGGTTAGTTTCTATCCTTTGTTTTTCATCTTGCCTTTCGGTGCTTTGGAAAATAGCCCCTCAAATATTGAAACACTGCTATCATATCTCCCTTAGGCCTTCTTTTCACTAGATTAGACATACCCAATTCCTGTAACCATTCTTTGTATGTTTTAGTCTCCAGCCTTCTAATCAGGAGTGGGTTTCTACCGGTTCTGTCCACCTCTGTAGAACTGGTAGCTCTGAAGAGCAACAGACATAGAACCGGTTCTATGTCTGCTGATGTTTTTGCCCACCCACCCACCTGGGTTCTTACCTGATCTTTATTTCCTGCTTTTTTTCAACTTTACCTGCCGAACGAAGCACAGCTGCAGTTAAAACAGGAAAACAGGGCTGTTTCAAAGGCTGAGTCTCCGCACACAGCATGCTGATGACGAATTACAGGCACATGGCAGGGAAGCTCGGAAATCCCAAATCAGTAGTTAACCTTGTCGTATCCCACTTCTATCCCACTGCTTCTAATCATTCTTGATCCTCTTCTCTGCACTCTTCCTAGAGTCTCAATATCTTTTTAAAATTGTGATAATCAGAATTGGATACAGTATTCCAAGTGTAACTAAAGCTGCGTAAAAAGCCTTAGTAAGGCTTTGTCTCTCACTGAAACAAAATAGCAAAATAACACAATTAAGTGACTCCAAGCATATACTATTGTACTACTGATATTGTCCTTGACTTTATTAAATCCTAAGCAAGGGTTGCCAACCTTTTGGACCTCAGGGACCACCAAACTCATAATTTTAAATCCTGCGGGCCAGAGACCCTGGAAAATTCCCCAAAAAAGTCTGCAGGAAAATTCCCCACCCCGTTTTCCTGCTGATCGATCATTCTTTATTTGGCATCGCAGGATACTGTCTCCTGCTAGGGAAGGAGGGAGAGAGAGAGAGAGACAGACAGACAGACAGACAGACTGACTGACTGACTTTTGGCTCATTGCAAGAGAAGCAGCAGAAGTCTTTCTTTCTCTCCCCCAAACTCCGCCAGAAATGAGTCTTTGTGAGACTTGTCGTGCTGGCACAGCCTCTTGGAGCAGGATGCCTTGCAGGGACCCAAACACTCATTTCTGGAGCAGTTTGGGGGAGAGAAAGAAAAGACTTTTGCTGCTTTCCTTGCGTACAGCCAAAAGCAGAAGAAGAAAGAAGAGGAAAGAAGCAGCCAGGTGGCCAGGTGAGATGCATGGGGCAAGTCCTCTCCCTCCACTCTTTCCCCCCTCCCCTCACCACCTCATGTTGTTCCCAATGCAACGCAAGCCTTGTATTCCTGCAGGCCATGTGGGTGGCGCGGCCTTGTGTTCCCATACAGCCTGGATTAATTGTTTTGGGGGGTGCTTTGGGGGTGATACTTCTCTGCGGACCACCAAAATTTTCTCATAGATTACCAGTGTTCCCCGGCTCACTGGTTGGTGACCACTGATCCTAAGAATGATGCAGTTAAGCGGAGTCTTGACTGCTGCTTCTTAACCTTTTCCTGTTAACATCAAAATGCTTAACAGAGAAGAGTGACAAGGAAGACTTTATTTATAGTGCTCAAAATGCATAATAAAAAAACTGGGGCATTGCCAAGGTTCCTTGATGCAGAGTATGGATGTAGTATGGGAGAATCAGCTTACGGCAGATATAATGATACTAGGATGGGCCCAGGGCAAAATTTTACAGACTGGATGAATAAAAAAGTACCACTATTTCCTCAGATCTGAATAATTTCTCTTATGTATGTTTAGCCTTTTCTTTGATAGTATTAAAATAAAAATGTCAGCAGAAGTAAATGGACAATGTTTTAGTAATAAGCAATGTGACTTTTTTCACCACTGGAATTTCTTAAAATAGAACTCCTATAAAATAAAACAAACATAAGACTATAGGAAACAAGCTTATAAGAAGCTGGCTATTGGTTTGTGTAGACAAACACTCTTAATTAACAAGTAGCACTAGTTAACTAGTTTCACCTAAATGGCCTATTCTAAGTCTTACTTAGAAATGCTTTAGATTGAACCTGGGACTGTCTGCAAAGCATATGCTTTTCTGCTGAGCTATATCTTCTCTGGATAGCCCTAATTATATCTCGGTGGGAAATATTATACAAAGCTTCTGGTTCAACAAACATGTGTATATTATGCAAGATTGTGATTGCGCATTTCAAGAGTTATCCCAAGTCAATGCAGGATTTAAATGCATTGGCCTTTTGTCTTATCTAGTGCTATTACTCCTTGTGGTGGGGCAGGATTTGTATTTTTAACCATTGCTGTGCAGTAGAGGCCCAAACAAACCAAAATCTAGGTCACGAATCTCTTCCTTTTTTTCTAGTTATAAGAAGGTAGAAAGGACTAGGGAAATCCCAACCTGAATCTGTCACAAGTTGTAGACTTTTCTTTTATTAACATTTCACACAGTATTATTCATCTGTGAATCCTTAGGAAGAAATACAGGTTTTACTATTATTAAATAAAAGCTGAAATTCTATGCCAGCTGGGTTTTGTGCGCTGATGTGTACAACCTGAAGCACAGTCTCAGAGTGCATTGGCAATTCTTAAACATTGGGATCATCCGAGTTGAGGAAGGGTTTGACAGAAAAATTAGTTCATATACTAAAGATAGCTCTGTGAATCTTAGCCACAGGGTGCACCCTATGTGTGTGACAGAACAGCACTGAGAAGGGATTCAGGCTAGCAAAAGGTTTATTGCAGTTAAAATAAGATCAAAAAATGAGTCAAAATTACAGTTATTAGGATTTCCAATGAAAACAGTGTTTTTTTCCCCTTTGCTTTGATTGTGCAGCTGGTGTGTAGGGCCTCACGAGCAACAATCTCAATTCAGACTCTAAATGGCACAAAATGATGCATTTTAATCTTTTTTTTATCACAAATCCCAGATTACCATGTGCTTCCACTAAAGTCTAATTCAAGATATCTGAATATTATTATCTACAGTTATCATTTGTTAAATTAATAGACTTTTACAATTTGTGTATCTCTCCACAAACAAACCACTGGGATTCTCTTTGCTCATAATGAGCTCCTAATTATATATTGAGAAGGAAATTTCATGGGCTGAAAACAAAGGAAGTTTTATTGCTAAGAAACAATTGTGCAGTGCTAATGTATTGACTCAAGGGTAAGAGATTGTGACCAGTTAGTGGGCCCTTTTGACAAATGACCTCACCAGAAAAACCTAAGAGGTTTAGCTCACTTGTGTTATTGACATTGTTAATAATAAACTGTGCTACAGCAAGAGCAGCAAAGAGAGAAAACATGCTGTCCCCCATGAAATATACACTCTATATGTTCTTTATTATTTGATTCTCAAATGCAGTCTCTTGTATTAAATGCAGTGCCAGTGCATGTACTATGATTTTTATGTTTTGCATGCTGGGGCAGAACCTAGCTGCTGCAGTCCAGCTCACCTCAGTAGTGAGTAACCTCCTCTGAACCAAAAACTACTCAAAACCAAAACAACTAAAGATTTTTTTGTTCTAATAGTCAAGGGCCATAGGGGACACTTTTTAAAAATAGGGCTCTATTATATAAAGTGCTTGATGTTTTTATTTGTAGAGCTCTGAGGAAACAGTGCTTTGGGCAGTGTGAGGGATTTAATTGGCCCACCTGCTCTCTTCTCACACAGACCCATCATAGGAACCCACAAGCAAGACCTGGTGTAGTGTCCAGTAGTGCTTGTGCATTGTCCAGTAGTGCTCAGGGGCACTTTGTGAGAAAAGTGGCACACTTTATACCTAACTTTTGGTGGATTTTCCTCCAGAACCTCTGAATCTCAGCCTGTAATTGCTTTTTTAAAAAATAGTCTTCGAAAGTTGTATCCTGATTTTTTTTAAAACAGTTCCACAAAGTTACTGTGTTTGCATGGATAAATTACCCAGGTTGAATAGCAATAGATGTCAGACTCTGATGGTTTTTAAATTATTTACTCTATGTTCTAGGCGTTGGGAAGGAGGAGATCCTGGTGTGGCTAACCAGAAGACACCAACAACTATTCTCTTGACCCCAGAACGAAAGTTCCACAGTTTTGGTTATGCGGCAAGAGATTTCTATCATGACCTAGATCCCAATGAATCAAAACACTGGTTATATTTTGAAAAATTTAAGATGAAGCTCCATACAACTAGTGTAAGTAGTGAATCCATTTTAATGTTCAATGTTCATTTGATATAATGAACATTTTGTTTTAACATACTACCCAAATAAATAAATGGCCAGTTTTAAGCTTCTGGGTGATACCCTAAAAGAGGACCTGATCTGGGGTGCCCACATTGCAGCCCTGGTCAAAAGGGCCCAGTAGAGATTCTACTACCTGAGACTTTCAGAAAACAGCAACTGAATGAAAAACTTCTGGTGAGCTTCTACTGCTGCAGAGAGCATTTTAACATACTGCACCTCTGTGCAGTTTGCCAATTGCACAGTGGCAAATAGGAAAGCAATCCAGAGAGTTAATGTCATTGCTCAGGAGATCATTGGTTGCCCTCTCCCCTCTTTGGGAGAGCTTGAGAGCTCCTGCAGCCTTAAGAAAGTTCAAAACATTCTTAAAGTTCCATCTCATCCTGGGAAACCCCCCCCCCCTTTTTTTTTTAACTATTACCATCTGGTAGATGGTACAGAATAATAAAAACAAGGACAAATAGGCTGAAAAACAGCTATCCCAGGGCAGTATCTCTTTTGAATTCTGCTGTATAGTGCAATGTTAGTGTGGTGTTGGGGGGTTCTGGTTCAATGTGTGAAGGGTGAAGGATGTGTGTTTGTGTTTATTGCCATGGTGATGATGTGCACTGAAGATGGGTGTTTCATTGTATGAGGTGCAATGACAATAAAGTAAACTAAACTAAACTATTTGCCAGTTCTCAGAATTTCCATTACCAGTTCTCCAGAACTCTGAATCTGGATTGTAAGTAACTCCCAGTAGGTCACTAATCATAAATCTGAATGGTCACTAATCATAAGTCAAAACACTCCTTTTAAATACTGTATTATCATGCAGCTACTCTTCACATTCTCCAAGTAACTGCCTCAATAAAACTGATACATCATGAGATTAATAAAACCCAAAACAACTAAAGTACAAAACAGTGTCCAGTCATACTACTATATGTAACAGTTCTACTCAATTTCAACTCTACCTGTGATTTACTGGACCCATTTGCATCAAGGCAGCATCACATTAAACTTGCAAATCACAAGACGGGCAAAATAATAAAAATAAAATGACACAACCTAAACCAGTAAGAATTGTAAGTATTAGGCAGAAGGCATAATGAGTAAGGCTCAGTGTTGTATTCCCTCAAGTCCAAAAGCATGGTTTAATATTTATTAGTTCTGAAAATTATTTTCTTCTTCAGAACCTCACTTTGGAAACTGACTTGTCAGCAGCAAATGGCAAGAAAGTCAAGGCCGTTGAAATATTTGCATACGCTCTGCAGTACTTTAAGGAACAAGCATTAAAGGTAAAAATCGCTCAACTTCTATTTCCAGTTTTTTATATTTGTAGCTGTCACAAAAGCTGTCCAACCATTTTAACCTTGCCAAATTCCAGCCTGCAGCAGTTTTTTTTTAAATATAAACAAAGTGGAGCAGCTGTAGGAAATGTAGAAATACTGATGACATTAAAACATCTAAACTACTTAACTCCTTCCTTCCTCATAGGGTATTCCAGAAGATTCCATCCTGTTGCATACATTGGTAACATCCTCCTTCCACAGTATTTAATGGCAACCATTTGGTGCTGTTTAAACATATTCAGAAAATGGACTTAATGCAGCATAATTCTTGACAACAAATAATTTTGTTTTAAAAATATATACATTTGAACAGAAAGTTGAGTAAGACCCACCTTATCTGGTTTTTGATAGTGGGACATTCAGAAAGGGATTTCTCCAGATTCTGTAATTTGGTAAACAGATAAGTCCCTAAGTTGATTTGTCATTGCAAAGTTAATAATGCAATTGGTCTACCATTCCCATAGGTTCTTGTCATGCGTAATGCTGCTGAAATGTGTTTCTTCAAAGTCCTATAGAGAACCAGATTATCTGTTTGCTGTGGTTGCTTGTTGTGACCCAAGTCTATGGGCAACTGTAATCTGTGGAGAAGCCACAAAGCCCATCTCCATGTTAGGCCACTCCCATTAGGCTACTCTTTTTCTGCTTCAATTCCACCTTGTTGGAGTTCTCCTCTAATTGTTTAAGTACAAATGCTGCGGACCAAATACAAGGTAATACAATTTACTTTACACTTTACAATACAATACAACTTTACACTTTACAATACAATACAATACACTTTAATTGTGCTCTTTCTGGAAGTATTATCAGTGAAATATTCTCAAGCTGCAGAATCTTTGAAAGTCAAACTATCCATTTCATTGAAGCATGCATTTTAATGCATTGGCTTCCAAACTTTTCTTCTTCACAATAAATTCTTTTCCCCCTTCCTATTCCTAGTCTTGATTCAGAATCATGGAAGCAAAATAATTCTTGGTTGCAAAATAGCACTTGGGGCCAAAGAAACATAAGAAGAGTTTCTATGAGAAATGTTATTGTAGGTAAAAAATTAAATCCATCTGTCCTGCATACCATAGCCATGATCAAAGACATGAGTCTCCCCAGTTGGCTTCTAAGAAACAGGAGTGTCAGATACAATCTCAGTAAGAAGGCAATTGCTTTGACATTGAAAGATGGTTTGCTTATATCTATTTCTAGCTCCTTACGTTCTCACAATATTTATTGAGGTTTGGATAGTTTTTTTATTTAAAATTGATTAAAATTACATGATTCCCCCTCCAATAAAAACTGGGGTGTGAATGTTCAGTAATGCAGATAAAATATAAATTTTATAATTCATTTATAAAACTACACAACAAAAAAATAAATAAGGAGCTCTTAGCACATTAATATCAACTGCAGCAAATTATTTTCAAAGCTAATCTGTCTAGATAAATATGGCATTGCCAGCCAGTGGAAGAATAATAGTAACCATAGAAAGGCGCTTTCACATGCTACTGGCAGTAGGAATGGGGTGTAAAATAGAATGTGCTCACAGTCTCTCATGCCTTAGTCCAGGGATGTCAAACTCGATTTCATTGAGGGCCACATCAGAGTTGTGTTTGACCTCGGGACTGGGGTGGTATGGCTTGATGTCACTCATGTCAGAGATGCCTGTGGTGGCCTGAGCACTCTGCCAGCAAAAACAGACTCCCAAACTCTGTTTTCGTCTGTGATAGCCTCCTGCAACCCTCTTCCTGAGAAAACGGAGCTGGGGGGGCACTTGTGGACTCCGAAGCTCCATTTTTGATGGCAGAAGCACAGTGGATCGGTCCTTCGCTGTTTCCAGGGTGGCCCCGTGGGCCAGATCTAAACACCCCCCAGGCCGGATCTGGTCCTGGGCCTTGAGTTTGACACCTCTACTTCCCATTTGGATTACTGTAATGTGTTCTAGATGGAGCTGCCCTTGGAAAGCATTCAGAAGTTATAATACATGGTGTTGATGATGTTGGGTACTTCTTATTGACCTGTCTATGTTGAGAGCAACACCAATTGTTGTTTGACTACCAGGTTTGATTCAAGACGCTATTTGACACGTTTAAGACCCTAAATGGGTCTGGATTGGGTTATCTGAGGAGCTGCCTCCTTCTATAGTCATTTTCTTGTCTGATCAGATTGAATATGGCCATTGCCCTCCAGGTCTCATTTATATGAGATTATTAGAAGCAGGTTTCTTGATCTCCCATCCCAAAATTAATCATACCAACCTTCCTTAATGTTTTTTAGGTTAGCTGTGAGATTTGTTTCTCATACTGATAATAGGAAGAACAGTTACCAAAACAATTACAATAGAGAGTGGGCAGACTACACCAGCTTCATAGAGCTGAGTCAATCAATCAGAATAGAGCTGGAAGGAGGTCTTCTAGTCTAATCCCTTTCTCAAGAAGGGATTTGAGACAAGTGATTATCCATTCTCTTCTTTAAAACCTTTAGTAATGAAGCAGCTACAACTTCTGAAGGCAATATGTTCCACCGGTTAATTGTTCTCACTGTTAGGAAGTTTCTCCTTAATTCCAGGTTCCATCTCCATGCCTTAAAAAATAATGAGAGAATAATCCTTGTTCCTATATAAAGATTTCTCGCACAGAAGTAGAGTTCTTGCTGGAATGTGTATGTTGTAATTTTAACATTCCTTCTTCCTTCCAGTAAAATACTATTAATCAGGCTCTGAGGTTCTTTTTCCTGGAATTAATTATTTTCCTGTCCAGCTTACAAGAAGGAAGGTCTGGTATCAGCTAAGGCTGGTTAGATCTTGTCACTTGAGTTGAGCAATATCCAGCCACCCCAGTTCCTGTATTAAATGATCCAAGGCGACCATTTTCTCTGTCTTATAACAAGGCCTGAACGCAGATTGAAATTTCTTTTAAAATAATCAACTTCAACAAACATTGCAGTGTGGCATTGGAGGAAAAGTTGACTTCTTGTATTTGAAAAAGCTATAAAGTTATAGGAGCAAAGGAACACATCAAAGGATATTGGAGAATCTTCACAGTAACATGCTGAGTCCATCTTGAGGAAACACCAGGTTTCAAGCAATTATTTAAAAAAAAAAAAGATTTAATAGCATTGTTTTTACATACTTTTTTTTTAAAAAATAGCATTGCTAGAAAGACCTTCCCTTTTCAGCCACAAGTTTTAAATCTTATTCCTGTTGGTTAACCACATATTTTTTCCTCTCAAGGAAATGACACTACACCTTTTCATTCATTTTCTAGAAGACACACACAACGACACACAATAGTTGTTAACCTGTGGTGAAATTCCTCATCATAAATACCACCAGCAACCAATTGGATGCAGATGCCTAAAGCAAACACAGCTATTTTCCCTTATATATGAAGAACAGACATTTCTGTTGTTATTTTTTAAAAAAAAGCAATAAACGCCTACACAGGGAAAGAATTTGCAGTTAACTCAAGTTTTAAAATGGAAAAAAATGATCTAATTAGAATGCTTCCTTTAAATAAAGCAACTCTTTTAATAAAGAAAGGATAATAAAATGGATATCGGTTTACAACAAGTGTGATTAAACCTGATTAATTCTAGGAAAAGACATTTGGACCAGACCCTCAACCATAATGCCTTCTTATGTTTGTTCAATTTGGGCTTTCAATTTGGAGAAATGCTTGTCCTTCCTGAACTCTTATTTTCCTACTTCCTTGATAGGATGAAGCTGAAACCTTGATTTAGCTATCTTGGCAGTCTTCTGTTTCAATCAGGTTGAGTGCTATTGACAGACAATGCAAGAAACAAAAAAATAATTTCCACGGGAACTACTAAAAAGTGTTACTGATTTTTGAAACGGTTCTCATTTTATATCTTCTGACTGCATTGCTTCCAATTATTTTAGGAACTGAGTGATCAAGCTGGGTCAGAATTTGAAAATTCTGATGTGCGATGGGTCATCACGGTGCCTGCCATCTGGAAGCAGCCTGCAAAGCAGTTTATGAGGCAAGCTGCCTACAAGGTAAGGTGAATATTGCAGGTTTAAAGAGTAACAAAGATAGGGCTTGATGGAGGTATTCAGGTTTAGTACCTAGGCCAAAAGGGCTAAAGTATTTTAAAATTCCAAAACATTCAGATAACATCTGGAAATATCTCACTTGTTCTACTTCACTGAATTGTAATGAGGAGAAGGTACAGCACAATGGTACATAACAAGTTTCTATTATAGCCAGTCTCATTCAAGTGGCTTAGAAAACCTGCATGGTTCTGCCTAGATATGGTGGTTGACATCAGATGAACATTAGTAGCACTCTTATCAAATTTGAAACTTCAGAAGTTCCCTGGTTCATATTTTTGTGATACCTAATTAGTTAGCAACACTCTAGTATCATTTGCTTTGATAGCCTCACATGATCTGTATTTCAAAAGAAAAAATACAGGGCAATACAGGTAGTCTTCAACTTACAACTGATTGCTTAGCAACTGTTCAAAGTTCTGAAAAATCTGGTTACAAAGTTGTGACATCCAGACCACCGACCCCCCCCCATTGTTATGTGACTACATATTGAGACCTTGGCAACCAGCCTGCATTTATCGCTATTTGCAGAACATTACGATCCTATGATCATGATTTAGCAACGGTTTTGCCAGAAACTGGTGTTTATTTCCAGTTTCTGGTAAATCCAGCCAACAGCAAGCAATAGGGTTGTTTTATGGCTGTTGGATTTACTTAAAAGGTTGTAAAATCAGGTCTAGCCATGTGTTGACCCACTGCACAACCATCATGACTTGTGACTGAAATTGTAGGTTCAATTATAATAATAAATCAAGGACTATCTATAAATAATAAAGGATAAAGACAGAATTGCAAAGTTCCTTTGTCTTTCTCAGCAGCACAGGTGTCTCTTGGAGAAATACCTATTTTCTTCCTAATATTTTATACATTTAAAAATTTCTGGCATTGGGTCCAATTTCGTTTTGCTTATATGATTGATGAAGATACCCTTATTACATGGTTGTCCATAACTTTGAGTTTCTTTTCCTTTTTAGACATTTAGATGCATCTGTAGAATATAATCTGTTTAATTTTCATAGCGTGATGTATACAATCCCATTGTCAGTGACATGACAGTGTACATTTTCTAAAGGTGTTTTTGATATTTTGATTAATCTCTAATGTATTCAAATAACTTTGAATAATTTTACCCAGTGATGTTTTTCAACGGTCTATCTTATAGGATTACTAATGAAGACATATCCAAATTACTTTTAAAGTTTTCAGGAAAGACACAATTGTAGGTAAAGCTCTAACATTAGAGTCTCATGTTAATCTGTCTTGTCTTTGGCCTTTAGTTGGTATGCATATGTAACCATGGAAAATAAAGAAAGTATTCATATTCTATTAACAATTCCCATGTGTGTTGCAGAGGAATGTTCTTGAAAAATGTATACATCCATTATTTATGTTTGGGAACATATTAACTGATCAATAATTGGATTGCTGCACACACAGGAGAAACGTATTTCAAAATAGAGAAAATAATGTAGGCAGGGAAGTGACAAAATGGAAAGAGCTGTCGTTGAAACCAAAGATGTCTGCAGGCTCTGGCCAAAAGAAATGAAGTTGGTGACTGTGATGATGCAGGGTCTCTTCATTTTTTATGTGCCTCGTCCCTCAGATAGGACTATTGCAGTGGCCATCTTGACTTTTTTTTAACCACACCCTGGAGAAACTCAGTGGTTACCTATGATGTATGATTCAAAGCTACCTTCTGACTCAGACTATCTCTGCGCAATTAGGAAGCCTTCATGGGGAAAGCTTTACATATGGAGGCTTTCTTTAAGAAGTTTTTTGAACTGGGAAGCCATAACAAATTTTGATGAGTATATGAATATTTGAAAGAGGCTACTCCTGCTGTTCAAGAGGTGACTTCAAAATGTGTGTTTATGTTACCTGAATGAGAAATAATGACTCACATGAAAAGACAAATACAAATTGATGATGATACAGCTATTGTTATTATAACAATACATTTTTGCCTGAGAAATTTCAACCTGCCTTCTTCAAATTGCTTTATTTTTTTCGGCATCTAAGTATACTTGCTTTCAGTCACTATTTTATTCATGAAGCACATTCTCTACCTCAGAATTCAAAGATCTGATAGTAAAAACAATAGGTACTTTTTGTTGATTTGAAACTTTTTCTATGAGAGTTTCTTAAAATAAGCCAGATTTTCAAATAAATTTATGCTATAGAAAATTGATATTGAATCTTAAATATACAAAATACATTTCTTTATATTTAAGAGTCAATATTAATTTTCTTGATATTATCAGCAGGAAAGGTTATTTTTCTGCTTGGCTTGGGCAAAGATGTTCGTACAACTCATGTAGCATTACAAATTCTTCATCCATAAACTGATGCCATAGTGGAATATCATCGTGATTGATAATATCAAAAAGTTCTTCCAGATTATTCCATCTCTTTAAATGGACCATCTGAAGCTATATGGAAAAACACCAATTGAAATAGAATGGATGCTCAGCGTTGCTTGTATATTGCAGGGGAGTTTGGACTAGACAAAAGTGTCACTTAACCATCAATGGGAAAAATCAAACCCTGTGGAAATAACATGAAGAGTCTGGATGAAGGACAGTGAGGAAGATGCAGTGAGCTAGTACACCATGAAGGCTTACTGGATACCAAAGAGACAAAATTGACCTACAAAAAAGATTGAATGAAAAATCGAAGAGACATGGCAAGACAAAGTAATACATGACCAGGACACCAAAAAATTAGCTGGAAAAGCAATAATAACAGGCCAGGCAATATCTAGGAGCAGGAAAGTTGAAGAAAGAGGCAGAGTGGATAATTCTTGTTGCACAAGACCAAGTCTTAAAGTCAAATGCATAAAAAGCCAGAATTGAGAAGATAGCAGTAGACAGCAAATGTTGCCTCTGCAAAGAAGCTGAAGAAACAGTTTACAAATTGTTTACAAATCATTTAAACTTTTCCCTCAAAGTTGAATAATTTGTTACTTAAATTTCCACAAATCTGTTAAGTATTACTCTTTACAAAGGATAGGTATATAAATATTTATCTCCTTCCTAATGTATTATCCAACCTTGACACACATAAATACATACACACACACACACACATCCCAGAGCGGAAACTCAAAACAATGGAATCAGCATGGAGCATGTGATTTCCCATACTGTACATTGAAGTTATAATTAGTAAAAACCCTTCTGAAGTAAACTGTGAGTGGCATGGCACACCCCAAAATACCATGCTATTTTGGTATATTAGGAATCAGATTGGAACAATTTCATTTTGACCACATTTTTATTTATGTGTGTAGTGCAAAACTTTTTTAAGTTTAGTCTGTCTTGCCTTTCTTCTTGATTGTAGACAAGCTGAGAAGTAGATAACTTTTCCTCCCAAGTTTTGTAATGCTAAAGAAAATGGCACATTCTGCTTCAAAACAAAACAAAAAACAAAAAACAAAACCCAAGGTGTCTGACTTGACAAAAAGGAATGGTGTGCGGATAATTTCACCTTGTTACTGAAAGTTTTTAGATAGTTTTTCTCTGCTGATGAATTAGATCAGCGTTGTCAATTTTAAGATATGTGGATTTCAGTGCCCAAAATTCCTCAGCCTCTAGAGTATATTATGGTTCTTACTGATTCATGAGTAAATATTAGTTTATATAAGGAAGATAGCATTTTTTTAAAATCATGGCAAGTAGCGGTTTAAAGCTTTACCTCTTGGTGAACAGAGGATCATTTCCTGTCTGCAGAATAACTAAAGAAATGCATCACATTTGAAATATTAAGGGGAAATTCATGCAAATATCCTTTGTTAGTGGAAACAGGTGGTTGTTAGTGGTTTGTTGTTATCACCACAAAATGTTGTGGATGTGATTCTTCTGGTGATTCTTCCACTAATTAATCCCCTTTGTTACATTAATATTAATGTTTTGTTATGGAGCATGTGAGATAAGGTTGTATCATTTTGAAGCCATAATTAATTAAGGAAGCTAATTGATCATTGTGTTAAAGTGCTCGAAGCAAGAAATGTATGTTAACAACTTCCAATTTAGACCTAATCACAGGGCTTGGATTGCACAAATATGTAGGACATATATTTGTATATTAAACAGTCCCTTTCAAGTCAAAAATTGATTTTTCCCACAACTGAAAAAAAAATAGGCCAGGGATGGCAACCTCTTATGGCTCACTCAGGAATTCTGGGAGTTGAAGTCTATAAGTGATAAAAGAGCCAAGTTTTCCTACCCTTGACTTAGGCCTTTTCTCATACTTAAACAGCCATTGCAGCACCCCTGTGGTCACATGATCAGAATTCAGACACTTGGCAACTGCTCATATTTATGATGGTTGCAGTGTCCTGGGATCATGTGGTCCCCTTTTGCAACCTTCTGATAAGCAAAGCCAATGGAGAAGCCAGATTCCCTTCACAACCAAGTTACTAATTTAACAACTGCAGTGATGCACTTAACTGTGGCAAGAAATGTAGTAAAATGGGTCAAAACTCACTTAACAACTATCTCACTTAGCAACAAAAATGATGGGCTCAATAGTGGTTGGTCATAAGTTGAGGAGTGCCTGTACTTCATGTAGTGGTGGGCTTGGATTAATTTTTCATCACATTTTTAACGTACTTTACAAACCAAAACCAAAATTTAAAGCAATTTTGCTTCTGAAACCAGTTTCCATGCCCATTGAAACTTTGCAAGAGGTTGATTAGGATTTACACTTGTAATATGGCTCTGGGACAAATTAACGTCTCTTTTCTGGTACCAAGAACTGGTCCTGAAGAGATATACACATCACCTCATTTTGTGCCTGAAATTTTCCAAAATAGAAAATGGGAAACCCCCCAAGGGGTAAACAGAAGAGGTAGATAGCATATTCCACTCAACTAGCGTAATTAATCTTTTTTCATTTCTGTTTGAATGCTCCAAAAATTCAACAAATCATGTAATGTTTGAATTCATTTATGCCATATTATTCATAATAGAGATAGTTGTGTGTGTGTGTGTGTAGTAGTGGTAGTAGTAGAAGAAGAAGAAGAAGAAGAAGAAGAAGAAGAAGAAGAAGAAGAAGAAGAAGAAGAAGAAGAAGAAGAAGAAGAAGAAGAAGAAGAAGAAGAAGAAGAAGAATCATGTGCATATTTAAACATGCTATAGTTCGATTCTTTGAATTTGGTTACACATAATTAATTGGAAGTAATTTTCATTGAGTTCCTACTTGTCCATAGGCATGAATGAAAGTTCATGTGTTATTCAATTCTGCTAGATAAAATGGATAATTAACTTTCAATTAATCAAGGAATCATTTTATTGATCAATGATGATTCTTCAATCATTTTTTTAAACAGAAGTGTTATTGTTGCTGTATGTCAAGTTCATATTAACTACTAATTTAAAAAAAACCTCTTCCTGGTACTTAGGGTTAAATGTTTAATCCACAGGATTATGAAAGAGCAGGGCAAGGGGGAAAAGGTAGTTCACTGAGACACAGCTAAGGTTTGCCTCTCAATCAGGATAATAGATTCTGTGAACTGAAAATGTTTAAAAACTCTTGACTTAATCCATCAAAGGAAAATGAATAAGCTATGTACCAATTTTAAGATGTTTTAAACTTCTGAATGGACAAGTTCAGAGTGTGCTGCTTTGGACCAGTAGAAGGATAATTGGCAGTGGACAAGGGTTTTGGTTGAAAAGGGACAAGAGGTTTCTAAATTAGGCCATGCAGTTAGAGCTGTAATTTTAACAATGACTTAGAGGTAGTGTGTGGGCGTATGTCCATGTGTGCGCATACACACACACAAACACAGACATCGTTACTTCTATGGGTAATGAAACATTTACAAGCAAACAGCCAAGTTGAGAGAGTGTTGAGCTCATTTTTTATTTTTTGAGAAATTACTGTATTTTAGAGAGAGGGAAATATGTTGGGAATTGGAGTAGTATTCTTCCCCCCAAAAGAGGACTCTAGTGCACTACGTAATAAAAGGAAACTTAACCCTAGCCTTCCATTATTATTTTTTAAAATGCCAATTAGAAAGCATTGTTTCATAATTTGTAAAGTATCTTGCCAGTCCAACATATATGCCATGCAGATCATTAAAACAGGATGCTTTTTAAATTAAAAATTATACTCTGCTCTACTGCATCCACCCCACTCAAAAGCAGTTTGCAGAAATTAATGTTGTTATCTTAGTATAAATACATGAAATATATTGTTGTGATCCAATTGTTGGATCCTGATTTAAAAACAATGGCGGGAACTTGTATTCCTTCAAAATGTCTGTGTCTGTTTCTCACTGTTGACTCCCACATTTAACTGGGGAAGCAGCAGGTTTTGTACTCTTTTAAAAATGAACTCTTTCAAAATATATAGTCTTCCACTCTACTTCATCAGCTGTGCTTATTGTGATTTAATTTTTTTTTTCACTCATGGAATTGAGCTTCAAAGCCCTGAAAATGGAGTGGTTGTCAGTGCTGCTAAATTATAAATAAATGGGGGGTGGAGGGAGATGTTTCTTTTGGTATGATCAATAGCTTCCAAAAATTTAAAACACTGTTTTAATGCTGGTAAGCATATTTATCCCCAATATCTAAAGTCTGGTTTTCAAGACTGAAATATTGAGTCTGGCATATTAGAGCTTTCAAAACAGCCAAGTTGAGAGGAACTTTAACTTTTGAAAAAGAGGACCTTCAATATGCATTTCTTCCTGCCATGAAACATTTCTTTTGAAAGATTATCATGGCTCAAATAAATACATTTTAATTTTGGCTTGATTGCATGACCTTTTCCAACCCTGTCAGATTTTTTTATAATACCATATATCATTTTCTCATCCTCATCTCATTACTCCTATTGTTTTAATGCTGGTAAGTTAATGTGGGGAAGACAGAAAAATGCAAGATTATATTCTAATGAATATAATTCATTAAGATTATATTCTAATGAATTGAGAGTTACTGCCTCTATTTAAGAATATTGTATTAAGAGTATTAAGACATTGCATAAATAGTCTTATTAGTCCAAATAAATATTTTCATTACATTGAGTGATCATGAGATCAGATGTACTTTAAACATTTTGTACAACTTGGGCAGTTTTATTGGAAAGTCAATTATAACTATAATAAAAAATAAATATTAGATGCTGTTTGAGAGCATAAGAGCTGAATTTAATCCAGATGAGACAAAAAAGAGCAAAGTTACACTGGTTGTTTTGTGCAACTTAATTTGAAAAGCCTAATAAATAGATAATTTATCCAACTATTAATATTCTCCTTTATTTGTACATCCTGAGGACCTGTGTAAAAAAATCCCTAAATATTTCAGTTATTCAATCAAAAAAATTAACATACAATAGATATGGGAGGAAAAAAAAGTTAGGATGGGGATTACAGGTATTCTCAATTTATGACCAGTTGTTAACAAATAGTGTCCTATTTTACGACCTTGCCACAGTTAAGTGAATCAATGCAGTTTTTAAATTAGTAACAGAGTTGTTAAGTGAGTCTGACTTCCCCATTGACTTTGCTTTTCAGAAAGTCACAAAAGGGGATTGCATGACCCCAGGATACTGCCAGCGTCATAAATATGAGTCAACCACCTAAATTTTGATCACATGACCATGGGGGGATACTGTAATTTGAAAATAGTCATGTCACTTTTTTCAGAGCCATTGTAACTTCAAACGGTCACTAAACGAAATGTTATAAGTCAAGAAATACCTGTACTTTGAACAAGTATGTATGTATGAATAAATAAATAATATTTTTTTACAATTCCATCTCGTTTCTCACAGGCAGGCATGGCATCCCCAGAGATTCCTGAACAACTGATAATTGCCTTGGAACCAGAAGCTGCATCAATTTATTGCAGGAAGCTCCGTCTGCATCAGATGATAGACCTAAGCAGTAGAGCACCTGTCAATGGCTACACTCCCAGTGAAACTGTTGGCTCAGGTTTTACACCAGGTACCATTCTTTTAATCAGACTTTGATTTGATGATACACCTAATTCCAGCAGTCCATCAGTTTTCTTATGGAAGTATTTAGACAAAATTTGTCATTGCAAGTTGATCTGAGGTTGATAATGGGGAAACCAAGAATGAGGTATCAGAAATAAGACAGTTCCTTGCCTATTAACTTTCTCTTGGAGGATTTTGGAATTTATATGCCAACTTATGTAGAGTTTCCAGATTTGTTTATACCATTCCAATCAAAATGTGAATTGTTTGTGGTTTTAGAGAACAATAAACTGCTATATATACTGATCTAACTTAAGTAAATGTTTTAAGAAATATATATGACTATGCAACTCAAAACACTGCAGTTCTGAGAGGCATAGAACAAATTAAGAAACAGATATCAAACGAATACAAACAATTTTAACTAAAATTTAGTAAACAATAATCAAGAACAGTGACTCAGATTTACAGTTTTATTTATATGATTTGGAGACTTATGTCCTCCAGATAGGAACTCGTGGTTACACGCTGGCTCCAGCGCCCAAGGATATACCTCACTATGGCAAAAAAAAAGATAATATGTGAAACTGTTTTATAAAACTAAAGAGAAAAAAGAAAGAAAAAAAAAATCCTGCCTTTCCTCATTCTTTAGCTAGCATGCTGATTTTTGTGAACAAAAGCAAACATAAATGCATCTCAGATTAGATAATCTGGACCACTGCAAATTGGAAGAGGTTCTAATTTCAACTTGAGAGGTGCTTCCTGCCAGGAATTCCCAGTGAATCTCTTAATTCAACTTATCCTGATAGCTTACGGCCTTTTCCTTCTTCCTAGATCTAAGGAAAACAACTAAAACTCTCAAGGACAATAATAATAGTTTCTTTTTTATTTTGTTGTGTTAGGAATTGATGGGAGTCAGAAGGCATATAAATTGATGATGATGATGGGCTTGGGATTTAGCACTTCCAAAATGCCCATTGAACAAAAGGCAATTTTTCTAGCAGGATATCCTGCTTGTTTTGTGGGGCCTGTACTCATTGCTGTAGATAAGAATGATACAATATGCTCGTCTTCTGTTTTCCAGCATGCTTGGTTTCTTTAGAGGTTTTTTTTTTCCCCAAATGAAAATAATCTTTAAGAAATATGATGAGAAAGGGAGACTTATGAGTATAAAGGGAATACCTAAAGACATTTGGTGTGGGTAGGCACTATGTTGCGTATTTCTCCTCTTCAGATCCGCTAAGATTAACGAGACAAATGATCTGCCTTAATGTCAGACAGATTCTCTTATTCACAGTTATTTATGAATTAATAGCCTAACTAATAACAAAATACTGCAAAGCTACTTTGAGCATCATTTGGTTTGCTTAATCTTTATTGTATGTTTATGGTAAGTTTGCAATACAAGGTTTGGTTTTTATAGAATTAAAAGCCTTCAACCACCACTGATGTCTCCTTTGAGTTAATTTGTTGAAAGAATTACAGCTAGAGCTATACCACTTTGGGGCTCTAGCTTTGATTATTGATATATTAGTTGTAATTCATAACCAAATGATGTCTAGGCCACTTCCCAGCTGCTCCTTTCTGCTCCATATACATACAGCTTTGCTTTTGCTCTTTTACACTCAGTCATTTTCTCTCTGTCACCACTAGCAAAAGAACACATTCGACGAAATCGACAGAGCCGCACCTTTTTGGTTGAAAACGTCATTGGAGAAATCTGGTCCGAGTTGGAGGAAGGTAGTGTCCGTTCTTTTAGTCTCACTGGTTTTGCATTGCCAGCAGAATTGGGTTCTCTGCAAGACTCTTGCCTTGTTATTTTTAGTGCCTTTGTGAATATTTGATTCTAATAAATGCAGGGGGCCACATAAAGACTAGGCTAGTGAACAAAATTTCTGTTGTTTCTCGCTGCAGTTGTTTCCATACCCATCCACTGCTTCCCACCATGTGGACTTGTTCTCAACAGCAAACAGGTGTTGGCTAAAGAATTTTAGATTTTAGGATTTATCCCTCTAAAGGGTTGCCCAGGTTTGGGAAGATCTCCTGCTTTTGTAATTTATATAAGGGGTTTTTAAAGATTGCCCTAAATTGTCAGCTGATCCAAGACAGAAGGTAAGATTGTTACCAAGGTTTTGTCTAATACAAGCTACGTCCCCCCCAGTGGTCAAACACAATCCTGAGGTGTCCCTCAATGAAATTGAGTTTGACACCCCTGATGTAGGGTTTTAAAGGTCACCTTGAATTGCACTTGGAAGCACCTGGCATCCAATGCAGCTCATTTGGTACATGTCCTTTCATTAGGTGCTCAAGATTGCTTGTGACCTAATTCTGTACCAGCTGAAGCTTCCAAATACTTTTTAAAGATAGCCCCATGTAGAATTCATTGCATTAGTCCAAACAAGAGATGAACAATTGCAGAGTTGTTTAAAGGCATAATGAAAGCACAGTGCTTTGGAGTGAAGGAACCACTATCAACCTATTTATCTTTATTAACTCACATATTATTTAAAGTAAATCACAATATAAGTAAGTCATTGTAGTTATCACTCAGTACATTATTCAAGCATCAGTGCCTAAATGTGCTGTATTCCTAATTTGCTCTCCATTTTCAAATCACTGTCCATTCAGTAGCAGACCAACTCATATGGTGAAACATACTGTAAAAGTAGCTTTTGGCAAAGGCTTCAGTTACATGCATTTTTTTTGTGTGTGTAAACTTGTAATTTTTATGAAGTGGCTTTTAAAATAGATGCAAAATACCCACTGGCAAGGGGAAACTTGAACTGTCATTCCTTTGAGTTAACAGGTGACCGTTACATAGTTGTGGATGGGGGAGGAGGAACAGTTGACGTGACTGTGCACCAGATCAGGTTACCGGAAGGACACCTGAAGGAACTATACAAGGCAACAGGTAAAGTGGATTCCTCATTCCTACTGTTGATAGAACATTTCTTCACTCAAAAAACAACTTGTTACAAGGTTTGCTGGAAGTCATGTAGTCTTTCAAAGAAACTTACCTTAGAAGAAAAGCAAAAGTTAGCATTGTGGTTCGTCAACTGCTTCAAGAAATGAAGAAGAAATTATACAGTGCATTGATTCTACTATATAATGTTGTCCCTCAGATTCATTATGGGTTTTTCTGTGTTACTGAGCATGTTACTAAGTGGGGCTGTGGTGGCTCACGTGGTAAAGACGCTGGACCTGTGCACTGTTGAGGCCGGCAGCTCGGAGACTCGATTCCCGTGAGTGAATAAACTGCAGAGGGACAAGAAAGGAGTTTGCCTACTGGCATTCAGGCATCCTGTGGGTAAAAATAACACCACCCGAAAAGATTCCTTTCATAGAGGCAGCCAGCCACCTCAGTGACATGTGCCATATGCTAAACAAATAAATAAATGTGTTACTGAGATCAGAGTATCAGTTTATTCTAATTGGCACTTCAAAGAACAACTACATGCGTGCATGTATGATTCACTTGGGGACTTCTTGACAAATGACACATTCAGATAACGTAAGTTATGGTGTGGGACGATCATTTTGGCCAGCTGTGCACAACCTACAAACCACGGCTTTTACACAGATGTTGCATTCTTCTCCATAAATTAACTTCCTGATGGCACCAGGATGTCTTTCACATAAATTTCTAGACACAGCTATGGGTGAATACATAGGGCTAGAGCTCTGTCTCCTTGTAAACTTAGTATACAAAGGTGGCATGTTTGACCATGAATATTTTGATGGCAAAGAACAAGCAGAGCTGGTTCCTGTCATGTGATATCCTGATCATATGGGAAAGATATTGAAAAATCACGGCAATGCTCCTATTGCCTTTGATAGCTATTTTTCACAACAGAAAGGTACTGAATTTTCTAGGCAAAATCTTTTTAGGCAAACGCTATACCCATAATTTTTCGCTGTTTCATTTCTTAAATAATAATTTCCATTAACATTTTATTTCTCATGTAGGAGGGCCATGTGGCTCTTTAGGTGTAGATTATGAATTTGAAAAACTTCTGTGCAAAATATTTGGTGAAGATTTTATTGAACAATTTAAAATCAAGCGACCTGCTGCCTGGGTTGATCTGATGATAGCGTTTGAGTCTCGCAAGAGAGCAGCGGCTCCAGATCGGACAAATCCACTGAATATCACCCTGCCTTTTTCTTTCATTGACTACTACAAGAAGTTTCGAGGTCACAGTGTAGAACATGCCTTAAGGAAAAGCAAGTAAGTCAGAAATTAATTAAGCCGTTCTGTGACTTTTTTCTGGAAATAAATCATATGGAGTCATTGATACTTTTAAAAAAATAATGTGCATAAGATTCACCATTGAAGAATCCAGAAAGTTTCTTGTATTAGTTGCATGAAATATGAATAATTAATTGGTTCAACTGGACAAATTGCTGACTATGTGAAGGAACATTTAAGATATATATATATTTTTTTTCTTCCTTTCCAGCATTAAGCTTGTAAAATTGCCAAACTCAAACCTCCCTCCTTAACTAGTCCATTGCAAAAAGAAAACCTCAGCTTTGTTTATCCCTTAAAATTTCATTTTGTGAAATTGCTCCATTTATCATGAGGAGGTAGATTGTTTATCATAGCATTTACTAATATAAACAATCTTAAAGTATGTAAGAAGGATGTGGCAGTTTTTTCCCTTCTATTTGGAGCAATCCCCCATTAATAAGTGATAGAAAGGATGGCGTAATATGCAAGTCAATGTAGTATCTTTAGAATTTTAACTTTACGATTTTTTAAAAAGCACCAAAGGCCTCTTCTAACAGGAGGGTGAAAAATCTAGCTCTCTGCTACAAAAACATTTCTGTTCACACAAAATATGACACTTGAGTTTCACCAGCTGGCTAGGCCTCATAGTCACATGCTGTTCTGATCCAAAAAGGCTCACCAACTCAAAAGCAGCTCTTGAGAAAGTGAGTGCCCTTCCTTTTGGAAACAGATGTGTGTTTTTGCTAGTGCAAAGCCTATAGTCCTCTTTAAAAGCATGTCCTTGCTGTGGATTACTTTTTGCCTGTAACAAGTAGCCATCAAATCAAGATAGAAACTCTCTTTTCTATTTTGCAGGGAGAAGGGATGTTAGGCACAGAAAACAAGTTACATTTCAGTGGAAGAATAGGCAAGAATTTCCCACCAGTTTTAAAACAATATTTCCCTTTCTAAGGAGTATTTAGTGTAGAGGTGTACACAGGAATGTGGACTCTTGCCTTGAGACTTTTCCATCTTGATGTTAAATGGAAAATGGGATTGCTCAAGTGAGATTGATTCCTGACATGATAGAGCATTAACTGTTTGACCTCTGTCCCTAAAATCTTGGTCCCTACAATGAGGCTGGTGTTGAAGGGTCAGAGCTGATGTACATCCTGGTACTAACCTTCTACATGTAGACTTATGAATATTCAGTAGGATTGTTTTCAGTTTTTTTCCCAAATGGAACATTGATCCATCTCTTCAAAAAGTTCAAAGTAATTCTTAACCTTACAATTTGCCTCCGTTGACTTCATGACTACCTTTAAGAAAGTTTCTTAGAACTAAGGTAGTTTTTTTAAAAAAAAGATTTCTTTTTTTTTTCCAGCGTGGATTTTGTGAAGTGGTCCTCCCAAGGAATGCTGAGAATGAGTCCTGATGCAATGAATGCCCTCTTCAAACCTACAATTGACCAAATTATAGAGCATCTCAGTAGGTATTAAGGGTGTATAAGGCTTTAAAACATTCATTAAGAGTCAGAACATTCAGAATTTAGAGAATTTATCTCTTCAGGACAATTAATACAAAATGTTTATCATACTGCACTTTTTTTTAAGCAGTTGTTGAGTCTGAGTAATTTCCACTGAACACACAGCCTGAAAAATACACATTCTATATGCCAGAAATAATTATATTCTTTTTTTTAAAGATTATCATTTCTGTAGGATTATGGTTGAGATTATCAAATTATATATGAAGAATATTACCCATTTTGATTTCTTTACACTATCTCCCTTCATGAACATATATAACATCCTGATCCATAAGTATTTATATACTCCCATAGATACACATACATAGTCTTGTACCTTGTGTTTTTATCAAACTGTTCTCATGAGACTAGATTCTTTTTTCATTGGGTCTTAGTAAATGCACTATTTTTCTCACCCCATTTTTCTCTGCTCAGGTGAAATTTTTGGAAAACCTGAACTGATAAATGTAAAGTTCCTATTCCTTGTGGGTGGATTTGCAGAAGCTCCACTACTACAACAAGCTGTCCAGAATGCTTTTGGCTCAAAATGCCGAATCATCATCCCTCAAGATGTGGGGCTCACCATCCTCAAAGGAGCAGTCCTCTTTGGTCTGGATCCTGCTGTTATTAAAGTGCGCCGTTCCCCCTTGACCTACGGGGTGGGAGTCCTGAATCGCTACGTGGAAGGGAAGCACCCGACTGAAAAGTTGCTAGTTAAAGACGGCACCCGTTGGTGCACCGACGTTTTCGACAAGTTTATCTCAGCTGACCAGTCCGTGGCGCTTGGGGAGACCGTGTCCCGCAGCTATACCCCTGCCAAGCCTTCTCAGCTGGTCATTGTGATCAACATCTACAGCTCAGAACATGATAATGTGAATTTCATCACTGAACGTGGAGTGAGGAAGTGTGGCACCCTCCGATTGGATCTCACAGGAAGTGACAAATCCGTGTCAGGCCGGAGGGAAATTAAAACGCTAATGCAATTTGGAGACACTGAGATTAAAGCCATGGCAATTGATGTTGCCACTTCTAAAAGTGTAAAAGCTGGCATTGATTTCCTAAACTACTGATTTTTTTTCTTCCTTTCCATGGCCCCCACCACCTATTGTTTCAATTTTCTGTTCACTGGCTGCCAAAAACACCCTGAATTTTGGCTAGATAGATAAAGCATAGAAAAAGAAAGTATCGGGATTTTTGATTATTCTTCTTTTTTGTTCTTGAAATTACCAATTTGGAATCTGAACGTAAGAGTTATCAGGTGCTACACAGTAAAGTGAACAACCCAAATATGTAATGAAAATTAAGCACTGAAATATTACTGCTCTTTATTCGGGAGACATGTTGCTTTACTTGATGTCTTCCATATGTTCTGAATTCTAGGTCCTAATAATCAAACCTGTCATTTCTACATTTAGGATACCAACTGATGTATTTTTTTTTAAAGCACTAAAAGTGAAGTTTATAACCATAATTTGTGGCTATCAGTTTCACAGCAGAAATATGTTAAGTTTTCAGTAATTTTAAAAGATAAGCTCTCTTATTTAAATGATGGAGTAGGAATACTGAAATTTAAGCATGTAAAAATGCAAATGAACAGGTTTAGAAATTGGGCCTTTGAAGCACAAAACTGTTGTTTCTTTAGGATCAAGTGACATGTTGGTCTGGTGGGGGTTTACTTCTGTTCAATGAAATTTTAAGTTAGTAAAACCTGTTAGAGCTGCAATCTTATTAAAGAAATTGATCCAGCAGTAACATTTGTGGGAAATGCTGAAGCAACCAGAATACTTAATTTCTAAATAATGCCAACACACTTTAGAACATGATCTTAGGAAAGGAATTCCTCCCCCCTATGGAGAGAAGTGACATTGCACCTGAATAATTGGCCATTTATAATTTTAAAAGCACTCAATTATAATGTTCTCCAATTAACACCAACTTTAATTTTGCAGCACTGATACTTGCATTTCCCTCTTTTTCAATATTGAATAAAAATGCTTCCCAAAGATTAAACCAATTCTATAAATGATAGTGTCCCCACTTTCCGTTTGACTGTTGGCCAACCTCTGGCTTTATTTATCTATACCTTTATATATCTATACCTTTAGCCAGTTCTTGTACAAAACAAACAAAGGGGGTGTGGTAGCAATAGTTAACCAGAGATCACCTCTATCCTCAGGTTGTAGAGTGAAAGGATCCATTTTCATTGCCTTTCTCAGCCATTCCAAACAAAGGGAAAACTTCCTGTGTTGATCTTTGAGAGTGGTATCTCATACAAGAAAAGTGATAACATTTTCCTGAGTCAACTTAATTAGTGGATAAAATAATTTATATAAATATAACTCCATAGAAGTTGTTTCGTTAAGAAAAAAAAAACTATTATATTCACAACTAGGTACAGTTTCAAGTATTTACCAATTTGCAGAATCAGATGTTCTCCCTATAACTTCCCTTTGGAATAACTGCATAAACCAGGGGTGTCAAACCCACTCGCATCGCTGGCTGTATCTCATGGCGTATTGCGATGTTTTTGCCTTTGCAGAGCTGGGATGGGTGTGGCCTGCGCAGGCTGTATTCAGTCTGGGCTGCCAGTTTGACAGGCCTTGTATAAACGGATGTTCAAGAAGTTGCATGTTCCTTGAAGGAAATGTACTGTCTTCAATTTAGCTCCTTGTGAGCTTCTTCCATTCATGACCTGACTTCATCAATAGACTTCAGGAAAAGTAATTTATTGGCAGAGAAAAAGAAAACCCTGCAAAGAAGTAGTTGAGCAGTGTTACTTCCGACCAGAAGGGGGAGTACAGACATTATTTCTGAGATAACTTAAAATGGCTTTCAAAGGACACAACAATAATTTACATTCAATGTGAGTGAAGCTTTAACTGACTTCTATCCAAAAAGGGAGAATGGAACATCAATCTTCACATAGAAACTGACTAAAACTCTAGTGCCGTCTTGTCCAAACTGGTGTCATCCAGTAGTGTTGACCTGTAAATCCCAGAATTCCCAGGTAAGATAACCAGCAGCCATGTTGTAAAGGAATTCTGGAAATTAAACAATGTCAAAACTCCCTGAAAGCACTACATCCCTAGCAACGGGGCTGCCTCTGCTCAGTCAGTCTAAAACTGCCTATGCCATGGACAAATCTCTGTTGTGACTACAGATGATTTGATGAAAATACACTGCCAGCCTAGTGTGTCTTTCCAGGATAACAACTTACAATATGAAAGCTGCTTCCAGTTGAGCGCTACAATTCAGGGCTTGATAGGTAGCTAATTCCAACATGTTGGATTTGAGGCCAAATTCATGACACTGGAAGGGTGTTTTGTCAGCTGGAAGCTTGACACTCCACCCACCCTCAACAACACAGAAAACACATTGTCATCCACTGAAATCCATTATGCTTTCAAGATATGTGAAAGCTAATTGTTTAGCTGGACCTTTTTTCCTATTAGCTATGCATGAGGGAAAAGCCATAGAATCAGTTTGTTTGTTTTTTCCCTCTCAAAGTCTCAGTTTTCTTAAACACATACATTAGGGATAAATTTTGCATCATGCAAACATTTTGATTTTCTAAGAATAAGGATCCCTTTGCATTATATCCTATAAATAATATTTCCTGATAGAATAAGCTTTTATTTACTATTGGAGGAATAGATTGGGTCATTTTAATTACAGCATCTAACTTGTTCCTCCAATAATTATTCTCCTGGAATAATTATAAAGTATACATGCTGGCATTTCTTTATCCTGACTGCTGTGTTTTTAAAAGGCATTTTTCCCCTGTATGAGTGAGTGAATGCCTTTCTGTAGCGTTCAAATAAGCAACTCCATGGAATGAGCTATGAACAAGAATTATTTGATGTATATACAATATTTAAATATTGTACAGATGTTTTCTTTTTGAAAGTGGTATTTTCTTGTACAGAATGATCTTTATCCCTGTTGATTTGCATCAGTGTTTAATTTTAAATAATCTAGTTTCTTCTGTGACTTTAGTAATTACAGGCTTTTAAGGCTGACAAGAGATGTAATGTACAAAGATGATATTATAATAAGGGGAGTGGAGTGTCAGGATGTCAGACAGTACCACATTATTCTTCGTGCTAGGCAAATAATAGCTTATAGACAGTACTGAATTTTTCATTATTTTTGCTTTAACAGGTAATAGGCTGCCTTAATGCTATGCATCTGTGCTCTGCTTTGGATAATACCTATTCTATATAAAAAAAGTAGATCATCAGTTACCACATTATCACACCAAATGAATTCCAGTTTCAAGGCATACGTTTTTTTAATTGTCTCTTTTGTGAGACAAAAACTGAACCACACTCAACCATCAGAAAGGAAGGGGCCCCAGCAATGACAGGGAATGGCCTGTAACATTCTTTGATTACAGAAGCTAAGTCAAGCTAACTCAAGAATCTGCTCAATATAAAATCACATGTTGGTTGCTTTAATGCCTGGATACGCCTTGAATGAGTATTTCTCAATCTTGGCAAGAATATGACTGGTGGGCTTCCATCACCCAGAATTCCCCAGCCAGCAAGCATGGGAATTGAAGTTCACCAGTCATAAACTTGGCAAGGTTGAGAAACACTGCAATAGACCAATGTTACTTTTTCTATATTGTGAAATCTATATCCCAAGTTGTGGAAACAATTGTTGACCGGGTCACACGATCCCATTGTAAGACTACATTTCTTTATTTTCCCCTACTCCCATAACTATTGGAATACTAGTACTGCATTTCTACTTCCTACATCATCATCAACTTCAGTAGAATGGTGGTTTATGACTTGGAATTAACACAAGAATGGCAGAAATTATTAACAACTGCTACAAAGTAAGAAAGTGCTTCCTGTGCATTACTGTGGCTTTAAAAGTCATATCAGTGATTCTTTAAAGCTTAACATCTCCCCCCCAGGCCCCGCCCAGACATAAACAGAAGCTGAAAAGGTCAGACTACTTCAAGCAATAGCAAAAATGGCACTGGCAGGAGGTGTGAAACACTCATTTCCTTTTCAAAGTGCCCGATGCCCTTATATAATGGAGATACAAATTTTAACCCAATACTGCATCTCAGAAATAAGCCCCCAACTCAGTGGAATGGGTTTAGAACTACAGTGCTTACAACTTGCATCAGAAAAACTGGATACATCTAATTTCCTTTGGCCTAGTTCAGAGCAGGTTTGTTGCAGGAAGGAAAACCATTAGGGATGTCTAAACTATCAGCACTTTCCCCCTCAAACTGGTGAATAATCAACTTGAGTGACGATACTTTTCCAACATTTCTGCAAATTTCAGTCACTTCAGATCCTTCATAATCTTATTTTTTTCTGTCTGCACAAATGCTGTCTGGTTCTGAGTCTTAAGGAAGGCTGATTAGAATTACCACTTCCCAATCTAAATTGCTTTCCAAAGCCATAGGTTAATTCACTCAACAAATTCATTTCCCCTTTTACATAGTGAACCAAATTTAAAGTGGATTCCTGCAATCCACTATAGTTCTAGAATATATTTAGTATCTTCATTTGATTTTAGGTTACATTTTAATGGGTTATATTTCTGGTACAGAAAGCTTGATAGGAGTAAGATTTATTTTTGTTATAAACTTCTATTTCCCCTAAACAAAGTGCATGCATAGCATCTGTACTCCTCTGTCTTCATGAATCAAGCTGTCAACAAATTACTATTAGCTATTCCAGGTCTATTATATTCCTGCATTATTGAGAAGCCACATACTTGTGATGCAAGGTGTTAACATGTTTCGCGAGGCCAGAGGTCCTTTAATTTCTGCATAAAGATTTGTTCCTTTAAAAAAAGCAGATTACAATAATCTTCAAAGTTAACCAGTTGTTAGGCAGTACAGAGCTTACATGAAGATATTGCCTTTGAATGGAGAGACATGTAAGATTCTGAACTGATTAATGCCTCAATGTGCTTTGTTTCATATACCTGCAGCCGATGAAGGGAGATAACTCGTGGAGGGCTGCTATGCTTGCAAAATATATAGTACAGCCAACAAACCACTTCAGCTATAATCCTGCCAACAGAAGTACAAATATATTGGCTGATTTGCTCTTTGGGGCTTCTGCTACTTTTACTTATATATATAAAGCTTTCAGCAGTTTCTAGAATATATACACATGGATAAATATAAATACACACAAATATAGAACGCCACTGATACAAGATTCAGGTTTTTGCAAAATATTTTTCCTCCCTGCTGTCAACTCCGTCCTAAACAGGATAATTTTGCTAGATGTTCTCTCTGCCACTCAGGTTCTACCCCCACCCCCTTCCTAAAATAATAGTGGAAATAGGATAAATGTTTAATGGAACAGTTTAGAAATAGAATATGTAATGCTGTGACAACTTCAGGCTTTATTATGAAGCATGAGGTTACACTTAAATGGTAAATAAATGTTTCCTTATAGGTAGAATTTATCCTGTCTTAAATTGGTAGAAACGTGAAAATGCGAGTAGGAAACACTAAAGTTTCCACAAATTATAAGCTGTATTTATTATCTGCTGGTTTCTTGCAAATGGGCAAGATGTTGACTAGGTGTGAAAAGACACAGGTTCAAGTCTACTCTCAGCCACAGGATGCATTGGGTGACTTTGGGCCAAATGCTTTCTCACAGCCCAGCTGATCTCATGGAATTATCAGGAGGGAGAAAAATGAAGGAAAGAGTCTCAAGTGCACCATTTTGAGTTCCTGGAGAAAAGGCAGGATATAAGAAGAAACATAAATGAAGTTATTTAATGCATTAGTTTAGTAAAAACATTGTAAAAGGAAAGCTTGCTCTACTGATAAAACCTTCACCCTGAACAGCAACATTTCTCTGCTTTCAGGAGAAATTTCTGTTAGGGCAAAATCTTAAATCTGGAAACTAGAAATCTTTGTCAATCAAATCTGGGCTTGCTTGAAAGATATTTGCTTATATATTTGCTTATCCAAAAACAGAATACAGAGAAATGAGAATCATTTTTCTGTATTGTTTTTGGATAAGCAAATATATCAATATGTTACAAGATATGTTATCAATATGTTACAAGATCTACTTTTCAAACAAAGGTCATGTAATAATTATAGTAAATTGCAATATTTATGAAAAAAAAAAGCTAGGGTACTTTTGTGTAGGTTGTGGAGCGTAAAGTCAATATATATATCTATGCTTGAATAACTTCTAAAACTGTAGTGTGATTTGATTGACTGCCTTCCTTGTTCCAGATTCTTAAACACAGATAAATTCTGAAGATTCCAGCTTGTTACATTTACATCTGAAAACACTGCTGTTCAAAATTTCAAATAAATTAGTAAATCATGTTGGAGATCATGTTGTGTGGTCATTTTAAGTCTTGTGTAAAAAGTTATTTTCTGTTCAGTGGAGTTTACATTATTCTTTAAACTTGCAAGTATTTTCAGATACTTTTCACTGTTTTCCTTTGTCTAATATTTAATTACATCTTTGCAATTGGATATTCCAAATTTATTTTTGAAATGTAAATACTGTGAAATAACCTTACATAAGAAATAAAAGGGAAGAACCACCTTGAATCCAGAATCAAAGCCTTTTGCAGAATCAAAGTATTTTTGCTGTCTACGGGACTTCCCTTGGAAATTCTAATTGATATCCAACATTCCTAAAAAATTACAATGTTTTTTGAAACCAGAGAAGAGTACGCTTTCTCTGAACGCCATGATATTTAATAGTCCTTGCTAACAGTAAGCAACACCCCCTATTTTTTCAGTCATGATGCGTGCTGTGTGATCTGATGCTTTCCAAATGAAGGTGGACTTTCCTGCCGACCATGAATCGTGGCTCTAAAATCCCAGCAACCTGATGGTGTCACGTTAAATCTATACTCTCGTGCGGAACTACTATATCCTTGGGGGAAAAAACGCGGATCTTTCCCGTTTCAGTTCTTAATGAAACATTGCCTTAATCTACATCTGGGATACAATTTAGTTTACCGAAGTAATATTTGGGAAACTCCAGATTCAAATCTATTGGCCACTAAATAAGTCTGCGAAACACAATATTCCTATTTTCCTCCTCGCTTACGATCAGGGTCGTTGGAACACCCAAAAGCAAGCGGTCCATTTGAAAAGCTGACCTGTGAAAAGAAGCGCGTCTCTTCCTCTTTCTTCCTAACCGACCCCTTTACTCACACCCCTTACTACGGCTACACTGCCTTCTGCCCGAGTATTATTAAACTCCGGAAGTCTCCCTCCTGCCGGTTGTAAAGATCGTGCAGGCTGAGGTCATAATGCCGTGGGATGGTGGCCGGCGATATTGACCTTTTCTGGGAGGGGCGGGAGAGACTCGGCGGAGGAGCGTGTGGTTGGCAGAGATACTATCGTGGTAAACGCTTCCCTCCTCATTCCTCGCGGGTTCCTCGCAAAACTGAAACCGGTGGGTGGGTGGGCGTCCCACTAGACTAGAGCTTTCCCGCTTACAACGCTTCTTAACCGAAGGCGTTGGCTAGTTCTCTGGGCGCTTTTTCTTTCTCTGACTCGCAAGTTTGCTTTTGCGGGAGTGAGTGCTTTTCTATTACTTTTATTTATTTATTTATTTTTCTCACCGTTTCTCTCTTCTGATATTCCGCATTAAGAAAGTTGTGGGAAAGCAGTAGGAGCCAAGGAAAGCTGGGCATTTGAAAGCTGACTGGCTTCTGTTGGGGGAGATGGGCGATTGTAGGTGCTCTGAATAGTTTTGTTAGCTTTTAAAAGGGTGAGAGAAGTTGCTCATCAGAGGCTAGGTACAACCCTTTAGTTAACACTTTGCCACATTTTTAAAGGCAGGAAAGGACTACCAGCTAACAAGAAACAAACCCTGGAAAGTTGGGTTGTTGTTTTGTGGGCTAGTTCTGGATAACTCCTAAGCTCACCTTGGCTGCTCTTATAAGCTTAAGCCTTAAGTCTGTGGAGATTCTCAGTCAGATCATGGTTGTCCAAAGGTGCTTTTTTTCAGTGAAAAAAAAATTGAGACTTAAGCCTTAAGGGATCTGTGTTTGCTTGGATGAAGAAGAAAATAAATAAATCCAGCTCACTAGAAATCCCAGGACTGTTGGTTTCACTGGACAGTTGAAAAATAAGCAGTCCTATAAAAAAGCCAAATCACTTTTGTTGTGCTGCCAAAAAAAGCAACATAGATGTAGTCAACAGGAACTGAACTTGACTTGAGGGTCCCTGTGTCCTGAACAATTGCACAAAACACTTCTTTTATATCAAGGATAGTAGGTCCTTGTTACCATGGTTCTAGGGAGGGTTTTCTTATCCCTGACATGTGCCATCCTTCCTGAGCTGTTTTGATTCTGCTTTGGAAGGCTTATTTCTCATTATGTTCATGACATTGGATAGCAGAAGTGATTAACAAGCTGGAAGTCAATATGTTTTGAGTAAACTGGCCTTTTAAAGGCTTAGTCATATTGAAGTATGGATGCAACACTGAGCATTTGCTTTCTGTCATCGTAGCTGGAAAAAGCATGACAGCATTTCGGCGGCAAGTAGATGAATATCATCCATTGATACCAGGATACACAGGTAAAAAATTTACACCTTTGGCCTCTTCTTGGCCACTGACTTGACAAGAAATTGCAATGTCCAGATAAAGAGGAAGCCAACAATCAACTTTCTCAGCTCGGTTGCTTTGTTACTGTTTAATATATTGGTCTACTAGTAACAAACAAGATTATAACTTTTATTAGCATTCTAAAACTAAAAAAGAAAGCCTCACATCATGCGAAAGGGTGTTATGTTTAACCAGTGGCACTTTTATGTATATAGTACTAAAATTCTTGTGCCTTGTAACCTTCAACTGGGCAAATGAGTTTATCAAAAGGCAAAACATTTTCAACTAAGGTACCACAAAAACGGCTAACTTATAGAATGTATCCAAAATCTGGGAGCCATGACTTGAATTGAAATTTGGCAAATGTTATAAAATATTTGTGATAGAATTATCATAGAGTATTTTATGATGTAATACAAAATGTCATAAAACATTTCCTGTGGTTAACTGCTGATGTTGACTCTGTTATACAGTTCAACATGAGATACCTTCAAGGCAGGTACATCTCTGGATATCTCTGAATTTTAAAGAACATTTTCCGGTACAGCTAATCCTCAACATATGACCACAACTGAGCCTAAAATTTCTGTTGTTAAGTAAGACATTTGTTAAGTGAGTTTTGCCCCATTTCACAACCTTTCTCACTAGTTGTTCAATGAATCACTGCAGTTGATAAGTTAGTAACCCAATTGTTAAGTGAATCTGGCTTCCCCATTGACTTTGCTTAATGTGACTCCTGGACAAAGCAACAGTCATAAATATGAACCAATTGCCAAATGTCAGAATTTTGATCACATGATCATGGAGACGCTGGAAAGATCATTACTGAAAAAGGGGTCATGAGTCACTTTTTCCAGTGCCATTGTAACTGAACAGTCACTAAATGAACTTGTAAATTAAGGACTATCTGTACATTAGAAGCTCTGATATTGTTGAAGGAAATGAGGAATCCTGGAAGGAAATCTCTCTGAAACAATGATCCAATAGGTTCTGAGTTATAGAGTCTGGGCTATGAACATAATCAACAATTTTGAAAGGAAGAATGATACAGAGAATAAAATTTTATCTTCAAGCATGACAGCTTCTCACATGCCAAAAGAGATGTCTGTGGGCATCTGCTTGATTACCAAAGTTCTGGGTTTGTTTGTTTTTTAGCAATCAGGCATACAATAAACTATTGTAATGATCAATGTTTGCAACTGTTTTTGGACTCAGTGGATACACAAAAAGCCAACATACTGGTGGGAAACATTATAACCTCATTAGGATAAATAGGGTTAGCATTGGCTTATTGAAAATGGTGAAAAGGATATCCTATACAAAATCTTAAAGTACCTATTTAACATTTTTAAATTTCTTGGAAATAATTACTTTTTAGAAAACTATGTGAACCTAGCTAAGTGTGACAGGTGGACAAAGTAGAAGTGGATTTTGTTGATACTTAAGTGGATGACTATAAGACCAAAATCATATTCTACCTCATGGGACTGATACTATAATTAGATCCCAATTTCACTATCCACTGATAGGCAGAGCTGTTAGATGATCATAGATGATTGGGATGGATTTGGAGTTATTGTCACTTCTCAAACAGAAAATGCTCTCTGCTACTTTGTATATATCATGAATTTGCTACTATACTAGAGTATTTTATGTTCTCTAGCCAATTTGGTAATCTGGCACTCTAATTTGCATTGGAATGTGTTCTTTCTGGATTAAAAGTAAGTTCCATCTCCCACCTGTACCAGAGTTATTTAAATGCTCAGGTTATAGATAAATCAATCTCTAAAGAAATAATAAGGTAGCAGTGCCTCAATTGATGTCTTCCAGATGAATTGACCCTCTGTTTCTCAGGATTCATAGTCTCCCTAACCTGCAATTGCAGGGGAGTGTTACTATTTCTGGAGCTAATTTATTTGGGAAGCACAATTCTTGAATATACCTTCTGGAGATATCACCAATATCACTTCTTCTTTGCCCTCTTTCTTTGCTGACAGTTTCATATAAAGTTTCAAAGTGAAGTTTAACTCCTTCATTTTCATATCTCTGGTGAGAGCGAATATAAAGATCTCCATCTTCCTTTCCTTTCTCTAGCTCCATTTTAAGCACCTCCTGCTGCCAATCCATCTTGCCCCCAAGTAGAAGTCCTGTAGCATTTGTAGGGCAGCTTAGAATACTCAGTGGCATGCACCAGACTTTACTCTTTGCCTAGTGTTAGGAATAGCAATTTATATTATGAGGACGGGTGGGAGAAATATAATAATAAAATATTATGAATATAATTACCTGGCAAGAGATGGCAAAATAACATAATTTTGAAAGATATATAGCCCCAAGAGCTAAACATTCTGTTTTATAACCCAACAAATAATCTATCTGACACACCTGTTGTGAATGCAGGTAATATAACTTTTTTTTTAAATGATGGACAGTATAATTAACTAATAGGGTTATAATGAAGTAGCTGCTTTCAAAGCTACAAAGTCCTTAACAGGATGGATGGTTGGGGAAGCAATAGTATAAGGTTTTTATTTTAAGTTTTGGATTCGATCATTGTTTCCCAGCAAGGCAACTTTGATACGCTAGCTGAGGAATTCTGGGAGTTGAAGTTCACAAATCGTAAAAGTTACCAAGTTTGAAGGCCATTGTCTTAAATAAATATAAACATGCAGAGCTTAGGCTATCCTATTTTAAAGATTTCTGAATGCTGCCTGACTACATTTCTTTGCTTTTTCTAGGATACATCCCTCTCAGATTCTATCGTGTTGGAACTAGCTTCGGAAATGATTCTGTGTGGTGTGTTAACACCTTTCGTGATATTACAGACAGAAAGAATGACCAGGTAGCTGAACTGAGGCATACAGCAGCCACCACGCCACAGCTACCACCTATTTGCCCTAATGAAGAAATATTAAATGTACTTGATGACTATAATTACAAACATCATCCCAATGTGCTGGGTACAGTATGCATCATTTATAATAACTTGAATATATTTAACTCCCTTTAATTGCCATTGCACTCCAACATTATTGAAAATAACTAATGATGTCAAAAAATTTATTTCAATTGCTGATTAAATAATGGCATTAGAGTGTATGAATCAGGGCATGAATTGTGTTCTTAATAGATACTTTATGAATTGACTAATCTTACAACTTTGTAAAAATATAAAAAAAATAAAGTACAGAATCTTAATTTCAGGGTAAAATGTTTTTAATATACTTTTTATTGTAAGTGTCTTGGTTTAGGAGTGTTGTTTAATGCCTCCCCAAAAGTTGCTCTTTACATGACTGTGAATCAGCTCTGGATGTGTTTGTCTTTATGACATTACCTGTTTCATGGATTGAATTCACACTTTTTTGTCCTTTTTGCAATATTGGGTTTGGGATGGCCTGTTTTATTAGCTTTGTTCTTACTTCACTACATCTGAATTCTTGGACACAAGCAAGCATTTATGTTCAGCCTAATTTTGATAGCAATATAGCAAATGTTATAAGCAAACCCAGTCTTAGCTTCAGTTTTACAGCCTCTATAGCAATGAAAGGGTTTTTTTTTAATCTGAAAAGGGTTTTTTTCCTGCTTAGATGAGTAGTTTTAACATAATACAAGGTCTTAATTCTTTCTTTGAGTTGTGGCTGTACAGACATGAGAGTTATTGTAAAAAGAGTCTAGGTCAGAAGTGGTAGTCAGCCAGTTCTGACCAGTTCTAGAGAATTGGTAGTAGAAATTTTGAGTAGTTTAGAGAACTGGCAAATACCACCTCTGACTGGCCCCACTCCCATCTATTCTCTGCCTCCTGAGTTCCAGCTGATTGGCTGTGTCTTCTTTTGTTGCCCTGTACAGGAGAACAGAGCTGGAAAGCAAGTTATTGGGATGGGGAGGGAATGGGATTTTGCAGTGACCTTCCTCCTGGAGTGGGGTGGAATGGAGATTTTACAGTATCCTTCCCTTGGTTTGCCCACCACGCCATGCCCACAAAACTGGTAGTAAAATTTTTTGAATCCCACCTGTGGTCTAGGTGTCAAATGCTTTCATGTTATTCTTCTAGAATTACCACTAGCAGAAGTTTTTAGTAGAAGGAGAAGAAATTATGGTTTCATTGCTGGATGGCTTCTTCCATCACACTGGATTCTTGTCACAAATATAGATCCCCTCATGCAATGAGTACTGAAACTGCGGATGGGCAGGCACTTGGCTGTTTTTTATTTTTATGTCAAGTAGGAGGTCTGGTTATTAATTTATTTGAATATATTCATTTGAATTTATTACCCACCCAACTCCAATGGATTATTTTTGTTACTCTAGAATTTGTAATATGGGAGTGGGAGGCAAAATGTTGTTTGAGTCTTGTTTGGAACTGCTAAGAAAGTAACCACATTCGCTGCCTATTCCCAGCATTTTAAGGCCAGCTGAAATTACAATGATTGAAGATTAGCTTTATAATGGTTTGTGAAGGATCAGCAAGGAAAACCCTATGAATTGTCTCCCAATGGAAGTGTCCTTTGCCTTAAAGGAAGCTGAATATTGCTAATACTGGCATATTTTCAGTATATAATAGCATTGATTGTCTTCTCCAAAATACTCATATTTCCCAAGCCCAGTTTGGTTTCTGATCCTTTCTAGGAGAGCATGGGAAAAAAAGTCATTTGACATTTGAGCTCTTAGCTTTGGGGTATATTTCCTTTATTCATTCCAACTAAAAAATTGCATTCTGAAGGCTTAAGTAGGAAAGAGCTTTTTACTACAAGAAATAGTGACAAAAAGAGTACTCTTTGTTCATTTTATTTTTCCCAAATATTGAAGCTTAAAGCTGAATGACAAAGATCAGTGCTTTACCATCACAGATGCCAAATTCTGTAGGGTATTTGTTTTTTATTGCACGACTGAAGGAACCTCATAGCTGTTACCCACAATGGAGCCAGACAATGAATGGGATATGTGTCCTTGATGAATTGTAGTGATGAATAGGATAACAACAACTTTCTCATTGGGAAAGAGGTATGAGGAGTATTTCTCCTAGTTCAAGTCCTTTGGTATTTTCTTTTTCCTCTTTAAATTATGTGCAAGACTGGAACCATAAAGTATGACAAAGGGCTCTAATCACCATGCTATTTCAGATAGGAGGCCACGTGGATTGGCTTCTCTCTGTGATTCTATGTGAACTTGCTTTATGTTCTTTAAAAAGCTCAGCTGGAAAACTAGAAAGGGTACATGAGCCATGGTGGTGCAATGGTTAGAATGAAGTATTGCAAGCTACTTCTTACAAACTGCTGATTGCAGTTTGGCAGTTTGATCCTGACCGGCTCAAGGTTGACTCAACCTTCCATCCTTCCGAGGTGGGTAAAATGAGGACCCAGATTGTTGGGGGCAGTATGCGGACTCTGTAAACTGCTCAGAGAGGGCTGTAAAGCATGGTGAAGCATATATAAGTTGAAGTGCTATTGCTATATTGCAAATTTAGAATTATTTTTCCACAATTGAGGTTCTACTATTTATATTATTTGATTTTTATAAATGGGGCATAGTTTTAGCGTGAGTCTCTCTGTTCAGAATATTTCAATCCTTTCCTATCAGGTCTATTACATTTACAGTTATCAGAACATCAGTTAGTGAATACTCTGTGGTCAGTAGGCATCCTTAGTTTTTAGATTGTTCTAAGAAATTAAATATTATCTAGCAGACGTTAGCTCCGCTAAGTAGGTCAGACCAGAAAGTCAACTACATAGGAAGAGTAAAACTACTTTTCTTGAGATTGGCTATAATAATGGAGTCTTCCCTGTATGATAGTGCTATACCTTCTCCTCTTTCTTATACTCCAGTGAATTAGGGAGGTCTCTTCCTGAGTTAATTCTAAATGTTATCTTAAGAATTTTCTATCTCCTTTTTCCTAGGTAACAATTTCTGCATATTTCTGTTAAGATCATCTTTTTAACTCTTTATAGCAGCCTTCCCCATGCTAGCAATTTTCAAATATGTAGACATCTCCGTAAATTTCCTCAACCAATATATGTTTCCTTATAGCAAATTGTGTGCCAGCCACTTGTATCAAAGCTAAACAGCTTACATCGATAAAACATCAATGGCTTTCCAGAATGACAGGAGAAAAGGCCTTATGGAGAATACTATTTGAGTGCAGAGTGCAGTAGGAGTGTTGGGCTTGTGTGCCTTTAGAATCATGGGGAAGAGAATTTACAGACTTCTTGCTTGGCCCAAAGAGCACAGGAAGATTCAATTCAGAGGAGATGGTCCTGCAGGTGACAAGGCAAGAACTTATCCTTTGCTGAAAATCCTGGGACTTTGAGTTCAGAGAACTGGAACACTGAGAAGATTGTTCTAAATAATAATTTTAGGTTAGGCAAAGCTTAGAATTCCTTCAAAACATATTCTTCCCTTTGGTATCTAATAGGTGATTTTTATCTCTACTGCTTTTCATCTCTGGAAAAAATGGGCCTTGTAAACCACTTGGGTTGATGTTGGGGGCAAGGATGAGCCACCCCTGCTCTATGGTAGGTTCTTAGTAAGCTATTTAAAGGAAGATTTATTGAAATGCTCTAGTGGGTTGGGTATCAAAACTTGGATCAGTTTCTTTCTGTACTTTCAGTTATGGTTAATGTTAGACCAAGTTTTCCTCCTCCCCCCAATACCATTTGGAATCCATGTTAGCCTCCCTTAACTTTTCAATAACACTTTTTTTTATCATTTTACAGGTCCTGTGGACACCAAAAGAAGCTTCCTGGAACCACCCATACCAGGCTGGGGTGGCTTTGTGCCTAGATCCAGGGTCACAGAATTTGGTCATGGAGTACGCTATCATGTGATGGCAGAAAACTGCTACCGAGATTTAAAAAACTCATTGGATAGTGGCAAAGATCCTACTGGGAAAGATCCCACGTATGTTCATGTTGAAATGTTCTTCCTTTGGTTTTGGATGAGGTGGCACTGCCCCAAACAAGTCCTGTGCATAATCTGCTTCTCCTGGACTCATGATTCCTGCTCAAAGAGCAGGTGGCAGTCGTGGCCAGGAGGCCCTTTGCACAACTGCAGGTTGTATGCCAGTGAGGCCCTTTCCCGGACCAACAATCCTTACTCATGATCACTCATGTCCTAGTCACCTCCTGTTTTGACTATTGTGATGTGCTCTACATGGGGTTATCCTTGAAAAGTATCCAGAAGCTCCAGTTGGTATGAAATGCAGCGTCCTGCATGGTTTTGTGCAGATCTCGATAAGCACATTAATCACCTCTCCTGCAGGAGCACCATTGGTTTCCGATTTGCTTCCGGGTGAAGTGCAAAGTGCTGGTTGTCACCTTTAAAGCCCTTCATGGCTTAGGATCAGGTTATCTGAGGGATTGTCTCTTGCCGGTCACATCTACCCAATCCACTAGAGCGGGGAGGCAAGGAATGTTGTGGATCCCATCCTCTAAGGAGGTACATCTGGTGGGATCCAGAAGAAGGGCCTTCTGTATGGTGGCTCCCTCTCTCTGGAATATCATCTCTCCAGAGATTAGATGCCCCCCAGTTTCTTTCAGAAGGCCCTGAAGATGTTCTGCAGGTTTGGGGAACCCATACTCATTAAATGGCTGGTATGAATGTGCGTTGTCACCAGGGAGGGGGTGGGGAGTATTTTATTATTTTTATTCTTTATTCTTTTTATTTTTATTTATTTTATATTATGTTTTTATGTCCTTGTAAGCTGCCTTGAGTCGCCATGTATAAGTACACAGCAATATAAATTTTCTAAATAAATAAAGGATGTGCTGTAGATTGCTACTCTCCCTCGAGAGGATTTTGATGTTATATTACAGAACAGTGTTTGTTAATGGATAAGGAACCAAGTTTGGAAATATAATCTTAATAAATTTATTATTCAATATATATTGCATAAGTAACGAATCTTTAAAGCCACAAATGGACCATGGATTGGTCTTTCATAATGGTCTATTACAGATGTCTCCAAAGTTTAAAGTTGTCAAGTTTGGGGACTCCTGGTCTATTATTATCAAAGTAGTGGTGTGGTTAGGGCACCAGACTAGAAACTGGGGAACTATGATTCCCAATCCTATATTTAGCCTGAACCCAGATCGACGATTCTGTGCCTGCCAGTCTCTAGGAAGAAAACAATGGGAACCACTGCTAAAATGTTGCCAAGAAAACTTTTTAGGAACCTGGACAGGTGGTCACCATGAGTCAAGATGACTCAAAGGCAAAAACAAATGAATAAATAAATAAATGGAATCAATGTAGAGTATCCTGCCCCTTAGCCTCAGTTGTAATAGTAAGAAAGCCAAATATTCTGGCAAACATGCTTAGCTAAACAAGTGTTTGTTATTATTTATTATTTAGACAAGAAATTCAATAGGAGTAAAGCTATTTTGTCTCTGCCTGGGGGATTATTTCTTCCAGATAACTCTTAAAAACTCTAGGAATAAAGGATGATAGACTGCCATGGATTTGGATTTTTGTTTTTTAAAAAATAGAGTAGTTGGTATGTGAAGAAAACTATTAGGAAAATTAGGAGAAGACCCAACAGGATGCATATCAAGAACCCTCTCCCCCCCTCTCTCTCCCCATGTATGTATGTATGTATGTATGTATGTATGTAAATATATATATAAATGGCAAGAACTGCACAATGTTGAGATATATATTCTACTCTATTTTAGAAAAAAAGTGCCTATAACCAAAGATTCACAACAACAGAGATTCTATAGGCCTGAAGGAATGATGCCCAAGTACACTGGCCATATTCCACGTAAGAATTCAGATTTTATTCTTTAAAACTGATGGGCCATTCAACTATTGGCCAAACTCACTTTTAGACAAGTCTGTCCCAACTTTGATTTGAAGGAAGAATAGAGGCAGTGCTTTTCCGTGCCTCTTTATGACTTAATGATTTTAAACATTGTCTACTGCATTTCTCCAGATATGTTGGGGCACAATATCTATCATCCAGATGAGCATAGGTTTACACTGGCTAGAGGCTAAAGTTTGAGAAACTTTGATTTATTACTAATCCATTAAAGTAACTGCAGCCTTTTCTAAAACTATATGGATACTTCTCCTGCAGTTGCAATTCTCAATTCAGCCTTTACTGTCAATGCACAACATGTGTACAATAAGATTGGTTGAGCCTCTCTTAGTGCACCCCCCCAGCACAAATACTTATCAATAACTCACAGTGAAGAAAGAAAACCCCTAACCCAATATATCATACTAACAATACACAATCCTCTCTCTATATATATGTTATATTATAATATTGCACCAATGTCAACATGTTGTGTCCACCCTGCAAGTCTATCATACTACATATATATGATGTTATGTTGCATTCAGGAGTCTGACAGCCCACAGATAAAAGCTGTTCTTCAGCTGGCTATGCTTCTATATCTCCTACCCGATGGTAGGAGGGTAAAGAAGTGATGAGCAGGGTGTGAGTAGTCCCTAAAGATTTTCCTCACTTTTCTAAGACAGTCCTAGCAATGTCATCTAGTGATGTCGGGACAGCCCATGATGTTTTGTGCAGAAAAATATCAGAGAAAGATCCCTTGGTTGAAGAAATTATAGGTATGAGTCTTCCTCTCTGTGCACTTTTGGCCTTTAGGAGTGCTATAATTTCTAGCCAGCAGAGTTGCCCATCCCAGTCTATCAGCTGTTCCACAAAGTTGCTAAAGGACTTAGTTGTATTTAAATTTGTAATGGGAATGTTTAACATTCAAGTGTGTTCAACTTGAAGCAGAACAATTACAATAAGTGACAATATTCTAATTCTGCAAGACTAGTATACAATAGCAGATGAAATATTTCTGCCAGTGTCTTAAATAAGTGGCTGAATACATTGAAAAAAAATCCAGACGAGCTAGCTTGAATGATAAATTAGAACTCTTTCTGCAAGAAATAAATTTGGTTTTATAGCTTCAGATTTCATAAGTAACAAAATTGATAATGAAATTCATCTAAGAGTATAGACAGCCATACAGAGTTTAGAATGTTGCAACTGACACCAAAGAAAAACATAATGAAAATGTCTCCCACCCACAGCAATATGGAGGGATCAAGCTTTTCAACATTAGTATTTAGCTATTTGGATTCTGTTCTTCAATGTTCCCTAAAGAATTGATAAACAGTTTCCCCAATGGCTGTTGGCTGAACTTGTGGAGATATAAATGAAGGGGCATTTAATATCAGGAAGACTCCACATTGATAGTTTCATTTGTTCAGTCAGATGCCAAATTGGTTGTGCATGTTTGTGTCTGAAGCACCTAAGGAGCTTTTGGGTTGAAAGGATTAGCCAATGGGATCCCACCTTTGCCAGTGGGATGCCTGATTGGGGGTTCCTTTCATATCCCTGTTAATTGGCTGTTGTTTCCTTGTGCTGCCAAGCCCTGGGCTCCTAAGTACCTGAGAAGATGGTGGTAAATCAGCACTCCTGTTGACTGACAAAGAGCCTGTTTCTCAGGCTTGAATCATTTCCCTGGCTATTATTGTACCTGCATGGCTCACAATCTTATTTCAATATTTCAACATACTTGAATGCACCTACTTGAATGTCTTTCATTCTTTTAGCGTGAAGATGCGGTCATTTTAGAAAAGCTAAAATCTAAGCCTGTGCAGTACTTATAAGTCTTTTGGCCCCAAAATATATATTTGAAACAGAATCCAATCTTTTACCAAGGAGGTCTTCAGAGCTTCTTCATCTGTAGACTTTAAAGGCGTGTGGACTTCACCACCACATCAGTATTCACCAACAATTATGCTGAAGTTCACCCATCTTAAAGGCCCTGAGGCAATAGAACATGATGACATGTAACAACTGCTTTTTTATTGTTGTAATAGCTAATGTGTTAATCCAATAATTTTGCCAACCAAGTGTATCTACCTAGAGAAGAAGAAAATAAAAGACCATAGGTTGCAAAATATATTGAACAAAACATGTGTGTTTTGCAGATGAACGCTCTGGCCTTGGAAGAACATTTGGAAATATATGCAGAAGTTGCTCTGTATGCAGTCACACAGATAAGAACTATGGAGCTTATCTTAGTAAGAAACGCAAAATGGAAAAAGGTCAAGAGCAAATCAAAGAACACAAGGAAACATTAACTGCATAATATTTGAACTGTACCATTAGAAAATTAAAATGAACATTAATGTCTGGAATGGGGCTACTTAAAAACTTTCTCTCTCTGACTAATGTGGAGGTGTACAAGTATTTAAAAATATGTGGTATTTCTTATCTGTTTGTAAAAGAGTTACTGTACCAGGAGAGAATCATAACGACATATACTGTAGACTGAGAAGTCACTTACATCAATTGGAAGAAATGAATGATTTCAGGGGCATTTTTAATGAAGAAGAGGCTTTGAGGATATATGGAGAAAATGCAGCTGTCTTTGGGTTTGAGGAAGCATAAAAAGGTGTCAACGAGTAAGGAATTTTTTAAAAAATTCAAACATTGAGATGACGTTATGTTAAGATGAGATAGCCATACTATACTTCCATATAGATTAGCTGGAGTTCTGAAATAAAGAATAAAATATTGAAAATTGTTTTAAAATAATTGACAAGAGTATTGTCCCAGTTTTTCTGGTGGTAGCCATGGTCACTGTAAACTAAGAAAAAATAATATTTTCACAAACAATGAAATTTCAATCTGTTTTAAAAGAGAACAATTGTGAGTTTAAAGCAGAAAATGAGAGATGTTTGTTCATTGTTTACCAGACATTTCAATGGGACTGATTTTACTTTTAAAAGTTCTCCATAGCAAAGAAGCAAACAAGACACCTTGGTGAAATTACGTACACAGAGAATTATTGCATTTTGATATATATATGTATATATGTATATATATATGTAGGTCTAGATGTGTTCGGGTCTTTTCCCATGTAAGATTAAGAGTATCTTGGCGACGTTTCAGTGAGGTCCCACTCGCTATCCTCAGGCTGGTGCTTTCGGCTTCGTGTGTGTGTGTGTGTGTGTGTGTGTGTGTGTGTGTGTATATATATATATATATATATATATATATATATATATATATATATATATATATATATATTTGTTTTCTGAGGTTCTCGCGGGTATTTGTATGTGGATCTTTGGTTATTTGGGTTTTCTCCCGCGTAAGATTGGAAGTATCTAGGCAATGTTTCAATGAAGTCTCATTTATCATCTTCAGGCTTGGTCTTCAGCTCTGTGCTTCTCAGAGTGATGTGAGCTTGCAGCTGCTTCTTCCTTTTAACTGCTAGTGGGGGTGTGGCTTGATTGGGTGGGAGCTTGGCTGTGTTCTGATTGGGTGGGGGTATGTTCTCATTGGTTGGGGGTTTGGCTGTGTTCTGATTGGTTGGGGGGTTGGCTGTGTTCTGATTGGCTGGAGGCGTGTTCTGTTCAGGTGGGGGCTTGGTTGTGCTCAGGTTAGTCTTAGTTGCTGGGGGATTTGAGCTGGTGAGCTTTGATCTTGCTGTTTGGCTTCGAGTTCGTGGTCGTGCTGCATCTTCATGGTGGGGGTCAGTTCGCTTCATGTATGGCTCAGAGGGGTTTGAAGTGGATAGTGATGCAGCTGCAGTGCGGCTTCTGGTCCGTGGTCGTGTTTCATCTTCTGTGTGGGTGTGAGTCTACTTTCCACATGGAAGTGTGGTGCCAGCATCTTGTGTGGCTCTCAGGGGTGTGGGTCTGGTGTCATTCTTCATATTAGGTACTCGTCTGTTCATGAGGGCGGGTTTCCAAATGGCTGGTAGGCGGGAGGTATCATCTTGTTTATTCATGCTGTGTGGGCGTTTTCTATCTCTATGGCTTCTCTGATTATTCTGCTGCTGAAGTGTTCGGTTTTGGCAATAGTTCTGGTATTTTTAAAGTCAATCTAATGTCCTGTGGCTTTGAGGTGTTGGACCAGGGAAGAGGTCGGTTCTTCCTTTTTGATTGAGTTCTTATGTTCTTCAATGCGTGCACTTATTCTTCTGTTAGTTTGTCCAATTCTTCTGTTAGTTTGTCCTATTCTTCTGTTAGTTTGTATGTGTTGGGGCAGGCAATGCAAGGGATTTCGTATACTCCTTGATTTTCTAACTCGATTTTGTCCTTAGGGTTTCTTAGGATGGTGGATATCTTTCTGTTTGTGCAGAATGCTGTCTTAATGTTGTATTTTTGGAGGATCTTGCTGATTTTGTCTGTAGTGCCTTTTATATATGGGAGGAGGGCTTTGCCATTCTCTTGTTCTTGTCTTGGATTTTGGTTAGGGTTTCTTTTTGGATTAGGTGGATGATATATATATATATATATATATCTCTTTGGTTATTCGGGTTTTCTCCAGCGTAAGATTGGAAGTATCTAGGCAACGTTTCGATGAAATCTCATTCATCATCTTCAGGCTTGTGTCTTCAGCTCTGTGCTTCTCAGAGAAGCACAGAGCTGAAGACATAAGCCTGAAGATGATGAATGAGACTTCATCGAAACGTTGCCTAGATACTTCCAATCTTACGCTGGAGAAAACCCGAATAACCAAAGATCCACATACAAATACCCGTGAGAACCTCAGAATAGATAGATAGATAGATAGATAGATAGATAGATATAGATATAGATATAGATATAGATGTAGATATAGATAGATACACACACACACACACACTTAAACAAATAGTTTATTATCCTGCTGCTGAATTTTTTCACAAAGCACTTATTGGGTGTTTTGCTATTAAAGTGTAAATATTGAGCAGGGGCTATTTTTAATATAATTACTTTAATATTTGAGCAGTTTACTATTTTTCCATTTGAAAGAACTTTTCTGTGTTTATAGAGATCAAATAATCATGCCATGCTGTTTGTTTAAAGTGCATTCTATTAAATATTTATGTACACATTAAAATTATCTAGTTAATGACTGTTCTACAGTTGACCCTACAATTTCTGCCAGCATTCCTTCTAGATAATGGTCAGTGGATTTCAGACAAACTCTCCTTTGACTTTTAACACAGCAATGTTCACCAACCATATTTAGATATAACTTGGGAAGTACATGCAAAACACATGCTGATGCAGTCCAGATAGGTATATGGACCAGCCTGAAAGCTTACTTTGTGCACACACACAAAAATCTAGGTCTCTGTTTTCCCCAACTTTACTTAAAAGGGATAATATAGTAAATCTGCTTGATAGATAAACATCAGTCAGTCTCTGCCAATCACCAATTAATCAGCTTCTTCAATTCAAGTGCCCTCAGTATGTGGGACTAAATCCCCAGAATTCTTAGCAATAGCCTCCCCCTTCTAATAAAGTCCACACATCTTTTGAGGTGATATATTATGATGAAGCAATCTTCTCCAACCTTGTGCCCTCAAGGTAATTGAAGTCATTCCAAATTCCAGTCCCCAAGCAGAGTTGACTGTTTTGATTTGGAAAGGAGAGGAATTGTATTTGGCTTGCTTGGAGAGCACCAGGAGGTGAGGAAAAACTGTTAAAAGTTTTGTGAAGAGATGTTAGCATAATAAATAAGTGCCTGACTTAATTATACTTGGGAAGGGTTTTTTCCCCCTTTGCATTTGATTGCATGGTACCTTGTCGAGCATTTCAGTTTCTGAATATTTCAGTTAAACTGTTAACCTTTACACTTAAATTTTCCTTCTCAGTGTATAATTTGTATGGTCTGCTGCCGTCAGAAAAGCGAGGTAGATTAGATGGCATCTGCTGTACTGCAAACTATAATTATTATTAGTGTTTTGCATTACAAATGCACCCTTCAAATCCCTTCTCAGTAGACAGGTAGAGCTTCCTTGAAGTTTTACACAGGTAAGACCCACACTGGGACTATTTAAGACTGTCTTCTTCAGAAAAAGGTGTTTGTGAGAAAAGTCCTGCTGAGTGATTCAAATGAGTTGAAATACTAGATTACATGCAGTTCTTCAAGTCAGAAGTTTGGAGTTGCATTCTGCAAATTAAAAAAAAAAAGCTCCCAAAGAAATTTCTGCCAGGCTGAGAAGTCTACAGGTAGGCCAAGGCACAATTCACTTACAACCACAAATGAGCCCCAAATTTCTGTTTGTTAAAGTGAATTGTGCCTCATTTTATGCCCTTTCTTTTCTCAGTTATTAAATGAATCACCGCAGTTGATAAGTTAGTAACCTGGTTGTTAAATGAATCTGGCTTCCCCATGGACTTTGCTTGTCAGAAGATCACAAAAGGTGATCACAGGACTGGGGGATGCAGCAATGGTCATAAGTATAAACCAGTTGCCAAGCATTGAAATTTTGATCACATGATCATGGGAATGCTGGAAAGATTGTAACTTTGAATGGTTACTAAACAAACTGTTCAAAGGACAATCTGTAATTTTAGCCTGTAATTTTCACTTACTCATTGACCACCATTTTCTACATAAAAGAAATGGTCCAATCAGGGTCTCCCATCTGGAAACTGATAATATGGTATTGGGGATGTGTAAATCAACACATCATTATTGTAAGATATCATCATAATTCAAATGTTCAATGAGGAAAAATCAATGCAAAAAGTTTAGAGAGCAACCTCACAAAAGTACAGGCCAAATGTGCATATGATAATTAATGGCATAGAAATAGGGGTTTTGACTATGTTTCCAGACCCATTGAACAATCAAAGCTCTCACTTAAACATAATTTATGGTTTCAACTAAGAGCTTGGGCACAAGCTAATATTAAAGCACAATTACAGGTAGTCCTTGAGTTATAACAGTTCTTTTAGTGACCATTCAAAGTTACAATGGCATCAAAAAAAAGTGACTTATGACTGTTTTTCACACTATTACGCCATGGTCCCATGACCAAAATTCATGTGTTTGGCAACTGACTCATATTTATGAGGATTGCAGTGTCCGGGGTCATGTGATCATCCCTGAAAAGCAAAGTCAATGGGGAAGCCAAATTCACTTAACAACCATGGTACTTAAAAACAGAGATTCACTTAACAACTGGCAAGGATTGTAAAATGCGGTAAAGTTCACTTAACAACTGTCTCGCTTAGCATCAGAAATGTTGGGCTCAATTGTAGTTCAAGGACTATCTGTAGTTCTAATTGTGGGTGGAGATCTGTTTGTCATAATAGCTTAAAACAAATGGGAAACCCAAAGCTAATAATAAATTTCCTGCCATCATCATTATGTGTATAATAGGAAGAAAAAGTTTATACCTTTTTCATCTTGCTAGGAGGGACCAAAACAGGTTCAGTGTTTACTTGGTTTAGAAAGTTTACTTTTAGATCATATTGTCAAAATTAATAACCTGTTTGATATGGTTTTACCTAGCAACGAGAGATGGAAAAGTCCTTTGTTAATAGAAGGTTTCCTCTTCTTTTTTGTTTCCCTTTGCTATTCCTGGGATATTAAATCCTAGTGAATATAGCCCTGCACCAAGGAGATGCATTACAGATTTTGGTCTAAACTACCCCAGCACTGTGTTTCATTACAGAAGTGTCAGGGTGTTTTCAAACGTTGGTAGTAAAAACTGAATTTTGCTGCCAAACTCTATTGAACAAGCTACATCAGTTTCACAAGTCAAATGTTTTTTAATTGATATGATGCTGATCACAAACTTTGTTATGAATAGTACAGCGTTAAAATCTAAAAAGACCCATCAATCTTACATGCACTTTGAGCATATTTTGTTGCAAATAGTGTCCTAATTGATAGTAGGCCTGATTATATGGCCAGGAGCCTAATTTATATATCACAAACTGCAGTCCTTTTGTTATTGAGGAAGTCAACACCTTTACAAGAGAACAATATATGTCAACCAAAATATATACCAATTAGGCCTTAGTGAGACACTGAAATGAATGATTTCAGAATATGCTGTACTTATAAATAATATATGGTTTACAGCCACTTGCATTTCAAACAGCAGTTCTCTTTGTTGCTACTATTTTAAAACCGTAAGCATTGAAAAAAGCCACAAAAATATGTACATTAGCACTGAAAGCCAGGAAAATGGACAATAATTTGATGTTCATTGAGCTTTGCATTTGATGGGATAGCTGTGAAATGTAGTTTGCTTAAACACCACGCAACAAAGTGATTGGTGCTTCACTTCATTATTAAAAGAGGGTGTTTGATGGAAACCCATTGTTAACTATGAATGCATGGAAGTGGCAAGTAGTCACACAAAGCAGTTGTAAGCATGGAGCAAGCAAGAGTTTGTTTCCAGTTTCAAATCCTTCCCAGAACAGAACATTGTTTTTTAAAAATTCTACTTGAGTCCATTACCAACATCCAAAGATTGTTCAGAAATTAAAGGGCAAGATTAAGGGTTTCTGGTTTCACGTGGCTTCGGGGCAGCAGGAATTCGCGACTGCTCGCGATTCCTGCTGTGCTAGCTGCCGAGGTACCCCCAATCCAGATGGGTCAGGGGGATATGGCTGCCCTGTAGGGACAGCTGAAGAGAGAGGGGAGCCGGACAGGGGGTTGGGGGTGTCGCAGACCCCCTCCTCGTCCTGAAAAAACCCTTTTTCCCAAGGCGGTGGAGCGGCGGTCAGCAATGGCCGCCACAAAGAAGCCAGCAACTGGGTAAGATTGTGCTGGAGGAAGCAAGAAGAGTGAAAGTGCTGTCTGAGCCGGGTCAATCAACATCTTTCAAATTTGTTGGAACTGAGCTGTTTGAATTGCTGGAGGATACATTGTATCCCTAAGAAGATCGAAAGTGGCGGAGAAGCTGTTAAAGGGAACTTTTTTTTCTTTCTTCACTCTCCCACCCCATGGAAACAGCAGATATGAAATATGTTTGGACATTGAAGGTGAATTATTCTGAAAGTTGAAGCTAAGGGACAAAAGGATTCCTGGACATTGAAAAACTTAAGAAATTGGAAAACCCTTATTAGAGGTATGGATTTCTGATTATTTAAAATTGATATTGCAAGTGGAAAGGGAGAGGAAAAAAAATTGGAGCAGAAGCTGAAAAAGGAGGAGATTGCCTAGAATCCCAAAGAAAGGTATATGGTAATTGGACCTCTTTGATTAAACATTAACCCCAGAAAGAGAAAGAGAAGAAGGAAGAAAAGTATTAATTTTTAGAACTTTTTTTGAATTATTTTTGATTAAAAATACTTGTGGTTGTTTTGGGAAAAGTTTCTCTTTTCATGATGGCATCGCTTGTGGATGAACTAAAGACTGAATATCAAAAATATAAAAAGGAAGATACTTTGGGCACTTTGTTTCAATTTTTAGAAATGGCGTTATGTACTTATGAAAAGTTGTCTACGCAGCAGAAGGACTGGGACAAAGAAGAAGAGGAAGAAGAAGCCATCTTTGATGAACAATGGGTTCTTTCCGGGGAGGAGGAGAAAAAGGATAAGAAAAAGGGGATTTTAAGAATTGAAAAAAACAACCAAAAAAGAGAAAAATGAGCGGAAAGGTGGAGGCAAGGTTAGAAAGCAAAGGAAAGGGAGTAAGAAAAGGGAGGAGGAGAGACAAAGGGGTAAAAAGGGCAAGAAGAAGAATAAGCAAGAGAGAAACGGGGGGAGAAGAAGCCTCAATGGTGGGAAGCAAGATCTAAAGAAAAAAAGCTTATTTAGAGACAATGGGTGAATCTAATTAAGGATAAAAGAGGGATTCTGGAGGGTACATAAGATTGTGTTTTTATATGTGCATTTAGAGTATAAAATTCATTGTGTAATTTTAGAATCTATTAAACAGAATCCCAAGATAAATTGTTATATGAAGTACTTTTAAGTTAGGGTAATGAGTTAAAGACGTTACTCCAACTGGTGTATAGGAGAAGTATAGTAAAAGAAAAAAGATGAATGGATAGTTGGAAATAGAACAGACAAAGAATGTTATTGAAAATGGTAATAAGATATGGAAGGATATATAAGGGTTTTGTCATGTCTTTTTGGATTTTGTATATTGATAAAAGGCAATAAAATTTTAATTAACAAGAAATAATTTGGATGAAAAGGAGAAGCTGGGATAAGATATGAAGTTAAATAGATAAAGTATTGATACTACAATTTGGAATTATTATGTTCTATTGGTTTTCTTCTTTTATTATTTTTTCTTAGAAAAGAATTTATAAGCTGTTATGCCTTGATTCTTTGTGCATTGTTTTTATAAAATTGGTTTATATATAAAAAAAAGAAAAGAAAATTATAATAAGATATGGAAGGATATATAAAGTGAATATGATGTTTGAATTTGTGTCTGTGTGAAGAGTTTCAACCCGGGATCAGACAGCCTTCAGAAAAGATCTTTTAGTTTTGTTTATGTTTTGTGTTTTTGTATGTTTATGAAAGGCAATAAAATATTATTAAGCAAGAAATATAATTTGGATAAAAGGAGAAGTCTGGATAAGATATAAAGTTAAATAGATAATGTAAATATTGATATTACAATTTGAAATTATTTTATATGTTCTATTGGCTTTCTTTAATTATTATTAATTTTTCTTTTAGAAAAGACTTTTCAAGTTGGTATGCCTGGATTGTGTATTGTGTTTTCTGTAAAATTAATAAAATTTGTTTAAAAAAAAAAAAAGAAATTAAAGGGCAAGATTAGGAAGGTATGCCTTCAAGTTAGCTGTGGAATGGGATGAATTGCTGCAGCCAACTCGCTGCAGGACAACTTGCCATGGGCAACTCACCATGGGACAATTTGTCTCAGAATAAGAGTTACACTATTATCCAAGAAATGGTGGAATATAATTATTAAAGAAAGAGTGCCAAAGGGAGGACAAAATCAAATGGGAATGACAAAAAACCAAATATTTGTTTAATCATTTTAAATAATTAAATTAAATTTTAAATAATTTGTTGAATTATTTAGCAGTGACATGGCCAGGGAGAGCTGCCCTCTGGTAAGTTGCCCGTGATGAGTTGGCTGTGGTGAGTTAGCAATGGCAAATTGCCCATGGTGAATTGGCTGTGGCAAGTTGTCAGAAGAGGTAGAAGTTGGAACCACACCAACAATTTATGTGCAATTTATATCCAGGAAAAGTAACTTCCAAATAAGACAATGGTCTGAGATTAGTATTGCTGATTATATATTTTTTCTCATATAGCCAAGAAATGTTTAAGTCCATGGAAGAAGAAAAGTACATATCAAATACTTTTTATCATGCAATTTATCTTCGGTCTGGGTGCACAGAGCTAGCATCAAGCCTGAGGACCTTATTTTAGAAATAAAAAGTCTACTTTGAACCCCCTTAGCTATTACTTTTCCTTTCACCCTTTAGATACAGTGATGGATGTTCTTCTTTCACCACTATTAAGCAAAGGTGCAGTTGCAGGTTCACTTCACTTTCACCCAGGTCTTAGTGAATCTTTTGTCTTTGTCTAATGCAATACAATAATTTGGACCAGTCCCATATGCTAACAAAATATCTGGATAAGCTCTAACTTTACTTGAGCATGGAAGCACCAATGCTCCTAAAGTTTTGCATGTCATTTTCTTACTAGAGTGACAGCAACTCTATCCTTTGGCATAATGGGAGAAAAGGCAGTGAAGGAAAAGAGCTCCTGTATCTTTAAAATTAAAGTCCCCCTGTACTATCACTTGGGCAGAAGAATATATAAGGTGCTTGAAATGTTATTTTTTTTATTAAGATTTGCACAAAAGCTTTCCACATTTCAAGATTAGCATGGTGTGAGTGTTTGCAACACATCCTCTCTCACAGTTTTACTGCCGCAGAAATGGAATCTGGGGAGTTAAAAAAAAAGAAGCAGGCATTAATGTATACACTTTGATATCACTCTTGCATTAGCATGAACTTTAAAAAAAATTGTATTACTGACTTTCAATTAAAAATCAATTAAAAATCACCCTTGAGGCATTTTATATGGTATACGATAAAAAGGTATATGATTAGTTTTGTACCTCTGTTTTTATAACTTTTGTACTTAGTCCAAAATTATAAAAGAAAGTGAGTAAGAGTAAGAAAATTGCCCATTTTTAATATTCAAAGAAGATATTTGCAGCTACAATTCTGTGCCCATTGATGTAGAAAACTATGTGTTTAAGATGGATTGTAATCAGTCAAACTGCTACGCCCTCTTTTTTGATGATTTCCCATAAAACTCTGTCATAGATTCAAACACTGTTACAATTTTCTCATACCCATGGCACCCAATTCACACAATTTAACAAAAGACCTTTATCAAGATCACTATGTTAGAATCCTGATCAACAAGACCTAATATAGACTTTTTCCCCAAAGTTTTCAATGGTTCTCCTTTACATATAACTTTGTCTAACTCGGCGTAAAGAAAATTAGCTCTGGGAAACAGTGAGCAAAGACCATTCATTTAAGTATCCAAATTAGGCAAAAGTTGGGTCCAATGGTAATAACTTATGCTGCCCTGGTTCCTCCTCTCTTTTCTTTATCCCAGAATGTTAGACTCTCATTCTCCAGGGAGATGAACCTCATTCCCAAATCGTATACATGCCAGTAGGCATCATGGCTGCAAAAAAAGCAGCTGGTACAGAAACTGGGGGCAGTGAGAACATAAGCAATGAACAGTGAGAGAATGTGGAGTTGAACAGCTGACCCCGGCTCCTAAAAAATGTGAACTCTTCATTCTACTTGAACCTGCTGGGCATCCAACTTTTCTTTGACAAAGAGAAAGAATCCCACAAGGACTGGATTGAGCTAGGTAACACCCCTGTGCATCTGTATCCAGATACATACAACTTTTTGTAAGAATGATAAGAAATCTGCTGAAACAGGCTATGGGCCAATCAACTTTAGCATTCTCTTTAACTCCGTGATCAAACAGATGCATTTGTGATAATTCCTACTGTGACACGGTTGTGTGTGTGTGTGTGCAGTTCTTGCATAGAATCAGCTATTTATAATATGCTGCTTATATAGGAGTTGTGCAATAATCAATTATAGTAGTCACTGATCACCTCTCAATAAATTTATAGAATCTTTTAAAACCAATGTTAAATTAGTGTCCATTATGATCGCTGAGAGTTTCAACCATGTTCATCCCACTAAACTAGCTTTACAATAATTTGGTATGTACTTTATAAAAACATACAAGATATTATGTAAAACTCTAAGGCCCACATATGTAGGACATAAATAATTTTGCAAGCTTAATTTTCTTTCTTTTATTACTTTCTTTGAATTAGTGAGGGTATACGTACACATTCCCAGTTTCTCCATCTTGTACCATAATCTTTGCTGCTCCTAGCTGGGGCAAAGTTGGGTTTATGGAAACGTTGTTCCAAAGAAATTTAACCTTAGTAATAGTTCCAACCGTAAGTTCTACGTCTATTAGCTTGGTATGAATTTCACCAGGTCTGAGGTTCCCCCTTAAAAAAACAGATAAAGTTATGTTGTTATTTTTTTATACATACATGTATCAATTTTTCCCCAGTCTATGTCTGTCTGTCTGTCTGTCTATCTATCTATCATCTAATATCTATCTATCTTGTAGTTTTTGGTTTTAGCATAACACTCCAACATTAAAAAATAGATTAAGCAATTTTCATAAGTATTAATATTCTACACTTGTATGAGTGATATTTACTTTAATCAAGATTTTTTCTTAGTTGATCTATCTACTGAGGTTATAGTTTCTGTGAAGTTTACCAAAACATTAATGGCCCAAATGGCTTGTTTAGTGCACCTGAAAGAACATCTGAAAGTAAAATTACACATACATGAATATAGGACTCAAAACTTTATTTAGTAGTATATAGATTTGCATATGAATATATTGTGGTATGTTTTTTTCCCCTTGTTAACGTGCAAGAGTCAGATTAAATGCAATCTAAATGCAAATAATTACATGTCATAACCATTTAATACATCCCAGCTAGTAAAACTGCTGTCTGGTACTATAACATGTTATTGGCTGAGCTAAATATTAGTCAAGTAGAAAGTGACAAATTTGTCTAATTAAAATACAACTTGTAATTCAAACAGCCACAGCAAATGATAAGTGGAAACTTAAAATCATAATAATTTGGAAAATGTAATTTTAAAAATCCTTTGGAAAAAAGAACAGTCATAAACATGAAGATACTAAAATGAAAATGCAATGTGCTTAAAATAATTTTTGAGAAATCCTCAAATAAATGCAGTTCAGATCAATTGAATTACACTTCCTGAATTTCCAACCATTTGGAATACCAGAAATTATGGGAGCTATAATCCCAACCTGTTGAAAGGATGTCTTATGGCAGAGACAATCTTATAAAAGATCTACATATCACTCGAATTTTTTTTTTAAAAAATACTTTGCTTAACAACCAAGTTGCCAGTCCCAATTGTGACTGCTAAACAAAAACCACCTGCATCTATAGTGGCAATATAGGCTGGGATTATTTATTGTTTCTACTGGTTTCCTTCATTAAATAAATAAATGTATGAAGTCAAGGTATTATATTATAGCAGAAAATTCAGTGTCTTCTGCAACTCTAGCTGCATTCTATTCTATTTTATTCATTGGTTAAACTTAATTTCTTGTTCCAGTTTGGCAAAATTATTGCCTGAGTACTCTTTGGTATTGGAAAAATAAAGTGATCCCAGCTATATGAAATAGTATATTAAATCGAATTTAAAATCTAAAGATATACTTAACAATAAAATGTCAGAAAAATCTGTATATAATCACCTGTAGATATAAATTCTAAAAATGAATAGATCCTGACATCTCATATCCACAAAAGGCCCACATACCGTATATACTCGAGTATAAGTCGACCCGAATATAAGTCGAGGCACCCAATTTTACCACAAAAAACTGGGAAAACTTATTGACTCGAGTATAAGTCGAGGGTGGGAAATGCAGCAGCTACTGGTAAATTTCAAAAATAAAAATAGATGCCAATAAAAACTTTCACTAGGACAGTTGAGAATAAGTTTGATGTTCACAATTTCCTCTTTGAAAGAGACCAGTAAATAGGGAACAAGAAGATGAAGAAAAAGAAGTGTGTTTTTTCACACTTTTCACACTGAAGTGAACAAAAATGGCATCATAGGAACAAGCTTATTCTCAGCCCAAAGGTTTGTTTCTGATTTCTTCCCTGATTTAAGGGAAATTTGGGAAACTATCTCACTATCATGAAAGGTTTGATTGATTCACTAACGCAAAAGATGATGATGATGACAGTGGTAGGCAGAAGTCACTCTCTCCCTTGCAAGAAAAAACCAAGAGCGGTTCTTATGATATCTCTCTCTCTCTCCCCCCCCCTCCCCCTCTTCCCGAGTGGACTGAAAGCAGCTGGAGCTGAGGAAATGAAACTGAGTGGAGCGACCTCCACTTGCGTTGCTTTCTCAGCCTAAAGCTCAGAAAAGCCTCCCCCTCCTCCTCCTCCTCCCCCTCCTGGCGTTGCTTTTTCAGCCTAAAGCTCAGAAAAGCCTCCCCCTTCCCCTCCCCCTCCTCCCGAGTGGACTGAAAGCAGCTGGAGCTGAGGAAATGAAACTGAGTGGAGCGACCTCCACTTGCGTTGCTTTCTCAGCCTAAAGCTCAGAAAAGCCTCCCCCTCCTCCTCCCCCTCCCCCTCCTCCCGAGTGGACTGAAAGCAGCTGGAGCTGAGGAAATGAAACTGAGTGGAGCGACCTCGGCTCTCATTGCTTTCTCAGCCTAGAGCTCAGAAAAGCCTCCCCCTCCTCCCCCTCCTCCCGAGTGGACTGAAAGCAGCTGGAGCTGAGGAAATGAAACTGAGTGGAGCGACCTCGGCTGGCGTTGCTTTCTCAGCCTAGAGCTCAGAAAAGCCTCCCCCTCCCATGCTTAAAAGTTGCAAAGGAAACACGGAAGCAGGGAAGCGGCTGCCCAGCTTCGGAGCTCCACACCATTTTTTTTTCAGAGGGGAATCTGACTCGAGTATAAGTCGAGGGCGGTTTTTTCAGCACAAAAAATGGGCTGAAAAACTCGACTTATACTCGAGTATATACGGTACTTACATTTTGTTTTTGTTGTGCTTCTATACTGGGCTAAATGTGTTTTGCTTTTTTGAAAAAGGTTGGATTATATACTGAAACTAAATTTGACCAATAAATAAACTACCCTCCAAAGAATTCTTAAAGATACACCTCTCAGATGAAGAAAGAAAATCAGAAAAACAAAACTAACAAGTTTAAAATTTTACTTTCAGATGTAGTATTTCTGAAAACTTACCTGAAAATTTCATATTGCCTTGTGTTTCCTCCGCTCCCATACAGGGCAATATTTATGTATCCCAAGATGTTTCTTTTTCCAAACAGTGTAACTGATGACTTGTACCTCCAACCTACACACCACCATTAATGAGAATTTGGTTTTAATCAAGCAAGTTTCTAGTGCTAGTAAAATTGACTGTTTATAAAAAAAAACCTCACAAAATGAGCTGCACTTTGAAGAATCAAAACACCAACTAGCTTTAATCAGGAGCGAAGACCCTATTTTATTATCCACATGCAACAAAATAGTTCTCCAGAATCCATCTATTTTATTACATATCCAAAATGTATAAAATCTGCTCATAACTTGGATTCTCCACAATGTCACAAATAGCTTAAATGTAGTGTGGAGGTAGAGAAGCGGCAATATAATACCAGTCATCACATCCTCCTCCTTCCCCCCCCCTTCCCTCCTCTTTTCTTCAATTTCAGATAGTGTCATTACAAAACTCTCTCAAAGTAAAATGTAGATAACTGAAGATTAAAATCAGAACCTGTATGTTGTTCCATGAGGCTGATACATTTTTGCCCAGCCTTGTGGGCTCTTATTAAGTTAAAAGACAGGTCCCTGAGCACTGTTTGCATTCATTTTTTCAGTGAACCTTAAGATAGGGTGGGGCACAGCTTTCCTAATCACATAGGATTTTGCTTCATGCATCTGTAAAAGACATAGAATTTCACCCCAATTCTACCTCCTATAGTAATTGCATAGGACGATATTCAGCACTCCGTCTATAACTACAGATGTAATTTATAGCTTCCTAACTGATGTCTATGGAAAGTCTCAGTCATCCAGGTCATGATTGTTCCAAAGGTGCTTTTTCAAGAAGCAACTGGACTTTCTGGTTTTTCTTTGAAGACGTTTAATTTCTTATCCAAAAAGCTTCTTCAGGTCTGATTAGATAGTGGGGAATGGAAGGATTTACATTCCTTGCAGACAGTTGGTCATTTGCATTCTTGTTGATGCCACTTGGAGGTTTATCTGTGTCCTCAAGGTCACCTGAACAGTGCAAATAGTTGTGGAACCTTCATGGAGCTGGTGAAATTTCCAAGTTCTTGAAGGCTCCACACCCATTTGCACCACTTAGGTGATCCTGAGGATACAGATAAACCCTCAAGTGGCCTCAGTAAGTCTCTAAAAGAATACAAATGACCAGTTGTCTGCAAGGAATATAAATCCTTCCATTGCCTACCATCCAATCAGACCTGAAGAAGTTTCTTGGATAAGAAGTGAAACGTCTTCAAAGAAAAACCAGAAAGTTCAGTTGAAAAAAGCAACTTTTGAACTTCCAAACTGATGTTTAGTGACCTAATATGCAGAAGAAACATATAACATGGCTAGCTTTCATTCTTTTTAGGGAAGAGCTATTGTTAGACATTCATTTTCTCTCCCAGGAACAGAAGTGGCCACCCAAAGTCTGTCTGTCTGTCTTTCTGTCTTTCTCCCCTTCCCATTTTTATCCTTATTACATTTTATACTTATTACAACCCATTTTATCCTTATTATAACAACCCAAACCAATCTTGTTTAGGCATCTGGGTGGTAATCTGGTTTTCTTCTCTCACAGTGATGAAAGTACTTGTATATATGTATTCACAAATATATGCAGATACCAACATGCACAGTTGCAAGAAGACAAACTTTAATAGTCCCCAATTCCCAGCCCTGTGCTTACGGGTAAAATTTTTGGCTTCTCCAGTATTCAAATACAGCTTAGTAAATTTAGAAGTGATTTTGTCTTTAAATCGATCTGCATAATGACCCATAGGAGGACATCCATCTGCTGGACATGGGAAGCAGCCGTCCTAACAAAAGCATATATAGAGACAAATATTCAATCCTGTTCATTTGCTTTATGTTTGTTGTGCTAGTGGAAAACGTTAGCTAATTACGCTGTCCTTTCCCTTCCCTGTCCTTTGTACTATTAAATGAGTAGTAATTTTCCTTGTTAAATAAATTTTATCCCATGTTACAAGAGATATATATCTGTATGTTTATTTTAAAAAACATATAGGACTATTAAACACTCTCTTTTCCAGCTGTACAAACTTTAAATGTATCCTGAAAGTTAAAAATTCAGCATAATTCATCTTCTCTAAATTTTGATTATTCTTTATTTCTATGAATTGAGAATATCTCTCATACCAGCTGATTTTGGAAAAGAAGTACTTGCTTTGTGATGTTCCCAATTGATGCAAAATGCATATACAAATCACAATTTATTCTTTGAATCCAAATCTCTGCAAAGCTGAATTATGACACTCTTGCCTTAGATTTTGAATATATATATACATATACATATACATATACATATACATATACATATACATATACATATACATATACATATACATATACATATACATATACATACACATACACATACACACACACACACACACACACACACACACACATATATATATATATATATATATATATATCTGGCATTCAGCTTTGTTCGGGTATTTTCCCACGTGGTGCTTTTAAAGTTGTAACAACGTTTCAGCAGAATCTCATCTGCCATCATCAGGCTTCTGTACGGTGTTTGTGAGTCAGACTTTTACAGTGGTTTCAGATTTAAATTTGGGGCAGCCTATTGCTGTGTCAGAATGGTTTTTTCTTCCTCCTGATTGGTTGAGAGTCTTGGTCTGTGTTTATTGGTCTTGGAGTTTGCTGTGTTCTGCTACTAGTATCTTCTGTCTGTTTTTTTTTTGGGGGGGGGGCTCTTTTTGTATCTTGATTGGCTGGCAACATTGTGTTACTTTATTGGAGGCCTTTAGTGCAGCTTGGCTTCGGGTAAATGGATGGCTATCATACAGCCGTCCATTTACCCGAAGCCAAGCTGCACTAAAGGCCTCCAATAAAGTAACACAATGTTGCCAGCCAATCAAGATACAAAAAGAGCCCCCCCCCAAAAAAAACAGACAGAAGATATTAGTAGCAGAACACAGCAAACTCCAAGACCAATAAACACAGACCAAGACTCTCAACCAATCAGGAGGAAGAAAAAACCATTCTGACACAGCAATAGGCTGCCCCAAATTTAAATCTGAAACCACTGTAAAAGTCTGACTCACAAACACCATACAGAAGCCTGATGATGGCAGATGAGATTCTGCTGAAACGTTGCTACAACTTTAAAAGCACCACGTGGGAAAATACCCGAACAAAGCTGAATGCCAGACATGTAAGTACCCGCGAAAACTTAAGAATATATATATATATATATATATATATATATATATATATATATATATATATATATATATATATATATACATACATACATACATACATACATACATACATATATATATATATATATATATATATATATATATATATATATATATAAAAGTGTTTTATGAATCCTACAACCTCCTTCTCAAAAAGAGTGCCAAAAATGTTTGGTGATTATTGAAGAACTATCTACAGTTCTTATTAACTTGCTCCTGTACATTGTTTCTAGCATGATGATTTTTCAGTTAATTCACTCCTGGACTAAGAATATGGAAAGACCTAAATGCAAAGGGAATGGAGATTAACATTTTCTTCTTGTTAGCAACTTCTCAAAGATGATTTTTTTCTAGGCTCACAAAGCAATTTGATTTGAGGAGATACTGAGAGATGCAATGTGATACTCTCTCCATCTCCCAAATCATATTTCTATTCTCAGAATCCAGGTTTCTGCACAGCCCACCAAATAAAAATGATATTAATGTTCATATAATTCAGCCATACACATCTGGGGCTCAAGTCTACATGCTCACACTCCTGTCATTCACTCTGCCAAATAACTTAGTTTGCAATGCATCCAATTGGACAACCCATAAATTGCCCCTTGACTGCCAAATCAGGATTAAACATGCATTTTTTTGCATTTGTTTTGAAAGCAGGTGCAAAATGCAGTTAGCCATTATAGCTATAATTGTAAATTACATTTTGCTGAAAAAAAGAGAAAATCACTAATTAAGCAACACCATGAGAACTGGAGAAGGGTGAAGCAGTGGATATATTATATGAACAGAAGCTCTTGTAAACTGATGGTCTCGTGTTTTTTCTTTTTTCCCTTGTATCCTCTGACAAAGAAAAAAGTCAAAACACTACATTCTTCTATTAATAATTTTGGAGTGATGCAAATAACATACTTCAAATAAGTTGTATGCTCCACAAGGGTAACCCAAAAATCCATCTGGAAATATAATGCTATCTGAATAATATTTATAGCTCCGTAGATGGTTACAGGCCACAAAATCACGTGTTCCTGTGGAGCAGAAAGAATTGTTAGATGCTATACTTCTTGACTTTTCCTATCAAGCGCTTTAAAGAAGATTAAATTAACACTGACCTCCTTAGTTCTGGAGCAAGGCCATTCTCTCAACCTTTTTTCATCATTTTATTAACTTTGCCAAATGTTGATGCATTTCTTTAAAACCATTCCTTGAGAGGTTGGACATGTACAATACTTTGGATGGGAGAAGTGCAGGCAAAAGATCAGTAGCAGTTACTAAAAGTAGTAGTTTAAAGAATAAGCATTCTTGAAATTGATGCTTAATTAATTAAAAGAGACAGATTGAGTGAAGTAGCCCCATCTTGAATGCTTTAAATTATCCTTTTAGTAGCATACTGTTTTAGTAGTAATGGCAATTATAGTGAACAATTAATTGTATGATTAGTGCATATAAATATTAGACTTCTGGAACTACCCTGTTTTAGAAACTTTTCATTTTTGTTACTATGTTGTCCAATCTAGTATATATGACTTAATAATTAAGATGGTTTTATCTTAACAAAGGAAAGATTTGTTGACAATTCTGTACCTATCTACTGTCCTTGATTGAACAGAACAGTCATGATTTGGCATTTTCAGATACAAAATGCTCCAGCAAATCTCAGTTTTTCAGTACTCATGAACAACATGTTGGGATAAGCAATATAGGCAGCAGACCAAAGGTGGTATTCAGCAGGTTCTGACCAGTTCTGGAGAATCAGTAGTGGAAATTTTGAGTACTTCAGAGAACTGGAAAATACCACCTCTGACTGGAGATTTACAGTATCCTTCCCCTGCCATGCCCACAGAACTGATAGTAAAATTTTTTGAATCCCACCACTGCAGCAGACTGGCATATGGGCTGGGTTGTTCCTGAGAATAAAGCATGTTCAGGAGCTCCCCAACTGGTTAGGTTGCACGAATATTTTCACCACTTGAGAAAAATGTTATCGGCAAGACATTGGAAAAAGAGCAGTCAAAGTATAAATTTGAAACTCTTAGCCCAGGATGCTAGAAGCTAATAGTCTCATATTTGATTGAGTGCAAGGATTTTTAACATGGAAAAGAAAATACAGACGTTTTCATGAAATGTAAGCTCTGAATTCCATGGCTAGATTCATAATGTAAGGTGGCATATAGGACTTAGGGCAAACATGGAAAGGCAACAGACTTTAAGAATTTCTTAGTGCTCAAGTGTTTTGAGTCCAGTCTGACCAAACTGTTGATTGCCACAAGAGTTAAGATAGAATAATTTCTTTCAGGGAGTTTGGTGATATTAATGATATTGTCAACAAACTAATGGACACAAAATATCTAAGAAATATACATTTCAAAATCCAGTTATGGAATCCGTTGCAGTGCTTTAGCCTTGGGAGAGGGGCTATGTTCATTGTTTCATTCAGTAGCCTGTGGTACTGGTTTTGTGAGAGCGAGTCATTTAGGAATGGTAAATGTAGGTTGTGGAACAAAAAGAAATTTCAGAACCAAATAAATTGACAGGTATACATTTGTTTCTTAGCGATTAGGTTAGCTAACTACAAAGTTTTCTTCTGGGTTGGAAAAATTGTTTAGTAATTGCAGTTGTTTCAAAGCAATGTATTCATTTGTTCGATTTTATTGTACTTCATCATTTCTGGGAGCCTTACAAATAAATGAAAAATATCAATCACAAAGCACAGTTGGAACATACCTAGTTTAAGCTATGCTGTTTATTGTTTGCTGGAATCCATTTTGAGTGCATATATTATTCTTTCAAGACTTTAGCATTTTAGGATTATTAACGATCTGACAAGGTACATAACATTTTCCAGGATGTAAAACTGGCTTCAGAAATCTTGACCTACTCATTTCATGACGAGATGAAACAACTTGTTTCAAAATAAAAAGGGCTACTTTGAAAGTCTGCTGGGCTGTTTTGTTTTCTAGTTTAAGATATGGATTAAATCATTTCTATTTCTGTAGGGTTTTAATAAAAGTGGGATAAACATCTAAGGATAATAATATTAGGAATATATAAATAAGAGCAGAAGGCAAATTGGTTTCATAGTAATAAAATAAGTAACAAACTATTTAGATTTTTATTTAAAATTTTATCCTATCGTTATTTATTTTTCCAGGCAGTGAACATACTAAATCTCTTTCCTCCATTTTTTTCCTTAGAACAACAACCTTGTGAGGTAGGTTGGAGAGAGAGAGAGAGAGAGAGAGACTAAAGTTACCCAGCTGGTTTTCATACTTAAGGCAGGTTTAGAACTCACACTCTTTATAGTTTAAGCTCAGAATTAAAAATTGATAACGATAGTATATTCTGAAATGAAACTGTACAATTTAGTATGTTGTTAACTATGAAGACAAATAAATAAAATAAGTAAATAAATATTAATGATATTAATTTTCATATATGTCTGTGTATAGATTGAGAATTTTGAAATTTATATCAGCAGTTTCAGATGCAACATTTCTCTCTAGGAAAAAATCTTTTGAAAAATTGTCATAGATACATGCCAAAAAATTAACTTGGAATGAAATATATTTCCTGTGAAAAAGATGCAAACAAGACTACAAGAGAATTGCAAAAGTCCCTGTACCTTGGCTTTCCATAGGTATTACAGCCTCACACAGGCTGAAACTTCTCACTGAAGCTAAACTTTCATCTGATGTTTTGCTCCATTGCTCTGCCTGAATGCATTGAAAAAAGGCATTTTCCTATAAATTGTATTTAGAAGGTAAATGGCATAAAAAAATAAAACCTAGAACTCTGGAAATCCAAATACCTTATTATATACTTTATTTTCTCATTCTATTTGAATTTCAATAAAAGAAAGTTAAAGATTCATTCATTATTAAGACCAATGTCAGAAATGGCGTAGGGTCTTCTGCTTGGGCAGTGGATTGGACTAGATGACCTACAAGGTCCCTTCCAACTCTGTTAATCTGTTAACCCCAATGGTTAAGAATGTATCTAATGTTAAGGGTTTTGCTGGGCTAGCAGAGTGTCTAGGGGTGTCTGAATCTGGATGTCCAACTTTGACAACCTACCTTCTGTTCCAGCAGACCATGCAGTCTGTGACATCGGTGCTACTAAATTATAGTAAAGTTGATTTCATATTAAAAGATGTGGGTGACTTTCCAATTCATTGAGAAGGGACTTAGTCTTTATAGCAATAGAAGGCCACTTTCTGATGTGAGCCCACTGGGAAAAATATCTAGCTGTCGTGAGTTAGAGCTGCTGTTAATCTATCCTTGATGAAGTCAATTTTTAAACTGTTGTCCATCACCTCTTTCATAGGAAGTGTAAAAAAACACATGACATAGAGAATTCTCTTTTGTCCTGAATTTACTTAGAACTTGACACAAATGGTGTTTAGAAATTATTTATCACATTTAGGCTGGATAATTGTATAGGTTAGTTTTTTCATGTTTTTTTCAGGGGAGAGTTGCCCATCCTGGGATCTTCCTATACAAAAGCTGCAAACTGGTGGAGAAATTATTGTACAAAGAAAGAACATATATTCACTGACCATTTGTAAGAATTTCCCTAAAAATAACCTTAGAGAGAATACAAGCAAAATCCATTTCTGATCAGCTGCACAGTCAAATCCTATTCTCCGTTGTTGTCTGTGTACAATGCATAATTTAAAAAAAAAATGTTATAATGACTTTCATGTGTATCTGTTCCATCCCTCATCCCTCACTCTTGCCTTTACTGAATAAAAAGCTCTGAATTATTTAGCCTTTTTATAAAGAAAGCAGTCAAGTTTCTTTGTTATGCTTATTACACCTTTTCTAGTTTTGTGATTTATTATTTTTGAAATGTGGGTACCCTGATTTTGCTATGCTATGGGTAGAAGCTAGAACTTTTCAAATTTCTATCATCGCCATTCTGGCTAGAAATTCTAGTAGCTCCAGCACATCAAAACAACATCAGCTTGGGAGTCTGTCCTAGTGTGATACACTAGAATACAATGGAGTAAGATGTGCACTTCTGTACTACAGTTGAATATTTCTTTGCAGAGATTATATTTACCTTCCCAAATGCCATCAATATCCACTATTTGTGAAAGAGGATTTTTCTTACATCCTGGCATCAATATTCCTCCATTTGGATAAAAATCAAGATGTCCAATTGCTTGACTCATCCCCAACCCTGAACATTGATAAAAAATAGAGTTATGTTTGAGTAGATTCATGCTTGCCTCTTGCATGTTATGTACTACAGTATTCTGTAGTCAGCTTACCTAGAAATGGAATTGTTGGTGCTGAATCAGTGTGAATCACGTCAACAAACTCAGCATCATTTTTGTCTAATCTGATCTCAGGTGGAGTTCCTTGAAAGTAAGGTTGAGCAGGGTCTAGTCCTGTAATGGTATAAATGCTAAATACATGATTTAAAGAGGAGATGATGAAGATTTCTGGACTCAGCCTACAGTTATCAAAGAATGCACCTAGTAGTAGTATTTGAAATCAGTTCAGAATTTCACAACTTTTGTAGCTAGAAAGTCTTATAGGGCTTATTGGCCATTAAGAGAAACACTAAGGATTTTTTCCATTTCATTTTAATATAATCAATACATTTGTTTTCCCAAATGGAAGTAAAAAATGCTGTGTGAGAAAAATGAATAATGAAAATTCATCTCCACAAGAGCAAAAACAATAATTAGCACAACTTATTTAAAACGTTTTCTAACTTTTTTTAATGCAGTTATTGGCTAAAAAGTGTGGGGGGTGGGGGGGAGATAGTATGGAAAATTATACTATATAATGCTGTATCAAAAATCTGTAAGTTAGAAAATCTCAATATAAAAATAAATCCCATTTGCAATAAATGTGCCAATAAATACAAGTTGGAAAGAATCAGAATAATCCATATGCATGACACTATATGTGAAATAGTCATGGATCAAAAATAGACTTATTTATTTCCCCCACTCTAAGATTCTGTCTTAAAAAAGATAAATATGCCAAGGAAGACAAAAGGGCCAGTTAGAAGACCATATCGATTAATTTCTCAGCAAATAATGCCAGAAATTTTAAGATAAGTTTGTCTAAAAGGGAGTTTCCAGAATAAGAATATATATAAAAAAGCAACAAGATATGCAAATTCTGCACATTGATAGAAATATTTTGAAGAGATATAGAAATACAGAATCCCAATTGAGATATTCAGTTACAGGGATATTCAGTTACAGGGATATTCAGTTACTGGGAGCAATGAATTACAGTATAAATTATGGTAAAATGCTTTGGTTAGAACTTTGCTTTAAAAGGGCATGTGACTTTCAGTATGATGATGCCTTATTGTTTGAGAATCAAGGTAATAATCAAGCACCAAGTAAGACAATGGAAACAGTCTGTGTAAAAATAGTTTCCATTTGGCCTCTCAGATCATTTCTTTCATCTAGGATACTCATTTTAATTGTATTTAAACCTTTTGCCTTTGTACCCTGTATAATAGAAAATCTCTTTCATTAATTAGCAGTACAACTTATCATACAAGACTGGGTAATCCTTGTAAGCTTATAGATGCTATTCTACAGAAAACATGGAAGGATATAAAGATATATAACTATGCATATTATTAAATGTAGCCTCATTCTCACATTCACTTTTTCAATTCAGTAAAATTATCTACAGTCATTTTTCAGAGTTTGCGCCAGCTTAGATTCAGTTTCAGCAATAGTTGCCTTCATACTAATAGGAACTACATTGGTCAACTTACCAGTGATTCTTCCAATTCCTTTTATTCTGCTTCCCAGCTCAGCAGCTGCATGTGCCCCAAGGCTATGGCCAATGAAATGTACCATGGAGGGAGAGTATCCATATTTCTCCTAATGATAAGACCAGTTGTAAAGGAATATCATATATTTTGTTAGCTCTGTAAGTGCATTTCTGTGATTTGCAATTCCAGTCATGCAATCATAGATGGCAGTAGTTTCTAAAACCTCAGCTGATTGCGAATTAGCTCTAAGTTAAAGTACAATTCTGCAGGTGCTGAATTTAGCATAGAATCAGCTGAAAGATACATTAGCACAGACACCCAGCACAGAAGCAAATATGTACAAATATGATAGGATCATGGGGACAAAGAATTCTAGTTTCACATCTTTGGGGTTCCTATCACTGCACTTTTATACCATTTTAGATTTAAAATTCATAGCTTGTTTAAGAACGGAAATTCAAGACAGGATTCCTAGAAAGCTATTAGGACAGGCTAGGATCAAACTGATAAAAGAATTATTGGATTTTGTAATTGTCTGTTTTGAGTGTGACCAAAATGCAAACCGTTTACCAAATCTCTGCCAAATTATCATACAGGCAGTTGCATTTTAGTTTGAGTCCAAAGTCACAAAACAAGAACATAATTAATTAATTAATCTTATAAGTTGCCCAACTCTATTAAAAGTCTAGAGTTACCAGCTTAATTCTCCTCATTGTTATCTGTATGTAGCATATGAAATCCCCTTACAAATGGGAATCTACATAAAGACAGATTTCAATTAGGTCACAATATTCCATCTCTCATTTGCTCTTATTGCAATGTAACTAATATGGATTTTTTGATAGACCAAGCAAGACATAGAGGAATCTGAGATAACTGCCAAAATATTGCCACTCCCACATATAATACAAATTAGTTTGAGCTTGATGGCCAAATCTGGCCCTAGGTTCTGCCTCAGTTTACTTTCCCAATAAACAACCTAGTCGGAAGATCATTTAAAAGCACTTTATTAGGGTACCCTGATAAAGCGGCATCTCCCAGTGAAAAGGAGAACTTAAACCCATCTTAAATTTCTTTTTATAGTTAACACAACAAAGAAGAATGAAAGAGAAAAGTTGTTAAGATAAGAGTAACCTCTCCTTGCACTGGAAATCAACTACGAAACTTGTTTGAAGTTAGATAACCAGATGCCAGTAGACACTAAGAAGAGATAGTATCACTTATCAAGAGATAGTATCCAGCCATCCTTCTATAATTTATCTGTTCAATTTAGGAATATTAAAAGGTATCTAATCAATCCATACACCTATAGGATAAAAGGTTTCCTATATTCCAATTGCAATGAACTTTCTCACTGGCCTATAATTAAGTTAATGAGTGTTGGAACTCTTCTTGTTTCTCCCTGTCTCATGTTTCCCCAACTTCAAGTTGTAGTTTAGACCAGTGTTTTTTAACTTTAAGAACTTTAAGATGTGGAAATCTGGGAGTTGAAGTCCACACATCTTAAAATTGCCAAGATTGAAAAACACTGGTTTAGAAGGGAAGTTTTTCTATTTTTGTGTATTTCCTAAATTAGCTTTTCCTTCAGTTACAGTGAATGTCAACTAGTATTTCTTGATAGCTGGGTTTCTACTTTGCAACCAATATCTTTGTCTTTTTTTAATGGAGTGTTCCCCTACTTAGCTTTTCAGTGTTCTTCTAGCACTCTGCTTAAGTTCAAGAGCATATCCTCTAACAAAAGCTTTTGGTATAATTGCAACATTTTATATTTACAGCTGAATTCAGGATTATTTCCTGCCAAAATACAGTAAATATCCACAATGATTTGCTGTAGATGTTATAGACTCTTGTTCTCTCCAACAAAGTACATTTGTAATAATTGAATTTTAACAATTTACAGGTAGTCCTCAACTTATTACCATAATTGAGCCCAAAATTTTTGTTACTAAATGAAACATTTGTGAAGTGAATTTTGCCTCATTTTGCAATTTTTCTTGCTGCAGTTGTTAAGCGAAGCCACTGCACTTGTTAAATTAGTAAAAAGGTTGTTAAGTGAACCTGGCTTCCCCATTGACTTTGCTTGTCAGAAGGTCACAAAAGGGGATCACATGATCCCCAGACACAGCAGCTGCCATAAATGCGAGTCAGTTGCCAAGCATCTGAATTTTGATCATGTAACCATGGGAATGATGCAATGCTAAGTGTGAAAGATGGTCATAAGTCATTTTTTTCAGTGATGTTGTAACTTTGAATGGTCACTAAATGAATTGTTGTAAGCCAAGGACTACCTGCAGTTCTTTTCCATGTTGGATAATGAAATAGTATTGAAAATTTAGCCATAAACAGAAACTGAAAGCCCTCCATTTTTTATAAGATTAATAACCATGAATTAATCACTGAAAACTCATTTACCTTAAGGATATTTACAAAATAAGCCACTTCACTTCCTACCACACGGATGTTGTTAGCTGCCTGGGTATATGCACATCTGGAACCTTTGACCCAATCTATGCAAATGCAGTTCACATCTTCCACTTGAAGCATTCTCTGCAAACAGACACACAAATAAAATTGAGGAAAATGATGGGGCCACCACACACCCTGAATTCTCTTTAGGTCCTATAAATAGCTTTTCTAAAGATTTTCCCTTCCAGATATTTGATGTCAGTAGATATACTACTGACATGCAAGATAAAATTGCCACTTTAAGTGGCAAACAGAAAAGGGAAAGACGATTGGACTGGGCCCTAACCTGTCACTATGGGGTCCTCTGCTCCTTCCTTGTTTTTCATGCCTCCTTTTTATCCCATCTATACCGAGTTTTTCTTACTGTTGCTTGGACATCTCTCTAAAGACTGGCAGGGAGGAGGGGAATTTTGACAAGAACTTGGAAGGAGTGATGCAGATATTAGCAATTGTGCATGTGAGTCAGATGCAGAAAGGGAAGAGCAGCTTAGGTGCAGTGTGCTGTGTAGCAGTACCAAAGGTGGTATTCAGCAGGTTCTGACTAGTTCTGGAGAACTAGTAGCGGAAATTTTGAGTAGTTTGGAGAACCGGCAACAGTATCCTTCCCCTGCCACGCCCACCAAGCCATGCCTACTGAACCGGTAGTAAAAATATTTGAATCCCACCACTGAGCTGTACCACATGAATCATACAGTGAGTCCTTTGGAGTTACTTAAGGAAAGCTGGGAATGATCGTCTGATACATAATTGGCAGACATTGGCTTGGCAAAGAATGTGTTGGATGTGCTTCTTTGCCATTTATTGTAGATTATAGATATTTGGGTTCTTTATGTCACTATTTTTTATGTTGTTTGGGGCAACTGAAGGGCAGACATGCTTCAATTAAAATGGCACCCTCCTATATCCCAAAAGCAAGTATCAAATATCAAATATATTTCAAAAGAAAAACCTATGTGTATAATTTGCTAAAACAGTTTAATGAGAATTGAGCATGCTGAGTGACAATGCCATATTAAAAGGATCTTGGAGAGAGGTTAAGAAAAATGGATGGAGTAGAACTTGGCCACTTTAACACTTGTGTTAAAACTTGGCTACTTTAACACTTGTGGGCTTCAACTCCCAGAATTCCACAGTCAAAGTTCCACCTTCGGAATACAGTATCTGGAGAAATATTATGGCCGGCTTCTTGGAACTCTGAACAGAAACATTTCATATTGCAAAATTTGGTGAGATCCTCTTGTCATATTGCATAAGGAAGCCAAGCCACATGTTGGAGTTTCTCTAACAATCTCTAGCTCTTTGTGTGAATATTATTTTAAGTTTTAAAGGATGAGGGCAACACTATGATTTCATGGATCTTGGCTGCACTGACTTTTAAACCTTCCAGTTTGATCACTGGGGCAAACCAATTCTGAAATTCACTCTTAGCTGTGTGTTCTTAGAGGTGGTCCTCATTTAACACCATTTGTTCAGTGACCATTTGAATTTGCAATGCCAATGAACTAATGGCAGTTAGGATCAGGCTTTGTACTCATGGAACTGCCATTGCTAAACATTTTTTTAATGACCGCATTGCTTAACAATGGAGTTTCAGATCTCAGTGACATAGCTAAATGAGGTCTGCCCTTAGTTTCCTTTTTTTAATTGTTCCAGCAGGCACACCTGTATCACAAAGAAATGATGCTTTTCCTAGTTACCTCTCTGGGTATTATGAGATTTCAAAACAAAGGCATAATATAAATGTTTTAGTTTGCTGTACCTTGCACATATCTGATAACCATCTTTCTTCCCCCTTATCTATGAATCCATGGGTGATGAAGCGAGTTATTTTGCTGGCATTGAAGTTGGAGTAGTCAATTGTTTCTGGATGAATTGCAGTGATTTCCTGTAATAATATAAAAATCTACATAAATATTAGGTAGAGAACGACAGAGAGAGAGAGAGAGAGAGAGAGAGAGAGAGTCAGACAGATCATTTATTTCCCCCCCGCTACCCTTAAGCATTGTCATAACTTTAACAATTTTACTTCACTCATGAGCACCTTGGGAATATTAATATTTCATGTATTAGATAGTTACGTATGGATGGAGGTTTTTGGGTCCATTATTAATATTACCCACCTAATCTTTTTATAACCAAAGTATTGCAAATATATATGCTGTAAATTATTTTTCAATTTTCTGCAGCACAATATATTTTCTTTTTTCAGTGCTACATAAGAGTTATTGTCTAGGGGAGTATTTTCTGATGTTTCAGACCATAATTGAATCCATTAATAAATATAATGTAACGTATTTATTTCCAATGCTGTTCCAATAACATTATCAACTACTATAAGTCATCTCATTTTTTTTCTAGATGGTATTTAAATATATGGCTTTATTAAAATATCTACATTTTATAAAGGAGATGCAAAAAGAGTTAAATAATTTTGCTTGCAGATATCCTCTAAATGGATTGGTTGTTTGAAACTCTAAGGCATGTACATAGTCACACATTTATGCTATGGGGTCCTTAGTGCACTCTGAGCTTGGTTGTTTGTATGCAAACATTTCTTTACCCAACTTGGTAACATAATCAATGCTAGTGAGTGTGGGGTTTGCTTCTTGTTACTACACAATAGCTTGCCCTGCCAGGGCTGTAGTTTTCTCCTTGGTAGTTCCTTGATAGACAATTGTACTGTTTTCTGATTATTGCTTATTATAATTAACAATTTATTATATTATTGGTTATGTTTCCCAAAAAACTAAAAATGAAAAAATGAAAAAAGCAAATGAGCTCTTATCCAAAATAACCATCACTATAATTATATAAAGTGTTTAGGAGAACAAAATCTGAACTTCATTCTTTTTATGCACTTCACACTTTACTCATTGAATCAAATACATCACAAATCTCTCATCTGGAACAAGTATAATAAATTATATTATTAAAGGCAACAAGGTAAAACAAATGTTAAGATTCAGTATATCAACTATTTAAAGGTATACTGGACATTGGCTGTACATTACTAAACCAAATACAACCAAGAAAATGATCAATAAACATTTATATTATATAACTTTCCTTTGGAATACATATGATCAAGCTGTCTATTTAGCTGGGCCTTTCTCTTGCTAAAGTATGGAGAGCACTTGCCGAGAGTTGAACATGATGGAATGGTTAAAACTACTATGACTTCTCTTGCTAAAGTATTGTACCTATGAAGCTATGAAAATAAGAAGAAAAGTATTTATGAATGTTTTCTTTTTAATTTTGTGGTATAACACATATACTAATTCCTTTGTCTTGATATTGTAGATGTATATAATAATATTTTTTTATGTTTTCATCTCACTGAAATGTTGGAAATAAATTATGTAAAGTGGCTCAGGATTCTGTCCATCTATAATGTTCATCAGCACAACAATGCTCTGAAGATTGAACAGAATGGAACCAAATTTAGTATGTATTTAGTTCATTTATCCATTACATTTCTCCGCCACCCATATCCCCTACAAGGAGACTCTGTATGGATGAAGTAGCTGCAAAAACAAGATCGAATATGGAAAAGGACTGAATCTGACTGGGGATCGTAGAGAAAATTCTAGAAAACATTATCCCAGAGCAATCCCATGGCAGAAATAGTTGGCAGTGGCTTCTCTACTCAACAACCTGCATTCCTCTGTACTCTTGAATATATGATTCATTGCAGAGTATATGTAGTCTGCCCTGTGGTTCTCATTGCTCACATACATGAACACAAATAGATACAACCTGAGAGAAAAGCAGGAAAACATTCATACATAACACTCTACTTTGTTACAAGAAAAAAAGAGAAACATTGTATAACTACTGCTGAAATAGTTCGGGAATAATTCTAGAAGTCATGTAGTTGTATCTCAAAAACCAGTGGTAGATTAGTGTCTTTCAGAAAGCCAATAGAAAAGAGACAACTTAACTTCAGGGAACAAGTCATTCCACAGTGAGGGGGTACCACCTGAAAGGCCAAATGCCCCAGGCCCTTTCCCCTTGACTTTTGTGCAAGAGGAATTATCAGGCTACCTTTTGGACCTGCATAGATTGGATATGCAGATCTACCTGGGTCATCTAAGGAAGCTCAATCCATAAAGAGTTTTATAAATAATAATCAATGTCTTGCTTTGAAGTCAGAAACACATTGGTAATTAATACAGCTGTACTAAAATTGACCTTATCGTACTCTTTAGATATTTGAGCAGCAAAGGAAAGACAACATCTGCAATTCTAGATTAGTTGAAACTTCTGGATTGCTTCAAAGGGAGCCCAATGTAGAGCAAACAGCAGAGGTTAGGCAGATGTGACTATATTTTTGAAAGTGTACATAAAACCCATCATTATTTGAAGAACTATAGGCTTAGCAAGCATGGGAAGACAACAAAAAACATACTCTTTAAGTGAAAACACAATGTAACCCAGATGTACATGTCTGAATTGCCAATATGTGTTCATTTTCTGTTTATAAACTGTATATAGTAAAAAGAATATGGTATATAATGGTTAAAAGTTATCTTAAAAGTTATGCTTTTAAGACAGAAGTTTCTTTCCCCCTTTTAAGAAGTTATATTCAAATATTCATTGTTTATGCTGTCATTTCTTTTTTCTTTTTTTCCAATGTTTTAAAATTTAACTGAGGGAGGGTAGATCTCACCTGAAAATTGTCAAGGTTCTTTATAGTATACAGAAGAAAGCGTGTATTTATTTCTTGAGGTGACCAAGGGAGTCGTGCAATGGGCCGTTCCACTGTTCCAGCCCATGGGATGTCATCTGTAAAGCAGCCCAGGCGGTCATAGCAAACTTCTTTGCCTGTTATATATGTGTCAGATAATTAAGGCATCAGTGACTGAAGCAAAAGCTCATATTTTACCTTCTGTAGCATATCTTCTCTGAAAATGATGTCAGCAGGGTATCCATTCCTTTATCAAACTACATAGTCATTCATTTTCTCCATGTTTTCTTTGTCATTTGGGAACTCTTCTGAAGTCAATATGGTTTAATCTAACCTTGAGTCAAAAGACTTCTGAAAGCAATTTGCAAACTGTATGGGAAGGAATTAGGTCTTCAGCTATCTACATCACTCTGATACTTGGATTAATTTCTGCTGCATGAAAATCAGTTTTATTTGCAAGTAATAATGTTGTTTGTAATCCCTTTTGGCTAGGTTTTCTCTGTTTCCCCTGTCTGTTGGTAAGAAAGTGGTATGGATAAGCAATTCTGGAAATGCATAAATGCACAAATCCTGCAAAAGGACTGGAATTCTAATAATATTTCTACTTAGGAGTACAGGAAAGGAAATTTGGAATCCCAAGACCATTCAGCTTGACATTTAATGGTTCACAATACAATTCCCTGGTACTAACACTTCAGCTGATACAAAACATGAATAAACCAACAGCAATTTGAAGTTGTTACATAAAACAATCAGATCTTACCTCTAACTTCTAGGAACAGTAAAAGCAGAGTGGTCCAAAAGGCAAACATCTAAAATATTTTTTAAAACAAAAAGAAAGAAAATAGATGAATGGATGTTAAGAATAATTTATATTAATTTTTAACTTACATCGAAGGTAGTTATAGCAAATCTAGCAACTGAAGAATTTTACTAGATGAAATAAGATGTGACTTACGGCTTAGCCTTTGCTAGACAAATCTTAAGCTAAACATGCATGGCCCTTTTATAAAGTGTAATAACCTTGAGGGTTATTCATGAAAGTAAACAGATATGTTTCAGATTGAGGTTATCATAAATACACAAAGCTTACGATCATATCGTGAAAATGGAAACTAGGTGAACTAATCGAAGTATTTTTTTGATGTTACTTCTAGAACAAATGCTTAGTTAAGGTTATTCTTGAAGTCTTATTTCCCTATATAATAATTTTAAAGTCAATAAAATTCTTTACATTACGTTACTTGATCACTAGGTATTAAATAATATGTATATGAAAAGGGAGGAAAAGAATCCAAACATCCTTCAGTAACTCTAATATACATTTCATAATCTAAACAGGAATATAGCTGAAATATTTTATTGGATCTCAACACTTGCTGGTTCTTACTTTCTCATTGAAGGTTGTAAAATTTGAGTATAAGTATAAACTGAATATATTATTTAATGCAATGTTTCTTAACCTCAGCAAATTTAAGATGACTTTAGTTCCCAAAATTCAGACTGACTGACTTGAAGTCCACCCATCTTGGAATGGGATGGGACAACTCACCCTGGCCATCTTTCCATTGTTAAATCTCTGTGGGAAAACTCACCGCATCCAACTTGCCACAGGACAACCTGCCGTGAGATAATTCAAGAGAGGGACAAGTAGAATTGCAGTTCACCTCACCTTCAAGAACTTTTAACTTGAGAATGTTCAATCCTAAAGCAAGGCCTGCTGCAATTCACTTGTCCCTCTCTTGAGTTATCCTGAGTTGAATTGTTTCACAGTGAGTTGGCCAGAGCAAATTGGCTGGGGCAAGTTGGCCAGGCTGAGGCCACAGCAAGTTGTCTTAGACCAGGGGTGTCAAATTCAATTTCATTGAGGGCTGCATCAGGGTTGTGTTTGATCTCAGGAGGTCGGATGGGCATGGCCAGCTCAACGTCACTCGTATCAGGGGCACCTATGATGGGCAGGGTGCATCCATTGTCTCCAGCAGAACAAGGCAATACCAGGTAGAGCTCCGTTTTCAACTGCACCAGCCTCCTGCAGTCCTCTGCCAGTGAACACAGAACTCCATTTTCGCTGGCAGAGGTACCATAGGCCAGTCCTTTGCTGTTTCTAGGGAAATCCCACAGGCCAGATCTAAACACCTCACAGGCTGGATCCGGCATAAAGTCCTTGAGTTTGACACCTCTGTCTTAGACCCTCTTGAAGTTGCTCAGGTTGGGAAACACTGAATGAATGTATGTTGCTGTTGTTACATTGCTCTGTACAACAAGCAACTTCATTTTTACCACGAGAAACCATACTTTGCAACTTCCCTATCCACTTGGAGGAAGAAATAGATTTCAGGCAGGAAATCTTATTACTGTCATTTTCAAGGTTAGTTTTCATTGCACTCTGGCACAACTGTCATTCTATTAAATGTTAAGGCTGTACCCAGGAGCCTAAATGGAGAAGGATATACATGTGGGAGAGTGGCTAAGAATAGTAACTAATCCAGCCACACTTGAGGCTGAGGTGTTAATGAAAGTGAAATGTATTGCTATATTCAAACTAATACCACCCATAACTGTTGTTACTATAGTGGCCTAATTCTAGTGTGAATACTTAAGTGTAAGCCTAACTACACAAACCAGTCAACCCCCCTTTTAAAATGTTACTTAGTCTTATTTTCACTTTCCTGGAAGAAAAAGGGGCAGACTGTAACAGAGTGGAGGGTTAGAAAGCCAAAAGGTTCACAGTTTCTTCCTAAACCAATCTAGCAAGCTTTGGAATAATATTTAGGACAGGGCTGGCTTGCTAATAAAGCTGATTTTGTTCCTTGTCCAGGCAGTCTCTCCTTCCAGCAGCTTCACTTGAAATCTTTGTCAGACAACTGTGGATTTTCTTCAATCCTCTTACTGGTCTACAGCTGTCAACCTTCTTGGTGTCCTCAGCTATTCCAGTTGCTCTTTTCACCAACAGAAGACCAGTGCCTTTCAAACTTGGCAACTTGAAGATGTGTGAGTCTCAGCTGTGACCTGAAAGAATTCCCCTCTTGACTGCAGCCTAACTATTCTCATTCTTATATACTCAGATTATATGAGCCAGATTGCAGGAATATCTTTTTTTAAATAAATGTCTCAATGGCTTTGGCCTTTCACCTATTGGGAAGAAAACATTTGACCTTGACATTTAGGATGCTGTAAATAACTTTTTTTTTTTCTTATCACAGCAATTCATTCTGCCACCCTAAGAAGAATCATGGGCCTCTCCTGGAAAAAAAAAACCCGAGCCTTAACTGCTCCAAAGCCATTTTCATTGACAGTGTGACTTCTTGCTCTTCTGACCCATAGCTACCTTTGGCGTGTGCTCACAGCGTAGTATGTGGCATTTCAAGTTCTGCTGACGTTTCCACAATGGAAATGCTGCATTGGGCTCATTAGAAAATTCTCTAAATACAGGCCTTGATGTGCTGTATTACTGAGGTGTGCCCAATAAAAAGCAATTGTATGAAAAGAATGCTGGCACTATGACCCCTCAGAAATGAAGAAATATAGATCCATGTTTGATATGGTAAAAAACCTATAGGTTATTTATTTATTTATTTGTATTTTGTCTTTTATTATCTAATAATTATTTTATTACTATAACTCTCCAGCTGTGATAATCCTCTCTTAAAGTTATCGGATAAGCCAAACATATAATTTTAGGTTCTAAAGAAGGTGCAGACAAGTTAGAAATTATGTAATGAACCAAACTTCATCCATTATGTACTTGCTTATGAAAGTGTGAAAGGGAAAAATTTGTGGTGAGGGTCAGGTCCCCATGGATATAACTGAGAATAGTTATTTTAAAAGCAATATTAGTGACAATCCTGTGGATGTTTACTTGCATATGCTGCCTGTTAAACTTTGCGAAAAATTGAGTAAAATTGGATATGTCTGATGTAATGTTGTCTATGCAATATAAGAGGCAGTATACAAACAAAAGGCCTACTCACAAACTAATAAAATATTAACTTTGGAATAAACAGGTCAATACACATCAAAGGATTCTTTCTTTAAAGACTTTTATTTCACCACTGAGGATTAGTAAAACTTCATACAACAAAGGCAATATGCTATAACTATATTTCTCTGCACATTTTAGTTCTTTCATTCTTCTGTGTGTAAAACACAAAAGGCCATCACCTGTGTACACAAAAATGAAGCTGCCAAGTTGTCTGAAAATCATTAGCAGATTTTGGAGATCATTCAGGGTCTGTGTCATTTGCTTGATGACAGATGGTTCTAAATGCCAATACCAAAGAAAATCTTGGGGTGTGTGTGGAAATAATCAAGCAGTTGATTTGCAAGCACTTATAAATGATTACCTGAAACCAGAATGGTTCTGCTAAAAAAAAAAAAAGAACAGATTGTGCCAGACAAACATTATTGTTTGCTTTGATAGTGTGAATAGGTTAGTGGACCAACAGAAGGTTGCAGATGAAATATACTTAGATTTCATTAGGTTGGTCATAAACTCTTTTTTGGAAAACTGAAAAATTTGGAATCGATGGTCCACTATTATACGGGTTCATAAGTGGCTTGATAATCATAGTGAATGCATGGTACTTTAAGGATCTACCCTGTTTCTCCAACAATACGGCCTCCCCCAATAGAAAGTCCCAGCATGTTTTATCGGCATGAAATGAAATTAAGCCCCTCTCCCCAAATTAAGGCCTATATTAAAACATGTGAAATGGGGGGAATGGTGGGGGGACTTGCCGTTAGGAAGTACTTTTGTTGCACACCCGGATATGGTGCTGCCTATGTTGATCCCGATACGAAGTGCCCCACCAACGCCGAGGTCAATATCCAAGCCATCACTGCCCGCCTGAAGATGCAAGGGGGGGGGGAATTAAGTCACTCCCAAAAAGAGGCCTAGCCATTTTTTCGGGGCTCAAAAAAAAAAAGACCCGGCCTTATTATATGAGAAACACAGTATGTCCATATGGACAGAAGTGTACAGTGGAATGCCTCAGAATTTGGTCTTGGGTCCAGGACTCTTTAATACCTTGATTCAACATCCTCTCTTGATCTAAATGAGGGAATAAAGAGTCTCATAAAATTGTGGATGACACAAAGCTGGGGCAATTACTAATACTCGGAAATATACTTTCAAGATTCCAAAGGATCTTAACAGATATGAACCTGATTATTCAACTAAATGTTCAGTGATGAGAAATGTTAGGTTCTGTTCTTAGGCAGGAAAAACCAGAGACCCAGGTACAAGAACATAGCACTTATGAGAAGAACTGATGTCTTGAGAGATAACAAATTTAGCATGAGTCAGCCATGTGATATAGCTCCCAAAAGAGTCTGTGCAATTTGGGGCTGCATTAATAGAAGTCTAGAGTCATAACAGGAACATAACAGGAAGTGAGAGTATAATTCTATGCTGCACTGTTCAGATTACACTTGAAACACTGTGCCCAGTTCTGGTTGCCAAAATACAATAAGGTCAGTGAGGATGGTAAAGATAGTCATGGGGTTTGGAGATTATATCCCACAAAGACCATTTATGGTATCTTTAACCTAAAGAAAAGAAGTCTAAGGAAAGACATGATAGCTGTCTTCCTTACAGAATAACAGTTGGACAGGACCTTGTAGGTCATCTAGTCCAACTGCCCATCCAAGCAGGAGACTCTACATCATTTTTGACACCATTACTTTCCAGTTTCTTCTTGAAAGCTTGCAGAGATGAAGCTCCCACCACATCCAAAGGGAAGCTGTTCCATTGGTTAATTATTCTCACTGTCAGAAAATTTCTCTTTAATTGTAGGTTGAATCTTTCCTTGATCAGTTTTCATCCATTATTCCTTCAGGTGCTTTGGAAAATAGCTTGACCCCTTCCTCTCTGTGACAGCCCCTCAAATATTGGAACATTGCTACAATGTCTCCCCTGGTCCTTCTCTTCACTAGACTAGCCATGCCCAGTTCCTGTAACCATTCTTCATATGTTTTAGCATCCAGTCCCCTAATCATCTTTGTTGCTCTTCCATTAAATGAAGGGAAGTTACAAAGAAAAGGATGTGGATTTATTGTACATAGCACTGGAGGGTAGGATAAGAACCAATAGGTGGAAGCTTTACAGTAAGAGATCCAAACTTTAGCTTTACAATAAAATGTCATGCTCTATGACAGCCACTAAGCAATGGAACACAGCCTTCCCCCTGAAGTACTGATTCATAGTAAAATGTTAACTTGAATGTGAGCCTGACTGTGGTCCATTATCAGAAGATGTTTTTTTGTTTTAAAGAACCATCATTTATTCTGGGCAGAGAGTTGACCTAGACCTTCAAAATTCTTTCTAACCCTATGATTCTGTGATTCTATTATTCAACCGAACCTAATCAATCCAGAATCTATCCATACACCTATTAATTTGTTCAAGAAGCTTTTATCCTATGGCAACATTCACAAAATAAGAGTGCTTCATCTATTGTATAATTTAAGATATCATTTTATCACCACCTCTGATCATGTGAGCTTTTTCCAATCTGTTCCAACTGCATATTTTCAAATGGCCATTACAGGTAAATTTAAAACAAAATAAAGTGACACTTTTTTCTTGAAAAATTGATACCACGGGCCATTTGCAGTGCAATGAGTACAAACAGTACGTGGCAACTTTGAAAATGCCTGGCAAGTTTGATATTTGCAGGACCTGAAATTATTATCATTCTATGTATGTTATGTTTTCCAGATTTTAGATAATGGTTGTCCAACTTTGTGCCCAACACACATTGAGTGAAGAGGAATTGTCCTGGGCTATATACAGTATAATATATATATAAAATATACTATTGTTAATGTGTATAAATAACAACTTCTTTTATTTTAAAATATTTTCGACAATCTTGTGGGGCTGCATTCTAATTCTTCAGGGCCACACATGGCCTGTAGGCTGCAGGTTGGACATGACTGGTTTAGATGATCATTGCGAAAAAATGTTGGGGACTCATTGTCCCTTTGAACATTAGGAGTCTTTTGACCATAGGGCAAATGCTGAGAGCTAAGTAAAGGAAGTTCTTTACATACTACCATGCCAACTGTCCCACTATCCCTGTGTTTGTTCCTCATTTGTGATCAGTACATTTAAGATGGATGACATCATCTTTTTCTGTTCAGTGAGTGGCCCACATTGATGATTGGCCAATCTGAATGTGTGGTTCCACCCTGAAAAACACTGACATATTCAATGCTTCCTTGTGAGTTGCAGTAGGGAGCCAGATATAGGAGCATGGACAGTCTGGAATTTCAGGACTGTTGTAATTCACATAGATTTTGAAATAATACTATACTAGTTTTATTCTCTACAGTGAGAACAATATTCATACTATATACCTACTCTTTTCTCTAGTTCTGATATAGAGAGAAATTATTTTCTGTCAGGACTTTCTATTAAAAGCCAACAAGGTAGTACATATCAAATAAGAATAACAAAGTGTGAAAGCAAATAATTTCTTGTAAGTTGTTACATTTGCTATCAACCACTCGTAGCTTCTAAAGTTTGATTTAGACTTGTCTGCAACTGCACAGAGGCGTCAATGCATACCTAGGCTGCAAAGGGGTTGATGGGTAAGCGTAGGTTGCAGATGATTGCAGATGGGTCAACACTTCCAAATCTTCCATGTGTGGAGCTGCCCTTCCTGCATGCTGATTTGTTGATCCAACTTCTTGTTGGGAGATAGGTGGAAGGCAAGACACATTATTATTTCAGAGCCGCCTAACCATTACAATAGCTACGCAACTGTATCCAAATGTCAGGCACATATGTTCCCTGAATGCAGTGACCCAGAAGTCTAACTAGAGATTAATATGAGGCCCAGACAAAAGATTGCAATAGTTGTAGATTTTTTAGTTTGAAGGTGCAAACGGATAAGAAAAAAAGGTTTAAGTCCATGGCATCTAAAGCAAAGTATCTTGACATTTAAAAGTCACAATAAGTATTAAGATGAGAATCCTGTGGCTTTAGAAAGCTCTCCACAGGATTCACTGAATTTGCCCTTTAAGATCACATAGAAGATCAAGTATTAGTGAAGGGATTCTGATGTTGGAAAACTTCCTTAAAGACTCATTTTTTTTAATGTCAGGAAGGTCTGCTATGGGAAAGATTTAAAAGAAAGCAGGGGTAGACAAAAAGTTGAGAAAGAAAATGTATAATTTTCTGCTAAGCTTGAAAATGGAAGATGAACAGGTAAAAGAGACAATTATAGTTTGGGCAAAAATTTTTGGATTCACTATAGAACTAGACAAATGTCAAAAACTTTTAAGTTTTTGTAAGTTGACAGTGGCAATTATGTATAAGAAAAATTTATATAAAATGTTTTATAGGTGGCATTTACCACTGGCCACTTTAAAAACATGTGCTCCAGATGTTGGAAATGTAACTAGACATTGGATATGTATTATCACATCTGGTGGACATGTGTAAAAGCAAAGACATGTTGGATATACATACATGGTTAGAAAAAATGTTAAAGCAATACATACTGCAGATTATAAACCAGAAATATTTTTGTTAGGTATAATACCAGAAAAGTATGATAAAGGGAATTTATACTTAATATTACATGTTTTGACAGCAGCAAGAATTGTATTTGCACAGTACTGGAAAAATGAGGAAACACCTACAAAAGAGACGTAATTAAAAAAAATTTAGATTGTGCAAAAATTGACAGATTGACACTAAAAATAAAAGAAAAAGAAGACAGAGCATTTTCAAACATGGGACTTTTTCTTACAAATGGTTGGATAGTAGAGATAGAAATTAGGAATGGGAAAAGTATTATTACATATAAATAAAATGATCCAGAGTACTCTGTTCACTACACACCTATGTATATCATGTGAAAATATATAAATAAACTGTTAAAAAAAGAAACCATGGGAATAAGCCTGGGGATAGGTAGAAGGAACCATGAATCCAATTTTTAATGTTTTATTTGCTACATATACCAAAATGAAGAAAACTGATAAATACATTCTTTGCATTATGAAGCAGGGAAATAACAATAGCAACAGCACTTAGACTTATCTACCACTTCACAGTGCTTTACAGCCCTCTTTAAGCAGGTTACAGAATTAGCATATTGCCCCGGACAATCTGAGTCTAAACAAAACATCTGAGAAGGAACAGAAAGATGCAAATTCTCACATTACACCTTATAAACATAAACTCATCAGAGCACATAAAGTCTTGGAATCTATGGATAAAATCAAAAAGCAAAGTTACAGAGAAGTATCTTGTCAAGTAAAGATACTCCATAACCTAAGTAGCATTCATTAATTTTTTCTGTTCATAGTTTGTTCCCCCCCTCTTCTACACACACACTCACACACACACTTTATGCCTATTTTATTTCTTTTGAGACAGAAATTGATACCTAAATATTTATAATATATTTATATCTATTGTTTTATTATACCTAAAACAATTATGATGATTTGTGTTCTGAACTGAGATGATGAAAAAATGACAGAAGATTTGTTCTAATAAGTCATACTTCAAACCATCAAGGCCACATGAAGAAGCTGTTCCTCGTTACTCTTACAATTTATGACTCTGATTCTTGTTGTGTTCAACAAGATGTAAGCATTTGAGGAACTTCATATTTTACTGTTCCATGGCCACAAAAGGAGGTCCTGGAAGAAGGTGAAGAAAAAAAAATCCTTATATAAATCTACATTTGCTATGTTAACATCTCTTTTCCATCCCTTAATCCATGTTTTGTCTGTATACAAAGGTGAAAAGATTTAGATTTCTGACAGGACTAAAGGAAGAAAGATTTATAATGCGACAATGAACATTACAAAATGTTCAGGGTGTTCTTACGACAGAAAGTCTAGGGTACTTTATTAGAAGAAAATTTGGTTCTCTGAACCCTTCTTGCTAATCTTTCTGAGCCTTCTTCCTCATTCATAATTCTAGAAATGTTTTGGGAGGTGACAAAGGAAAAATTATTGGAAGTGTATTCTGGACTGAAAATCTCTACAACATATAGATTGTTCTTATTTTGCATTGTTTCAGAGATGTTGCTTCTCAATTTTATTGATTATTTATCGATCGATCAATATTTTTATCATTACAATAACCAACAAATAAACAAAGTAAAAAGAAGTTTCACTGCATATATTGCAAGAGGGCATGTAGTTCATGCTTTTGTATTCACTCTTGCGTTTCAAAACAGCAGATCAATAGCTCCCTCCACCACAATAAGTGGATTTCAGCATGTTTAAATCCATCCTTGCTCAGGTCCCAGACTTGCTCATATAGAAATGATTTCTTTCTGGATTATCAAATGAATTTAATCATGAAAATTAAGTATCAGAATGGCTATACTTACTCACGCCCATCTTGCCCACGGGTAAGATTTACTTTTTCTGCTCCTAGTTGAGCCCAAAAGAAAGTAAAGAATTGCTTGTGCCAAACAAACTCAATTCTTGAAGCATTTTCTGGATTAATTTCTACATCTGTGAGCTTTGCATAGATTTGTTCTTGCTTAAGGCTGCCCCTATAAAAATGTGATTGAAGAAATTACAGAGCATCTGGACAGGTTTTTTTTTTACAATTAATTAATTGTAATTAATTAAATTACTTAATTACTTAATTAATTAATTAAATTAATTGTAATCACAATTAATTATACTGTGGTATTAATATTGCTCATTCACAATTTATATGAATCAGATAATTCAGATTAGATGAGGGTTAGGATATTTAATTTAGTATCTGGAACCATGAAGTGTACAATGTGCCAGAACACACGATTGTAATTGATTGATTGGAGATTGCTGGTTCATGCATGAGGCAATCTATACTATGATTGATTGATGTGAGTATAAAGGGAGAATTTCATTTTCCCCTCCGCCTTTTTTTTCCGTGTGTGCTCTGTATGCCATTTGATTTACCTCATGATGTTCTTGTGTTCCTGACTATCTTATCTGCTGTAAATATAAATTTATTTATATAAAACTACAAGTTGGTGTCAGTGTCTCTGACTTCATGTTGCTCCACAATTCCCTGACAATACACAACAAACTTTATAAAACAATCTGCTAAAGCTATACAATTTGTTTTGTAACTTATAAGACATCATAGTTCACTATGAAAGCTTTTCCATTTCCATTGTCCCCAGCCTGAAAGCTGATTCTGTAGCTCATTTCATCAGCTCTAAAGCCAAATTTACAAACTACATTTATTTTTTTGAAAAAGGACAGCATTCCTAACTTCTTCACTTCACACCTCTTTTATTTTTTTTGTACATCATATATAATGTATGTTATTACCCTTTTAATATGTTATTTCATAGAAGAGACCTAATCCTTGAATTAGGAGTTAGGATGTATACAAGTCTTTGGAAGTATTCTATATGTGACAAATATGAAAAATTCTTAACTGAATTATTGATATGATTATTCCTAAAATTAGCAAAACTAAAACTCTGCACAAGAAAGCATGAAGTATACCTCATAATTGGATATTCTTTCATATCTCCATTTTTATTGTGAAAAACTATTAATATTTCTCCTTTCACATTTTTCATTCCATTTAGTTTGACAGATATATTATATCGCCAACCTAGGTAATATGACATATATGTTGTAAATGCAGCAGTTAAATAAATGCAAAATGGCTAATGCAAAATGAAATACAATTAGGCAAGGATATTCATTTTTTTTGTTAATGAAATGAAAATAAGAACTAGGAAAAAATAATCATTTAAAAAGCTTATAATTTTAAAAAATCTTAAGATATTTTAATAAATAATATTTCCAGAGCTTTAATTTCTCCTGCCCATTATCAGTACATCCCATCTGGCAGATTATCCTAGAGGAAATGTCATTTTAAGAGAAGATATTACCTATTTTGTCTTAACTGATGGTAATCTTAGCCACAAACTCAATTTAAAATCTTTCCTCATCCTCAATTATAACACTTTGAAATGGGCTGGAACATGAAAACAAGATTTTAATTATGTGTTATTAAAATAAACATTTTTTTTAAAAAACTAAACATTACACCTTCATTCAAAAGTGGATTTCTGCACAATTGAAATAAAAATGAGATATTTAACACCATAAAAATGTTGTAAACCCAGATAGTTCTCTCTTCAGAATTCAAATTTCAATTGCCTTGGGAAAGAGTGAAATACTGAAAAGAATGCAGTGTGGCACAGAGGAGATTTCAACAAAGGACACCAAGCAGAATATTCCAATGAGGAAGGAATTTCTTTTTCTGAAGAAGGTAAGAATCTCTTATAGACAAGCCATTATGGATCTCCTACAGAAAAATATACTATTTTGGTGTGTGTGTGTGTGTGTGTGTGTGTCTGCACCAAGTGAGAAATCAAATAAGTTCCTAACCAACCCAGCTGACAACTCTGTTGTCCAAAAGGTAGAGGGTGAAACTAGAGGGACAGCCATACTGGACTTAATTCTTACAAACAGAGAAGAAGTGATAGAGAGAGTTGAAACTGCAGGAACCTTGGGTGAGAGTGACCATGTCATACGAGAATTCAACATAACACAAACAAAGCAACAGAACATAATGACACCAGAGTCTTGGATTTTAAAAGAGCTGATTTCAATAAACTCAAAGAGAACTTGGGAAAGATTCCATGGATGAAAATCCTAAAGGGGAAAACAACTCAAGAATCTTGGGAAATTCTAAAAAGTATGATCATAGAAGTCTAATACCACTGAGAAAGAAAAACAAGAAATCCAAGAAGAAACCAGCATGGCTGCACAAAGATCTCTGGCAAATTGAAAGAAAAAAAGGACAAGTACAAAAAATGGAAAGAAGGACATACAACTAAGGCAGAATATCAGCAGATAGCCAGAATCTGCAAAGACGAAGTCAGGACAGCAAAGGCTCAGAATGAACAAAGACTTGCAACAAAAGTCAAAGATAATAAAAAAAGTTTCTTCCAACATATAAATAACAAGAAAAAAATCAAGGAAACAGTCAGTCCACTAAAGAGAGAAGATGGCAAGGAAGTAACAGGCAACAGAGAGAAAGCAGAACTGCTTAACTCATTCTTTGCATCCGTCTTCACGCAAAAAGAAACTATAGCTCAACCCACCAAAAACATAACTGTAAAAGACAGACCAGAAATAAAAGTTAAAACAAGCAAAAAAATACTAAGAGAACACCTGTCTGATCTTGATGAAAACAAATCACTGGGGCGTGATGGATTACATCCCAGAGTTTTAAAGGAGCTGGCAGAGGTCATCTCAGAACCACTGCACCATATTTTTCAAAAATCCTGGAGCACCAGGGAACTACCAGAGGACTGGAAAAGAGCTGATGTGGTTCCCATCTTCAAAAAAGGAAAAAAAAAAAAACAGACCGAGGAAACTATAGACCAATCTGCCTAACATCAATACCTGGGAAGATACTGGAAAAGATAATAAAAAAACAGATCTGCCAACATCTAGAAACAAGTAAAGTAATAACTAGCAGTCAGCACGGGTTTGTTAAAAACAGATAATGCCAAACCAATCTTATTTCATTCTCCACATAGTGATTAAATTAGTAGACCAGCGAAATACTGTGGACATAATATTCGACAAAGTAGACCACAACCTACTTCTTAACAAGCTAGAAAAAAGTGGAATAGATAGCACCACCACTAGATGGACTTGCAATTGGCTGGCAACCCGTACTCAACTAGTAGTCCTTAATGGGTCTTCATGGAGGGAAGTAAGCAGTGTGGTGCCACAAGGTTCCCTCTTAGGCCCAGCACTCTTCAATATCTTCATTAATGACTTAGATGAGGGAATAGAAGGGGAACTTACCAAATTTGCAGATGATACTAAGCTGGCAGGAATAGCTAACACCCAAGAAGATAGGCTTAAGATCCAGATGGATCTTGACAGACTAGAACACTGGGCCGTATCTAACAAAATGAAATTCAATGTAGAGAAAAGTAAAGTCCTACACTTAGGCAAGAAAAACCAAAAGTACACATATAGACTGGGTGAAACCAGGCTCAATTGCAGTAACTGTGAGAGGGATCTTGGAGACTTAGTGGACAACCAGCTAAATATGAGCCAACATTGTGCAGCAGCAACCAAAAAAGCTAATGCAATCCTAAATTGTATTAACAGAGGGATACAATCAAGATCAAGGGAAGTACTAATACCACTCTATAAAGCCTTAGTAAGACCACACCTAGAGTACTTCATCCAGTTTTGTTCACCACATTATAAAAAACAGGTTGAGATTCTAGAAAAAGTACAGAGAAGAGTAACCAGGATGATTAGGGGACTGGAGGCTAAAACATACAACGAACGGTTGCAGGAACTGGGCTTGGCTAGTCTAGTGAAGAGAAGGACCAGGGGAGACATGATAGTGGTCTTCCAATATTTGAGGGGCTGCCACGGGGAGGAAGGGGTCAAGCTATTTTCTAAAGTGCCTGTAGGCCAGACAAGGAATAATGAATGGAAACTGAACAAGGAGAGATTTAACCTGGAAATAAGGAGAAACTTTCTGACAGTGAGAACAATCAACCAATGGAACAGCTTGCCCTTGGAAGTTGTGGGAACGCCATCAGTTGAGACTTTCAAGAAGAGATTGGACTGCCATTTGTCAGAAATGGTGTAGGGCCTCCTGCTTGGGTGGGGGATTGGACTAGATGACCTACAAGGTCCCTTCCAATTCTGATTATCTGTTAAATCTGTATGTCTATGGAGATCATGTCATCCATGTCATGGTTATCCCACAAGTGCTTTTCAAAAGGCAACTGGACTTTGTTTTTTCTGACTTCAGTTCAGTCAGAACTGAAGAAGCTTCTTGGATAAGAAGCAAAACATCTTCAAAGAAAAAACAAAGTCCACTTGCCTTTTGAAAAAGCACTTTTGGGACTCTCCTTAAACATGTTTATTACTCATCCTGTATATAAAAAGATTAATTGCTTAGTCTTGAAATTCTAATAGGATTATTTTTTTCTTGGATGATAAATCTTGACAGTCTGTCTTTCCAAATTTAGAGACTAGAATTGCCTCCCACAATATATGTATGCTATGTTTGCATATATGACCAGATAGAATAAGTAATTGCTCTAGTATGATAGTTAATCATTTACTGTAGTTAAAATTTCCAGATTGGTCAGAAGAAATTGGCTGTAAACTTAGTCATATATTCCTTATAACCTCAAACACAGAAGTGAGATGTCCATGAAGGCATCCAGGTAAGAAAACATGTCAATTTCTTGCAATCTTGTCAGCATGAACGTGCATTTCGTACTACATGTAACAAATGGAAAGTTATAGCTCCTTATACAGCTTTAAATTTCAGAAACATGACCCTAGTACTGAATCAATCCTAAATTAGTACGTTTCTTTGCAGATTTGCTGGTTACATGGAATATTTCACATATATTTTATGTACTCACTGGTGAAGGGCTCCTTAAACCCTGTGTTTAGATAGTAGTTTTGATTGCTTTTCTTCAGTTTATCATGGGATTGATCAGCATAGTGACCCATTACTGGGCAGCCTTTTGTGGGACATGGAAAGCAATTTCCCTAGGATAAAATAAATAGATTGGTTCCAAAGGCTTTTTTCAAGTCTTTCCCACTATAATCTTTATTGTAAGTTCAAGTATGCACAGCTATCCTGGCTTAGCACCTCAAATTGCAATTCTTAAATGTGATTACAGGTAGTCCTCATCTAAGACCCAAAATTTCTGCTCTGAAGTGAGATAGTTGTTAAGTGAGTTTTCCCCATTTTATAACCTTGTTTGTCACAATGGTTAAGTGGATCACTGCAATTGTTAAATTAATAGTACGGTTGTGAATCTGGCTTCCCCATTGACTTTGCTTGTCAGAAGTTCACAAAAGGAGATCACATGACCCCAGACACTGCAACCATCATAAGTATGAATCAACTGCCAAGCGCCTGAATTTTGATCATGTGGCTGTGGAGACACTGCAAGTGTGAAAAATGGTTATAAGTCATTTTTTTCAGTGTTGTGACTTCGATGGTCACTAAATAAACTGTTGTAAGTTGAAGACTATGTGTATTTCAGCTCTGTTGGCTGCCTGGGTTGTTTTTATTTATTCATTATTACTAATGCCTCCCTTCCCCTCCCATTAACCCACTAGCAGGAAAAGGTTAAGGTGAAGGTTTAATTTCTAAAACATGAGGTCACAAAAAGGTGGTTTGTAGGATAGATTTATTGCAGATCCTAGATATGGGAAAGTGGTGATGACACCTGCCAACACCCGCCTTTTGATAGGAAATCCATTGTTGCCCACTAGATTGTCCATGGCCTGCAGCTAATCCTTTTACATTTGTAGCAGGCACACTAACTCAGTCCAGCTTTCTGGAAGTGAGTAGAAGTAACAGACATTGCAAGAAGATAATGGTGTGCAAGAGAAAAGTAATTCATTGAGAGGAATTTCCTACTCAAACCTGGAACTGGTGGTTATTTGACGGTGATAAAAATGTTTTGTGTGAACACATTCATCACTTTGTGGCATGTCACATAGCTGAGGCCTGATTCCAAGAACAAAAGCTTAGAGGTTATGGATTTCTTTTTCCTTAAAAATGAGGATTTGTTCTTTAGCTATGTTGAACTTTAATACAAATGAACTCCAGCGTATAGTGTTATGCTTATACCTTGAATAAAGAAGCTATTTAAAGAAGCTAATTGGATTGAACCACAGCAGAATAGCATGCTTACCGCTTGAAAAGATTTATATGATTTGCAGGGATAGGCCAGGAACCCACTAGGGTAGAGAATGCTGTATTTGTAGTACTCATAGCTTCGTGAGTGATGGCAATTTCCAACTGAAGCAATCTCTAGTAGAAGAAACAACTTTATAATTGCTTGCAATATAATGGAAACCTGATTCCATTCAGGATGAAAACAGATGCTAAAGTTAAGCACAATGTCACTTTGTTCTACTTTGTCTGCTGCAAGTGACTTTTTTAATTAAAAACTCTCATTTCTCATTTATTATCTTTCAGCCCACCCTACGCCACAGGGTTATTATTGTGAGGATAAAAGTAACAAAGGGACTGATATGTACAACACCTTAAGTTCATAAAGAAGAGGTGGAATAAAAATCAAATGTGTCCATAATTGTGAGCATGAATAAATTAGTTGGAGAAAGAATTATAATGGAATATCATGGTAGCTATTGGTTGAGAGCCCAATAAACGTCCAAGATAACTTGTTTAGTAAAAATTATGTGCTGCATAATAGGCTAAATGTGGCCTTTTCACCCTCTTTGTTGGACCACCAGAGCCTCTCAAGATTGTCACACCAAAATGCCATCAAACTGAAATTATAGCACTTTGATTTTCAGTGGAAAATGAAATTAAATTGGTGAGGCTTCAAATATCTATAACACATAAATCTCTTTCTACCTTTTCTTCCATAGATGATTTCATAGGTCATATCCTGAATCCCTTGGTAGACAAAGTAATATTTTTAAAGAGTACAGGCTCAGTGCCCCAAAACATTTTTTATTTTTTAAAAGATTATTGTTTCAAATGATATTTGTTCCAGTTTGCTGGGGATTTGTGCCCATTATTTTGTTTTGTTTTTCATTATTCGTCAAGTAAATTATCTTGCTAATTGTCAGTAAGGCCTCTAAGGTGTGAATATCCAGTGTAGTAATGGTGGTTTTGTTACAAGATTGATAGGGAGGAATTGGATAGTGGTTCTCTCTGGTACATGGTGCATAGAATGTCATCGTTTTATTTAATGCTTGTACAGTATTATAGAATGAAACATTTATCTGTTTGTTTCTGTCCTTGGTATGAAGCACCATGTAGAGGGAAATGATCTGTTTCATCCTTGCTATAAATTGCCTAGTATAAATAAATATTCCTTAACTTAGAATGGTCTCATTGTTGGCGGGAGTAGGCACAGCACTTCAAGAACAAGGTAAGGGAAACCTTTCCTCTTTATCCTTATTGAACCAAATCAGATGAAGTTACTTGTTATTAACTTGTCAGAAACCCCCATGAGATGGAGACTTCATTGGAATGGCACTGAATAGTCATTGGTTTGAAGGAGTTTGCTCTCTGTTATCATTTTGGAGTTCCCTTATTAGCAGAAGGGGCCTGTTGTATATGCAATATAATTAATAAAGTGTGAGCTTGGAGTAAGTGCAGGGTTCTGGCCCTGCACTTCTGATTGGCTGTTAAGTGGCTGGACCGGATTGGCCCGTTCCGAGGAATCCGATTGGCCCTTAACAGAGAGTTCTTATTGGTTATAAAAGCTAGCATTCCTAGCTTGTTATTGGTTAAACGTTACAAGGTTTGCCTATATAAGACGGGTTTTACTGATGTTAAATGAGCAAGTCACGATGTAAATAAAGAGCTGAAGTTCACCGTTAAGAAACTTGTCTCCATTCTTTCTCGCCCATGCTCAAACTAAACACTGGCGACGAAGGTGGGATGTGGAGACATCTGAACCAATGAAACTTTGAAGAACACTGAGCACGTGACAGATGAGGCCAACAACAGAACCATGTCCGGTGGCATCGTACCACCCGCTCCGTTCGATCCATCACAAGAAGACTGGGAGTCTAACATGGATCGTTTCCAAATGTTCCTAGAGACGAACAACTTAAAGGACGCCACAGCCGGGAAAAAACGGCGGTGTTCCTGACGCATTGCGGTCCAACCGTATTTAAGATGGCTAAGGCACTAGCCAAACCCCGAGAAGTGAAGGCCATGGATTGGGACGACCTCGAACTTATCCTGCGAGACCACTACGCCCCAACCGTGCCTACGCTCATGAGACGCCATGAGTTTTATCAAAGAAGCCAGCCAAAGGGAGAGAGCATAGTCGACTTCATAGCAGACCTCCGAAATTTGGGAGGCCTCTGCGGATTCACCGATCTAGAAGAAGCACTAAGAGATCGCATAGTTCTGGGATTAGATGCACCAGGCATCCAAAGCAAGCTGATGGCGAAAGGCAACATCAGCCTTGCAGACGCCATTGCCGATGCTACCACAGCGGAAGCAACCAAGAAGTCGGCTGCACAACTACGCCGAAACCGCACTCCGGTACCACCACCGGCCAGCGAAATCTCACCTAGTTCAGAAGGGCAGCTCGCGACAATGCACCACGAGGACCTCTCTTCGTCGTCAGACAGCGACGAAGAAGGGGTCCATCGACTGCAGTCTGACTGGGACCCTCGGCCGAAGCCCTTACACCCTTGCGCTGGCTGTGGAGCCAACCATGCCAGATCCGAATGCAGATTCCGCGACGCACTCTGCCATGAGTGTGGGAAATCAGGCCACATCGGACGGGTCTGCTGCAGCTTGCCAGGACCCAGCCAGGCCTCAAAAGGGGCTAACTATTGCCAATCGACAGGAAACCATTCTGTAAGGCGAGAGCCAGTAAACCACTTCTACAGAAATCGAGCTTTGCAGAGAGAAGAGGCTCACCATACTATCACTATCGGTCACGCCTCAGCCTTGGACACTAAGAAAATCCGAGTCACGGTAGCCATCGAGAACCAGCCTTGCCACATGGAGGTCGACTCGGGATCGTCCCTCTCGATGGTGTCATGGAAGACACTCAAGCAACTCATCCCCACAATTCAATGCCAAGATCTCCGTTTCCAACGCCTCATCCTCAAGGACTACCAGGGGAATCGAATCCCCATCGTCGGTTCCTGCCGAGTCCGAGTCTCTTTCAAGAAGCACACAGCATACTTACCTTTAATGGTCATCGATAGAGATAGGCCTAGCCTTCTGGGCCTCCAATGGTTCACGCCACTCGGCATTGAAGTGGCCGGCGTAAACCGAGTTGGTGGCTGTGACTGGGAGGAAGACCTTATCTTTGAGTTCAGGGACGTCTTTGCGGACAGCTTAGGTGAGTACAAGGGGACCCCGATCTCATTCAGCTTAGATCCAAAAATAGCTGCCATTCGCCTAAAGCCCCGTCGAGTTCCGTTTGCCTTAAAATCGAAAATCGACGAACAACTCGATAAACTGATAGCTCAGGGGGTGTTGGAGCCCATCGATCACTCCCCGTGGGAAACCCCTATTGTGACACCCATTAAGCCAGACGGGTCAATCCGAATTTGTGGGGACTACCGGGCCACTTTGAACCACGCCCTGCAGCAGAACGCGTATCCAGTTCCAGTGGTGCAGCATCTCCTCCATTCCCTGGGGGGCGGGAAAGTTTTCGCTAAATTGGATTTAGCTCAGGCATATCAGCAATTATCAGTAGATGAAAAAATGGCACAGGCCCAAACTATTGTGACGCACCGAGGTGCCTTTAAATGTACCTGGCTGCAATTCGGAGTAAGTGTAGCCCCAGGGATTTTTCAGAGCCTTATGGAAAGGTTATTGCAAGGGATTAAGGGCATGGTCCCCTATTTTGACGATGTATTAATTGCAGCCCCTACAAAAAAAATCTTACAGGACCGGTTAAAATTAGTCCTAAAAAAATTCCAAGAGGCCAGTCTTAAGGTTTAAAAAAAACAAATGTAAATTGTGTACTGACAGTGTTAAGTTTTTAGGGTACCTGATCGATAGCCAGGGCATTCACCCTACCGAAAGTAAATTAAAAGCGATCAAAAACGGTCCCAGGCCAAGAAACAAGGCCGATCTCCAGGTATTCCTAGGCCTCATCAATTTTTATAATGTATTTTTATAATGTATTTTTCAATTACACCGATTGTTAGATAAAAAAGCAATTTGGTTATGGGGTTACCGTGAAGAACAGGCGTTCCGAAATGTTAAAAAACTGCTCACTTCTGACTCTGTACTCATGCAGTATAACGAGACTTTGCTGTTAGTTATAACCTGTGATGCATCGCCTTTTGGGGTGGGCGCCATTTTGAGCCACGTACTGCCTAATGGGAATGAAGCCCCTGTTGCATATTTTTCAAGACTCTGTCAAAAACAGAGCAGAACTATGGACAAATTGCTAAGAAGCCCTCGCAATTGTCTCAGCTGTGAAAAGATTTCACGAATACGTATATGGTAGGGTTTTTACTGTTGTGACTGACCACAAGCCTTTGTTGGGGATAATAGCTGGAGATAAGCCAACTCCCTACATATCATCCCCTAGGATGACACCGATGGTCAGAATTCTTAGCTGCTTATAACTATCGGCTGCAATATTGCCCGGGGAAGGCCATTCCCCACGCTGACGCATTGAGCCGAGCACCTCTTTCAGAGACTCTCGACGATCCGGCACCAACGGTAACCACGTTGCAAATCGAAGCGCTCAACTCGCTGCCACTGACCGCCCGAGATATCACGAGAGAAACCAAACGCGACCACACCCTAGCACGAGTCCTAGGCTGGGTAGAATGCGGATGGCCATTGGACCAGTTATCAGATGACTTCACACCATTCAAATCTCGACAGACCGAACTCTTCTCCCAGAAAGGCTGTGTCATCTGGGGCGATAGAGTCGTTATTCCAGAATGGCTCCGAAAAGCGCTGCTGAGAACTTTGCATGATGGCCACCCCGGCATCATGCGAATGAAAGCCCTTGCACGAAGCTACGCATGGTGGCTGGGCATTGACAAGCAAATCGAACAGTGGGTTAAAGCTTGTCCCAAATGCCAAGAAGTCAGCAATGCCCCACCAAAAGCCATGCCTACGGAATGGGAGACACCACATGGACCCTGGTCCCGAATTCACCTGGACTTCACGGGGCCAACCAAGGGCCACACCTTCCTGCTTACCGTCGATGCCTACTCCAATTGGCTCGAAATTCATCGCATGACGACTATGACCTCCGAGGCGGTCATCAAGATTCTAAACAGACTCTTTGCAACCCACGGATTACCAGACGTCCTGGTATCAGATAATGGCCCACAATTTATTGCACTAGCGTTCGAGCAGTACCTCGCTGACCGTGGCATCCACCATGTGCTCACCTCGCCTGCGCACCCTGCGACCAATGGCCGAGCAGAACGCATGGTTCAATTTGTGAAGAAAACCTTGCAAAAGGAAGACTACGACAACATTGACGACAAGGTCAACCAAATCCTCTTCTTGCAACACATCACCCCACATAGCGTCACCAACAAAACTCCCGCTGAACTGCTAATGGGACGAAAGCTCCGCTCCCACCTTGACCGGTTGCACCCTGCATATGAACCAGAGAAACCACTAGGATCCAGCGGCCGCTGTCGCACTTTCCAGGTAGGAGACATGGTTTATGCAAAAAACCTATCGGGCGACCCATTGTGGGTGGAAGTGACAGTAGTACATGTAACCGGCCCTAGATCCTACCTCGTGCAATGACTTGACGATAAACTTTGGAAACGGCATATCAACCAATTACGGTCGCGACTTACAGTGGCCAGTTCGCAACCCCCCTATGACCAAACTGAGGGGGGGAGGTATGGAAGAAGATGAAGCCCTAGGAAACCCGTTCGAAGGAAGCGATGATTTAATAGAAACTCAGGAAGCGGAGCTGGAGGGAGAAACGTTTGCACCTCAGGGAATCGTGGAAAATGTGGGCAACGATGTAGAAGTGAACTCTGAACCAGAGACAGCCCCACTGCCAGACAACAATCTACCTCAGCGGGATTGCAACCAACTGATACAACGAAAATCAAAGAGACTAAAAAGACAACCGTCCTATTTAAGGGACTATGTAACTGCGCCCTGAACTAAGGAACCAGGGGGAAGGAGTGTTGTGTATGCAATATAATTAATAAAGTGTGAGCTTGGAGTAAGTGCAGGGTTCTGGCCCTGCACTTCTGATTGGCTGTTAAGCGGCCAGACCGGATTGGCCTGTTCTGGGGAATCCGATTGGCCCTTAACAGAGAGTTCTTATTGGTTATAAAAGGTAGCGTTCCTAGCTTGTTATTGGTTAAACGTTACAAGGTTTGCCTATATAAGGCGGGTTTTACTGCTGTTCAATCGAGCCAGTCACGATGTAAATAAAGAGCTGAAGTTCACCGTTCAGAAACTTGTCTCCATTCTTTCTCGCCCATGCTCAAACTTAACAGGGCCTACAATCTTTCTTCTTTTCTTTCTTACCTTTAGTAGTTCTGAACATTATGTTATTTTCTCATATTGCCTTGGAATAAAGCCTTAAGTACTCATACTGTTATGCTCATTGCTTCTGAATCCAAAAGAACCTGCAACCCAATCCTGATTGGCAGGAACAGAGCAATTCATCTACCCTATCCCAAAAGACTCAGTCTGGATTAGAGTTTTATTGGCGGTATAATGCTTATGAATGTAAATGCTGAAGATGAGGGTTAACTTTAGGAAAATGAGGATAGGGTTACCTTCCTGTTCCTGTTCCTGTTCCTGTTTTGCATCATTGCATCCAACCATAAACTTTCCACCATTGGGATAAAAGTCCATATCACCAGTGGCATTAAACATCCCAAGTCCTGTGATAAATCAAAATATGTTACATGATTAATCACTGTAATTGCTTCTATCACAAAATTTAGTTGTATCTGCCAATTTACCCAGGGGTGGGATTCTACCAGTTCGGACTGGTTCGGGAGAACCGGATGTTAAATTTTCATCTGGTTCATTGAACCAGTATTTCAACTGACCGGTTGGCTCTGCCCACCCCACCCCACTCCTCCCAGGAGTCTCCATAGGGCTTATTTTTGATTAAGGTAAATGCATGCAGAGGCTCTGGGAGGGCAAAAATGAGCTTTTCAAAAGTCCGGAAACGGGCCTGTTTCCAGCTTCCGGAGAGCCTCCAGGACCTGGGGAAGGTCGTTTTCACCCTCCCAGAGGCCCAGGGAAGCCTCCAGACTCTTGGAAGGGTGAAAAAGGTCCCTCCTGGAAGTTCCAGTAGGCCATGCTTACCATGGCCATGCCTACCCAGCAACCAGGCAGCAAACCAATTGCTGGGATTTTTTAATCCCACCCCTTCATTTACCTAAAGGAAATCGGGCACCGTTGCTGTGTATGACATCCACAAATCCAGCATCAGAAGGATCAAGCCGGACCATTTTAGAGAATCCTTCAAAACCAATTGCTGCTGGCTCTAAACCTAAATCGAGAAAAAATAATAATAACACCACAATGAATTGGAATATATGCATGCATGCATATTCTTCTTGGATTCAAAATGCACATCAACAGTCCTACCATAGACTGTTAATCTATAAAAATACATAACAGAAGTCCATTATATTGCAATGCATTTTGATTAATTCCATTTAGCATAAGAAACAAGATGTGCAATCATCAAAACACTTGACATTTTTCATATGGCAATGTTAAATCAATGTTAAATCATTTCCATATGTAAATATGATTTGCTTCAGTTAAAATAAAGTACATAGAACTATATTACTGAACTTTAAAATCATAGCTGCAGTGACACAGTATTGGTAGATCAGGTTGACTACAATTTATTTATTTATTAAATATGCTATAATTTATTGTTTAGTCAATTGACCCTATTGAATGTGAGCACAAGCCACAGTAAAATAAAATAAAATGAGATAAGGTACAGTGAAGTGAGATTATACAGTGAAGCTATCATGAGATAAAATAGAATAAAATATAGTAGGCAAGCTAAAATGAAAGAATATGATAAAATTGTATAAGATAAAATAGAAGAACTTTATTAAGTCCATTGATTATATCAAATTATAAAACATATCCAAAATACAGATAGATAAAAAGAAAATGCAGCTACCTAACAGATCATTACCCCTACAGTTATGGAGTCATAATATTGACCCCCAACAATCTGAGTCTTCATTTTACTGACCTTGGAATGATGGAAGGCTGAGTCAACCTTGAGCCGGTAAGAATCAAACTGCTGGCAGTCAGCAGAATTAGCCTGCAGTACTTCATTCTAACCACTACACCACCATGTCTCTTGCATGCTATCTTTCGAAATTGGGCATGTTGGCTGCAATTGTTCTGACCATGGCTTCCTGAGACCATAATTAAGCACACACTTAGTTAAAACAATCCTTGTTTTATTTAAATGCTGGGAATTATGTTCATTCCCAGCCTGTAATGAGTCCCAAACAGTCCCCTCGAGATAAGCACCCACCTTTCTTTCCTTTGAATTGCTGCCAACAACTAAAGTGCCAAATGAACTATAAAAAACCCACCGAAGTACAAAGTCCACACAGAGCTCCAAGGATTAATCTGAACAGAATGAATGACTTTGCTTCTTATAAAGGTTTCTTTACCCTTGCATGTCTTTTATACCTTATGGTAGGGGCAATCATCTTTAAGCCTTACTCCTGAGTCACTCCTTTTGTCTCAGTTGCACTTGCCTTCTAGCAGCTCTGCACATATGCACACTGGGAACAGGCTCCCCTTGTTCCTCTGCCTCGCTGCTGCCAGATTCTGGAGGCTCTGGAGTCAGCACACCACTCCCAGATGATCCTGGCTCCATCTCTGCATCTGATGCAGGACCCTCATCCAAATCCTCGCCAGACTTCCGGACTGGTTCCTGTTCTTCCCCACTGTCCAATTCCACTGCCATCTGCATAGGCCACTAGCAAACCACAACAGCGATTAATGCTGTTGTATATGTATCTGTATTATATATATATATATGTATGCATATGTATAAGTGTGTGCGTGCTCACACACACACACACACACACACACACACACATGACAGCATTAAGTGCAACCAACATGCCCAATTTCAAAAGGCACATTATAAACATATAAAAAAATGGATAATGGAAAATATGATTATGAAAACATTAGCAGCATTTCTTAAGCAGGATGCTTAATGCATGTCACAGGAAGTCTGAGACTCATCAGAATCCTTATTTTACCTTTAACCTGATTTAGTTCCACAGATTGATTGACTTCTGCTTCAAGGTTTCCTATGTTTCAATCAAGATTGCAATGTGTGATAACTCTGGTAGCATACCACTTATTCTTCCAATTCCAGGAGATTTTTTGCGAACATATTGAAGTCGTCTTCCTGCCTCTCCAGCAGTATGAGCACCAAGACTATGGCCAATGAGGTGGACGTTGGAAGGACAATACCGATAGATTTTCTAATAATTCAAAAAGGGGAGAATGATTAGCAATTAAAATAGCATTCTTACAATTTGCAGATGAAGCAGCATTTTTTATGTATTGTAATAATAGTGACCTATTTTTAGGACCATAATGATGTTGATTACATTGATCACAATTCTCTATAGCTACTCAGCTTCAAAGTATACACAAACCACCAGACAGACTTTGACCCACTTTTTTTTCTTTTCAATCATAGTTAAATCTGGTGTATCAAAAATGACTTTTTAACAGCCCTCAAACCAACTGAATAAGCTACATATTCGTTCCAGGATGTAGCTGATTGATTTGCTTCTAATTTCAGCTAGAACTAGACTTTGGTTTGGAGTACTGATATTGTTGGCTTATTGTTTTTATATAAATATTCTTGAGAAGTTTTAGTGCTTAAATATTTCCAAAATGTTTAAGAAGGGTATTAGTGCAGAAAATTGCACTACATAAATGTGGGGAAACATTTAAAAATTAGCATTCATTTTATTATAGATTTGAACATCCTTAGTTCATATGAGACTCTGAAAAGATGTGCTATTCAACCATGGCAATTTTGAGACTTGTGGACTTGTGGAGCTCTGGGAGTTGAAGTCCACACATCTTAAATTTGCCAAGGCTGGGGACTCGTGGCTTAGAGCTTGATCTAAATATTCCTATTTCAATATATAAAATGACTTTAAGTTATTTTGTACAATTGATTCAGATACATTAGTAAATAGATTGATAGTATGTCATTTCTGCCTTTGATGTTTTGTAATATATTTAACTTAAAATCTCACCATCATAGTAATGATAAATTTAGCTATCACTGCTCCAAGAACACGGATATTGCTGCCAGCAATGAAATAGGTGCATTTAGCTCCATCTTCCCAGTCAACAACAAAACAGTTAATGTCTTCCACATCCACCAGAAGCTATAGCACCAAAGAGATATATAAAAAATATATATTTGGATGATTAATGTCAACAAAATAGATCTTAAAAAAAAAAACCTGGTCAATGAGTTCTTAAGTTCCACAGTGATTTGTAATTCAGTCCCGAGTCACACAGTCCTGGCTCATCTACCAATTTCCTGTACATCAGCACATATAATAAACATCATAGTGGTTTATGAGTAGGCAACAACTGATCTGTAAGATATGCCTACTGAAATCTTATGACTTATGAAAATAAAAACACTCCAGTTGCATAAAGGGAAGAAAAACAATAAAACCCAGCAAATGATCCAAGGGCATTACTACAAATAAATATGGTTATTTTACAGCAACCAATGAAAACATTGGATGGTTGTTTGGAATAACAGCAGTCCCCTGAAAGACTCTGGTTTGATTAACCGTATATTTGTTAATCAAAAGGCAACTATGATCTTATATACAATGATCTCTCATCCCTTGATTGGCAATCCCTTGATTGGATGCAATACTGTTGAAGACCATTACAACATATTTTTACTTGAAGTCAAAAGAGTCATCAAATTATATGTACCAACACAACTCCCAAAACAAAACAAAAAAACAGATTACCCATAACAATAAGGAAACTTCAATCCAAAAAGAGATCACTCTGGTAGAAAAACAAATCTGGTCACGTTGCCAATTTCAAAAGCCAATACAAAAATTTATGCCACCAGATAAAGACTGAATGCACCAATTATCACATTAAACAAGAGGAAAACCTTCTAAGCACCAATTCCACCCATGCTTTTTACAATTTTGTAAATAACAAACTAAAAGACTCAAGGTCCATCCCACCCCTCATAGGATCTAATGGTAAAGACTGCAATGACGACACCATTAAAGCCAACATCTTAAACACATTCTTCGGCTCAGTGTTTGTAAACAGCAATGGATCATGCCCAGTCGAAACACAGATAACTACAATGATCTAATACATATCGATTTTACAGAAGACAATGTTGAAAAAGCACTATGCAATCTAAAATCATCTCTATCTATTGGACCGGATGGAATATGTGCCTACTTCTTAAAAAAGCTATCCACTGCCATAGCCAAACCTCTAAGCATAATCTTTGAAAAATCTTTCAGGACCAGCTCCTTGCTTAACCTATGGTCACAAGCCACGGTCATCCCCATCTTCAAAAAGGGAGACCCCAGCCTAGTTGAAAATTACAGACCAATCTCCTTATGCTGTGTCACCTGTAAAGTCATGGAATCAATTATTAACCAATCCATCATCCTCCACTTAGAGATAAACAACCTACTTTCCAATAAACAATTTGGTTTCAGAAAAAAACTATCCTGTAATCTGCAACTCTTACACTGCAAAAACATATGGACGACACAACTCGATCAGGGCAAAGCAATAGACGCAATGTACATAGACTTCTGTAAAGCCTTTGATTCAATGCTACACGACAAACTACTCCTAAAAATAAAATCCTATGGTATCTCTGGACAACTGCATAACTGGATGGAAGCATTCCTGGCAAACAGACAACAAATGGTCAAAATTAGGAGTGTCCCATCAAATTCTGCACCTGTCAACAGTGGTGTCCCCCAAGGCAGTGTTCTAGGACCAACTCTCTTCATACTCTACATAAATGATCTCTGTGATCATATTAAGAGCAACTGCGTTCTTTTCGCTGATGATGTAAAGCTGTTCAATACCACAGACAATACTACTACCCTTCAAAAAGATCTTGACTATGTATCAGAATGGTCAAACAAATGGCAACTTCAAATCTCAACAAATAAATGCTCTGTCTTACATATTGGCAAAAAAAATCAGAAAATAAAATACAAGCTGAATAGTCAAGATTTTGTTGATGATCCAAGCTCTGTAAAGGACCTTGGAATACTCACCTCTAATGATCTAAGTGCTAGAGCCCACTGCAACTACATAGCCAAAAAGGCATTAAGAGTTGTTAACCTAATTATACGTAGCTATTTCTCTGGTAATATCACACTACTAACTAGAGCATACAAAACATTTGCTAGACCAATACTCGAATACAGTTCATCAGTCTGGAACCCACATTACATATCTGATATTAGCACAATTGAGAAAGTCCAGAAATATTCCACAAGAAGAGTTCTCCACTCCTCTACTCATTGTAGAATACCTTATGCCACCAGACTTGAAATTCTAGACCTAGAAAACCTTGAATTACACTGTCTTTGGTCTGATTTAAGTATGGTATATAAAATCATACATTGTAATGTTCTCCCTGTCAATGAATATTTCAGCTTCAACCATAACAACACAAGAGCTTCTGACCATAACAACACAAGAGCACACAATAGATACAAACTCAAGGTAAACCGCACCAAACTTGATTGCAGGAAATACGACTTCAGCAACAGAGTGGTCAATATCTGGAATACTCTGACTCTGTTGTTTCTTCCCCAAACCCCAAAAACTTTAACCTTAGACTGTCTACTATTGACCTCACCCCTTTCCTAAGAGGTCTCTAGGGGGCGTGCATAAGCGCACCAACGTGTCTACCGTCCCTGTCCTATTGTTTCTTTTATTTTTCTTATATGTACCCATTTCATGTATTCATAACTATGTATACACTTATACTTATTATCTTGAAAACAATTGACAAATCAAATAAATAAATAAATAAAATAAAATAAATAAAAAGTGGCATATTAAAATTTTGCCTGCTTTCCCCCCCAGAATAAAGAAATCTCATACCAAACACAGCTCCACAACCCAGCCATATTTTCCAGTGCTTGTATATCCATGGATAACAAAGCGGGTTTTCCTCAGTGGGGAGAAGCTATAATTTTGGAGACTTGATATTTCATTGTACAATATTCTCTGCAGGGGAATTTAAAGATAATGATATAACAAATTCTTTCAAAGATCTAACATTTTCAAACCAAAGAACGTAACATATATTTTTGGTTCTAATATTTCATAAGCCGAAATTAACTAGCATCCATATTTTTAATGAGAAATAAATATATATGAGTGGCTCAATAGTTTTGCTCATTCATTCCCAAGTCTAGGCATTGCTAAAAGCTGTGTCTTAAAGTTTGAAGCAACATATTATATATCTTTTAGCTACATGAACTGTATCTTGAACTATAAACTCTATTAGAAATAGATGTTTCTGACTTCTTCCATTGACAACTTACCAATTAACTTCATAGTTTCTCTGACTAACACAAGTCTATCACTCTATTGCTGTTAACCAGAATTCAAGAAAACAACAAAAAACACTGATTTGCCTCAGTCATCAGATCATGTGGTCAGATCTTGCAGGCAATGTTAAAAAGATAGCTTTTTTCTTACTCAGTTGCAAATATTTTTAGCCAATTTTGATATTTTACGTAACAGTGTATTGAATAATATTAACTCAGACAATGTCTGTCCTAATAACTTTAATTGCATTGATCTACAACTAGCATTTTAAAATTCTTTATTCAGTCTGCATTTTTATACATCTAATTAGCCAGAGTCTAAAAAATAAATCCGCCTGTTTCTGGATTATATGAAAGGGGAAAAATAGATATTTGCAAAGTAACTAAATTATAATCATGTTAACAATAATAATCATACTTGTGAGAGATTTCCAGTTTCTTTTGTGAAAAGTGAGAAAGAGATATTCATCTTTTCTGGAGATGCTGGTAAGCCAAACAGATGTCTCCCAGGTATTCCTGACCATGGGGGTTTATCAGAAAAGCAGCCAATTGTTTCATAACAGACTTCATTGGCTAGAGGATATACAAAGCAAAGTCTGAAAACAATTAATTTCATTAATATTTTTTTTCCCAAAATTCATTCATTTTTGGTATTTGTAGGTATAAATATTTCACTGCAGATAACTTTAGGGCAGCTCATCTTAAAATATTTTAAATGTTCATACCAGCCTTCCTAATATATTGCCTTCCAGATAAATTGAACCAACTACAGGTTTCAAACAATGATCATTTCAATTACAATGGTGATGAACGTATAATTAACGAATGTTGCATAGTGTGTGTATTACATATTCATAGCAATCCTTCCTTAGCAACCACAATTGGGATTGTCACTAAGTACTATGGTCATTAAGCAAAACATCATGGACTGTAATGGCATATGATCTCACTTCCCTTTCAGTTGTTAAGAGAAACACCACAGTCAGTAAGTGAAACATCACAGTACTACAACTTACGGTTCTAACTCCACCTTCTCAAACAAGCTTGCTTATCATTGTTCCTTCACATCAGTTATGAAGCACACAAATGGTAATCACTTCACCATGGGACACTGCAGTAGTCATAAATGCACATTGGTTGTGAAAGGTCTGAATGGCAATCATGATTAGGGGATACTGTGATAATCCTAAGTGCAAGGGCTGAAAAGCTTTTTATTATTATTATTCTGTTGTAACTTGGAATGATTGTTAAATGAGGCAGTTGGTAAACAATAAATACTTGTATTCCATTGTCCTGTGCCTCATCTGTTTTCTCCTTATTCCCCAGAGCAGATCAGTTGATTAAAAAAGCTATCTCTTCCTGAATTGCTTTTATATGCAATGCAGTGCATCCCTAAAAAATGCTGTGAGTTAACAAGCTTAACCTTCATTAGCTGATTAGATCCCTCTGGCTCAGTGGCACTGCTACCTGAAAGTGGTAATGCTCTAATCAGTTTTATGCTGATGGCTTTTGCTTGTTCCTAGGCAGGAAACAACTGGCACTAGCATACTTCTTTCAATCTGAATTCCCCATTCTTTGCTTACTCGCTTGTAATCTCTTCTGCTAAAATGAATATACATTCAGATAACAATTTTCTTCTTGCTAATTATCCTGGCTCTGGAGTGAACATTCCCACTAGTGTGTGTGTGTGTGTGGGGGGGGGAACGTTACAAGATTGCCCTTTTACTCAACTTCCTTGTGAGTTGAATTGCAGAAACTTTCTTGCCATTTGGGCTTACCCAGTTCTTTGCAGTTGTATCGTTCTGACACTGCAAAGCAAAGCAAAGCTGAAATAAAATTGTAAGCACATCACCTGATTTTCATTTTAGTGATGACTTCACTTAATGACCCAGTCACTGAAACCAATTGCAGTTGCTATATGAGGACTACTTATATCTTTATGTTACTCCTCTAAAATTTGGCTCTGATCCAGGTGTTCCAAAGGTGATTTTTTTCAAAAGGCAACTGGACTTTCTTTGTTTTTGTTTGAAGATGTTTCGTCTCTCATCCAACTGTAAGTTCAGAACTGCAGAGGCTTCTTGGATGAGAAGCAAAATGTCTTTAAGCGCAAACAAAGGAAATCCAATTGTCTTTTGAAAAAGTACCTTTGGGACAACCATGAACTTAGCCCACAAACTGAAGAAGGACAACAATTTATCATATTTATAAGATAATTAAATTTTTATCACACGTTATATAACTTACAATAAGATTTTAAGTGGTTGACAACTAGTTAAGACAAAAAATTCTCTTTCCAAGAGTAACCTTGGAAATTTAAAATTCAATGAAGCCAAATATAGCTCCATCAATATTCATTTCTCTTTGAGAAAATACCATCAACTTTTACTATAGTGGTTGGAGAAAGACAATGTGCAAGCACAAATGAAGAAAAGATCTGAAGTCTCTAAAAATTGAAGAACTCTGCCATTCTTGTAGACAGTAATGAAACATACATATTCATACACGAATACATGACATCATGATTGCACTCATATTAAAACCGTACAAAATACACACACTTTCATTAGGTTTAGCTGTTGTATTTACTTGCTGGTATAGCTGAAAAAAATTGTATATGAATTAATGAAATTCATTTATATTAATCAATATAAAATGTGAAAAATGAAGAGTATTATTATCTACTTCCTTGTTAAAGTAAACATGAAATTGTTCTGAGGCAAAATATAAAGCATGGTAAATTGCCTTACCTTCTGCTGTGCCAAGTAGGAAGTACACAACAATCCAAATTAGGTTACTCTATAATAAATTTAAATAAATAGATTAAGTCCCGCTAAAGCTCATCAGCACTTCATTCCAATTGAATTCATTTTCTTCAAACATTTTCTTAAACAATTTAATGTAAGTGTTATCTAACCTTGTATCAAATTTAGATGAGTTATGTGAGCCTATCTCATTGATTTTAGTTAAATATAATCATAACCACTTTTTAAATCTTGTTCTATATGTTGTTTTCATCAGTGTCATAACCATAAAGTGCCCGTCTTTCATTTTAAGTTAGGCTAGGTATGAGCTGGTGAAATAATATCTACATCATACCTAGTTTCCAACAACACTTTCTCTTGTTCTATCTGGTTGAAGTTAGGAATAAAAACATAGTTCTACAGAGGATATTGCTTTAAACTTCAAATAACTTCTTTAAAATTCATATTTATAGTGAATGAAAAAAATTATTCACATAATGCTACCTCATTCAGTCTCCAAAGAAATGTAGCTAAACCAGATCAGTTTGTTTGACTTTACAATTTGTTTGACTTTACAATAAGCAACTTCAAAAGCACTTCATACGTTGGATCATAATTATTCATGCAGAATTAAAATAAATGAACATTAATATGAGTATTCAGGACACAGCATTTACATATTAAATAACTGATAACACAAATGTCTTATGTAACACTCCAAAACACAAACTGTGGCTCCTCTGTCACTATCAGTCCACAGATTGGAATTTTCATGATAAGCTTCCACAACATAGGAATAATATCTTTAAGACTGTCATGCCACATGACACAGTTGAATGGCAACAAGGTAGATTATTATTAGATACATGTATGAACTTAAAAGTCCAGACATCTTACTTTTACTCAGCTGTATGAAAGCTATGTATCTCATAGATATTAAATTCTTGTTCAGTACTCAAGATGCTGTACAGTATCTTGTCCCAAGTAGCTGAAGATACAGTTTAAGGCTTTATAAGGAGAAAGTGAAATTTACAGGTGTTTGCCATATTTTATACTTTTGATTGATCTATAAAGAATTTTGTAAGTATGTGCCCATAGTTAAAGCAAATCATTTTTATGAATTGAAAGAAAATAATTTGCACAAAACCTTGAAATAGCCAATATTTGAGTTAAGTCAGGCAGTTTTAGATTTTAGTTCTCACTCAATAATTTTTCTGAAATTTTTAATACTGTGTGCATTACATCTCATTGAAGAGATAGACTTGTTTTTGAAAAACCTGCCTAGCATAATTACAAATAATGGTCATATTAAAGGGATTTAACTCTGATATTTAATAAATAATATGAGCTGATCAACTGATCAACATTAATCTTCTTGTATTTTATCAAATTCTCCATATAACCACCTCCATGATTTTAGGATGGTTGAGCGGGGAGACCTGGTATGTATTACTGAGATCCAACTAGGTAATGATAGTGGTATTACTGTCTCTGAAATCTGCTTGGCTGGGTTTTGGGTCCTCTTCAGTCTAGAGACTAGGACTGAGATGGGGGTAGCAATTACCAATTACCAGTGTTTCTGTTCCAGCAGTGGCAAGGAGAGAATGCTTATGTGTTAAGTTGGGCTGTAGAAACAAATTGGAGCCTATTGGCATATTGGCTTCTTTGATATCGACAGGGTTCTTCCCTTGGTTTCTGGTCCTAGTTGCTGAACTGCTGGTGACAATCACTTGTCTTTTGGTGTTGGAGGACTTCAATCTCCATGACTGAGGATCAATTAGGCCCAGAAGTTAATGACTTTCTTGGCTACCATGGGCTTAGGTGTTCTTGGGTCCAACACATGTGGAACACACTTTGGACTTTGCCTTTCTTAAAAAATAAGGTTTATGTGATCTGGATATATGGAACTTTACATTGTTCCTTTACAATGGTTGGATCATTTCCTGGTCCAAGTGCAATTGACTTTCTTCTGAGTTGTTCCTAGGGCTGGATCTAATCAAATGATTTGCCTCACATATTCCAATGGTTTCTGATGGTGCTTGCAGTTTCCTGACAATCTGGCAGGTGAATCTGTTGAAAGCCTGATTTCCTGTTGTCATTCTGGAATGACCTTGTAGTGTTCAAATGAAGACTGGGGAGGAAGCTGAATTGGATTCCTTTAGGTACATGGTACATAGAACTTTATATTCCCTTGTAATGGTTGAGTATGTAATATAGAATTAAATAAGCATTTGTTTAAGTCATTAAACAGTTAAGTTATACTTTGGTTTGCCCTTTGTGGATCATCTGTATAAAGAAAAATTGTTTTGTATTGTCAATCCAAAAACTTAAAAAAACATATGGCCACATGCATTCAGTCCTTCTTAACTTCAATGTCTCATTTTTAGCAGATCTAGATATAACATTCCAACCAAGTAGCATTCCAAGAACTATTAAGAACTTCTCCTTGGCAAACTCCAGTGAGATAAGATCATCAAAAAGGATTGTGAGTAAAGGTGGTTCAGAGCCGGTATAACTTAATTAAAATTTCCACAGAATGGAACTTTAATGTAGACTTAACTGGGATGGTGTTGCATGTTTGCTGGTTTTGAAAGGCTCTTCCCAACTTCATATCTTAGATTCTCTGACTGATAGAAGGAATGTATGAATGTGTTGTTCAATATTCTCGAATGTTCTTTGATAGCTGTCTTAGTCACAAATGTGAGGTTGTATCAGGCACAAGCAACCAGATTGACATGGGAGAAGTTCAAGTTGACTACTTTATTGTAATCTACCTATGATACAGGAATATCCCCAGACTGCTTCTATTCTCTTGAGAACAAATAGGTAATGTCCCATGGAATTTGAGTGGTGGTAGTCAGTCCTAGATCTCTTGCAGCTATGCAATGACTCAAGGCTAATTCTCCACTTGATCCTTTCCTGCCTGGCAGTTCTCCAACAGATTGACTCTATATATTTGAATGAATGAATCAAAGATAAAATTATAGCCAGGTTAAGGATAGATCATCAAGGATAAAAATCTATTTATATGGTTACCAAATGTTTGCACCAAATGAACAGGACATAAAAATCAATTTAAAAAAATCAGTCATATGATTGTAAACTTTAATTCTTATATTGTTTCAGTAATTACTAAAATCATTCATTCTTACCACTGCGCAGATAACCATCATCTCTTAGCAATTTTGTAAATAAAAAAACAAAAAATGTTATTCAGATTGTTTTTCTTCTTTTTATATCTGGTTGTGCATTTGGGTCTTTGGAATAAAGTGTTGTCTTACAAAATTATTGTTTTCTTGAGTGAAGCTGTGGGATAACTTAGCAGAGAGAAACAAATTAATTACTCATGTGTCATTCAAAAGTACTGATTATTTCCCCCCCTTCCTACTCTGTAGGAAGTTTCAATATCCTGTTTTTGCTCATTTCCTTTCTACTACATGAAAAAGATGTTCAAATGCATTTATTCTATTTAATTTTTTTTAATTTCCCGCTTGTGTTGCGAAAGGATTTGAACTTGTAAAACTCAACCAATTTATCATAATGGCAGGTAGCATCAAATAAGCAGTTGCAATTTACAACTTTTAAAATTATGGGAGTGCATTTCTGAACTGAACCTGACTAGAAGTAAAGAAGAATAAAATGGGAAGGACATGGGATTTTTTTTTTTTTTATAAAAACCAAATCCAGATGGAAGCTATAACTATGGATCAACAAGAAGTTCATTTAGTTCATTTTTTAATTAAATTAATTAACATAGTAGCATTTACAGTTTTCTTCCCCAAAAGGGTAGACCTCTCAAACCAGCACAGATTATAGAAACCAGACAGATTTAATCAACCAGGCACAACTCTGTGACTATTTAGCTTTGAAAACTAGATTCAATTGATTATGGATTCATAACCATCTAAATTATGTCTGCTGCTTTTTCCTGAAGGTTTTTTATCTTTAACATTTATATGGAAAGATGGGAAGAATCTCTAGTTTTTAAAGAGTTGCATATGAAAGAAAAGGATTCACCTGCTCCTAGATGAATGTAGGGAGCTGCTCTCTAACCCTCTCTGGTGATTTCCAACTTTTCCTTTTCCTATGAAGGATGCATGGTTTCTTGCATTTCCTTTTGGAAATACATGATAACAGTCTTTATCCCCAATGTTTCTTTCCTTCCAATCCCCATGCCAAACAGTAGCATCTTACACAGTAGCATTTCTATTCTCTTACAGTCAATAGTCCATTCTGCCCTCTCATCCCTATTGTCTATATTATTAGCCACTTACCATTCTAAGATTTCTTAATGCAGTGAAGTTTTCCATTCAGAATATTCTCCTTTAATACTGTGCTATTCCTCCCTTACTTTGCTCAGCACATTTCTGAATAAGAGATGCAGTAAGATGACTTTTTAGGGAAGTGGAGTTTGATTGATGCGCAGGTGTGCATTCTGTCCGCAAATTTTAATCAAGCAGGTTTTGTGTGTGTGGGCTGGGCTGGCGATTTGCATTAGGATATTTCCTGCTATCATTATCTTCATGGATTTTACTCTGACTGACTCCCACTGAAGTTTCATTATTTGTTACTTTTCAACAGACTCAGCCATGCAGCACAATAATTCTGCCATTGAATTCAACAATTTTAAGTTCTCTTTTATATAGTCCTGTCATAATATTTCAGTCATGAACAATTCAAATAACAGTTCTTCTCTCCCCCACCATCATGATTTTATGCTTGACAAAGTTTTTGTGCCAAAGCAATTTATCCATCCATCTATGTGCTGTTTAACATTTTAAACTCACACTTAAATGTTAATACTGTCATAACTACAAGAATACATTTTCATATAATAAAAGGATTTGACTGCTCTAACTTTTAGAAATGTGTAAATGTTGCATATGTGTCACTCAATTCTGAAACACCCCCCACCCTATGAAAATAAAGTCTTCCGATCAGGAAAGAAAGAGGAGGGGAGTTTAGAGTGGAGATCCTGGAAACAATCTGAGCCCCTACAAGTGTGTTTTCCTGATAAAAATTCTTCCTGGATTTTTGTCTTCTGCAGACTTTGGCTGGATCCTGCTTATTTTTAAATCTCTCTCTCTCTCTCCTTCTCTCTTTCTCTCTCCCCGTCCCTCTCTTCCCCTCTCCACAACATAGACACAGACTTCAGAGGATAATTAGGACTGCAGAAAAAAACAATTACTACCACCTGCCTTCAGTTGAGGACCTGTATACTGCACCAGTCAAAAAGAGGGCTGTGAAAATATTTACAGACTCCTCACATCCCAGACATAAATTGCTTCAACTCCTTCCCTCAAAATGACACTATAGAGCATTGTACACCAGAACAACTAGACACAAGAACAGTTTTTTTCCCAAAAGCCACCACTCTGCTAAACAAATAATTCCCTCAACCCTGTTCAACTATTTACAAAGTGTACACTACTATTACTGTTAATCTTATCACCACTCCTTATCACCCATCCCCTCCCACTTGTGATTGTGTGACTATAACTTTGTGGCTTGTATCCTTATGATTTATATTGACTGTTTCCTGGTATGATTGATTGCTTATTGTACCCTCTGACTATCATTATGATTATCGACTCCTCCTATCTTTTCTTTTATGTATACTGAGAGTATTTACACCAAGACAAATTCCTTGTGTGTTCAATCACACTTGGCCAATAAAGTATTCTATTCTATTCTATTCTATTCTATTCTATTCTATTCTATTCTATTCTATTCTATTCTATTCTATTCTATTCTATTCTCCCCCTCTCCCTGTCCCTCTCCCTCACTATTGTCTGGACAGATTCCTGAATTTTTCTTGCCAAGGTTTTTCAGAAGTGGCTTCCCATTACCTTTTTTCCGAAACAGTGTGGGCTGAAAAAGAGTGACTGACCAAGAGTCATCTAGTTGGCTATGAGCCTAAGGTGGAACTAGAACTAATGGTCTCCCAGTTTCTAGCCTGATAAGTTAGTTCAGAGGTCTCCAAACTTGGCAACTTTAAGACTTGTGGACTTCAACTCCCAGAATTCTCCAGCCAGCAAACAGGTTCTAAGTTTGGGAACCCTAAATTAGCTAGTAGGCCAAAGTGGCTCTCATAAAACTTAATTAGCAATGTGGAAAAAAAGAGAAGCAGGTACTCAGAACTAAAGGTTAGCTGAAATTAAGTAGTCTTATGAAAGTGTTTTATTTTATTTATTCAAAACATTGGTTGCACTTATAGAATACTTATAAAGTGGAGGGGAGGGGAGGGAGGGAGGGAGAGAGATTCAAAATATTATCAAATGGAACCTATATAGGTCTTCTACTATTTGCAGTACTTTTATAATTCTAGTATTTGTTTGATGTTCAGTCTAGCTACAAGACCATAGAACATGTTTCTCATGTAGCTTTCATTAACTAATACCTGATTCCAAAGTCCAAAAGAATTAATCGGCTTAGAGTGTACTTTGGGGATGGAACAGGGAAAGCATTCTCCATTTCCATTTCTGTATTTTGTTGGTACATTAGAAAATTGCAGTACAAGAATTTTGTAACTGCTTCTGGGTTTTTCTGAGCAACTTTCTGGATAATGCAACAGTTCAGAACACTTTTACCACACCTAATTAATTATAACATATCTAAAAACCTAAACTCCAGTTATGTAAATATTGCCTCATCAGTATATGCATATGCATATAAATAAATTGATGGTTAGTTGATGAGCTCCTTGTGAAATACAAAGGACTGCCTTATCAGGGAAAACCTGTTCCAAGTTTAGACTAATAATAGTAAAAACAATCCAGAAGCTTTTCTTTATTCAGTAAGAAACCTAAGACCAAGAACAAAACCTTCAAAATTCACTTTTTCCCCTCCTGTGCATTCAATGAGTCCTTCCCATACATGGATTCAACAGTATAATAACTTTATTAAAGATTAAAATATATATATATATATGTTTTCTGAGGTTCTCACGGGTAGAAGCACAGAGCTGAAGACCAAGCCTGAAAATGATGAATGAGACTTCATCGAAACGTTGCCTAGATACTTCCAATCTTACGCGGGAGAAAACCCGAATAACCAAAGATCCACATACAAATACCCGTGAGAACCTCAGAAAACACACACACACACATACACACACACACGTATATGTGTGTATATATATATAAAGTATATATATATATATATATATATATATATATATATATATATATATAGTATATATATATATAAAGTAGAATAAAACAAAGATTAGAAAATTCAGAAAGAAAGAACAAAAGTATATATTAAAAAATTGACTTTCCACCTTTATCACAAGTACAAACAATTTTAATAACTAATCACCTTCTCTTAAAATACAACAAATAATCTCTCCTACCCACATCCTATCTCTTAACTATAATCCACAAGTCATTTCAGTTCTGATGTTGGAAAAAGTCAGTTAATGGTTGTTAGAGATAATATATCTATTTTAACCTTGTTCTTACTTCTAACAATTTTGATTTTATATTCTCTTAAAGTAAAGTTGTAGAACTTGATCTTCTTTTGTTCTCTGTCTTTTTTCACAAAAATCTTCAAAACTTTAATAAGATTATTTTGTAAATCTAATATAGAAGATTGTCCAGTCATTCTCTTAGTTTGTTGTTTGTATATATCTTTTAATTGTTTCTTTTCTATATCCAGTGTAGCATCTTTTTCTATGTCAATTCCAGTTTTGCCAGTAGAACTTCTTTCTTTTCCATATCTTTTAGACACAGTCTATCTATGTCAGCTATGTGCAATAAAGGAAGCTATACAGTTAATATATAATGGCCCAACTATGTATCATAAATATACTTATTTAATAAATAAATCTATAGAGTTAGATCTTATTAAAATTAGTTTCTGGATTCATTTTTTAAATATTCAAATATTGTTCAATATGTACAATGTTAAATATATTGTTTCATTCTGTACTTATCAGCTGAGTTTTAGTGTTCTTAAAGTTTAATTGTAATTTTAGTTCCCTCTAGTTTCCTCTAATGTCCAATTTTTAAAATCTTAGTTTCATGGGAAGGATTCTTTATAATTAATGTAAACATCTTATTCCTAATTTACCTGGACCCTTAGTTTGTTTATAGCTTTCTTTAATCAAAGTTTTAATCGCCCTTTTGCTGTTTACTCCAACAAGAAAAATTAAGTTCCAAAATTTGTAGCTAAAATTTATTTTGCTAAGTATTGAAGGAAACTCAGGTGGTACTTTAAGACTTCTTGATTCAAAGGATGACCAAATGTATTTCAGCAAGATGCTTATTCCCTCCAAACTATAACAGTGCTAAAGAACTGACCAATAAGCTTGGATACTTCACAGAAAGAAGTGCATAGTCCATCAACATCCACTACAGTGCCTCCAAAGAATCAAAGACCTGAAATCATAGTCTCATTTGATGTCACAGCACTCTTCACATCTTTAGATCCAGAACTAGCAAAAGAATCCATGGCAGCACAACTACACAGAACACTGACATAACCAAATATACCAAAACTGAAATACCCAGAATCATGGACCTTATCAACCTGTGCTTCACCACATACTTTCAGAATGGACAAATACATCAACAAATCAAAGGAATACCCGTGGGAACACCATTTTCAGGACTCATAGCTGAGACTGTAATGCAACTGGAATCTAAAACTTCCACACCTACAACCCAAAAATCTGGTACATGGATGAAACATTTATCATAATAAAAAAGGACCAACTAGAGAAAGCACACAAAACTATTAACAACATCTTCAAAGGAATAAATTTCATGATGAAAGAAGAAAACAACATTCCATTTCCTTTCCTTGATAACATCATCATCAGAGATAGTGATAGTAAATTAGAAACAGAAGTCTACCATAAAACTATCCACACCAACCAAGTGCTCTACTAGCAAAGTAACAACCCAATTTCCCACAAGAAAAAATTTATAAGAACTCTATTTAAATGAGCACAAATACATTTAGCAACCATGAACATCAGAAAAAAGAAACCAAGATGATTTACAATATCGTCCAACAAAATTATTATCAAAAAGCACCTGACCATTCAACCTACCATAACATAACAAAAAAAGCTGTGAAAAGAATAACACTTCCATTACATCAAAAACATTTCAGAAACCACCAACAGACTATTACAATCACATGGCATCAATGTAGAACACAAACCTACTAAAGCCTCCAAAATATCCTAAATCACCCAGCAGTCCCAGAAGAAAAAGATAGGAGTCATCAACACATACAGCGTAAAGACTGTAACAACTATTAACAGACAGAAGACTAGCAGAGTGCATCCATGAACACCAACTGTCAGCAAACATAATGAAAATTCCTTAATTTCACAACACAAGGATATACTCAATTATAGTTTTAACTGGGAAACATTAACATCATAGATCAAGTCAAATCCAAAAACCTCAGATAATTCCTGGAAGCCATGGCACTCTGACAAAATTAGCAATTAGCAGCCATATAGAGTTAAACAATATCTACATGCCACTCAAAACAGACAAAACAAAAAACAAAAAACCCAAAAGGAAACAAAAAGACCACAACAGACTCAAGGAAACTCAACCATAGTTTCAACTAAGAACTGTGAGCATCCTAGAATAGATCAAGCCAAGTCCAAAAACCTCAGAGAATTCCTGGGGGCATGGCACTCTGACAAAATCAGCGATTAATAAGCATATAGAGATAAACAATATCTACAAACCACTCAAAAGAGGCAAAAAGCTCAAAAGGAAACAAAAAGACCATAACATCTCTTCACCAGCAATCAACACCCATATGAGCAGAGATTAACACCAAGATTAACACTAGATCAACAATCAAGAAGTAAACAATACCCCAATCAAGGAATTACCAACACAGACAAAGAAACTAAAAGTAAACAACAGCCTAATCAAGGAATCACCAAGAACATTCCCACAAAAGCTGATAGGCAAACTAATGGTAAATCCCACTCCCTCCTAGCTCTGACATTATCCAATTTTGTAATGAAACATCTCAAAAAAACAAACAACCCCAAGCTCAGAGAGCACCAAGGACTCCACAGGCATCTAGAACACTTGTTGGTGATCTCAAATCCTGTCCTCCAGAAAGGATTTTTTTTCAATCCTGCTGAAATATTTTTCTCCCAGATTTTTGTGACATAAATATTTTAATTTTGTGACTTACATATTTAAAATCTTCTTCCTTATATTCTATGTACAAATTTCTTGTTCTTCAATTTCTTATAGACAAATCATATCTTGTTTTGGCATTTTCAAATAGTAAAATATTATCTTGTCTATTTTGAGAAGCATTTGCCCCATTTATATTATAAATTGACATCATATTTCTGGCTTGGTTGATGTTTGAGGCTCTGAGCCACAACTTTCTGGAGCCTCAAATATTCTGAAAGCAAAGATTTCAGAGTAGTTTTTTTTATATGGCAATATTCTTTCCAACATCAGATGAAGAAGCAATCATATATTTATAATGGAGCAGACATAAACAAACTTTTAATCAATACCTATAGCCAGATTGTATATTGTTCATAAGGAAGATCCTGCGTGACCAATATTATAACTTTGCTTAATGGTAGATTCACATCTATGCCTTCCAATTGGTTATGCCTGTTCTTTTGAAACTTTTAAACAATCTTTCATTTCCTGATTTCTTCATTATATATGTCTAGGTATCTTAGTTTATTGTAGGGCTTCAACATCTGGGCTGCAAATTCTGACACACAGAAGTCAGCAAAGATATGCACAAATCTTTAAATTTAATCTAAACTTGACATCTAAATATGAATGAATTATAATTAATTCATATATAAGGCAGGGAAGTAAATATTCCCTGAAATTAAATTAAATTTACTGTAAAGCTCTGCTCCCTATCACTCATGCCTTCATGACTTCCTGTTTCAACAACTGCTCAAAATGAGGCTTCCTTTCTGGAACATTCAGAAGCTTCAGCTGGTACAAAACAGCTGCATAGGTTGTAAAGGATAGTGACTATTTGGCACATGTAATACTACTGCTTGGGGTTTAACTCAAGGTGTTGGTTATCACCTTCAAAGCCCTTCATGGCTTGGGACCAGATTACCTGAGAGACCATCTTTTCCCAGTTGTTTCTAATTGTTGAGTCCAGTTTGGCAGGAGAACCATGTTCCAGGTCATGTCAGTCAAGGAATGTCAGCTGACAGGGACCAGGAAATTTTTCTACCATAGTCCTGTCCTCTGGAACATTCTCCCTCCAGAGATTAAGATAGCGCTACCACTTTTGGCTTTTTGGAAGGCCTAAATGACCTGCCTACGTGCACAGGCCTGGAGTTCTTAGTTTGTGCAGGGCCACATTTCCTAGTTATGTTAACCCTGATGGATTATAATATCTCTTGGTTGCTAATTGCATTCAATTTCTTTTTATACTACTTTAATTGTTTAGTTGTTTTTAGGATTGTTTGCAACACAGAGTCACTATTTGAGATGGATGGCTATACAAATTGAATAAGTAAATAACAAATAAATAAATCTGTGCTGTCATCCTATGGCTCTCTGCATTTCTCAGCCCACATCTGACATCCCTTTGTGTACCCAGCCTATTAAAAATGATGTTTTTATTTGAAATAACAAAAACAAAATAAATGTAAATAATTATAATTGATTGTTAAAATATCCAGGTGCTACAGATAGATTTTCTATAAACATGAATTATCCTTATATTGTCTGTTGCAAATGGAATGTGCAAACATTTATTATATTGGATGAATCATCAGACTTTGGAGCCAAGGACATGAATTACATGTAATAATGAAGCAACTTTCCTATTTTTCTTCATTCTGCCAACAAAAGCCTTGACAAAGAAGCCCTCTAGTGGTGAAAACTATGTGTTTAGTTGCTTTAAATAAAAGAAAAATCAATGTGGCTTTTTGTGAAATTTTGCTGAACTAAAATATTTCTTCATTCCCATCAAAAAGGCTGATCATTTTACTGTGGCCAATAATCTGTTGCTGGATGTATAAGGCAGATAAGCAAATAGTCCTTTAAATGTTTACTTGGGAAGGCTGCTGTGGTTTCTTGACATTTTTTTCCAAGTTCTTAAACTCTTTCTGTACAGTTCAAGGGGATCATGACTGGAATCATCTACATGCTTTTTGGAAAAGGAAAAGGCTTTGTGGTTACCCTGGGAGGGAGTGAATACTGCCTCATGTTTTTTGTGGAGATGGCTGATTATATCACATTCCTTCTCAGTATGGCTTGCTTTTCATGACCAGCTTGAAGATTTAATCAATGTGAGTTTACGGGAATAGAAAACTTCCAACATTTATTTAATTTTTCCATTGAAGATGTGTAGCTGCAGCAGATTCTTCTGTCATATTTCTAGATGTGACACAATAATAAAGTGTGATGAGCCATCCAGGGTTTTTGAGAATGGGGTGGTATACTATATAGGTGAGAGACTATATGTGGCTGGATCTTATAGTGTGCACATCTATCCAGAAAGGAAATGTTATGGATTAAACCATCGCAGTGATACAACCGAAACAGCTTCGTCTTACAACAGGCTTGTAATCCTGCAATTCTCATTGGCCCATGAATAGTGAGTCGTGATTGGTCAGGTTTGGCCAGTCTGATTGGCTGTTAACGGAAGCCCCTGATTGGATGCTTGTAAAAGCGATAGACTCAGTTCATTGGTTGTTTAACGGCAGCAAGCTCTATAAAAGAGCTACTGCTGCCCAGGTTTTATGCTCCAGTCTTTCTTGTCTCAAAAGAGTCACGGGATAGGTGCTAGGTGCTAGGTGCTTTCTTGTTAAATAAAGAGTTGAAGTCACAGTCCGATGTCTCATCTCCATTCTTGCACCCATGCCCAGGACTTAACACTGGCGACTAACACTGGATGCGGAGACGATAGAGCTGACTAGAACATATTGGACAAAGAAAGAGCATGTGGCGAAAGAGCACACGAAACAGACAGCAAGATGACTAGCGGCGCCATACCACCCACTCCATTCGACCCAGCAACCGAAGACTGGGACTTGTATATAGACCGCTTCCAGATGTTCCTGGAGACCAACAATTTAAAAGATGCTACATCTGGCAAGAAACGAGCAGTGTTCCTGACTCATTGTGGCCCCACTGTTTTCAAAATGGCTAAAGCACTAGCAAAACCGGCGGAAGTGAAGACTATGGATTGGGACACTCTCGCTCCAATCCTCAGGGCCCATTACGCACCCGCACTACCTACACTGATACGAAGACATGAATTTTACCAGAGGGACCAACAGAAGGACGAGAGCGTTGGTAATTTCGTAGCTGACCTCCGGAACCTAGGAGGCCTTTGTGGTTTTGCAAACTTAGAGGAAGCCCTAAGAGACCAAATAGTTCTGGGATTAAATGCACCACACGTGCAGAGTAAGCTGATGGTGAAAGGTGACATCAGCCTTACAGATGTCATCGCCGACGCTACTGCAGCAGAAGCAACCAGGAAGTAAGCTGCTCGAATGTGCCGAGTGAACGCACCGCTTCCCCAACTCTCCGATGAGGCACCACTCACCACTGAGAAGCATGCTACCGCTACCCACCACGAAGACCTCGAGTCATCCTCAGACAATGATGGAGAGGAGGTCAACTGGCTCCGCTTGGAACGAGAGCAAAGGAACCAGCGACGTCCATGCCAATGTGCAGGTTGCGGGTCAAACCACCCGCAATCGGACTGCAAATTCCTCGACGCACTCTGCCGTAACTGCGGAAAAAAGGGCCACATCGCGAAGGTCTGCAGAAGCAGACGAGAGTCCAGTCCCAGCCGAAAGGAGAACAACCTCCGTCGGGAGATAAGCAAACCTCCTGAGAACCGGGACCGTCTGAACCACCAATGGAACAACCACTACTACTACAGAAACCAAGCACCTGCCTTTTCAATGAGATGAGAAGAGGCCCACCAAACCATTATCATCGGCCATGCTTCATCACTTGATGCAAGGAAGATACGAGTGAAGGTTACTATTGAGAATCGACCATGTTTGATGGAAGTAGATTTGGGATCGTCCCTGTCGATGGTATCCTGGAAAACCCTCAAGCAATTGATCCCTGCCATCTCCCGCCAGGACTTCAGCATGCAGCGAATCATCCTGAAAGACTATCAGGGACACAGAATTCCAGTTGTCGGTTCCAGCAACGTCCAAGTATCATTCAAGGACCGCACAGCAACGCTTCCCCTAACTGTCATCGATCATGACTGACCCAGCTTGTTAGGGCTACAGTGGTTTGGCCCACTCGGCATTGAACTAGCTGGCATAAACCATACCAGAAATGATGACTGGGAAGAGACTTTCATCCAGGAATTCCAGGACGTTTTCACAGGAACATTAGGCAAGTACAAGGGGACCCCTATATCATTTAATCTCACCCCTGATGTAGCTCCCATTCAGCTTAAACCCCGTCGAGTACCTTTTGCCTTAAAACCTAAAATCGACGAGCAGCTAGATAAACTGATAGCCCAGGGTGTATTGGAACCAATTGACCACGCCCGTTGGGAAACCCTGATAGTAACGCCCATGAAGCCAGATGGTTCGTTAAGAATTTGCGGGGACTATTGGGCCACCCTAAATCATGCTCTTCAACAGAGCGCTTATCCAGTACCGGTGGTTCAACATCTTCTTCATTCCCTGGGTGGCGGAAAAATATTTGCGAAATTAGACTTAGCTCAGGCGTACCAGCAACTCCCTGTGGACGCAGCAACTGCAGAAGCCCAGACAATAGTTACACATAGAGGCGCTTTTAAGTGCAATCAACTCCAATTTGGAGTAAGTGTGGCGCCGGGCATTTTCCAAAGTTTAATGGAGAGACTATTACAAGGCATAAAAAGCGTCGTGCCTTATTTTGACGACGTCCTAATAGCTGCCCCCACTAAAGAATTATTAGTACAACGGCTCAGAAAAGTTCTGCAAAAATTCAAAGACACGGGTCTTAAGGTAAAATGAGACAAGTGCCAACTTTGTACAGAGAGAGTGGAGTTCCTGGGATACCTTCTCGACAGACAGGGAATCCACCCCACCGAAAAAAAACCTAACCACAATAAAAAAAGCCCCGAGACCTAGGAATAAGACAGATCTTCAAGCCTTCCTGGGACTCATTAACTTTTATAACATTTTCTTGCCCCAGAAGACAACCGTAGCCGAACCCCTACATAGACTTCTCGATAAAAAAGTCTCCTTGGGTTTGAGGATGGTGTGAAGAGATAGCGTTCAAAGAGATAAAAGACCTTTTAACCTCCGATGCCGTATTAATGCAGTACAATGAAACTCCCTTTGACGGTTACCTGTGATGCCTCACCATTTGGAGTAGGAGCCATCCTAAGCCATGTCCTCCCAAATGGAAATGAGGCACCCATTGCATTCTTTTTGAGAACTTTGTCTAAAACCAAAAGGAACTATAGTCAACTTGATAAAGAGGCCCTCGCTATTGGATTCGCAATTAAACGCTTCCATGAATATGTATATGGAAGACCCTTTACCATAATTACAGACCACAAGCCGCTACTTGGGATTTTGGCGGGAAACAAACAAACTCCCCATATACTATCACCAAGAATGACACGTTGGTCAGAATTTTTAGCCGCCTATGATTACCGATTGCAACATCGCCCGGGGAAAACCATTCCCCACGCTGATGCTTTGAGCCACTCGCCACTACCAGACAGTATAGAGGACCCTGCTCCAACCATTACCGTATTACAAATAGAAACCCTCAAATCACCGCCATTAACCACTCGAGACATAGCTTTAGAGACAAAAAAGGACCCTGTTCTTGCACCCATGTCCAGGACTTAACAGGAAACAAAGAAATAAAAAGGAGGATTCAGAGAGGTGGGGGAATATTGGGATATAACTCACCAGTTTGTCACTGAACAAATAGGAGTCTCAGTTACCAAGATAGTTTGTGAACAGCAATTTATTTCATGTTAACCAGTATATATGAGTACATACGATAGTCAGTGCCAGAATTATCCATTGTCTAAAAAAGTTGCTTAATATTACATTAAACTAAGGAAGACATGGAAAGGTCAAATCAGTGGTGGGATTCAAATTTTTTTACTACCGGTTCTGTGGGCATGGCTTGGTGGCTGTAAAATCTCCAGTCAGAGATGGTATTTGCCGGTTCTCCGAACTACTCAAAATCTCCGCTACTGGTTCTCCAGAACTGGTCAGAACCTGCTGAATACCACCTCTGGTCAAAATGTTGTTCCATTAATAACTGAGCCTTCAGTTATTAACTCAGTTATTAACTGAGCCTTCTTTTAGTGATAGACCAGAATTAAATCAAGCCTGCATATCTTCTTGTGATATGGCAAGAGGTAGAAGTGCCCATATTTGGCTGTAGAATCTAACAATTCAAGTCTTGCTCTAGAGTAGGCCTTTCTTAAAAATTGTGACAACCTGGTTGACAGGTATTTTTCAGATTAGAAAATAGTTTTGTTCCTAGCCGAGAAACTTAAAGATTTGTTTCTAGTCAATAACTCCATGTCAGTTCGAGCACTGATATGTAAAACTGTCTATTTAAAAATGTCCCTTGTCTGGAAGGCTGTTAAGAATAAATTCTGTATGGAAAACCCATGGTATGAAATGACTTTGCTAGGTTGGCTTACCCATACTTATTTTTCTTTGGGGAAGTCTTTCAGGGTCCATAAAATAAATCCTCTACCAATATGTCAAAACATTATTAAACTACGATGTATGGAATGCATATATGTCTCTGCTCTGACCATAGGGTAGATCTATTCTTATTGGTTTCCAATATGCATCTTAAAAAGAAGTGGAAATCTTGGATGAGTTATCCGCTGACATGATGGCATCACCAGATAGACAAAAATGTAGATTTTGTTCTGGGATCAAATCACAGAATGATTTAGAAATTATTTTTTTAAACACTAAATCGTTTGTGAGACTTCTGATCATTATCAAACAGGGGTATTTGGAAAAGACAAAAAACTCAAGATGGCAGTTGCACACTCACCGGAGGTGGGCTGCACTTTCGTTGACAAAGGGTTTGCTGGTCATGAGCATGTGTGCTCATCTTCACTTACGCACACTGCTTTGGGGCTGCAGCGCAATTTCAAACAGGCAGCTAATCAACTCAGGCAGCTCTGGTGAGTACAGCAGGGCAGTGCAAAACTCACCTAGGCAGCCTGGGCGGGGGAAAAGTTAGTTGTTTAGGGAAAGCTAGCATAAGGAGCCTCTGTGGTGCAGTGGTTAGAGTGTAATACTGCAAGCTACTTCTGCAGCCAGCTGCCTACGATCTGGCAGTTCAAACCCCATCAGGCTCAAGGTTGACTCAGCCTTCCATCCTTCTGAGGTGGGTTTTAAATAAGGATCCAAATATTGGGGGGCAATATGCTGACTCTGTAAACTGCTCAGGGCTGTAAAGCACTATAAAGCAGTATATAAATCTAAGTGCTATTGCTATTGCTATAAGGGCGGGTAGGCACGCCCAGCCAGAGATCACACCTGAAGCTCACTGACCATTCAGCAGCCCACCACTGACCCTCACTATTGAAGGTCCTCTCTGTTCTGTACCTTCATTTGCATTCTTGAAACCCCGCATTTTGATTGGTCAAAGTGCGGGGTGATCTGATTGGTTTAGCGAGCCGCGCTGATTGGCCTGCTGAGAATCTCCCGCGATTGGCGGATACGAATTGTGGGAGATTCAAAGTGGTGCCATTGGCCGCGGCCGCTGCGGCTTGAGAATAAAAAGCCACAAGTTTTCCCTTGGAGCCAGATCGGTTCCGGGGGCCAAATAAAGAGCTGAAACCACAGTCACTGCCTCCTGGTCTCCTTACTGAATGGACATGACACTGGCGACGAAGGTGGGACCCCAAGGCTGAACCCCATTTAGCACGTGTCCGCCGGAAGCAAGACTGACGAGATGGCCAGCATCGCTCCGCCTGCGCCCTTCAACCCCGCTAGCGAGGACTGGGAATCCTACATGGACAGATTCCTCATGTTCCTCGAATGCAGCAACATGAAGGACACCACCGGGCCGAAAAAACGAGCTGTTTTCCTGACACACTGCGGGCCCGCAGTGTTCAAGATGGCGAAAGCGCTTGCGAAACCTGCCAACGTCAAAGCGATGCACTGGGATGACCTCGAGCCCTTGCTCCGCAACCACTACGCCCCCGCCATGCCCACCCTCATCAAGCGGCATGACTTCTTCCAGCGGGACCAGAGACCGGGCGAAAGCATCAGCGACTTTGTTGCCGAGTTGCGGAACCTAGGAGGCATGTGCAGATTCTCCGACATGGACGAGGCCCTACGGGACCGAGTCATGCTCGGACTTTGGGATCTAGTCCTCCAGAGCTGACTGATGGCCAAAGGCGACATCGCCCTCGCCGACGCCATCGCTGAAGCCACCGCAGCCAAGGCTACCCGGAAGTCAGCAAACCGCATGCGGAGATCGGACGCCGGGGACCGCACTGCAACCACTGACTCGGGACAGGCGACTGAGGCCCAACCGGAAGCAAGTTACCGCGAATTCCACTCTGCCTCCGACACCTCGGACAAGGAGGAGGAAATCCACCGGCTCCAGGCGGGACGTGACCAGCGCAATTGGCAGGGTCATAAGTCAGGGACCGCATGTGCCGGTTGCGGAGGTGACCACCCACAAAAAGGGCCACATCGCCCGCGTCTGCCAACTAAAGAAAGCCTACAGCCCCAGACGGCAGGACCACAGTGAGCGGAGATGGGACAGCACACCCCCCAGAGCCAGAGATCACCCAGCCAACAGCCGATGGGACTGGAGCGGGCGAACCCGACGAGGCGGAGACACCCGGCGGAAGGAGGAAACCCACCAGACGGTCATCAATGGCCTCCCATCAACCACCGATGCCCGAAAAGTCTACGTGGAGGTAGGCATCGAAGGCAAGCCATGCAGGATGGAGGTGGATTCCAGGTCCTACCTCTCCATGGTCGCATGGCAAGAAATCAAATGCTTGGTGCCTACCATCCACAAGAAGGGACTGGAGAACCAGAGACTAATCATCAAAGGCTATCAGGGAAACCGCATCTCGGTAGTCGGAACCGGACAATTTGAAGTAACATTTAAGGGCCGCACGGCAAAGCTTCCCCTAACCATCGTGGACCGAGACCGGCCCAGCCTTTTGGGACTGCAATGGTTCGTGCCACTTGGCATCGAAGTCATGGGCATCAACCACATCGCCGAGACCGATTGGGAGCAGCAACTGGCACGGGACTTCCAGGAAGTGTTCGATGGCACCCTAGGCAAGTACCGAGGGCCCCCCATCTCCTTCAGCCTAGACCCTAACATTCCCCTGAGACGCCTAAAACCACGCGGGTACCTTTTGCACTCCGGCCAAAAATTGACGAGCAAATTGACAAGCTCATCAAGCAAGGGGTCCCACAACCAATTGATCATGCCCGGTGGGAGACCCCAATAGTCACCCCAGTCAAGCCCGATGGGTCAGTGAGAATCTGCAGGGACTATAAGGCCACCCTAAATTGCATCTTGCAACAAAGCGCCTACCCTGTCCCAGTAGTGCAGCACCTTCTACACTCACTGGAGGGAGGCAAGGTTTTTGTGAAGCTCGAACTGGCCCAAGCATACCAACAGCTGCCGGTCAACACAGAAACCGCGGAGGCACAAACCATAGTCACCCACCGGGGAGCTTTCCGATGTAACCGACTCCAGTTTGGAGTCAGCGTGGCGCCTGGAATTTTCCAGAGCCTCATGGAGAGACTCTTTCAGGGCATCAAGGGGGTGGTGCCCTACTTCGACGATATGCTGGTGTTGGCAACCAACCAGCGAGAACTAGAGGGTCGGCTATGGGAGGTGTTAACCAAATTCAAGGAAACCGGGCTAAAAGTGAAGAGGAAAAAGTGCCAACTTTACACAGAGCAGGTCAAGTTCCTGGGATACCTCCTAGACCGGCATGGCATCCACCCCACCGAAACTAAAATCAGAGCCATTAAGGAGGCTCCCACACCCAGGACTAAAACAGAACTGCAGGCGTTTCTGGGACTGCTTAATTTTTACAATGTTTTCCTGCCCCAGAAGGCGACCGCGGCGGAGCCTTTGCATAGGCTCTTGGACAAGGTGGCTACCTGGACTTGGGGAAAACGCGAGGAAGCTGCCTTCAGGAGAACCAAGGACCTGCTCACCTCGGATGCCGTCCTCATCCAATACAATGAGACCCTACCACTCGCCATCACATGCGACGCCTCACCCTTTGGCGTCGGCACCGTCCTCAGCCACACAATCCTGGATGAAAGAGAAGCGCCCATCGCCTTCTTCTCCAGGACACTCACCAAACCGGAGTGGAACTATAGCCAGCTGGACAAGGAGGCCCTAGCCATTGTCGCAGCAGTGAAGAGGTTCCACGAGTACCTCTACGGCCGCACCTTCACAATCATCACGGACCACAAACCATTGCTGGGCATCCTGGCAGGAAACCGGGCCACCCCGAACATTTTATCTCCCAGGATGACAAGGTGGTCCGAATTCCTTGCCGCCTACAGCTACCGGCTCACACACCAATCCGGTAAGACACATGCAGACGATTTGAGCCGCTCACCGCTACCCAACCTAGACACCGACCCAGCACCCACAACAAGCACCCTCAGCATAGAGACTCTGCCCGATCTACCCATAACCACATCAGACATTGCCCGAGAAACCAATAAAGACAAATGTCTGGCGTGGGTGTTACATTGGGTAGAGAAAGGGTGGCTGGAAAAGGACAACAACAAAGCATTCAAAACATTCCGGAACCCGCAAACGGAACTTTCGCTGCAAAAAGGGTGTGTACTGTGGGGGGATAGGGTGGTTATCCCGGAAAAACTGCAAGGGAAGGTATTGGGGTTGTTACAAGAGGGGCACCCGGGCATAGTTAGAACGAAAGCCCTGGCCAGAAGTTACGCTTGGTGGCCAGGGATGGACAAGCAAATCGAAGCCTGGGTGGCAAGGTGTCAATGCTGCCAAGAAACCAGACCGAGCCCTCCCGCGGCACCGATCCTGGAATGGGAAACCCCCAGGGGACCCTGGTCTAGGGTCCACATAGACTTTGCCGGGCCCACCAAGGCACATACATTCCTAGTAACCGTAGATGCTTACTCCAACTGGCTGGAGGTAAGCAACATGAAATCCACCACAGAGGCCGTAACCAAGGAACTTTGCAAACTATTCGCAACCCACGGCCTCCCGGATGTCATTGTGTCGGACAACGGGTCCCAATTCACCTCGCTGGAATTTGAAAAATTCCTAGCGGAACGGGGCATACGACAGGCACTGACAGCTCCAGTGCATCCGGCGGCGAATGGGAGGGCAGAACGGATGGTTCAATTCATGAAAAAAACCATCCAGAAAATCGAACACGGGGAAATCCAAGACAAAATAAATAAAATGCTTTTTATCCAACATATAATCCCGAACACAACAACGAACAAAAGCCCAGCAGAGCTACTGATGGGGAGGAAAATAAGGTCCCCACTCGACAGACTGCACCCCACATACAACCTGAAAAAACCCCCAAACTCCTCCAGCAAGCACCGGTCTTTTGCGCCAGGTGACGCCGTCTACGCAAAAAACCTAACCAGAGACCCACTATGGGTACCAGCAACCATAACCCAACTGACAGGTGTCCACTCATACTGGCTGCAAACAACCGATGGACAAGCGTGGAAACGCCACATCGATCAAATAAGATCGAGAACGGCCACAAGAAACACAACCGACATGCAACCAGACACAGAAAATCCCCTTAACACAAGCCAAGAGGGGAGGGAATACCCCGGGAACCAAAACCCAGAAGAAAACCAACCTTACTCACCAGCAAGCAGCCAGCTCGAAGCCTCACCAGGGAGAAGCAGCCAGGCCAGCTCGACCAGCCCAGAAAGACCGGGCGGGAGCGGCAAGAACCGCAGCTCAACCAGCCCGGGTAGACCGGGAGGGAGCTGCGACAAGCGGCCCGGCAAAGCCTACCAGGCGGTTCCATCGACGAGGCTGAGAGACACAGAGAACCCGACCGAACCGGCCAGGAGCCAACCAACGACTGACCTGTGCAGGTGCAGTCGGCAAGTGCAGAGCCCCACCTACTTACAGGACTACATTACGTAGGACCAAACCAAGAGGGGAGGGGTGTTTTGTACCTTCATTTGCATTCTTGAAACCCCGCATTTTGATTGGTCAAAGTGCGGGGTTATCTGATTGGTTTAGCGAGACGCTCTGATTGGCCCGCTGAGAATCTCCCGCGATTGGCGGATACGAATCGCGGGAGATTCAAAGCAGTGTCATTGGCCGCAGCTGCCGCGGCTTGAGAATAAAAAGCCACAAGTTTTCCCTTGGAGCCAGATCGGTTCCGGGGGCCAAATAAAGAGCTGAAACCACAGTCACTGCCTCCTGGTCTCCTTGCCGAACGGACACGACACTCTCCTTTTTCTCTGTGTTGATGGATGTAAAAAGGGGCCAGGTCTTCGATCATCTCTCATGACTGCCATCTTGAGATGTTTCAACCTCTCCTTGTTGTCATTTATTTTTCAATGAACATTTAAAATCTTTTAGAAAACTGATTTTATAGCAGTTTTATAACATTGTAGTTCCATAATGAACTAATTGTATGCATTAATTCTTTTGGTGAAGCAAAGAATACTTTGATAAGAAGTTACTTGAGCTCCTCTTTAATTGGTTTCTAGAGCTCTGTTCAGCAGAAGATAACAAATAAGAGCTGAGGAATAAAAGTTAGGGAAATGGGAATCAGAGTGGTTTTCAATTGCTTGAAGTAACATCACAGAGAAAAGTACAAGAACGATCATCCAAGAATGCAGTTTACAGAATAACTTAGTTTTAGGAAGGCAGTTTCCTGTGAAATACTAAGAATATTTCTTAAAAATAAGATATATGCTGAATGCTAGTGACTAGGCAGCTCACACCTGCCCTGCAGAACAGGGTGATTCACATTAGGGACATTTAGTTACCAGGTGTCCCCTAAACACTTGACTTAATAGTATATCAGTAACTAAGCCAGATTTTCCTTACAAATTTAATAAAGTATAATTTTTTCATGAGAAAGTAAAATACAGAAAAGATATTTTACACACAAAGGGTGAGAAAACTTCTCTGTTTAAGGAATACACTTGATGTATCGCTTTAGGTTTAGCTGTAAATCAATCTGCGTAACAATCAGTCACTGGATAATGTTCCTTTGGACATGGAAAATGTTCTCCCTAATTAAAAAAAGGCATGCATTTAACACTCTAGGTCAGGGGTGTCAAATTCATGTCATCATGGCAGCGTCACATGACATATCGTGACCCCCCTTTGCTAAACCAGGTGTGATGCACCTGGCCCATGGGCCATTTGACAGCCCTGCTCTAGATGGTTCCACAAATAACCAAGCCAAGCCTTATGCTATGAAGGACTATAGCAGTGGTGACTAATCTTTTCAGCTCCCGTGTCGATAATTGCGTGCTCGCTTGCTTGCATTGCATTATATACAAAGGTATATAATGTTTTGCTTATAACTGCTCAGCAAAGTAGCAAAGGTTTGCTGACGGTTTAATATGTACTGTATTATTGTTTGTGTCCAAGCAAATAAAATTATGCAGTATTTTCAGAGTGATTTGGTAGCTTTGGGTGAAGCATGTGTTGGTTTTACCAAATACAACAGGTTTTACCTTGGGATTGAGATACAGGGGCTTATATGACAGAGGCATACATATTTTGTTCTGGGTTAGACACTATGAACAAGATAATCAGAGGATTAGCTGTAAGGACAAAAGACAAAGAAAGTAGGCACACCAGAGGGCTACTACATTTGGACTGCAACATTTCAAACAAACAACAGAAAGTTAATCTGTGTATCTCTTAAATATCATCTAGTTACCATCCAGAAATTTTTTAGCCCAGTTATAGTATGGCTAAGTTGTAGTAGCACCTGGTAATCACTGGCCTACCACTCAGATCCTTTATGCAGTAACTGTGGCTCAGTAATTTGCAAGAAGGTAGAAGAATGGATTATTTCATGTGTAGCCAAATAAATTGCTATAGATATTCTCATACCTACTTTAAGTTCAACCATTATTTTTCTTTTGCTCGTCATATTTCACTTGCACATCAGTCTGTTACTTTTCAATTTCTTAGGCCTCTGTAATGTATGCATTCATTCCCATGTTTCAACAAATTTCAGTAATCCTGCCAAGAGCAGTGAAACAATTGTATAAGACTTTCTAAAAATATTACCACATTAGAATTCTTATTGGGAAGCCAAAATATATTGAAGCTTATTTATTTAAGTGATTTGGGACAAAGAAAATGTTTATCTTAAGATAGTCCACAAATAAATCAGCTCAGCTTCAAGAACACAGAGGTTTTGCACTACTTCCAAATATAAATTAACGGTATCAGCTTTCCAGTCCACAATAGTGCAGTTTATAATTTCTTTTAGCTGGAGGGTCATCCATTAACATATAAACAAAACAAATATTGTGCCAATGTTTGAGAGTTCAAAAATATTATAGATCTCAGGAATACAATAACAGCAATAAATTAATAAGAATCTTAGTTGTAAATTAAGCATTGGAAATGCAGTATAAAGATCACTTGGAGGTAAAAGATACTTCCAAAGTAATCTACCAAATCTCCTGCATGAATTGCCTCTGTGACTATATATAACAGACAGGAAAGAAGCTTGCAAGAACACAAGTGAGCAGTCAAATGAGGAGATCCAAACTTATTGTAATGCAATGAACTTGGACACACATTCAATTTTGCAGCTATTAAGATTGTTGGATGAGCAGGCATAAAAAAAGCCAGGGAAGTGATTGAACCCTAGGAAACAGGTCCCTTGTCAGTCAGCATGAATGCTGATTTACCACCAGTCTATTAAGTACTTAAAAGACAGGTCTGGGCAGCACAAGCAAACCACAGCTAATGACTTAAAAGCCAGGTACCCACACACCCCAATCAACATCTAAAAAGTCACTTACAACAGGCACTATAAATGCCACACACTGCTAGAGTGAAGTTCCCTGAAGATGGGCTCAAGCATGAGTCTGAAAGCTCGGAAGACAAAACTTCTGGTCCAGTGACTGATTGGATCCCGTAGAATCTTAATTGTCAAGTGCCAATTTTTATGAAGAACTCTAAATGTCTTGTTTTGTTTTGCAGGTCCAATTTTCTATATTTTTCATATTGAGGTGGTGAGTGCTGTTGCTAATATAAAAGATGCCCATATTTGCCTTTTATCATTATCAAGTAATCCATAACAATTTGGAATAATTTGTATGTCCCATATTTCAATATTTCATTGTTATAGATAGTTGGGAAAGGTGGCATTAACTTCTCCAGTCATATAAAACATGAAGATAAAATAGCAGATATCTATTATCAGGAGATAGTCATCATCAACAAAACATATAATGAAGTGTGTTATGCAGTTTATGCTCATCAAAACTAATTGAACTGCATTAAAATTAATGAGTACTTTGATCAGAGTAACCCTTGTGATCACTGGTTATTCTAATTGCAGGAAAGAGTAGGGATTCTGTAAGAAATTACCCTCCATTTGCCCAAAAATTTCTTAATTGATAATAATCTACCATGAGCTGTTTTAGATGATTGAGTTAACCAATTGGTCCCTTTTTATATTGTCTTCAACCATTGACCAACAACTGCATTGTACTGAAGGAGGGGTATCATCACAGTATTTTTAATATCATGTCTTTCCATATCTTCCCCATATCTATTCATCTGAAATGTCTCATGTATTCCTTAAAGGAAAGAAAAAATAATCTTATTATTCTTTCATTCCTTAAGTGTAGGGTTTTTTTAGTTTAGAGGAGAAAAGATTAATAAAGCCCCGTCTGTCATAACAAACTTTTCAGTCTAGCAAATGATGCGTAAATGACTACTATTTCAAAATCAGCAATTATTTGGCTGATACATTTTTTGTTCTATTACATTTAGGAATGACACAAAGAGTACAGAATGTTTTTTGGTTTTTTTTTGAAACTGGAATGTTTCATTTCATCAATGTAATTGACCTTCTTTGTCCTGTGTGAGAAAAAAAAATCTCTGCAACTTACAAAGCCATGTGTGCTTCTCTTTCTTCAAAATAAATAATGCCCATCCCCACCAAGATCATGCCTTCAGGGGCTTTTTAGCTAGAGATACTTCCATTTCATTTACCATTTAGCCTTCCTTCTCCTTTTCATCACCTAGTTGCTCTTACATGCATCAGTTAGGAGACAATAAAGTTAAGGCATACTTCCCAAGGCTATACAGATAGGTGATCCTTCAAACTCTGTTATTCTTATTTCAAGACCTACATTTGATACTAGTTCTCTATCATCCATGTTCCCAACTGCATTCAGACTATGTAGGTTATTATTACTAGGAAGCGGACTAGATTTAATAATTGCTTATCAACAATCAGTGGAACTGTGGGATATTCATTGAGGGAATGCTTGACATCCGAATGTCAGAGATTAGGGAGCCAATCTGAAACTGAGGAATGACATGATGTTAAGACATTTTCAGATACTTACACATTTCATAAAGAAAAGATAAGCTCACCAATATGTATCAACAAGCTTTAAGCTTCTTAGAAGCACTGAAAAATGAATAAAATGAGGTCTAGGAAAAGACAGTATTCATAAAAAGAGTTCAGCCATTCTTTAATCAACCTCACCACCCTACCCTTTGGATATATTAGGTGATGGATAGTATCTGTTCAGGATTAAATAGCAGGACTATTTCAGAGTGTGAAGACTGAGCATATTCTGGTTTGGTAAAACTTCTATTCATTTAATTCTGTCAAAAATGGGAACTTTTTATATTTAGCAGAATTTTTTTAATATTTGCAAGTTAATACAGAAAATTCAGAAAGTATGTTTCTACTGCCACCCAATGAAATTTATATCACATTGCAGTGTATGCTGTCTCCACAGTTAATTGTGATCAAAGTATTGGCAAATTATGGCTATGAAAAGTACATAATATATAAAGTCAAATTTGGGGGAACTTCACCCTGTTGCTCAGATCATATTTTGTATTCTTGAGGTCTACATTCAGATTTCATTATATAAGATTAGGTTTTCTTTTTAGTATGATTCAAATTGTTATTGGTTTTAAAGTATTAAATGTTTACAGTGTTACAAAATGCAAATAATCTTTATGAAATAAGGGTTTACATTGTGAAATAACCTCCTCTTTGTTTAGATTCTGACACCTTATTAAATGTGGGCTATTCCAAAGAGCTTGATGCAACTGCTGTGATTGTAATGTGTGTATGTCTTTTTTTTATAGAGGTATTTTTTAACATTCTTGCAAAACAGATTGTTGTGACTGAAAGGATCGATCCTGCTGTGAGTTTTTATTCTGATGACTCTGAGGATGAAAGGCTGGAACCTGCTGAGAATTTGGAGTCTGAATTGTTAGAAGACACAGATGTGAGCCAGGGGGATGAGAGGTTATCACACAGACATTCTTTGCCTGAACCCTCAACCTCATTCATGCCTGCAGTTGAGCCACAAGATGAGTCAGAGGAGTCGAGCAAGGAAGCTGAGAGATCGTGGCTAGATGCCAGAACAAGAAGGAGGATGAAACATCAAGCTGTGTGGAGGCATCAAGCCAAATGAGGAATTGACACACCCATCTAGGTGTTTCACAGAGACAAAACTGAGTTAGAAGGGAGGGCGAGCCAATTAGCATGTTGCCTCAGGGATTATAAAAGGACACAGCTGTGTGTGGGAAGTTTGTCAGGAACAAAGTGATTGATTACGTGCAGAGGTTTTTGGCAGAGGCTCGGGGCTTTGAGAATTTGTGCCTGAACTGTTGTGATAAACAGGGCGTGTGGAATATAATCTTGTAAGACTCCTTTCTGTTGGATTTGAGTTTTGGGGCGGCTGCCTTTGGTTTGGTTTTGTTGGAACTTTGAAGGGGGAGCCATAACAGATTAAGCTGCTGAATGTTTTTACTAATAACAATTATTGACTCTTAACTAAGGATTTTAATAAGTAGATAATTCTGAAATGCCATTTGTTGCAACTTTAATCTTGAGGAAGAAAGAACAAAATTGTGACTTGTTCTGACTCATTTCCTTTCCATGCACATCACAAACCAATATTGAAACCCCGCCTGTCTTTATTCCCATTGAAAAAAGTTGTGATTCTTAATGTTAGGAATGAAAGTCACCTAACTGTTGGGTTGGCAATATATAAACCAGGATAGTCATTTAATACTGTTGTATCTTTAAGAGAATGTTGTAATTGTGATTGGCTGAGGTTCCTCTGATGGCCATAAGATAGAGCAAGAAACCTGGTTTGTTCTCTTCTTGCATTTTCCCTATTGCCTTTTGCCTGATCGTCATTCTGCTTGGATTGCTGTGAGTCTTGCAAACTGTTAGCAAACTCCGTTTACTGAATTTTGTTTATGATACTGGACTTCGTTTTTGGATTATCCCTGAACTGATTGTATTGAATACTACCTGCTTTAACCATGTATGATTTGGACTGTTTGTTGGACTTTGTTTACCCATCTACTGGAAGTAAAACCTACATTTTTCTGTATCTGTATGCTGGTTGTGTGTTATTCAACACCACTCTCACTACATTCTCCTGAGTGCACTCATTCTCCTAATGAGGAATACCTCAACACTTCTCAAACACCTTTGATCATATTCCCTATTTTGGCATCTCTGCTTTCATCATGCTGATGTTGTAGAATTGTATCACACTCCTTTGTCCTTTCAAATGATATGCCATGGCAGTGTTAATCCAATCTGAGTGCCATGCCCTGTTGGTAATAAATGCCCCTATGTTTCTAATGAAGCAAACTTTCCAAATCAGAGCCTTATGGGCCGAACTGAAAACTTAGCTCTTGACCTTATACTTTTAATTCAAATGCATTTGTAATCCTGAGAGAACACCATAGTGCTAGATTGTGCCCCAATGTCCATACCTTCTATGTACATCACAAGTATCCCTTGGTCAGCCCTGCGGCCAATGAATTCTTCCTCATCCATTACACAAAAGAGCAGAAATCAAACTTTGTCTCAAAAAGCAAATAATGCCCTTGAAAGTGACCATTCATCTGAATTCATTACCTATCTGGCTCCTGACTGTGTACTATTGACTATATTATTGTCTCTAGGGACCTTCTTATGACAAGACTCATGCATAAAATTTATAGTGACACTTCCCAAGCCTGCTCCAGTTAAAACACTTTGCTCAACAGACATATACTAAGGCATGAGTGTGAAACTCACAGCATCATGTTGCCATCATGTGATCTTTTACAACATTTTCCCATTCGCAGAGCTGGCTGGACCTAGCCTGTGCATGATGCATCCGGCCCACAGGCTGCCAGTTTGACACCCATGTACTAAGGTCTGCTTCCATCTCTTTAAAATAGGGCATCTATTGGAACCCTGCCAGCCAGAAGTCTCCTTGACTGATCAACATCTAGTTGTTTAATACATATGCTACATGAAGGATCTCAGTCAAAGTAAGATGAACTCCCAGGGCCAATGAAATTTAAAAGAATCCCATGCACAGTTGCATATTGGCTCAACTCTTATTCAATTTCTATATCAATTCAATGGTGGACCATCTCCACATGGAGTTTCATTCCACCATAACTTGCTGAAAGATACATCTCTGTTCTACTCTTTGCAGATGATGCAGCAATATGTTTTAATAACACCACTGGCCTTAAAAGAGCACTGAAATTTCTAGCACAGTACTCCCAGGAAGACCAGCTACAATTCAATTATGAAAAAACATGGTACTTGCCAAAAAGTTTAACAGCCATTCTTGGAGTATAGAAGGCACAAAACTCAGCTGGTCTCCTGTTTCAAATATCTGAAAGCAACCTTTTTATTTTGCCAACAGTAGGAAAGTCCACAGGGACTATGTTGCTAAAATACACAAAGGACCTTAACTGCCATTCTTAAATTCCTTAAAACAAGACGTGGCGACTTCATGCCCACAGTTCTCAAATTATTTGAAGGCAAGCTAATAGTACAAGTTTTCTGGGATGCTCAGTTGGGTGCCTTCTTCAACTTTACACTGTTTGACTAGAATTCATACATGCCAAATGTTTAAGATTAGCCCTTTAATTTCCTAATTGTGTCTCTAATGCCTATACATAGGGTCATGACAGTGGAAATAGAGTGCAGATCACCATAATCAACTATTGGCTCAGACTATCCCTTTTCCCCACTTGGCCATGCCACTATGAGCGATAATTTTCAGTCCACATGGATACAGGCAATTGAAATTTCATCCCCGGCTTTTAAGTTTATTTCATCTACCATTTTTAAAAAAGATTTAGGGAGAGTTTTTTTGTTTTGCTTTGTTGTTTTCTGTGCTGTATAGTCCAATTTGTTGTCTACAATTCCATTAAAATCTCCCATCATAACTATATTAGCATAGTCCAGTTCAATTATTTTCATATGTAGTTTTTTGTAGAATTCTTCTTGTTTGTCATTCAGAGCATAAATTGCAATCATTAGGCACACCTGGGAAGAGAGTTTAAAAGAAATGCAAGCTGAGAGCGGTGGCTGCTGTGAACAAATGTGATTTATCTTGTGTTGACTTTGGTTATTTTCATTCCTGGCATCCTCCCAAATGGATTGATTTACTGCCATTCTTTCACATCTGGAATTCCTTCTCTTGCCCTGCTGGGTTAATTACCTCATCTTGCCTTGATTGGAGTTATAATTAAAGTTTTTGTTGACAACTTTTTGGAGTTGAATCTCTGCAGCCAAAGGCTGTTCCTGGGAGAGTTTTTTTCCAGGCCAGAAGGTAACCAGGACATTGGGGACAAAGTTGGAGCTAATAAAGGGACACCTACTTATTATTTGACTGTATTGCCTTTGTGCCATGCCCTGGGTAATCACAAGTGGCATGTGCTCACCTCAAGACAATGCCCTTTGTAGATACCAAAACAGTAGAGCATATACTTCACCAGTGCCTGTACTACAGATCCATTCCTACTAGCCTCATTTCACCATATGAGGACTTTACATCACCTTGTAGCTTTCAGACCAACCCTGCTACATCATACAGTATTGCAGGTTCTATGCAGTAGCACTCAAAATTTGTCAGATTCCTGTGCTATAAAATATATTTAATAAATGTCTACTTTGACACATTACAATGCTTTATAACTTGAATGATAGTGTAATCATCTATGTACCAAATTTTTATGCTCTTTTATGCCCATCTAATGCACCTACCTCCTTTTTTAGATTTTGTCTTTTTATATATACTTCTATTTTTAAGCCTTGTAAATCTTTTATACCTTGTAGCTTTTTATAGCTACTTAGATTTTTTATTTTTACTCTTGATATATCCTTTATGTTTTGTTAATGACCATATCCCCACTTTCTTATGCTGGTCTATGATCATAATAAAGTCTTGATTTGATATGATTAATAAAGTAATACAACCTTTAACTTTGTTCAGAAAAGCTCTCTCAGCACTTCCAGCTACATTTCTCTATTCATTGCCAGAAGTTCAATTTCCTTCTAGTTAGAGCTTATTTATTAAAGAGGTTGGATATTGAACAGTAGATGGATGCCTTGGAAAAAGTTTATCAATCTGCATTACAATTACATATTAAATGATTGTGTACAGCTTTGATTTTTTTTGTTTTACTCAGAAGTGAACTAAGAAGATTGAATCTGGATTGTGTTGCTGAAGATTTATTTATTTTTCTTCCAAATCTCACTTTCCCCCCAAATTTTCAGTTAATGGCTAGCACCATTAAAGGAATAAATAAACTTCCCTATTTTTTCTACTTGCATTTTTACATGCTTTCGAACTGGTAGGTTGGCAGAAGCTGGGACAAGTAACGGGAGCTAATTCCATTACGCGACCTGCCAACCTTTCTGATTGACAAGCTCAGTGTCTTAGCCACTGAGCCACCAAGTCCCAAATGTTTGTATAATATATTAAAATCCAGTAAAAACATCTACATTTATAATTGAAAAAATTTAACTTATTTCCTGAAGACAAACAGGTTGAAGGAGTTCATGCCACAGTTGAGCAAAACAGGATGTAGATTTTTATTAGATACCTATTAGATACAGTTAATTTTCTTTTGAAAATCATATCACGTTCATATCAAAATAGGCAGTCTCTCAAATAACTCACATTTTTCAGAGATTAAAAACATTAAACCCAAAAAAATCTATAAAAAGGGGTAGAAATCAAAGCAAATATTTCAAATTGAACCTTTTATAATTCCAATATCTTTCACTGATTAACAGTAATTCACACATCTTAAAGGAATTGTTTTTAGACAAATTTATAACTATCCTGCTTCAGGTGTGAAATTCTCATACACAATTGCTAGGTAAGAGAAACAATTTACTCAAGGCTAATAACAGCAGAGAAAAGAAGAGATGTAAATCAAAAGAATTCCTTGGAAAGGCAACTTGCCTGAGTAATTTTGCTTTTAAAAGGAGCCCACAAATGAATAGTCAAAATCCAGTCCAAAGTTCATAGAGCCAAGTCAGTGTTTTTAGCCAGTCCAGATTGAGAATTTTACAAGCAAAATGCATAGGAGCATGTCAGTGTGAAAGACCAAATCCATACCTGAAGGTTCAATTTAATTGATGTATTGCTAAAAGACTACACACATGAATCTTCTCAATTAACAGTCAGCACTTGGTTAGGATTAGATAATGGTCAACAGCAGTCAAGGGGGGTTGGATATAATTATTTGGATCTATGTAGCACAATAGTCTAGGCTTGTCCCTCTTTTCACCCTTTCCCATAGCTCCACCAGTCTTTTTCCTACAAAACACATTGCAGAGCAGGGGATCAAATAATTATTTCCAACAGAGTAACACAGGTTAGGGCTACAACCATCTGTCTATAATCAAGAACATAATTGCTCCACTCTTCTATGTATATGTCACCATCTGATTTATTCCACTGTTCAGATTGTACTTGTGTTTGATTAGTCTCAGGTGATTTCAGGTTTTGATTTTCTGGGGCTGATATTCCATAGGTTCAATTGGAGCAGCACTGTGCCTGAAGATTATATAATCAATGTAATATGTACCGATTTTATACTTTATATTTATAAAACATTCAAAGCATTCACAATAAATGTACAAGGATGATTTTCAGCTTGCTCGATAAATTTTGGGACCTTGTTTATTTTAACTAATTTCTACTTTGCTGATAAAATGTTATTTTTATTTTCTATCCAATTTGAACATTCCCTACAGGAAAATTTGGCTATCAGAAATCCATAATTCTTTTATATGGTTATATTAAGATTTTTAAATCTTATATTACAAATTTCTGGATTACCACTTGATGGGACCAAGGAATTAGAATTTTTAACCCAGATCTTGTAGCCCTAATTTTATCAGTTTGATCACTGATACATTCCTATTAAGTCTATATGAGTAGGCTTAATGGATAGGTTAAGGCATTCAGCTACAAACTGGGAGACTGCTATACCAACCAAATGGGAGTCATTATATCCCAATCATAGGAAAAAGGCAAACAGCAAGTCACTTCTGAAAATCTTGCCAGTAAAACTACAGGGATTAATCCAGGTACTTGTTAGAAATCAACACTGATTTGAAGGCACACATACAAACATTCTATAATTTGGCTTTAATTCTATACATATTTATTCGCTTCACTGGCTTCTAAAATATAACTTTATTTGGTTCTGCCTTGCTGCTATACGTCAATCAAGCCATTATAAAATACAAACCACATTTTATGAATGAGTGTAAGAACCAGGATAAACTATGTATGGCTAAAAGAATAAAATAAACTTTTGCAAAACATTCAGTAACCTAGCTGCTGTGTTGAATGATCTTGCTCACAAGTGAGTATGGTCTGAAGGTGACTGAATTACTCTGGCAAACAAAAACAAAATCAGAGCCAAATGCAAATAACCCTGCCTTCTGCTGAAGAACATTAATTTCAGCCTTAATAGCCAAGCTAAGGTCCTTGTCAATTTCCGTCAGAAACTTCAGCACATATAATTATTCTAAATGCAACCTGTCATTAGTGAAAGTAGGGCATTTCATTTGGGATACTAGAGCTAAGGTTCATTTGATATCCTGAATGCTATGATAAATTTATACGCTTTTAAAGAGAGATTATGCTAACAGCATTGCATTGCAGTTTATCTTGAAATATGTGACATCCATCTTGACTGATTACATGGACAATACATTGATGGCACTTTAAGATGGTAAGATTCTGCAGGACAGTCAGTTAAGTGTTATCTCCTGGGTTCTTTATTTTGTTTTCCTACCACAGTTTAGGAAAAATTAAACTTTATATTGTGAGCAGAATTACACTTGAATAATACATTTGAATAAGCTTTTTAAAATGCTGTGTAAGATCCTGATGAATGCCAAGGCATTGTACCAATAAAAGTCTCTCCTTAGAATTTCTACTGCCTGTTAGGTTGCCCTTAAGAATCTTATCCACTGAGACAGTTCTTTTTTTCCCCCTTCTGGAGCTTTATATTTATTTTAATGTTTAATAAGATCTGTATCTGAATAAGTAGATATTCAGTGATGCCTAAACGTTTGTGAACCCATTTGAATTTTCACAATTTCTGCATAAATATGACATGATGCATACTAGTCCTAAAACTAGATAAGATAAAAATAAATAAATGAACCAAAAATATTATAATTCATGTATTGGTTAAAGGATCTAAGTGATTCTTGAAATATTTGCACGAAAACAATTAAGCTGAGAGTATCAAGGATCCCGCATTTCAATCTGAGCTACAAATATTCTTCTTTATCTACACATTAGTATTTCAGTCTATCCATTTGTGATACTGCCGTAAAACTTACTTATCTATTTATCCAACATTTTGCCTTGATTTCTAGACAACACTGAAACATTTTCTGAGTACTTCACTTTTACTACCAGTTTTATTTTCATTATACTCTTTCTTAATATATTCTGGAACTTATCATAATTCAACCCTATTCACTATACAATGCATTTTCTTCTGCAAATGTACGATTGTTTTCTTTCTCATATTCATACATGTCTCAGCAACTTGCTTAAGAGCAAAAATAGGTTTTGTGGTCTATTCTACACTTTATACATTTTGCCAATTGTCATCTCTTGTGTGGTCAATTTGGAAAAATCATAAATCTTCCAAATGTCTTCCAGACATACCATACCTAACAAACTTACCACTTTGTAATTTGAGCGTTCATTGTTTCTTGCTTTGTGCAGAGGAATTACAACAGAATTCATTCAATTATCAGGCATGGATGCAATCTTCAGTTGTGTGTGTTATATGAATCACACAATGACAAAAGAACACTCCATATTTTAACATTTCTCCTGCTGTGCCATCTACACCTCTAATAGCTCATTTTTCAATGTTCACATTATTTAGGATTTTCTTTTTATAACTTATTTTTGAATATTGACTTTTTGATATCAGTATCATTTCTACCCAAATCTGTAAATTTCTCCTTTCAAATATCATTTCTCCAGATTTATCTGAAATAATTTTATTACTTTCATTTTTTTTATTTCACTCATTTGCCCCTTATTTAGTTTTTCCATACTTTCCAAACACTTATTTCCATCAAAATTACTCTTTCAATTGTCAGTGCTCTTTGCACTTTTTGACTAGACTCTCTAACTGCAACAATTTTTTTTCTGTCCCATGTGTATTATAGATCCAATCTGGTGTAGTGGTTAAGGCTCCAAGCTAGAAACTGGGAGACTCTGAGTTCTAGTTCTGCCTTGAATCTAGAGATATAGAAACTTGGTCTAGTCGCTTTTTCTCAGTCTTTGGAAGAAGCAATGGCAAACCACTTCAGAAAAACCTTGCCAAAAAAACCTGCAGGGACACAATTGAATGGAAGGGGAAATGCATTATACAATATTTATTTCACCCTTATTCTTTCCAGCATTCATCTCTCATGTGCATTTTTCTTATCTACAACCTTCTTCATGCAGTTATGCGAACCCCACATATTTCTATGATAGTTCCAAGTTCCTTCCACAATTTTTCTTTTTTCTTTTGGGAGAATAATTTGCCTTATACTTTTTTTTTTCATATGGGTCTTACAGTTTTGGGGATATTCTGCTTTTACTCTTATTTCTTCTACTTCTTTCCATGTCTTCCAAGCCATTTTTCCCCCAGGTTCACTTTTAACACAACTATAAAAAGTTATTTACCCCACATTAGGTATATTACATCCTTCACAAATTATCTGAAATGTGTGTAATAAATAGATAAATTGGGCTTTTAGATTTACAGATTCTTTCTTCATTAGAATAGATTTAGATTTAAACCATATATTCAAAAATATAAATCAAAGTAAAATGAAAGCATGACTCTCTCATTTTTTTTTGTGTAGGATCCATGAATGGCCAATATATATTTAATATGTTTGTCTCATTGTCATTCATTCATGCCTCCTTGAAGATTTTTTCTCCCTCTGGATTGCATTAATTCTGAATGATGTACACTTTCCCTTCCAAACTCATTGCATCACCACATTTTCCTGGAAGTATCATGAAACTATTCCCATCCTATGGATATTTAATTCCTATTAAATTCATAGACCTAGCAACCTAGGTGACACCAATTTATACTGTTAAATATATGTTTTAGCCATTTCATTCATAATTAAACCGGTATATCTTTACTTGCCTACCTGTATTCATCAACTCCATCAGATCTGTTTTATTAAGATTCATTACAGCTTTTCTCCTTTGTCTTAGTATGCCATAGACCAGGGGTATCAAACTCAATTTCATTGAGAGCCGCACCATAGTTATGTTTGATCTCAGGGGGCTGAGCTGTGTGTGGCCAGAGTGCACATGGCCAGCTCAACATCACTTGTGTTGGGGGCACCTGTGATGGAGCTCGTGGGGGGGCATACACAGCCCTCTTGAGCTCCATTTTTGCTGGCAGAAACACCATGGGCTAGCCCTTCGCTGTTTCCAGAGTAGAACCACGGGCCAGGTCTAAGCACCCCATGGGCCAGATCTGGCTTGCAGGCCTTTGACACCCCTGCCATAGACACACTATTTCTATTTTTTTTTCCATTTAATTCTTTTTTCCATTTATTCCTTTTAATAGTCACAATCTTCCATATGGTACGGTGTTACAAGATGGATGCTCTGCTACCTACCATGACTCTGGTCAGTTGAAGCTTTAACATAATGCTTTTTACTAAGGCAAATTAAATGTAGACTATATTTCTCAAATGTTAATCATATGCATCAGGGGTGGGATTCAATTTTTTTAACAACCGGTTCTGTGGGCATGGCTTAGTTGATGGGTGTGGCTTGTTGGTCATGTGTGTGGCCAACTTGACATCACTCGCATCAAGGGGCGCTTCTCCTCGCCTGGCCTCTCATGACAGTGGAGATGCTGCAATGGTCATAAGTATAAAAAATGGTCATGTCACTTTTTCAGTGCCATTGTAACTTTGAGTGGTCACAGTTTTAGACCAAAACTCAAAAAGGGTATGGAAACTCACATTTGAATGTCAATATTTCTAGCTAGCAAAGAAGCCTTGCTGAATGTCACTCATCTTGGTTCCTTGTCATTAAAAGCTTCTTCCTGGCAGCTCTGCTTCATTATTCAATTATTTCTTCAAAGTGCTAACTCCAACAGGGGACAATTCCCCCCAACAGCAGTGTAAAACAACTCTTCCCCTTTAAGAAAGTACCAGCAAAGAAAAAACACCTCCTTTGGAGTCTAGGCATACTGCCAAAAATGTAGGGTAGAAAAAACAGGGTAGAAGGGTAGAAAAAAACAAAAGGAGATTTCTTCCAACAACCAGTTCTCCGAACTGCTTAGAAAGTTAACAACCGGTTCTAGTGAATAGGTGAGAACCTGTAGAATCCCACCCTTGATATGTATGCTACATACTGATTTTTATGTATAATGTGGGAAGTATTGGCCAATTCTGGCACGTTTAAGCCAATGGGTCAAATGGGTACCACATGGGTTTTAGCCCAAGCAAATTGACATTATTTATGCAAACTAGAATCAGACCAAATACCTTGCAAGCCAATATACCATTGCCTGGTACTTGTCAATTACCAGTCGCATACATTGTTCCATACCATCCAAGATATAAATATTCCTGTTTATATAAGCTTTTGAATGCAATAATTGCTTTTTTGTTTGTTATTCAGATGTTTTCTAGTTTAAAATTTATACTTGTGTTTGTCAATATAGTCTATCTGCTCTGGCCTTCTGTCACATGCTTTGTTGTGTCTTTGCCTATTTTATACTGCTGAAGAAAAACTTCATGGATAAGTGGATTCTTAAAGTGAATTGTATAAACAATGAAGCTTTGACTTCCTTTCATTTCACAGACAGAGTTTGTTTCACCGTTTAATATCAAACTGATGTTGTCCTACTTTTTAAAAGACTGTTTACATCTGAAACAAGTTGTAGCTTCAGCACTTCTACAACCAAAGGCATTCAGGAACTTCATTAGTAATCTTTTTAAGTTTAATGAGAGAATGTCTGAAATAGTTGGAAGAGTTATGCTTCTGTAATCTTTTGTTGTCTGTTTTCTTGCGTAGAATACAGAATTCTACAGAAGGCCTATCAATCATCAGTAGAAGAGGCTGAAGGTTAGAAACTGTTTTGTTTTTTTTTGATAATTTTAGAAAATTGGGGCTGATAAGGAAAAAAATATCTTTAGTTCTTTATATTCTGTCACTTTCTACACCTCAATTAGGGGGAAGCTCACTAAGAAAAAAATATCTTTAGTTCTTTATATTCTGTCACTTTCTACACCTCAATTAGGGGGAAGCTCACTGAAATACAGTGTTTCAGGTATATACCAAGGGCTCAGCAAATCAGGTGGATAATTTTTATTTTTTGCTGCTTCTTAGTAGAATGAATGTTCCCTAAAATCACATCGAAATGGAATTTCATTCACTAACACGAATACACCAAAATATTTATTTGTGATATTCAACCTATCCTATATAAAGTTGAATTATGGCTCATAAAATAGTGAATTCACAGCATAGTTGGCACCATAAGGCATTGCACCTGCTCTTTCCAGACAGAATAACATTACAGAATTCTAATGACTGGAATTCACATTTCAGTAATGTGTAAGTACTAGTAGCATCATAGGAATGTTGGGTTGATAATGAAGAACGTTCAGTAACAAACAACTATCAGGGTGTAAGATTTTAAATAAAACTTTTCCCACTTAAACAGATGTTACCAGTAAATACAGAATTTACAGAAACATATTGGCTCAGCTGACTTGGGACCAGAATAGGAAAGGCGTTTGCTTTTGACTGTTATGGATAGTTTTAACCACCAGATGGTGCAAAATTCATTCTTTTTTCTCTAACAGAGAAGCAGGCATATTTAAATATTTCTGACCTTATGTAGCGGTTAAATTCACTTTGATTTCTTTTATAATGTTTGATTTGTGGATGGCAATTATGATGGCATTTTTTTCAGGGTGCATCTCCCTGTGCCCTTAGTGCAAAACCCTGACATGGTTGCCTGGAATGATTTCATAGCTTTTGAAAGCAAATGATTATGATTTTTGCTGCTTTGATCTTGATCGTTATTAAATAAAATATTAGTTACTATGAAGTACTTGGATAAATCTATGTAGATAAAAATATTCTTGAAACTGTAAGCTGTTTCAAGAAAAATATGTGTATAATTTTTTTACTTCTATAAATACACAAGAGGTCATAAACAGTGTACTATCCAAATGTTGGGAACAAACTATATTTTCTCCCCAAATTTGTATTTGGAAAACTAACATTGTTCTCTCTTTCCCACTGCTGGTTTTTTATGTGCAACACATCTGCATAAGTTGTTAAGTTCTGCGCATGGGTGCAAGGAGCGGAGACGAGGCAGTGAACAGTGAACTTCAACTCTTTATTAAGCATACTGAACAGAGCAATCACCTAGGGCAGCAGCAGCCCTTTTATAGGGTTGGCTGCTGTCCTATTAGCCAATGGAAAACATGGAAGTGTTAAACCCTTGAACCAATGAGAGTTGGCCCATTAACAGCCAATCAGATGTCCCAGAAAGGACCAATCCGATGTCGCTATTATCGACCAATCAGAAGTGCAGAATTAGAACCCTGCTTTTTACTTAAGGTTGTTAAAATTTTATTAAACGCCTTTATTAGTTCATAACACCCCTCCCCCCTAGGTTCCGTTTGAAGGGTGTGGTAACGTAATTGCATAGATATGCAGGTTGTTTCAATTGCCTATTAGATTTGCGCTCTCCCACCAGTTCCTGTCTGTAGTCTGGTTCTGGTGGAACGTTTTTTTATTTATCTGGTACAGGCGGTTCCGCATTCCCACAGGATGATTCGGCGCCGCTAATTCTGTCATCGTTGTCCTCCGGTTCCTGCGGGCTCGCCTCTGTTGAGGTATTTCTCTGTGGCGAGACACAACCCCTTCTTCTTCAGGTAACGCGCCTGGCTGCTGACTTTCTTCGATTTTGTCATCCAGCATCTCGAATTCGATTCCCTCGACATCCCCTCCCCCCTCAGTTTGAGAGTCACAGGAGTCGCGGGAACTGGGTTGCAATCTAGAGCAAGGCTGATCAATATGGCGTTTCCATATCTTTCCGTCCAATGTTAGCATGCGGTACGATCTGGACCCGGTGGTTTGGGTTATGGTTGCTTTGACCCATAATGGTTTGCTGGAAAGGTTTTTAGCGAAGACAAAGTCACTTACCTTGAACTCACAGCATTTTCTGCTAGATCCACAGGGTTTCTCTGGCGCATAGGATGGGTGGAGATGGTCGAGGTGGGAGCGGAGCTTGCGTCCCATCAACAGTTCAGCTGGAGTCTTATTGGTGATGCTGTGCGGGGTGATGTGCTGGAGTAGGAGTATTCTGTTTAGTTTGTCGTCAATGTCCCCATAGTCCATCTTGTGGAGAGTTTTTTTAACAAATTTGACCATGCGCTCGGCCCTGCAATGCTTTTGAGATGCAATGCTCTCAAAAGCGCCGGCGAGGTTAGTGCATGGCGGATACCCCGGTCCGCTAAGTATTGTTTAAACACCAGGGTGGTGAACTGGGGTCCGTTGTAGGAGACTAGAACGTCTGGCAGTCCATGAGTTGCGAATAGTTTATTTAATTTGCGGATGACTGAATCGGTTGTAGTAGTCTTCATCTTGTGGATTTCGAGCCAGTTGGAATAGGCATCCACTGTTAGGAGGAACGTATGTCCCTTAGTAGGTCCCGCAAAGTCAATGTGGATGCGGGACCACGGCCCCCGGGGGGTTTCCCACTCCATTGGAGTTGCTCTAGGTGGGGCACTGCTGACTTCTTGGCACTTTAGACAAGTCTTAACCCAGGCTTCAATTTGCTTATCGATGCCCGGCCACCACGTGTAGTTTCGTGTGAGCGCTTTCATACACACGATGCCGGGGTGACCGTCATGCAATGCTCTCAAAACTGCTTGTTGTAACCGCTCTGGGACGACGACTCTGTCTCCCCATAGGATACAGTTCTGTTTGCCGGTTTCTGAAAGGGGTGAAGTCATCAGGGGTTTGTTCTACTGGCCATCCTCGTTCGACCCAGCTGAGAACTCACGCCAGGACAGGATCTCGTTTCATTTCGATAGTGATGTCTCTGGCTGTTAGCGGCGGTGAATGTAGTGTTTCAATCTGGAATGTTGTGAGGGTTGGAGCTGGGTCGTCAACGGTTTCCGGAAGTGGGGCACGGCTCAATGCATCAGTGTGGGGAATGGCTTTCCCCGGGCAATGTTGCAATTTATAATTGTACGCAGCTAAGAACTCCGACCAACGAGTCATTCTAGGTGACAATATATAGGTGGTTGGCTTGTCTCCCACTATAATCCCCAGCAAAGGCTTGTGATCAGTAATAATAGTAAAAGCTCGTCCATACACATATTCATGAAACCGTTTCACAGCAGATACAACAGCAAGAGCCTCTTTGTCAAGTTGGCTATAGTTGCGTTCAGCTCTCGATAAGGTCCTTGAAAAATAGGCAATAGGCACCTCTTTACCATTTGGTAACACATGACTTAAAATGGCTCCTACTCCAAACGGTGATGCGTCACATGCAATGGTTAAAGGCAAAGTCTCGTTATACTGCATTAAAACAGCATCGGAGGTTTGTAAGTTTTTCACTTGTCAGAATGCGTGCTCCTCTCGGTGTCCCCAGACCCAGGTGGCTTTTTTGTTGAGAAGTCTATATAGGGGCTCAGCTTTACAGTCGCCTTCTGGGGCAAGAAGATGTTGTAAAAGTTAATGAGCCCCAGGAAAGCTTGGAGGTCTGTCCTATTCTTGGGTCTTGGGGCGTTTTTGATTGTTCTTAGTTTGCTATTAGTGGGGTGAGTGCCTTGCTTATTGATTAGGTACCCCAGGAACTCTACTTTCTCTGTACACAGTTGACATTTATTTTTTTTAATCTTTAGGCCGGAGTCTTTAAATTTCTGGAGAACCATTTTAAGACACCTCTCTAGTACTTCTCTGTTAGGGGCTGCAATTAAAATGTCGTCAAAATATGGCATGACCCCCTTGATCCCTTGCAAAAGTCTCTCCATTAGACTTTGAAAAATCCCTGGGGCCACACTCACTTTGAATTGGAGTCGGTTGCATTTAAAAGCGCCTCGGTGTGTAACGATCATCTGTGCTTCCGCGGTTTTTTTATCTATAGGCAGTTGTTGGTACGCCTGCGCTAAATCCAATTTAATGAAGACTTTTCTGCCCCCCAGGGAATGGAGAAGGTGTTGAACCACTGGCACCAGGTAAGCATTCTGTTGAAGGGCATGATTGAGGGTGGCCCGGTAGTCCCCACAAATCCTTAACGATCCATCCGGTTTGATGGGTGTTACGATTGGGGTTTTCCAATGGGTGTGATCAGTTGGTTCTAAAACACCCTGGGCTATTAATTTATCGAGCTGCTCATCGATCTTTGGTTTTAGGGAAAAAGGTACCCGATGAGGCTTAAGGCAGATGGGGGCTACTTCAGGGTTAAGGTTAAATGATATCGGGGTCCCCTTGTACTCGCCTAGTTTGTCTGCAAAGACGTCCTGGAATTCCTGGACGAGGGCCTCCTCCCAGTCATCGCTTCTGGATGCCGGCTACCTCGATCCTGAGTGGGGCGAACCATTGAAGGCCTAACAAACTAGGCCAGCCGCGGTTAACGACAGTCAGCGGTAATGACGCAGTACGATTTTTGAATGATACTTGGACTTGGCTGGAGCCAACGACCGGAATTCGGTTCCCCTGGTAATCTTTGAGTATAATTCTTTGGGGTCTGAGGTCTTGACGCCGAACGGCCAGGATTAATTGTTTAAGGGTCTTCCAGGAAACCATCAAGAGGGATGACCCTGAGTTGACTTCCATCACGCAAGGTTGATTCTCGATGGCGACCCTCACTCGGATCTTCTCTGCATCTAACGATGAAGCGTGACTGATGGTAATGGTTTGGTGTGCCTCTTCTTGTCTCGTTGAAGTGGCAAGTGTTTTATTTCTGTACGACTGGTTGTTCCATTGGTGGTTCAAGTGTTCCCGACTCACAGGACGATTCCCTGTGGTCTGGCGGTAGTTGTTTTCTCTCCAAATTGGGCTGGATCCTTGCTTGCTTCTACAGACCTTCCCGATGTGGCCTCTTTTCCCACAGGAATGGCAGAGTGCGTCAAGGAATTCGCAATCTGATTGCGGGTCGTTTGCCCCACAACCCATGCATTGGTGCGGTAATCTTCAATTCCGCGGGTTGCATTGGTTGCATTCAGACTGGAGCCGGTTGACCTCCTCTTCATCACTTTCTGATGGAGATTCGTGGTCCTTGTGGTGGGCCGCTGTTGTGTGCCTCTCTAGGCAAGGTGAGGTATCATTGGCGAGTTGACGGAGCGGTGCGTTGGTGCGGCGCATTCGGGCAGCCAACTTTCTGGTTGCTTCTGCTGCAGTAGCATCTTTGATGACATCGGCAAGATCGATGTCCCCTTTGGCTATGATCTTGCTCTGCACTGTATGGTCATCTAATCCCAAAACTATTCGGTCTCTCAGAGCTTCTTCAAGGTCTGTAAACCCCCAGAGGCCTCCCAGATTCTGGAGGTCTGCGATGAAATCTGCGATGCTCTCTCCTTTCCGTTGGTCCCTCTGATAAAACTCATGTCTTCGGACAAGCATTGGTACTGTGGGTGCATAGTGGGCCTGTAGAAGGGGCGCGAGGGCGTCCCAGTCCATGGATTTCACCTCAGCCGGTTTCGCTAGTGCCTTGGCCATCTTAAAGACGGCAGGCCCGCAATGGGTCAGGAACACTGCTCACTTTTTCCCCGTAGTTGCATCTTTCAAGTTGTTGCTCTCCAGAAATATCTGGAACCGGTCTATGTACGAGTCCCAGTCTTCTTGTGCCGGGTCAAATGGAGCGGGTAGTATGGCGCTGCCGGACATGTTTTCCGTTGTCGATGTGCCTTCAGGCACGTGCTCTGTTTGATGCTCTGTGAGTGTTCAATCAGCTCAGATGTCTCCGCATCCCACCTTCGTCGCCAGTGTTAAGTTCTGCGCATGGATGCAAGGAGCAGAGACGAGGCAGTGAACAGTGAACTTCAACTCTTTATTAAGCATACTGAACAGAGCAATCACCTAGGGCAGCAGCAGCCCTTTTATAGGATTGGCTGCTGTCCTATTAGCCAATGAAAACATGGAAGTGTTAAACCCTTGAACCAATGAGAGATGGCCCGTTAACAGCCAATCAGATGTCACGGAAAGGACCAATCCGATGTCACTATTATCGGCCAATCAGAAGTGCAGGATTAGAACCCTGCTTTTTACTTAAGGTTGTTAAAACTTTATTAAACGCCTTTATTAGTTCATAACTTAAGTGTTTGCTTGTAATATGAGCTCTGTAAATTAAAGAGGATTTGAGGTGTCCCAGTAAGAATGTATTGAATGGGCCAATTCAGGTAAATGAAAATCTTTATAGGAATTTTTCAGTTCTGTGGGTAATCCTATAGATTTTGTATATTATTTTGAATTGCTGTTCTCCAGTTGGGTAATTCCCACAAGTTAGGTTTCAACTCTCCAGTTAGTAGTCTATATCAAAGGGAATTTTGAAAGACTATTAAAATTCCTCTCTGTCCTATCTGATAAACAGAATCAGAGTAGATTTATATTATGAATTTCTTTTTTATATTATTTCACTTTCCTAGAACTGAATTGGTTTTACCTCCCTTAATTATTTTATTCTATTTATTTGATTTTGATGTTGCCCAACTCTGATTTTTCCAATGTTTGCAAGAACCCACCTTTTCATATAGTTGCTTGGTCCATTTTCTGAAAGCTTCTAAATCAGGCAGTTTCTTCTAATGTGTAGTTTATTCCAGAAGTTTTAATGTACTGATTCCAGGTTTGTCCTTTGGAGCAATAAACAATATACTCACTCCGCTTTTTGCGTGACAAACCTTCAGATATTTAAAGACTGTTGTTTATTTATACATCAAATTTATATAGCCATCCATCCCTCTCCAAGGGGATATGACTGTTATCATGTCTGCCAGCTTTTCTGTATTGGTAAATATAAAAAGAGCTTTTAAACATTCCTCATATACTTTGGTTTTTAGGCTTCTCCTCATCTTGTAGGCCTTCTCTAAACTAACACCATGGACACTATGACTTTGAATGATGGGGCCTAGAGGTAGACACAAAAGATATCCTCAGGATCCAACACTTTTGCCAAATCGACAAAAACAGTGCAAAGTAACCTCTACTCCTTTGGTATATATGTGCAATAGAAAAGGGATATAATGATGTGTGAGAATGGCCTTTGGAGACAGGAAGAACAGCTGCACACTGGACAACTGGCAGGTAAAAGATACCTCAGTCCACAGGAGAAGAAACATGGGAGGTTTCAGAAGGCAGGCTCCTAGTTTTACAGAAAGTAAAACTCTTCCATGAGTCTGCTAATATATAATCTTACAATAAAGATAGACTTGGTATTTCGTTGCTGTGTTTCTTGTCAGGATTGCCTCAAAAGTGTGGGGAGCAGAGCTTGCATTATGATGGTATTACACCTGTTTGGTCTCCTTGATCCCTTCCTCAAATGCTCTACCTAGAGAGCAGAGTAGAGTGGTGATGGGGACACAATGCACCACAAGAAATAACAGTATATATCTTTTTAATAGTTATGATTCCTTTTGATTTATGTCTAACTTGCAGTCAAAGACTATCTATATTTCCTTTTGCATGTCATATGGCCAAGCCAGGTCTCTGATATCCTGTATTTATGCCTTATCACTTTTCTTTGATGCAAAACTTTACATTTGTCCCTCGTAGATTGTCTCCTACCCACTTCAACCCATTGCTCAAGTCTGCCTAGACATTTTCTTCTTCATTTAGGCTGTTACTCAGCTCTCCCAGCTTTTGTATCAAAATTGTATGAAAACTTATATAAGTATGCTCTCATCTTCCAAACACAAGTCACTAATAATACTGAACAGCATAGGGTCACCATTTAAACTGTGGATAATATGAAGTTATAAGAAAATAAACATTGAAAACACAATACAAAGCTTTTAAAAACCATGGTGTGAACAGATGGGCCTTTGTTTGAAATCAGAAATGTCATTAATCTGTGAGCCCAGAAGAGTCACAAAAGTTATGCTATTACTAATGTAAGAAAAAGAAACTTCATGCATAGATATGGTTAAAAAATCAGAAATTTTTAGAAATATTTTCAAATGCTTTCTCTATTCTACTATTCATGCTAGTAGCATATCAGTTGTCTGTCTGTTACCTGTCTATCTTTCTATTACACACACACACACACACACACACACACACACACACACACATGGCTAGGCTTTCAAGTGGCTGCTTTACAGCTTTGAGGAGCAAATTTGGAGGGGTTGTTTTACTCCACTTTGTCAAATTAGTGTCATCCTTGGAAGCCATTTTTTCCTTTGGAGCTTCAAGGCTGCCACATTTTGTGCTTGGGAAAGCAGGAGGGGGGATTGCAAGGAAAGATTAGCTACAACAACATTCCTTTTTCTGGGAGTCAAGGACGATTGCCCTGCACCTGGAGCGGCGTGACTGTGAATAGTCTCCACTTGGGACCAAGATATGGTTGGACTATGTGATGGACTTGTGTGTGCAGGGGATGGATTCTTGACTCTCTTTTGGGTGGGGGAAAACCCAGAACTCTCAGATTCATGCCAGTATGACATCTCTAATAAAATGGAACTTTAATGAAATGCCAGCCTTGGAGTCTCTGTTCTTTGAGGTTGTTACTTGGAACACTGACAATTAGTTGCCTAGACCTACTATGTCTAGATTAGTGATAAGTAAGGTTTCTTTCATCGTCTTTAACAACATTGAAAAAAAGCAAACAAAAAACTTTTTTGTCAGTAAAAGATTATAAGCAGAATTGATAATGTCTTCAGAACAGTGAAAACAGCATTCATCTCATTAATAAATACAAGAAAATTATAAGTAGAACTGAAGTATAGTGAGCAAATTTTCTACAACAATACTAAAAAAGTTTTCTCCTGATGTAATCAAGCCATGAAATATTTCAAATCAGCCAAAGTCAGATGATATCTAGAGATTGACTTGGAATGGATTAGTGCAGTTTTATACCTGAAAGTATTAGAAGGTTATTTGGTTTAATCTATAGGGTCTTTCACATCCAAACAGTTAGTCACTTACTTAATATCTAGTAGAATCAATGAATTATACCATCCTAAAAAAAAGAAGTAAAAAGTGAGACCATCTTCATTCACTGTTTATTTGACAAATAATAGAAACAGTACTTTCCTTTACCACTTTTGCTTGCAAGAATAATTTTTGCTTTTCAATATTTTTTTCATGTCAAAAGATCTGTTTAGGTGATTGATGTTCTTAACCTTTTTTCTTAAAAAAAAATCAAATATATTGTGTTTCATTTATAAACATTTAACTTTTTTCATGATATCTGGTATATTGCTAATAATCCCATGTATTCAAACAAATCTGGAAATGTTCGGTATAGTAGCAGTCTCATTAAAATGACATAAGATTCATCTTTCTCTTCTTGTTATCTCAAGAATTACTCATCTTTGATTTAAAAATTGTACATGCAGACATACCCACACTTTGTGCACAAATAGATTAAATGAGCCTGAGATTTCTGTATGAGTAAGATAATGGTGCTAATTTCAGCATCTGCATATACAACACACTTGCATCAATTAAGTTTCCATCATAAATGTTTTTAGGACATAATTCTATTCTTCTTCACTGATGTTTTATTTCTTCAGTTCAATATGAGTGATGTGAACCATAATTTTGTTTGTCTGAGAAACATGGACATACTGATTTTGAAAGTCTATTAAATTTTTGCTTGAACATTGTATTATATGAAAAAAAAAACAGGATATGGAGATTATGAAAATAGACAGGATGTGTGTTATTTTATTTCTAGAAATACATTGCTCAGAGGATAAATGGATTTGCCAGATATTCTTTTAATACCCGCTCTAGTGTTCTGGTTCAGATCTTCTTCAGACTAGAGTTGCAGTATGAAATAGGCATGGTAGATGTACACATAGACCTACAAAGCACATAACATGGGGATTTCATTCGTTATCTCTTCACATAGTTATGATGCTCAAAGCCATAAAGCACTGCTGGTGGAGGCAAAATGGTGTCTGTGTTTACTTTAACAGAAAAAGAAAAAGAAAGAAAGATGAGAAATTGGCATGCTCTAAAACAAGGCATCATGATATAGAATTGGTTCAATATAAACTGTAATCTAAACTGTTAGAGCCCAACTCTCAACTTTTATATAATTTATATATTTTATATAATTTTGATCTATACATATAGTTTATGATCTTTAATTACCCAGGAATTTAAAGAACAGGAATATTTTAAAAATATCAGCTAGATAAGGGTTATAGATCAAACGAAAAAGGTTACCATAGTAAAACATGCATAACCATAAGTAGTTATTGCTAATAGCAGTCTGTGCACAATATAACACAATTTATCCATATTTATTTGTTTATTAATTATTCGTATGTTGCCAAATTGATCAATTCTACATTACATTAAAAAATACAATTAACATGTGAGAACTTCAACACTAGTTTATAGAAGAATGACACCATATTAGTATAAATATTGGCTATTTATGTAACAATTGATTTCATAATACAAATGATAAAATAACATGGCAGCATAAATACTGATATATAAAATGACCATTGGAAATATTGTGAAATTCAGAGTTTTATGTAAACAAGTTATTTAACCCTAAAGAAAGAAAACATATATTTTTTAAAACATTTTTTTAAAAAACTTGTACTGTATATTTAAGGATAATGTCTATGTTGTGCGTGAAACTGTTAGCGCTTCTGCCACAGATGATAAAAACAGAATGTAGACAAGTTTTTACTGTTGAATATGGGAATGGGAACATTGCCAAGGAAAAATCCCACTATGTGAAAGGAAAATGATTTGTTTACAGTTGTTAGACATTCATGGTAATAAATATCCAGAAGCAAAGATACAACATGTATTGTGAAAAAACAGATTCCTTGCTCTGCTAGCAGAAAAAGCAGAGGATGATAGATTTAACCAATAAGGATGATAAAAGTAGTATTTTTCCAAATGCTACAATATTCTGTTCCTCTGACATTTGAATCAGTCCACAATATGTTATTCATTTGGCTGAAGACTTTTTTTGTAACAATTCCTGAAAGGGAAGTAAAAAAAAAGCAGAGTGGGACTCACTAGTTGTCTGAAGTTCCTTGCTCCTTACTTTAAATTAAACAACAAACTAATTTTACTTGACATTTACTAACATAAACCTGAATCCCTAATAAATTCTGCAGAACGCTGACAGGTTGAATTGCCAGCAGAAAGGGGTGGGGGATTTTGCCCTACTCCCCATTGCTACTGTTGGATTATTTATGAAGGAGACAAAGGAAATAGTCTGGGATCTGCAAATCATCTTTTTATAACTGCTTTCTTGTATCTAGCATTTGATGGAAGGTTTTGGTTTCATGAACAGCGCATATTAAAGAAAGCCAAATTTTCTCCTGTCAGTTTGAATATGATGGAGGAGTTTGTTCTCTCTATTATTTGGAACAACTATGAGGTAGATTACAGATATCTCTTTTATTCTGCAGGTGAAAGAAGTATGCATGAATAACCAGTAGTGGAACTGTTTTCAGCTTGAAGGGGAAGAGGGAGTTTGGGAGTTCTGTCATTTTATTTTGGAAGAAAGGGATTTCTAACAATTACCCCCCTAGATGTTCCAGTGGTAATAAATTATCCCGCAAGATCAGTGGTTCCCAAACTTTTTCAGTCCACCGCCCCCTTGGTGCTACAAACTCATCCTCGGTGCTCCCCACCCAGGGGTGGGATCCAAATTTCTGTGGGCGTGGGCCTAATTTGAGGGTGTAGCTTGCTGGTCACGTGGCTGGGTAGGTGTGGCTTGCTGGTCATGTGACTGGCTGGGCGTGGCTTGCTGGCACATGACTGGCTGGCATGGCTTTCTGGCTGGGCATGGCTTGCTGGTCACATGACGGGGTAGGTGTGATTTGGTGGTCATGTGAATGGGTGGGTGTGGCCAGGTGACTGGCAAAACAAATACAAGTGGTCTTCACTTAATGGCCGGTTGTTTAGCAAGTGTTCTAATTTATGATTGGCCTCCCCAAAGATACTTGACCTGTTTTCGGAGTTTTGATAGCCACGCACACACATACACGTGACACATTCCCTTCTAACCCTGCTGGAGCAGGTCATTGCACTAGAATTGGCAAAGCATCTCTGATTAAATTCTAGCAGTGAATAAAATCTAATCAGAGATGCTTTGCCGATTCTTTTTGATTTGTTTTATTTGTATCTCATTATTTTATGTTGCTGAATTGCATTGACATGTGTGTCCCTTCTTGTGCACAACCCAGAAGTGTTCTAATTTATGTGATTTTTTGAAGCAAAAATTACCAACCTCTGGCTTTGCTCTACTTTTCAAACATGGCAACTCTGCCACATTCTAGGTGCCGGACCTGCAAGTGCACCCCATTGAGCCCACTGCATTGGAGGGACCTGCCCAAGCAAGTCAAGTCAATGGGGTGAGCCTGAGAGAGGGAATGAGAGAGAAAGAAAAGAGAGAGAGAGAGAGAGAGAGAGAAGGAAGAAAAGAAAGAGAAAAGGGAAAGAAAGAAAAGGGGACAAAGAAAGGGGAGGATGGAAGGAAGGGACAGAAAAAAAAGAAATAAAGAAGGAGGGAGGGAGGAGAAAGATAATGAGATATCTATTCTAGTCCAATCACTTGCTCCAGCAGGGTTAGAAGTGTGTGTGTGTGTGTGTGTGTGTGTGTATTCTCCTTGTAATTTACCAGTACATTTTGGTTTTGCCTTCTTCAGAATTGGCACTGTAATTAATACATTGGGGAAAAGTAATTTTTAGGGTGGAGATCTGGTCCAATGGATCCTGTTTAAAGCCTCAACAAAATGTGAGAGTTTCCTGATAGTCTTGACCATGTTTCATCCACAAAACCTTTAATAGAAGCCAAAGATGTTTCAATGTGGAAAAGGGCCTCAGTCTAAAATAGGCCTCATTTCAATCAGATGCATCAGGTCTCTCTCTCTCTCTCTCTCTCCCTCCCTCCCTCCCTCCCTCCCTCCCTCCCTCCTCCAGACTGGCTTTACTCTACTTTCCCAATGTGCCTGCGGGGCTGGCGCTTCGAACATGGATAGATGGATGGATGGATAGAGAGAGAGAGACAGACAGAGAGAGACAAGTAGGTAGGTAGATAGATGGTAGATAGATAGGTAGATAGGCAGGAAGACCTTTTGGATGAATGTATGAATAGGTAGGTAAGTAGATTGGTAGATAAGTAGGTAGATAGGTAGATCTATATTGGTAGATAGATAGGTAGGTGGACAGAAAAACAGTTAGGCAGTCAGGCACACATCTTGGATGTATGTATGGATAGATGATAGATGATAGATAAATATAGATAGATAGATAGATCTATATTGGTAGAGAGATAAGTAGGTAAGTAGGAAGCTAGGTAGACAGAAAGGCAGAACTTTTGGATGGATGGATGGATGTATAGATGGAGACAGACAGACAGAAAGAATGCGACAGCGGTGGCACTTTGGGAAAGTAGAGCAAAGCCAGAGTGGGAATTGAAGTCCACACAAGTTGCCAAGGTTGAGAAACACGGGCTGAATATATCAACCGAGCCATTCTGGTTTAGAGTTTAGCATGCTGTTTGATTCCGACTTAGTCAATGAATAAACCATGGCTAAGATCTTCCTGCTCCTTAATGCAGCTGCCTCTCTGCCCCTTCTGCAGACCCCTGTAGCTGCCCCTTCCCCAGCCTCCTGCAGCTGCCCGTCTGCCCATTCTCCAGCCTCCTGCAGCTGCCCCTCTGCCCATTCTCCAGCCCCCTTTGGCATCCAATTTTGCAATGCCAACCTACCTGGGACAGCGATGGAGCCGACCTCACCCTCTTTGCTTCAACCCAAGGTCCACTTCCATTGGGCCAAGCAAGGGGAGGTACTCTGCACATGTTCAGAGACTCCCAACTTCAGTGAAGCATTCCACCCATCTTTATACTACATCCGGGAGGAGGAAGGCATGCAGAAGCAGCCCAGACCAGCGGAGGTGGAGAGAATGATCACTTGGAAACTAGGCAAGCAAGCAAGCAAGAAAGTGCAGGGCTCAGTCGATAAAATCAGGCTGCAGAGGGAGGCTAGGTTCTAGGTCCGGGATGGCCACATAGAGCTGAACCGAACCGAACCGAGCCATGTGCTTTGGAGAGCCGCAGCTGCACCTCCCCGTATCCTGCGCACAAGCCTGGCTGGCTGGAGAGGCAGAGACTGGGCGGGCACTGTGTGCTCCCTCGTTCTCCTCTGGAGAAGGGGGCCCTAACGCCGGACCACCCACCCCTTTCACTGTGCGCCTTGGGAGGGTTTTGCTTTCAGGCCTTCTGGCGTGCCTCCGCCACTTCCACCGTAGAGGGTAGCAGGCAAGCTTAAGGCGCCTTCTTTTCACCACCTCCCACCTCCCCCCCCAGGCTTGGCAAGGCTCACGGCATGCGGGTTCCGCATTTGAAGTGCCAGTTACAAAACAATGAAACAATCAATGGGGTGCATGGCCAGCAGTCAGTGAGCCTGAGGGACTGGCACCTCGAACGCCCCCCTGCCATGTCTTAGTGCCCCCGTGCCAGCCCCCTTGCCTCTTACTGCCCCCTAAGGCATCCCACCGCCCCCCAGGGGATGATACCGCCCACTTTGGGAACCACTGCCCTAGATGTTCTAGTGATGAACTAAATAGCTGTTATATAACAAGCATATATAACAAGCAATGCATTCCAATAGCTTTATCTAGTTACTTAAAACATTTCTGTATCATCCTGTGGTCTCTTAATATCTTCAGCCAGTATATAAAGGATTTCTCCTTGTGTGTATTACAGTTGCATATAGCTAGTGTTCCTGTTGCAACTGAAATGTATACAAGAGGTTAGGCTGCAGTTCTCTATAGCACGAGTACAGATGGTCCTCACAATCATAACAGAGCCTGCCCGTAGTTGTGATGGTCATAAAGCAGGTCACCCATATGACTCACCTGACACCCCAACCTTGTTTGTGACATTTGTTAAGTGAATACCATGTCATTAAGCAAACCAATTGTTTGTTATAGGGTGTTTTTACTGAAAACTGGAAACAAACAGTTTTTGAGAAAAGCATTGAGACTAATCTAATAACTAAGAATCATGCACAAGCAAGAAAATTAGGCTTCCTATCTTTCTAGCAAGTACTAGAAGCAACATACTGCTTCTAGTAAAAGGAGTGACATGTGTATAATGGGAAATACAGATAACTGTCTGTAGAGTCAGTAGATCTACCTGCTTGATAGTACACTATTTATAAAGAAGTATTTTATGTGCAAGATAATAGAATCTATTTCCCCACCTCACACCATAATGATACATGTTAAGTTAAAAGAGTGTACCTACCGTCTGCAGAAATTCAATTTCCATTTGAAGAGCCTCACAGGCATTTTCCATTTCATCTTCTTTATAATTCTCCAACTGCTTTTTAAGCCTGTGCCAATATTAAGGAAAAAATATATGTCATGCCACCTGATCTGGTGATCAGCTTCCTCTTAACTGCAAACCTAATCCTCATTTAATTTTGATTATCTCAGCAGGAACTTACAAAGCTTCCCAATAATTAGTCGGTCATGCATTAATAGGCAGTTATAAATTGCAACCAAAATTAGTTTTGAGGTAACAACTATATTCAACAATCTAGAAATCACAATGCAGTATTAGTCAAAGATTGGCAGCATGTAGAAATTAAAATAATTGGAGGGGGGGCAATGAGGTCTATGTCTTAAACTTGCATTACAGATCTTTGAATAATTTATCTCTGGCTGGATCTCTCAAGCCTTGGAAGAAGATAGTTGTTTATCCCCTTTTGGTTAGTTTAGTTTAACCAAAGATTAAATGTTTGTTCTTGTGGTCAGCCACATTCTATTATCTCTTATTTCATTTGTAAACTATCCAGAGTCATTGGGGAGTCAAGTAACGTCAACATTTCAATAATTAAATAAATCTACCATATAACCATATGAGAACAATGAGGGGGGAAAAATCTTTCACAGGCTGATTCTTGGCTTCAGAATATTTTGCTTTCAGCTTTCAGCTTCCTGATTTTCTGTTTTCATTCTGTCACAAGACAAAACTATTTCTATAGAGTGGCTGGGTAGCTGCTTAGGCAGCTTAAGCATTTTGATGGTACTTTGTTTGTTTGGTTCATTAAGCACAGCATCTTGTGACTGTGACTTACAGCTCCCTGTTGGCTTCCCCATTGACTTTGCTTGTTGGAAGCCGGCTGTGATGGCTACAAATGGAAATCACACAACTGTGGGAGGCTGCAGCTGTCATGAATGCATACAGGTTGCAAAGTGCTTGAATCTTGATCATGTGACTGTGGGGATGCTGCGATGGCTGTAACTTCAAAGGCTGTCCATAAATCTCTTTTTTCACTGCTGCTGCAACTTCAAACAGTTGCTGAATGAGCAGCCGGTAAGTGAGGATTACTTGTACAGCTTTTGATGCAACATAAGCAAGTGTGGGATAATTAGGGTTTTGGAGTAAGAGCTGGGAAGCCCATATTCTATTTCCTCATTAGAGATATAACTTTACTCAATAAGTTCAAGAATCATTCTCTTTCTCAGTGCAATATTGACAGTTGTAGAGAGAAAAATAAGGAGTGAGAGCACTATTTATACTGTCTTAAGCTCTTGAATGAAAGGGATGGATAGACATCTAATAAATAGACACAGTGAAAGAGAAAATATGTCTGTTTTTAGAACATCCTTCATTCAGATAAAAATTTAAGTATAATCCAAAAATCCCAAGAAAATACAGAAATCTATGCAATGGCTTTTACCTAAGTAAAACAAGGCAACAAGCTTAACATTTTAATGGGGAATATTGAACTCACATACAAAAACGTATAAGACTAGGAGAACAATACTTTCAAAATAAACTTTTAAAGATACAGACTTGTGCTTCTTCTATACTTCCTAATACATTGCTGATGGAATCTTAGTTCAGGTGATACACTGAATATATGTTGTAAAATGTTCTCCGTGCACATGACAAGTTATTGGTAGTGGCAGGGAAAGTGCTATCCATAAAAAAAATTCTGATTTTTCTGAAATAGTTTGAGAATCAGGTTACATAAAATTCAAAAAGCATTTTTTCATTACAGACTCACTAGTTAATTCAATTTTATAAAGAAAACTCCTGATATAGCACAGTTTACTTGTTGAGTATCAGAAATGTTTCTCAGGCTAATGATGCGGATTACATAAGGGATATGTTTGAACTAAATCTTCAAAAAAATTTAAATATATAATACATGGATATCATATTGCATGAAATGTTTTACTGGCATAGAGATTACTTTAAAAATAATTGAATGAGTGATACTAATTCCATCAGTGACAAGTTAATACATAATCTTATAATAAATAGGCCAAATTTTAGTAATGCCATAAGTTTAAAAAAGCCTTTCTGATATATGGGAGTTATATTAAATTTATTCTGGCTTCCTTTTTGCAGCTTCTGAACTTGTCTTAGAATTTAGACCTAAAGGATAGAAGGCAATTAAAGAACAACATCAAAAAACTGAACAGAAGTGAGAAAACTATTTATAGCATCTCTTCTACAAGAAAATTAAAAAGATCTAAAAACCAGGAATCCACATGCAGCATACTACCCATTATATTTGCTTTAAGTAGATACTTGCTGGACCAAGAAAAGGCTATTTAAGATCATTTAATGGTCCGTAGCATATGCAGCAATAAAGTCCTTGTCACACCTGTCAGGAGACTGCAGAATGAAAGTTAACTATAAAATTGTATCAAATCTATTGACGATAAGGGAGGAACAATTTCTGGGGTCATTGTGGTGGTTTTGAGAGTGGTAAGTGAGCTTATATAAGAAAGTGTTATATTCTGGGGACATTATATTGGTTAGAACATGGGATGTGGGCTGAGATTTTATAGATACAGCTATATTAGATACGAGTGAGACTCACAAGTTTTCTGTATAGAAAATGGTACATTATTGCATGAATGCTGCTTCCATGCATAAAGATTCTGTTGAGCATAATGGTAGCATGCAGTTCTGAATTAAAGACAGCTATTTTAGTGAAACATTAATTCAGAACCTAGCTTCCCTGTTAGTATGCCTTTATCCAGTGTAGATTTTTTATAAGCCACTCTACACCCTAATGGCAATTGTGAGAAAAAGGATCAAGCAGCTCTCAGAGAGCCCTCAGTAATGTACTCACTAATAAATGAGGCTGGACTATACTTAACCACTTTTCAAGATTACTATCTTATCCCTAATCATAGTACACCAAGGAAGCTGGAGTCAGGGTCCCATTAATGAAGCTTAATGTCAGAAAAAAAAGCAGTTAGGTCGTGGAAACTAGATAAGTATGTTCCAACTTTCATTTATTAACCCTCAACAATCATCTTTTTCCAAAGCTACGGATCTACTATTATGTTTTACAGTGATGCTGTCTCAGGACACCTATGTAAATACTATGCACATTTGTTTAACATCTTTAACATTTTTTTTCAATTAAATATCATACTTCCTTGGGAACACTTATAAACTTTCCATAGTTAATTCTTTTTTTTCCATATTTCTCACTTATATTTTTATAAATTATTACTAATAATTAAAAATGTTCCCATTTAATTCTCTCAATCATTTTAATTTATTTATTTATTACCAAACATTCTGTTGTGAATGAATAATACCAATAAAGTTATCTTGAGCTTGAAGTCAAGTGCAGGGTTCTGGCCCTGCACTTCTGATTGGCTGTTAATGGCAGGATCGGATTGGTCCGTTCAGGAGCATCTGATTGGCCATTAACAGGCCATTCCCATTGGTTAACGGAGCTAGCACTCCAGGTTTGCTATTGGTTGAATAGTTAATAAGTTGCCTATATGAGGAAGGCTATAGCAGCCCTCCAGTTTGAGCTGTCACAATATGTAAATAAAGAGTTTGAAGTTCACTGTTTCTGCTGGCTCGTCTCCATCATTTGCACCCATGCTCCAGACTTAACACATTTAACTACATTACAGTAAATATTTTAATGAATATTAATGATATTATTGAATTGGAATGGAATGTGTGCTTTATTTACATATATATATATATATCTGGCATTCAGCTTTGTTCCGGTATTTTCCCACGTCATAGTAGTGGTGCTTTTAAAGTTGTAGCAACGTTTCAGCAGTATCTCATCTGCCATCATCAGGCTTCTGTATTGTATCCGTCTGTGGATGACAGACGGATACAATACAGAAGCCTGATGATGGCAGATGAGATTCTGCTGAAACGTTGCTACAACTTTAAAAGCACCACTACTATGACGTGGGAAAATACCCGAACAAAGCTGAATGCCAGACATGTAAGTACCCGCGAAAACTTAAGAAAATATATATATATATATATATTTATGTTATGGCTCCCCTTTCAAAGTTCCAACAAAACAAAACCAAAGGCAGATGCCCCAAAACTCAAATCCAACAGAAAGGAGTCTTACAAGATTATATTCCACATGCCCTGTTTATCACAACAGTTCTGGCACAAATTCTCAAAGCTTCGAGCCTCTGCCGAAAACCTCTGCACGTAATCAATCACTTTGTTCCTGACAAACTTCCCCCACACAGCTGTGTCCTTTTATAATCCTTGAGGCAACGTGCTAATTGACTCGCCCTCCCTTCTAACTGAGTTTGTCTCCGTGAACCACCTAGATGGGCATGTCAATCTCCCTAAATCATCATCTGGCCTGATGCCTCCACACAGCTTGACGTTTCAGCCTCCTTCTTGTTCTGGCATCTAGCTACGATCTGTCAGCTTCCTCGCTCGACTCCTCTGACTCATCTTGTGGCTCAACTGCAGGCATGAATGATGTCGACGGTTCAGGTGAAGAATGTCTGTGTGATAACCTCTCATCCCCCTGGCTCACATCTGTGTCTTCTAACAATTCAGACTCCAAATTCTCAGCAGGTTCCAGCCTTTCATCCTCAGAGTCATCAGAAGCAAAACTCACAGCAGGATCGATCCTTTCAGTCACAACACTATCCCTCTCCGCAGGGCCCTTCCCTCGAGTCTGATGATCAGGATGTGGTTTTGATGGAAATTGTGCGTGATATATGCAAATAAGATCTGGGGCATGCACTTTGGATACTTCCTGCCAAGAGTGAATTTCAGTTTCATTGTCCAGTTTTCCTACAAAGTACTGGAATTGTCCCTTTAACCATCTGAAATCATAAATTCCAATCACTGTAGAATCTGTAACAGGTTCAATGTTGAGCCTGGATGGAGAACCGGTATCTTCTGGAGAACGAAGATTACACGATGGAATGTCAGGTATTAACAGGGAGCGATGAAAAACAGGGTGAATGCGCATGGAGCACGGTAAAGTAAGTCGATAAGCTACCGGATTAATAACTGCCTCGATAGGGAAGGGACCAATAAAACGATGATCCAATTTCCTAATCGGACGATCGACCCGAAGATGTTTCATCGACAACCACACCTTGTCTCCCACAGCCAATGGAGGCGTCGCCCGATGCGAACAATCGGCGAAACGCTTATAATCAGCTTTCGCTCGTTCTAATTGTCTAGAAATCAATTGATGCACCGCATATAATTCCGACAAAAAATCTCGTGCCTCCGGAACTGGAGAATCCACGATGGATAGCGGAAAAAACCTCGGATGATAACCCACATTGGCATAAAAAGGTGTCATGTGGGTGGAGGTGTGCCAAGAGTTATTAAAAGCAAACTCTGCCAATGGAAGATAAGTCACCCAGTCATTCTGTCTTTGATTGACAAAATATCTGAGGTATTGGGTGAGGATAGCAATGACTTTCTCAGTCCTGCCATCGTTTTCCGGACGATATGCCAACACTAAACACATTTGCACTCGTAGAGCGTTCATTGGGCTTTTCCAGAATTGAGTGGTGAATTGAACACCGTGATTTGAAACAACTCTATCTGGTAAGCCATGTAAACGGAATACATGTTGTATGAAAAGCCGGACAGTAACATGAGCCAAGGGTAATTTTTTACATGGGATGAAATGGGCCATCTTAGTGAGCATGTCAACCACTACTAGCACTGTTGTACAACCCGACGAAAGGGGTAAGTGCATTAGAAAGTCCATGGAGATCGCTCCCCATGGTCTACTCGGAGTTGACAGTGGTTGAAGAAGTCCAGGAGGTGCACCCGATGCCGCTTTCGCTTGTCGACACTGTATACAAGAAGCAACATAAGAAGACACATCATGTCGAACCCAAGGCCACCAAAAAGTCCGGGTGACCAAGTGCAGGGTTTTGTGAAAACCAAAATGACCAGCAGCTGGATTGTCATGACATTGTGTCATGATGAGGGCTCTAAGTGTCCTGTTGGGTACATACAACAAGTCTCGATGTCGTAACAAGCCCTCTTCAAAGGACCATGGGGAATCAGGTCCAACTTCTTCCTTTTTCTGCTGCGTCCACGGGTCTAATCGTTGCGCCTCTCGTATACGAGCCCACAAATCTACAGGATCTTGCAATACAGCTAAGGATTCTGTTGGTAACACAGTTTGTAGAGGAAGAGAATCCTCAGGACCGATATACTCGGGCTTCCGAGACAACGTGTTGGCTCTCCGATTCTGTCCACTTGGGAACATAAGTAACGGAGAAATTGAACCTGGCAAAAAACAACGACCACCGAATCTGGCGTTGGTTCAATTTCTTAGCTGTCCAAGTTTCGATGATCTGTACGAACCTCTATCTTGTGCTGAGCCCCCTCTAAATGATGTCTCCAGGTCTCAAAAGCAGCTTTAATGGCCAACAAGTCCTTTTCCCAGATGGTGTAGTTGCGCTCTGAAGCTGTGAGCTTCCTAGAATAGTATGCGCATGGGAAAAAGGGTGCGCCATCTTTCGAAGCTTGTAACAGTACTGCTCTGACAGTGACATTAGAGGCATGGGTCTCGACCACAAATGGACGATTCTGATCCGGATGCCTCAATATTGAGGGAGGCCCCACACAAACGGGACCTTCTTATGGAGGAGCTGAGTTATGGGGTCCATTACTTTAGCAAATCCGGGATAAAAGTCCGATAGTAGTTGGTGAATCCCAACAGACGTTGTACGTCCTTGACTAAATGAGGGGCTTCCCAACTACACAATGCTTCAACCTTTTTAGGGTCCATAGCAATGCCCTCAGGAGAAATGATGTGCCCTAAAAACTCTATCGACGACTGAAAAAAGAAACACTTTTCCAGTTTCGCGTAAAGTTTATGCTCCTTAAGACGCTGAAGCACTTGATGAACCTGCTGAAGGTGGTGATCTCTGGACCGAGAGTAAATTAAAATGTCGTCCAAATACACCATTACAAACCTATCCAGCATGTCCCGAAAAATATCGTTCATTAGGTGCTGGAATACAGCAGGAGCGTTGGTCAGACCAAATGGCATGACGGTGTACTCGAAATGACCATAACGAGTGCCAAACGCCATCTTCCACTGGTCCCCTTTGCATATCCGAACCAGGTTGTAGGCCCCATGCAGATCTAATTTAGTGAAGATAGTAGCCTCCCACAACCGCTCCATCAATTCCAGAATGAGCGGCAAGGGATAGCTATTCCTCATGGTGATAGAGTTCAGGCATCTATAATCACAACATAGACGAAGTTCTCCCGACTTCTTCTTAACAAAATGAATGGGCGCCGAAAGAGGGGATGAGGAGGGGTGAATAAATCCCTGAGCTAAGTTTTTATCTAAAAACTCTCGGAGTGCAACCAACTCGGGCTCCGACATAGAATATAACCTCCCCTTGGGCAATGGGGCACCCGGTATCAGGTCCACAGGACAATCATAGGTACTATGTGGCGGTAATCGGTCTGCCTCCTGTTCGCTGAAAACATCGGAAAAATCCGACAACTCCGAAGGAATGGAGACAGCAGGAGTGATGATATCTTGTCTGGCGCAGACATGCCTCAGATGGTCCACACATTGTAGGCTTGGAAACGAAATGGCATTCTGCGCCCAAGCCACCAACAGATCGTGCAAACGTAGCCAGGATACTCCAAGCACCAAAGGGAGATGAAGGTTCGAGGTGACATAAAAACTGATCGCCTCCTCATGATCCCCAATGACCATACGCACTGGCTGAGTTGCTAAGCGAATGGGTCCCGACTTGAGTTCTCGCCCATCTACAGTTTCCACCTTAATGGGGGGATTTACAGGAATTAAAGGAATTCCAAAATGTTCAACAAAAGCAGAGTCCATAAAGCTGGTTGTCCACCAGCGCAACGGCGGGAATTCCCTCCTTCTGGGACCGCAGAAATATTCGAGTGTCCAAAAGTAAATGCCGAGGAGGACCAGGATTTACTTCGGCAATTTGGGGTAGGGGTGTAGAACGTGCCCGACCTAGGGTTTCTCCTAGGTCAGGCCTACCCCATTTCCTGACTGGCCAGGAGTGGTTTCAGGCACAGGTCTACGAGTCCCTCTCCGAGTGCAGGAATTTGCAAAATGTCCCGGATCCCCGCAGTAAAGGCACAAGCCTTCCTGGAATCTTCTTGAACATTCTCACGCCGTTAAGCGAGGGCGGAGTGTGCCTATCTCCATCGGCTCCTCAACCTGAACCATGGGTTTGAAAACTCTCGGTGGCGGAATGCGTGCGCAAGCAAACACAGGTGGTTCCACAACGGGCCGTTTGCTCCCACGTTGCTGTAAACGAGCTTCAATACGTAAGCATTGAACTATCAATGCATCCAAAGTTGAAGCCCATTCTGTATGGACTAGCTCATCCTTGATGGCATCAGAGAAGCCTTCCTGGAATGCAGCCATATGAGCCGGTTCGTTCCAGTTAGAGTCCATGCACAACAAACAGAATTCTGCCACATATTCCTGTAGTAAAGTTTTCCCTGCTTAATATCCATTAGCCGTCTGTCCACAGTTTGTCCTTTAATGGGATCCTCAAACATTACCCTCATCTGTTGGAGAAAACCCTGGAAATTGTTCAATAACGGGCTATCTTAAAATAACAAGGGAGTAGCCCAATTGGCAGCCTGCCCAGTTAATAAACTAATAATAAAGCCTACTTTAGCCCGGTCGGTTGGAAAGTCTTCAGGTCTCAGAGAAATAAACATTTGGCATTGGCCCATAAATGCCGGGAACCTGTCCATTTGCCCAGAAAATATCTCTGGCATGGATACCGGGCTTTTCCTCACAGGAGGGACAGGGGAAGCAGCAGCGGTGCTTGGTAAGCTGGAAACATAATTCAGCAATGGTGTTACCTGATTTTGCAGTGTCACGTTACTTTGCAAAAGCTGAGTTATTTGTTCTTGTTGTTGCTCTACCAGACGCTGCAGTTGATTAGAATCCATCTTGCTTCTAAGATGGTTTGTTGTGGTCAGCAGCAAAAATGTTATGGCTCCCCCTTCAAAGTTCCAACAAAACCAAACCAAAGGCAGCTGCCCCAAAACTCAAATCCAACAGAGACAAACTCAGTTAGAAGGGAGGGCGAGCCAATTAGCACGTTGCCTCAAACACAAACCTGCCAATAGTCAGTATCTTTTCCTCTATGTATACCGAGGGTATTTACACCAAGAGAAATTCCTTGTGTGTCCAATCACACTTGGCCAATATTCTATTCTATTCTATTCTATTCTATTCTATTCTATTCTATTCTATTCTATTCTATTCTATTCTATTCTATTCTATTCTATTTTTAAATCAATATGAGATTCAACATGTGTCCATTATAGCATTGGAACTATAGATCTAGGAAGAGCTACTGCTGGTCAGCTAGGTAGTCAGTACTACCGTGTTTCTCCAACAATACGGCCTCCACCAATAGGAAGCCCCAGCATGATTTATTGGCATAAAATCAAATTAAGCCCCTCCCCCCAAATTAAGGCCCATATTAAAAATGCGAAATGGGGGAGAATGGCGGGGGGGGGGGGCTTGCCATTAGGAAATACTTTGTTGCATGCCCGGATATGGTGGTGCTTGCGTTGGTGGAGCACTTCATATCGGGAGACCTTCCGCCACCGTTGCTTTCTCTTCTCCCTTGCTGCCATGGCATTACAGCAACCACATTTGGTGCAACCATGTGCAGCCAGTCAGGGCTCCTCCCTGCAACCGAAGCCCTGAGGAGACACTTGGCTTCAGGCGCTCCTGTGGCCGCCTTCCCTTTGCCTTCAAGGGGGGAATGTACCCTCCCCCAAGTTATGGGTTGCAAAGACACTGACCCTTGGCCTTTTCGGGGTTTTTGAAGGTGAGAAGAAACTTCATCGGCCCCCCGCCAACTTTCCACCCCAAGGAGGGCTAACTTCAAGAAGCGTCGCTGTTGCCAAAAAACTCCAGAGAATTCCTGAGACAGGAAGTCTAGTCCTGCCAAGAATATAATAAGGGTTAACAGAGAGGCAGTTTCTGTAAGCAACACCAGAATGTTTTCTTCCTGCCTTCCTTACAGGATTAGGCCAGTAATTTCTTCTAACAACTGGTTCTCCAAACTGCTTAGAATGTTAACAACTGGTTCTAGAGAATAAGTGCGAACCTGTAGAAGCCCACCCCTGGTATCGGGACTTTTCCCCCTTTCCTAAACCAGGCGTGGGCATGGCCAGCACGTATCTGGCCCACAGGATGGGGAGTTTGACAGCCCTGATCTAGCATATCTTGCTGTTTACTCAAGTTCCTTTCTGAAAGAACTCCTAAGATACATCACAACTTGATCTCCACTGACTCTTTGTCCATGGAAACCAGCTGTAGTCAGAATTGGTCACAACACTGGTAGAATGGCAGTCGCTGTTTGAGTCAATGTTCATCAAATCAACTGGTGGGGGAGATTACTTCATGATAAGAGAGAAAGAAGGAAAAACTTTAATGTGAACAGTTCATTGAGGAAAGGGAGATGAGGGACAAATTATTCTAATTCTGAAGATTTCCTCCTTCATGCTGGTTGTGCTCTGCTGTCAAGCCTGCAAGTTGGATTCATAAGAAGCGATTGAGTAGCAGTTCCCACATGGGAAGGGATTCATCCAATATGTTAGCTGGAGAGAGTTTGTTTTGTCCTCATAAGAGAGTAAGGCGGGCCCAGTGTGTGACAGCTGGTGGAGCAGACCATGATCTAAGTACAGATAAGCAGCCCATTTGGAGTTGGATTAGAGGCAGTAAGGAGAAGATACAATGGGATTCGAGCCCAGAAAAGAATGAAACTGAGAAGAAAAAAAACTGATCCACTAGACTTTTGCAAGACAAATTAGGTTGTTGAATTGTATAAATGTATTTAGGGTTCAAAATGTTTTAGGCTTGAAAAAGGACTTGCCTGGCTGTTGGGTGACAGAGGGGGAGGGGGAGAGGGAGAGATCAATTACCAATACTACTCAGTATTTTAAAATCTGCAGGGAATGACAAATAGATCAACATCTTTTCTAAATTAAGTTTTCCTGCATGTGCATCTGAATAAATAAAATTATTCCAATGTGAAATTCCAATATCACAATGTACCCTAGAGCAAGTTTTTATTCTTGGATGACAAACACTGAAACTGGAGTCCATAATAGTAACCCTAACACATCTCTGACTATAATAGTTCCACTGTGCATTGATATAAAAAACTTGTAGAAAATCAAAGAGCAGTTGTCATTATTGAAATTCATTCTGTATCCCAGAGATTACTCCAGAGATGGAAATTTCCTGCTTATAAAAGTAGCATTAAATTAAATGGAAAATATTTGCTTAAAACCAACACAATCATGGCCTTAGGCAACCTACCACTAATATGAAGGATTTGTTAAGCTCTAGTGGAAATATTTCCTTGCAGATTTATGTGAATGTTCTTTGTTCTTCTATGGTTTCATTAATATAGTTTCTTTTCCAATAATAAGACATTAAAAAACAATTTTCTTTTAGATTAATCAAATAAACAAAACCCTCACCAATGAAATAAAACCACAATGATATTCCAGTGCTACTTTTAGATTTAAAAATGCTACAGCAACTCACATCTCAATCAGAACAATTCTTCCTGTAGAATCTGTCTCTAGAAAGGAATCACTTTAAAAAATGAGAAAAGAAACAACAGACCAAAAATGGAGTGGTGACATACAACTGATCTGTCTGACTATTTAATTTAGACATAAAAAAGTGAGTTTTACGATAAATAATTTTTGCTTTCACATCTAAGACCTTGAAACTGTGTATGTTGTTAACACTATCTTGAAATACATATGTAGTAAACAGAAATGTAACAATTGATTTTTCAGGGCAGGAAATAAGGCAATATTTTGTTCTGGCATATGACCATATAATCCAGAAAGGTAATGGTTATTCCTCAAAACAAGCTACATCCCAGTTTCCAGGCTTTGTGGATTTTTGTTATCAGTGGAATGCATTTTGTTACTGTAATGCTGCTTTTGGACTAGTTAACCTACAAAGCTTCTGAAACTCTCCTATGATGCTTGTGCAAACTAGTGTGAAATTAAAACATTTTGGAGTAAAATAACTGCTCATATATAATCCTTTTATTTTGCTCAGTGTTTAAGAATTTCTGTTATATCCTTAATGTTATTTCCTTTATTAGCACAAGTGCAGAATATATCTGCTTAATGGGTGTTTTGCTTTAGAAAATGTTCTGAAAAAATGTGTTTTGATGCTACCTTGTTTCCAGTTAATCACCAATAAAAGTTATGGATTTTAATGAAATTTATTTGAGGGATTATACCCTAAAAGCTTTTGCAAGTGATATTTTTACCAGGGATATAGTTACTAATATGTAAATATCTAAGGTTTCACTTAAATGGGTTTATATGATGGGAACAGTAGAGGGAATCAGAAAATTTGGTTAACCTAGTCAGATTTTGTAAAGAGTTCTATAGATAAAAGTAACACCAGCTGAGTAATTGTTAATTTAAAAGCTTTTTTAACTTTCAGTAAATAAATCTCTTTCTCTTCATTAAAATATTTTTCTTTTACTATAAAACAAGCCAGTGAATTCAAATGCAGATGACATGCATAGCATATATCATGACTCTGGTCAAGCCTCACTGTAATCTGTGTGTAAGATCACAGTTTTTCCTTGAATTGCTAAAAGTGAATATTCAAAAAATGTTATACCTAATAAATAATACCATCTTACTCCTTTTTTTTCTCTTTCCTTTCCAGACGTTGAAAAAAAAACCACATTTATTATAAGGACAAAATATGCCACTGGTGTCTGTACTGAAATTTCTTGTTCCTATCCAAATAACAGACAAATTGCAACTTACATTCACATGACTATTTTATCAATTATGTTAAAAATTATATTAATAAATTCTTTAGTTAGTAGTTCATTACTAGCTTTCTTAGCTTTTATAAAGATTAGAGCCACATATGGATGAAAAACTGACAATCAAATAAGCAGGCTTTATAGAAAGATGAGAGATATGACATCAGATAGATGCTATACTATGGATAATAGAAGCAATAAGCAATATAATGAGTAAATTTATTTTTGTTTAATTGACTAAGGCAAGGATTTTGATTATAAAGATCATGCCAAAATATGGAATGTATTAAGGTTAATGGCCATAGCAAAACAGCTGATTATTCTTCTGACACTAATGTTTATGTGGGAAAAAAGCTATTGTAAGAGTTAACATTGTTAAAAAAAGAAAGTGATATAGAATTAGAAATGAGACACTGATTATGTATGTATGTATTTTCTGATAACTAATTTGTACAGGTAATATAGTATGATAGAATTCATAAAATGAAAAATCCGAGTTAATGTTAAATACAAAGCAGGAAAAGATTATGTAAACCACAAAATCTATTTCATCAACTATATGAAAAATCTCAATGATTTTACCACTGACTACAAAACAATGAAAATAATAGTTTTATTTTCTTGGTTCAAGAATAGTTAAAGATGGACACTGTATTGGAGAACTAAAGGAAAAATCAATCAAAGGCAATGATTAACTTAATCAAAATTGTAAAGGTAAATGAAATTTGTTAAACAACAAAAATAAAAATAAATTTAAAGCAATTATTTTTCCAGTGGCAAATAATGGATGTCAATATTGGCCATTGAAAAAGGAGAGCAAGAAAATATACAGTTTATCATTGCGGTATGCATTTGAGGATGGTTATTAGAAGTATCACAGGCTGTAAGAATGAAACAACTGCTCCTGATACAACCAGATCAATTGTTCTCTTAAAACTATGTTCAGCAAGCATTATGGACTACAAAAAACAAACAAACCTATATCACAGTAATTAAAGTAAAAAGAAAAGACAACATAGAAAGTATCAAAAGATTACTGAAATATCCTTTGAAAAGCTGCACATTATCACTTGGAATAAATATAGTGGACATGTCATACTCAGGGGTGGGCTTCTACAGGTTCGCACCTATTCACTAGAACCGGTTGTTAACATTCTAAGCAGTTTGGAGAACCAGTTGTTAGAAGAAATTATTGGTCTAATCCTGTAAGGAAGGCAGGAAGGAAACATTCTGGTGTTGCTTACAGAAACTGCCTCTCTGTTAACCCTTATTAAATTCTTGGCAGGACTAGACTTCCTGTCTCAGGAAGTCTCTGGAGTTTTTTTCCCCTCCTTTGCTGGTACTTTGCTTTTGTGGAGTGACCGTTCAAAGTTATAATGGCACTGAAAAATGTGACTTATGATCATTTTTCACACTTATGACTATTGCAGCATCCCCACAGTCATGCGAGGAGATGTGTGCCTCAATGTGAGTGATGTTGAGTTGGCCACACCCAGCCAGTTACATGACCACCAAATCATGCCCACCAACTAAGCCAAATCCACAGAACTGGTTGTTAAAAAGTGTGAATCCCACCCATGGCCATACCCCAGCGTATAACTTTTATATACTTTTGGTATATAAAATATACTAGCTCCATCTAGTGGCTAGAGAGACAAATTGTTTGAAACTGACCTGGGTGTCAGCAACCCGTGGGTCCAGAGCCACAGCCTGCTCTTTGGACCCTCTGCTGCAGCTCCCTGTCCCATCACTGGCTGGCCCCACCACTTGCCCTCTCCTCCCTCGCCTGGCCTGAGAAAATAAGGGTGAGGGAAGGGATTGGAGAAGCAGCCAGGGCTGATTTTCTGGTGTCTCACTTTTGCTGGAGCTTCTTCTGGCCCTTGTTGGTGTTGGGCATACCTTGGTTGCTTGGGGAGATGTGCAACCTGCTTTCTGCCCTGAGACACTGGCCTGAACTGGCCGCAGCTGATTCTGACTGTGCTAATAATAGGGCTGGCAGGGTGGGAATGTGATTCTGGAGGATGCAACAACAAAAAGGGGATGGCCCTGCAGTGCCCAGCTGTGGATTTAAGAAGCTCAGGGCAGCAGGAAAAGAGAGCCAGCCCTGCCGAACTTCATACGCCTAGCCTGGGGGGGTCAGACTGGGAGAAAGCTGGAGCATGGCCAAAAATGCTCATCCATCAGCTGGTCTCCCACCCCCCTCTCTCCCTACCTCCCTACCTCTTATTCTGTCTCTCTGAAAGCCAAGGCTGGGCCAAGCTGGCAAGCTCTCCTTGTGGCTCTTCTTCTTTCTTCTTTTTGGAAATCCAGGCTGGCTGAGGACAAGCAGGAGCTGTGTCAGAGGCTTTCCTGCTCCTATTCCTACTCTCCCTCCTTCTTCTCTCATGACCCCCCCTGGCCAACTGTGGCAGAGCCAGGAGGGTGTGCACATGTGAGGAGACCCTCTTCAAGCAAACAGCCGGGCTCAGCCAAAGTGCAGCTTTGAGAGAGAGAAACAGGGAGAGGGGAAGAGTGGGAGAGAGAGAGATACAGAGAGAGGGTGAAAATACAGAAGAGAGGGGGAAGATAGAAAGGGATAGGTGGGGAGAGACATAGAGGGGGATAAAGTTACAGAGAAAGAGATACAGAGTGAAGGGGGAGAGAGGGAGAGAGGCAGAAAGAAAGAGAGAGAGGGAAAGAAGGGTTTTGTGGTTTCTGGTTTCTGCCCTAATGACCAGCTGGTTAGACATGGCTAGGGGTTCATGTGACTGGGTGGGAGGGAGTGATGTTGAGTTGGTCACGCCCACTCAGGTTTTGTGGATCCCTGGGTTTTTTTTCCTTTGGGAAACAGGTCCGAATGGCTCTTTGAGTGTTTAAGGTTGCAGACCCCTGAATCCCATTTACCCATCAGTCTGCACTCTCAAACAAGTGCATGCTGGGAAGCCAGATACCATTTCCTTTTGCATTTGGAGAAGGCAGAAGCACAAAGAAGAATCCATCTTAATCTGTGGCACATGGTCGTCCAAGAACAAACCCACATCCTAAACACAGAGCATCACTGGGAAGATTTAAATTAGTTGTATTTATTAATTGTAATGTTCAGCAGTAACTCAAAACTGCCTATCTTGTATTTGATTCTCATTGTATGTATTTGTATTTTCCCCAATTTCACTATAGCCTGTTCTTTCAATAAAGCATTCAGATCTACGCATATATGGTCTGTTTTATTGGAGGAAGGTGGGTTTAGCCGCATGTTGAGATGCATACAGACTAATGTGTAGTGAGGACAGAACAGGACACCAATTCATATATCAACCATAGGTTGGGCCTAATTCAAGGGTAATTTACTAATTAACTTATTTGTTCAAGAAATAAAAACTTCAATTAAAAAGATTCCACAATATCACTGGACTAATACAATAAATGATTAAACACTGGAAATATTTAAACAATGAATGAACTTTTAGAAACAGAATTATTTTTCTGCTGAATTTCTGCTTCTCAAGTTTACTTGTATCTTTTTCAGTCAGTGCTGGCTATTTTATGTATAAACCTTTATTTTACATAATGTTCAATAATTTGAAAAATGATACATCACTTTCAGTTTTTCTTGCAAAACTCTCATTGTTTTTCAAGTGTATATCTTTTACATCTTAGTTCTGTTAAAAAGTTTTATTCAGTCCCATCACAGGAGTTTAATTGCAAATTTTAAGATAGTAAGTAACCTTGATCTTCAGTACTTTTGTAGTTAAAATTCAATAGCACTTTCCTAATTATACTGTACTGAATGTATAATTATATAGTAATAAAAATACTCCAAAGGGAGTGTATTATTTATAAAAAGATGACAATTTCATTCATGAAAGTTTATTTACCACAACAGAATATATAACACCAAAGTGAATTTTGTAGTGTATATTGTATCATAGGCTTACAGATCTGAAACTGATCTTATTATTTAGAGTTTCTTTGTAAAGGCCTGGTCACACTGCAAGAACTTTGCTATAGCGGTCCTTGAATGGTAGGAAGAGGGGGACAAATTTCGACACCGCTCGTCACCGCGCACAAAATTTGAAAAAAATTCAAAAACACGGGCGTTGCCTTAGCGGTGCACCGCTGAAGCCAGCGTTGCTTTAGCATTGGTTTAACGGTAGGGAACGTTGGTTTAGCGGTGATGCGAGCGTTGATAAAGCGTTGTTCTGCGCATGTGTGCGTTGGCTCGGCGGGGGTTTGAAGTAATTGCGACATGCCGCTTTGGACTACCGTAACGGAGCTGTACGGAAGTTCTCAAAGAGTTTTGATAGAAGTTCATCATGGGACGTGGACAAAAGAAGAGGAAGGCTGGAGGAGGAAAGGCAGTAGCCTCCAAGAAGATGCAGGCAGCAGTGGAGTCAGGTAAATATATGTGGCCCACTGGTTGCGTCAAGAAAAATTTGAAACCTCAACCATTCTCTTTAATTTATTATTCCATTGTTATATTTTGCAGAGACCAGTCAGGCCACACCAGAACCCACTGCTAGCACAGCCACTGCTAACACAGCCACAACCACTGCTACCATCGCCCAGGCAGGGGCAGCTGCTGATGAAGGTAATCACCAATGAAAATGTATGAAATTTAATATAATTATGATGATAATAATAATAACCATAATCTTTCTTTCACGTTAATTGTCATTGCTCATTTATTATTCATGTTGTATATTTTGCAGACTCTGATGATGAGCCCCAGGAGGCCCTGACACAGGACCAGCCTGATGGTGAGGAGCTACCCCCTGGTGATGACCAACCTGAGGAGGGCCGTGCTGCTGCTGAAGGTAATTATAGTGTGACGAATGCAATGAAAAACTAGACTTTCAATAGAGGAGTTTTGTAATGTAGTCAAATTTATTCATGTTTCCCCCAAGACAAAATATGTATTCACCTGTCAAAAGACAACCACATCACAATAGTTAGAAGGCGAATTGCATACATTAGTGTTGCCAAGTCGGACAAACATTGTAGCTTGTCCGACCTAGCAACAAGGACTGCGGGTGACGATAATTCCATCCATTACAATGTTTGAATGTTATTGTTTGTTATCAGGAGAACAACTATTTTCTCATTGAAAATTTAACAAAGATGTGTGCATAAAATGTGACTACATTACGAAACCCCTCTATTCGTCAAGTCGGACGAATTAGGTGATCCGAAGGATATTCGATTATGTAATCAATACAAGTTGATCTAAATAATATATGTTTAATTTATTTATTTATTAATATTATTTTTATTCAATTGCTATATTTTTCAGACTCTGACTCTCAGCACCCATACTTGGAGAAGAACGATGAACAGCGTCAGCCTCAGAAGAAGTCTCGCCGCAAGGCCCTCCTGCTCGACGATGACACTCAGGAGCAACTCATCGAGTGGATCCGGGAGCACGAATTTATTTGGAGGAAGGGGGCCACCGACTACAAGGATACAAAGAAGAAGATGGAGCTTTGGACCAGGAAGGCAAGAGAGCTGGACATTGAGGAGGGAGCTGAAGCTCTCAGGACATGGTGGAAGTCAGTCCGGGACCTCTACACTAAGCTTCTCACCAAGAAGTCTGGCCAGGCTGCAGCGAACTTGACGGACAGAGAACTGTTCATCCAGAGGAACTGTGCCTTCCTGCACAAGGAGGTGAAGCCCAGGAAAGGTCGGCCACTTAGATGCATACTCCTCACACCGGAACCTGTAGCCAGCCAGCCTCCAGCAGCCCAGCCCTCGGCGTCGCCCAGCACCTCTCGCCAGCCTTCCCATGACATCGAGGAACAGGAAGGGAATGAGGGCTCACTCTCGCTCATTGAAATGCAAGCGGCAGTGTCGAGGTCCATGGGCAACCCCTCACCAGCTCCCGCCTCCACCACCACCAGACAACGCCGTGGCACCACCAAAGGCAAGCCTGAAGACTCCCCTGCAATGCTGGAGATGAGAGATTGTATGAAGGCCACCAACGCCCTCATGGAGAGACTGGTCCAAGCCCAAGAGATCAGCCATGCAAGGCAGCCCTTCATCATGTACATGTCCCAGTCTCTCCAACGGCTACCTGAGGCCCAGTACCAGCTCACAGTTGAGAGGATGACGGCCATCCTCCCCGAGACGCAGCGACCCATGTCCCACCCCATTCCTCCAGCTCCACCACGTCCAGCATTCGCACTTTCACCCACACACACATTCTACCAGCAGCAGCAGCCGCATTACTTCCAGCCTCAGCATCACGGCTTCCAACAGGAGCCTTTCCACTTTCGGCAACAGTCTCAGCCTCAGCCTCAGCCTCAGCTCTTCCAGCAATTGCAGACACCCGGAGTCAGCCAGCCATCCTCCACTCCAAGGAGCTCCAACGAAGGCCTCATGTTGTCAGACATGCCGAACCTTTCCTCCAGTAACCACACCAACATGAGCACCATCAGCGAGGGGGGTATTCTCCAGGACCTCCAGAGGCAGGAGATGAACGCTCCACCCTTATCAATCACCACCTCATCTCAAAGGACTGCTGATGTACTTGCAGAGATAAGGGCCACCACCGAGGAGAATTGAGACTGTTTGAAATGTGTTGAAGGGACTGCTCAGATATTTCATGTGATTTTTGTTTAAAGGTTGAGCTGGTCAGCTGTTTTGATGTTTGTTGTTTATTGTTGTGCACTTTTGTGTTTGGGTGGTCTCAAAAGCTTTGAGCTTTAATAAACAGCATTTTTATAAAACTATTCTTGACTACTTTACTTAATAACGAAAAAAAAACCTTTGTAGTTGTAGAATTCTGAGCCAGAGTTGAGGAGCTTTATATGCCACGTGCTTGCCATCAATGGCACCAACTGTGTGGGGAAAGTTCCATCGCTGGTATCATTGTTCAGCCAGGTCTCTCCATCCTTGTTCAGTTGTTGGGCAAAACAAGAGTTCATCTGTGTACTCCTCAATGATGGCCTTTACCACTTCTTTGACTACCACACTGATGGTGTTGTGATGTTGTTGGTGTTGTGACTCAAGGCCTATTCCAAAAGGGCTACTGGTCCATTTCTCCCCATATTTATAGGCAAATTCTGGTTCCGCTCCAACACCTCCATACCAACGCCAAACCAAAGTTCATCACTGCAATGGATCGCTGCTTCAACGCCTGACACCGTTCCAGGAATCCCGTGTCCGCTCGTAAAACGCTTACAACCGCTCCACCAAAGTTAGTGCGACGTTTAATCACCGCCCGGGCAAAGCTTGCAAAACAGCGGTGGTCCAGCGTTGAAGATTTCTGCATTGGCCTAGCGGACCCAAGCATCCACGAACTTGCGTCTAGCGGCAGCAAACTTTGACCGGGCGTTGTTGGAGCGGTGGTGAACTTTGCCGGAGCGGAAAATTGTGCGCTCCTCACCGCTCGCAATATTTTGTGCAGCTCAAAACTTTCGGAGCGGTAGGAGGAACCATCAGCGGAGGCCGAGCGTATATGGCGTTGCCTTAACGGAGGCCAACTTCTGTTAAACGGTGGTGAACGGTTACGAGCGGTGATGATTTTTTTTCACCGTTCAAGGACTGCTATAGCAAAGTTCTTGCAGTGTGACCAGGCCTTAATGTATGTATCACCAATTCATTTTCTCTATCTACACACAAATACTGAAGTAAGGTATAGTTTATTTACGTTTCAACCTTTTGTGAAGATAAGAAAAAAAACTGGCAGAAAAGAATCCATTATGCTGGGCAAAAAAGAGGAAATATTAAATCCAACTTTTTACATTATAAAATAGTGTCTTTACCTTATATATTCTGGATCGCTCTGAAGTTTTTCAGAAATTGTTATTTTTTCTAATTCTAAGCGGTTTGTGATAGATTTAGTTTCTGTTATTTCTTTTTCAAAATCTAGAAAGAAATGACACTTTTTATAACAAACTATTATCCATTTATACTAGACACATTAAAAAACCTACAATAAACTCAATAGATTTGTTCTTTGAACAGCTCCAGGCCAATGGTCAAGTAGAGTCTCCATATACCGAAATTCTCAGGTTCAATCTGCAGTTAAACCAGATTAGGAACAAGGGTTTGATCTGAAATCCTGGTCATTCCTGGCAGTGAATTCATACTCCCGAATGTCAAGCATAGAAGGGAAGGGTCTGGATCAGGAGGTACAGGAACACTTTGCAGGTCCTTTTTTGGATATAAATGACCCCACCTGCCTAGATCAACAACACACATAGATAAAAGCAGGGATCAGTGGGTAACAGGCATGGGGATATTTCTTAGATGGAGAAAACAATGGACAGATAAAACAATAAGAAATGCTGGTTTTTGGAAGGAGAGAAGCCTTTATGCTTTAAGCCCTGGAATGGAAAGTTAAGTAGTTGCAAACAGCAGCCAGCTAAGCATGTCCAAAGCTGCCACAGTCAGAGGAAATACAGCTAAAGCAACATCAAGGCCAGAAAGGCCAGACTGAGCCCAAAACAACATCAGTAAAACAGCAACAGCAGCAGACTTTGAAGATGTCAAGACTTCTATATGGATTAGTACTAATTTGAGGCTAGAAACAATTTGAGTGCAGCTTAGCAAGAGGTATGCAACTTGAGAAAGTGAGTGAGATTATCAAAAAGGCAGACAATGGGGCTACCTGGACTACTAAGAGACCTCTGTGGGAAAACTATTCCAGCTGAATTGAATTACAGCAGGTAATTACAGAAGAGGTCTAGGGTGGAGCTCTTGATGTCAACTACTAAGTAGATTGAACTTCTGGCAGACTGAGTTTTATGCAAAACAGCCCAGTGGGAGGAAATTCATGGAACTTGTGACCCTATTTGCTCGTTTCTTTTCCATTCACAATATACCAATAGTAGCAAGCCTTAGTATTTATAGAAAGCATAGTCAATGGTCAGGGTTGCTAGAATTTACAGTGTAGCCAGTTGAACTGGCATCAGTAGATTTCACTTGTGCAATTTAATATTGGCTTATATGAATAAATAGTTTGAGCTAAAAATAGAAGGGAAGTTTTAAGAGAGAAAGCTCAGTAGATTGAGCTTAAAATACAGTACACTTAATGTATAAAGTTAAAGTTGGTGATTAATGTTATAAAAGTGATTAAAGGTAATTTAATCTAATTTATGCAACACAAAATATGTCAAATATGTTTATAATAATGAAATACATTTAACACTACAAGAGTAGCAAGTGCAAGAATTTATTTTGTGGGTTTTGTTTTATTGTAACTTTAAGAAGTAATGAGAAGCTATGCTTCATTTTAGCAATAAAACTTGCTAAAATTGCCAAGAAGTGCAGGATAAGTTTGTTCTTTTATTTGTTTATTTATATTTTACTATATAGTCATTTTAAATATTAAATATATGGTATATATAATTAAATACATGGTATTTTCTGCTTTCTTATAAAAGGTCTTCCAGTGAGGCTAAATTTCAAACTCTATTTCTCAAATCATGCTTGAACATTAAATCAGCTGAACATCAGGTAAGTAATATACCTCTGAGTTTCCTCTGGAGAGTAGATAAATCCTGCTTTAATTCATTCTTCTGTAGATGAAATATTTTTAATTGAATTGTTTCATGCTCCATTGATTCTATTTCTAAGAAAGTAATAATTTTCAAGTTAGAAATCTATTAACAATGTAATCTTTATTACAAAACTCTATGGCATGCCCTTTCTAAATATTTTGAAATAGAACTATATAAAAATAATAAAATTCAATTCTGCAAGAAATTATATACAGTATACCTCTGCATTTAATAATCACATATATAATTGTTTCCTGCTAACAGATATGTATGTTTTAACTATTGCACAGGATGACATCTTATTCTGTGTATTTTATTGACAGTTATATTGTCCCTTTATATGAAAAAGTATAATATTAATTTGAAAAATACATAACTAATTTGAACCTAAATGTAAACAAAAAAATAAAATATTTATGGTCAACAACAAAACAATAAGTGTTCAAAAGTTGTTCTGCCAAATAAGAGAAAAGTAATAGAAGAAAAATACTATATATGGTACAATTTGCTTAGTAGCAAAGATACACTGCAGATGCTGTTTTGGTTAATAGTGTGGAGAGGTCACAGCACAGTTTGAATCCTATGAAATACTAGTTTAACTACTGCTGATTCTCACTGGTTCATTTTAAAATTCACATTTTCTCATATGAGGGCTTGTAATTATACAGATTCATTTGACTAATTACCTTCATATAAAAAAGATATGAAAATTAGTGTCTGCTTAACTTAGTCATTTGATGGATACATTAGGTTGTACGAAATTGTTGAACACACTACCTGTAAAATTAAAGTTGCCAGCTATTGCCTGAATAGTTGCCTCTATTCACTTTGCTTTCAGAAAGTATTATTTTTTAATACAAATTTTATACTTATTTTAGTAACTGCGTGAGTTTAACGTACTTTTCTTTTGTATTTTTGCTGTGTTTCTAAGCACAATCATGTTTCTTATCCCAAAGGGCATAATATGGTATCCTATTCGACTAGAACTTGTTAATCAAAGCAGTATTTAGCATGTGGTTTCCAATGCACATTCCTAAATTTCTTGCATTTCATGATATTATTTAAGAAAGCATTTCTCAGTTACAAGTATACTTCCAGTGGCAGCAGGAATGGTTTATGGGAAACTCTGTAATTCTTTTTTAAAAAAATGTATGTTGTCCTGCATTTTTCCACATTTATTATTTAATGGTTACCTTTCAGAGCAGGTAATTGATATATCTTTTCTTTGGGGGTACATAAAATTTTTTGGTGCTTTTGATTTTCTGTTGGAATAATTTTACAATCTAAAATCTTTATCAAGCTGTCAGTCTGTAACACTACAGATGCCACAAGAGAATTTTTTTCCCAACATGGCAATTCTTAGGAGCCATATATCCACAATGAACTGGTAGACCATTCTGCTGCTAGATGCTACTGCTCTCATGATGCTTTCCTGACTGTGGTTGACTGCTGCAGATATCCTATGACCAATATTGTGTAGCTGCAGCTGCCACCTTGTCACAGTTAATATTCGGTGCTCATAGGTGCCATGAAAGAATGTCCATGATGCTATCCTGAAAAATGATCAACTTGACATGAAAAATGGTCAACTTGACCACCATCTGTGCTAATTACAGCTCATACTGACTCTAGCTTTAGACTTTGAAGTTTAGAAATATTTTAAAAAATACTTGTTAGATACAACTAATATTATTTTCATGTTCTAGTATTTACTATGCAGTAGGATACAATAGCAAGTGGAAGGAAGATAAGTAACAATAACTTAAATCTAGCTTCCAGTATATCCTACATAAATATAATAGAGTGTCAAAATCCACAGTTAAAGTTCTCTGCAGCTACAGGAAACTTCATTATAATATACTGTTTTTCACTTTAGGCAAATAAAAAAACTAAAGCCTGGGAAAAATATGAATTTATTTTGCCAGAGATTAATACAAACACTTATATTCTGTAACAATCTAAGATAAAATGTTTAAACTGAAGACCTACCTTTTCTCAGAAGACTTTCCTTTTCATCTAGTTTACCTATTTCAGTCTGGGTTCTTTTTTTAATTACAAATTCCCGATTTAATATTAACCCGTATTCATTGTTGAAATTTTGAATTTTCTTCAAAAATGTTTCATCTTCTTCAGCAATTTTTGTCTTTAGATTTTTCTTATTATGTTATAAAATGTAAAAAGTGAAAAAAATAACTTTAAATTACTTTTTAAATGTACATTTTAATATATAGAAAACAAATATTGGGAGATACATCAAAACACTACCCACTATTCACTATACTGATCTTAGAAATGGAATACAAATATAAAATTATGCATTATAAGAGCATAATAAAAATATTCATCTTACATTTGTACACTATGGAAATTTCCCATTTGGCTGTGAATATTGGAAAAATCACTTATTTTTGATTCATGGCTTAAATAATCTCATTTCAGTATAATTTATTTCAAAGCACATTTCCTTATGATAAATATATTTTATGTTTGTTAATATTACAAGAATAATAGCAATCACATTCACTGAAAAATGCCAGCATGGAAATGGCAAGAAATAAGTAGCATTATGTCCTTAATTGAAAACAAATTAACCCATCCTTTCAAACCCATATCATTTGAATAAAAAATTTAAATTCCTTAAGAAGAATAACATAAAGTTATTTGGCCATGACTTTGCTCATAGACCTGCCTATCTACTTATCTATCTACCTGCTTAGCTTACGGAAGCAATAGTAGCAATTTATTAGTTACTATATAATAATAATATGATTGTTTTAATAATACATTTTTTATTTGTGGAAATAAATTGTTGTAAATAAATACATTGTTGTCATAATTAGTTGTAAAAATCAATTTTATTTATGGGCTGAGAATCCATTAATTGTTGTGTCTTTAGAACCCTGAACCTTTGGACGAAGTATAAAAAGGTTGGATACTAATATTTCAAACGCTTGGAAACATACGTATGCTTCAAGATTAGTTTTCTTCTGATTTAGAAGATCAGCTTTCTGTTTTTCTAAACTCTCTTTCCGTTTCTTGAAAAATTCCAAGTTAAAGAGCTTTTCAGATAGCAACTGAGACTATAAAAACAAAAACATACAAATTGTAAAATTAAAAACAAGTAGCATTTTTTGTTATGGTTTGTTGTTGGGCAGATCTTACAAATTTTAAAAACCAATATAAACACATTTTAAAAATTGTATTATCTCTTTTCTAACTGACCAAAATAAGCCAAGTGTTTTAAAAAAGGTAGAGGCCTTATGCTTTTAGACAACCTTTCTATTTCAGAAGAATTTGGAGATGCAGATCCAAGTTTGGTCTTACAAACCCGTTGCTGCCAAACTTTTTCTCTGGTTGAGTTTTCCTTACATTTGAGATGGCTTGATTGCAAATGCCTTGGAGATAGCTCACTGTCATGGAGAAACAGAGCATTCCATCTCCCAACCAGTACTCACCATTAGTGAAGGACTTTGTCTCTTTGGTCATTATAGAAATGCCACATGCTGGCCAAGGAGTAACTACATTTATATTGAATTACTGGAGAGATCAGCTGTGTCCTAAACTACTTATACAATATATTCTTGAGGGCAGCATTTTTGAAAAGGGAGTACTGAACCTTGAAAGGTAAAATGCTATAATTCAAAGTTCTAATTATATGCTACCTAGTTTTTTCCAACAACATACCAAAAAGTATACTTCCTCAATGTAAAGCTGTTTGGCCACATAAGCTTTTTTCTCTGTATTTCTCTATATATTTATAATGTCTTAAACGCATGGAAATTAGAAATAAAATTTGTAGAGCAATCTGGAAATGGAATTTAGAATGGAACTGCAGTCAACCTAATGCACACTGCATTAGAAGAGCATATTTTGAATTTTTTCACTATCCCAAAACTGATAAGTGGTGACAATTATAATGGTGAACTGTATTTATTTCATCTAGCAGAAGTAATGTATATTGGCTTTTCCAGGATTGTGAATGCATGCAACAGACTTTTGAAAAATAAATGGAGTCAAATATATAAGTTAATGTTCATTGACCTTTATGTAATTAATTGTGTGAGTTTAAAGTTATAATTGGTTTAGGAATGCTTTTCTAGTTTTCCTCATTTGTAATTCATAGAAATTGTTTCCTCACTTTCACCAACCTTCTGTATCTACCATCGTAACCAATACTATAAATCAGAATGAGTCAATAGGAAATTAGTGGTGTATACATGGAATTATGATTGTCATAAATTATTTTATTAGCAGCAACCAAATGCCTGTAATAGAGTTCTTGTAATTTTGCAGAAAGGACAATAGGGATCCTCTTCTGTGACTTTGATTTTCTGCTAAATGAGAGGTCATGAAAAGTTCAAGAATGTTCAAACACATTCTTTTGAAAAACTTTCTGTATATTTGTATTATTTCTTCCTAATTTATTTATAATCTTTAGCATTAAACAAAGAAGACTCAATATTATTTTAAAAAATAGATATGGCTTGACAGTCTTCTAATTGAAAGAGTTACATTGATTTTAAATAGCCTAGCAATTGAATGGGCAGTAATAGGTTTTATATCTATATGATCTGCTTACAATATGCTGTTGAAATGAAAGTACAGAGATGGAAAATTCTGAATCCTGACTCAGACTAACTGAAAAAAAAAAAAAGTCCCTTGAGTTTGTGCATTTGGATTCTCCTTAGAGCTGCTCGGAGCATCCAGAGTGTGGGTGGTGCTTCCGTCTCTGCTATTGTAGGCTGAGCTAAATTCCTGAGGAACGCTTCTCCTTCCATCACATGACTCCATCCCAGCGTTCCCCAGTTTATGCTCAGCCGCTCGCAGAATAGGCAGTGTTTTCAAGTGCTCTTGGACGTTTTCAGCAAGCCTTACTTTGACTTCATTCTCAGGTTATATCTGTTCATTTTCTTCCCTTAGCCCTATGCAGTGGTTGCGCAATTTGTAATTTGCATTCCCCTGGGAAGCCCTCTCGGGCCCAAGGGATTTCAAGGAGAAGGATAGCTTACGTTACAAGCTACCCCCCTCACCCTTCCTCATTGCCTTCTGACGTTTATTTTTTTTTTGCCGCTTTAATAGACGCTCCATTTCGCTCCATCCCCCCCCACCGCACGCTGCGTTTTTCCTTAGTGCAAAGCCTCTTTTGCCTCCTTCCTTCCTGGGTTCCTTTTGGGGACCTTGAATTGTTTGGGACTGTTTCCCTCGTCACTGCTTAAAGGCCCTGTAAGGCCACGCAGCAGGCGGTCGCCATTTTAAGCGCCACCTCGTGGCTGGGCGCCATTTTGAATCTTATCTCCGATCTGCAGCGTGCGGTTTTAAAGCAGCAGGACCCATAGGCCTGCTCAGACATATTTACTCAGGAAATCCTTCTGTGGCATTAGAGGCTTGTTTTCCTGCCTCCGTATTGTTGGCTTCACCTGCAGCAAGCTGTAGCTGATGCGGTCTACCTCCCACCACTCCCGCCCAGTATTTGTCTGGGAAGGCAGTTGGATCTAGGCCTAGGGGCTCCTTCGCCTTAAGGCCTCTGGCGTGTCTAGGTCGTTTGGACCTCTGTTTTCAAATACAAAAAAAAAAAAAAAAGGAATAAGAGAGGCAAGATCAACAGACCAGAAGAAACTAAGAGAGAGAGAATTATTCATATATATTTATATACAATAAAACTATTAAAAATAAATAAATAAATAAAATAATTGAAGGGGGGGTATAACAGGGAGCAGGAGCAAATTAACCTAGGGCATAAAATATTCTCTCAGGGCTCCCGGCCTTGTTGTAGGTTGACCCCTAGGCGCGCCAACCGCCTCCTATTGATATTTATCTTCCTCAATTATATATAAAAATGGCAAAAGGCAATCTCTCCACTGGCCCTTCTCTGAAGGCCAAATCAAAAATTCATCATCTGCACACACAGGCAGGCTAAGGATTCCAAAGCCTTCCAGAGGGACGCATTAAAGCGCCTCAAGGCCCTGGAAAAAGAAATTGATAAATGCACTTGGCAGGCAGGCATGGTGCCTCCCATTCTTCCTCCTTTATTTCCTATCCAGGCACAGCTTGCCTTCTCAAGGCCACCAGGCTCCTGGACCACAGACCAGACAAACACCAGAGACCACCTTCACACCCTCAGCTACTGGCCTAAACCAAGGGGAACCTCTCATTCAGGAGGTTCTGGAGCAACTAAGATCCTGGAGGGAGTTGGCTATCCGCAGTAGAATCGTGGAAGGTCTCCAACAGGCAACCAAGCCTGATCTACAACTGCTGGTCACCCAATCTGTAAGATCATTCCCTTTCAGTTCTGAGCCGACCCAGGATCAGGTACCCTTCAGAGGGAGATTTTCTCCTCCACAAGGGGGGACGAGGAGGCGGCGATAGGGGACTTAGATTAATACCAGGAGGAGGAGCAGGAGCAGTATTTTTTTGGAGTCCTTACACTATAACGAACCCTCTTCCGACATAGAACCATCAGAGGCAGAGGTGTCAGAGGACATGGGTCTCACCCCCGACCAGCCCTCCTTTGCAGAGTTTTGCAGGCCCCATCTAATCAAATCCCTCCTGCTCTAAACCTAGCTTCCCTTGGTTCTAACAAGTCAGAACCCAGCTAACCCCTCTCCTATTGCTCCGGCAGATCCTGGAGCAGTTCAGTTGGTCTAGAGGTGGAGTGACTGCCTCACAACCAGGAGGCCGTGAGTTTGATCCTAGGTAAAGGTTAGTTTTTTGGAATAGACTCTCCTGTTTGTGCAGGGGGTTGGCCTAGATGATCCGGGGGTTCTTCCAATTCTGTTATTCTACGAAAAGAATAGAAAATCTTAGGTGCCTAATATATTTATCTTATACCCATTGAGCACCCCAGCGGTGGATGAACCTATTGGAGCCGGGCCTCTTCTTCCACCCTCAGCGACTCCCTAGAAGCCCTGAGGCCAGAGGAGAATCGATCGGAGCTGGCCTACGCTGAGCTCATCAGTCAGTAGCATCAGCAATCAGTTTGGCCACGGCCGCTTCCTTCTTCATCAGGTCATCTATTCACTGACCAGCCAGCTCAAACAACATGTCCCAGCCTCCTCCCGTGCCATTCCCTCCCATGTCTCTGTACCCAGTCTGCTCTGGCCAAAACATTAGCAGGCAGATCTCTAGAATAAAGTGAAATTAGCCTCCGCTCCCCTCACAGGAAATAAACTGTTCGGATCATCCCTCATCCACAGTCAGAGTCCAGATCCATGCAGCCTCTTCGGAGAGCTCCCTTTCATCCCCTCTTCCAATCCTCTCTCTCTCCCAGGTACCAAAGGGTCCCCTCCCTTTGGCTCGGGACAGCCTCAGGACAGGTCCTTCTCCTCTGATAGACTCAGAAGAGGTGGTAACTTCAAGAGGCCTCTTCTTGGCTCAGGCAACAAGCTCTTCTGGCGCTCCAGATAAACCACTAGACTTAATTCCCATCGGCGGGCACCTGGAAGCCTTCGCCCTAGTGGGACTCCTCCTCTTCCGATGCCTGGGCTATGGACTCCTTCAGGCTTGGTCTGCCCTCGAGTTCTAAATTGCTCCCCCCTCCCCGAATTTTTCAGGGCATGTCTCCTCTCCAAGAACCTCTCCAAGCGCAGCCTCGGGACTCAGCAATTCAGCCCCTGCTCGACAGAGTAGGGCCAGTTTGTTCTAGTGGTTAAGGTACCAGGCTAGAAAACAGGAGACCATAAGTTCAAGTCCCACCTGAGCCATGAATGCCTATTGAATGACTTGGGTCCAGCCACTGCTAGCCCGTTCCTCTATCGCCCAGAGGACAGGGATTCTACTCCCACTTATTCGTGGTTCCCAAACTCTCTGGGGGTCGGAGAGCGATTCTGGTTTATAGCGGCTTAACCGCCATCTCGTATATCGCAAATTCAAAATGAGCATGTTGAAATCCATCCCCCCTAGGGAAGGGGCATAGAGACTGGTTGTCTTCCATTGCCTTTCACAGGCATTCTTACACATCCCGATCCGGCCCCCTCATTCCAAATTCCTGTGCCTCTGCTACATAACCTCCACTTTCATTCGTGACGCCCCCCCTTTCAGGCTGGCCTTTGCCCCCAGAACCCTTCCCAAGGTCTTGGCTGCTCTAGCTGCCCTCCTCAGATCCCTCCCGGGGCTCCACTCTGTTACTTGGATGTCTCCCCCATCCTTTCCCCTTGCAGGGTACATGCAGTGAAGGACCCTCAAAGCTCTCTACCATTATCCAGGAACACTGGGTCCTCATCAAAAAAAAAAAATGATTATCCCCCTCCTCCGGGATAACCCTCCGGGGGATGCTAATAGACCCTGTGAAGGGGAGGGTGTTCTCTCTCCGGAGAGATTCCTTAGCTTTCACAATCGGTCAGACCCGACAGATGCCTTGAAAGGTTTTCCCTTTGGAGCTCCCGGTTTACTAGGTTAAGGATATCCTGTATTTCCATTATTCCCTGGGCCCGAAGGTCAAGGTTTAACCAAGGGTGCTCTTCTCCCCTCTCCGGTGGAGCAGAGTGTCTATCAATAAGGGCTGCCCCCTCAAGGAGCCTCCCAGACTCTCCGTTCCACAGATGCCAGTCTGTCCGGATGGGGTGCCCTCCTTCAGTCCCTTTCAGCTCAGGGTGGAGGGTCAGCAACAGAGAAGCTGTGCAACACAATCTGGCTGGAGCTTAGCGCAGTCCCTTGGCTCTCCGCTGTTGCCTCCCCCAGGTACGCGGCCGCCACGTCCTCTTCCTCACTGGCAAAATCATGGCCATCTCACATCAACAAACAGGAGGGTACTCAGTCATCCCACCTAATGAGGGAGGCCGAGCGCCTCTGTCAGTGGGCAGAGTCTATCCTCCTATCTCTCAGGGTGGTCCTCATCTCGGGCTTCTCCAACACCTGAGCAGATTGGTCATGCAGGGCCACCATAGATCAGTTGGAGAGGCTTCTCCTCCAGCTCTATTCAGGGAGGCGACATGCATATCGGTCTGCCAGTAGTAGACCCGTTGGCCTCCCTCTTCCATACCCAACTTCCAAAGTTAGTTTCAAGATTCCCATCCCAACTGGCGGAGATCCATTACGCCCTTCGGTGTCCGTGGCCACCGGGTCTCCTCCATGCCTTCCCCCCTCTGGCACTGGTGCCTTAGTCCTTCAAGAGGTACTTCACGAGAAAGCAGATCTGTTCCTTTTAGCTCCTTATTGGCCCAGTCCCTTGGTTCACGTTCTTTGCAGTTTAACCGTAGCCCCTCCCTGGAGGATCCCAGCAGACAGAATCTCTTTGGTTCCAGGTCCCCTCCTCCACCCGATCCCCCAATGGCTTCAACTAGCTGTGTGGAGGTTGAGCGGGAACGCTTGAAGAGGGAAATCCTCTCCAGCAAGGTCTTTTATACCTTCTTAGCAGCCAGGCTATCTTCAATCAGTAAGGGAGCCAGTTTGGTTTACTGGTTAATCCCTTGAGCTAGAAAGCAGAGGCTGTGAGTTCAATCCCGCCTCATCCATGAAAGCCATCTGGGTGACTTCGAGAAAGGGTGTGTCAAACTTCTGGTTTTCACAATAGTCTCTTCCAGTGTTCCAGGGTTTCACTTTCTCCAGGAGGATTTCAGCAAGGGGCTATCCCCCAATACACCAAGATGTCAGGTAGCAGCCTTATCCACAGGCATCGGCTTAAAGAGGCTAGTTCCCTCTCTCACCAACCCGGTATTCGTGCCTTCCTGAAAGGGACCACAAACTTACGTCCTCTGGCCCTCCACCAGTACCCATCCTGGGACCTCAATAGGGTTCTTACTTCCCTCGCACAACCCACTCTCTGCTCCCCTCAGAGAGGTCTCTCTTCAGTTCCTATAATTCAAAGTAATTTTCCTTTGGTAGGATCACTTCAGCGATCTCTTCAGCGTCTAGGATATCAGAGAGTGTTGCGCTCTCAGTTAGAAAAGACCTTTGCGTATTCCATCCTTACACGGTGGTCCTAAGGCTTGTCCCTTCCTCTTGCCCAAGATTAGTGGCTTTTCCCACAGGACCCTGAACCTTACCCTCCCCCTTTTTTTGGCTTCGGTCCAACTCACGAAAGGGAGAGACTATGACACACCCAGGGAGGCCTTCGCCAAGACGTACCAGGATCAGGCCCCCCAGGTATTCAGGGGCTTCATGGCTCACTCCACTAGGAGTGCAGCAATTCAGCTGTCCGGTTTTCCCAGGACCCAATACTCGACATCTGCCGGACAGCTGCATGGGTCTCTATGTCACCCTTCAGCCATTACAAGATCGACAGGTAAGCCTCAGCTGAAGGTTCTCAGGGAACCCGAGGGGACCCAGACCAGACGGCACTCCTCCCGTAGGACAGGCCCAGCTTTGGTATGTCCCACACTCTGGATGCTCCGAGCAGCTCTAAGGAGAATGGGCGTTGGTCCTTACCTGACACGCCGTTTCTCTTCGAGCTGTGAGGAGCATCCAGCCCCTCCCTTTTCCTTCACCGTCTGGTGGGGTCTTGTTTGCGGCCAAGGAACCTAGTATAGTAAGATGAGAGCACGATTTAATGTTTTCTCTTGCCTTCGCATAAACTGGGGAATGCTGGGATGGAGTCACGTGATGGAAGGAGGAGCGTTCCTCAGGAATTTAGCTCAGCCTACAATAGCAGAGACGGAAGCATCACCCACACTCTGGATGCTCCTTGCAGCTCGAAGAGAAACGGCGTGTCAGGTAAGGACCAACGCCCAATTTCTCCTAATTTTTTTTCAAGGTGGTCAGAAAAGACTTGGAAAAATGGTCTGCCCATTTTTATGAAGTTTTGACTAATTTTATGAAAAGCTCTCCAATAAAAGCAAATGCAATCAAAACAATTTTTTAAATTTGCAAGGAACTGAAGTGAGAAAAAATTGGGAGTTTTCTAAAGTAGGTCTTCTTTAAAAATTCTTAAAAGTTTTTTCTGAACATGCTTGACAGTACTTCTTACGATTCCTTAAATAATACCTGAAATACCGGTAATTACCCTATCCTCTTCTAGAATAGTTGCAAGGATGAGATTAAAAATAGTGCTTTATTCACATATTAGTATTGCCAAAGCATAATTAATAATATTTTCCATTATCTGGTTCATTTTTGTCATCTGACACTATAATTGAACTTGATGTCTAAATTTATCCACTATCAAGAAACGTAACAAAATTTAATACCAATAAATACCAAAGGTAACATAATTCCTCCCTCCCTCCCTTCCTTCCTCCCTCCCTCCCTCCTTCTGTCCCTCCCGTGATGTTATATTCTTTCTAAACTTGATTAGGAAAATGTCAAGAATTTCACAATTTGAGCATGCAAATTGAAGGAGCTTATGTTCAGTTCTTTTGTATCTTCTTATCCTTTACAATAATCCTTTACAATAATTGAATATTGCTAATACTATAAACAATGATGCTCTGTATGCTAACACACATGGATCATGATAAATTCCACCTATTTTTAATATAAACAAGTTGATATATAACAAAAAGAAAACAGTAAAGGATATCAAAGGTTAAAACATTAGTTTAAAAAATCCATTTCTCTTACTTCAATTTCCAATTTTTGTTTTTCTTCACCAAGTTGCTGTGAAATTTGATTAGCTTTTTCATGATTTTTGCTTATCTCCTGTTTAACTGCAATATAAAATGTACACTTAGACCTGAATATGTTCAGAAACAAACTTTCTTTTTTCATAAATATGAAATAGTTAAAAAAAAGTCTCAAAGTTATTTGATCAATGAACATTTTATGGTAGCAAATTCATTATGAGTACAACTGTGAATAAGTCAGCACTAATCGGTTTTAGGAAAAATAACAACCTTTTTTTGAACTCAATAGATCAATATTCAATATTTGAATAAGATCAATACAGAGAATAAAAACCTACAGTAATTTTGGTAAGCCAGAAATCTGCAAAGGCAATACTCCCTCCCTCCCCATCCCCCCTTTCTCTCTCACACACACACCATTTTTCCAGTTCTCCAAAATCAGTTCCAAATCCCTGCAGAAAGGAAACAAACACTTTACCATCTGGCAAAGTGAACAAAACAAAGCATTGTATTGTATCTAGGATATTGTAATTCTTCATGATTGCTGTGATGTACTTTTATTCAATTACTTAGTCTCAAAGCAACGTTTAAAGTTACCATGTTGTGCCAATATTTTTTTTTTAAACCCATCCCTGGTTTTGAACCAGCAGAGAAAGTTTGATTAGGAAATCTTGTACAAAATGAGTACCAGTAATAACAACAATAATAGCAACCAGGGCAACAACAAAAACTGGGGTTTCTTAACAATAAGATGAAGCAACCTGTGGCACTTCTATATATTGGCTTCTCTGCATTCATATCACAAGTCAGTCTGAAACAGCAAGCCTGCTTTATGTATTTAGGCCTTCTCCCTTACAAAGATCCCTGTGTTGCATCTGTATCTTAATCTTAATTAAATAAGGGTAGGCCCTGACCTTGATGCATCAGGCACCTCTTTTCTTCAGCTTTCTGTTCTACAAGGAAGATTTGCTGGAACAGGGAGTCTAGGTTCATTTTGAGATTTCTGAGTAAGAGGAGAGAAAAAGGATAATTGACTTGCTATATTAGCTACCGAACTGCGATATAGAAGCCTTTTCCACATAGATCATACAGAGAAATCTGGACCAAACCACACCAGATATGTGGGGTCTGACTAATTTCGCTCTGATTAATAAACAAAGTCTTACATCTATTAAACTAGCATGTGACAGAAGGGTAACAAACTCTGGCCTGGTTATGTAATGTGCTATGGACTGATAATTTTTGCGATGGGTGAAGTTTTAAATTTTCTCTCTCACCTTCAGTTTAAAGTGGTACTGCCCACTTGCTCAGACTCTGACAGGATGGTTTATTTTTTTAATTCACTTATGTGGCTGCCCAATGCAAGACAAGTAATTCTGAATGGCAACAACATCTAACAAAAAGTATACAAAACATACATCAAGAGGGAATGATACAACAATAAAATAATGACTCAAACAGCAGCAACACTGTCATCCAATCAAGGTTCTGACCTATCAGGGCCTAAAGGCCTGAGGTTTAAAGTCAGAGTCAGACTTATCTCCTTATAGATAAGGAGGAAGGTCATTCCATAAGAATATTCCATAAGGTCATCACCAACAAGACTTGTCTTCTGAGTCCCACAAGGTGGCCTCTTTACAGTGTCCCCTCACACACCTAGGCAGTTGTACAAGGATTCAGATCTATGCCATGTTATCCAAGTAATGTGTTTAAGAACCCAGTTTTATTTAGTTAATTTTGCTGATGTAAAAAAATAAGAAGGATAAAACTGATTAATACTTAGATATGAAATCATAGAAAATATCAGGGCCATAGCCCAGAATGGGAAAACAACAACAACAACTCATTAGTAAATCACTTTCATTTTGTTGAAAAGAAGAATAAAAGGGAAAGTCAGTACAACAGAATCCAGTTCAATTCAAAGAATCTTTATTTAAGACCTAAAAATAATAATAATAATAATAATAATAATAATAATAATAATAATAATAATAATAATAATAACAACAACTTTCCTGTTCTACTTGGTCTTCTTTTACCATTTACTTTTCTCTCCTAGTTCTTTTGTGAAAGTATCTACACTGCAGGGATTTTAGTTCCACATGTATAAAATACATACGACCTTCATCTTATTTCAAATTGCTGACTTCATGAAATTGCTGACCATGTAATCCATGATTATTAAAAACATATGGATTTTTTTTTAAAAGAAGACTTGAGTACACATAGTTTACTAAACAGTATTAACCAAACTTTATTGTATAAACCATAGTTGCCATGTTACATAAAATATTAACTGATAAATTATATATTTACATCAATAGCTGGGCCACATAACACACAATAAATGAAAACCAAAGAAATCACTTTTCACAGTCTAATCAGAGGTGTCAAACTGGTGGCTTGCTGGCCGGATGCATCATGCAGAGGCATGTTCACCCCAGCTCCTTGGAGGAAAAAACATGGTAAAATATCACATGACAGCAAGGTGACACTGTGAGTTTGACACGCATGGTTAAATGAACTGATGTACAATGGTTTGTCCTGTGTCATGGACTTTACTTACCTTTTGAGTGATGTAACAGGAGTCTAACCTCCAAATTATTCAGCAATCATTTCATTTGGTTTCATGTACATACATTTAGACTGACTGAAATGGTTAACTTTCCACCCATTTGATTAATAATTTTCCCATTCTGTAATATTAATACATTATATGCTGATAATTCTTTGAATTCTCTGAAATCACATTTAAGAGTTCGCCTCTGCCTTAGTGTAATGTCTAAAATGAGTAATAATTTTAGAAAGTAGCTAAAACAGAGGAAATATTATGCATCTAGGAACTGTGATATGCCTTAGTAATAAAATGTCAGGTCTATAAAGATTTATGTCTATTGCAATCCCTGTGACTGATGTGAAATGTCAGTGAGGAACTTGTCTCATTGTGCTTTTCCATATTAAGGAGCTGTTCAGTGATTCAAGATTAGAGAAAATAGAATGGCATAGTTAAGTAGTAAACTGATGTTTCTGGCACTTAAAGAATATACTGTATATTTGGTCTCAAAACATTTAAGACTTGAGTGGCTTAAGTTCCTCAGAAGTCTGACCAGAAAACAGATTTTTGTCTCCTTTCCCTCTACATCTCCCCATCCCCCTTACATGAAAACAATTATGTTGGACTTCTTCTTTTACAGATTGTTCTGAAACTGAATATTTTTGAAAACCCAAGTCCTCTTTTGTGTTATCTTATAACACTTGTTTTATTTCTTTATTAACTGCATTAAATCTGAATAGATACATCTAAATACAGATGTACTTATGAAAACTATTTGTCATCCTATTCCCTTTGCCCTGTAAGTTTGTTGAATAGCTGACAATAATTTTGCAAGTGCAAACATAACACTATTTATAGATATGTTACAAATTAACGTAATTCTGATTTCAATTCTTTAGAGTGTTCTTTTTCCTCTTAAAAGCCATACTCTAAGGTTTCCGGTTTGAGCTTCTTTGGTGAAGAATCCATGATCATGCGTAGTTTTGATCTGTGCTTGCCGCTGGGGCGCCCGGAGCTGGCTGGTTTGGGGGCTAAGCCACCCTGTAGAGATGGTGAAGAGGGGGGAGACTGCCAGCAGGATCAAGGAGAGTCTCATCTTTCCTCCCCAACTGGCCATTACTTCCTTTCCCAATGGCGGTTGCAGCAATGGTCAGAAATGGCCACCTCAAAGAAGAACTCAACTGGAAAAGAATGTGCAGGAGGAAGATAAGAAGAGAAAGTTTTGACTGACCGGGTCGAACTGAAAAAGCAACAATACAAGATACCCTGGAATTTGAATTATAAAGAATAATATTGCTTCCAAAGAAGACTTTGAAGTGGCGAATGAAAGAGAGAAGAGAAAAGATTTGGTTTTTCTTCCCTATATTGATAACTAAGAGATTTAAGCAAGAAATCAGCAAAAATCCACTTTGACATTAACAGATATTTAAGCTGAAAATAAAATGTCAAAGGGATAATGAAGATTTCTGGATTTTCAAAAACTTTTAAAAGAAGGAAGAAAATAAAAGGGTGGGATCTAGAAAAATGGAGGAGATCACCTGGAAGTGAAAGGAATCAACAGTGAAACTTTACCAAGATTCCTAAAAGATACATTTTAACTGAAACTTTGTAACAAGATAATAGAACCCCAGGAAGAGAAAATGGAAAAAGAAGCAAGAAGAAACAGCTTTGGATTACTTGGATTACTTGGTGATTTTTGGATTTTTGGCTATTGGATCTAAAGGACTAAAATTAATTGGGTGGTTGTTTAAAAGTTTTTAAAATGGTATCATTCTTGGAAGAACTGAGAATGGAACTTAAAAAAACATAAAGAAGATGCACAAGAAGGAAGAGGTTCTTTTGGCTTCGTATTTCAATTTTTAGAAATAAAGATCCTAAACTATGAGAAACAACAAGAAATGCCTGTAGAACAAGAACGGTGGGACAAAAAAGAAGCCATCTTCAATGACCAAGTATTTCTATGCGGGGAAAAGAAAGGAAAGGGGGGAAAGAGAGTGAAAAAATTAAGATTTGAAAAAACAACCCAAAGAAAAAATAGTTTGAAAAGTAATTACAATATTAGGAAGAAACAGAAGAGATGATTACAGAAGAGAGAATCAGAATTAGAGAGAGAAGGGGTCAAAAAGGGAAAGGAGAAGACGAGGGAAAGGAAAAGAAATTATAAAGGACAGAAACAGGACATAGAGAAACAGGGAAAATGTACAAAGATTAAGGGTATAAGCCTATTTAGAAGACACAGAGATAATAGGTGAAAATTTAATTGAAAGGGAGATTCTGCAAGGGTACATAAAATAGTATTGTTATATTAGAAATAGAAATGAATTTTGAAAATATGAAACAAGTGTGATTAAAATAATAGATAAAATAGTCATTGTAATGGAATGGAATGTTTAACAAATAAATGAAATAAAGAGAATGAGAGAATGGAAACAACATTTTAATTATCATTAATGTGTTATAAAAATTTAAGTGAAGAGGAATATGAAAGAAATATGAAAAAATTATGGAAATATTAAGTGTTCCTAGAAGTATGATATCCTATTGAAAAGAAATGTTAAAGATGTTAAAATTATAATTAACATTAATGATAGAGCTGACTTGGAATAGAATAAGTATTTTATTTATTATTATATGTATGTATGTATGTATATATATATATATATCTGGCATTCAGCTTTGTTCGGGTATTTTCCCATGTGGTGCTTTTAAAGTTGTAGCAACGTTTCAGCAGAATCTCATCTGCCATCATCAGGCTTCTGTATGGTGTTTGTCTGTGAGTCAGACTTTTACAGTGGTTTCAGATTTAAATTTGGGGCAGCCTATTGCTGTGTCAGAATGGTTTTTTTCTTCCTCCTGATTGGTTGAGAGTCTTGGTCTGTGTTTATTGGTCTTGGAGTTTGCTGTGTTCTGCTACTAATATCTTCTGTCCGTTTTTTTTTGGGGGGGGCTCTTTTTGTATCTTGATTGGCTGGCAACATTGTGTTACTTTATTGGAGGCCTTTAGTGCAGCTTGGCTTCGGGTAAATGGACGGCTATCATTTGTTAGGAAGCTGGGTTTCATCTGGGTGCCTGGTTGGGGTGTGTTTGAGCTGGAGGTATCAGCGGGGATCTGTTTGTGCCCAGGTGTTTGCCTGGCTTGTGGTGTGGAGATTTTTTTGTTTGTGAGTGCAGGCTTCCAAATGATTGACAGGCTGGTGGAATCATCTCTTCTGTTCATGCTTTCTGGTCTTTTTTCAATCTCTATGGCTTCTCTGATGATTCTGTGGCTGGGATTTTCTATGATGGCTAGGGTTTTGGTGCCATTGAAGTTGATGTTATGACCTGTGGCTTCCACGTGTTGGACAAGTGAGGAAGTGTGTTCCAGCTTTTTGACTGCATTTTTGTGTTCATCCAGGCGGGTGCTTATTCTTCTATTGGTCTGTCCAATGTATGTGGCCGGGCATGATGCACAGGGGACTTCATATATGCCTTGGTTTTCCAGGTCAATTTTGTCTTTGGGGTTCCTGAGGATGGCTGCTATTTTTCTGTCTGTTTTGAAGGCAGTCTTGATGTGGTGTCTTTATAGAATCTTACTAATTTTGTCTGTAGTGCCTCTTATGTAGGGCAGGACAGCTGTTCCATGGGTCTGTTCATCTTCTGGGTCTCTATTATGTCTCAGTGTGCTTTTGTGGATCAAGTTGGTGATTTTGCTTTTGTGGAATATTTAAAAACTTAGTATATATTTTAAGAATGTACCAAACAGAATTCAACTGGAAGTTATGTGTTATATTGAATGTAATAATTGTAAAGACATAAATTGAAGTTTAAATAAGAGTTGAAAGGATAAAAAAATAAAAGATGTAAAGGTGTCATACTCCAATCAGTAACTACAGGGGAAAATTTTGTTTAATGAGAAAAGAAAATATGAAATTGAAACAGGACAGATAAAAGTATAAATATAATGATTTGAAAGATATTGAAACTTAGAAAAAGATATATATATATATATATATATATATATATTTGTTTTCTGAGGTTCTCGCGGGTATTTGTATGTGGATCTTTGGTTATTCGGGTTTTCTCCCGCGTAAGATTGGAAGTATCTAGGCAACGTTTCGATGAAGTCTCATTCATCATCTTCAGGCTTGGTCTTCAGCTCTGTGCTTCTCAGAGTGATGTGAGCTTGCAGCTGCTTCTTCCTTTTAACTGCTCCTGGGGGTGTGACTTGATTGGCTGGGGGTTTGGCTGTGTTCTGATTGGATGGGGGGGGGTGTTCTCATTGGTTGGGGGTTTGGCTGTGTTCTGATTGGTTGGGGGGTTGGCTGTGTTCTGATTGGCTGGAGGCGTGTTCTGTTCAGGTGGGGGCTTGATTGTGCTCAGGTTAGTCTTAGTTGCTGGAGGGTTTGAGCTGGTGAGCTGTGATCTTGCTGTTTGGCTTCGAGTTCATGGTCGTGCTGCATCTTCATGGTGGGGGTCAGTTCGCTTCATGTATGGCTCAGAGGGGTTTGAGGTGGGTAGTGATGCAGCTGTAGTGCGGCTTCTGGTCCGTGGTCGTGTTTCATCTTCTGTGTGGGTGTGAGTCTGCCTGAGCACAATCAAGCCCCCACCTGAACAGAACACGCCTCCAGCCAATCAGAACACAGCCAACCCCCCAACCAATCAGAACACAGCCAACCCCCCAACCAATGAGAACACCCCCCCCATCCAATCAGAACACAGCCAAACCCCCAGCCAATCAAGTCACACCCCCAGGAGCAGTTAAAAGGAAGAAGCAGCTGCAAGCTCACATCACTCTGAGAAGCACAGAGCTGAAGACCAAGCCTGAAGATGATGAATGAGACTTCATCGAAACGTTGCCTAGATACTTCCAATCTTACGCGGGAGAAAACCCGAATAACCAAAGATATATATATATATATATATATATATATATATATATATATATATATATATATGTATATGTATATGTATATGTATATGTATATGTATATGTATATGTATATGTATATGTATATGTATATGTATATGTATATATATATATATATATATATATATATATATGTATAAAATTGCATTTAGAAAGGAATGAGATAATTAAAAGTATGAGAAAACTAAGGGAAGGGAAAAATTTATTGAGAAAATGTTAAAATAGTAATAAGATATGGAATAGAACACAAAGATAAATATGACATTAAATTTGTGTCTGTATGGAGAAGTGACAACTCGGGATCATGCTATTCTCAAAAATAGAAATTTTACTTATATTATGTTTTGTGAAAACCCAAATAAAATTTTTATTTTAAAAAAAGCTATACTCTAAATCTTCATATTTGCCTTACATAATATATAACATAAACAGCTTTTCCGTAGATTTACATAGGAATATTGGTTGGCAAAATGTTGTGGAGCCAACTACTGTATTAGTTGTCTCATGGCACAAAGAATATTCTATGCCTGCACACACACATACATTTGTCGTTGATGCTGAAACAATGCATCAGCAACTTGCTTTGAGAACATCTGTCACCATTTTTAAGTTATAAAAGCGCAATTAATTCTTCTGTGATAAGAAAATAATGAAATTTCCCTGTGAAATTGAATGTCCAAAAACAGCCATTACATGATGCCAAAAGAGAAGTGAAGACAGTGAGGGCGATGAAGAATAAAAAGCATTTGATGATGGAAGTTTTAGTGGTCTTGAACTCTACTAAATGGGCTTATGAAATTTCAAAAAAGAGGTATCAGCAATTTTCAGTAAGAAGAAAGTTATTTGGTAAACTAAGATCAGAAATAATATTTACAAGACAGGCAGTTTATTTCTTGCATACATTAACTTTTGAAAAAAAGAAGAAATGATATTTTTCTAACTCTTACCACCTCTCTTATGAAAAGTGACAGAATCAGAGTTCACCCAAATCGGTAGCTCCGAGGATCATCTGTGAGAGAACCGGTTTGCTTTGACAATCAGCTGCTGGGTCTGCCCACTTGCCCTGGTTCTATTCTGACCTTTATTTCCTGGTTTTCAAGCTCAGCTGCTTCGTGTGGCACAGCGGATTGTCGCATGTCAGCTGTTTAACACACAGGGAGAGTGCAGGATTGCAGAAGAAGGTCAGTAGCAAACCTTCTGCACGCAAGAAAAGCATGCGTGCATGAGCAAAGCACACCCACCAAGTCACGCCCACAGAATCAGTGGTAATAAATTTTGAATCCCACCAATTGGACAGAATGATATTTGTAGAAAATAATGCGCTTCTGGACAAATTCAAATAAATGTTCTCTTACATTTTCTCCAATGAGATAGACATTCAGATAAATGTGATTAATATATAAATCATATTTCTGTAACTTTGTTTTTCAAAATTATTATCCAAGCAAAGAGAGCAGTTCTACTTCATTAGTTTGTACTGTTAGATTAAAAAAAGATCCTTCAACATGTACAATGGGTAACATTTCTCCAAGATTAGCTACAAATAAGTAGCATTTGTTTCTCCAGAAGTTGGATTACTTTTGAATTAATCGAACTCATACTTTAAAAATCATACTGATCTCTGGATTCAGATTATCTCCATGGACACTTATGGTTTAGTTCAATTATGGCATTTGGCATACGCAAAATTACTGAAAATTAGCTGGATTGTTACTTTTCTTCTTCAGAACCTTGTAACAATTACCATTTTCTCATGTCTTCACTTCAGTTGTTTTTTGTTTTGAGAAATAATCATTGGCATATTTTATCATATTCCATGTGTAAGCAAAGCATTAATTCTGAGAAAAATATTGCAGATAAAACAAGCAGGTATTCTTTATCAAGTACTCTGTGCAAACATAATAATAAATTTGGCTGGGCCTGAACCCTGCATTTGAATGCCCTGGGCTATCTCTTCTGTTTCCTTGTATTACAACCATGGAAATAAATCATATTTTATCTTATCTTGCTGCAGGGTTATTTTGTTTTGTTTTTTGAGAGGAGGCAGAAATAATAACAAAAGGAAATTATGGTAAACAACAAATGTTATTTTTTCAATCATAACAGTTCTCTAATTTTCATCCAAATATTTGTGCAAATAAATTGCTTTCTATAACTTCTTTCTTTAATAGAATAAACACATGAGAATGTACTGGTTTTGCACAAGAGAAAGAAGGAGCACAAACATCTAAGACTTGCTACAATTTTCTAACAAATCTTTATTCTGTTACTGAACTATTTGAAGGTCTAGGTATCATTTTATGAGACATACTAAATAAGATACAGTTAAGTAAAGATTTTAATTTTAATTACTGAAAAAGCATCAACATCCCTTTTTAATTAATTTTTATTATATTTTGTTTGGAAAAGGAGAGGGAAAGTGAAAGCAAAAAAAACTTTGTAACACTGCCAACTGGAGGCTTGGAAATATTCTATTTCTTTTTCTTGACCAGACAAAAGCTGAGAAAGAACTGAGACTTCTTTTCAAGGACATTGCTATTTGATAAGATAGAGGGAAGAGCATGGGAGAGTATTATTGTAGGTGCTCTTCTGGGTTTCTATCAACTGGATTCTGGTGTTGAAGCTTATAGAAAAAAAGGTGATAAGACTCTGGAGAAGAGAGTTATAAATTTTAACAAAAACCTTGGATAATCAAACAAAGCGCAGTGTGCTCTTTTTATTTTTTTTTAAGCTGCACTATTTCTTACTTTAACAAACCCCCTCCTTACTAGCTTACTTTTCATAATAGCTATTTGGATTTTTGGCCTTTTGGAACTTGATTTTTGTCTTTCTTTTTGTCTTTTGAAGTCAAATTTTTACGTTTGAATTTTATTTTAAAGGAAAAATATTGCAGATAAAACAAGCAGGTATTCTTTATCAAGTACTCTGTGCAAACATAATAATAAATTTGGCTGGACCTGAACCCTGCATTTGAATGCCCTGGGCTAAGGAAAAGCTGTAGTATTAATGATTTCCTTCCTTTTCTTAGTCTATTTTCGTAGTCTATTTCTTTTCTCTCTCTCCCTCCCTTGTATTTTTTTTCCTATTTATCTTCCATATCGTATTTTATTTTTGTGGCTTTCTTTTTTTTCTCTTATGCATCCTTTTATACCTGAGACCTCTTAATTGGATTAAGGTGTTGAAGAACCTGATGAACTTTTCTTTTCTCCTTTTTAGTTTTTTACTTTTTACTTTTCCACCTTTTTCAGGATTTAACAATTTTTTTCTTTTATGTGTGTGTTTATGGTCTTTTCTTCCATTTTTGAGTTTTTACTGCTATCTAGCCAATCGATTGGATTAAGGTATACAAGAACCTGAAGAAATTTTTATTATTATTATTATTATTATTATTATTATTATTATTATTATTATTATCATCATCATCGCTACTATTTGGTTTCTTTTTTCCTACTATTTTTATTTGGAATTACAATTGGTTATTTCACAAGTGGATTAAGGTCTAGAAGAACCTGAAGATTCTGAATTGTCTGAAATGAGTAGGAAACTAACAGCCCCTGGTTCCTCAACTTCTATTTCTTCCTCTTCACCATCTGGAGGACAATGTTCAATACAGACAATGTTACAGAAAGAAAAAGAACAGGAAAAAGTGACCCTGCAGATGATTATGCAAGGAATTCAAAATATTCAAACAAGAACAGAGAACATTGAAAAGAGAACAGAGAACATTGAACAAAGAACAGGGAAAACTGATGAAAAGGTGGAGAACATTCAACAAATGATGATGAAGTATGATGAAAGATTCCAAAAAATTGAAAAAGATAAACAAAGAGATAAGAAGATTGGAGATATTGATAGCACATTAACTGTGGTTGAACAAGATAAAAGTGGGATGCTGAGATGGAAGATGGACAGATCAGAATTTTATCTCAGATTCCAAAATATAGAGGAAGCAAAGGGACAAAACCTAGCTGAGATAATGATAGAAATTTTGGCTGAAGTTTTGGAAATAATTAAAGAGAAGATGATGGATGGAATAGATGAGGTTTATCGAGTCTTCACAAGATATGCAATGAGAAATAGCTTACGAAGAGAAGTACACATCAGATTTACAAAGAAAGCCATTAAAATGCAAATATTGCAAGTGGCAAGAGAGAAAACATTGAAATATAAAGACAAGGAGATTGTGGTCCTGAAACAAATACCCAGAAGAGTGAGAGAGATGAGAAGAGAAGAGAAGAGAATACCGATTTCTGACCAAAATGCTACTTTAAAAAGAGGTGAATTATAGATGGCTGATTCCAGAAGGTTTAATATTCACATGGCAAGAAAAGAGACATAGAATTGACTCAGCTGAGAAAGCTGAATCATTTTACACAGAATTTTTTGGAAGGAAAGAGGAAGAGACAGAAAAAGAAATCTCACTAATTGAATTCCAAGAGAACTGCCAAATGGCAACTGAAAAAGAAGAAGGTGCAGTAGGTGGAAAGGTGGAAGCCAAAGAATAGCATGAACCAAGATCTACAAGAGCTGCTAAACCTAACTACAAAATATAACCATGGAAGAGAAAAAATGGATTACTATTAATATAAATGGACTTAACTCAGCTGTTAAAAGAAGGAAAAGGCGGAGCTTCGTCGTCGCGATACAGCTGCGATCTCGGGGTTCTGAGATCACAGCTGATATCTTTGCCCGTGGTCGGTCCTAACGGACCTAAACCGTCTCATAGTGACGGTGACAGTAAGGGGCGCGTTCTGTAGATTCCGGGGACATCGCAAGTCCCTGGTCGATCCAGAAGAAGCCCCTTTGCCAACAGCGGAGAGGCAGCCATTAGGCTGCTGAAGCTGGGACAGCTCCAGAAGAACGGGATAGAAAGAAGTGTATCGGCTGGTGAGAATCTTTTTTTTTTTTGCTTGGGATTCAAGAACACTCTAATATTAGAAGAAATCTGTAAAATTATTGACAGAATTTGACTTAGCAGCGATCTTTTTTAGTAACGTCAAAGTGAGGCTTGGCTTTTTATTTTTACTTTTTTTTTCTTTACTGAATTTCTATTGCGATATAGTTAACCAGACTGGCTTTTTTCTTTTATATTTTTATATTTATTTTTATATTTACTTTCTCTTTGCTTTTCTGACTGTTTGTATTTTTAAAAATAGAGGCCCCCTTTAATATCTTTTTTTTAATATATATAAATATACATACATATTTTTTTTTCTCTTTTTAGGCTATTCTCTGGGGGGAAGAAGGGGGAGTGGATTGAAGAAACTTTGTAACACTGCCAACTAGAGGCTTGGAAATATTCTGTTTGAAGTTGAAAAACTTTTGTTTGAAAAACTTTTCTCAAGGCTACTGGAAATGATAAGATAGAGGGAAGAGTACTGGAGGATGTTTATACAGGTGCTCTTTGGAACTTCTATTATTAAATGAATATTTGAAGTTTGGCTTTGAAACTTGTGGAGAAGTCAAATAAGAGCCTTGGATAAATAAAAGGCAGTGTGTGTCTTTTTTTTTTTTTAACTCCTTATTTTTTCATCCCACCCCTCCAACCCCACACTATTTTGTAATATTGATATATTTATTTTTTATCTTTTTTTATCTTTTATTTTTATTTTATTTTTTTTAAAGGGGAAGCCTCAGAATATTCTTTTTTTGCTTCTTTTCTTTTTTTTATAGGGATGTCTGCCTTTTTGATTTCCTTTTTTGACTTATTTTTATGGCTTTTTTTCATTTTCTGAGGTTTTTCAATTGGATTAAGGTGGGAAGAATTTGAAGAACTCTCTTTTTCTTTTTTCTTTTTTTTCCTTTTTCTTTGCTTATTATTTTTTGATATTATTGGGCTTTATTTTGCTCTTTTTTTTTCTTCATCTTTTTATTTTTATTTTTGAATTATATTTGCGTATTTTACAATTGGATTAAGGTATTGAAGAACCTGAAGAATCTTTTTCTTTTTAATTTTGGGCTTTTTACTTATTACTGGTCTTATTTTTGTTTTTTGTGGTGTTTTCCTTTTTTTAAAATTGGATTATAATTGGCTACCTCATTAATTGGATTAAAAGATCTGGAAGACCCTGAGTTATCGAAATGAGTAATAAAATTTTACCTTCGGGCATCTCAATTTCTGCTCCTGTTTCCCCGTCATCTGGAGGATGACTCTCAACAATGGCGAAGCAAGACAAAGCGCAAGTGGATTTAATGATGGTTATGCAAGGAATACAAGATCTTAAAATGAGTATGGAACAAAGAATGGAGAGTATTGACCAAAGAATTGGAAAGATGGATGAGAAAATTGAAAATTTTCAACAAATGATGGTGAAACATGATGAGAGAATCCAAAAAATAGAAGAGAAAGACAAACAAAGAGATGATACAATTGGGAATATTGATAACAGATTAACAATGGTCGAACAAGAAAAAAGTGGGATGTTGAAGTGGGAGATGGACAGGTCAGAATTTTATCTTAGATTCCAAAATATTGAGGAAGAAAAAGGACAAAACTTGGAGGCAGTAATGATTGAAATTTTGGCTGGAGTCTTGGAAATACCAGAGGAAAAGATGATGGATGGAGTAGATGAGATATATCGAGTCTTCACAAGATATGGATGAGGAATCAATTACCAAGAGAGGTCCATGTTAGATTTACTAAAAAAACTATTAAAAACCAAATATTACAAGTGGTAAGAGAGAAGGGGTTGAAATATAAAGGCAAAGAGATTCTGGTCTTAAAACAAGTACCTAGAAAAATGAGAGAGATTAGAAGAGAGTATCGATTTTTGACTAAAATGCTATTGAAAAAAGAGGTGAATTATAGATGGCTGATTCCAGAAGGATTAATGTTTATATGGCAAGAACAGAGATACAGAATTGATTCAATTGCGAAAGCAGAAAGGTTTTACAAGGAATTTTTTGAAAGAAGAGAAATGGAGACGAAAAAGAAAAAGAAAAGATTTTAATTGAACTTGAAGAGGGCCAAATGGAGATGGAAAAAGAAGAAGGCGCAATAGGTGGAGACCAAAGAACAATGTGAAATAAGATCCACGAGAGCTGTTAGACCTAAATATAAAACATAACTATGGGGGAGAAAAAACTGATTTCTATGAATATAAATGGACTGAACTCAGCTATCAAAAGAAGGAAATTTTTTTATAAATTAGAGAAGCTAAAATTTGATATAATTTGCTTACAAGAAGTACATATTAAAAAAACAACATGAACAATTATTGATACGACCAAAGTTAGGGAAAATATTTACTTCTCTGACCCATTGTAAGAAAAGAGGAGTGGTTTTGTACGTTAAAGAAACCACTCCAGCCAAATTGATTTATACGGATGAAGATGGAAGAGTATTAATAGTTGAAATCGTGGATAATAATATAAAAACTCTCTTGGTTGCAATTTATGCCCCAAATGATAAGCAAGAAAAATTTTATAAAAAATTACATGTGAAAATGATTGAACTGGACTATGTTAACATACTTATGATGGGGGACTTTAATGGAATTGTAGACAATAAACTGGACTATACAGCAAAAACAACACGACAAAATAGGAAAACTCTCCCTAAATCCTTTTTTAAAATGACAGATGAACTAAATTTAAAAGATATATGGAGAGAAAGAAATATTAAAACTCAACAATATACTTTTTATTCAAATAGGCATTTATCGTGGTCCAGAATAGATATGATTTAGACATCAACAGAATTATTATCTAATATTCAAGAAAACTTTCAATAAATTAGAGAAATTAAAATTTGATATAATCTGCCTACAAGAAGTACATATCAAAAAGCAACATGAACAATTGTTGATACAGCCAAAATTAGGGAAAATATTTATTTATTTGACACAATGCAAGAAAAGAGGAGTGGTTTTATACATTAAAGATATTATCCCAGCAAAATTGATCTATACTGATGACGATGGAAAGAATACTAATGGTGGAAATAATGGACAATAATATGAAAACACTCCTGATTGCAATCTATGCCCCGAATGACAATCAAGAAGAATTTTATAAAAGATTACATATGAAAATAATTGAATTGGACTATGCTAATATAGTTATGATGGGAGATTTTAATGGAATTGTAGATAATAAACTGGACTATGCAGCACAGAAGACAACAAAGCAAAACAGAAAGACTCTCCCAAAATATTTTTTTAAAATGGTAGATGAAATAAACTTAAAAGATACATGGAGAGAAAGAAATGCTAAAACTAAACAATACACCTTTTATTCAAATAGACATTTATCATGGTCCAGAATAGATATGATATGATGTCAACAGAATTGTTAGCTAATATTCAAGAAATAAATATTGAAACAAGTACTTGGGCAGATCATAATCCAATGACAATTAAATGGAAAGGACAAAGAAGAAGATCTAGGTGGACGTTAAATAATACTATTTTAAAGGAAAAAGACTTCACACGGTGGATGGAGAAAGAACTGTCTTTCTTCTTTAGAGAAAACAAAAAAGAAGATACATCAATTCAGAATGTATGGGATACAATGAAGGCATATGCCAGAGGCTTGATAATAGACTATACAAGGAAAAAAAATACCATGAAAAGACTAGCCTCTAAGGCATTAGAGAATGAGTATAAAGGACTTGAAAAAGAGCTACAGAAAATGCCACAGAAAAAGGACATTAAGTTAAAAATGGATATAATTAAACATAAAATGGGTCTAATAGAAAAAGAAGAATTAGCACAAAAAATCAGAGGTGCTAAACAGAACTACTTTTTTTTTTTGAAAAAGATTTTATTAATTTTCTACAGACAAACAAAACAAACAAAACATAAAAACATCAACTCTCATATGTACATCAAGTGTGTCAGTTGGTTCATCATTTTTGTGCATTCATTCTGTAGTCTCAATTACAATTATGTTACATAACAACTCATATCATCAATCCAAACTTATGTATCCTAATATCACCAAAAAAAAAAATTATTTTTGACTATATTTTTAATCATTCATGCTTTATGAGCTAACAATACCTTAAACCAATTTACTCTATAACAAATCCTATCATCATATCATATCAATCCTTAAAAAACCTTTTATAAATATAATGTCAAATAACAAAATAATAACAAAACATTCTAACATTCTAAATATTCTATTGTCGTATTTTATCATCTAACCATTTATAAAAAAGATCCCAAATTTCATAAAATTGTTTATCCTCTTGCTCTCTAATTTCGAATGTCAATCTGCTCATCTCAGCACATTCCAATATTTTCTTAATAATTTCTTCCTGTAATGGTATTTTCTCATTTTTCCAATTTTTAGCAAATACAATCCTAGCCGCTGTTAATACATTTACAATCAGGTATTTCAAATCTTTACTATATATATCAGGTAAAATTCCCAATAAGAAGATCTCCGGTTTCAAGTCTATATGTTTCTTTGTCATTTTTTCCACATGTGAATTATAGTCCAATATTTTCTAGCATCCTCACAAGTCCACCACATATGGTAATACGAGCCGGGTATCTGATGACATTTCCAACATTTTTCAGATTTATTCTTGAACATTCTTGCTATTCTTGTCGGAGGAAAGTGCCACCTGTAAAACATCTTATACAAGTTTTCTTTATATGCTGTTGACATTGTCATTTTATAATTTTGAGACCACAATTTCTGCCATTTCTCTAAATCAATCCCATATCCAAAATTCTTCCCCCAAACAATCATAGTTTCTTTAACTTGTTCTTCCTCTAATTTCATTCCCAGTAAATAACCATATAGTTTTTTAATCACCTTCTCATCAGTACCCATCAAAATCTTATCTAAATCAGTCTGTTTATCATAAAATCCCTCCTTTTTGGAATCTTCATCATACCTTGAATGTATTTGTACATATGAAAACCAATTCATCTTTATACCTTGTTCCTCTAAGTTTTGGATCGATTTAAGTTCACCCTTTTCATCTAAAAGTTCCCCATATCTAACTGTTTGTTCCTTCTTATAAATTATAGGATAGGAAAATGCTTCAATGGTCGATAACCAAACTGGAATTTTCAAATAACATTGTCTTTTTATCTTCTCCCAATTCAACCACAAAGACTCCCGTACATAATGTCTTCTAAAATAACCCTGTGTTTTAGTTCCCTTATACCATAAAAAAGCATGCCAGCCCAGCAGCAAGTCATGCCCTTCTAATGTCAACAACCTATGTTTCCTTAATGTTATCCATTCTTTCACCCACATCAAACTTGCAGCTTGATAATACAATTCCCAATTAGGCAGGCCAAAACCTCCTCTAATTCTAGCATCTTGCAGAAGCTTTAGCTTTATTCTCGCTTTTTTACCTTGCCATATAAACTTCAACATAATTTTATTTAAATCTTCAAAATAGTCTTTTCCAAGCCTAATTGGTATTGTTTGAAACAAAAATAAAATTCTAGGTAGGATATTCCTCTTAATTGTTGAAATTCTCCCTATTAATGACAATTGCAAGTTTTCCCACTTCTTCAAATCTGTAGTTATCTGTTGTTTAAGTTTAATATAATTATTCTCCTTTAATGTGCTACATCTTGTTGTCAAATATATCCCCAGATACTTAACCTTATTTGTAACTTGAATTTTCAAAAGGTCTGCCAGTTCTTCTCTCTGTCTCGATAGCATATTCTTTGTCAAGATCTTTGTTTTGTCTTTATTTATTTTCAAACCAGCCACCTCTCCATATGCCTCTATCCTTTCCAATAACTTTGGAGCTGTTTCTAGCGGATCTTCCAAAATAAAAGCTAAATCATCAGCAAAAGCTTGTAGCTTAAATTCTTCCTTCTTAATTTTCATTCCTTTTATGTTTTTATCATCCCTAATATTTCTATTCAACACTTCCAAGGTCAACACGAATAACAAAGGAGATAGGGGGCATCCTTGTCTTGTGCCTTTCCTTATATTAATAAAATCTGTAAGTTCCCCCTCCATCATTACCCTTGCTGTCTGATTATTATATATGGCTTCTATTGCTTGAATAAATTTTTTAGCAAAACCCATCTGCTCCAATAATAATAACATGAATCTCCAGTTCACGTTATCAAATGCTTTTTGAGCATCTAGGAATATCAAAGCCATTTGTTTTTCAGGATGAGCCTCATAGTATTCCAAAGTGTCCAAGATTACTCTCATATTGTCTCTAATTTGTCTCTTTGGCAGAAATCCATTTTGATCTGGGTGAATAAAATTATTTAAATATTTTTTAAGTCTTTCTGCTAAGATTGAAGCAAAAATTTTATAGTCTGCATTCAATAAGGAAATAGGTCTATAATTCTTAATTTGCTATGGGTCAGTCTCTTCCTTCGGTATAAGTGTAATATAAGCCTCTGACCATGTTTTAGGTATTATTTTTTTTAACATAACTTCATTCATAACTTCTAACAATGGAATGCTCAATGATTCTTGAAATGTTTTATAGAATTCTGCTGGAAGCCCATCTGGACCCGTTGCTTTCCCATTATTTTGTCTCTTAAATGCTTCATTTAGTTCCATCATTGTTATATTGCTTTCTAGCATTTCTTCAGTCTCTTTAGGTACCTTTGGTAAATTAGCTTCCTGTAAATACTGTTTGACTTTTTCTTCATCAATATTCTCTTGTTTATATAGTTGTCCATAAAAATCTCGAATAATTTCTTTTTTCTCCTTATTCCCATAACAAACTTGGCCTTGTTCGTCTATTAACTTCAATATTTTTCTTGATTCCTTCTCTTTTCTCAATTTATATGCTAGCCATCTACCTGGTTTATTTGCATCTTCAAAATAATTCTGTTTAGAGTTTTTAATTTTCTGTGCCAGTTCTTCTTTCTCTATTAATTCCATTTTATGTTTGATTACATCCAACTTCAATTTAATATCCTTTTTCTGTGGCATTTTCTGTAATTCTTTTTCAAGAGTTTTATACTCATCTTCCAAGGCCTTGGAAGCTTGCCTTTTCCTAATATTCTTTTTCCTTGTGTAATCTATTATCAAACCTCTAGCGTATGCCTTCATTGTATCCCACACATTCTGTGTTGAAGTATCTTCTTTTTTATTTTCTCTAAAAAAAAAAGCCAATTCCTTCTCCATCCATTGTATAAAATCTTTCTCCTTTAAAATAGTATTATTTAATGTCCATCTCGATCTTCTTTTTTGTCCTTTCCATTTAATTGTCATTGGGCTATGATCTGCCCAAGTACTTGTTTCAATACTTGTTTCTTTAATATTAGATATTAATTCTGTTGAGATCCAGACCATATCTAATCTGGACCATGATAAATGTCTATTTGAATAAAAAGTATATTGTTTAGTTTTAACATTTCTTTCTCTCCAAATATCTTTTAAAGTTAATTCATCTGTCATTTTAAAAAAAGACCTTGGGAGAGCCTTTCTATTTTGTTTTGTTGTTGTTGCTATATAGTCCAATTTATTATCCACAATTCCATTAAAATCTCCCATCATAATTATATTAACATAGTCCAATCCAATTATTTTCATGTGTAACTTTTTATAAAACTCTTCTTGTTTATCGTTCGGAGCATAAATTGCAATCAAGAGTATTTTGATATTATTGTCCATTATTTCTACCATTAATACTCTTCCATCTTCATCTGTGTAAATCAATTTTGCCGGGATAGCCTCTTTGATGTATAAAACCACTCCTCTTTTCTTACATTGAGTCAAAGAAGTAAATATTTTCCCCAATTTTGGCTGCAATAACAATTGTTCATGTTGTTTTTTAATGTGAACTTCTTGTAAACAAATTATATCAAATTTTAATTTCTCTAATTTATGAAAAGTTTTCCTTCTTTTAACAGCCGAATTAAGCCCATTTATATTCATTGTAATCAGTTTTTTTTCTTCCATGATTATGCTTTATATTTAGGTCTAACAGCTCTCGTGGATCTCACTTCACGCTGTTCTTTGCTATCAATCTGTCCCCCTGTTGCTCCTTTCTCTTTTTCAGTCTCCAGTTGTTCATCTTGAAACTCAATTAATGAAACCTCTTTCTCTGCTTCCTCTCTTCTTCCTCCGAAAAATTCTGCATGAAAAAGTTCTGCTTTCTCAATTGAATCAATTCTATATCTCTGCTCTTGCCACTTAAACATTAGTCCTTCTGGAATCAGCCATCTATAATTCACTTCGTTTTCCAGTAGTATTTTGGTCAGGAATCGATATTCTCTTCTCATCTCTCTCACTCTTCTGGGTATTTGTTTTAAAACCACAACCTCTTTACCTTTGTATTTCAGTATTTTCTCTCTTACTACTTGTAATATTTGCGTTTTAATATATTTTTTGGTAAATCTAATATGGACTTCCTTGGGTAATTTATTTCTCATCGCATATCTTGTATAAACTCGATATATCTCATCTATTCCATCCATCATCTTTTCCTCTGTAATTTCCAAAGCATCTGCCAAAATTTCTATCATCACCGCTGTCAAATTTTCTCCTTTTTCCTCTTCTATATTTTGAAATCTAAGGTAAAATTCTGATCTTTCCATCTCCCACCTCAACATCCCACCTTTTTCTTGTTCAACCGCTGTTAGTCTACTGTCAATATTTCCAATCTTCTTCTCTCTTTGTTTTCCTTCTTCCTCGATTTTTTGGAATCTCTCCTCATACTTGACCATCATTTGTTTAATATTTTCCACTTTTTCATCCGTCTTCTCAATTCTTTGTTCAATGTTCTCTATCCTTTGTTCAATGGTGTCTGATTTTATCTTAAGATCTTGTATTCCTTGCATAATCATCTGTAAAGTTACTTTTTCTTGTTCTTTATCTTGCTTTAACATTGTCTGAATTAAACGTTGTCCTCCAGCTGGTGGGGAAGCAGAGGTAGTAGCAGAGATGCCAGATGGTATTGGTTTCCTGCTCATTTCAATGCTTCCAAAGCTTCAAATTCTTCTTAACTTTTAATCCAACTGCTAGAGCAGCCAATTATAATCCAAAATGGAAGACTCCAACAGTAAAAGACACAAAACCAAAAAAGAAACAGGAAAAAAGGAAGAAGAAATATCTTCAGGTTCTTCTAAACCCTAATCCAATTACGAAATAGTCCACCATGAAAAAGGAAAAAATAAAAAGGCAAAAACAAACAAATCCAAAAATAATAATATTGCTTGAAAGCAAAGAAAAGCAAAAGCAAAAAGCAAAAAGAGAAAAGACAAAAAGTTCCTTCAAATTCTTCACACCTTAATCCACTTAAAAAATCTCAATAATCCAAAAAAAAAAAAAACAATAACAAAGTGGTAAATAGGAAAAGCAAAAAAGTCCCAACAAAAAAGAAAAAAAAATAAAGAAGAAAAAAGAAAAAAAAAGAAAAAACTCTGAGGTTTTTCCCTTTAAAATAAAAGGCAAAAATAAGAATATTACTAGAATTGAAATTTAAAAAAAAAAAAAGGCTAGCGAGTGGGGTATATATAAGAGAGCACACTGCACTTTGTTATTTATCCAAGGCTCTTGTTATGACTCTCTTCTCCAACAGCTTCAAAGCCAAACCTCAAGTGTTGTTGATAACAGTCCAGGAAAGCACCTGCAATAATATTTTGCTGTGCTTTCCCTCTATCTTATCACGTTAAAATGTCCTTGAGAAGATGTCTTTTTGCAATTCTCTCCAATTCAAATAGAATACTTTCAAGCCTCTAGTTGGCAGTGTTGCAAAGTTTCTTAATGCTCTTTCTCCCCCCAAACCGGAAAAGAGGAATAATATATACAGAAAAAAAAAAAGAAAAATAGCCAAAGGAAGCCTCTATCCTAAAAAAATTAAAAAATCAAAGGGAGCCTAAAAGTATATATAAAAGAAAATTCAATCCGGTTACCTAAGTCACAATAAAATCTTTCCCAAAGAATATAGAGAAAAGAGAAAAAAAAAACACCCCAAACCTCAATTTGACAGCACTTTAAAAACGCCGCTCAAACAATTTCAATCAAAAAAAAAATCTCACAGCTTCCTCCTCTCTTCAGAATGAACTTTCCAACCTCAGCGAATTTTCCACACTAAAAAGTTTTTCTCACCCAGCCGACACACTTCAATCATAAACAGAACTACTTTGAAGATGCAAATAAACCAGGTAGATGGTTAGCATATAAATTGAGAAAGGAGAAAGAATCAAGGAAAATATTGCAATTAATAGATGACCAAGGCCAAGTTTGCTATGGTAGTAAAGAGAAGAAGAAAATCATATGAGACTATTATGGGAAACTATACACACAAGAGAATATTGATGAGGAAAGAGTTAAATGGTATTTACAGAATGCTAATTTACCGCAGATACCTAAAGAGATTGAAATAATGTTAGAAAGCAATATAACAATGATGGAGTTAACTGAAGCACTCAAGAAGCAAAATAATGGAAAGGCACCAGGCCCAGATGGACTTCCAGTAGAATTTTATAAAACACTACAAGAATCGTTGAACCTTCCATTGCTAGAAGTTATGAATGAAGTTAAGTTAAAGAAGAAGATACCTCAATTGTGGTCAGAAGCTTATATTATACTTGTCCCAAAAGAGGAGGCCGATCCATTACAAATCAAGAACTATAGACCTATTTCCTTACTATATGCAGATTATAAAATTTTTGCTTCAGTATTGGCAGAAAGACTTAAAAAATACTTAAACAATTTTATCCATCCTGATCAAAATGGATTTCTGCCAAAGAGACAAATTAAAGACAATATGAGAGTAATCTTGGACACTTTGGAATACTACGAGGCACACCCTGAAAAACAAATAGCTTTGATATTCCTAGATGCACAGAAGGCATTTGATAATGTGAATTGGCAATTCATGTTATTACAGCTGGAACAGATGGGCTTTGCTAAAAAATTTATTCAAGCAATAGAAGCTATATATCATAAGCAAACGGCAAAGGTAATGATAGAGGGAGAACTGACAGACTCTATTGATATAAGAAAAGGAACAAGACAAGGGTGCCCACTATCACCTCTGTTGTTTGTGTTAACCTTGGAAGTGCTAAACAGAAATATTAGAGAAGAAAAGGATATAAAAGGGATGAAAATGAAAAAGGAAGAATTTAAGTTGCAAGCATTTGCAGATGATCGAGTTTTCATTTTAGAAGACTCACTAGAAACAGCATCAAAATTGATAGAAAAGATAGTGGCATATGGAAAGGTGACTGGTTTGAAAATAAATAAAGATAAGACAAAGATCTTGACAAAGAATATGCTATCAAGACAAAAGGAAGAACTGGCAGATCTATTGAAAATTCAGGTCACGAATAAGATCAAGTACTTGGGGATACATTTGACAGCATGATACAGTACACTAAAAGAGAATAATATCAAACTTAAGCAGCAGATAGCATTAGATTTGGCAAAATGGGAAAATTTACAACTGTCATTAATAGGGAGAATCAAGATGAATATATTACCCAGAATTTTATATTTGTTCCAAACAATTCCAATTAGGCTTGGAAAAGATTACTTTGAAGATTGAAATAAAATTGTGTTGAAATATATATGGCAAGGTAAGAAAGTGAGAATAAAGTTAAAACTTTTGCAGGATGCTAGAATAAGAGGAGGATTTGGTTTGCCTAATTGGGAGTTGTATTACCAAGCTACAAATCTGATGTGGGTTAAGGAATGGATAACATTAAGAAATACTAGATTGTTGACATTAGAAAGACATGATCTGTTGTTGGAGTGGCATGATTTTCTATGGTATAAAGGAACTAAAACACAGGAGTATTTTAGAAGACATTATATACGGGAGTCTCTGTGGTTAAACTGGGAGAAGACTAAAAGACAATGTTATCTGAAAATTCCAATCTGGCTATCGACTATTGAAGCATTTTCTTATCCTATAATATATATAAAGGAACAAACAGTTAGATATGGTGAAATATTGAATGAAAAGGGTGAACTTAAATCTATGCAAAAATTAGAGGAACAAGGTATAAAGTTGAATTGGTTTTCATATGCGCAAGTACATTCAAGGTATGATAAAGACTCTAAAACAGAAAGTTTCTATGATAAACTGACTGATTTAGATAAGATTTTGATAGGTATTGATGAAAAAGGTGATTAAAAAATTGTATGGATATTTATTAGAAATTAAACTAGAAGAAGAACAAATTAAAGAAACAATGATTGCTTGGGGGAAGAATTTTGGATATGGGATTGATCTAGAGAAATGGCAAAAATTGTGGTCTCAAAATTATAAAATGACAATGTCAACTGTATATAAAGAAAATTTGAATAAGATGTTTTACAGCTGGCATTTCCCCCGACAAGAATAGCAAGAATGTTCAAGAACAAATCTGAAAAATGTTGGAAAAGTCATCAGACACCTGGCTCATATTACCATATGTGGTGGACTTGTGTGAATGCTAAAAAATATTGGACTAAAATCCACACGTAGTTGAAAAAAATGACAAAAAAGCATATACCGTATATACTCGAGTATAAGCCGAGTTTTTCAGCACATTTTTTGTGCTGAAAAAAAACCCCCTCGGCTTATACTCGAGTCAGATTCCCCTCTGAAAAAAAAATGGTGTGGAGCTCCGAAGCTGGGCAGCCGCTTCCCTGCTTCCGTGTTTCCTTTGCAACTTTTAAGCATGGGAGTAATCGGAAGCAGAAAAGTTCTTGCTTGAGGATATTTTGTTTTTTCTTTTTTTAACTGTTTTTTTTGGGGGGGAAGACCCACCGCCATGTGAGAATGCTCAGACACGAAATCTATCCAACCGAAAATAAGTGTGTGTGTGTGTGGGGGGGATTTTAACAGAGGGAAGATATAGGGAGAAGGCAAAAGTGACAGAAGATCCTTCAGGGGAAACTGAGGGGGAGACTCACCCTTGGTCCAGATGAGCCCCCTTCCCCTTTCTCTAGGCTGAGAAAACAACGTGAGCCGAGGTTGCTTTGGCTCCACTCAGCTTCATTTCCTCAGCTCTAGCTGCTTTCAGTCCACTCAGGAGGAGGGGGAGAAGGGGGAGGAGGAGGGGGAGGCTTTTCTGAGCTCTAGGCTGAGAAAGCAACGCGAGCCGAGGTCGCTCCACTCAACTTCATTTCCTCAGCTCCAGCTGCTTTCAGTCCACTCGGGAGGAAGGGGAGGAGGGGGAGGAGGGGGAGGCTTTTCTGAGCTCTAGGCTGAGAAAGCAACGCGACCCGAGGTCGCTCCACTCAGCTTCATTTCCTCAGCTCCAGCTGCTTTCAGTCCACTCGGGAGGAGGGGGAGGAGGAAGTGGTGGTGGCAGCTCGCGTTGTTTTCTGATAGTGAGATCATTTCCCAAATTAATTGATTCACTAACCCAAAAGAAGAAGATGTTGATGACAGTGGGAGGCAGGAGTCACTCTCTCCCTTGCAAGAAAAAAGCAAGAGCCGTTCTTATGATCTCTCCCTCTCTCTCTTTCTCCCCGTAGTACAGTAAAGCCCTTTCCAGCACGCGCGCGCGATCCGCCCCCGCCGCTTTGCACCTTGCAAATGCAAAAACCCTGGGGTTTTGCATTTGCAAGGTGCAAAGGGGCGGGGGCGGATCGCGCGCGCGTGCTGGAAAGGGCTTGACTTTATTGGGGGGGAGAGAGAGAGAGAGAGAGATATCATAAGAACGGCTCTTGCTTTTTTCTTGCAAGGGAGAGAGTGACTCCTGCCTACCACTGTCATCATCATCATCTTTTGGGTTAATGAATCAATCAAACCTTTCATGATAGTGAGATCGTTTCCCAAATTTCCCTTAAATCAGGGAAGAAATCAGAAACAAACCTTTGGGCTGAGAATAAGCCTGTTCCTATGATGCCATTTTTGTTCACTTCAGCGTGAAAAGTGTGAAAAAACACACTTCTTTTTCTTCATCTTCTTGTTCCCTACTTACTGGTCTCTTTCAAAGAGGAAATTGTGAACATCAAACTTATTCTCAATTGTCCTAGTGAAAGTTTTTATTGGCATCTATTTTTATTTTTGAAATTTACCAGTAGCTGCTGCATATCCCACCCTCGACTTATACTCGAGTCAATAAGTTTTCCCAGTTTTTTGTGGTTAAATTAGGTGCCTCGGCTTATATTCGGGTCGACTTATACTCAAGTATATACGGTAGATTTGAAACCAGAAATATTTTTATTGGGAATTTTACCTGAAATATATTGTAAAGAATTGAAATACCTGATTGTAAATGTATTAACAGCAGCTAGGATTGTATTTGCTAAAAACTGGAAAATGAGAAAATACCATCACAGGAGGAAATCATTAAGAAAATATTGGAATGTGCTGAAATGAATAGATTGACATTTGAAATCAGAGAACAAGATGATAAACAATTTTATAAAATTTTATATTCTATCAATGGTTGGACAATAAAACATGGTAATGAAATATGTAGATTCTTAGAAAATAATAAATATATAAAGATGTATTATTTTCTTATAATATCTACAAAATGACTGTAGGATAGATTTGAGATGATAATATGAACTGTCATAAAACAATTTAAGTAAAATATGATTGCTTTGAAAAACATGAATGAATAAAAGTATAGTCAAAGGATTGATTAACAATGATATTAATGTATTTAATATTTGATTGAAAATATGAGAATATATACAATGTAATTGTAATTGAAGACTACGAAATGGAAGCACAAAACAATTTGGAAACCAACCGGCACACTCTGTGTATATATATATATATGGAAGATGGCCCGATGTTTTTATGTTTTGTTTGTCTATGTTTGTCTTAAAAACCAATAAAAATTAAATATAAAAAAAAATGTAAGAATATAGAAATCTTGGTCTTTATGTAATGTTTATATTAACTTTTTTTTGTACAATGCATGTAAATGGTTCTGTTTATATATTTGATTTTATATATCAAATTTTCACAACCTAAATAGCATTTCTTCTTCTTCATGTTCTTATGTGTTTGTTGTTTTATTATTATTTTCTCTTGTTTTCCACTCTGAAGGAAGCTGGCAATCAAAAGACGAGGGGGCAAAAACCAGCATTTGACTGAACCAAGGTCCTCGACCTGCAGTTTAATGAGGTAATTAATGTTTTAATACGTTTGACTTAGACCAGCTGTTAGGGTGCCTGTAAGGCAGCTTTCAGTTAATTGAAACATGTTTGTTTCAAGTAGATTTTGTAATTCACTCAATAAATCTTTCCTCTTAGCTTGTTAAAGATGTTTTCTTTATCTGTTTGAAGTAGGATGGATCCTTGCCATAGATAAGGGTTGTCATTAGGAGTACTTCTCTGCACTGAAGAATAAAATAGATGTACAGAATAAACACTGAGTTTTACTCAAGAAAAAATGTGAAATTTGGCATTTTATTAGAGCCATCCCAACATAGGTAGCCAGCAAGGAAAGTGTAACATCTTTGACCTTTGTTCAGTTTACCTATTCTTTTCTGTTTATGACTAATTAAATCCTGTCTTTTATTGATTTGCAAAACGTTTCATGCAATTCTTTTCAAGGTCAAATCTCAACTGTGACTTTAAAGGATTTCATTCTGCAAGACACATTGTGATTTGTATTTAAACTTTACTATCAGCACACTGAGATGTCTACTTAAACATGAACACTTTTTTGGATTTTCCACTGTATTGTTTTTTTTTTAACCAAAGCTAGAAGAAAAGGTGCTATAAGGTCAAATAAGTTTAGAGATTGCATAGGACTATATTCTGTGAAGATGAAATGCTCTCTAAAATTCTCTATAGTTTTCTGGAAGTTTTAAAATTCCATAGTAGGGATTTTTATATCTGTAAAAGAAAAATATCTTCAATATATGGGTTAAACATAAGTCAGTTCATATGTTCTCCTGGCCAAAAGAACTATGTAAATCTAAAGTTGTCACTAATAGCCTTACTTATGATGGAAAACTGAGAAAATTAACAATGGATACACGGTCATGAGCTTTCTGAACATGAGAACATTTTGGTAGCAGTGTCAACAGTGGATCTTCAGGAAAAAAGCATGAAACAGGCACAAAAAAAGGAAAGGAGTGAAAACAGAATGATGTGAAAGATAAACTATTATTGCAGTATAAGAAAAAAATATTATATTCTAGATTAATCTCCCAATATAATAAATGCTATCTCCTTCAAGTGGATTCTGCATGCTAGTTAGGAGGCAACACTGCAGAGGTTTCTTCCCACAAACATCAGATTATAGTGATTTGAAATATACCCTTCTCTGTAGCAGTATCCTTTCTCTGGAAGAGCTTATATCCTGAGGCTAGGCTGTTGTCAGGTAAGTTGTCATGGAAATAAGTGATGGAGGCACTGTATATATGAAACATTTAACAAACAGCTTAGCAAAGAGCAGTTTTTCACTACCTCTTTTCCTGTGGAATTTACAGATTAAATTTGTTTGCTGCATAATATTTTTTACTGCTTTATAATCTTCTCAAAATAAGAAAAATAATCTTGAAGTACGCTGTTTGCCAATTTTCTCCCATTTTGAAGATGTATATGTATATGTATATGTATACGTATATACGTATATATATACGTATATATATATGTTTTCTTAAGTTTTCGCGGGTACTTACATGTCTGGCATTCAGCTTTGTTCGGGTATTTTCCCACGTGGTGCTTTTAAAGTTGTAGCAACGTTTCAGCAGAATCTCATCTGCCATCATCAGGCTTCTGTATGGTGTTTGTCGTGAGTCAGACTTTTACAGTGGTTTCAGATTTAAATTTGGGGCAGCCTATTGCTGTGTCAGAATGGTTTTTTTCTTCCTCCTGATTGGTTGAGAGTCTTGGTCTGTGTTTATTGGTCTTGGAGTTTGCTGTGTTCTGCTACTAATATCTTCTGTCTGTTTTTTTGGTGGGGGGGCTCTTTTTGTATCTTGATTGGCTGGCAACATTGTGTTACTTTATTGGAGGCCTTTAGTGCAGCTTGGCTTCGGGTAAATGGACGGCTATCATTCGTTAGGAAGCTGGGTTTCATCTGGGTGCCTGGTTGGGGTGTGTTTGAGCTGGAGGTATCAGGGGGGATCTGTTTGTGCCCAGGTGTTTGCCTGGCTTGTGGTGTGGAAATTTTTTTGTTTGTGAGTGCAGGTTTCCAAATGATTGACAGGCTGGTGGAATCATCTCTTCTGTTCATGCTTTCTGGTCTTTTTTCAATCTCTATGGCTTCTCTGATGATTCTGTGGCTGGGATTTTCTATGGTGGCTAGGGTTTTGGTGCCATTGAAGTTGATGTTATGACCTGTGGCTTCCATGTGTTGGACAAGTGAGGAAGTGTGTTCCAGCTTTTTGACTGCATTTTTGTGTTCATCCAGGCGGGTGCTTATTCTTCTCTTGGTCTGTCCAATGTATGTGGCTGGGCATGAGGCACAGGGGACTTCATATATGCCTTGGTTATCCAGGTCAATTTTGTCTTTGGGGTTCCTGAGGATGGCTGCTATTTTTCTGTCTGTTTTGAAGGCAGTCTTGATGTGGTGTCTGTATAGAATCTTACTAATTTTGTCTGTAGTGCCTCTTATGTAGGGCAGGACAGCTGTTCCACGGGTCTGTTCATCTTCTGGGTCTCTATTATGTCTCAGTGTGTTTTTGTGGATCAAGTTGGTGATTTTGCTTTTGTGGAAGCCGTTGGCTGTCAATATTTTAGTCAGGGTGCATAGTTCAGTCTTAATGTGTGTCTTGTCAGCCAGGCGTTTGGTTCTAGTAATTAGTGTTTTGGCCACGGAGTTTATCTGTGCTGGGTGGTGGTGGGATTGGGCGTTGAGGTAGCGGTTGGTGTGTGTTTTCTTCTGGTATATGGTGTGTCCTAGTGTGCCATCTGTTTTCTTGTAGATTAGTACATCTAGGAATGGTAGTTGTTTGTTTGTTTCAGTTTCCATGGTGAACTTGATTTTGGGGTGTGCGCTGTTTAGGTGTGTTAGGAAGTTGTTTAGGTTTTCTTGTCCATGGGGCCAAATCACGAATGTGTCATCGATATATCTTAACCATAGTTTGGGTTTGAGTATGGCATTAGCCAGGGTTCTGGATTCGAATTCTTCCATGAACAGGTTTGCAATGACAGGTGACAGTGGTGATCCCATGGGGGCTCCTTCAATTTGTTTGTATCTTTGTCCTTTGTATATGAAATATGTGTTGGTTAAGCAGTGTTCTGTTAGTTCTATGAGGTGTTTAGCTGGTTGGTATTTATTTTTGATGATTTCGAGGGTCTCTTTTATCGGGACTTGAGTGAATAGTGAAACCACGTCAAAACTTACAAGTAGATCTTCTTGCTCCACGTGTAGATCTTTGATCATTTCCAAGAAGTGGTATGAGTTTTGTACATGAGAAGCTGCTGTTTCAGCATGGGGCTGTAGCTCTTTTGCTAGGTGTTTAGCCAGGTTTTGTAGTGGTGCTCCTCTGGAGCTGACTATGGGTCTGAGAGGTATGCCTTCTTTGTGTATTTTTGGGAGGCCGTATAGTTTGGGGCATCTGGAAGATTTCTCTCTGGGTATGATCGTGTGTTGGATCTCTTTGTTTATGTGGCTGGTTATAATTTTCTTCTTGGTTAATTTTTCCAGATATGTGGTTGGGTCTGTGTTTATGGGTTTGTATGTGGAGTCTTGGAGTAGGTCTGTCAATTTAGTTTCATAGTCTTTTCTGTCCATTACCACAGTGGCATTCCCTTTATCTGCTGGGAGGATGATTATGCTGCTGTCTCTTTTCAGGGTTTGTAGCGCTTTAATTTCATTTTGCTGTAAGTTGCTTTTGGGTGGTTTGCTTGTGCATAGAATGTTGGTAACTTGGTGTCTTATTTTATCAGCTTCATCTGTATTTAATTTAGTTAGGCTGGACTCTACTGCACATATGATGGATTCTGTGGGGATTTTTTGGGGTGCTATAGCATAATTGAAGCCTTTGGTTAGGACTTCTGTTTCTGTTTTGGTGAGCTCTCTGTTGGAAACATTGTACACTAATTGTTTCAGGTGTTGTTGTGAGTTGTTGGGGGTTTTCTTGTCATGTTCTAATTTCTTTAATTTTTTCAAGAGCTTTTCCTGTTTGTAAATGTTTGCAGATTCAGCTCTCCAAGTTGTAAGTTGTTTTATCTTGTCCCAAAGTAGAGGGTGGATTTTGCTGCTCAATTCCAGGTGTAGTGCTAGCAAATCTTTGTTTAACTGATCTAATTGGAATCTCTTACTGTGGAGCTCGTTCCTTAGTAGAGCCATTTCAGTTCTTTTCAGGATACGTTTAGTGGCTGCTGTGCTTTGATGAAATGTTAATTTGAAGCAGGTTGGTGTAGTATTGTTGTCTCTGCAGCTGCGTAGGAATTGGAGGTCACATAGTATTACTGCTCTTTTAATTTCCAGTTTCTCGTAGGTTTTGATCTGGTTGTTTATTCCCTCCCCGTAGAGGTTTGATATTTGTTTTCTTAAGTTTTCGCGGGTACTTACATGTCTGGCATTCAGCTTTGTTCGGGTATTTTCCCACGTGGTGCTTTTAAAGTTGTAGCAACGTTTCAGCAGAATCTCATCTGCCATTATCAGGCTTCTGTATGGTGTTTCTCTGTGAGTCAGACTTTTACAGTGGTTTCAGATTTAAATTTGGGGCAGCCTATTGCTGTGTCAGAATGGTTTTTTCTTCTTCCTGATTGGTTGAGAGTCTTGGTCTGTGTTTATTGATCTTGGAGTTTGCTGTGTTCTGCTACTAGTATCTTCTGTCTGTTTTTTTTGGGGGGGGGGCTCTTTTTGTATCTTGATTGGCTGGCAACATTGTGTTACTTTATTGGAGGCCTTTAGTGCAGCTTGGCTTCGGGTAAATGGACGGCTATCATTCGTTAGGAAGCTGGGTTTCATCTGGGTGCCCGGTTGGGGTGTGTTTGAGCTGGAGGTATCAGGGGGGATCTGTTTGTGCCCAGGTGTTTGCCTGGCTTGTGGTGTGGAAATTTTTTTGTTTGTGAGTGCAGGCTTCCAAATGATTGACAGTCTGGTGGAATCATCTCTTCTGTTCATGCTTTCTGGTCTTTTTTCAATCTCTATGGCTTCTCTGATGATTCTGTGGCTGGGATTTTCTATGGTGGCTAGGGTTTTGGTGCCATTGAAGTTGATGTTATGACCTGTGGCTTCCATGTGTTGGACAAGTGAGGAAGTGTGTTCCAGCTTTTTGACTGCATTTTTGTGTTCATCCAGGCGGGTGCTTATTCTTCTCTTGGTCTGTCCAATGTATGTGGCTGGGCATGAGGCACAGGGGACTTCATATATGCCTTGGTTATCCAGGTCAATTTTGTCTTTGGGGTTCCTGAGGATGGCTGCTATTTTTCTGTCTGTTTTGAAGGCAGTCTTGATGTGGTGTCTGTATAGAATCTTACTAATTTTGTCTGTAGTGCCTCTTATGTAGGGCAGGACAGCTGTTCCACGGGTCTGTTCATCTTCTGGGTCTCTATTATGTCTCAGTGTGTTTTTGTGGATCAAGTTGGTGATTTTGCTTTTGTGGAAGCCGTTGGCTGTCAATATTTTAGTCAGGGTGCATAGTTCAGTCTTAATGTGTGTCTTGTCAGCCAGGCGTTTGGTTCTAGTAATTAGTGTTTTGGCCACGGAGTTTATCTGTGCTGGGTGGTGGTGGGATTGGGCGTTGAGGTAGCGGTTGGTGTGTGTTTTCTTCTGGTATATGGTGTGTCCTAGTGTGCCATCTGTTTTCTTGTAGATTAGTACATCTAGGAATGGTAGTTGTTTGTTTGTTTCAGTTTCCATGGTGAACTTGATTTTGGGGTGTGCGCTGTTTAGGTGTGTTAGGAAGTTGTTTAGGTTTTCCTGTCCATGGGGCCAAATCACGAATGTGTCATCGATATATCTTAACCATAGTTTGGGTTTGAGTATGGCATTAGCCAGGGTTCTGGATTCGAATTCTTCCATGAACAGGTTTGCAATGACAGGTGACAGTGGTGATCCCATGGGGGCTCCTTCAATTTGTTTGTATCTTTGTCCTTTGTATATGAAATATGTGTTGGTTAAGCAGTGTTCTGTTAGTTCTATGAGGTGTTTAGCTGGTTGGTATTTATTTTTGATGATTTCGAGGGTCTCTTTTATCGGGACTTGAGTGAATAGTGAAACCACGTCAAAACTTACAAGCAGATCTTCTTGCTCCACGTGTAGATCTTTGATCATTTCCAAGAAGTGGTATGAGTTTTGTACATGAGAAGCTGCTGTTTCAGCATGGGGCTGTAGCTCTTTTGCTAGGTGTTTAGCCAGGTTTTGTAGTGGTGCTCCTCTGGAGCTGACTATGGGTCTGAGAGGTATGCCTTCTTTGTGTATTTTTGGGAGGCCGTATAGTTTGGGGCATCTGGAAGATTTCTCTCTGGGTATGATCGTGTGTTGGATCTCTTTGTTTATGTGGCTGGTTATAATTTTCTTCTTGGTTAATTTTTCCAGATATGTGGTTGGGTCTGTGTTTATGGGTTTGTATGTGGAGTCTTGGAGTAGGTCTGTCAATTTAGTTTCATAGTCTTTTCTGTCCATTACCACAGTGGCATTCCCTTTATCTGCTAGGAGGATGATTATGCTGCTGTCTCTTTTCAGGGTTTGTAGCGCTTTAATTTCATTTTGCTGTAAGTTGCTTTTGGGTGGTTTGCTTGTGCATAGAATGTTGGTAACTTGGTGTCTTATTTTATCAGCTTCATCTGTATTTAATTTAGTTAGGCTGGACTCTACTGCACATATGATGGATTCTGTGGGGATTTTTTGGGGTGCTATAGCATAATTGAAGCCTTTGGTTAGGACTTCTGTTTCTGTTTTGGTGAGCTCTCTGTTGGAAACATTGTACACTAATTGTTTCAGGTGTTGTTGTGAGTTGTTGGGGGTTTTCTTGTCATGTTCTAATTTCTTTAATTTTTTCAAGAGCTTTTCCTGTTTGTAAATGTTTGCAGATTCAGCTCTCCAAGTTGTAAGTTGTTTTATCTTGTCCCAAAGTAGAGGGTGGATTTTGCTGCTCAATTCCAGGTGTAGTGCTAGCAAATCTTTGTTTAACTGATCTAATTGGAATCTCTTACTGTGGAGCTCGTTCCTTAGTAGAGCCATTTCAGTTCTTTTCAGGATACGTTTAGTGGCTGCTGTGCTTTGATGAAATGTTAATTTGAAGCAGGTTGGTGTAGTATTGTTGTCTCTGCAGCTGCGTAGGAATTGGAGGTCACATAGTATTACTGCTCTTTTAATTTCCAGTTTCTCGTAGGTTTTGATCTGGTTGTTTATTCCCTCCCCGTAGAGGTTTGATATTTGTTTTCTTAAGTTTTCGCGGGTACTTACATGTCTGGCATTCAGCTTTGTTCGGGTATTTTCCCACGTGGTGCTTTTAAAGTTGTAGCAACGTTTCAGCAGAATCTCATCTGCCATCATCAGGCTTCTGTGTGGTGTTTGTCTGTGAGTCAGACTTTTACAGTGGTTTCAGATTTAAATTTGGGGCAGCCTATTGCTGTGTCAGAATGGTTTTTTCTTCCTCCTGATTGGTTGAGAGTCTTGGTCTGTGTTTATTGGTCTTGGAGTTTGCTGTGTTCTGCTACTAGTATCTTCTGTCTATTTTTTTTGGGGGGGAGGCTCTTTTTGTATCTTGATTGGCTGGCAACATTGTGTTACTTTATTGGAGGCCTTTAGTGCAGCTTGGCTTCGGGTAAATGGACGGCTATCATTCGTTAGGAAGCTGGGTTTCATCTGGGTGCCCGGTTGGGGTGTGTTTGAGCTGGAGGTATCAGGGGGGATCTGTTTGTGCCCAGGTGTTTGCCTGGCTTGTGTATATATATATGCCGTTAGAAATATATCTTTTTTCTCATGGTAAAAAATAGAAGTGGGGGGAATAATGCTTCCATTCTCTCAATTAGGATTCATAAAAAAGTTCAACACCATGTCCTGGCTTCATTTTTAAAAAAATGCAAATTGACTCTAAAAGGATTCCTATTTATCAAATTTTGGTTTCTAATTATTTGTTGTATTTTGTGAAAGGAATTTATACAACATTTAAGATATGTAGATGTATTTTTTTTAAATTGGGTGAAAGATGCCAGCTGGGGAATTCTGGGAGTTGAACATCTTAAAGTTGCTGGGTTTCAGAAACATTGGTATTTGGGATTATTTTCAGTAGTGCTTTGATCATAACACTAGTACTTTAAGTAATCACTGGTCAATGGAGAATCAAGCCCTTCTCCTTTCTTAAAAGGTAATGATCTTACCTCTTCCTTTATTTTATAGAAAACAAAAGGCTGGTTTTCAAATAGCTTTAAATTGTACACAGACATTATCAGAGTTTTCTCCTGATACTTTTCTACCAAGAAAAAATATAGTTATTTTCAACTCAAGATTTCTGTATTTTGTTCTATTTTAATTATATTTCCACCTGTATTTTTGTTTCTAATTATATTTTCATAGTTAAATATCTTAATTAAATTATTGACATAATTGCAATATCAAAGTACACAATGTCAGCCTTAGCAGGTAGACTTGACAGGAAACAAAACCTGTTTAGTTAATTCTACTTTATTGCAAGATACATCAACAGAATCATGCAAGTCTGAAAGTATAATTCTCCCCTATCTCCTTTACCCAGAAGAAACTAGGGATGGACTCTTCTGAGCCTTTTGCTCTGCCTACTGTCCAGCTGCAATGTATGCTGTCTCTTAACTGGGGAACATCTCTGGGCCAGTCTCCCAAGGTCATTCCCACATACCCTTATATATAGTGAATCCAACCAAGCCATCTCAGTATTAAAATGTTTTAACTATCCAAGAAGTGAAGCATTTTCTTAGAAGTGCAGATCTATATGCCCTAACTTCCTAGTTTTTTAGTGCATCAACCCTTAACGGATGTACAAGTACTGTCAAAAGGATTAATTATACTGCAGAGTACATGCGGCTTATAGTTTATTGAAGTTTCTGTCAGTGGAATTGAATAGGATACTCAAAAATTCTATCAGAACTAGCCCATGCCTGATTTCTTTAGTGCTGTCTGGATACATCAAGATAAATGTTCATGAAGTGCAGCAAAAACTGCAATCATTCATACATACAAGTAATGCCTGTTATCTTCTCATTTGGCATTCTTCACATAAAAAGAATTCAATGGTGGAATTAGCAGTGAGGATGGTATAAATATTTTTTTCTGTGTCTTTTTTTGCTATCTCACAGGAGCTGTGTAATTTTTAAAAAGAAGCCGTCCACAAATGATTAGTATATTTTTATGCTAATATATAGCGGGAAGTTTGCAAAATCAATGAAAAAGAAAAGTTAAGGCCAAACTATATGTTAGATCTCATATGATATGAAGCTGAGTATGAGACATAATTAATGTATAGAAAGTATGGCATTTTGCTTCTTAAAACTCTCCACCCACTTGATTAATTTCTAAATTTACTCAGTGGTCTGGTACACAGTTTTTTTTTATAGGAACCATCACCAACAATTTAGAAGGATACATAGTAACTGGACAAGAAAAATCATCTTTGGGATACACAGTGATTCTTATCAATTTTTAAAGTATTGCTGTCTCACATTAATGGCTTCACATCATGATTAACATAATGTTTTGATTGATTATGGTGGATATATTCATAAATTTCTCATGATAAGGCTTCCACCTGTTTTACTGTCTTTTGTGCCAGACTGAAATGAATGACCAGTAACTTTAAATAGGCAGTATCTTTGATGCTAGACTAAATTATTTCAGACTACATACAAACTACTTAGCATTTTAATATTATGTATCAATCTGTATATGAATGTATATGTATGTGCATATGGTTATGAATAGATGGAAAGATGGATAGGTAGATAGATAATAGATTCCTTAATTTCTTAAGTATTTATCTTACTACATGTATAGAAAAGAGAGAAAGTAGAAAAAAACCAATATCATTGAAATGTGTAATGCAATACTTCATTTAACACTTATACAGCAGATGTGTTGAATCTTCTTAGCAGTTATACATTCATTGGGGGGGGGGAGCTAGCAATAAGACTGGAATTATATGCTTTAATGAATGTGTATATCCATGTCAAAAATATATTCATTTTAATGAATCAGTAGATCTATCTCATATACATGATAGTGTAAGAAGTAGAGCAATATGAATCCATTTTGTATATATGTGTGTTTCAAAAGCAGCTTCAGTACTTTTCCAGAGGAAATAGCCAAACCACTGTCAGTTGGTAGCCTGGAAAGTACTGATAAGTAATGGGTGTTCCTATACCATATAAGGATAAAGTCTGATAAAGTCTGTAAGCCTCGTATGATGGGGCGGGAATTAGGATATAAGTATGTTGAGCAAACTATGCTCAAGGTTCCATCCTGCTGCCTTGGATGTGAACCCACTTCTGCAGAACCAAATAAACCAACTCGTGTTTGAAGATCCATGTCGTGTCTTGTGTTTCATGTGAATCGAAATCTCACAATTGGCGAGCCAGCCAGGAGCCTTCATGGCAACCCTCGGGGTCTCGGGGACTGGTGAGTAGTGGCCACTCTATCTCCTTTTGTGAGATAAACCCTCCTCGATTCTCGAGAGTTCCAGAGGGCTCCTTGAACCAGAAAACCCAGAGAGACACACGAACGGACTTCACCGGGTGTGAGAGAAAGAGCCGGTACCGAGAGTAGCCAGAGTGGTCTGGGACCACGGAGAAACCTGAGTTGGGGATGCCCACACATCCGCAAACCTGAGAGAGGTCCTGGAGTGATCAGATAATACTGTTCCTTTTCAAAAGTGTTTCAGTAGGAATGAGAGTGAGGGATCCTTAAATTCTCAATGAAACTGAGAGTCCAGCACTTGCTGGAGGATAGCTCAGGGAAAACGAAAATGGGAAAAGGGCAAAGTAAGAAGTTGAGGGAAGACTTAGAGGCTAACATAGGAAAGACAGACAAAGAAGGCAGAAAACCTATTCCGGTGGATTCGCCATTGGGACAATTGTTACAACAATGGTTTTCCCCGAATCTGAAACATTATACCCGGAATCTTGAAAAGAAGCACATGATTTATTTGTGCAAATACAGGTGGCCGAAATATCCCCTAATTGATCCTAAATTTCCATATCATTGGTCTCCGGAGGGAGAGACCAGTATATATTGGATGAATCAATTGAAAGATTACATATTGGCTCATAAACAGAATGTTGAAATCCCATATATTGAGGTGTGGTACCATGTAAATTTTGAAGGACCCAGCCCGCCACCGGCTGATCAATTTGTGTCCAGAACCAAAGATCCAGAATTGGACGATGAATTCTATCATCTATCACCTTGGTATGTTCCTCCAGATCCCCAGCAGGTAATTGCTGCCACAGCAAACATCCCGATTCCTCCCTCCCCTCCGCCTGTGTCACATGTGCCTTTGCGGAGAGAATTGAGGGATCTGGAAAGGAACGTGCAAAATCTTCCTTTTCCACCAGCACAGCCGGTACAGGCTTACCCTTTGCGAGAAGTACCGAATGGTCTAAATACTTTGGGTCAACCTGTGGCTATGTACGCTATTCAGCCCATGAGGCCAGGGGAACTGAGAGAACTTAAACAGTCACTTCCCCGACTTCATGAGGATCCACAGAAAGTGTCAAAGGAATTGGAATTGTTCTTGGGGCCGAATGATTACACTTATGAAGAAATGATGTACATACTTGGTCATTTATTTAGTAGGGAAGAAAGAGATTTGATCAGACAGGGATCAATAGAATATTGGTGAGTATTGCAATTGGGAAATGCATAAGCAGTTGCTGGAGATGTCAAGTTTCCCTTGGCACCTCCCAATTGGAATATCCAAAATGCAAATGATAGACAGGATATGAAAGATTTGAAAACAATGGTAATTGAGGGAATCAAAATTGCCATCCCACAAGGACGCAATTTGACAAGAGCTTTTGAAATTTCACAAGGGAAAGATGAATCTCCTGGGGACTATTGTGCCCGGTTGAGACAAAGTTTGGAGAAATATTCGGGCATTGACCCAAACTTACCTGCATTTGAATCTATGCTGAAAATGCAGTTTGTGGCTGGGGCTTGGCCGGATATCCAGAAGAAATTCAGAAAATTGAAAATTGGGGAGGACAAGGAATTACAGCTTTAATTCGGAATTCCCAACAGACATTCGTGAATAGAGAAGTGACAAAGACAAGACGGAAGTCCCAAATGATCTTAGCAGCAGTACAAACAGCTGCTCAGAATGAAGTGAAGAAATCCATGGGAGAAGGTTTTAGAGGAAGGGGCAGAGGATTTGTGCCCAGAGGAAGACCTTTCAGAGGTAGAGGAACTGGTCTAGGTAGAGGAGGTGTGGATCGTACTTGTTTCAAGTGTGGCAAGGAAGGACACTTTGCGCGCAAGTGTCAGAGTAGCCGCTCTGAAAGAAGTTACGCTCTATACGAAGACTAGGGAGGTTCCGGCTCCTTTAAGGAGACCCGCGGGGAGCCATTGGTAAATATAAAAGTGGGTCCAGACCATCAGGAAATGACTTTCCTGATAGATACAGGGGCTAGTCGTACGTCTGTATGCGAGCCTATAAGCAAGAGAATGGAAGGAAAAGAAACTATTTTAGTCACTGGAGTGAGTGGAAGGCAAGATAGAGTGAGAGTTCTGGAAGGAGTGGAAATGAGTATGGATGAGATAGAGGTTTGTAGTACGGTGTTGTATATCCCAGATTCAGGGGTGAATCTGTTGGGAAGAGACTTGGTGCCAGTGTTTGGATTTCAGTTATGTAATACAGAAAGAGTGAGAATGTGTGTGCTGACAGCTGAAGATGAGGAAAAGATAGAAGATGAAGTTTGGGCTGAAGGAGGTAAAATAGGAAGAATGAAGATTCAACCTGTTGTGAATGTATAAAGTTTTAATAAAGCGTGAGCTTGGAATAAAGTGCAGGGTTCTGACCCTGCACTTCTGATTGGCTGTTAAACGGCCGGATCGGATTGGCCCGCTCCGGGGAATCCGATTGGCCCGTAAACAGAGAGTTCCTATTGGTTATGAGAGCTAGCGCTCCTCGTTGGTTATTGGTTAATAGTTAAGGGGTTTGCCTATATAAGGCGGGTTAAAACTGTTATAGATGCCAGAAGTCACTATGTAAATAAAGAGCTGAAGTTCACCATTCAGAGGCTTGTCTCCATTCTTTCTCGCCCATGCTCCAAACTTAACACTGGCAACGAAGGTGAGATGTGGAGACATCTGAACCAACGAAACTTCGAAGAACACTGAGCACGTGACAGACAACGCTACACAACGGAACCATGTCCGGCGGCGTCATGCCACCCGCTCCATTCGATCCAGTACAGGAGGACTGGGAGTCCTACATGGATCGCTTCCAAATGTTCTTAGAAACCAACAACTTAAAGGACGCCACACCAGGAAAGAAATGGGTGGTGTTCTTAACACATTGCGGTCCAACCGTATTTAAGATGGCTAAAGCACTAGCAAAACCCCGAGAAGTGAAGGCGATGGATTGGGACGACCTCGAACCTCTCCTACGAGATCACTACGCACCGACCGTGCCTACGCTCATGAGACGGCACGAGTTTTATCAGAGGAGCCAGCGAAAAGGAGAAAGTGTGGCCGACTTCATAGCAGACCTCCGGAATTTGGGAGGCCTCTGTGGATTCGCTGATTTAGAAGAAGCATTAAGAGATCGCATAGTTCTGGGACTAGATGCACCAGGCGTTCTAAGCAAGCTGATGGTGAAAGGCGACATCAGCCTTGCCAACGCCATCACCAATGCTACTGCAGCAGAAGCAACCAGGAAGTCGGCTGCACAACTACGCCGAAACCGCGCTCCGGTACCACCACTGACAAGCGACATCTTACCCAGGTCAGAAGGGCAGCTTGCAACAACGTACCATGAGGACCTCTCTTCATTGTCAGATAGCGACGAAGAAGGGGTCCATCAACTGCAGTCCGACCGGGACCACCACCCGAAGCCTTTATGCCCTTGCACTGGCTGTGGGGCCAATCATGCCAGGTCCAAATGCAAATTCTGCGATGCGCTCTGCCATGAGTGCGGGAAGCGAGGCCACATTGGACAGGTCTGCCGAAGCTTACCAAGACCCGGCCAGGCCTCAAAAGGGACTAACTATCACCAATCGACAGGAAATTGTCCTGTACGACGAGAGCCAGTAAACCACTCCTACAGAAATTGAGTTTTGCAGAGAGAAGAGGCTCACCATACTATCACTATTGGTCAGGCCTCAGCTTTAGACACCAAGAAAATACGAGTCACAGTAGCCATCGAGAACCAGCCTTGCCACATGGAAGTCGACTCGGGATCGTCCCTCTCAATGGTGTCCTGGAAGACCCTTAAGCAACTCATCCCCACGATTCAACGCCAAGATCTCCGCTCCCAATGCCTCATCCTCAAGGACTACCAAGGGAATCGAATCCCCGTTGTTGGTTCCTGCCAAGTCTGAGTCTCCTTCAAGAAGCACACAGCGTACTTACCACTAACTGTCATCGATAAAGACAGGCCTAGCCTACTAGGCCTCCAATGGTTCGCGCCACTCGGCATTGAAGTGGCCGGCATAAACCAAGTCAGCGGAAGTGACTGGGAGGGAGACCTCATCCATGAGTTCAGGGACGTCTTCGCGGACAGCTTAGGCGAGTACAAGAGGACCCCGATTTCGTTCAGTCTAGACCCAAAGATAGCTCCCATCCGACTTAAACTCCGTCGAGTTCCATTTGCCTTAAAGTCAAAAATCGACGAACAACTCGACATGCTGATAGCTCAGGGGGTGTTACAGCCCATTGATCACTCCCCCTGGGAAACCCCAATCATAATACCCATTAAGCCAGATGGGTCAATCCGAATTTGTGGGGACTACTGGGCCACTTTGAACCACGCCCTACAGCAGAACGCATATCCAGTGCCGGTGGTGCAGCATCTCCTCCACTCCCTGGGGGGCAGGAAAGTCTTCACTAAATTAGACTTAGCTCAGGCATATCAGCAACTACCTGTTGATGAAAGGACGGCACTGGCACAAACGATTGTGACGCACCGAGGTACCTTTAAATGTACCCGGCTTCAATTCGGAGTTAGTGTAGCCCCGGGGATTTTTCAGAGCCTTATGGAGAGGTTATTACAAGGGATTAAGGGCGTGATCCCCTATTTTGACGATGTATTAATTGAGGCCCCTACAAAAAAAATCTTACAGGACCGGTTAAAATTAGTCCTTAAAAAATTCCAAGAGCCGGTCTTAAAGTAAAAAAAAACAAATGTAGATTGTGTACTGACAGTGTTGAGTTTTTAGGGTACCTAATTGATAGCCAGGGTATTCACCCTACTGAAAATAAACTAAGGGCGATAAAAAATGCTCCCAGGCCACGAAACAAGGCCGATCTCCAGGCGTTCCTAGGCTTCAACAACTTTTATAATGTATTTTTTATAATGCATTTTTAACGCATAAAGCAACGGTCGCTGAACCGTTACACCAGTTGTTAGATAAGAAAGCAAATTGGTTATGGGGTCACCGAGAAGAACAGGCGTTCCGCAACGTGAAAAAACTGCTCACTTCTGACTCTGTACTCATGCAGTACAACAAGACTTTGCCGTTAAATATAACATGTGATGCTTCGCCTTTCGGAGTGGGCGCCATTTTGAGCCATGTACTGCCTAATGTTGCATATTTTTCAAAGACACTTTCAAAAACTGAGCGAAATTATGGACAAATCGATAAAGAAGCCCTCGCAATTGTGTCAGCCGTTAAAAGATTCCACGAGTACGTGTATGGCTGGGCTTTTACTATTGTGACTGACCACAAACTATTATTAGGGATAATAGCCGGAGATAAGCCGACTCCCTACATATTATCCCCTTGGATGACTCGATGGTCAGAATTCTTAGCTGCTTATAACTATCGGCTGCAATACCGCCCGGGGAAAGCCATTCCCCACGCCGACGCATTGAGCCGAGCACCGCTTCCAGAGACTCTCGACGATCCTGCACCAACGATAACCACGTTGCAAATTGAGGCACTCAACTCGCCGCCATTAACCGCCCGATATATCGTGAGAGAAACCCAATGTGACCCCACCTTAGCGCGAGTCCTAAGCTGGGTAGAACGTGGATGGCCATTGGACCAATTATCAGATGACTTCACACCATTCAAGACTCGACAAACCGAGTTGTTCTCCCAAAAAGGCTGTGTCATCTGGGGCGATAGAGTCGTTATCCCAGAACGACTCCAGAAAGCGCTTCCGAGAACCTTGCATGATGGCCACCCCAGCATCGTGTGAATGAAAGCCCTTGCGCGAAGCTACATGGTGGCCGGGCATTGACAAACAAATCGAACATTGGGTTAAAGCTTGTCCAAAATGCCAGGAAGTGAGCAACACCCCACCTAAAGCCATTCCTACTGAATGGGAGACACCACGCGGACCCTGGTCCCGAATTCACTTGGACTTCGCGGGGCTGACCAAAGGCCACACCTTTCTACTAACCGTCGACGCCTATTCAAATTGGCTCGAGATTCATCGCATGACGACTACAACCTCCGAGGTGGTTATCAAAACCCTGGAAAGACTATTTGCAACCCACGGACTACCAGATGTCCTGGTATCCGATAACGGGCCCCAATTTACAGCACTGTCGTTCGAGCAGTACCTCGCTGACTGCAGCATTCGACATGCGCTCACCTCGCCTGTGCACCCTGCGACCAATGGCAAAGCGGAACGCATGGTACAATTTGTGAAGAAAACCTTACAGAAGGTAGACTACGACAACATTGACGACAAGATCAATCGAATCCTTTTTTTTACAGCACATCACACTGCATAGCGTCACCAACAAAACTCCTGCCGAACTGCTAATGGGATGAAAACTCTACTCCCACCTTGACCGGTTACACCCAGCTTACGAACCGGAAAAACCACTAGAATCCAGCAGCCGCTGTCGTGCCTTCCAGGTAGGAGATTTGGTATACGCTAAAAACCTGTCGGGCGACCCATTGTGGGTGGAGGCGACAGTAGTTCGTGTAACCGGCCCAAGATCCTACCTTGTACAATGCCTTGATGATAGACTATGGAAACGCCATATCAATCAATTACGATCACGGCTTCCGGCGGGCAGTCCTGAACTCCCCTATGACCAGACTGAGGGGGGGGGAGGTACTGAAGAAGATGAATTCCAAGGAGAAGAAAACCCGTTTGAAGTGAATGATGGTATAATAGAGACTCAGGAAGTGGAACCAGAGAGGGAAACAGTTGCACCTCAGGGAATTACAGAGAACATGGGCAACGACGGGGAAATGAACTCTGAACCAGAAACAGCCCCACTGCCAAACAACGATCTACCTCAGCGTGATTGCAGCCAAATGACACAGCGAAAATCAAAGAGACTAATAAAACAACCATCCTTCCTAAAGGACTATGTAACTGCGCCCTGCAAACAGAAGCCAGGGGGAAGGGGTGTTGTGAATGCATAAAATTTTAATAAAGCGTGAGCTTGGAGTAAAGTGCAGGGTTCTGGCCCTGCACTTCTGATTGGCTGTTAAAAGGCCGGATCAGATTGGCCTGCTCTGGGGAATCCAATTGGCCCTTAAACAGAGAGTTCTTATTGGTTATGAGAGCTAGCACTCCTCATTGGTTATTGGTTAATAGTTACAGGGTTTGCCTATATAAGGCGGGTTAAAACTGTTATAGATGTTAGTAGTCATTATGTAAATAAAGAGCTGAAGTTCACCATTCAGAGGCTTGTCTCCATTCTTTCTCGCCCATGCTCCAAACATAACACAACCCATTAAGATACAAGTGCAGCCTGGAATTGTGAAGAGTTGGACTCCACAGTACTCCATGAGTCAGAGAGGGAGAAAGGGATTGAAACCGGTAATAGATCGATTACTGGAGCAAGGTCTCCTGGAACCGACTATGTCTCCATTCAATTCCCCGATATTGGCTGTTTTAAAGAAAGATGGGAAAATATAATGGTGGTGGATTTGAGAATTATTAACAGCATAGTTGTGCCACGTTTTCCTGTGGTTCCTGATCCGTACACTATCTTGGGGCGTATTCCGTCCAAAGACAAATGGTTTACAGTGATAGATCTGAAGGACGCCTTTTGGGCATGTCCGTTAGAAGAAGGGAGTAGAGACTTGTTTGCCTTTGAATGGGATGATCTAGAGACAGGAAGAAAGCAACAGTTGAGATGGACTGTGCTGCCTCAAGGCTACATAGAAAGTCCCCTGTTCGGACAAGCTCTGGAAGAAAAGTTACAGACATTTCCAAGGGAACCAGGGGTGAGTTTGATTCAGTATGTGGATGATTTGTTACTATCAGGAGAGAAGGAAGTAAAGGTTAGAGAAAGTTCAGTAGCTTTGCTGAATTGGTTGAAGGAACAAGGATTGACGATGTCAAGAGAAAAGATTCAGTTTGTAGAAAAGAAAGTGAAATATTTGGGACATTATATCCAACAGGGAGTGAGGTCATTGGATCCAGAATGAGTAAAAGGGATAATGAGTTTAGCTCCTCCTAGGAATAGGACTGAAGTGAGAAAAGCTTTAGGATTGGTGGGATATTGTAGAGCATGGATAGATCAATATGCGGTGTTGGCTCAGTTTTTGAATCAGAAACTGAGAGGCAAAGAAGAGCAAATTAATTGGTCAGAAGGGGATAAGCAGAAATGGGAAGAAATCAAGAGGGCGTTGGCCACTGCTCCGGTATTGGCTTTGCCTAACTTGAAGCTTCCTTTTCATTTGTATGTTTCTGCAAGATCAGGAGTTGCAGTAAGGGTGCTTGCTCAGAAAAGGGGGGCGCGTTATCAGCCCATTGCCTTTTTGAGTAAGACATTAGAACCAGTTGTGAGGGGATGGCCTGTTTGTGTATAGGCAGTTGCAGCCACAGCAGTGTTGGTTGTTGAAAGCAGAAAATTGACCTTTGGGGGAGCACTTGTGGTGCATTCCCCACATCAGGTGACATCAGTCTTGAGTCAGTTGGCATCCACTTTGATGACAGAGGGAAAGATTTTGAAATATGAAACTATTTTGAGAACTAGTCCAAATGTAGTCATAGGGACAGATAAGAATTTGAATCCAGCTGAGTTTTTGGAGGGATCAAGGAAGGAATGGGAAGTAGAAGATCATGATTGCCTATTACAAGTAGATTTAATGACAAAAGTCAGAGAGGACTTGGAAGAAACTCCTTTAGAAGAAGGTGAAAGATGGTTTGTTGATGGATCTAGTAGAGTAGAGAGTAGTGTAAGAAGGTCAGGATATGCCATAGTAACTGGAGAAGGAGAGGTCATTGAGAAGGGGCCTTTGTCAACAAACTGGTCAGCACAAAAATGTGAACTTGCATTAAACTTTGCATTAAAAAGGGCTTTAGAATTGGCAGAGGGAATAGATGTGACCATATGGACAGATTCCAAATATACTTGGGGAGTGGTTCATACATTTGGGAAGATTTGGCAAGAAAGGGGGTTCATTAAATCAGATGGGAAACAAATTGAGCAGTTGCAATTGGTCGAAGAAGTACTCGCTGGTCTACAATTGCCACACAGACGAGCTATAGTACATGTGAATGCCCATCAAAAAGGGGATAGTCCAGAATTTGTTGGGAGTAGGTGGGCAGATAAGTGGGCAAAGGAGGCAGCAGGAGAGTTGATACTGCAAATGGTGTCTATTCCTTTGCTGGAAGAAGAGCCACATGAGGAATGGAAACCAGATGAGAATGATAAAAAGAAACTAGAGAAAGAGAGACGCGAAGAAACTGAGAAAGGATGGTTTACATCTAAGGGAATACCAGTTTTATCGGGACCCCAAATGAGGAATGTGATACAGTATTTACATGAGGGAAGTCATTGGGGAACTGAAGCATTGGTACAAGCTATAAAACCACATTATTGGAGTTTAGATATATGGACAATAGCGCACTCCATTTGTTGGAAATGTTTGATATGTTTGAAAGTAAATAAAAGTGCATCCAAAAGGACAGATAGAGGAGGAGGGCCATTAGCAGCCTGGCCGTTCCAGAAGATACAGATTGACTACACTGAATTGCCACCTAGTGGTGGATGGAAATATTTGTTAGTAGTTAAAGATTATTTGACAGGATGGATGGAAGCCTTTCCTACAAGACAAGCTACAGCTTCTATGGTGACAAAAATTTTGTTAGAACAAATCATACCTAGATATGGCATGTTTGAAGTAATTGATTCAGATAGGGGTACACATTTTACACAGAAAATTCTTCAAGAAGTAATGAGGGCGATAGGGGTGAAGTGGGATCTGCACACTCCTTGGCATCCTCAATCTTCTGGAAAAGTGGAAAGAGGGAATTCTGAAATTAAGAAACATTTGACAAAACTGCATTTAGAAAATGGATTGCCTTGGACTAAGAATTTGCCTCTGGCCTTATTAAGAATTAGAATTTGTCGCAGGAAGGATGTGGGAGTTTCACTTTTTGAAATGTTAATGGGCCGACCATATCTTACAACCCTTGGGGGACCCATACCAGAATTCAGAGATATGTTTGTGAGAAAATATTTGCAGACACTGTCCAGGTCTTTATTGTCTCTTCACAAACAGGGACTTTTAGCACAGCGACCGCCGCTAGTAGGAAGTCAACATTCCTATGAAGTTGGTGATTGGGTGCTTGTGAAGACTTGGAGGACTGAGAAATTGCAACCCAGCTGGGAAGGACCATACCAAGTGCTTCTGACTACTGAGTCTGCTGTCCGGACAAAGGAAAGTGGATGGACTCACTACAGTCGTGTGAAAGCAGCTCCAGAACCTAAGAAGCCTCGGAGAAGTCATCCAGTGGAAGGACAACCTTTGAAACTGACTTTTAAAAGATAAAATCATGTATATGTTTCTGTGTATTTCAACTGTATTTGTGAGTGTTTTTGTCTTACAACAGGCTGAAGAAGCAGAAACCGGACAATCTCGATATGTTCAGAGAGCAGGGGATCTTGGAGAAAATCTCTCGATGGATAATTGCTATATCCAAGACATAAGAGCAACGGCTAAGAGTTTGAATGTTACTGATTGTTGGTTATGTATGCATTTGACTGGGAAAGCTAAAGAAGGAGTTATTTTGCATGGGGTACCATTAACACAACAAATGATGGTGCCACAAGGGGAAACCAAAACTGGACCTGTAGAAGGAAAAATGACCAGGAAAGTATTTGTTCATTTAAGAGAAACGGCTTACGTTTGCTTTAAAAGGAATGTCACTGGAGGACCCTTTTTTGGAGATTGGGAAAAGTGTAACAAGACATTTGAAATGCCTAAAACATGTTTTGATCATCGTATAAGTACCAGTTATAGATGTAAGGATGAATATATGCCAGAGTATAAATATTATTGTCAGATGTGCGTTTACTTTGAGAGCATAATCAATTGGATTAGAGATTCAAACTTGACTTGGGCTATGGAAAACTAGATGGATGCTGTGTGGAAAACATGCTTATAAAGAAATACCAAAACTATGGTCAGGTACTTGTACCATAGGTTTTGTATTACCTGTAATATACAAATTAGATAAATTGCCAAATACACGAATTAGAAACAAAAGAGTTAGATTCTGGAATACACCATAGATCCTGGTATGAAGGTACGGCCAGAGCTTTAATAGCCCCACTTGGAATAGGGATGAATTACCGAGATATTACCAGACTAAATAATTTTACAGTTGCTATGTTTTATGACACAATTAGAACAATTAAGATGATTAATGAGGAATTAGCTGAGGTAAGACAAGTAGCTTTGCAAAACAGATTCGCTTTAGATATTGTGCTAGCCGCTAAAGGGGGAGTGTGTGCCTTAGTTCATTCACATTGCTGTACATAATTATACATAATTATGAACCAAACATCACTAGAACTGTAAAAGATATGGAAGAAAGAGTGAAAGAATATCAGAAACAATGGGATGAATCCGGAATAGCAGGTTCATTGTGGGATGCATTATGGTCTTGGCTGCCAGATGGTAGTTGGTGGAAATCTACTTTGACAACGGTTATAACAATTATAGTAATCTTGATTGCTTTATGTTGTTGTATCCAATGCTTGCCTAATTTGATGCAAATGATGAAATCTGCCTGTGGAAAGATAAAATTTAATAAGCCAGAAGAAACAGAAAAATTGTTGTATAGTAAAGAGGATGAAATTGCCATTTCAAAAAGAATTGATAAAGACTTAATTGCTTTTGAAACAGTTATGATCCAGAAGAGGGTGGATGTAAGAAGTAGAGCAATATGAATCCATTTTGTATATATGTGTGTTTCAAAAGCAGCTTCAGTACTTTTCCAGAGGAAATAGCCAAACCACTAACTGTCAGTTGGTAGCCTGGAAAGTACTGATAAGTAATGGGTGTTCCTATACCATATAAGGATAAAGTCTGATAAAGTCTGTAAGCCAAGCCATCGTATGATGGGGCGGGAATTAGGGTATAAGTATGTTGAGCAAACTATGCTCAAGGTTCCATCCTGCTGCCTTGGATGTGAACCCGCTTCTGCAGAACCGAATAAACCAACTCGTGTTTGAAGATCCGTGTCGTGTCTTGTGTTTCGTGTGAATCAAAATCTCACAATAATGATTATGAGATTTTGAGATTCTGTATATTAAACTATTCTGAGCCATACGTTGTTTGAAGCAGCTATTCAGCATTCAGCTGACTGGTTTGTTTTGCAATGTTTGGCATGCTTTCCCCTTTCAAATTAATTTGTGTGCTAATCCCTTGCAAGAAATCAATTCTAATTTGAAAGCTCGTTAGTTTCAATGTATATTTTTAATTAAAGTATAGTTAATCTAGCTTTTTAACTCTATTTTTCCCAAATCAGTATGTATTCAATAGAATAACAATTGATTTTAGATTATCGTGTTTTTGTTACTTTTGTAGCTTTCTTTGTTCTGTTCTTCTAAGGAATATATTTTATATTCTTTATTTTTTTGATTTCATCATTTCATAGAAGCTGCCTCATAATGAACTTCTGAAATGTTTTAATCATTATCTGAATGCATGTTAAAACACCATTAAAGGTAACTTTTTCAAAAAAGGAAAATTTTAACACTATAATGGAAGAACATTAATATTCTTTTTCACCATTCCATCTTAAACAATAAAAACCAAAACAATTGTACTACATTTTTTGAGTTATCTGATTTTCAAACTAAATACCTTATCAGAGTCATCCTGAAATGTGCAGAATAGAATTTTCTGCTACCAGAAAGAAAATAAAGAAAGCCTTCCATCATACCCAATGGGGAAATGTTTTTAATTCAATAGCGAGTCATATTGGGAACATAAGGGGATGCCATGAGAACACTGAAATTAATCTTTTCACCATATTTCCTGTAGTCTTCTTGATGTCAAATGTATTTTCCTCACTACTTGGAAAAGAAGCTGTGGAAATGGGTGCATAAGTCCAGTGTTGAATTTGAACATAATATGATAGTTGAAAACATCTCTCATAATAGTACAAGTAGTCCCCCACTTTCGGCCATTCATTCAGCAACAGTTGGAAGTTACAGGGGGACTAATTGAAGGGACTTAAAACCCATGACTTGCTTTTGCTTCTGTTTCTTGTGATGTGTCAAGAAGCCCCAATCTAGGGCACTGCAAGAAGCAATACAAGCCACGGATCCATAGCACACCAGGAAGCCCACCCCCAACACAGCCCTGCAGTGTGGGCAAAGGGGGTTTCTTGGTGCAAATGGCAGGGTGGGCATGCCTTGTTAGCAATAGGAGCAAGAATGTCAACTAGGTTAGTGGAGTGCATGGTAGGAGGCAGTCAAAAAGAGCAGGGAGATGGGCAATGGGTAGAATCAAAGGCTGCGTCTTATCTTACTGAAGATAACTGATTACTGAAGGGTTGGAGAGATCAAGCCTGGAATGGCTAAGATGGAGTACTCACTTAACCCTCTGAACCGAGCAGAAAATTCTGGATTTTTATCACTAAGCAATATGATCGCATGATGTCTTACTTGAGGACACTTTTACTTAGCAATGGGAATTTCAGTCCCAATCATGGTTATAAGTGGAAGACTACTAGTTGTGTTCAGTTTTTTTTTTTTTAATAGCAATACCTAAAGGATTATCATCTGATGGTTATTATTTTAAAGCATCATTAGATTATAATGAATGGAAAATTATAACTAAATTTCTGCCTAAATATTTTATTTAAAATGTTCCCTTAATTCCCACTCTTTGTGGGCAGTGTTGGAAGAGAATGATGGAAACTGTTGTTGAATACATCTGGCAATGCTAAGTTGAAGATAGCAGAACAGATAATTATCTTAAGGTCTGCATTTTGTCTCTGCTTTACTTATGTGTTACCTTTTGTTCTTTCACAAAAATGCATGTCATCCAGATTGATTCATCCATTTACAAATGGACACATTCATCCTTAATAGAACAATTCACACGTCTACTTCTTATTCTTTGCCCAACTTCAGTTCTTTATCCATATCTTGCCCTCCATTTTGTTCCTTATTGATCATATCACCTTTATTGTTACTCCTTGTAGGCCTCTATAAACTAAGTTATTACTGACCAGTAAAGGAAAATGTTTAAAAAATGGAGACTGCAGGGTTCCTGTCTTTCTGCTTTTCAGCTTCACAATTGCTTTCTGAGGTAGGTCAGGTATAACTCTAAAATCATCCAGTAAACTTTTTGGATGAGTAGGGATTTGACCCAGAGTTTTTACATTAGCCTCACATTCTTTGTTAAATGTGTAAAGAGATAAAAGCTAATTCATCTGTAGCTTCTAGGCCTAGAGCCAACTCCATTATCCCTTACAGTAATAATATAATAGCTTCAGAAAGAAAAGAGTTGAATCTTCAGCCATACTGAGCAAAGAAAAAATTTCAGAGAAATTTCAATTTTTCCCAGACTTTTAAGGAATTTTTTTATGGAATAAGGTATGCTGCCAAATCAGTGTCACTGCTAATATAACAGAATGTGGGAACTTTGCCACAGAGGGACCCAAACTGAACCACTATGATACTCTGCCTAACTGACTCCATACCTTCTCCATAAACTTCCATCATGGTTGTGGAATTCTAAGACTTTAATGTAGTATTTCAGATAATGAGAACTGACAGACAGAAGATGTAGCTAGAAATGCGTTTTCAGGAAAGCATTAGGTAAATCACAAATTGTTGTCCTTTACTGCTGAGCCATAATCTTAAATTAAACTGACATTCAACTAAAACATTTTTTCCAAACAAAGCTGTCAAACTAATGCAGCCCCCAGAAGAATCACAGGTTCCATTCACCCAAATATGTTTTAGAATGGAATATAATTCTTCATTGGCCAAGTGTGATTAGACACACAAGGAATTTGTCTTGGTGCAATGCTCTTGATGTCCATAAAAGAAAAGATACATTAGTCAAGAATCATCAGGTACGACAGTTATAATAGTCATGGGGTACGATAAGCAATCAAATCAGACTAGGAAACAGTCTATAAATTGTAAGGATACAAGCAGCAAAGTTACAGTATTGCAGTCACAAGTGGAAGGGGATGGGTGATAAGGAGTGAAGACAAGATTAACAGTAATAGTAGTGCAGACTTTGTAAATAGTTGGACAGTGTTGAGGGAATTATTTGTTTAGACAGAGTGATGGTATTCGGGAAAAAACTGTCCTTGTGTCTAGTTGTTCTGGTGTGCAATGCTCTATAACGTTGTTTTGAGGGTAGGAGTTGAAACAGTTTATGTCAGGATGTGAGGGGTCTGTAAATATTTTCACAGCTCTCTTTTTGACTTCTGCAGTATACAAGTCTTCAATTGAAGGCAGGTGGGTAGTAATTGTTTTTTCTGCAGTCCTAATTATCCTCTGAAGTCTGTGTCTGTCCTGTTGGGTTGCAGACAGTGATAGAGGTGCAGATAATAGACTCAATAATTTCTCTGTAGAACTGTACCAGCAGCTCCTTGGGCAGTTTGAGCTTTCTGAATTGGCGCAGAAAGAACATTCTTTGTTGTGCTTTTTTGTTGATGTTTTTGATGTTAGGTGTCCATTTTAGGTCTTGTGATATGATGGAACCTGGAAATGTGAAGGTCTCTACTGTTGATACTGTGTTGTCTATTATTATAAGAGGTGGTAGTATGGGAGGGTTTCTTTGAAGTCTACCACCATTTCTACAGTTTTGAGTGTGTTCAGTTCCAGATTGTTCCAGTGACACCATGAGGCAACTTGTACAACCTCCAGTCTGTATGTGGATTCGTTGTTGTCTACAATGAAGCCAATCACTGTTGTATCATCTGCAAACTTCAATATTTTAACAGATGGATCATTTGAGATGCAGTCATTGGTATATAGGGAGAAGAGAAGTGGAGAAAGCACACAGCCTTGCTAAGTGTACAGGTATCAGATGTGATTCTGCCTAGCTTCACCTGCTGCTTCCTGTCTGTTAGGAAGCTTATGATCCACTTATAAGTGTGTTCAGGTACTGCTAGCTGGTTTAGTTTAGTTAGAAAAGTGTCTGGAATGATAGTATTGAATGCTGAACTAAAGTCTACAAAGAAGACCCTTGTGTAGGTATTTGGAGATTCAAAGTGTTGTAGATGTAGTGCAGAGCCATATTTAGTTCTTTAGTTCTTTGAACAACATTTGATGAGCAATTCAGGCATATTATGACTATTAATTACAACTAGAGAACTATATAGAGGTATCACTAGAATAAAGGATCAGTAGCCCAATGAATATCAGGATGAATAATGTTCCTGCTGCAAACCTGGGTGCAGAACAGAGGTGATATTCAGCAGGTTCTGACTAGTTCTGGAGAACTGGCAGCGGAAATTTTGAGTAGTTCGGAGAACCGACAAATACCATCTCTGACTGGAGATTTTACAGTATCTTTCCCCTGCCATGTCCACCAAGCCATGCCCACAGAAGTGGTAGTAAAAAAAATTGAATCCCACAACTGGTATAGAAAGTAAAATATCTTCCAGCCTTGAAATTTAGAATTCTGTCCAATCCAAAACTGTGGTACAAGAAAAGCATTCTTAAAAATCTAGCTTACAAATATGTCTGTCCCAACTTTACCTCGTACGTAGACACCCATTCAGAGAAAATGTCTATGTAACTAATAATGACTCCTCTGTGACTAAAGGAAATACAATTTTCCCTCACAAAAATAATGGGAGGTGGAATCCTTAAAAGATTTAGATAATAATCTTTTAATCTTGTGCAGGAATTCAAGTTCCTTATTTATTAGAGAAATCAGGACAAATTCTCAATAAAAGACAATTATTAAAAGAAAGCTATCAATGATATTTTGGAATATTGATGGATGGGGCATGTGTTCATGTTTTCATATTTTCTAATACCAAACCCAAAGTATAGTAGGCCCAACAAATGGGCTAAGATTTTCCAATTTTCCTTTCATACAGAATAGATTGCCACAATGCCTGTTGTATATAGACTCCAGATTCAAATTAAATATCATTGAGAAAGGACTATACATAGCTATAAATTTAGGACCATATTTGAAGCCAAAATTGGAATCTGAGAATGTTCTTTTTGGAATCTGGGAAGGCAGTTCATAGATTGTTGAAATATTTATTCATTCATGGTATTCAGCTTTCTTCGGGTATTTTCCCACGTCATTATAATTGTGCTTTTAAAGTTGTAGCAACATTTCGACAGAATCTCATCTGCCATCATTAGGCTTCTGTATTGTGCTCGTCATTTGTTTATACAATTTCTATGGCAGCCATCTATAAAAGCAATGACTCTAAACAATGAGTAATAATTAAAACCAAAGCAATTAGGGTAACAATCCAAGTAACAAATGACTGAAGTCACAAAAAGCAATCCTAGTTTATAATAAAAACAACTCTAGCCCACATTGCTTGAAAAACCTCTTGGTTCAAATGCCTAGAGAAACAGCCAGGTTGGTAACTCTTTATGAAAGGCTAAAAAGATTAGGAATCTTTGGATAATTTGGCAAAAGACTGCTGCAGAAATTTAAGATTTGTTGTATTTAGGAAAGAAACTTCATTCCAGACACAAGTAAATTATTTGTTGCAATACAATTATTAAATGCGGTGCAATTAGGCTTATATTCCAATTTTGGACCTCTTAAAAATCCAATCAGGTTCACTTTTTATAATATCTAGACATGTTTCAAATGTAGCCTTATGTCCGATAGCCAAGCTGGTTAAAATCCAAGACCAAATTTGGCAAGGTTTTTTTTTATTAGCATTCCTGAGGATCCATCTGGGTTGGTTTTTATTCTAATACCTGGCAAACATAGGTCACAAAAATGGAACATAATTATCAGCAAATAGAGATCATATGTCCAGAATATTTGTTATTTATAGGGTAAGATAAGGCCAAAGAGATAACCAAACAGTACTTTGGCAAAACAAATTTAATCCAAATTCAATGAATTTTATACTGATTATTAAACTTGCTGACAAGGTCCAGAAAGTAACCTACTTAGTTGTAAACAAAAATATTTTTTTCAGTTAGCCGGTAACATCTGGCCTATTGCTATCTTATATTGCTATGAGAACATATATAGCAGTTATCTACCTTATATTGAGAGTAAAGCAGGTGACATTTTCCAACTATTAAATTTACTCAGCTTTTATAGTAGCATTATTTTTTTGTTCCAGTTTAAGAGCATAGTAAAGTTGTTCATATTGAAACTCTAACCATAGCACTACACTGAGTCTCAAAACCACTTTCATCAGCTCCCCATTTACTGTCTGTGTAAAGAGATTAAAGAGTAGAATGGGGGTAGTTAGATTTGTTTTGCTTCTCTGCAATGTCTCTAACATGGTGCAAATTCTTCTGGCATCAATGCCATATTTCAAGGAAGCCATTTTTAGGAAACTCCTAAATGCAAATTCAGTATGGAATATGGTTCACTGGAGGCACCTGAAAAGATGGTGAGAAGCTTTCCTTCTCCTATTACCAGGCAAAGTTTTTTTTCTTCCTCTGCTGTAGAAGAAATTTAAGAATATCTATAATTCAAACTATCAATAGTAAAACACAACTGCAATCCAAAGCTGTATCCAACGACAGGAGCAACGGTTAGTACTATAGTGATTGTTTCTAAATCATCCAAAAGTGATTTTTGTTGTTTTATAGTGGTTTGTGTAAAATTTAAGGTGGAATATTTGCTGTCATAAAGTGGTTGTTTAGATTTTGACAGTCCTGATCAATAGTTTTACAGTAATTAAGACATATCTTGGATTGCATTCTTATATTGGAAAAAATAGGAAAATAGTTTATTTAAAAGGAAAAAATTCTACTTATGAGGTCATCATATTTTCAGTTGGAATTTAATAGTTCATGCCTATATTGAATAAATATAATAGTGATCTCTTATCTTTTTGCGAAAACAGAATGCAGTGAGCCTTGGCTTATTCTTTTTTCCAAACCGAGACCACATCTCAGTCAGACTATGGAAGAGGCACGGCTCCTTAAGTATGATTTGTAGCCCTGGCTTGTTTTAGATAAGCTTACTTTACTCAAAGTTCAACATGTTATCTGAGCCTGGTATAAACAGCCATTAGTTCAGCAGAAAAACAGTGTAGAGAGCAGAAGCAGTCCCAAAGCCATTCCTTCAATAGTATCTTCTCTGTGCCAGTTTTGTTTTTTACAAACATGATGGGCTTTTAATGTAGTAGGAACAATGACATTAGAAGAAGGATTAGCTTTTGTCTGTGCTACATGTCCTCATTCTGCCTCGTGACTGAACCACCATGAGGTCTGTGCTGTTTGCAAATAATAATTTTTAAAAGGCCAAGTTATGCAGCACATTAGACACTGATGTAAGTTCTAAAACTATATTAATATCTATATCTATCTACTGTATCCATGCACAAAAAGTTGGTGTAAGTGTGTGTGTGTGTGTGTGTGTGTGTAAAATGATATTTAGGACATAAATGCACATTAATAATTGCTTAGCATGAGGTATGAACGTGGAACAAACAATAAACTATTCTGTGTAGGATCTGTAGGTTGGTTGTTTAATGCAATAAGAATGCTACACAGTGCAAATAAAGCATGTGTTAAATAAATGGAACAGTGAATGCATGATTCAAGTAGGGAGATTGGGGATGTCCCCTTGGTTATACATTCTGTTAAATATCTAAAGAATCATTGTGATGATAAAAGAGGTGTATTGGTTGTGAGCATGAATGTGCATGTACTTCTGTAGGCAGACTGTGCCATGCCAAGAAAGTCACAGTTGATGGAATTGTTCTACAAATAAGTTCTTCAAAATAAGAAAATTGCTTTTTTTTTTCCTAAGAAAAGGATAAAAGGCAATGTGTGAAGCAGTCTGTATATGCTGTGAAAGTAAGGTAGAGAATTATAGAAAGTAAATGAATTGTTGTAAACTAGGTTTGGCTATGTTTCCATCTTTTTATCTCTTGTCACAACATTTCTTACTCATTTGCTGAACTTATTTGTATAAAGTTGTCTACCCTGAGAAAGACTAGTGTGATGGGTATAACATGCATTTAAAAACCACAACTGTTTACTGGCTGTTAAAATCATAATTGCACTGTAAAGTGATATTTGAGTAGGCATTGTTTGTTTATGGTCTCTAACCAATCAATGCATACAAGAGCATCACTAAAGGACAGAAAGCAACCCCAGAATTGACCAAATTCAGGACTGCTTTGCAATATGCCAGATTTTACTGACAAAATTCAGCATGAAAACCCTAGTGTATAGTGATTAGCAGACAAGTTGTTTCTGATTTTACTTCTCACTCAGCTGCTTTCTCATTGACTATTTCTTCACACCAGGATCAGGACAGGAATATTCCATGCTCAATGTAGGGACTTATTGCAAATATTTTCCCGTCCCAGGTATATTCTATTTCTCTCTTCTCAGACTGCTATTAGAAAATATTTAACTTTTCCAGCACTTATGTAGCAATCAGTGTAGGCTAGATAATTACTGTCATGTTTATTCACCTTGCTCTTCTTCAGTCTACCTATATTTAAATTACCTTTGATAAAGATATTTTGAAGCATTATCATAACTAACCAATACTTTCTACTGTTAAACCAACAACAGAAAAGGAGAAAGGAGTAAAAAAGATGAAGGTTTTATCTCAAGAATGATCATGTTCCACAAAATCAAAAAGGAAGCAATTTATCTAAATTTCATTATCAAGTTGCAGATTGATGGGTTTCAGCCATAAAAAAAATCTCTTCCACTTCCCAGACCACAGAATGCCAGTTTTACTTAGAAGCCATGTGCTTTACAATTGAAAATTGTCCTTTCCTGAGTTATTATTGCTACAAAGATTGTTGGCACTAGACAGAAAATGTCATGTCCAAAATAAAATTAGGCATTCAGGAAATTAATTGTTGCAGAGCCAAAAATAAAGATTTTGTTTCAGTTTCCCAGAAAGTGTAGATACTTATACACTGATGACTACAATTAATCTTTCAACTTCATTCCCCCATTTTGTCCTTCTGGCTCAGCCATTTAAAAAGTGAGAAAAAGCCATTTCCCCAGGCAAATAGTTATTTCCTGCTGGCTCTTTGTTTTCTTTTCAGTCCAGCACAATGCAGAATTATTGGAACTCATATCTTGTGCTTCATGTAAGATCTGCTTCAGTGTAATTTCACAGAATATCCAGATGAAGAATTAAAAATTGCTCTATCATAAGGCTGAAAAGAGGAAGAACAATGATGGATAGCCTAGGATGACTGCCTGGTAGATGGAAACATTAAAAAGACTCTCCATTTTGTAGCCCAAACCAGAAACATACAATCTACCGTTTCAATCTTTAAAACATTTCAGTTTACTGAAAACTGCAGTCATAACAAATGATGTGTTTGAATATTATTAGCAACTGTTTATTTTAGATGTTCTAGTAATTTTGCAGCTTTGCCTTAATAGGCTTGGTAGACTACCAAATATATATTCTTTTAGAGTTCTTCTTTTATGTTTTTTCAAAATTTTTAACTCACATATGAATTTATTTTTATTATTCTTTGGAAAAGGAACTTGTCCATGCTACACCTGTTCTGTCATACACTTTTAAAGAAGTACATACAGCAATCAGAAACCCGACAATGATAATGTTTCCTTTGCTTGCCTTATTATAATAGGAGACCATCCCTTTGAACTACAGCTAGGGGGCTCTCCCTCCCCATCTTTGAGTGATCAGCCTTGCCCTGAAACAAGAATTAAGGTTTCCCATTTTTTTCAACCTCTATTTTTAAAGATAATAATCAGCTTAAAAATCAGTATAAATTGCACAATTTTAATTGGTATACTAGTATCTTTTCACAAGTTATGTTTTGATTTAATGAAGGAATATGAATTATATTTTCATGACTCTGTTTAAACTAGAGTACTCCAACTTTTGGAGGATACTAAATTTCCTATTTCAATTGAGATTCTACTCAAAACTATAAACTGGACCTTTCAAATATAGTTGATCCTGTCCGCGAGGAATTATATGTCTGGTCAGATTCAATCCCAATTGCAACAAATTTTGAGTATAATTTCTTCCTTGTGAAGATTAAGTTGATCACATCATCCATCATCCATCCCACTGTTGATTTGAAATCAGTGGTGACACTTCCACCAGATGCAGATAACTCTAAATTTTAGCAGCAACATAAAAAGGTCTGGGAGAGAGCTTGGCACTCTCCATTCTGGAGTGAGACAATAGTTTCTCAGTAATTTTGTCTTCCAGGAAGAGCAGCAAGCACCAGTTCTGATCGGAGCAAGGAGATGAAAAGGAGTTCCATTAGCATTTGTATCTAAAGCACCTAAGAGAACCAGCCCTGATCCACCTGATAAAACCTGATGTAAAAAACAGACAGGGGAAAGGTGGTGGTTATGAAAGGAACTTGAGATATAAAGTGCACATGGAGATGGTAAAGGCTGAAATTGAAATAAACTGTGGTAGAGGCTGCCTGACCAGCAGGAAGAGTTTTGTCTTGTATTCCCATAGCAAGCTTCTGATCACATTTATCACTGATTGTTGGCATTGCCTTTAAGGTAAATGGTTAACCTGTAATTCATTTCAAACCCTTGAGGCAATTGGAATACATAGAAAAATGCTACTTTTATGCCAGTACAGCTAACGACAACCTAAGTCTGTTTCACTCCTGGGCTGGGAATAAGGATGGAAAGCAGTGCTGTTATTAATGACTCTACCCTGTGGGGAAAGTAAATAGGGATAGAGCCCTAGGCTTGATTCTACACAATTTTCTTTTCATTTACCACTTGATTTCAAGGTTTTTGATCTCCCTTATTAAATGGAAAATATTATTACATAATATTATAAATAGTATTAAATATTATTTGGGGAGTGTTGTGTTATTTTATTTGAGTGGATTTCTTGAAGAAAACCTGTGCAAAATCTGGCAAAGTTGCATCATGCTATTAATGAGCCAGATTACCCAGTCTATTTAATTATAAAATATTTTTCTTCATACCCAGCAACAAAAACCATTGTAATGGATCTGACTTGCAAAGTAAAGTCATGAATATGCTACTTATTGACTTATTGACATGGATATGCTACTTATTATACTATAAAGTATATTATACTTTTAATGCCTGTTATATTCTTTGTTTTATTCTGAGATTTAAACAATTTTTGAGGTAAATCTCTATGATAGATCATCTGTTTTGTAAACCAAAAAAATATCTGTATAGCCAAAGGCTATCAAAAAACAAATTTACGCTAAGAAATTACAAATTACAAATGGTAAGAGATTTTAAATTTCATGATAACATTAGCAAACCTATTCTAATGTTACATATACACAAATATCAGAGATCCATTGTGACATCAGAACAGTAATGTCAAAAGCTATTTATATTTCTACAAATCAAGGATTGCTGTGGTAAAAGTTAGATGCCATTTAAAGGACAAGGAAAGACTTTATAACACATTACACTGTAATATTTGACTAGATTGAAAATCCGACTCTATACTGAAGTCACAAGCATACAGATATTTATGCAAGGTATGGGACAACATTTTCATTCAAATAGGTCTAATTATAGGAGAATCGTAAATCTTTCTCCCTTTTTTGAAAAAAGTTCAAAACAATTATTAAGAGGCCATGCTAGGGAGAAATCATGTTGAACATACTGGGAAAACATTTGCACTGCAGAGAAACTGTACAGGTAAAACTCAAAAAATTAGAATATCGTGCAAAAGTTCCTTTATTTCAATAATGCAGCTTAAAAGGTAAAACTAATATATGAGATAGACTCATTACATGCAAATCAAGATAGTTCAAGCCATGCTTCATCATAATTCAGATGATTATGGTTTACAGCTCATGAAAACCCCAAATCCACAATCTCAGAAAATTAGAATATTGTGAAAAGGTTCAATTTTCTAGGCTCAAAGTGTCCCACTCTAATCAGCTAATTAAGACATAAAACCTGCAAAGGGTTCCTGAGCCTTTAAATGGTCCCTCAGTCTGGTTCAGTAGGAAGCACAATCATGGGAAAGACTGCTGACCTGACAGTTGTGCAGAAAACCACCATTGACACCCTCCATAAGGAGGGAAAGCCTCAAAAGGTAATTGCAAAAGAAGTTGGATGTTCCCAAAGTGCTGTATCAAAGCACATTAATGGAAAGTTATGGGGAAGGGAAAAGTGGGGAAGAAAAAGGTGTACAAGCAGCAGGGATGACCGCAGCCTGGAGGATTGTCAGGAAAAGGCCATTCAAAAGTGTTGGGCACATTCGCAAGGAGTGTTGGGCACATTCAGAAAAAGAAAAAGATGAGAGACATGCAGAAGAGCTGAAGGCTGCTATTGAAGCATCTTGGTCTTCCATAACACCTCAGCAGTGCCACAGGTTGGGAGCTTCCATGCCATGCCACATTGAGGCAGTAATTGCTGCAAAAGGGGCCCAAACCAAGTACTGAGTACATATAGTACATGCTTATACTTTTCAGAGGTCCAATATTGTTCTATGTACAATCCTTGTTTTATTGATTGCATGTAATATTCTAATTTTCTGAGATTGTGGATTTGGGTTTTTCATGAGCTGTAAGCCATCGTCATCACAATTATGACAAATCATGGCTCGACCTATCTTGCTTTGCATGTAATGAGTCTATCTCATATATTAGTTTCACCTTTTAAGTTGCATTACTGAAATAAATGAACTTTTGCACAATATTCTAATTTTTTGAGTTTCACCTGTATTAGAAATTTGTCCAAGTGTCCCATATTTAATTTCAAGATCTTTACAGATGAATCTTTTAAAAATAATTTATTCCAATGTAGTCAAATGACTTGATTTCCTGATCATTCCTCCATTGTAAGCTTCTGGAGTTTCCCACTTAGAAAGTCAGTATAGGTCAGGAGCAGCCTCAATCCCTTTTCCTTGCCTGCAATTTCCCTGTTGGTGACACCACAAACATCTCTTGCTGATCCATGGCAACGCTTTATGCATAATCAGCTCTGCTATGGGGAAAAACAGACCCTGACCTCTGGAAATAATAGCATCCTTTGTACCATCCATTTCTTCTTCTAGCTCCCACTTAAACATTTTCATAATCATGGTAAGGATCTTCACATCTACTACAATAGTTATAGTATTCATAGTCCTAGTCGTAGTAGTAGTAGTAGTAGTAGTAGTAGTAGTAGTTGTTATTATTATTATTATTATTATTATTATTATTATTATTATTATTATTATTATTATTATTATTATCCTCATTGTAGTCAGGAGCATATCCATAGTCAGGTCTATCTCTTGTTGGTGAGGACATATGGAAAGAGCCATAGTAGTAATAATAATCATGATTTTTACCAGCTTATGTCTGCTTTTTGTTTTTTCCTATTTTTGAACTGGTGGCTTTGTGAACACAATTTCAGTCCTTTGGCTTATAGATAGATGATTTTAAGAGGCAGTATTATAATTATTGTAAGAGATGGTTGAGTAGGAAGAACACTCCTATTCTACCAACTCTTACAATAATAGCAACACAGTAGCAATAGTAGAGATCTTCAAGTTTCTGGTTCTATAATATCCCAGGACATGAGATGGACACCTAACCGTATAACTGTCATTTAAAAAATATAACTAAGAATAGTCTTCCTTCATCAATTCAAGATGCTCAGACTACCTAAGGAATTGTTGATACAGTTCTACAGAGGAATTATTGAGTCTGTCATTTGTTCTTAACATAACTGTCTGATTTGATGCAGCAACTAAACAGGACAGAAACAAACTTCAACAGATAGGAAGGACTACAGAAAAAGCAATTGCAACCAGCCTGCCTTCCATTGAGGACCTGTATACTGCATCAGCCATAAAGAGGGCTGAGCAAATATCTATAGGCCCCTCACATCTTGGATGTAAACTGTTTCAACTCATCCTCTTAGGATGCCACTACAGGGCATTCGTGCCAAAACAACTAGAAACAAAGACAGTCCCCCTTCTCCACTATGCCATCATTCTGCTAAACATACGATTTCCACAACACTATGTCTAAGGATATCTAAACATGTATCAAGATTTGTATTTCTATTATCCTTCTCATACTTCCTATTACCTACTACTTGGTATCTTATGACTATCATTTTGTTGGTTGTATCTTATGATTTATGATTGTCTCTCATCACTTTACTGTTTGTATGTATATTGAAAGATCATGCAATGGAGACAAATTTGCTGTCCAATCTCACTTGGCCAATTAAGAATATTCTATTCCATATTTAAATCTTTGCCATTCCTGCCTCCCTTTTAGAATACCATCACACTCACCAAAATGAATAAAAGCATAATATCTCAGATTTTTCATCCCCTCCAGTTTTTCAAAATGACTGAAAGCCTTTTCTAGTACTTCTTTTGGGACTGGATTTGCAAGGATCCATACACTTTCATCTTTGCCATTACTTCAGAATCTGGATCATCTGTGGAGTCAGTTCATTCAACTGTAACAACATTAACCTAACCCTTTACTCCTTCCCCTGCCCCTAATCTATGCTGGCTTGAGCTGCTGCTTTGTGATTTTCATATGCAAGGAGACAAAAGCTCTGTTACTTTTTTGTCATCAGGTTGGTGATATCACATTACATCTGTGAGACCCTCTCTTACTTTGCTAAGCTCTTCTGCAATTTGTTCCTTGGTTTTGCTGTTAGGAATACAGACAACAAAGAGCCTTTTATTGGCATAAAGATATATGTTCTAATCTATTTTCCAGAACAAATATCATGATTGTTAGCATGTTTAACAGCTTCCTGAGCCTCTATTTAGACATGTCAAGGGATCCATCATTAAAATGATGACCCAAATAGCTCTATATATTTTTCAAATAATGGAACAAGTTCATCCTTAAAAAAGTCCCTTAGAATTTTTATCTACAAATATCTCAGTGCCAACAGAAGGCTGTTGTGTTGAATAGACACATTCTGGAGGACCACCATATTTCCTGTGTCCAGTAGGCATATCAAGGATATCACCTGTTCTGTACAAAAGTGCCTACATTCTAGCTTCATCTGGCCCTTTGCTGGAATTTGTCACTTTGGTCCCTTGTTTTTCTCACTGTCTATATGTTTTCATTATGCTCACATAAAAGGCTCTTTTGTTCAGAACCTGAGAAAGATCACTGGCTTTAATTGCTGAAGAATTACCAGTGCACCTTCCTCATTAAATTCTTTTAAAGCTCTGCTAGGCACTTTCGTCTAAATCAGTGGTTCTTAACCTGAGGGGCGATGGAACAAAAAGGGGCAACGTGGAGCGAAGGAATGGAAGGGGGGTGATATGGGGGCGATGGAGCGAGAAGTTTTGGGGACACTTTTGAGACTTTTTTCGTACAGTGAACTGCTGTATACAAAAACATCAGATCACATGTAAAAATTGTGGTCTCAAAATTATAAAATGACAATGTCAACAGCATATAAAGAAAACTTGTATAAGATGTTTTACAGGTGGCACTTTCCCCCGACAAGAATAGCAAGAATGTTTAAGAACAAATCTGAAAAATGCTGGAGATGTCATCAGATACCTGGCTCATATTACCATATGTGGTGGACCTGTGAAGAAGCTAAAAAATATTGGATTAAAATTCGCATGTGGTTGGAGAAAATGACAAAGAAATGTATAGATTTGAAACCGGAGTTCTTTCTATTGGGAATTTTACTAGATACATACAGTAAAGACTTGAAATATCTTATTGTAAATGTATTAACAGCGGCTAGGATTGCATTTGCTAAAAACTGGAATAATGAGAAAATACCATCATAGGAAGAAATTATTAAGAAAATATTGGAATGTGCTGAGATGAGTGGATTGACATTTGAAATTAGAGAGCAAGAGGATAAACAATTTTATGAAATTTAGGATCTTTTTTATCAATGGCTAGATGACAAAATACGATAATAGAATATTTAAAATGTTAGATAGCAAGGAATAACTTTATTTTTTCTTTCGCCTTTGTTATTTGTCATTATAATTATAAAGTGTTTTTAGGATAGATTTGGTATGATTATATGATTTGTTATAGAATAAATTATTTAAAGTATTGTTATCTTCATAAAGCATGAATGATTAAAAGTATAGTCAAATGATTTTTTTTAAAAAGCAATATTAGGATATATAAGCTTGGATTGACAATATGAGTTGTTATATAACATAACTGTAATTGAGACTACAAAATGAATGCACAAAACTGATGAACCAACCGACACACTGTATGTACATAAGAGAGTTGATGTTTTAATGTTTTGTTTGTCTTGTTTGTTTGTAGAAAATTAATAAAATTGTTTTCAAAAAAAAAAAAAAACAATCATCAGATCACTTGCTATTAGTGGATTGAACTGTGTTTTAAAATGTTCCTCCAACTAGCTTCAGTACAGAACGCCGTACATATGTGAATACATATTGCTCATCTTCATGCGTGTTGCGCAGCAGCTTCTATCCCTCTACCCATAAAGTGGCACGCCATTGGCCAGAATGGGCAGTGATGGAGGGGTGAGCGCTTCTTTCAAAACTTTGCATGCTGAGTGGCTGTCCCCTGTGATGTCAACTGTTGAAACTAGGTTTATCGACATCCATGTGTGTTTTATAGTGTTTCAGTGTAGCCAAAAATTTAATTTGCAATGTGCCTTTCATTTTGAAAACCTCTCAACATAGCCAAGAAGAGGAAGTGTCACCAATATTCGATGTAATACCTAAAATTGGGATTCATTCCATCTCCTTCCAAGGTACAGCTTCCATTTTGTCTTTTTTGTGAGAAAACATTTTCAAATGAAGTGATGAAGCCTTCCTGTCTGAAAGACCATTTGGTACGAATTCATTAGGATAAAGCCGACAAACCGGTATCATTTTTCCAATCCTTAAAGGCCAAGTTTGAGGGTCGCAGCACTGTTGAGAAGTTATTTAGAAAATTGTCACTCAACACTGACAAGAAGCTCATTTGTTCTTATGAAGTATCCTTGTTGATAGCAAAATGTGGCAAACCTCACACTATTGGAGAAACACTGATTTTACCAGCAGTGAAACACATTGTTGCCACCATGTTGGGGCCCAGTGCAAGCACTGTCACGCAATTCGATTCCTTTGAGCAATGACACCGTATCAAAAATAATTGAAATGGCTGCTGATGTGAAAGAAAGGCTTACTGACACCTTGAAAAGTACAGAATTTGTGATGCAGATTGATGAGTCAACGATTCATGAAAATGAAGCCTTGTTATTGGCTTATGTCTGTTTCATCAATGGAAATGAAGAGATCAGGGAAGAACTGTTATTTTCTCAAAATTTACCCACCAACACAAAAGGTTCTTCAATATTTAAAAAGGCTGAAGAGTTTTTTAATGAGAAAAACATACCTTTGACAAACGTTGTGGCATGTGCAACAGACGGAGCTGCATCCATGGTTGGACAATAGCGCGGATTTCAAGCTCATTTAAAATCAGTTGTACCTGGAGTCCATTGCATCGTTCATAGACAGCAGCTTGTCTCAAAAAATTTGAGTGGCCATTTGTACAAGTCTATACATTACATCATTAACACTGTGAATAAAATTAAATCAAATGCCTTGAACAACTATCCTGCTATCCTTCAAAAACCCTGCACATGTTCCTCTGAATTGGTTTGGAATCTCTAAAAGTACCAAGTTGCATCTCCAAGAGTCATTTAGTCTGGTTTGTAGGATGGACTGGTATAAAAAGCCTCTGACATTCAAGATGAAGAAGAAGGTAACACTCTTGCCTCAGTACTGTGGTCTTATACTAATTGATCATTAGATATAACTTTTAATCTTGTGATCTTTTTAAACTTGTAATCAGCAGATGCCCTTCTTTAGTAATAAGCAAGAATTAGATCATTCTTTTTCAAATATATAGACACTAAGGAAAAATGCAGAATTTTGAATATTGATTAAATGTTAGGCTTCCTTTGATAACCTGGAATAAGTTGAGAGCAATGAGCAAATTCTGATTCCCCAAATTCTATGCCACACCTTACTTTTAAGAAAAATAAAATAGTTATATCTGTGGTTAAACTAACATGACCTGATAATCTTCCACATTGTTTTTCCCTTCTAGATTTATTAAAACTAACAGTGTAGAGCTGTAATCTAAGAAAAGAAAAATGAGAAATTTTAAATGAAGGCAAATCTCTGGAAGCTTTTCATTACCAATGGAGGCATGATAGGACGGGTATTTTAGAGTTTGCTTGTTTTAGACCCCTCTTTTTTTTTTTTTTTTAAATGTTTTGTTCTAAGAGACCTTTTCTCAAGATTCAGATCTACAACTAGCCTTGGTGAATGAAGGAGATCGTAAAGAATATTATAATGGTGTTTTTTTTTTTCTAAATTACATATTCTTTGATTTTTTTAAAAAAATGTTGCTAGTTTCTGGCCAATCTCTGTTTAACTTCTACATAATTCAATCTTGTATTTTATATTGTAAATTTTATATAATATTGTATGTCTTACTTTAATTGTGATGCTAATACACATAAACAAACAAACCTTACATTCTATGCAAAGGACTTAAAAGATTCAAACATGGGAGAAAAAATGACTGGACGTTTATTATAATACATTGAGACATACGTCTATAGTAAAATATTTAGAACAATATATTATGATGTTACCTTCCACTTACATGTCACCAAAGATGTTCCAACTAACAGAAAAATGATAAAGCACATTTCTTGCTCTGTACAGAGAGTTTTCTTTAGGATTAATATGCTGTGGAACTGTGAATGCAAATGGCATTCATTATATATGAATCAAGCTTTGTTCATATATATTTTTTCTTCCTATCTTGATTTAAAAGAAAAATGAAACAAACTTTCAGGTTCCTTTGTAGAGCTTATATCTTAATTCTTAATTCCATCATTGTTGAATATCAATTTTATATTTTAATATGAAGTTATTTAAACTTTCTTTGATGTTTTTGTATATTGTGATTCTTTAGAAAATGCCATTACTTGATTAATACCATGTTTGTGAAGGGAGAGAAGAGCTTTACACTGCTTATATAAACCCTATTAAATATATAGAGATAAATATGTTCTATTTGTATTTGTAAAAAAAATGAAATAAAAACTATATTATTCAAACACTGCCAAATCACATCACCCAGGTTATATTTGAAAACCTCTGCAAGGTCAGTTTGAGTCTACATACAATTAGTCTTTAAAAGACATGGACACACTGAAATACTAAGGAGATTGCTGCCAGTAAATGGATTTTTTGACTTAATATTCTTATGGTGATATTCCATAGAAGTGAATTTCACTTACCTAATATATTTTGATGGAGATGAAAGTCTCACTGAAGACAAAAGCACTACAAATACCAAATTTTGTTTGAAATCCTAGAGTCTGTATATGGGCAAAAGTCAGAGGAGTTAAATATTCCCAAATCCAGTTGAACCAATAGATTACAAGCTTTCTTTGTATCATAAATCAGTGAAATATTAAGAGTGTTAGAGAGCAGGATACAGCACAAAGTCAGCTCAGCCATAAATCTCCAAGGGCAGCATTGTTCTTATCACTAATCTTCCCTTTTAACCTATGTTATTTTTATGAGGATAAAAGTGAAACATCTTCATGTGTGCCATCCTATGTTAAATAAAAATGGGATACATATAATCAGTATACTGGAATATGGAAACATAATAAATTACCATGATCACAATTAATCTTCCATGTTATGTTTAGCTAATCACATAATAATTAATTATTGAGAGCCAGTTTGATGTAGTATAACTAGAAACCAGGAGATTGTGAGTTCTAATCCCAACTTTAAAACATGAAACCAGCTGAATGAGCTGGGCCCAGTAACTCTCTCTCAGCCCTAGGAAGAAGGCAATAGCAAAACAGTTCTGAAAAACTTTGCCCAAAAAATTGCAGGGATTTGTCCAGGCAGCCCAGGAATTAACTTATGAATATTTAAATTGAACCTGGATTCCTACCATATGGGAAGGGGGGTTTCTGGGATTAATTACACTGGCATCAGATGCAAGAGCAAAGAAATGTTGTAGAAGCTCAAGCATCCTTTGTTTTTTTCCCCTTAAACATCAGAAATAACATATTGCCCAATTGTGGGTATGCCTGCTTTTTCATATCAAGATACTGGTTGTCCTTGACTTGTAACAATTCGTTCAGTGACCATTCGAAGTTACAATGGCACTGAAAACAAGTGACATGCTTTCCCCCCCCCCCACACTTACCACCATTGCACGGTCACATGATCAAAATCCAGCCTCTTGGCCTCTGACTCCTATCTATGACAGTTGCAATGTCCTGAGGTCATTGATCATCTTTTGCACCGTTCTGACAAGCAAGTCAATGGGGAAGCTAGATGTACTTAACTGTGTTACTAATTTAACACTTCCAGTTTGTACCAGTTCTACAGAACCGGTTGTTACCATTCTGTGCAGTTTGGAGAACCAGCAAATTGCACCATCTGGACGCTGGTCCCGTCCCTCTCCGCCCACCCCTCCCTGCCCCACCCAGTCACTCCTTATCTCTCATGCATGCCATCCAACTTGCCTGCATTGTTCAAGCAAATTTTATGTGACAGACTCAGGCAGCAGATTGCAGAAAGGTAGATCTGTGAGTGAATCTATGATTCTGCAAGCAACTCAATCTGCCTGCCTGCTTTGCCTGCCTTTGGGTAAAAGTTGTTCTTTTTTAAATAAAAAAATTCAATATTTACATAAATATTTACAATATTTACACACAAGCCACGGCCACCCAGTCACGTGACCACCAAGCCACCCCCCACAAATTAGGCCACACCCACAGAACGGTTGTTAAGAAATTTGAATCGCACCCCTGCTCCAGTGATTCACTTAACAATTGGAGCCAGAAAATTCATAAAGTGAGGCAAATCTCAAATGTCTCACTTAACAAAATTTTGGGTTCAGTTGTGGTCATAAAGTCAAGGACTACCTGTACCATGGCTTTTACCATCAATTTATCCTTTAGCATTCATGTTACACTGATCAGTTTGGGACATAATTCAAGATGTACTTTGGGAGGGGACTGGAATGGACTCAAGGAGATTTATATCTGAGTAAATTTAAAATGAGGACGTTGATCAGTTCCAAGCCATACTGACATATGTGAGAGTAAATCCCCCTGAACACAATACACCTTCTGAGAAATGTACCTAAGATTGTTTTCCCCTCATTTCCCAGGATATTTGTAGACTTGACTTTCTCTTCCTGCTCTTCAGTAAATGTCAAAAAATCTGTAAATATTGAGCAGCTAACTTGACTCTTGTTGTATGTGTGCACAGAGATAAAACTTGCAATTTTTAAAATGTAGTTTGCATTTTTTTTTTAAGATTTGGGGGATATTTTGGAAGAGGGAGATTCTCTATATAAGTAGAAACTGTGTGAAAATAGCTGACAGTTCTCTGCTAGAGCCATCTGCCGTAACATATGTTTGATTTATTTATTCAGGACTGAAGTGTAATGTTTGGCTTTAGTGATTAGTGAGTATCTGAACAAGAAATACATGCCTGCATACACTTTCCTAAACCTGATAAGGAATTTCAAAGGAATGGTCATGTACAGAAAATCCTATCCACTTTCCTCACACATGTGCAACACCCAACAGAAAGATTATGAAGCTGGTTTCTTCCAGCTCTTTGTATACTTGGCATGGTTCACTCTCAACTCCACCTAATTCAAAGGAAATTCCTCTGTATCAGTGATGGTTAATCTTTTTGGCATTGAATGCCCGAAGCACATGCATGTGTGGAAACCTCCAAACTGCAATGCATGTGTGTTCCCCATGCATGCACCCCGGTCCCTGAAGACCAAAAACCCGAAGACCAGCTGCCTGACAGGAGGCGCGTTCACATGGATGGCAGAGCTGACCTGGAGCTACGGCTCATTTTATTTTTTATATTATTTTATTTATTTTATTTGTCAATTGCTTACAAGATAACAGGTATAAGTATAAACATGGTTTTGAATACATGAAATGGCTACGAATAATAATAAAAAAGAAACAATAGGACAGGGACGATAGGTACATTGGTGCACTTATGCACGTCCGCTACAGGCCCTTTAGGAAAGGGGTGGGGTCAATAGTAGACAGTCTAACGTTAAAGTTTTTGGGGTTTGGGGAAGAAACCACAGAGTCAGGTAGAGTATTCCAGACATTGATCACTCTGTTGCTGAAGTTGTATTTCCTGCAATCAGGTTTGGTGCGGTTTACCTTGAGTTTGTATCTATTGTGTGCTCTTGTATTGTTATGGTTGAACCTGAAGGTTGAACTATTGACAGGTAAGTCATTGCAATGTATACTTAGATTGGACCAAAAGTGGCATAGTTCTAGGTTTTCTAGGTCTAGAATTTCAAGTCTGGTGGCATAAGGTATTCTGCAACGAGTAGAGGAGTGGAGAACTCTTCTTGTGAAATATTTCTGGACTTTCTCATCTGTGTTAATATCAGATACATAATGTGGGTTCCAGACTGATGACCTGTATTCGAGTATTGGTTTAGCAAAAGTTTTGTATGCTCCAGTTAGTAGTGTCATATTACCTGAGAAATGTGTCCACAGAGAGGGCTCTGTGTGCCTCCTCTGGCACGTGTGCCAGAGGTTTGCCATGATGGCTCTATATTCATGAGGACCAGCAACTTCAGTACCCTCTAGCTTGTTGTTCTCCATATTGTTGGATAGTGAGGGGAATGATGGCAGGAGGGGCGGTACAGGAATTTAAGTAACATGGTTAAAAGCCATCTGTTGGGCAGCCTAGTTAAATTAATGTGTTTAAGGCTGCAGCCCTAACCAAAATGCTGCCACTCTTATCCTAATCATGAAACTAGGGATAAATGTGATAGTGAAAGATGTGTCCCCTTTCGGTTTCACAATAGGGATTAACTTGCCTTGTTTCCTTCTGCTATCATTGTTTTGGAAACTTGGGAGGGGGAAGTGTGCTACAGCCAGCTGCTGCAGCAAGGACGCCATCGTTTACTTGATATAGCTGGTAAGATAAAGGGGGCTATCCATACCTTTGCTCTTGGATGGATAATTTAACTGCCTGTGACATTTCTGCAATCCTTGATAGCAACAGTCAATTCAAGTCAGCGGGGGTGTTGCCTTTGAAACAGCTCACGCCTCAAGAACACCACGCTTGTCCCTGCTCTCACTCCGCTACAAGGCCCGGCCAAGGGGCTTTCTCACAGAGATCAGCGGCTTCGCTCCCTTGCGCAACTGGAAACGCGCGCAGGCTGCCCGTTAAAAAAGGGTGCCTGGAAGAAGTTTCTTTCCTTGGCAAACGGGAAAGGCAGAGGAACGCGCTCAGTGGCAACCCCCGCCCCCCCCAAAAAAAAAGAGCGAAAGGGAGGCGCCTTCCCGTAAAAAGCGCTCGCTTTGCTGGGAAGGGTCTACACAAGGACGAGGGTCGAGGACCGTCAGGCGAGACGGTCTTGAGCGCGAACCAATTTCTCCCAACCCAACGGCTCCTTTGGCTTATGACTCCATTGAGATTTATTCATTTTTATTTATTTATTTAATTATTTGTTTGTTTGTTTATTTTTGTCAATTGCTTACAAGATAATAGGCATATAAGTAAAATCTCTCTGTGTGTGTCTCCCTCTCTCTCTGATTTATAACACCGCCTCTCCTCCCCAGCCCGGTTGATACTAAAGCTCCCGCTCGCGAACGACCGCGGCTTCTTGCTTCTTTTGATGGCGACTGGGTAAAACCCAACCGAGCGGAGGAAAAACAAAAAAACCAACAACTTTTGCAGGGACGGGGAGCGAGAGCTATCGCCTCGGGACTTGATTCCCGGGGAAGCAAGGGCGGTTTTGGCTGTGCGCAGGAGCTGCACCTGCCCGAGCGCTTTCTTCAGCGGAATCGAGAGCCCACTGGCCGTTGCGCGTGGCTCTCCTTCCAAGAGAGGGGGCGGCTGGAGCGCGTCTAGAACGCCGGCGGCGCTACAGAAAAAGCCTTTGGGCTTCGGAAGCTTCGCTGGGGCCGGTTGCTTTTCTGGTGCTTTTCTCCGAGAACCGAGCTCGGACCCGGCTACTTGGGTACAGATCCGGAAAGGCTGCAGGTTTGGGGAGGTGGAAAAAGTCCCTCCTTGGGCTAATCCGGCGGCGGCTTGTCGGACGGCAGCTGGACTGGGAAACCAACCTCTGGATCCCTCTTCCTCCCCCCCCTTCCCCTCCGCTTTCTTGGAGTTCCTGCTGGGGGAGACGTTGCCCTCCCTTCCCCTCCCCTCCCCCCCTCCCGAAAAAGGCTACAGCTCCGAATTGCGCTGCCGCGCTTGAAGTGGGAAAGGCTCGCTCTTGTTCTCGCTCGGCTTTTATTGAGAAATCGACCCTTCTGTTTTCCGGGATCCTGGGATGTAAGCTCCTCCGTGTGAGAAAATCTTCGCCTTTCGCTTCGCCTCCCTCCTCCTTTTGCAGAACAGCTGCTCTTGCTTTTACTCCCGGTGGACGGAAGAGAGAGAGGGGGGGGGGGGAGAGGGAGAAGAGAGGAGAGAAGAGGGTGGGGATTTCTTTCTTTCTTTTTTCCCCCCTCCCCCTCCCCCTTGTAAATTCAATGGATATGAACTTGGTGGCTTTGGAACCTTGTTGGTTTGGAATATCTTAGGTGCTGAGATCGTCTTCTGGAGTGACGGAAGCAACTTCTTCATCGGAGAGAAGGATTTGTCGAGGAGCAAGATGCCTCCGGCTACCTTTTACATTGTGTTGCCCTTAATGGGTAAGTGCCCGGTGCGTTAGATCTTTGGCATGTGGACTCTGTACAATCTTTCTTGGCTTTGTGAGTTCCAAGCAGTAGCTGATTGCCGACTGATTGTCTTTGAAAGACCCCGGTGGTCTGTCCATTTTAAACCAAGGTTTGCAACGCGGAGAATGGATTTTTTACACTGTAATTCAATGCCTGCTTACTTGGCTGTAGGTCTCGTTGGGATTTAGTTGAGCTTACTTCTGAGTAGAACTTACACAGGGTGGTGCTGTTTGCAAGAGATATGCTGACTTTTGATTTTAAACTGGAAGTAAGTTGGAAGGAAAACTTTCCAGTAAATTCATCTTGATTGAAGACAGTGAGAGGGTTGCATTATAAAATGTATAGTTTCATCCTGCCTGTTCTGGGCTGTGGCAGTAAAAAGAGTCTACTGTACCTCAAGTCTACTGTGGCTTGCAAATACTGTAGATACGGGGTGTGTTGGAGTGCACATAGGCCAGTTTGTTTGTTTTTTTATTGGAAAGGAAATAAACAACTAAAAGATGATCATATTGGTTATATCAAAAACTCTGGAGGGAAGAGGAATGTGAAAATCTGGTTGTTTTTAAATCTTTCCAATGGAAGAGATCAGAAGCCTGGCTTTTTTAAAAAAAGAACCTGAAGTTTGAAAGATTCCTGCATGTTTAAGAATATTGCTCTCATTTGACCTTTTTCCTGATTGAAGTTAAAATCACAATACTATCTTTGTGCAAATGAGCATTTAACTTCCTAATGCTGTTGTTAGAGCATGAAGGGGAAGTTTCTGCACTTTGAAAGTTAATCTCCATAAATAACCCCCCCCACTTCCCAAAAAAAGAAACTTGGAAGTGGGAAATGGCTGTAAAATGGGGGTAATAGACAAGTTGACTTTATTTTACACAGCTGGTGCATTGATATGGCAATGACTTTTTTTAAAAATATTCAATTTTAAAGAATTTCCTGAAGAGGGAGAGCCATTATTAGCCTTCAGTTTGCCAAATTCTCTTTGGTGTAGTTGCTATCCTGAGAAAGGCAACCAAAACCAAGCTCTCCCTGCCTCTCTTCCCCGCTCCCCCCCCCCTTTGCTTCCCTGCAACTATTGTAGTTTTGTGTATGTTCTCTTGGACTGACCTCTCAGAGGTTGACAGGTTCTCTTTTGCTCTCTTTGAATGCAGAAGTGCTCTTCTCGGCTGAAGTGAGTGGGCTGCTTGGAGGAGACCATCTGGATTGTGTGAAAGCCAGCGACCAGTGTCTCAGGGAGCAGAGCTGCAGCACTAAATACAGGACACTGAGGCAGTGTGTAGCTGGCAAAGAGAGCAACTTCAGCCGGGCAGCAGGCCTGGAAGCAAAGGACGAGTGCAAAAGCGCCATGGAGGCACTCAAGCAGAAATCCCTCTATAATTGCCGCTGCAAAAGAGGCATGAAAAGGGAGAAAAACTGTCTGCGTATTTACTGGAGCATGTACCAAAGCTTACAGGGTACGTGGTTGTCATACACAACATCTTTCCCTGCCTCCTTCCTTCTCCAGTGCTAGAAAGGAATGTCCTGTGTCATGCACCCCCCCCCCCGCCCCAGGTCCTCCATCAGCTGACCTTGTAATTTTCTTTGTGCTCTTTGGCTGCAGAGGGAAGGACCACTGATGCCACCCAGCCAGAGCAGCTGTTGTTGGTGTGGTTTCCTATTGTTGAAAACTGAAAAAGATTTCCCACAGAAGGGACTCCTCTGACCTTTGTAAATTAAAGTCAAAAGGAGAGTACAGATCTACAAAGCGCTTGAATTAGGAACTTCCCCTCTTCAGCAAAGACCATCAGCCATTGTTAATGAAATATAAAGTCGGGAGATTATACAGGCAAATTTTTCACCTGTGAGGTCAAATTGAAGTCACACCTGCCCTAGCCAACCTACCCAAGACATATCTTAACAGCAGCATCCTTTTCTGTAGTGTGGGAGTAGATGAATTGTGGGAAAAGCTTCCTTAATAACATGCTGACATCAAGCCAATGAAGCTTCCTTAATAACATGCTGACATCAAGCCAATGAAAAAATTAAAATCCTTGTTTCCTGAGGCAATAGGGATCACCAGAATATGGCTCTTATTGAGAATTCAAAGTTCAGCTATGCTCTTCTTGTTATTCTATGTCTTACAAGAATGTCTCTTTATATCAATATTTCAGTTGCTTCTAAACAAAATAGTTTAACTTTGGATTATTGACTATAGCTTCCTACTCATCCAAGTATCTTTTTTATTATAAACACATTTTTATTTCTTATATTTATACTTTATCTATTGGAATCTAAGGGCAGTGGTTTGGGGCATGTGATAAAATAGGCTGAGAAAAAACTAGTAGCCAAGCCTAAGGTCTCCATTGCTTCTAGTAAAATGGTTGAATTTTTGTCCCAGGTTGAAGAATGCTATATCTCACATTTTAAACAGATGAGTTTTTCCTACAGAATTCTGTAAAAACCCATGCATTTCTCAGAGAATGTCAAATGTAAGATTTTTTTTTTTTTTTTTGAGGAAGAAATTACTGTAATTCTCATAGAAGTATGGATGACTTTTTTTCCCATTAGTTTTCTGGCACCCTCTTAACTAAGAAAAATACTTGTTGCACATGCATCAATGCAGTTAGATGTAGATCTAAATCTATTTGGTTTACAAGATAACTTGACAGCAAAGTACTTTTTTCTCTTAACATCTTTTGAAAATGATTATTATAAACATATCCCTTCCCATTTTTAAAAACGTTTTTGACTTTTCTTAGCATTATTTATTTCATTTCTGTACCATCTTTTATTTGGAAGTAAGTACAAAGTACTTATAAAATATAATAATGATTGAACTTCATAGTGATGAGTCCTTGAAGTTTGTTTCCCTATCTTTAACAGCTACAGATATGAAAAAGAAAGATTAAAATTCCTTCAATTAAAGTTTCTATAGGATTGTTACCAAAGAAAAAGAGTTGAAGAAGATGGGTGGATGGGAGGCCAAATAAAAGTTGAAAGTAGTAATAATTGATTGCATTATTGTGTTTGTTGTTGGGAATAGTTTGGAGATCCTAGGAGTGCTGAAGTTTAGAAAATATTTTTGAAAACATTTTAAATTGTTTTTAGGAAATGATTTGCTTGAAGAATCACCTTACGAACCGGTGAACAGCAGATTAATGGACATATTCAGGCTAGCACCAATTGTATCAGGTAAATGGCTTATGTTTCTTCTACAGAACTGTAGAATGGCCAGAACTGAGCATTTTAAATGAAGGAATGTATTTGCTATGGTTTTATAGCTTTAATAAGTTTAGTTCTGTGGTTGGACTGAAAAAGTTATAATCAAGATTGCAAAAAAAATGCAACAACCTAGTCTATTATTATTAATCCTGCAATTTGATCTTATGCAAGTTTAATCAAAAGCAAAGCCCATTTTATAGGATGTGGCTTAGGCAAATTAAGTTTAGGCCAAAGCTGTAATGTAAACCCTCTTGGCTTCTGGTCATTGTATTATTATTGTTCCCTATTGTTTTTGCTATTATATGACTTGCAGCAAAACTTAAGGGTTCTAACATAAATTTATTGGTCTGATAACAATGCTTGATTATTTAAAAACCGATAACCTAGATGAGTGCATATTCCTGTTCAATTACTGTAATATGAAGTGATTACTCAGATGAGTGAAACAAAAAGTACAACCCAACAATAGCAAGAAACAGCCTATGACATCAATCCAGCTGACAAGTCATAATGTTTTCTGTGAAAGCAGCCTATACATTCATTTGTGACTCAACTGATGTGCATGCTTATGTGGGAAAAAGTCCTATGTCAGCTATATTTATGAGAAAAGATGATCTGTGTTCTATTGTTCTTAAATGTCATTGTAGTATAAGTGGACTGCAAGATTCATCTAAAAATGCTTTCGATTATTTTTTGCATTGTTTATGTACCTTCAAAAGGAAAATGTTAAAAGGAGGTGGGGAGTGAGAAACTAAGTATACCTCTAGGCGGCAATCTGATCTTCTGCCTTTAAAATGTACAACACAAGATATTGTTGCTAGTGTAACTGGTTCCGATTTCTTTCATTGACATCAGGCTAAATAAGATGATTCTGTTTCATGTTTAAATGAAGAGGAAATAAGTGGGGAGTTTTTTAAAATACTAAATGGAAAAATATTTTCTTATTAATTTTTTTTCTTGTGGAGTTAGAAATAAATCTTGTGGAGTTCATTGAGGTTTAATCCCATACTAGACTCGTTCTTTTGTTCTTTTGTTCTTTTGTTCTTTTATTCATTTTGCTTTCATCATTCTGCCACAGTATTATCTTGGACAATTTGTGTTATTCCAGTGCAAAGTGAAACTGGACCTTATTTGGGCTTCCATATTTAAATGGCATTTCTGATGGATCAGAAAGATAGATATTTAAAACCTCAGCTTAAATCCAATCAAGGAATGCATGGCACCTTCAAAATCTTGTTTTGTAATTAACTAAAACTAGTATATCAGCCAAGCTTGCGTGTTTGCACTTTAAACTTGTCTTCTTGGTGAAAAACAGGAGCACCAGCATGCCAGGATAAGTGGCCTGGAGAAGAAATTGTTTTTTTGAAGGCTTTCCAAATAAGTACTATTACTATTTCATCTGAATTGGCTGATGCAAACTTTGCAGCTAAGCTTTTAATGTTCCTTTAAAATCAACTTGAAATCATTTTTTTAATCTGCCTTTCAGAGCTAACTTGATTGAATGTAAGCTTTTCTGGCTCAATTGTGATTTCTTTCCTGTATGTTGCTTTCTTTGTTTTGCCATCACCTCAGTTGTTAGTTGTTAGATCTTGTTAAATCTCATAACTTCCTAACCTGCATGATCTATTCATGCAGCTGGAAATATTGTATATTCTTCTCCTGGTATTCCCATGTATTTAGCAGTAGGATTAGTTCTCAAAAGTACATAGAAGTTTCTTTAATTTAGACCAGGGGTGTCCAACCTTGGCAACTTCAAGACTTGTGGACTTCAACTCCCAAGCTGGCTGAGGAATTCTGAGAGTTGAAGTTCACAAGTTTTAAAGTTGCCAAGGTTGGACAGCCCTGATTTAGACAATACTGTGAATATTAATCATTATTCTAATGCACTGAAAGTATTGAACAGCAACAGTTGTCTCCTAATTAAATTCTTACTGTGTTAATTTATTGATCTGCTGTACTCTCCTGTTTCAAGCTCACTGGGTATGTAACCAGAAAGATTACTGTGTTTGAAATGTTGGCTTTTTACTAATTTACTTGCTTAAGCAGCAGGGTTTCTATCTGCTTATCTGCCAAATCTGGTCAATGGTTACTTTGCATATTAAATATACTCAAGATAGTGTTTTCCCTTGTCAGAATTATATATGAACATAACTGAGGTCAGATATTGGTCTGTTTTATATGACCACAATTTTGTGTGACTCCCATATGGCTTTCTTTACACAGTGAGACCAGGCTTCTGAATAATTTATTAGATGCAAGTTGGAAAATCTCAATAACTCTCTCTGGGTATTTTATAAAAGAAATAGTGGACTGGTAAAAAGTAATGGTCCATTTTTGCTTCATGTAATTTTCAATAAGCAACAGGTTATGTCTCCAGAATCACACACACACGCACAAAAGAGAGAAGGACAGTTTCCACATTTGCATAATTTTCTTCTTTTCCTCATTTATTTTCTATGAAATTGTGCTAAGCTAGTGTGGCATACTTATGAGAGTTACTGATCTTTGGTGTTAATGTTTGGAGAGTATCACAACTGACAGTGAAACAAAGCTGTCTTTTTTAGCCAGTTGTATAAAGAATCCCCCCTCCCCAATCCTGTTCAATTGTGTCTGATTCTCAGAGATTGTATGTTGCAATCTTTTTTTTTTTCAAGATGTGTTGGAAAGGGTTTACCACTACCTTCTCTCTAAGGCTGGTCCAACTCACCCAGCTGGCTTTGTACCTAAGGAAGGGCTAGAGCTCATGGTCTGCTGGTTTTGAGCCTAATACCTTAATCCAGGGGTGTCAAACTCAAAGCCCGGGGGCCAAATCTGCCCCAAGCTTAGATCTGGTATACAAGACCACCCTGGAAAGAGCAAAGGACCAGCCCACAGTGCCTCTGCCAGAAAAATGGAGCTTAGGAGGGCTGTATGTGGTCCACCTGAGCTCCATTTTTGCTGGCAGAAGGTTGCAGGAGGCTGTCATAGCTGAAAACGGAGCTTGGGAGCTTATTTGCACTGACAGAGCATTTGGGCCACCACAGGCACTCCTGACACACGTGACATCAAGCTGACCACACCCACCCTGGCCCCAGAGGTTAAACACAACTCTGAAGTGGCCCCTGATGACACCCCTGCCTTAACCATTACACCAAGCTGTCTCTCAATGAATCATATCCACTAGGTTTATTATACAAGTTTTTAATTGAAGCAACTCACCCTAGCAGTATTGATGACTGAATGAGTAGCTCAGTTGTAGAACAAGTGCTTTGGAGAAAGTCTTAGGTTAATTGCCAGCCTACACAGGAAAAGTAGAATTGCTATTGATAAGTGCAAGAAAAGTATCAGCTGTTCAGCCTACTTATAAATGAACTGAAGAAGGATTAAGAAAGTAGGATTATGAAATTTGCATATGACAAAAAGATATGGGGAAAGCAAACACTATAGAAGACAAGATTAAGAAAAGTCTTGACAAGTTTAGAGTAATGAACAGAAACCAACAAGATGAATATTAACAGAGACAATTGGTAAGTCCTACCTTTTGGTAGGAAAAATCAAAGGTATGAGTGTAAAGTTAGGGTAGGGAACATACTAGGCAAAGTATATGCAAAAAGTAATCTGGCTAGATTGGTGTATTACAAGCTGAATGTCAAGAAGGTGATGTTGCAGAAAAGGAGTTGTGAACTGAGCTTGCATTCACGGATGTAGTGGCAAGAGCAAGATAAAATATTGTTCCTCTATATTTTGTAGTAGTCAGACTATCCCTACAATGCTATGTTCAGTTTTGGGCATTGTGTTTTAAGAAGGACATTGGCAAATTGAAAAATGTCAGAGAAATACAATCAAGATGACATGGAGCATGGAAGGAAAAATCTATGACAAACTGTTGGAAACACTGGTTGTATTCAGTCCAGAAAAAAGGAAACAGCAGGGAGGTATGTTGTCTTGAGGTATCAAAAGGTCTGTCATGTAGACCATGGGACAAAAACTAGTCAGAATTCCTTATTGGCTTTAAATTACAAACCAGTAGATTTTGGTTATAATGGGGGATACTATAGTGCAAATTCCTGTTCCAGTAAGAGGTCAGCCTAAATGTTCTCAGATATTCTATAATTTATATTATATTCTACTATTGATATTATCATTGTACTGATTCATTAAGTCATCGTTTCTGAGATCTTTCTTTATCTAAAGAAGAAACAAATCTCATGGGGATAGGCAAAAAAGTGTGTGAGTGGAAGTGACTTCTGATTTCCTGCTGGCTTCCCAATTGACCTTCTTTGTGGGAAGCTGGCAGACAGCATTTGAAATAAGTTTGTAAAATTTCAGTCCCACAGACATAATGGGTCCTGGCTGAAATTTTGCAAAAGTTCAATTCCTGAGGTGTATGGTACTGTCTCACCTCAGTGTTCTGACCCAGCATTCAGAAGGACCACTCAACAGCCCACTCTTGAGGAGAAACCTTTTTTTATTTAGAAAGGCAGAAATTCACAGCATTCACTGATAAAGCTCCAGGTCACACATAGGTGAAAACAGTTTCTGAGTTCCCTGCAGGGAGCCTCAATTAGCACTTCAATTCCAACACAAAGAGTCTAGACCAACCTGGTTAGTGGCAAGGAAATCCTGGCAGGGAATCTGCTGGAGGGAACTCTTCTGGAGCATGAACAAATGTCTCTGACACACACACGCCTCCCACACCCTCCTCCTTATATCCCAACCAGGGAGGGCTTGTTAATGTCTCCTTCTTTTCCTGGATAGCTTGCCCTCAGTGCTGCGTTACTCTCTTCTCCACAGAAGCTGCACACATCTGGGACAGGGACCAGCTGTTCCTCCCCCTCACTCATCTCAGGCCCTGGAAACAGCTGTCTCTGCCTGGCCCTGTTTTGCATCTGGCTCTGAGACCTGTTACTCAGAATCTTCTGCTGGCTCCAATGGTAATCCAGGCACATTCTCCATGTCCTCTGACTCATCTGACTCAACTGCCATCTCCACTGGCAGTTAATGAACCACAACACTCAAAAGCATTAATACTGCCAGCTGACATCTTCATTGACTTGTGGGAAGCGGACAGGAAGCATTCTTTTTTTTAACATATAATATGGATGGGCACTACCCTCAATTGGAAGCAGGGACCAGACAGGGGCAGGAAAAGATCACCCATGATGATCATGTGATTTTGGCCAATTGTGGCAGCATGGAAGTGCAGTGTAACTCAAGTAGCCACAACTTGCCAAATTTCAATTCCATGGGGTTAATGAGTTCAGGATTTTGGACACATGCTGTAAATCATCCCATCTGAGGTATATTGGTTCAAAGATGGTTAGGGGATACGGTGGCTCAGTGGCTAAGATGCTGAGCTCGTTGATCATAAAGATTGGCAATTTGGTGGTTCAAAACCCTAGCACCATGTAATGGAGTGAGCTCCTGTTACTTGTCTCAGCTTCTACCAACCTTGCATGTAAAAATGCAAGTAGAAAAAATAGGGACCACTTTGGTGGGAAGGTAACAGTGTTCTGTGCAACTTTGGCATTTTAGTCATGCTGGCCACATGACCACAGAGACTTCTTCTGGCAGTGCTGGTTCCTTGGTTTTGTAATGGAGATGAGAGATAATGGAGAGAAATTTCCCTAGAGCCAGAAATGAATAGCACATATGTGCAAGGGGAACCTTTACCTTTATGATTCACCATTTTGCCCAATTGAAGATTATAAACATACACAAGACAGTTAGCAATATATAGATCATTATTTTAAGGCAGAATTTTGCCTTAAACAATGAATTTGTGGATAACAAGACTTTGAAAAAGTCTTACATGTACTAAAGCTGTTCCACCAATTTGTGCACACACAAAAAATACACGCACACACAAAACTTTTCCCAAGTTCTTCCAACAAAATAATCTCAATTAAAAAAGGGATGTGTGTTATTCTTCATTGTGGATAATAAGATTTAATTGTACTTACTATGTAACCATGATTGATGGGATATTTGAGAACAAGGGCCATATGTTTTGGTGTTATAAATGTAATCTTAAATTCAGGGGTGGGATTCAAAATTTTTAACAACCAGTTCTGTGGGCATGGCTTAGTTGGTAGGCGTGGCTTGGTGGTCATGTGACTGGGTGGATGTGGCTTGGTCATGTTAATGGCTGGGTGTGGCCAACTCAATATCACTCACATCGATGCAGGCATCTCCTCACCTGGCTTCTCATGACTGTGGGGATGCTACGACAGTAATAAGTGTAAAAAATGGTCATAAGTCACTTTTTCCAGTGCCACTGTAACTTTGAATGGTCACTTCACACCAGCATAGTACCAGCAAAAGAGGGAAAAAAGCCTCCAGAGATGTCCCTGAGACAGGATGTCTCGTCCTGCCAAGAATTTAATAAGGGTTAACAGAGAGGCAGTTTCTGTAAGCAACACCAGAATGTTTCCTTCCTGCCTTCCTTACAGGATTAAACCAATAATTTCTTCTAACAACTGGTTCTCCAAACTGCTTAGAATGTTAACAACCGGTTCTAGCAAATAGGTGCGAACCTGTAGAATCCCACCCCTGTTTATATTGTAGAAAAGTATCTAGTTATTGTAAAAAAGTGGCCTCATTTGTACAAGCAAGAAGTATTTTGTGGGAGGCTGTTGAAATACTGTACATAGCAGAACTTATCCCATTGTTTGGTGTTCTTTGCATTTTATTACTTTTGGGAGCAATAATATTAAAAGAATTTGATAGAGTTGAGATTTGGGGAAATATTTCAGTGCATTCTTAAAAATGCTGCATAATGTTTGTTACCATGTATTTCATATTCATTTTTCAAAACTATCCAAGTTTCTTTTATGTGGGCAGCCTTATGATGTATACTAGTTTCATATAAATAGCTGAAGATAACCCAGAAATTAAGGAAGAATGGGATTCTAGTCTCATATGGCTCCTTACATAATTCCTGCCTCCAAAAGAACCCCTCTAATTCTTTCGGTATGAATGATAGTCCTTTCTCTTTCACCAAAACAGAACAGCATTATGAATATTGTCCATTTCTGCTTTTCTCTTCAAAAACCACACCTACAAATTTATCCAGTTCTGTTTGCTGATTCTTTCTATGGTAGTAGTGGGAAGTATGATATGAAATTCATATTTAGAGTAGCCAATTCTTGAACTACATTAGTTTCCGAAATAAATCCTCCAGCCAACTTGCTGAAGTCAACTCAACCATGTCCATCTTGCCACAGGACAACTTGCTGCGGGACAAGAGTTACACTAATCGCAAAGACATGATGGAATAAAATCATTCAGGATGCAAAAAAGGAAGGACAGGATGAAATGTGAATGGCAAAAATTTAAATAATATTTATTTATTTTAAATAATTAAACAGAATTGTTAAATTTTTCTGCAACAAGTTGTCCCATGGTGAATTGGCCATGGCAAGTTGTTCTGCAGTGAATTGTTCATGATGACTTGGCTGCAGTAAGTTGGCCATGTTGAGTTGGCCACAGCAAGTTGGCTGTGGCAAGTTGTCCCATTCCCCAGCAATACCCAACTTGCCTTTCTATTGCTTCAATTTCTGAGAGAGGCGCCTGGCTTGGTAGGAAAAGTTCCTTACACAACCAGCCTCATGGCAAACTCCTCAGATTTTGCAACAGGTTCTATTCTCGCAATACTGTAAAGGTTTTTTCTTTTAAAAGGAGCTTCTGTTTTTTAAGAAGATTCCAATTGTTTGTGCAATTTGCCACTTACAAAGATTCTGTTTACCAGCATCTCATCACCCCACCCTACTCTGTGATTGCCTGATGGATTTGAACTAGATGGAGGGTGCTCATTGGGGAAGATTAATTTTGGATGCAGAAAGCTGAGATCTTGCACAGGAAGGCAATAAAGATTATGTTGTCTGTCACTGCAACAGATCATAAATGTGGCTTTAGTACAGGAGCGGTGTTTGCACTTTGCTTTTTTAGCTTTTGGTAATGGCAGCTGCAGCAATATGCTTTTGACCTCTGCAGAACCTTTTCTCATGGAAGTCAGGCCCCCACTTTAAAATATTTTTACACAAGTAGCTGCGATAAATATGTAGAAGTACTCATGCTGCTGACATTTCTGACTGCAGCTCCTTTTTGTATAGTAACCAAATATACTTCCAGGCAGAGACTAATTATGAACATTGTGTGTGGAGATCAACAGCTGATGCCTACTTCTGTTTTTTCTTCCCAATCAGATTGCATCCAAGCAAGACTTTTTGCTTGACTGCCTTAGCAATTTCCTACTTTCACTCCTTCCTGATCTAATTGGGATATTTTATTAGTTTCTTTGTCAGATTTTGTCTCTCAGTCATTCTTTCAAGACTTTGTGATGTCAGGCACTCTCAAGAGACAATTTCTTTTAAAACTTCTCCTTCACTTTGTTGCTGCAATTTCCTCTTCCTGTAATGGAACAAATGTTCTCATGTAATATGGCATGCCAAGTCGAAATATCCTTGTGAACAGAGTTTATTTACTTCTTTTATTGAGAGCTTGACTGGTTATTATACTAAGGTTTATTTGAAGAATTTTAGTTTACATTCATTTTGATGGTAAAGAAAATGAAAAATAAGTTGATGAAAAGTTCATGCTGGTGTTCTGTGAGAACATGGTCCTTGCAGTTTGGAAATCAAGATCTTTAGTTTGGTGAATCTTGAACCCAGGGAGCTATGGTTTATGTAGAAAAAGCAAACCATGATGTGTTGCCATAGTTATAATAATTATTATAATTATAATTATTATAGTTGCCATTATAATAAGCTGTGAGATTCATATAATTCTTTTGGGACAGGGACTTCCTTCTTGAAATGGATTAGATGCAGTTGGATACTGGAGAAAATGGAACCTGCCTGACTTTGAGAGAAATGCCAGTTTACCCAGCTAGGAAACTGTAATAAAACTCTTAATGTAGAGTTTTACCAAAAAAGAAATTTAGCCAAGTTCAAGAATGAATGGCTTCTGTGCATAGAATATCTCACACAGCTAGACAAATACAAAAGTAGTATTGTGGTAATAGGTGCCTTGGGTGCAATCCAGCACTTGAATACCATTGGCATTGATGAAATCACCTTTGCAAAAGGCAGATTTACTTGAAACAGCTTGCATCCTGTGTTGATACCTATAATACTTTCAAACAAAAATATCTGCCTATCCCAAGTTGTTGGGAAGGTCTTGTTAGGTGGATGAAAATGCCACATTTTTGTAATAATGTATTATGGTCGAAATAAGTCAATAATAGTTATAATTCTGATGCATAATACTATGTAGTCAAAAAAGATTATACTGTATGATAGTTTTAACTAGGATGTATAACATAATGGAAAAAAAAGACCTGATATAAGCAGTACACAATAACATTGCATAAATGGAACTGTTATGTAAATTGAGGAAAAATGTACAATAGAAATATTTAATTTAAAAAATGCCAAATCAATTCAAACATATGTTGATTATGCAACAAACCATAATAATGCAGGTAATCCTTGACTTAACAACCACATTACCCTCATAAGTCATTGGGTTCATAAGCTGAACCAAACAATCAAACGTTTGTGAAATGACTCCAGCTTCCTCAATGGGTGTTTTTGCCAGAAATCAACAGAAAAGGTCCCAAATGGTGATCATATGGCCACAGGACACTGAAGGGGTCATTAATGTGAACAGATTGCCCAGTGACTGAATTGTAATCATGTGATCGCAAGATACTGCAACAGTCAATTGTAAGTATAACTATAGGTCACTTTTTCCAAGGCTGCCATAACTTTGAATAATTGTTAAATGGTAGTAAGTTGAGGACAGTGGAATTCTACTGGTTCTGCCCGGTTCTGCCAAACCTGTAGCACTGATGAACTTCGGAGACCAAACCGGTTCTCTCCGACACTCTACTGTTGGACCACCTGCCTGCATGCCCGTGCTCCCATACAAACCTTTATGTCCTGCTTTTGAAGCGCAGCTGCTTTGCGTGGCAAGCAGATTGCTGCATGACAGCTGCTGAAGTGACAGGGAGAGGTTTACAGAAGGTGAGTCTGAAAGCCTCTGTGCACATGAAAAGTGTGTGCATGCACGCCCACCTCTGTGCACATGAAAAGTGTGTGCATGCACGCCCATCAAGCCATGGCCACCGAACCGGTAGTAAAAATATTTGAAATGTACCATGGTTGAGGACTACCTGTAATAAAGCAACTCTACTTGGAATAGTTTACAGCCTGCAATGATACCTTTAACTCCATCAAAAAGCTGCTTAACCAGGTCTTTGGAAGGGATTTGATGGCTGGATAAAATGCCAAATCTAGTCTAAATATCTTACAGGCTGTATGATTACTCTTTAATGCAGTTGAGACTTTAGTAGTAGCTTCAAAAATCTAAATTTTTTCCTAATATAAAATAATCTAAGTTACTTTGTAACTTTTTACTGATGTTATATTCAACATTAATTGTACAATTTAAGCAACTCCCTTTACATCTCAGAAATAATAATTAACATTGATATGAATTTTCTGTTTTGAAAGGTTTAATTTACTTTAATCATTACAGCATTAATAGCTTTCAGTTCCTGTTGTATAAATATCATTGTACTTGGCTGTATTTATGTTCTATACTGTAATAAAATATATTCATATCCCCAACCATATCACTGCAAGCACTCCTTATGTTTTTATCCATTAATAAACTAAACAAATATAAGGAAAATTTAAAAAACAGTTAAATACTATTCTGGATGCTTTCATGAGTCAATAAAGCCATCTGGACAGCATCTTAACAACAACAGTACATTTACTTTTGTATCTTTAGTACAAAGTACAAAGGAAATTAGCACATTCTCTCTGGAATGACTTTCAGTCCTTTGATAAATGATGTTGAGTTTCTAAGCTTTGGAAAACTTTGAGGATGGCTGGCTGGTTAGAAGTTCATGCAGAAACTACTGTATATTTCCATCTATGAGATGCCCCCATGTATAGGGCGCCCTCTCACCTCACTTTTCTTACCAAAAATTAAGAAATCAATATTTTAAGCAATCAGAAGTTTTGGTCCTGAGGCTATTTTGCAGAGATAAGGTTCGGCAGTTTCGCAACCGCGGTTCTCCTCCCAGGCCCCCATGTATAAGAAGCTCCTCCATTTTTAGGTAAATATTTTTAAGAAAAAGTATTATCTTACACACAGAAAAATACGGTAAGTCTTTTGGGAGTCAATGTGCACTTTTGAGAACATGTTGTGGACCTTCAAATGGCTGCTATGAAGAACGTGACCAGTCATGCACATTTATAAATTGGTGAGATACTTTGTGTAACCCCAGGCTATTCCCTTGCACTTCTCAGTTTACTTGGTGTGTACATTTCCAGGCAAAGCCTTCAGAAGTAGCCATCCACAAACTCTTATTTTCTTTGAATGTATATGAAACTTATGTGAAATCCAAAAACATTCTTACAAATAAGTATGGTATTAGTGTTTGGTACTTTGCAGCAGGCTATCAACGTATTTATTTTTTATTCAAAGTCTCTTTATTATAAGTCAAGTGGTAAGAAACAAACTGGAGATATATCTTTGTAGGCAGACTAAATAGCAGGGGATAAATTGTGCAATTCAGAGTGGGAAAAGACATTTTGAATTCAAAGCAGGAAAGTCTACATCTATTTACAAAGCTGTATAAATCAGAGCTCATAGATAGCCATGTGTTTACAGTTTTATAGAATTTATATTATTTTCGCTATGTAATATTTGACTTTCTGCCCTTTATATTTTTATTGCACAATTTAAGTTTAGTTGCCAGAATAATTCTGGTTAAAAAGTTCATAGCATACATCAATTATCGACTATGTGTTGAAAATATTAGAAACAATGTGTTTGTATTTGAAGTGTTTAAAATACATTACCAAAAAGTAATGTATGCAGAAATAAGATATATGTGCTATAATTCAAGTTACTTGAGAAAAACTGTTATTGAATAAAAGCTCCAGAAGAAAGTTCTCAAAAATCTATATAGAATTCTTTAGTCTCTAAATGGTGCAGAAACATTTTCCCCATATAAGCCTGACAATTTTTTTTTTTTTTACATCAGCATCTTGCTAACATCTTAAAATAAGCAATATGGCAGGATCTGTGCCACTAAAACCCAAGCAATTACTTGGAATCATTGCTATTGAAATAAGTCATTAACACAATTTCTGTTATTTACTTGCCACAAAGCACTTCAGTTCTATAGCTGAATGAATGAAGGCAATTTTTGCAAATGTCAAGTTATTGTCCTGTATAGACTGTTCTTCCAGTAAAACTGCAACATGAAAGATATACAACACAAAAAAAATGTAATGGCAGAAAATAGTCCATTTGAGGAGCAGAAATGTGAGGAACTGACAGGTTGTTAAGAGAACTGATGATACCAGACAATTTGAGTAGCTAAGATACATCTCTACCCTCACAATCCACATGAATGCTATTACTAGCTGTTGTCCCAAAGCTCCATTTTTCTATTAGAGTTTTGAGACAGTAGAACTCCCCCTTGTACATGTATAATGTCTAGTGATGAAGTTTAAGGGCTTCATTAAACATTCACGTTTCCTCAAAGTGTTTTTTTTTTTTTTTCATTACAATAATGGATAAATTCCATTGACCCACTGCTCTTTCTTGGCATTATGTTTCTTCTGCTCTTCATCCCTTATTTTTTTTCAATTCTAACATAGGAAATTCCTATGGTTCTTTGGAAGATAAATAACACTATCAAGTTATTCTTTTTGTACTTTGAGTGACATGTCAACTTCCGTACTAACCCTGCCATTCATTAATTGGCTGTTCAGTTTGTATGTAACTTTTCAATTTGTACTGGTACCTTTTTATCAACTTGTCCTTGTCCTTTGAGATGAAGGGTAAATGCTCAATTTCCTCTTTAATTTATTTGGAAGTCTCAATTTAGTATCTTCCTGGTTTTTTCTTCTTTTCTTGTTGGGCTATAGAACTATCTTCTAATCTTTTCTGTCTTGCCAAAGATCTTGTATTCTCATGGCATTGTCTTTTTTCAGATTTGTGTCTACTGTAGTGGACTGGATCATTTTTCAGTCAGAACGACTTTGGTACCTTCTTGGGCCTTTTATCCTGCTAGGCTGAACTTGCTTTGATTCAAATAACATTTTGACTTTTCTCTTCAATCCTAACAGGCTGTAATTATTTTCTCACTTAATCTCTAGCACTATTCAAGCATTTGTGAAATTTGTACATAGAAGAGTATCAGGAGTCTGTATTGCAGCACGTTTGTTTTCCTTTATCACCTTTCTATGCAAAAGGGAAATCTGAAAAAAAAAATGTATCATCTGTTTTAGGAGGATACTCCATTACCTGAACTAAACTTTTCAGGGATAGTATATTTAAATCTGTACTATACATGTAAAATGTAATTTTATATTTGTGCTTTTATATTTTGATAAATGTGTTGATTTTAGGGTTATCTGGATACAATAGGTTGTTGGCAAAAGAAAAACTATGTTTAGAAAGTAACATGCAGTCTTTGTAGTTTGTGATGATTGTCAGATACGCATATTGCCGTGTCTACATGGATGCTTAGGCAAAAATGATGGAACTGGTTGACTATGATGAAAATATCTTCTGTAGATCAACTTCAGAAAATATCTTCTGTAGATCAACTTGAGAACTTATTACTTTGTATAGAGTTTTGCATATAGTGTCCAGCTTGTTTTTTCATTTAGTTTACTGTGACTGTATAAACTACAGTGATTCTTTCATCTTGATTCAGTTTCTGGAAGTGTCAAGATCATGTGACGGCCTGTTTTTGTGTAGAATTCTTATATAGAATTTATTGTAACAAGAGACACAGGGCACTTTAGAAATCTAGAGGCACATGAGACACATCTGGGGCAGGTCAATCCATTTTGGCATAACAACTACATTATTTATGAAGAATGGTTCAGAATAAAAAAAATAGACAAGTTGTATATTGGCCCCTATCTGTTTAACCTTCGCAGCAAATATAGAGAATGGCAAGATTTGAAGACAGAACGTTTAGAATCAAAATTGGAGGTCAGAACATTGAAGCATACAGACAGTGTCAATTTGTTAATTGAAACTATGAATATTAGAAAAATTCATTAGGAAAATAAAAGTGGAAAGTAAAAAAATCTATGTTAATATTAAATACTATTTTATGTTATATTTTCAGGCCTTATGTTTACTGTGCTTATAATTGGCAGTCAATGTGATTTGATTTGTTTGCTCGAGACATAAAGAGGAAATCAATCCAATGGAGGAAATGACTAATTTAAACTAATATAAGGACATTTAAACAATATAAGGACAACACAGTTCAGAATAGTTAAAGAAATGCTCTTTCTGGTGGTAATGTGTGTTTGTGAAAGCTGGACATTGAAACAGAGTGAAAGAAAATCATATACCCTTGAACAATACATTTAAAAATAATTACTGAGCACATCATGGACTGTGAGAAGCACCAGTCAATCAGTACAAGACTGAATAAAACCTGACTACTATCTTGAAGCAATGATCAGCAAGCGGAAAGTCACATACAGTATTTGAGGCATGTGAGGGAAGTGGATGATGGAGTAGAAGTGTGCTTGGCAAGGTTGAAAGTAGTAGAAGAAGGGAAAAGAATAAATAAAGTGGAGAGATAGGATGAGATTATTGTAGTATTCTTGGAACAGCTACAGCATTTTATTGAAGGCAGTTTTTATAAAGCCTCATACTTTTGAAGAACAATATCATAAAATATGTTTTCTGCCTTTTGGCTTTTGAGTCTAAGTATTTATTTATTTAGCATATAGCATGAATCTAAGTATATTTGTCTAGATAGATAGCATTCATTTTAACTGTAATATTTATTTATTTATTTGTTTGTTTGTTTGTTTATTTGTTAATCGCTTACAAGATAATAGATATAAGTATAAACATGAGTAAGAATACAGGAAATAGGTGCAAATAAATGAGGACAGGGATGGTAAGGCATGATGGTGTACTTATGAACGCCCCTTACAGACCTCTTAGGAATGGGGGGAGGTTAATAGTGGTTAGTTTGAGGTTAAAGGAGAGTGGGGGTTAGAGGATGTAACAACAGAGTCAGGTAGTGCATTCCAGGCATTGACCACTCTGTTGCTGAAGTCGTACTTTCTGCAATCCAGTTTGAAGAGGTTTACGTTGAGTTTGTATCTGTTGTATGCTCTTGTATTTTTGTGGTTGAAGCTGAAGTAGTCTTTGATGGATAGGACATTGTAGGAGATAATTTTGTGTGCTATGCTTAAGTCTAACCATAGGCAGCATAGTTCAAGGTTGTCCAAAATCTCAAGCCTGGTGATATAAGGTATTCTGTTGCAAGCAGAGAAGTGTAGTACTCTTCTCGTGAAATACTTCTGGACCAGAGGTTGTATTTAGCACGTTCTGACCGGTTCTGGAGAACCGGTAGCAGAAATTTGAGTAGTTCGGAGAACCAGCAAATACCACCTCTGACTGGAGATTTTACAGTATCCTTCCCCTGCCACGCCCACCAAGCCACACCCACAGAACTGGTAGTAAAAAAAATTTGAATCCCACCACTGTTCTGGACTCGCTCACTTGTATTAATGTCTGATATGCAGTGCGATTCCAGACTGATGAGCTGTATTTGAGTATTAGTCTGGCAAAAGTTTTGTATGCTCTAGTTAGCAATTCGATATTTCCAGAGGAGAAGCTTCATAAGATTAGATTTACAACTCTTAATGCCTTTTTGGCAACACTGTTACAGTGAGTTCTGGCGCTTAGGTCATTTGATATAAGAACTCCAAGGTCCTTGACAGAGTGAGGATCATCAACGAGGTCATATCTGCCTAGTTTGTATTTGGTGTACTGATTTTTTTTTACCAATGTGTAGGACAGAGTATTTGTTGCTCGAGATTTGGAGTTGCCAGATGTTTGACCATTCAGACACATAATCAAGGTCGCTTTGAAGGATAGTAGCATTGTCAGTGGTGTTGAATAGTTTTATGTCATCCAGTTGCTTATAGGGCTTATAAGGTGATCTCAAAGGTCATTTATATAGAGTATAAAGAGTGTGGGTCCTAGAACGCTGCCTTGGGGGAGACTGCTGTTAACTGGAACAGGGTTTGATATAGTGCTTCCTATTTTTACTATTTGTTGTCTGTTTGACAGGAATGCACTAATCCACTTATGGAGGATCTGGAAATGCCGTAAGAGTTTAGTTTTAACAGTAGTTTGTCATGTACCACTGAATCAAAGGCTTTTCAGAAGTCTATGTAAATTGCATCTATAGCTTTACCCTGGTCAAGTAGAGTAGTCCATATGTTTTTGCAGCGTAGGAATTGTAGATTGCAGGACAATTTTTTCTTGAAACCAAATTGTTTTTTGGAGAGTAGGTTGTTTGACTCTAAGTGGACAGTGATGAATTGGTTAATGATTGCACGTGACACAACACAGTGAGATTGGTCTTAGTTTTCAACCAGGCTGGGGTTGAAAAATGTTTGTATTAGTCAAACAACATTGTAAATCCAAGTTTTATAGACGAGGTCTTATTGTATTGCTAATTTTGGATATTAGTAATTATAAACATACTTTTCTGGGCAAAAATATTCAACTAGGAACATGAACAGATCCATCAGTATAAAATTTGAGAAAGCACACACACACACACAGATAGATAGATAGAGATATAGAAATGGATCTGGATCAGGATCTGGATAAAATTGTGTCATTATCATATGATGGTTATTATTATTGCTGATCTAGAACTGTTATGGATGTTATAAATATATTTTATAACAATTATAAAAACAAATCTTTCTTTTAGATTCAAAAAGTTGTGGAATCATTTTTAAGAGAGGAAGCTTTAGAAGAAAAAAGAAGGAACATATCTCCATCAGGGAGATGATTAGACTAACATGTTTCCATTCCTATCTAGTCTGTGAATAATTGAATCATAATGTAGATGAGGAGACACACTCAGGTGGCCACCTGGGTCCATTCCATTTTTGTAATTAATACACACAGAGAGATGGAATTTATACTTCTGCATTTGTTAAATTAATACCCATGTGCATTTTGTCCCAGTTAATCATGTGAATCAGTCCACGCTCAATGCTGTGTAATTGCCCAGTGGCAAGATTAAAGCCACAGCTTGTCTCCAGCGTTGCTGCTATGGGATAGCATTTCCCAATAGTAATGTTGTCATATAGCTTATGTAGTGCTATGAGTTTGTCATATTTCATGCATGATCTTTGATTGATAACAGGTAGTGAATAAGGAACTGGTCTTAATGTAACAATATGTCAAGACTTCAGAATTACCTGAAAATGTGTGTTTGGGAGAGCTCAAAAACACAAAAACACGCACATTTAAAATTCTGTCCAGCTCTAGTTTTATTACAACTTTTACATTTTTAAATTGGTATCTATTCCATTAAAAGCCACATTTTAGGATACTGTAGATTCAGTGCATTCATATTGCAAAGTGATAAAAGATTTCAAAAGGCAACAAAGACAGTGCCCCAAGAAAAATTCATACATAATGCTATCGTCTAGTTATTAATTGAAACAGACTGAGAAAATGGTTGCTTTTACTATTATGATTGCTTTTGCCATTGCCATTCGAACATCATTTCAAAATTTTACCCTTCATAAAAGTGACGAGGACAGAAAAACAGGAAACCTTTGGATAGTTGTTGAAGTAAGCTGCTTTGAAGCTTTGAACGGTCAAATTGTATGTGTTTCCAAGCAAGTGTTCCCAAAGGCAAACAATGTGTGAGATGTCTCTTCCTATTGGTAATGCTCCACCTTTGCAAAACAAAATTGAATAGGATACTGTGAAGATGACTAGAAATGCAATATTCTTTGCAATATTAGTGTTGAAATGGTTGGCAGTTCAGAGGAAAAGTGTGGATTAATAGGAACAGTTTTGAAATGGCTATTGTCAAGAACTCAGGAGGGGAAAGCTTTTATTCTGTTAAGCTTTGGGGAAGAATAAGAAAGAAACAAAGCAATTATTTCATAATGTTTTCCCAGGCCAAATGAATATTTGTATAATTCTATAGAGTATCTAATACCCTGTAATATCTTCCCTCCCCTTTCCTAGATGGTGAACAGTGCAACTTCAAATATCAGTTTTTGGGGAGAACAAATAGGAGGATATCTGGTAGATCTGGATGTGAAAATAGAAGCTGGACTTGATTAACTCAGATTGATCTAGAACATCTGGGATATAACAGATTGGGGAAGACTGATCTAATATAGTTGATTTCAGCATCTGAAGGCTTAAAATCAATTCCCTTTCAAAACAAATGAATAACAGCCAGTTTAAGTATCTTTGATAACTTCATTAAGAGTTTTAACAAGGCTTTCAGTTTCTACTGGAACATAAAAATAGGTCTTTGCATCTTCATCAGGAAACAAGGTTAATTTCTTATTGTATGCATCACTGACTCTGTATAATTATTTTTGTTCCATATACCTATCTAAAAGTTATTTATTAGATAAAGAGTGCAACGTTTATGTTAATGATATCCAAGCATTGCCTAAAAAGGAAGGCATCAAATTGACACCAAACTTACTTAGTTTCTCACTTTTTTCCCAAGATGGTTCATAGAAAAACTGGTTTGCTTTACAAAAAATGGCATTTTGGGGTGTAACTGAATGGTTTCTGAGAGAAGAGTATTGATGCTTTTGAACTTTGGTGGTGGAGAAAACTTCTGAGAGTATTGTGGACAGCCAAGAAAACAAAATAATGGATCATTGAACAAATCAACCCAAGGTTGTCAGCTGAGGCACAAATGACCAGGGTCAAATTATCCAACTTCAGACATTACATGAAGACTTGGCTATCTGAAAAAGGCTCCAATACTGTGAAAGATGGAAAGAAAGAGAAGAAGAGGAAGACCAGCAGCAAAAATGGATAAATTCATTTACAAAAGCAATGAATGGACTATTAGGGTTAGGGATAGGTCATATTGGAGTGAATCTATGTGGTCACCAGGAATTGAAAACATCTTCATTGAGCATAATCATTTGTGGTTTAATGTTATAACAAAAAGGGTTACTTGGACTGTAAAATTGAAAGAAAGATTTCGATTTCCCCAGAAAATAGGCAAATGGTCTGGTGCGATATTTTCAAGTAGGTATCTTTCTGATATTTTTTCACTTGTCGAATCTGGGAATGTTGTGTATAATCATGTTCCAACAAGTTTTTGAATACTTCTTTTAAATTAACTGTTCTCATTCTTAAATCTCTGTTTTTTAACATGTCACAAAGCTCACTAGTTATACTCTGATTATATTTGGAAAAATATTTTACATTGTAGTTCATTTGTAGTTACTAAAATAACAACAAAGTTATTTAGTTGCTTCCTTTGTGGATTTTGTTGTGTCCAACTTAATCATTGTTGGATACGTTTTGTGAATTTTGACCCCGGATAATGGTGATATTCTTGTTTTAAATTTCTTAACGTATCTGATCATTTTTAAGAACTCTGGGGAGATTTCATTCTTCTTCTTCTATTCCGGTCATCTTTCACACCTTCCTTCTTTATGTCCATTGTCTAGTAATTCTGTTGGATGATTAATTTGTTCTCAGGCTAGAGCACTCAGGCTTTATCTTCCTCAGTCAATCTAAAAGTAGTCCTGACTTTAAACCTATTGAGTCCAGAACTTTGGGCATAAGTCATTGCAGTAGTTTAAGCAGGTCACCATGTGACCTGACTTGATTTTACAATCATTTTCACAATATACTATTCACCATAGTCATTAAGTGAATTGTGTAGTTGTTGAGCAAATATTTTGCTCATTAAGTGAATCCAGAATATCAAATGGGCATTTTTTGCTGTAAAAGAACAAAACAAATTTGCAAATTTTGGTTACGTGATCATGGGACACTGTAACTCAACATAAATGTGAGCTGGTTTCTAAGCATGTGATCATGGAAGAATGTGTGTTGACAGTCGTAACTTCGAAGATGGGTTGTACATAATTTTTTTAAAGACCATTGAAGCTTTGAATGATCATTAAGTAGACAATTGTTTCCCTCTGATTTAATTTCCTGCTTTTCCCTAGAATCTTCTCTTAATACTACCAAATAATTGTCTGTCCCACATTCAGAAACTCTTCAGCTTAATAACCCATCACTAATTCTCTTAACATTTCATGACAGTTAGTCAAATCAACTATGCTTTTAGGTTTGTATCCCTACCTTTGCTTGTGTACATCCACTATTATTTAGAGATACTTAAACTGTATATTTCAAAGAAATAGATGTTCTTGGGAGATTCTCTGTCAGCATTACATAAGCATAGGTCACCAATGTGTAATAAAAAAAAACCCTAACTGGTAGTGTTCAAAGTATTGCACCTGGCTTGTTTCCCCCCCTCTTTTTGATATGTAGCCAATTGCATATATGTACAAATGAAATCAATGTGCATTTGGATTTATGAAAAATTCTGTTTATCTCTGTACCATAAGGAGTTTTTTTTAATTTAAAGATTTATTGATACATATTATTTGGCCAGGGAAGCTAATCTTCGAAATGCAGGTATAATTTTAAATGTGGCATGCAAACTACAATTTGTCTATGCTTGCGGATATATATATCAGTATCCATCTATAATGCTAAGTCTTTTTATTATGACTGTCTTGTTATGTGATAGAGCTCTTCAAATGAGCATTATAAAACTAAACCTGGAATCGAGAATTGTACTTATTATTATGTTTTATGATATTATATCCTGAATCAATATTTTTCTTACAAAAATAGTCACTATAATCATTGAAATTATGTTATGCTGCATCAACTTTATTCCACACTTTTATGTTTATTTCTACCTTCTGGGCAGCTTATTTTCTGCTTTTATAACATTTAATTCATTTCTGAACTTGAGATCTGTACTTAAGAAAAATTAGAATAAAATGCAAACGAAATAATAATGTACCGAAAAAGAACATTAACATTCTAGGAGATAAGTTGTTTTGGATGTGTTCACTACTGTGAATTGTTTGGAAAAATAATAAAGGTTGGATGCAAATAGATAAATAAATGTTCAAATATTAAAAAAATAGCAACATCTAACAGATTAAAATATATCTGTAATAAATCAGTTGAGTTGAATGGCAGAGGATACAAATGACCCCAAAGCCCCATACACAGCTCCTTAGGACATTTTCTAGAATTATGGTAGCTAACCATCATATGAAAATAACAGTGAACCCAAGGCTTTAGATCACTTAATCAATGTTTTGGTTAATGGTATGAAAACTGTATAAGCCACCAATATAGAAATGGTCTAAATTAAATATTTTGAAGGATAAGGTGAAAGTTTGGTGAACATCATAAGCCACAAGTGTACAGCTTTATTATTCAGATAACATTTGCCCCCCCTCCAAAGCTTGGCTATAAGGCTTCCAGAAATTTCCAAAAGATTTTAGTAAGATGTCATTTTTAAAATAATAGAAAAACCAATAAATAATGTTGTATGACAGTGGTTCTCAATCTTTTCTTTACCACAGACCTCCTTTAAATACCTTTTGTTGCCACAGAAAATGGCCACTGATCCCCAAGATTTTACTCAAGATTTAAATCATAACATTTCTTCAAGTCTTTGTGGACCTTCTATGATGACATTGTGGCTCGTTTGGGTCCGCAGATCACAGGTTGAGAACTTTGTATGACGTAACATAAGGGACTGGAGGCTAAAACATAAAACGAATGGTTGCAGGAACTGGGCTTGGCTAGTCTAGTAAAGAGAAGGACCAGGGGAGGCATGATAGCGGTCTTCCAATATTTGAGGGGCTGACACAGAGAGGAAGGGGTCAAGCTATTTTCTAAAGCACCTGTAGGCCAGACAAGGAATAATGGATGGAAACTGAACAAAGAGAGATTTAACCTGGAAATAAGGAAAAACTTTCTGACAGTGAGAACAATCAACCAATGGAACAGAAGTTGCCCTCGGAAGTTGTGGGAGCACCATCAGTTGAGACTTTCAAGAAGAGATTGGACTGCCATTTGTCAGAAATGGTGTAGGGTCTCCCGCTTGGGCAGGGGGGTTGGACTAGATAACCTACAGGGTCCCTTCCAACTCTGATTATCTGTTAAATCTGTAACTTTGATTTAGCTTACATGATTTAGTTTTTGAAATCAACCAGTTTCCCTCCTCATGAAGAAAATACACAATTTCTCTTATTGAGGCATTTCACTTCACTTTGCATTAATGCATTCTGTTTCACTGTCCTCTGTATCTTCCTCTGGCACTTGCAGAAGCAGGAAGAAGATTCTGTGCAGCTGAACATTTGTGAAGAAGCTACTTCTAATAGCTGACAATACTGCACAGAAATGTCTTCTGGCTATTGGATGTAGCACAGAATGGAGCAGGAGGTGGCAGAGGAGAGTAAAACTGAACATATTAATGCTACATGGTCACTTCATTTCCTCTTTGCATTTTCATGTGACACCCTTTTTTGTACATATTTAGTAATGTATGGCAGGCATGATCTTGTTGAACATGTTCAGTCCCAATGATCTGGACAGTATTTTTCTGTTCTCTCTTGAATGATGAAGTTTACTTTATGCGTTTGCACAGACCATATATTTTGCCCATTTCAAAACAGCCCTGTTGATCTCATGCATTGTTAATGATATAGAAACATTCCACATGATGACACTTTAACTTCCTTGGATATTTTGCTCATATTTATGCAGGAAGAGGCAGTATATGCCCCATTTCCTGGAACTGCATAGAAGCCTGCTGATCACATATATACTTCTGGAGAAAAAATTCTTTCCTGACTAATGGGGCACACAAGTGCAATTTTCCATTGCTTCAAATTGTTATCATTTGCATGGCTCATCCTGCTAGTCTATGTTAATCTGCTTGTTTTAGAATCTATGTTTAATCTTAAGAGATTTTCAGTTTGATTTAAGAATCTGGTTTGCTGTGGTAGCTTCAGGTAAGAAATTGGAAAGGAACAAACAAGATGATGAACATGGAAACAGGAGATAGGGATTCATGAATATTTATTTATATCCCACCTGTCTACTCAGTTAAGGACATTAATATTCAATAAAATCTGAGATGCAAAAATCATTTTAAGAAAAAAAAGCTTAAAAATTACATGTTTATACACGAATTAACAGTTAAAAGCTTGGTTGCTGTGTCTTCGATCCAAACTGAATTCACAAAACGGTGTGTTATATAGCATGCAGGAGTAGACCAGCTCTTTCTGACCAGAAAGACAAGATTTTAACAACTGGAGTATTTTCAGAAAGTATTTTTTTCCCCTGTTGTTATTTACTCCTGGTTTGTAACTGAGAGGTGATCTCTAAGATTCTAAGCCACTTAGGACATTAAAGTCAATATTGACATCTTAAATTGTTCCTGCTACACACAAGGTGATCAAAGTAGTTCTTTGAATATAGGTACAGATAGTCCTCAATTTACAATAGTTTGTTTAGTGACTGTTCAAAATTACAACGGCACTGAAAAATGTGACTTACAACCATTTTTCACAGTTACGACCTTTGCAGCATCTCTATGATCATGTGATTAAAATTCAGATGTTTAGTAATTGGCTCATACTTGTGATCGTTGATGTGATCCTCTTTTGTGACCTTCTGACAAGTAAATGGGGATGCCAGATTCACTTAACAACTGGGTTATTAACTTATCAACTGCAGTGATTCATTTTAACAACTGTGGCAAGAAAAGTTGTAAAATGGGGCAAAACTCACTTAACAAATGTCTCACTTAACAACATAAATTTTGGGTTGAAAACTACCTATATCACATTGAACCCAGTACTGTGTAGCAGTGAGCAGCCTAGCACTACATTTTATATCAATTGCTTCCTTTGGGACTTTTCAAGCAGATCCTAATACAAAGCACATTGGAATAAGTCAGATGAGAAATAACCAAGAAATGAATACCAACCTGCAGGAAGGGTCATGCTGGTGCATTAATAACTATTGTACAAACATGTTCTTGTCATAGCTGCCAGTTGGGGAGCAAGGTATACGCCTAGATTGTGGAACTTGTTCTTCTGAAAAAATAGAAAGCAATTTCTGTTCTATAAAATACAGTTGAATCTGTTTAAGAAAAACAGATCTGTTTCGCTTTATCTTTTAGAACTAACTAAAATAATGAATGTATAGTTTTCACTGGTCCACATTTGTACAAAAATATGTTGCGTCTCATGTATGTGTGTCTTTAAGATACTCTGACAATTGTGTATGGTCACTTTAAAGAGTTTTAATTAGACATTTCATGGCTAATTTATAGCAAGCCAAGCCTGGTCACAGTTGACTGACTGGTTTATGTCCCCCAGTACTTCTGTCGCAGCTTCACAGTTGGAAGGCAACTTTCATTAATGCTAATGGAGCTTAAGCTTGTAAATTCTTCATGGTATCAATAGGAGAGTAGATTGCTTTTTATTTCATTTATAGAAAACTCTAAAAGGAATGGGCTGTGGAACCACTTTTATAAATCAATCTCTGTTCAAAGCCAACAAAACAATAATAAACTACTGTTCCATTTGGGTTTGTTGAAAAATTAAGATTGCAGTCCCATAGATGGCATTGTAGGGATTGTAAAAGCACCTTTAAGGTGAATATGGTTAGGATCAGGTGATTCAAATACTGTCCACTATTCTGAGTTTAAATAGCTTGAAAATCATAAACAGAGGCATGCAACTGCAGAAAGAGGAAAACAAAGCAAAAGGCATATCAAAAAGCTAATCAATAAGTAACTATACCCAGGACAGTGACTTGAGGCAAAAGGAATTGATTTGGTAAATAGCACTCTTTTCTCTAAAACGAAGCTCAGTGGGATTTTTAATAAACCATGAAAAGGAGGGAATGCAGCCTGCAATCAGTGTCTTTGCCAAAGCTCAGTAAACAAGGAAATTAAGATGCTGTCATTTAAAAGACTATGATTTATAAGCTGCTGAATTTATTTTCCACTGACTAAATAGGACAAATGTTTCTCTTTTCTTTCCATGTACTAATGTTACTTTGGTTTCATTGTGAGAATAGATATTGATAGAAAATGCTTAACTGATCCAGACGTCACATGTGGTTCCAGAATTTAGAAGATAACTATAGCAAAGTCATATGCAGTATGAATTTGTTTACCTATCACACAAACCATCATGTAATTTATTTTTGGCTTACTACAACCATGAAGAAAGTAACCATGCTTTAGTAGTATTTAACATCTAGAATAGTCCAGATATCATGCAAGTCAAAATAAAGCAAAACATAGAATTGGTTAACAAAACTATAACTCTTTGTGGTTTTATGATGGCTGGAAATGCTTTTAGGCATTTAGTTCAATTTTTTTCCCCATTTTGCTCCTTAACTTTTATTACGAGAGCTTGCAGATCATTTGCATTTTCAAATCAGGCTATCAGGTCATTAGTATAGTGCAGGTATTGATGTTTCTTCTTCCAACTCTAAAATCATGATCATCTTCTTCCAATGCAGCCTCCCTTATTCAGCATATAAACTGAATTCCTATTTGAAATCAACACTGATTCTTCTTTGGAAGATCAGATAACTAAAGCTGAAGCTCAAATATTTTAGCCAACTAATGAGAAGAGAGAACTAATTGAAAAAGACCCTGAAGTTGTGAAATATTTAAGGCAAAATGAGAAGGAGACAGCAGAGCATGAACATGAATTTGGGTAAACTCTTGAAGACATTGAAGGACAAGGGGCCTGGCATGCTGTGTAGCCTTATTGCACTCCTGGTATCATGTCCATATTGTACTCCTGGTATCATGTCCATATTGCTGATCTGTATATACATTTCTCATCAGGACAATGAAATGTTCTGGGATTCCCATTTTTCTGAACATATTCTAGTTTTACACAATCAACATAAACGAAGGAACACACCGTGACCCTTTTTGGTATTTGATTTTCTCATTATTCAGTATGCATTAGCAGTAATGTTCTCTTTTTTTTCATGTTCCTTAGCCCTTTTCAAAGTCAACTTGAATATTTGGCTTGTTTTCTATGTAGTATTCTAATCTGCATTATATAATCCAAATCATTATGGAATAGAAAAGAATAAGAATAGAATCATAACTTTATTGTCATATTGAATGTACACTAATTGGCATACATTAAAATGAAAATTTGTTGCATACAGCTATCAAAGGATCACCACCTCCAATATACATTACATAAACATGACAACATTATTTTCCTAGAATGTAAAATTAAGGATATTATATCATAGTTTGTACAATTTGTTAATCTCTCTCTCTTTTTTAGAATTGGAATATAGATTGACCTCTTCTAATAGGTTGATCACTGTCTCATTCTTCATTTGCTGGTATAATTTGGTTGGAACTGTGACAGATTATTCTTCTCTGGCTTGCCATATTTCAGTGGGTATGGCATCATTACTGGAGTGCTGCTCTAAATTCATCTTTTAGTACTAAAGTTGCTTGTAAGTAGGAAATATCTTCTAGACTCTAATGCCCCCTTGCCCCTTCTTAGTGCCCCCTGACAGCCCCCTTACATCTTAGTGCCCCCGTAAGGCATCTCCCCCCCCAGGGTGGTACTGCCCACTTTGGGAACCACTGTTCTAGAGTATCTTGGATGTCAATATCTCTGCTATACTGTATTACAGAATAATCTTTCCATCTTCCTTTAATATCTTTTGAAACAACTACTGTCTGTTCATTGGCATCCTTTAGCATACTGATTTGAGCAGAGGTGGTATTCAGCAGGTTCTGACCAGTTCTGGAGAACTGGTAGCGGAAATTTTGAGTAGTTCGGAGAACCGGCAAATGCCACCTCTGATAGGAGAGTTTACGGTATCCTTCCCCTGCCATGTCCTCCAAGCCATGCCTACAGAACAGATAGTAAAAAAATTTGAATTCCATCACTGAATTTGAAATGGGGACATCTTTCTTGAGTTCAGAGATCTCCTGAAAGACTTTCCTAGAAAACTATAAATCACTTATGAGGAAATGGATTTAGCTGGAAATATGGAATTATGTGGTGCTATGGAAAATATATCATTTTAACAAATCATTATCTTCCATGGGCACCATAGAAATACATTTTCTGTGGCTATTGGAACATGAGTTTAGGAATACTGGAACTTAAATTGTCACTTATTAATATGACCATAAAAAGTATCTGAATCTTCTCTTTATGTGCTGTTTGATAACAATCCAAATTTTTCATACTTTGATAATTTAACATGGTTTATAAATTGCCACGACAAGTTATAATTGTTGGACATAACATTTACAGGGTTAATGAGGGTCATGTATTTGAGAACATTGAAGAGAGAATGGCCAGGTGCTTACTTTAAAATATAAATTTGATAAATATACCTTAGTTATGGAACAGGTGGTGAATAAATGCATTTTTGCATACATACCAGACTGAAATCTAATCATAAACTTGCTTGTTTTGAAATATGCATGTAGCAAAATTGGCCCAGGTCCTGTATTTTATTATAGTTAAAGCCATTTATCACTCTATATTGGATAGATTATTGAACTACTTAAAAATGTAAAAAGCTTGGCTGGTGCCCATTTCAAAAACAGGATATCCTAATCTACAGTGCATTAGTATGCATATCTACTAGGGACTAATTTTCAAGTATAGGTATAACACAAAGATTTGCAGCCTTAATTTGATAACTGAGGAGGAGGTCAATATTTTTGACTACAAAGAAATGAGATTAGATTTAACTAGATAATAACAATCTGTAAGAAAATGTTAGTTTAGACTAGGCTAACAGCCTAGTCTAAACTAACAATCCTATCTTATGAATGAGATAGGATTGATGGAAGATGAAGTTCAGAATATATTAAAGGTATCTACCTTTAATATATTCTGAACTTCATCTTCCATCAATCCTATCTCATTCATAAGAGACTGTGGAAGCTTTAATCTAAAAAATATCAAACTGGTGGTTTATTGCACAGTGAATTAGATATTCGGATTGGATTTGGCAATCCAATGGACCTTCCCAAGGACCTGGGATAGGGAGATGTAGATGTTTGATGATATTACAGATATCTTCACAGAATGTAAGTTGTTCCAAGTAAAGCTACCTTTTACAATTGACTAATGGTGAAATTGTCAGAGTCTATGATGTTCAAAAAATTATAATAATTATTGTAATAATTCTTTTAGGATTATTGTGCTATTAGTATTATTACCACCAGTAACCTGAGTGAAAAAAAATCCTAGGCATAGGAATATAAAAATTCCACAAAATCAGTTCAGTCGAATAGTTTGTTGTAGCTATTTATGAAACTTTTGTTTGGCACTTTGGAAAAATTAAATCTACCAATGTAAGATAATATTTGTAGCTCGGATTTGAACTGTGGAGTTCTTTGTGGCCTCTCAGGTGGGATGTTTTCTTGCAGACATTCCATTATCCAACATCTCCAGCCCTGTCTTCAAGAAAACCAAGCTCAGTATCAAGGATTACACAGATTAACCTAACAAAGTACTAGTGCTTTGATAGCTAGAAAGCATGCAGTGTTTCACTCTGAAAGATGCACATGCTTACCTGCCTAAGGGAACACTCAAAAAATAACTATGAAACATAACTGTTGAAGCTTCTGTCTATCCAGAGAAGCTGCGGTTTTATTTGTCTGTTTCAAGCTTAGTGTTGGGATAGTTTGAGGGCTTCATTGTGTTCATGGCTGTGCATCAGAGCATTGTCTTCATGGCTGTGCATCAGAGGTTCATTGTCTTCATGGCTGTGCATCAGAGGTTCATTGTCTTCATGGCTGTGCATCAGAGGTTCATTGTGTTCATGGCTGTGCATCAGAGGTTCATTGTCTTCATGGCTGTGCATCAGAGGTTCATTGTCTTCATGGCTGTGCATCAGAGAAGAAAACCTTTCTGGACAGACTTAGTCACTTCATGTCAACAAAAACATTGTCACCAGCATTGTAAAAACTATCCTTTGATCCAAATGGCACAGCTTAGAAAAACTGTTGCTTCAATGAACCAAATGTAATATCTGTCAGCAGTTTTTACTTATAACTTTTCATCTTTTCATGTTCTATTCAAACATCCTATATGTCATTACTATTTAGAAGAAATGTATCTCGGAATGTCTGTCATGTTTTATTACATTTTATGCTGTAGTTAAATTCCAAATGAGCATATTTTCTGCATTTTTTTTCCTGACTGAATAGTAGAAAATGTAGAGATCAGTTGAAATAAGACAGGAAGGGATGGCATTTTTATGCTTTGGATGTGTGGATAATAGAATAAACATTTTATAGTTTACATAAATTGGAAAATATTCAGATCTGGGAAGAAAAGAACGTTTTATCAAGGTTGCTATACTCTGAGGTGCATATAAAACACAATCACAGCATTTAATATTGCATTGTATTATTGATAGACTTTGTCAGGGAGAAAAACATACTGTGTTTGAATCACATTTTGAGATGAATTGAAAGTTTATAGCTGTGTTACCTTTTGCCTAAACTACCATAAATTGCAAGATGATTGTTTGATTTGTATAACTTTATGTCAGTTGTTACCTATGATTTCTAAGCCATAAAATAACTAACAAAGTTGTTTTGACTTATAGCTATAAAAATCAGAACTGGTTGACCTAAACCTATTGTTGCAGTCAAAATATGAAAACTAAATATACAGATTATTTGCATATCAAAAATATGTAGTGCTGCAAAGAAATAGAATATTTAGTAAATGGAAGTTCTTTTATTTTGCAATTAAAATTATCAAATTGTGGGGTTTGTTGGTTGTTTATATATAGTAACTTGCCCTACCATTTTAATGGGGTGTGGCAGAAAACAACAAAGAACCAAAAGGGAAAAAAATACATCTGTGGTGGAATCTCTAACTAGACAGAACAGAGCAGTCAAGAGAGGTCCAAATCGTTATACTGCAGAAAGCAGGTTAGGCCAGCTCTCTCCCAGAGATCTTTGAGGCTTTGTGTTGCCATTCTCAAAGGAATGCAGTCAATCTGCTGAGATGCTTGTAGCAATAAATTACTATTGAGATTTTTTATGAGTGGTTCTGGTTTTTTTGTCTGAAAGCATCCCTTTAGAGATAGTGTCAGGCCTATGCACCAGAATCCAGTTAACGAATGGTTAGCACTACTTTGATGCTAGATAAGGGTTAACATAATTCAAGATTTTAGATTTAGTCTGCTTGTGGTAACAATAGAGCCATAATGGTTGTGATAAGTGAGAGCAGAAATGAAATAACAGACAGCAGTCAGCAGAATTAGCTGCAGTACTTCATTCTAACCACAGTGCCACCATGACTCTTGTTCATTGGGGAAATATTCTTGTTTATTGGGAGAAATTGGTCTAAAGCTACATGTTTGTGTTATGGCACTGTGGCAGTAGTATGTGAAAAGTGTGCTTTCAGTGACTGTTGTGCCCCTATTGGATAGCAGTAACTGCAACTAAACATTCTGATAACTGTTTATTAGTTCGGCACATTGGCTTGGAGGGATTTTAGCCCATTCCATCTTACAGAACAACTTCAGCTAAGGTGTGTTGGTAGTCCCTTTGAACAAAACTATCCATTCTATAACATTTTCATGGAATTCAGGTCAGGACTTTGACTCGGCCATTCAAAAACATTAACTTTCTTCTGCTTTATCATTCTTATGGTTTTGGGTCATTGTTTTGCTGCATAATCCATTTTTTTCTTGAACTTCAGTTTATGGATATATGCTCTGACATTTTCCAATACAATTTGCTGGTACAATTCAGAATTCATAATTCCATCAATGATGGCAAGTTGCCCTGGTCCTTAGGCAAAGAAGCAGGACAAAATCATGATACTGCCATCATGCTTACACTACCTATGCCAGTATTTGACTTTTGCCAAATAGAATGTGTTTCATTCAAGTTAAAACATTGTTTTGGTCTCTTTTATCCATAGAACAGTGTTCCAATAGGCCTCTTGTTTATCCAGGTGATCTTTCACAAACTACAGATGGACAACAAAGTTGTTTCAGAAGAGTAGTAGTTTTCTCCTTGCAGTTCTGCACACTATTGTTTTCAGAGTTCTCCTAATAATGGTTTTATGAACACTGGCATTCACCAATTTAGGTTCTTTAGGTTCTTAGAAACTACCCTGGGATTCTTTGTGGTCTCCTGGAGTGTTATACATGTGGCTCTTGGTGTGATCTTGGTTTCTCTGCTTATCCTTGGAAGGATAACAATGGTGTTTTATTTCCTATCTTCCTTCCTTCCTCCAACAGAGATCTTATGGGAAAAAAAATCTACATGTGCTACCCTTGTTGTATAGACAAAAGGAATATCAGATATTGGGAGTGTGTAGAATCCAAGCAGAGAAGCAGAGAGCTTTGCTGATAAATAGTAGCAGCATGTTTTTTCTGCATGTGAGTGTGATGGCATTCCCATTCTTTCATTTCTTCTGTATTTGCTTTGAGCTGGGCTCATTGACCTTTCATAGCAATGAATACTATAGTAGAAATTTATATCATACATTGTGCACTGAAATAAGTCAAAATAACTTTCTTTAACTCTCCTGAGGTACAAATAATTTTATATAAAACAATGTTTTCACACTTGTGTGCAATTTTCCACTCCCCACATGGATGAAGTTGATCGTGATTTGAAGGAGGCCCTTTTCTCCCAGCATCTGATCTTTTTCCTCCTATGCTTTCTCCTATGATTCAAAGATTTTATTTTTAATTTGGTAATCTTCCATTCATAAACTTGGGATACACTAGGACTGTTTTATTATTCTTACTGAAGCCACGGAAGGTGCGGCAACCGAATGTTGCACAGACTGATACTACCATGGTTACAAAAAAAATAAAATAAAAATAGGGTGGGAAACTATATAATGTTAATCATGAAGGATTTGGGATGCAAAACATGTTATTAAAGTACATGAGAAGGTTCTTTGCATATGAAATCATAAAGAATTATTATGTTTGTTTGTTTTTAACCTGAGTTTTGGACACACTCAAGAATTCTCCAAAGAATTTGTTAGGAATCTATGCAGTCAGCAATAAAGATTCAAAGAACCCTGTCTCATGGTTTAATCTTTAATTACCACAGGCCTGCAGAGGCTGTCTGGCTAGACTCTGCTTTGGAACCAAGGTCTTGGTGTAATGGCTATTGACATCCTTTTATATATTATTTTAAAAGTGTAAGTTGAAATAAAAGCCCAACCCAGAGAATTATGTATTACATAGTCGGGCTCAGCAGATGTTTGCATTTGTGTTTAGGAGCTGTTAGCATTCAATAAGATCTGTCATATACCTTATGAGCTGTCCATTGGGAGTATATATATATTTATGATTAAATTAGCCAGTGGACTCATAAATAAAGCTCAAGGAGCATTTGCCTAGAGAAGTCTGAAAATATTGATTTGTAAAGTAGGAGACACGGCTTTAAAAGTGGTTGGAGATATATCTGCTGATGTGAAAGAAGGAGGGGAGGGAGGGATACTTCCATGAACTTCTGATAACATTTGTAATCTCAAAATTGATACATATTTTTAATTGTGACCCAAAATGGAAATAAATTAGGTTATAGGAATGACTTGATTCTGTAAAAGTATTGATTTTACAAGGTGAAGGCAGCCTAACACTTCAGTTCTGCAAAGTTCTATAATTAGAGAGCGACTGTATCAAGTCTGAAATCAAGGTTTACTGACTGGTGTATGAGTATAAGAGCACTGTGTTCTTTTGATACTGATTTATCTCATGGCATCAGGGTTAGGATGAAAAAGAATTAAAACAAGAGCTAAAACAGCGGATCGGATTTCTAGCAACAATGACTTTGCTATGTTATTGATAGTTTCATATATTTCAGGACTAAAAGGCTCCCAATGGTTTGAAATAATGGTAGGAAGTTTATAATTATAAGGTCTCATCAGCGTGGACAGTGAACAGAGATTCTGGGAGCAGGGACAGTAGCTCTCTCTGTGGATCTCTCTGGGTCTGAAGGTAAACCTTTCAGACAGACTTTCCAATGGTAAGACAGCTCAGGCATTAAGCATCTCTTTCTCCCTCCCTTCCCTCCTCTAATTACTTAAAGTTCCCTTAATGGTTACCTTTCACTTCCTGGAGTTCTTCCTTTGCTTCACTGCCTGAATGCAGTTGTCTGAATGGTAAAATAGACGGAGTGGGTTGGATGGGAAGAGGGGGAATCGTGAGCAGCAGAAAGAATGATTGGGATTCCTTTTTTATTTCTGGGATTAAATTTAAAAAAAATAAACAAAATGCTAAAGCACCTGTAAAATGGACCATCTGGGTTTAAGGTTAAGGTTTAAGAGCAGTGAAAGTTCAACATATGTGGATAGTAATTCCTTCCTTATTCACAACACTATCTGTTTTTAGCGCTGCATTTCTACCATATCTCCTGTAGGCAGCAGACAATACAGCTTAACAACTACAATTGGGACTGGGACTTTGTCACCAAATGAAATTGTTGTTAAGCAGTGAAAAAAACAAGTGGTTGTGCTAGACGTATAACATCACTTCTGCCACGGTCATTGGGCTGTTGTTAAATGGGAGATCATGTGACCGTAACTTGTCCTTTTACTGCCAGCTTCTCCATTGACTTTAATTTGTCAGGAGCTATTGTGAATGTTGCAAATGGCAATCATGATTGCAGGACATTGCAGTGGTAGTAAGTATGAGGACCAGTTGTAAAGGTATTTGTTTAGTGTCATTAAACCTTACAACAGTCACTAAAGGGAGGACTACTTATACTAAAAACTCCTTAACTATTTTCTGTTAACCCCAAAAGTGCTTTTTCAAGAGGCAACTGGACTTTCTCATTTTTCAGCTGAAGAAGCTTCTTGGATGAGAAGCAAAATATCTTCAAAGAAAAACCAGAAAGTCCAGTTGCCTCTTGAAACAAGCACCTTTGGGACAACTATGACCTGGATGACTGAAAAATTCCATAGAGTTTGTTAACATCTGGTGGTTATCGAGACACTTGCAGCTCCCCTACGGTAAACCTTCCCCTGGCAATCAAGCATGTTGAAATTATGGGATAATAACTGGGCACCAATTGGAATTTAGCAGTCTCTTGACCCTGCAGTCTCTGTAGTTGCTGCCCCTTTAGTCGTGCCACTGGCTGAGAGTTTCATTCCAAAACTTACATAAAGCTCCGGTTTGCTTACTTCTTTCATGTTAAAAACATCAGTAAATTTTTTCCCAATCCTATAAATTCACAGCAGTTGATTTTTTTGTTTCTTATATACATGGGAAGATCAGTAATTTCTGATCATATTTATCATTCATAATAAGCCTATTTTAGCAAGCATCTATCCATTAACAAAATTCTATGAAAATGCATGTGCTATATATCTTAATATTTTTTGTCTGCAAAATGCTACACACACACACACACACACACACACACACACACACACACACAATTTTAAATGTGTTTTGATACATTACAGAGTTGAGAACTGATTGCTAAATTTAAAAAGATAGCGCAATCTGAAATAAAAACCATAGCCTATATTTATTATGCTGGGAAATGTGGATCATGTTGGCACTTCCAAATAAGGAGGGACAACCAAATGCATTTAATCAAAATTAAGCATTTGCATTATTCCTAAACAATTCTATTTCCCCCTAAGTGAAGTTGGAATACAGAGACAAGATTTCACTGAATTCCAGCTTTAGTTTTCATATTAAAGAAAAATATGGAGTGAAATTATTTTTCCTGTTGCAAAAATTCTGAATTTACAGAAGACAAAAGAGACTTTAAATGCACTCATGCCTCTCTTTCAACCTGGTTATAAGCAGAGAACTAGAAGAAACAGGGTTGGTGGTCTTATTGCTGTCTCTGTTTATACTTATACATGGACAACTTTATAAAATCTCATTCTAAGGATTCCATTGAGGGTTTATATTGAAATGAATGTTGAATTGTTATTCAACAGGTTCAATCTTAAATAATAAAAAAAAAATGATTGTGAGTCATGTTCCAGTAGCTTTCATAGCATGAAGTTTCATTTCAACAGCAGCAATTGTATTTTATGGAAAAGAGTCAATGCTATAGTAGACAACTTTTACATGGTTGGATAAATTTTTAAATAAATACATTAACATCACCCTTAGAAAACTGGCAAGCATTACAATAAGGTAGCTATATTAATAAAAATCACTGTTGCTCTGTGATAGTAAAGATTTGGAACGAATAAAAATAACATGTACCTAATAGTTATTCAAATGTATGTTCTAGTTTCACCAGTCACAGGAAAGGAAACTATTAGATTCCTTTGAGATTTCTCTGAAAGCTGTGCCAAGAATAAATTGTATTTGGAATTGTATATGTCTTTGATTTATGTATAAACTGTGCTTTGTTATTAAATCTTATGATTCTTATAACAAAAAGTGGAAATGTTTTCTCAGATTTCATTCAGGTGTTGGATGAAATTGTTAAGTTTGAGCATGGGCGAGAAAGAATGGAGACAAGTTTCTGAACGGTGAACTTCAGCTCTTTATTTACATCGTGACTTGCTCATTTAACATCAGTAAAACCCGCCTTATATAGGCAAACCTTGTAACGTTTAACCAATAACAAGCTAGGAACGCTAGCTTTTATAACCAATAAGAACTCTCTGTTAAGGGCCAATCGGATTCCCCGGAACGGGCCAATCTGGTCCGGCCGCTTAACAGCCAATCAGAAGTGCAGGGCCAGAACCCTGCACTCACTCCAAGCTCACACTTTATTAATTATATTGCATACACAACACTCCTTCCCCCTGGTTCCTTAGTTCAGGGCGCAGTTACATAGTCCCTTAAATAGGACGGTTGTCTTTTTAGTCTCTTTGATTTTCATTGTATTGGTTGGTTGCAATCCCGCTGAGGTAGATCGTTGTTTGGCAATGGGGCTGTCTCTGGTTCAGAGTTCACTTCTACGTCGTTGCCCACATTTTCCACGTTTCTCCCTCCGGCACCGCTTCCTGAGTTTCTATTAAATCGTCGTTTCCTTCGAATGGGTTTCCTAGGGTTTCATCTTCTTCCGTACCTCCCCCCCCTCAGTTTGGTCATAGGGGAGTTGCGAATTGGCTGCTGCCAGCTGCGACTGTAATTGATCCATATGCCGCTTCCAAAGTTTATCGTCAAGGCATTGCACGAGGTAGGATCTGGGGCCGGTTACATGTACTACTGTCGCTTCCACCCACAACGGGTCGCCCGATAGGTTTTTTGCATAAACCAGGTCTCCTACCTGGAAGGTGCGACAGCGGCCGCTGGATCCTAGTGGTTTCTCTGGTTTATACGCAGGGTGCAATCGGTCAAGGTGGGAGCGGAGCTTTCGTCCCATTAGCAGTTCAGTAGCAGTTTTGTTGGTGATGCTATGTGGGGTGATGTGTTGCAAGAAGAGGATTTGGTTGACCTTGTCGTCAATGTTGTTGTAGTCTACCTTTTGCAAGGTTTTCTTCACAAGTTGAACCATGCATTCTGCTCGGCCATTGGTCGCAGGGTGCGCAGGCGAGGTGAGCGCATGGTGGATGCCGCGGTCAGCGAGGTACTGCTCGAACGCTAGTGCAGTAAATTGTGGGCCGTTATCGGACACCAGGACGTCTGGTAATCCGTGGGTTTCAAAGAGTCTGTTTAGAATCTTGATGACCGTCTTGGAGGTCGTAGTCGTCATGCGATGAATTTCGAGCCAATTGGAGTAGGCATTGACGGTAAGCAGGAAGGTGTGGCCCTTGGTTGGCCTCACGAAGTCCAGGTGAATTCGGGACCAGGGTCCACGTGGTAGGCATGGCTTTTGGTGGGGCGTTGCTGACTTCTTGGCATTTGGGACAAGCTTTAACCCACTGTTCGATTTGCTTGTCAATGCCCGGCCACCATGCATAGCTTCGTGCAAGGGCTTTCATTCGCACGATGCCGGGGTGGCCATTGTGCAAAGTTCTCAGCAGCACTTTTTGGAGCCGTTCTGGAATAACGACTCTATCGCCCCAGATGACACAGCCTTTCTGGGAGAAGAGTTCGGTCTGTCGAGATTTGAATGGTGTGAAGTCATCTGTTAACTGGTCCAATGGCCATCCGCATTCTACCCAGCCTAGGACTCATGCTGGGGTGTGGTTGCGTTTGGTTTCTCTCGCGATATCTCGGGCGGTCAGTGGCGGCGAGTTGAGCACTTCGATTTGCAACGTGGTTACCATTGGTGCCGGATCGTCGAGAGTCTCTGGAAGCGGTGCTCAGCGTGGGGAATGGCCTTCCCCGGGCGGTATTGCAGCCGATAGTTATAAGCAGCTAAGAATTCTGACTATGGGGTCATCCTAGGGGATAATATGTAGGGAGTTGGCTTATCTCCGGCTATTATCCCCAATAAAGGCTTGTGGTCAGTCACAATAGTAAAAACCCTACCATACACGTATTCATGAAATCTTTTCACAGCTGAGACAATTGCGAGGGCTTCTTTATCAATTTGTCCATAGTTCTGCTCCGTTTTTGACAGAGTCTTTGAAAAATATGCAACAGGGGCTTCATTCCCATTAGGCAGTACGTGGCTCAAAATGGCACCCACCCCAAAAGGCGATGCATCACAGGTTATAACTAACGGCAAAGTTTCATTATACTGCATGAGTACAGAGTCAGAAGTGAGCAGTTTTTTAACATTTCAGAACGCCTGTTCTTCACGGTAACCCCATAACCAAATTGCTTTTTTATCCAACAGTCGGTGTAACGGTTCAGTGACAGTTGCTTTGTGCGGTAAAAATACATTATAAAAATTGATGAGGCCTAGGAATGCCTGGAGATCGGCCTTGTTTCTTGGCCTGGGACTGTTTTTGATCGCTTTTAATTTACTTTCGGTAGGGTGAATGCCCTGGCTATCAATCAGGTACCCTAAAAACTCAACACTGTCAGTATACAATTTACATTTGTTTTTTTTAACCTTAAGACTGGCCTCTTGGAATTTTTTTAGGACTAATTTTAACCGGTCCTGTAAGATTATTTTTGTAGGGGCTGCAATTAATACATCATCAAAATAGGGGACCATGCCCTTAATCCCTTGCAATAATCTTTCCATAAGGCTCTGAAAAATCCCCGGGGCTACACTTACTCCGAATTGCAGCCGGGTACATTTAAAGGCACCTCGGTGCGTCACAATAGTTTGGACCTGCGCCGTTTTTTCATCTACTGGTAATTGCTGATATGCCTGAGCTAAATCCAATTTAGTGAAAACTTTCCCGCCCCCCAGGGAATGGAGGAGGTGCTGCACCACCGGAACTGGATACGCGTTCTGCTGCAGGGCGTGGTTCAAAATGGCCCGGTAGTCCCCACAAATTCAGATTGACCCGTCTGGCTTAATGGGCGTTACAATAGGGGTTTCCCATGGGGAGTGATCGATGGGCTCTAACACCCCCTGAGCTATCAGTTTGTCGAGTTGTTCGTCGATTTTCGATTTTAAGGCAAACGGAACTCAACGGGGCTTTAGGCGAATGGGAGCTATTTTTGGATCTAAGCTGAATGAGATCGGGGTCCCCTTGTACTCGCCTAAGCTGTCCGCGAAGACGTCCCTGAACTCAGAGATAAGGTCTTCCTCCCAGTCACAGCCACGACTCGGTTTACGCCGGCCATTTTAATGCCGAGTGGTGCGAACCATTGAAGGCCCAGTAGGCTAGGCCTATCTCTATCGATGACCGTTAAAGGTAAGTATGCTGTGTGCTTCTTGAAAGAGACTCGGACTCGGCAGGACCTGACGACAGGGATTCGAATCCCCTGGTAGTCCTTGAGGATGAGGCGTTGGAAACGGAGATCTTGGCATTGAATTGTGGGGATGAGTTGCTTGAGTGTCTTCCATGACACCATCGAGAGGGACGATCCCGAGTCGACCTCCATGTGGCAAGGCTTGTTCTCGATGGCTACCGTGACTCGGATTTTCTTAGTATCCAAGGCTGAGGCGTGACCGATAGTGATAGTATGGTGAGCCTCTTCTCTCTGCAAAGCTCGATTTCTGTAGGAGTGGTTTACTGGCTCTCGCCTTACAGGACGGTTTCCTGTCGATTGGCGATAATTAGCCCCTTTTGAGGCCTGACTGGGTCCTGGCAAGCTGCGACAGACCCGTCCGATGTGGCCTCGTTTCCCGCACTCATGGCAGAGTGCGTCACGGAATCTGCATTCAGATCTGGCATGGTTGGTTCCACAGCCAGCGCAAGGGCTTAAAGGCTTTGGCCGAGGGTCCCGGTCAGACCGCAGTCGATGGACCCCTTCTTCGTCGCTGTCTGACGACGAATAAAGGTCTTCGTGGTGCGTTGTCGCGAGCTGCCCTTCTGAACTAGGTGAGATTTCGCTGGCCAGTGGTGGTACCGGAGTGCGGTTTTGGCGTAGTTGTGCAGCCAACTTCTTGGTTGCTTCTGCTGTGGTAGCATTGGCAATGGCGTCGGCAAGGCTGATGTTGCCTTTCGCCATCAGCTTGCTTTGGATGCCTGGTGCATCTAATCCCAGAACTATGTGATCTCTTAGTGCTTCTTCTAGATCGGTGAATCCGCAGAGGCCTCCCAAATTTCGGAGGTCTGCTATGAAGTCGGCTATGCTCTCCCCCTTTCGCTGGCTTCTTTGTTAAAACTCGTGGCGTCTCACGAGCGTAGGCACGGTTGGGGCGTAGTGGTCTCGCAGGATAGGTTCGGGTCGTCCCAATCCATGGCCTTCACTTCTCGGGGTTTGGCTTGTGCCTTAGCCATCGTAAATACGGTTGGACCGCAATGCGTCAGGAACACCGCCCGTTTCTTCCCGGCTGTGGCGTCCTTTAAGTTGTTCGTCTCTAGGAACATTTGGAAGCGATCCATGTAAGACTCCCAGTTTTCTTGTGATGGATCGAACGGAGCGGGTGGTACGATACCGCTGGACATGGTTCCGTTGTTAGTGTCGTCTGTCACGTGCTCAGTATTCTTCGAAGTTTCGTTGGTTCAGATGTCTCCACATCCCATCCTCGTCGCCAGTGTTAAGTTTGAGCATGGGCGAGAAAGAATGGAGACAAGTTTCTGAACGGTGAACTTCAGCTCTTTATTTACATCATGACTTGCTCATTTAACATCAGTAAAACCCGCCTTATATAGGCAAACCTTGTAACGTTTAACCAATAACAAGCTAGGAATGCTAGCTTTTATAACCAATAAGAACTTTCTGTTAAGGGCCAATCGGATTCCCCGGAACAGGCCAATCCGGTCTGGCCGCTTAACCGCCAATCAGAAGTGCAGGGCCAGAACCCTGCACTCACTCCAAGCTCACACTTTATTAATTATATTGCATATACAACAGAAATAATACCATTTTTCTGAAAGGAGCCTTTGTAGTAACACAGATATTTGTGGATTTATGTCTCTATTTATCTATGTATATATACAATGATTTGCCAAGTGTGTGTGTATCTTTATATGGGTATAAATAGAGATATAGATGATATAAACATAGATAGAATCTAGATCTATATAAATAGATACACACACACAAATACACAACTTTGCCAATCATTGTTGCTTTGTAGTTCAATCTTTCAGTCACTTTGAACTCTTCATGATCTAGTGGACATCACTTCACCAGTATCGTATGTCACCAACAGTTTCTTTGAGTTCTTGTTTCTTCACTCTTCTGTCATGAATGGTCTCTTTTTCAATTGCATATGATTTTTCTAAGCATCTGAGTCTTCTCCAAAACTCAGCATTCAATAAGTGTTAAGTGTTCAAAATACTTAAGTTTTATTATTAGTGCTTCCAGTGAAGTCTGATTTTCCTTCATCTAGCTTTGATACTCTTGGAGTTCATGGTCCAAGGTATCACCAATTTTGTTTAGTACACCTTTTAAAAACCCTATTTTTTTATTTGTTCAATCTTTGTGGTATTGCACCTTTCACACCCATATGTTGCAATTGGAAAAACTCTAGCCTGGCCAATACATAATTTCATTATCAGTGTGATTCTTTGCATAATAAAGTTTCATCCAGATCTGTCATAAACTCTTTATTTCATAACCATAGTCACCATCCCTGCATTATTGATAAAATGAAATTTTCAAGATTTTTTTTTGCATCTTTGCACATATAAACAATATTTCACAAGACCCAGGAGGCTGTAAGATCTAGATCAAGTTTTCTCATGAAACCACTTTGATTGTGTAGTTTTCATTGTTGAAACTCTTCTGGCGTAATTATTTTATGTATCACATCTTTGATAATTTATAGTATTATTGCTGCTCAATTGTACACCATTCTGAAACATATCTCAAAATGGTAGCAATATAAATTGACAAAATAAATAAAAATACCATGTACCACACTTTTACCATGTAATCATATAGAATATTACTGAAGTTGTATATTATTGATAGTTTGTTACATTTGTTTACTTTAATTTAAGCTTTAATTAGCACCAGGCCTTGGTTTTGTTAACTGAATAGACTTTCTCCATCTTTAGTTGCAGATTATGTTGAAAATATGATTTTCATATAATTTGATTATATTCAGAGTATACAAGTTAGTGTTGTCAATCCAGTGATGTTATGAAATTTGCTCTTCTATTTTGTTGAAAGAAAATATTAGTTATAAGAATCAAATTTTCTTGGCAGTACTCACCTTACTCTTGCCTCCATTTTTTTATGCTTATTACTTTTCTGGTTTTCAGACCTCATTTTTTTTTCAATTTTAGCATTCTCCAATCATCAATACATACTTTCAGGATGTTATGTTGACAACATCAGCTTCTCATTTGTCTGTATCTGGGGTTGGACCATAGACCTGGATCATCAAAACATTGATTGCCTTGGATTCAAATTGAGATTATTCTCTTTTTTCATCTGCATCCTATCATGGATTTTGACATCCTTTCTGGTTAATAATTTTTTGTGATGTGAGGTGGTGACTCATTCTAATCCAGTTTAATTCACTGATTCTCAGAATATTCATTTTTGATCTTGACATTTCTGCTTTGACAATAAGAAGTTTTCCTGAAATCATGAATATGATGTTCCACCGTGGTATGCACTGTATATCTTTACAGTACTGATTTTCCCTTTTACTACTGAGTACATCAGCAACTAGATATTCTTTTGGTTTTTATCCAACTAGACCATAATCACCTGTGCTGTTTATATTTGTCCTCTCCTCTCAATATTTCACTGAATGTCTTCCAACTTGGGAGCTCATTCGTCTTTGTCATATTGGCTTTACTTGTGAATATATATTCAGTTTCTTGGCAGAATGTTGGAGTAGATGCCACTGTCTTTTCCAATAGATTGTATTTGGTTTGATATACTGCCTGTGATGTATCTCTCATGAATGACCCTTCTGGGTCATTCTGGTCAATATTAGAAGCTTTTTAATATTACAAAAAATGCAAACAGGCAATAATGATGAAATAATATAATTATTTCGGCATTTTGATTTGTTTTTAATTCAAGCACAGTTTGTAGTGGTGTCCAGGAACTCTCTTCCAAGAAGGGTTTAATTAGAACAGAGTTCTTGCCTACTGTATATATTTTTGCAATTCCTTACAGATAGTCCTTGACTTATGATCGCAATTGGGACAGGCATTTTGGTTGTGATGACTGTACATTGTAAATCAGACCCAATTTTACAACCATTTTTAGGATGGTTGTTAAATTATTGTGCATCTGAGTTTATTCTCCCAAATGGGCAGAAATTTGCAAAAATGCTAGAAATCAGTGAAAGTCATAAATCATGGTAAAGGGATGCTGCAACCAGTTGTTAATGTGAAATGGATGGCCAAGTGCCTCAAATGCAGCCATATGATCACTCAAGGGTGGCACAACATCTTACAATAGCTGGAAATGCTTTATGGGCCATAAAACATTCTTTCCCAGGCTGTTGTAATTCTAAAGGATTGTTAAACAACTGGTCATCTGAGAGAATTGAGTAATTAATTAATTAATTGAGTAATTAAAACTGTATTCAGTTTTAAAGTATTTACTTTTGCATATGACAACTGGTTATTCATGTAGTTTCTACTATCTAAATAATATCTTTTTTTAAGTATAACTGTAAAACATCAGTAACTTAATGTAAGGATTATATCTGCCTAATTCAAACAAACTCTCCTAGTTTTATGTCAGAATTAGTTTATCTTATATGAGTGATTTCTTTTTTGCTTAAATGCTTGAAAGAGTCATAGTAAGCCTGACTGTTGCTTCTCTTCAGTCTACTTGCATTTAAATGGGCATCTATAGAAAAACTGTACGGGTATTCCTTGACTTACAATATTAATTTAGTGATCAAAGTTACAACGGCACTGAAAAAATTGACTTATGACTATTTTTTACACTTGGAACCATTCAGCCTTTCCCATGGTTGTGTGATCAAAATTCAGCCACTTGGCAGCTATGATGGTTGCAGTTTCCTGGAATCATATGATCACCTTTTGTGAATAGTGCAGTGGCCTAGAGGTGGAACTCTCACCTCACTATCAGGAAGCTGTGAATTCGATCCTATGTAGTGGCAGATATTTCTGTCTCTGGGTACAGTGAGTAAATATCAGCTGTGAACTCTGCATTGGAGACAGGAAGGGCACCTGACCAGTAAACACTCAGTTCCATTCAATTGCCCTGACTCCACCCTGATGCAAGAGATTATGGGGTCATTAAAAGACAAAAAAATTATGTTCACCTTTTGTGATCTTCTGATGAGCAAAGTCAATGGGAAAGCTAGATTCACTTAACAAGTGTGTTAGTAATTTAACAGCTGCAGTGATGCACTTAACAGCTATGGAAAGAAAGATTGTAAAATGGGGCAAAACTCACTTAAGCGCTGTCTCACTTAACAACATAAATTTTGGGCCCAATTGTGGTCTTAACCTGTACTTGTATTGGCTTGCACATACATACAGGCCTTTGTGTTATCCAAAACAGGAGTATTACTGAATTGCACACATAGCTGTATTTGTAGAGCTAATGAGACTTTAGCTTCCTTTTAGTTCCCTATAGAAAATTGTGAAGCTGCATATGACAATGACATAACTGTGCTCACTTTCTTCTTGCTTTCAGCTCTCCACGCATTTGGGAAGACATATGAGCTGGCTTCTTTTCAGGAGTTTTTAAACATATGATTCTTCCTTTGCTAAGAGCTTAAAGCAAAATCAGGCAACTTATACTTCAGATGTTAAACCTGGCCTTTGGCTTTATTTTAACTATCCCCAGAACTACCTATTTTTACCATTTATCACCATGATGAAAGCAAGAGAGCTGCACACAAGTGAATGCATTAGCTTGGAGACCCAGCTACAGAAAATTGTGGTTAGAATTGTTATGAACAAATAAAACACTGAAATAAAGTTTACCAAAAGCTTTAGAAAATAGCAGGGTTCTAGCCCTGCACTTCTGATTGGCCGATAATAGCGATATCGGATTGGTCCGTTCAGGAGAATCTGATTGGCTGCTAATGAGCCACTCTCATTGGTTAAGTGGGTTAACACTCCACATATCTTATTGGTTACTAGAGCGGCAGCCTGCCTATAAAAGGGCTGCTGTTGCCCTAGAGTTTTGCTCTGTTCAGAATGTATAATAAAGAGTTGAAGTTCACTGTTCACCATCTCGTCTCCGTTCCTTGCGCCCATGCGCAGAACTTAACACTGGCGACAAAGGTGGATATCAGAGCTGACTGAACACTACAGAGCACGAAACAGAGCACGTGGCTGAAGGCGCATCAATGGCGGAAACCATGACCGGCAGCACCATACCACCCGCTCCATTCGACCCGGCACAAGAAGACTGGGATTCATACATGGACCGGTTCCAGATGTTTCTGGAGACCAACAACTTGAAGGATGCCACTACTGGGAAAAAGAGAGCGGTATTCCTGACTCACTGCGGACCTGCCATTTTTAAGATGGCTAAGGTACTGGCGAAACCGGATGAGGTGAAATCCATGGACTGGGACGTCCTTGAGCCCCTCCTACGGGCCCACTATGCACCTACCGTACCAACGCTTGTCCGAAGACGTGAATTTTACCAGAGAGACCAGCAGAAAGGAGAAAGCGTTGCAGATTTCATCGCGGATCTCCGGAACCTGGGAGGCCTTGTGGGTTCCCCGACCTTGAAGAAGCTCTAAGAGACCGAATAGTTCTGGGATTAGATGCACCGCACGTGCAAAGCAAGCTGATGGTGAAAGGCGACATCAGCCTTGCAGATACCATCGCTGATGCTACTGCAGCAGAAGCAACCAGGAAGTCGGCTGCCCGAATGCGCCGCACCAACGCCCCGCTCCACCAACTCGCCGGCGAAACCTCACCTCGCCTTGAGGGACATGCAACGGCAACCCACCACGAGGACCTCGAATCGTCATCAGAAAGTGATGAGGAAGAAGTCAACCGGCTCCGGTCTGAATGAGATCAACGTCACCAGCGTAACCAAAGACTGCAGTATCAATGTGCAGGTTGTGGGGCAAACCACCCACGATCAGACTGCAAATTCCTCCACACGCTCTGCCATATTTGTGGAAAGAGAGGCTACAACAAAAAAGTCTGTAGAAGCAAGCTAGGATCCAGCCCACTTCAGAGGGGGACCAACTACCGCCAACCCACAGGAAGTCATCCTGTGAATCGGGAACAATTGAACCACCAATGGAACAACCACTCCTACAGAAATAAACCACTAGCCCATTCAACGAAACGAGAAGAGACACACCAAACCATCACAATTGGTCACGCATCATCATTAGATGGAAAGAAGATCCGAGTGAAGTTCGCCATCGAAAACCAGCCCTGCATGATGGAAGTCGATTCAGGATCGTCCCTCTCGATGGTTTCCTGGAAGACCCTTAAACAATTAATCCCTGCCATCCGGCAACAAGACCTCAGAGTCCAAAGAATCATTCTCAAGGACTATCAAAGAAACTGAATTCCGGTCATTGGATCCAGCCTAATCCAGGTCTCATTCAAAAATCGTACTGCATCTTTACCATTGACCGTCGTCGACCGTGATCGGCCTAGTTTATTAGGCCTTCAATGGTTCGCTCCACTTGGGATTGAGGTAGCCGGCATTCACCAAACCAGCAGCGACGACTGGGAGGAGGTCCTTATCCAGGAATTCCAGGACGTTTTTGCAGACAAACTAGGTGAGCACAAGGGGACCCCGATATCATTTAACCTTAACCCTGAAGTAGCCCCCATCCGCCTTAAGCCTCGTCGAGTCCCTTTTGCCCTTAAACCAAAGATTGATGAGCAGCTTGATAAATTAATAGCCCAGGGCGTTTTAGAACCAACCAACCATGCTCCTTGGGAAACCCCAATCGTAACACCCATCAAGCCGGATGGATCGTTAAGGATTTGTGGGGACTACCGTGCCACCCTGAATCATGCCCTTCAACAGAACGCTTACCCGGTGCCAGTGGTACAACACCTCCTCCATTCCCTGGAGGGTGGAAAAGTCTTCGCTAAATTAGATTTAGCACAGGCGTACCAACAACTGCCTGTAGATAAAAAAACAACAGAGGCACAAACGATCGTTACGCACCGAGGTGCTTTTAAGTGCAACCGACTCCAATTCGGAGTTAGCATGGCCCCAGGGATTTTTCAGAGATTGATGGAGAGGCTATTACAGGGAATAAAAGGAGTCGTACCATACTTTGATAACGTTTTAATTGCTGCCCCGAATAGAGAAATACTAAAGGAGCGTCTTAAACTGGTTCTCCAGAAATTTAAAGACTCTGGCCTTAAAGTTAAAAAAAATAAATATCAACTGTGTACAGATAAAGTAGAGTTCCCTGGGTACCTAATCGATAAACAAGGCCTTCACCCCACCAGTGGCAAGTTAAGAGCAATCAAGAACACCCCAAGACCCAGAAACAAGACTGATCTCCAAGCTTTCCTGGGGCTTATTAATTTTTACAACATCTTCCTGCCCCACAAAGCGACCGTAGCTGAGCCCCTACATCGGCTTCTCGATAAAAAAGCAACCTGGGTTTGGGGGCACCGAGAGGAGCACACGTTCCAACAAGTGAAAAATCTATTAACTTCAGATGCTGTTTTAATGCAGTATAATGAGACTTTGCCTTTAACAATCACATGTGACACGTCACCATTTGGAGTAGGAGCCATTTTGAGCCATGTGTTACCAAACGGTAGTGAAGCCCCTATTGCCTATTTTTCAAGAACTTTATCAAAGGCTGAACGTAACTATAGTCAAATTGATAAAGAGGCTCTTGCTGTTGTATCTACTGTAAAACGGTTTCATGAATATGCTTATGGACGAATGTTTACTATTGTTACCAACCACAAACCTTTGCTGGGGATTATAGCGGGAGACAAGCCAACCCCCTATATATTATCACCTAGAATGACTCGCTGATCGGAGTTTTTGGCTGCATACAATTACAAGCTGCAACACCGCCTGGAGAAAGCCATTCCCCACGCTGACGCATTGAGCCGTGCACCTCTTCCAGAAACCGTCGATGACCCAGCTTGAACCCTTACAACGCTCCAGATTGAAACGCTACATTCACTGCCGTTAACAGCTAGAGATATCGCGATCGAAACAAAACGCGATCCTATCTTAAAGCGGGTTCTTAGCTGGGTCGAACGAGGATGGCCAGTAGATCAAACCCCTGACGACTCCATTCCCTTCAAGAATCGGCAAATGGAACTTTTTTCGCAAAAGGGCTGCATCCTGTGGGGGGATAGAGTCGTCCCCCCAGAGCGGTTACAGTGAGCGGTATTAAAGACACTGCATGAGGGTCACCCCGGCATCATGCGTATGAAAGCGCTCGCACGAAGCTACGCGTGGTGGCCAGGCATTGACAAACAAATTGAAGCCTGGGTAAAGACTTGTTTAAATTGCCAGGAAGTTAGCAATGCCCCACCGAAAGCAACTCCGACAGAATGGGAAACACTCGGGGACCGTGGTCCCGCATTCATATTGACTTTGCGGGACCTACTAAGGGACATACGTTCCTATTAACAGTGGATGCCTACTCAAACTGGCTCGAGATCCATGAGATGAAAAGTACCACAACCGAGTCCGTCATCCGGAAGTTGAACAGATTATTTACGACGCATGGACTGCCAGACGTTCTGGTATCCGACAACGGACCCCAGTTTACCGCGCTTCCTTTTGAACAATACTTAGCGGACCGCGGTATTTGCCATGCGCTAACTTTGCCAGTGCACCCTGCGGCTAACGGAAGAGCCAAGCGCATGGTACAGTTTGTTAAAAAAAACCCTCTACAAAATGGACTATGGGGACATTGAAGATAAGAAAAATAGAATACTCCTTCTCCAACACATCACTCTGCACAGTGTCACCAACAAGACTCCAGCGGAACTATTGATGGGACGCAAACTCCACTCCCACCTCGACCGGCTTCACCCGTCTTATGAGCCAGAGAAACCCTGTGGATCTAGCGGAAAATGCCACAAGTTCAAGATAGGCGACTTAGTTTTCGCCAGAATCCTTTCTGGCGAACCGTTGTGGATCGAGGCCACTGTTATTCACGCCACTGGACCCAGGTCATACCAGGTGAAAACCTGCGATGGAAAAATATGGAAATGCCATATAGATCAGCTTCGCTCGAGGCTACAACCTAGTTTCCGTGACTCCGGTAACTCCCAAACTGAGGGGGGAGGGGATGTCGAAGAAACCGAATTCGAGATGGCGGAAAGCAGGAATGAAAGAAGTCAGCCATTGGGCGTGACAAGTGAAAAAGGATCAGGGATTGGCGTGGCTTCGCTACAGAGGAACAACCCAACAGAGGCAAGCCCGCAAGGGCCAGAGGACAACGATGAGAACATTAGTGGCACCAAGTCTTCCAACGAGGAACCCGACTTGCCCGAAAATGCCCCGCCAAAACAGGCTTACGGTCAAGAACCTGTGGGACAGCATAAATCCAATGGACAGTCAAAGCAACCTTCCTACCTCAGAGATTACGTTACCGCACCCCCCAAACGGAACCCGGGGGGAAGGGGTGTTATGAACTAATAAAACACTGAAATAAAGTTTACCAAAAGCTTTAGAAAATAGCAGGGTTCTAGCCCTGCACTTCTGATTGGCCGATAATAGCGATATCGGATTGGTCCATTCAGGAGAATCTGATTGGCTGTTAACGAGCCACTCTCATTGGTTAAGGGGGTTAACACTCCACGTATCTTATTGGTTACTGGAGTGGCAGCTTGCCTATAAAAGGGCTGCTGTTACCCTAGAGTTTTGCTCTGTTCAGAATGTATAATAAAGGGTTGAAGTTCACTGTTCACTGTCTCGTCTCCGTTCCTTGCGCCCATGCGCAGAACTTAACAGAATAGTATAGAATCCTTGGGAAATGTAGAAGTATCTGACAAAGATGTGGTTCTGGGGGAAAAACAACCCTCTTGAATAATACCATGAAAAGTGAAAGATTTGAAAGAGAAAAACAGAAAGGAAAATAAAATAAATCATATTTGTTTGCAAAGAGAAGATTTAGCCTTTGGTCTGCTTTTGCCATATAATTCCTACACGATTACCTCCAAGGGAATGTAGCCCCTGATAATAACAGCAACAACAGTAAGCAAGCCTACTCCTTGCTTTAAAGAGATATTTGTAAAATGTAAAGTGTTGATAGAAATGAACAGGAAAATTCCAAACAAATGATGCCGATCTCTAAGGAAAAGATGATTAGCTTGTGGTCCCCCCCTCTTTTCTCCTTAATCAAGATAATCCATATACAACCTGGCCAATCAATTATTAACTGTAAAAGATAGAGTGCAACCCATAAGCCAGGATTTATGGATATTGAGTACAAATGGAACACAACTGGCTTAAACCCAAAAATTCCAGCTTGATGATGTGCTGATCTGGCAGTGTTCATTCTTCTTGTATCTGTTTAAAGTGGAAGGCCTTAAATAATGTTCCTTATGCAGAATAGATCAGTTACTGATTGTTAGCCTGACATTCTAATCCTGTGATCAGCTTTCACTGAAGCAAAAAGCATTGCCTTTTTCTCCATAGTCATTCAACAGTTACTGCAATCTATTCAAATGATAAAAGGTAAAGGTTCCCCTGGCACATACATGCTAGTCATTTCCAATTCTAGGGGGTGGTGCTAATCTCCATTTCAAAGCTGAAGAGCCAGCACTGTCTGAAAATTCTCCATGGTCACGTGGCCGGCATGACTAAACCCCCAAGGCGCACAGAATGCTGTTATCTTCCCACCAAAGTGGTGCCTATTTTTCTACTTGCATGCTTTCGAACTGCTAGGTTGGCAGAAGCTGGGACAAATAATGGGAGCTCACTCTCTTACACGGCGCTAGGGATTTGAACCACCGAACTTCCAACATTTCTGATCAACAAGTTCCGTGTCTTGGTCACTGAGCCACCACCATATTCAAATGATAGCTTCAGTGAAAAACAAAAAGAATAAAAATGCTGGGCTTCTTTAGGAAAAACAGTGATGTAGATTACTAGTACAGGTAATCCTCAATTTACAACAGTTTGTTTAGTGACCATTCAAACTTACAACAGCACTGAAAAATGTGACTTGTGACTATTTTTCATGTGATCAAAATTCAGATGCTTGGCAACTGGTTCATATTTATAACTGTTGCTGTTTCCCAAGATCATGTGATCACTTTTTGTGACCTTCTGATAAGCAAAGTGTCAGGGTTCTGACCGATGCCCTAATTAAATCAGTCAGAGGGGTGGTGTAGGCTTCCCCCCATAGGTCAGATATAGGAATGCTTCCGAGTTGACACAAAGTCAGTGAGAAAGCCAGATTCACTTAACATCTGGGTTACTATCTTATAAGCTGCAGTGTCCTACTTAATAACTGTGACAAGAAAGGGCATAAAATGGGGCAAAGCTCACTTAACAAATGTCTCCCTTAAGAACAGAAATTTGAGGCTCAATTGTAGTTGTAAGTCAAAGGCTACCTGTAATAGCAATAGCACTCCAGTTCAACTTTTTTTGTACGTTTTACTCAGTAATAATAGTAAGAAATTCACAAGAAGGAAAATAACTAGGCGCATTGCCTTTTTTCATATGCTCTGCAATAAGTGTTATGTGTTTATGCATATAATAGAAAGAAATTGAAAGCATCTAATAAAAAAGGATGGTTTCTCATCAACCACCAAGAATAGTGTGAATTAGAAAAAGGCTACACAATATATAATAACTGGGAATGCATCCCATGACACACACACACACACACACACACACACTTATCTTAGTCCTTAGTCCTTTGACTCCTGATTACTTTTTATTACTTTCCTACCTGATGTTGGGGCAGAGACAGATGTGTTGTAGCCATCATCAAATCTCACTGCCACTTTCTCTAATGGCGCCAAATCTTTGAAGTTATTTTCCTGAAGACCTGACAGAATTGAAGGGGGGTGCCTCAGCAGTTTATATCCACTGCTGGCAAAATATCAGGGAGACTGGGAGCCTGTTCTTTGTCTTGAAACACCAGTTTGAAATTTGCCCCCTGGACAATGGTTGCAGAAATTATATACAACACCATACATCATACAAGATTCCTGTTTAATTTCTCTCTCACCTTGAGTTGAAGAACCACAGTTGACTTGAACACTTTTTACTAGATTATTTGTTTTCATATTCATCAACATATTTCACAGCTGTGACCGCCTAATATAAAGTTTTCATGGTTTTCTAAAAATTAAAACAGTGTAACCTTTGCTAACTGACAAGTGTGTTTATTGCTGTATTTAGTAAATATTTTCTTACAGAAGTCGGTGGACATAAAGGAAAGGAAAATTAATCATGATGGCTGTAATTATATGCCAAGTACTTCAGGCAAATGTTAATGTAGTGGATTAGGGCTTTCATGCTTTAGTACCTGTATTCTAGTTTCAAGAGATGAAATGTCACTTTAAGTTGTTTATGATCATCTCATAAAGTACTAGCAATACATGCTTTTATTTATTTGTATTGTTCGTATTTACACCAAAAATATAACGATTATTTATTAAAATGTAAGGTGCAGTTGTATTGAGCACTACATATGCAAAAGTTAAGATTAAAATTAGGCTGCTTTCTACGTGCTCTGCATGGCAATTTTGTCCATATTTTGTGCTTCCCTGAAAATGTTAAGCTGCATAGATACTTGTTTTATGTTTGATCTGCCAGCACCAGTGTTATGCCACATGCCAAAGTTTAAATAACTTGGTGACAATATAGAATGGCTTTCTGTTTTGTAATTGAGATGTTCATCACAGAAAAGATCTCATCCATCAGAACCAGGGTGGTGCAGTGGTTAGAATGCAGTATTGCAGGCTAATTCTGCCATTTACCAGGAGTTTAATTCTGACAGGCTCAAGATAGTTTCAGCCTTCCATCCTTCTGAAGTCATAAAGTTAAGATTCAGATTGTTGGGGACAATATGCTGGCTCTATAAACTGCTTAGAGATAACTGTGAAGCAATATGAAGCAATACATGTCTAAATGCTACTGCTATCAGAAAAAAGATCTTACGATAACAGAAAAGTTACATCCTTGAAAAACATTAAATGGGCACAAATAAAAATAAGTTCTGGTGGCAAATATTGATGTTTAATGTTTAAATATTAGCAATATTAACATTTCAATATACTTCTAATGAATGTCTTATTTTTGGAAGAAGATTTCAAATATATCTGGGACATCATGAAGGATTCTTGATAAAGGAAGTTTATTACCTTTGACTCCTGCATTGGTATTGAGTCAGAAGAGGGATGATTGGTAAGGATTTGTATAGAAATGAAGGGTTTCTGATTAATTTTGCTCAAGATAGAAGCATCTAGATAAGAGAAAAATATTAAACTGAACATTAAAGAAGGTGAAATTTTGAAAACCTGAAAAACCTGAAAGCTATATTACATCCATAAAACACAGCAGCCTTGAAATATTTGTCAAAATTGCTGTTTTGAGGCACAGCAGTTCAGCTAAAAAATTGAACTAAAATATCAGGAGGATTCTTTTCTCATTTACTTTCCAAATAAGGATTATGAGTGTCGGTTGAATGATTAAAAAAACAGATCATTCCTAAAGAGACCACTTTGCAACATATGATAAAGAATTAATCATGTCAAAAACCCAACAAAATAAGGTAAAAGGGCTAAGCAAAAGCAACACTCAGTTTTTTTTGTTAAGCAGTAAACTCCATTATTTATCAAGACATGTGTTCCAAAGATTGGAGGGGAGCAATAGATATCCCCTGACCTGAAGCAGATCTATTAGAATAATTGGTAGGTTGAGTGTGAGTGAATACCATAAGTGTGATTAAGTTGGTGTCAACTGTTTGTAACTAAATTTTCTCCATGATAATCTCTAACCTGGTCTCATGTCTTTCGACAATATACTCATCATCACCATAATAAGGCCTATCCATCTTGTTCATTCTCTTCTTCCTTTACACCTTTCCTAGCATTAGAGTTTTCTCTAAAGAGCTAAGTCTTCACATAATGTGTCCAAAGTAGGATAATTTCAGTCTGGTCATTTGTGACTTGAATGAGAATTCATTCATTTGTTTGTTTTCTTGGCTGGTTTTGATATCATCAAGAGTCTTCTCCAACATCAAAGGTCAAAAGCATCAGTATTCTTCCTATTTTGCTTTTTCAAATTTCAGATAAACATATAAGTCTCCCATATGAAAGACAGACTTATTTTTGTTCAGTGTTGGAGGTAGAATCACTCTCACAAGGGCTATTAAAATGTCCTTTGAACGTCTAATGGTGATCAGACTTAATGCTTCCAATTATTAGCAACTCTAATTGCCATTGCAACCAGCAGGCCATTACCCTTCTCCTGCATGTCCACTATTCAGAAACCTTGAAGAAGATTGCAAAATCCTTATCAATAGCTATAGCTGTTAGAAGCCATCTGGTTCCTCCCTCATGTTATTAATTTTTAGTTGCTAATTGCTTTAGGATTTTATTGCACTTTTTAAATTTCCCTTTATAATTATTGTATTGTATGCTGGTCTTTAATTGCGTTTGGTTTTGGACCATAAATAAATTTTGATTGATTCCTGGTTGCTTTATCTCTTTCACAGTAACTTTATTTGAGTGATAACCAGATTATTGGCTTTGAGCAAGAAGACAAAAGTGCCCTTAAATATGTGGCTTTTAACAGAATATTCTACAGTGGTTAGTTACTCTTTATGTCATGTATTTATGAATTACTGGTTTGGATCATGCAAGCCTTCGTATGTGCTTTTTTTAAATTAACAGTCCAATTCTAGATTCTGTTGTTATCAGCAAAATTCCCCTTTCATCCCTCCAGCCAATTTGTGTAAACTACAGCCTAGCTAGTTGCTAGTAATATCTGTCATTTACTTAGCCAAGAGATTAATACCTGCTATCATTGCTATTCCCTGCTTCCCAGACATTCTACCTCCTACCTATTGTTCCCAACTTTTTTGTTTTTTGTGCAAAGGAACAGGTTCAAAAAGATTCATTTGGGACTGATGTTAATGTTAGTACTTAATTATGGAGGAGAGTGATGGTTCATCGGTAAAGTGCTGAGCTTGTCAGATGGAAAGCTGACAGCCTGGGTTTGAGACCCAAGCACTGAGCTCTGGGGTGAGCTCCCATTACTTGCCTTGGGTCCTTCCTACCTAGCAGTTCGAGAGCATGAAAATGCAAATAGATCAATAGGTAGCACTTTGGTGGGAAGGTGACAGTGTTTCATGCAGTTTGGCATATAGTCAGGCAGGCCACATGACCATGGAAGTGTTTTATGGCAATTCTAGCTTCCTTGGCTATGAAATGGAGGTAAGTATTGCGTCCTAGAGTCAGACACAACTGGGCAGGGGAAACTTTTATCTTTACATCATTATAGGATTAAGCATTCTTAGATTTCATATCTCATAGGAAAGTGGTACAACTTCATGTAAAACTTTTTTTGCAAAAATTCTTCTGTGGTTAGTCATAAAGCTATGATTCTATAGATTTTAATCTTCCTCCTCTTTCTTGTACAATGAACAGCATTTATATTAATATGAGGTGCAAGAAAAATCAAAGACCCTTATGTATTGTCTCTTTTTTAGAGTAGGTCTTGTGTCACTTCCAATTCTTATACTCTACCTTTTCTTGTATCTAGTTGTATTGTGGCTAAGTCAAAGGTGCCAGACAGTTTTGCAAGAGAAACCCATCTGTGTGTATTGTTCTCTAATTACCTTTTCTTTTTGATGGACATTTGAGTGCAAATCCTTTGGGCTGCTAGCCAAAGGTTACTGGCACAGACAGAAGGATGAGACAGCTGCTTTCCTTTTTGGCTAGGATCCCATTTTCTTCCAAAGTCTAGAGCTAAGAGGTGATGGGTCTAAAATTCTCTTCCTCCCTGTCCTGATTGAACTTGTAGCTTTATACAAGCTTGAAAGTCTCTTAGGGCCATTCATCTTGTACAAATCAGATGCCAAATGAAGGAGGAGAAAAAGTTTTTCACACTCCTCTTTTTGTTGTTGTTGAAGCTGCACTTCTACATACCATGTAATATTTTAAAGAGATGGAAGAGGGTAAAGGGGCTTACATTCAAATTGATTTAAAAAGTCTGTCATTTTTGTTTTGTTTTTGAAATTGTTAAAAATGACAAGGATATAAGTATAAAAAACATCAAAGGAAATTGCCTTCTGGTGAATGACTTGCCTATTGATGTCTGGCCACTGTTTTTTTAGACTTTTCTACTTACAAAAACAAATAAGTTACAAAGAACAAGGCTGAGAGCATTTTAGAGCACATAAAGCGAGTCTTCGTGGGCTTATCGAAAATATAAATGGGGAGTAAAACAATCGGGGGGGGGGGCTGTTAAATTGTAGGTATTTAACTGGATTTTTGTTCCACACAACCCAGTGTCTCATGAATGAGCCATCATGACTCTCTTAGTTTGTGTCCCTCTCTTAATCAAGACAGGCAGGTGAAGAGTTCTGGGTCTTTGCTAAGGACCCTTATTGGTAAGGCCAACCTAGCAGTTGGAAAGCATGTAAAAATACCAGTAGAAAAATATGGACCACTTTGGTGGGAAGGTAACAGTGTTCCATGTGCCTTCGAGGTTTAGTCATGCCAGCCACATGACCACAGAGACGTCTTTGGACAGCACTGACTTTTTGGCTTTTTCAGAAACAACTAGCACATATGTGCGAGGGGAGCCTTAACCTTTAGGTAAATAGCAGCCAGTATTTAGTCTCCTGCTTCAAAGAGCAGCATTCTAACCATTACTCTATCTAATATCATAATAATATCACTATATAGATGTGTGCCATGATTTTATCAAGTGCCTGGCAGCACACATAGCTTAAAATATTTCACTGAATATCAAACTATAGCCTATAGTGAGATAAAAAAATAAAATACTGTTTTGGTGCAAACTAAAAAATAGCAAACAACTCTCGACACCAATTACCAAGGCTCAGTGGAGAAATGTCATCAGACTAGATGCTAGAAGATGGCAATATGGATTTGGAGAGGTAGCATCATGTTCTTGGTCTTTATATCAATATCTCTAATCGAGAATTAAATGTCTGCCACAGTAGGAAAGGTGCATTCTGATAGAACGTCAAGGTAAAAATTTCATCAACTCTCCAGTTAGATTTATTGCACTACTGAATGGTCAAGGATTTCAGCCTATTACAGTGTTCAGCCTTTTATATAAAACCCAGTGGAATAGCCAGGACTGATAATGGCACAGGATTATAAAGATTGTGTTTGCTGCAGATGCCAAGCTAAATTGAAAAGCTACATGGAATGTGGTGGCTCTGGGTGTGTTATGATTTGGATGCTAAATATGAAAATGGACTTGTATAATTTAGCTTTAAAATATGTTTTATTTTAAATGTCTTAGGTCTGTGTCATCTATCTACAAAATATATAAAAATGTCTTTGTTTCATGCTTATATAGTTGCCCACCAATTTACTTTAAGAAAATATCATCAAACACTAAACAGGTCAAACAATGTAAGGACTATTAACAACAATAGCATCCAAGGTACGTTTTATACAGATTTATCTCATAACTACTTTTTAATAATAGTGACAATGGTTGCTTGTGTGTTCCTATCATTATAACAAAGTCAAAAATATCATTGAAATGATAAGGAAAGTTGTGTTGAAATGATAAGGAAAGAGATATTTTGTTTCAGTAATTAATAATACTCTTTTCCATGGTAGGGATTTGACAAAGCTGTCAGCTTATATCAACATGAACTGGTAAACCAAACAGGAAAACTGGATTATTTTTATCACTATTTTCATTTTAGGACATAAGCCTTATTTCATTATTAGGCAGGCTTGTTTGTTTTTAATAATCCTGCTCACAAGATGACAATATCGTAAAACTGATTGCAACAGTCTCCAGAGGCAACCCTTATCAAAGCTGTTTGTGATTCAGTTAAAAATTCCTTTTTCTCTTCTCCCTGTTCCGTGATCACATTAGAATTTAAACCATTTACAAAGAAAGATCTCAGCCTAGGTTATAAAAGGGCATACATTTACTCTTGTTACAGATAAACTGAAACTCTTTCATCATACCAGCAACAATAATCAAAAGCATATTAAATGTATGCCACTCAAGATTGATTTGTTTGAGTCCATTACAGAACTTGTCTCCAAGCCAGTAAAAAAGAAACCACCTTGAACTTCTATCAAGCTCATATCGTCTCACAGAGATTCAATGATACATCTTAGATTTATTACAATCTCTGTTACTTCTTATGTGCCCCTATCCTTAAAGCAAACTTCAGCTCTGTGATCATATGGTGGTTCAAACCGCAGGTTCGGTTTTAGTGGGCTGTTGCTATCAAGCCTTCTAGCTGTAATACATAATACAGGGTTAATCTATGCAACATTGCAGCCCTATTATAAGTGTGAATGCATGCAACTTTAGTGATTAGCATGTGAATCTGTGCAACTATTAAAAAAAATGGCTGTACACATCAACTTCAAGAATAGTCAAAAGAAAATTGTTGTATCATTCCTTATGACAATAGTAGTGGAGCTACTATTTTTTTTATTTGCTTCCTGTTTAATTTTCTGACAGACAAACAATGCATGTGCCTGAAGCAGTCATTTCAGTTGTCCGAGCTGTGTTGTTACTTTTTCTCCAGATATGATAACTAAATAATAATAATAATAATAATAATAATAAGCCAAGCTTTAAGAACAATGCATATCAACTGATAAGACAGCAATAAACAGCAAATGCCATCTTTGCAAGAAGCTGAAAAAAATTGATTACCTAATTAGCTGCTGTAAGAAAATTACACACTACATACAAATGACAAAGTAACAACAATGGTGCATTGCAATAATGGTGCATTGCATTTGTCCTTAAGGAAAAACTTTTGGGATCACAAAATAGACTTAATAGAAAACGAAGAAACTAATTGCTTCAGGATTTTAGAATTCAAACAAGTGCCTGCCATACCAGACATGGAACATAACAATTGTTGATAAGAAAGATAAAAAAAAAACCCCTGCAATAGCTGGAAATATAGCAGAATAGAAGAAAAAGAACTGGAGAAAAATCACAAAATATAAAGATTTGGAAACAGAAGTAGAATGACTGTGGCAAAATAAAGGAAAAATAGTACTGATAGTAATACTCTAGATGCCTTGGGTGCAATCCTAAAATATATGGAACATTACTTGAACACCATTGACATTGACAGAACCATCTTCAGTCAATAGCAAAAGGCAGCTTTGTATGGAACTGCTTACATCCTGCAGTGATATTTTTTAATCATATCAAATGACATCTGCCTATTCCAGATTCTTGGGAAGGACTTGATAGATAGATAAAAATGTTAAATCCAATCTAAACATTTGATTGACTGTGCCACCAACCTCTGCTCAAAAATGGCTCTGGAACGTATCAATGTGGCAGCAGCTTCCATACTTCTCTGATAATATGCATATGTAGATTATGTGACTTTGATCATGTGTCTCAGTGTGTGTGTATTTAAAAGAGTGTGAAGTGTGTATATAAAGGTTTTTTTAATCTGATCACTATAATTTTATTTATTTAATTGTTTGACTGATGATTTAATTATAAGTGTGTGTTAAGTTTATTCTACTTGAAATAAACATGTTTAATTACTCTTTTACCTGGCAGAATTCTGGCCATTGACCATAATAAAGACTGCTAGTAGTACTACTGGCATTGCTTTTTTATGCTAATATATTGTACAACTCAATTCTGGAATTGAAAACAGGATTTTCAATATTCATCCATCTCTGGAATTTGTTAATGCATATAACAGCATATTTCATTGAGAAAGAAAGAACAAAATATTGCAGTAAACTGTATATAACATGAGTATGTTTATTTACTCACAGGAATTATTGAGTTATGGATCATATATATTATAAGCATAAACCCTGTAATGGAACCGTTGGTACTGCAGTTGATATGCTGCTCACTAGAATGGTTGGAAATACAAAAGATGATTTTTACTAAGTTCCCTTAGAGTCCTTAGCTTTGAAAATATTTTTGTAAGGGTCAAATAATTTTCTAAAGCAAGCACAGAGAATGAAATGAGAAGCTGAACTATTCTCTATATTGTTTGGAGGTGCAAAAATGATGCTCTGAATCCACACCATTTTTTTTAGAGTAGACTCTTTCAACCTATTTTCTCTAGAAATTTCAGAAACGCTCATAATATCTGGTGGGTTTTTGGAGTTCAGGTCCATGTCTTGAGGGACATTCACATTGGAGTAGATGCTTTAAGACTAATTGAAAGAAGATAAAAATGTGAAAGATAATTTTGTATTGTAAATTTCAGGGACATTTCCATTTCAGTTTAGCTAATGGATGCCCTTGCCTGTGCCTTATTGAAGAGTTTGTATTGGATCTTTATTCAGTTGTGAGATAGAAGAATAACATTGCTATTATGTTAGCCTTTGTATATTCTCCTATGACCCATTTCATTCTGAAACCAATTAAAAATATGAGACATCTTGGGAGACAGTTATCTGGATAAAGTTAGCAATAATTAAAGCAAAGTAAAATAATTCCTGATCTACTTATATATTGTTATTAATAGTTGATATCTCCTGGATGGCAATTTAATTTTTCAGACTTTCAAAATTACATTGAAAGTAGAAGACAGGCATAAAAGTAGTAACACAGTGGTGCTCTGTAATAATGATAATTGTCTTGTGCTTTTTTATGTTCTTAAAAATGAACCTTCTTATAGTTTGAAAAGCCTAAAGCCAGTACTGTTGATCAGACTTTTAAATTTCATTTTGTGAAGATGATTATCTATAATAATACTTCTTCATAAAAAAATATACAGGGAAGCAGAATACATAGTATCTAGATTGCATTGGCAGGTGGGTTCTCCAGCTTTTAAGAAGTGTATTATCTCTTTCTATTTTTCTATGACACAAAATTGAATTGAACTCAGTAAGGCTTACTTCTGAGTAAACAAGCCTGTTAGGCTTTCATTTGGTTTGTTAATAGTATATAAAATCAATTAACATTGTAATAGTTCCCAAAGCCATCCATAGTCAATTAAGTCAGTGAATTTCAGTACTTTGAATGGATGGTACAAGGAAATATCCATAAAGACCACATTTGAAAATCATATGGCAGGTCTTTTATTCTTTCTATTTCTTACCAATTACTTCCAAATGTTCCCTTGTATTAAAGTACAATCGTAGTATATAATGCAGTTAAAACACTACAATTTAGCACTTCTAATAAGTGTTGCCATTTCCTACAGAGTAAAAGAGCATAGTTAGAAATGTGTTAGCTAAGGTGACATTTGCTGGCTATAGAAGGCCTCTGCATTCACACCACAACGGCTGAAAACTTTATTACCTGTTGTCAACAAATGCGTTTTGATTTAATTTTTGAAACTAGAATTTAAATTTTAGGAGCATACTTCCTTCATAATTATATGTACTCATTTGAGCAGCATATGGTGACAATGTATGTAGCTGATCAGAGTTAAAGAATAAGAATAAGAAAATGAGGCTTTTATAATGATTGCACCTGTATGGGGGCTTTTGAAGCTTATGATCTGCATCATTTATAGGTGCATAGCTTGAATATAACTAGTATCGTGTGCTTTTATGCTGACTAAATGATAGGCAAAGCAGTTTTCAACAAATATCTCCCAGTAGGCTGTCATCACAGAAGCCTTGTAATATAGCTTTTTAACCTCCATACTGGCAGCTATCCAGAAATTATTACATTGATATCAAAGCTAGTACCAGCCTTCTGCTTTTTGGACCATATGGGAACAAATGAATTGTAAAGTTTATCACTCCCTGCATCTCTTGTGTTCTACATGATTAAAAACTTAGCTCAGCCCTTTTCCTTCCCTTTTTTCTCCATGCTGGCTAGAGAGACAAAATAATACTACCTCACCTAGGGTTATTTTTTTTAATGGCTCGTATGAATTCCTTTGATAGAGTTAGAGTTTTGCAAACTCTGCTTGATAATATTCAAGCTTGAATGTATAGTGTTCCTGATTTTGTTCCTTATATTTGCTTTAATTGGTTTAAAAGCCTAGCTTAAAGTATAGTGTGACAAACTCAGAAACACTGCAAAAACATCTTGACTTTTTATTTGTTTCTGTATATTTATGAATATCTTCAGTTAATATTTTAACTTATCGCTGTAGGGAAGGCAGCATCTAAAGCAATTAAATTGAAATGAAATGGGTAGACAAATTTTAGATACAGTTTATGTATTATAACTACATTTTAAGAGTCAAATTATGACGTGTTTGCAATATAATTTTTTAGAAGTAAAAATATACAAGCTTTTGCATGGAAATCGGATGGCTTTTAGGTTGTGCGTTAACTCTGGCATACTTCTACTTATGAATGCTTGACTCTCATGCAGCTTCTTTGACTATTTCACCTTCCAAATTTGGAGGATATTTTCCTGCTCAGTTTAAGCATAATGGAGTTAATTAATTTATGGAACAATAAGTATTTGCTTGATCACCTTTGTTATTAATTAATAAATGAACCCGGCTTATGAGGTGTTATCTATGCAAAGTTATCCCAAGGACATTTTAAAAACCCATTAATATGAGACAATTAATTGGATAACTTCCAATTAAGAAAGAAAAATGAAGAATAATGGTAAGAAATGTTTTACAAAAATAGAGGCTAAGTATCAAAGGCATGGTTTTCAAATACCCAGAAACCTACAAAGGCCATTCCATAACTCTTCTCTAGGAGGCAGTCTGATTGGAGTTCAAAACAGTTTCCCTATGTTGCCTGTAGTGTGTGATTCTATATTGATTGTGTGATTCTATGTTGATTGTGTGATAAACGAGGTTAGATGATACATGTTTATATGATTGGTATTGATTTTAACATTCAGAATACATGAATTTTCAGGCATAAGAGCAAATAGTATTAATTTTAAAAATCTGAAGATTATGCTAAGTCATGGTGGGGTTGCACATTGTTTATTGAAAAAAAACAACCATAATCAGTGTATTCACCCTAACCTACAAACATTATTGCTATGCAAATTATGAGGCCATATCAGGCTAAGATCAAGGCCAAGATCAAACAATTGCATGGTATAATAGATGTATGAATCTAGCATTGAAAGCTTGTAGGATGTGTATTTTTAGGTTAGCAAATACTGCATAAGAATGAAACAGATAACCTCTGCAATGAGTGATTCATGTAGACATTTCCTCCACCCACAAGTTCTGATGGAAGAATTCAATAATCAAGGCTCTCTACGAATAAAAAGGCTTCTCCTTGCCCAATCAATGACCAGATATTTGTGAGGCAGAAACATTCCACAAACCCCCTTGTAATGGTGACAAATTAAGAAATTCATTTCTGCTCTTTCATGCAATTTCAGATTAACTAGCTCAAATGGTGCCTCATGCTTAATCTGCTAATGTTGGGATTGGCTGTGTTGGTGACAAAGCTTTTTCTGGATATGTTGGTTTATTATTGAAGAAGTGTTTGTTTGTTTGCTTGTTTACCCATCCTTGCCTTTTTTTTGATACTTTGGGAGCCTTGTCCACCAGCCAGGCATAATCCATTGTATAAATATGTTAGCCAGATGCCATTAATAGAGTATATTTATTAGTCTCTTGAAGTCAAATGCTCACAACACTCTTTGCATTTGCAGGAAGAACAGTTCAGCTCATGCATAAATAGCCTGTCAAACTTGGAGGTTTATAGCAGATCTCCATCAAAGGAGAGAAAGGAAAAAGCTTCTTGAATTGTTGTTGAATTTTTACAGCTTATGAATGGCTATACTATTTCAGTCATGGGTTGCTACCCAGAATCCAGGGTTTTATACAACTGGTCTCAGTCCTTTGGTATTACTTCCCAGAGCACTGCCAAAAACAAAGTTAGCTATTATAGAATACACTATGGTAAGGAAAATAGTAGATCTGATATCTTTTAGATATCAGCCACTGTTCTTCTGCATTCATTATACTATCCCAAATTTGCAAAGCTTTGTCATAAAATCTTTTTAATTGTCTTCTCTGAACACAGCCATCTTATTATGATATTTTTTATAATTATTTTTCTGTCAACAGTATGTTGATAGCATACCTTGACGATATAAATTAAGCTTTATTCAGAAATATTTACAAGTGTACATTGGATGTACTATCACAAAGAGACTATATTGTATATTTAGCTTTGACCTTGCACTTGTCCATCTGTCATTTGATATTTTCTCTGGTAGGACATAAAACGCAATGACAAAGATAAGTGCTCTGTAGCATCAGGAACACAATATCTATGACATAAATCAGAATCTGATAAATTGCCTGATGTTTTTCACTCATGCCATCCTTGTTGAAAATGGAATCAAATTGAAGCATAACAAAAACCCCTGGAATGTATGGGTTAGGAATAAAATAGTGAAAAATATTTGGATTCTTGATTTTAGATTACCCTGCAATAATGGCATTCTCCTTAGAGCTGTTCAGATTGTCCAGAGAGTGGGTGAAGCTTCAGTCTCTGCTGTTGTAGGTGGAGCTTAATTTCTGAGGAACGCTCCTCCTTCCATCACGTGGCTCGCCACCGCGTTCCTCAGTTTATGCTCAGCCCTCGTGCAGAGTAGGCAGTGTTTGAATGTGCTCTTGGCTGTTTCAGGAAAGCCCTATTTGATTTGTATTCTTTCTTCTCCAGGTTGTATTTAATTCATTTAATTGTGTTCTTCTCTTAGCCCTGCGCAGTTGGTCCTCTTTAATTTCTAGAGTCCCCTGGGAGGCTCTCCCGGCCCCAGGAGGTGCCAGGGGGAAGACTAGCAAACCTTACAAGCTGCCCCCCCTTCTCATTGCCTTACTGCCGGTTTTGTTCCGATCGCTTTAAAACGCTCCATTTCGCTCTGTTTCCCCCCTACCAAACTCCGTTTTTCTGTCGTTTGAACTTCTTTTGGTTCCTTTCTGTTTGTCCTTCCCCTGGGGACCTTGGATTGCCCCTGAGGAGTCTCCTGGTTGCTGCAGAAGGGCCCCTGCAAGCCCTTGTAGAGGCGGCCACCATTTTAAGCACCGCCTCATGGCCGGGCGCCATTTTGTTTTCTCCTTATCTCTCCGATCGCTGCAGCGTGCCTAATTAATGCAGCAGGACTGGCAGGCCTGCTCTGAAGCGACTTATATCCCAATTTTGAATTGTTCTGTTGGAGGCTTGGGTTCCTACCTCCATTTGTTGGCTTCCCCCGTAGCCAGCCGTAGCGGCCATGGTTTCTTTCTCACCACTTCCGCCCAGTTCCACCTGGGAAGGCAGTCTGGTACAGGCCTGGCTTTGCCCTTAAGGCCTCTGTCTTGCCTTGCTCATCCCGATCAGCCCTTCTAATTCAAAAAAAAAAAAAAAAAGAGAGAGAGAGATCTTCAACAATTACAAGATCAGAGGAAAATTAAGAGACAGAGAAAGGCAGCTTAATTGAATAAGTTTGCAAAAAAAAAAAAAGGAAAAACATATACATTTATATATATAAAATAAAAATACAAAGAAATAAGAACAAATAAGACAAACAGATTAATTATAAACAAATAAGAAATGGGGGGGGCGTAAAAGAATTTCCCAGGGCTCCCGGCCTTTGTTGTAGGTTGACCCCTAGGTGCGCCAACCTCCTCATATTTGATCCTTATCTTCCTCAATTATCTAAAATAGCAGAAGGCAATCCTTCAAGAGGCCCTTCTTTAAAGGCCAAATCAAAAACCCACCATCTGCGCAGTCAGGCTAAGGAATCCTCCAAAGCCTCCCAAAGGAACGCCCTAAGATGACACAAGGCGCTAGAAAAAGAAATAGACAAACGCACCAGACAGGCAGGCTCAGTGCCTCCCGCCCCAGCCACTCCTTCTACCTCTGCTCTACCCCCCCTCCTTTAGCCCTTTCCTCCCTATCCAGGCACAGCTCGCCCTCTCAAGGTCACCAGGCCCCTGGAACACCAGCCAGACAAACACCAGAGGCTACCTTCACACCCACAGCCGCCAGCCTGCGCCAGGAGGAACCTCTCATTCAAGTGGTTCCAGAGCAGCTGAGAGCCTGGATGGAGCTGGCTATCCACCAAGCAATTGCGGAAGGACTCCAACAGATGGCTAGGCCTGTTTTGCCTCCGCTGGCCACCGAATCCATAAGATCATTCCCACTCATTCCAGAACCGTCGCAGGATCAGGTACCTCTTCAAGGGGAGGTTTCCCCCACAGTCAGGGAGGACGACGAGGAGGCGGAAGGGAACCTAGATTTGTGCAGGGAGAAGGAGGAGGAACAATTTGATTTGGGGTCCTTACAATACAACGAACCCCTTTCTGACTCAGAACCATCAGAGGCAGAGATGTCCGAGGACGAAGGTCTCACCCCCGACCAACCCACCTTTGTAGGGCTCTTCAAGCCCCAGCTATTCAAATCTCTCCTCTTCAAAGCCAGGAACATCTCAGTTCTAACCACTCAGAACCCCTCTGATCCCACTCCTCTTGTTCCGGAAGGGCCAGAGGACTCCATTTTTAAATAGCCTGTGGTGGAAACCGAGGTCATTCCAACCCCCCCATCTTCCTGGACCTGGTGTCCAAGCAACTTGCCTCCTCGGCTGCCCCCCCGGCCCCTTCAGCCCATGATAAAAAGTTCTTCAACCTTGACCCAGAGCTCTCCAACCTACTGGGCACCCCGGGGGTTGATGAACCCGTCGTGGGCCTGTCCTCTTCCTCCACCCTCAGTGACCCCTTAGAGGCCCTGAGGCCGGAGGAGAAACAGTCAGGCTCACCAGTCGGACGCATGGGCAATCAGAGCGGCCACGGCCGCTTCCTTCTTCATCAGGTCGTCCATTCGCTGGCTTTGCCAGCTTAAGCAACATGTCCTGACCTCCAATATCCGCGCCCATCAGGACATAGCCAAGATCACAGCTGCAGCTGAGTTCTCAGCAGACGCCACCTTTCACTCAGTAATTCTCCTCCCGTGCCATTTCCTCCCATATCTCTGCCCACCGTCTGCTCTGGCTAAGGCACTGGCAGGCAGACCTCAAGAATAAGGTGAAACTAGCCTCTGCCCCCCTCATGGGAAATAAACTGTTCGGACCATCCCTGGATCCTCTCCTAGTCGAAGGAAGGAACAAAAAGAAATTCCTCCCATCCCTCACCCCTAAGTCAGAACCCAGATCCCTGCAGCCCTTTCGGAGGGCCCCCTTTCGTCCCTATTTCCAATCCCCCTTTCCTCCCAGGTACCAAAGCCCCCCTCTTTGGCTCGGGACAGCCCCAGGACAGGTCCGACCTCTCTGATAGGCACAGGAGAGGCGGTAACTTCAAAAGGCCCCTTCATGGCTCTGGCAGCAGGCCCTTCCGGTGCTCTAGATAAGCCACCTGACTTAATTCCCATTGGCGGGCGACTTAAATCCTTCGCCAACCAGTGGGACTCTTCCACTTCGGACACCTGGGTCAGGGACACCATTAGGTTTGGCCTTGCCCTCGAGTTCCTCTCTACCATGCCTGCTTTCTACATGACATGTCCCCTCTCCAAGAACCATACCAGACCCAACCTCATGGATTCAGCAATTCAGCACCTATTTGACATACAGGCCATCCAGCCCATTCCTCCGTCCCAAAGGGGACAGGGATTCTACTCCCACTTATTTTTGGAGGGCGATTTTGGACAAAGCGGCTAAACCGCCATCTTGTATACCGCAAACTCAAAATGAACACGCTGCAATCCATACTCAGTATCCATTGACCTCTCTGAGGCATACCTTCACATCCCAATCCGACCCTCCCACTCCAAATTTCTGCGCTTCAGCTACAATAACCTCCACTTTCAATATGTGGCCCTCCCATTTGGCTTGGCTTCTGCCCCCAGAACCTTTACCAAGGTCCTGGCCACTCTGGCTGCCCACCTCAGAACCATCCCGGTGCAACTCCACTGTTACCTGGATGATATCCTCATCCTATCCTCTTCCAGGGAACAAGCCGTCAAGGACACCCAAATTACCCTTACCTCTCTCCAGGAACACAGGTTCCTCATCAATTGGAAGAAAAGCCAATTGGCCCTTCCACCAGGATAACCCACCTGGGGACGGTTATAGACATGGTCAAAGGAAGGGTGTTCATCTCTCCGGAGAGAATACTCAGCATCCACCAATCAGTCAAACTCATCAGACGACTTAAGAGGGTCCCTCTTCTCGATCTAACCAAGTTACTAGGTAAAATGATATCTTGTATTTCCGTTATTCCCTGGGCCTGTCTCCACGCCAAGTCCCTCCAGTGGTTCCTGCTCCCGTACCAAAGAGCTGGATCAAGCAACTCAAAGCACAAGGCCAAGGTCTCACCAAAGGTTCTCACCTCCCTCCTTTGGTGGAGCAAGGCATCGATCAACAAGGGCTGCCTCCTCAAGGAGCCCCCAAGACTCACCGTTACCACAGATGCCAGTCTGTCCAGATGGGGCGCCCACCTACTGTCCCTTACAGCTCAGGGCAGATGGTCAGTGACAGAAAAGCTGTGCAACATAAACTGGCTGGAGCTTCGCGCCGTCCACCTGGCCCTCCGCAGTTTCCTCCCCCAGGTACAAGGCTGCCACGTTCTCATTCTCACCAACAACATCACAGCCAAAGCTCATATCAACAAGCAGGGGGGCACTCAGTCATCACGCCTAATGAGGGAGACCGAGCGCCTCTGTCAGTGGGCGGAATCTCACCTCCTTTCCCTCAGGGTGGACCATATTTTGGGTATCGACAACACCCGAGCAGACTGGTTGAGCAGGGCCACCATAGACCAGTTGGAGTGGCGCCTCCACCCATCCCTGTTCAGGGAGGCGACAGCAATATTCGGTCTGCCAGTAGTAGACCTGTTTGCCTCCCCTCTCAATACCCAACTTCCGCGGTTCATTTTGAGATTCCCAGCCATAGGGGCGGAGAACCACAATGCCCTTCGATGCCCGTGGCCCTCGGGCCTCCTTTATGCCTTCCCCCCTCTGGCGCTGGTGCCCAGAGTTCTTCAAAAGGTACTCCACGAGAGGGCGGAACTGCTTCTTGTAGCTCCTTATTGGCCCCGTCGCTCTTGGTTCGCGGACCTCCACAGCCTATCCGTAGCCCCTCCCTGGAGGATTCCAGCAGACAGAATCTCTCTGTATCAAGGCCCCCTTCTTCACCCCGACCCCCAATGGCTCCAACTAGCCGTCTGGAGGTTGAGCGGGAACGTCTGAAGAGGGAAAATTTCTCTAACAAAGTCTTTGATACCATTTTAGCAGCCCTTCCACCAGAAGGATTTACGATGCCACCTGGGCCATTTTCCGCAAATGGTGTGCCAACCTTCTCATTGAGCCAACTGATCCCTCTATTGCCCAAATTCTCGACTTCCTCCAAGAAGGTCTCAGCAAGGGACTGTCCCCCAACACACTAAGGTGTCAGGTGGCAGCCTTATCCACCGTCATTTCCTTGAGGGAGTCAGTTCCCTCTCTCACCATCCCTGCATCCGAGTCTTTCTGAAAGGGGCCACAAACTTACATCCACCGTCCCTTCACCGGTATCCGACCTGGGACCTGAACAGAGTTCTCACTTCTCTCACAAAGCCACCCTTCGAACTCCTAAGGGAGGTCTCTCTCCAGTTCCTACCCTACAAAGTAGTGTTCCTGGTAGCAATCACATCAGCACGTAGGATTTCAGAGATCGCTGCTCTGTCGGTTAGGAAAGACCTTTGCGTCTTCCATCCCGACTGGGTGGTACTCCGCCTTGACCCTTCCTTTGTACCGAAGATCAATTCGGTTTTGCACAGGGCTCAAGAACTTATCCAATTTTTGCCCAGGCCAACTCATGAAAGGGAGAGACTGTGGCACACTCTAGATGTCACACATGCCTTGTGGATTTATTAAATGTACAGAGACCTTCCGTAAATCTGATACCCTGTTTATATCCTTCCAACCAAAGTCACAAGGGCTCAAGGTCCCTTCAACCACCATAGGCCATTGGATAAGGGCGGCCATTTCCAAGGCATACCAAGCTCAGGCCTTCCAAGTGCCCAGGGGTATCATGGCTCACTCCACCAGGAGTGCGGCAACTTCAGCCACCTGGGCTACCCAGGCCCCAATACTTGACATTTGCCGGACAGCAACATGGGCCTCCCCGTTGCCCTTCATTAGGCACTACAAAATGGATAGGTATGCCTCAGCGGAGGCTTCTTTCGGTAGAAGGGTCCTTCAGAGGGTACTCAGGGAACCCGAGGAGTCTACAGACTAGACGGTGTTCCTCCCATAGGACAGGCCCCAGCTTTGGTATGTCCTACTCTCTGGACGATCTGAACAGCTCTAAAGAGAATGGGCATTGGTTCTTACCTGACATGCCATTTCTTTTCGAGCTGTGAGGATCATCCAGCCCCTCCCTTTTCTTTCATCATCTGGTGGGGTCTTGTTTCGGCCAATGCACCTGTAGGTCTAGTAAGATGAGAGCACGAATGCCTATTTTCCTGTCGTGTTCACATAAACTGGGGAACGCAGTGGCGAGCCACGTGATGGAAGAAGGAGCGTTCCTCAGAAATTAAGCTCAGCCTACAACAGCAGAGACTGAAGCTGCACCCACTCTCTGGACGATCCTCACAGCTCGAAGAGAAATGGCGTGTCAGGTAAGAACCAACGCCCATTTTCTAGAAATTCCAGCTAGCTGGCTGGATTGGCCCACAGATGTCTTCTCTGATCAAGTGATAAATGAAGCTGATTCTAAAATATCCAAGAAATTGTCTGATTTGCATAATAGTCTCCACAGAGCCTTTGCACTGTGCTATTCATAAAATTGAAGAACTGCTATTGGGAGACTTTCCATTCATATTTGCTGTTCTGTTTGACTAAGCAGTAGCAGACAACTCAATCCACCTGTATTTATTAATACAGTTCTTCCTGTGCAAAAGGGAAATGAAATTCTCTGGAGTTTCAGAGTTACATAGGAAAATATTGCATTACTGACTTCTTCAGATATAATTCTAAATGATATATTTTTAAAAATATCAGAATTCAAGCTTGCTCATCAACTTTGGTTCGTTTGTGGCTTATAGGCTAGGAAATAGTTTGGTAATCAAGAATTAATGCTTGATTTTATGTTGAACCTGAAATTAATAGATCATTCGCTAATGATAATTAGATATCCTTAGATACAGGGACTGCTCATCTTCCACTGTTTTCTGTTTTGTGAAATCAGGATATGCAAAGCTGAGTTTCGAGTAGAGGGGAAGAAATTTTGAAGATAAGCAACTTGATATCTATGTTTTGTGTTAATGTTTTGTTGAATTCGCAACTATGATTCTAGCAAATTATAATATCAGTGTATGTCTACACCTAGCCCTTTTGTTTTTAAACATGCTTTATAAAAATTTAATTCTTTATTGTATTCAATGTGTTTTATTTTCATGTGAAACGATAGGTAATAAGTCCAATTAGTATGTATTAATAAATACCTAGATGGTTTTACTTAGCCAAATTGGGCTGTTCCTATAAACTAAATGGAGCTGAACCTATTCAATATTTGGAAGCCCCAGGAGATTGCAGAATTATAGATGAAGACTATGAAAAAGCATGCTATAAGAAGACAAGGACAAATCATTTGTGTATTATTGCCAGGAAAACTAAAGATGGTCCTTGACATAGAACATTTCTTTTAGTCATTGTTCAAAGTTACAATGGTGCTGAAAATTGTGACTGATGACCATTTTCCACACTGATGACCATTGCAATATCCCAGTGGCCCACATGATTTATATTCAGATGCTTGACAACTGACAAATGTTTATGATGTTACAGTGTTCAAGACTCATTTTGTGATCTTCTGACAAGTAAAAGCAATGGAGAACCCAGATCCATTTAACAAGCATGTTACTACTTTAATAACTATAGTGATTCATTTAACAAATGGGGCAAGAAAAGTTGTGAAATGGGACAAATTCACTTAACATTTATTTTCACTTAACAACATCAAGTTTGGGCTCAATTGTGGTCATAAGTTGAGGACTACATAGCTGTCACTAGCAGTCATGCTCAACTTCTTCAAGGTTTTAACTTTTAAATATTTTTATTTTTAAAGCAAGCCCTTTTAAAGTACATTTGCAAATATATTTTTTTCTATGCTTATTTGCCAGAAATATGCTATTTCCTTTGCATGTCATTGGCTTACAATTAAAGATGGAAATAGATAGGTTGATAAATAACATGAGCTTTCAACATGTTTTATTTGCATGAATGTTTCAACAAATAATTGGAAGTGAAGCAATATAGCTTTTAATGTCACTAAAGGAAAAGTGGAACACATTCTCCTCCCAAAGACAATGAGACTTTGTCTTGCTAGAATTATATAATATCATAACGCATAAGTAAAACTAATTGGATGTGCCACATGCCTTCATTTTGTAAGTGCAATAACTCATTTGGCTGTCAGCAAAACTTTGTTTAGTGATGCATCAATAATTAGAAACTGTCAGAGTCTGTATCTGACATCATGTTTTTCTCTCTCTTTGCTGTTTTGTTCCCCATTAATAAAATCTCTGTGGCTCTATTCAAGAAATATTGGAGAACAGAACAGTATATATTTCCACACATCAAGGTACCCATAGACTCTTCTCATTTTATGTCTGAAATTTAGAATGACAATTTTTACAATGTTGCTAATAGTATTTTGATGTAACAAATGTCTATGTGTGTAATTCAATATTTTGCCATTCGTAGTGTTTAGTTTAAACAGACACATAAGGAATTTTTTAATTCCTTTTCAACGATTCTTTATATGACGTGCTATACTCTGATGCTATGGTTTTAAACAAAGTTTGGCTAAATTGTAATTTACTTTTTTTAACTGATTGAAAAAGAAAGATGCAGCAGCCTAGAAATGGTAAAGTTGTGCAATTTCTTAAAAAAAAAAAGGTATTTATTTAATTAAATAGAAGAAGGAAGAAAAGGTTAAAAAAAAGCCTCACAAAAAGAAAAAGAAAGAACACAGCAGACATTCAACTATATACATAAGCACAGAATATTTGCCACAATAGTTTCCATAAAGGATAGCAGTGTTTTATAATCAACCATATATAACTTGTGCATTATTCTTAAATTGTAAGTAACTTCTTGTCTTCAGTCTAACTGATCAGTTGGCTCATGTAATGTTGAAAAATGTCTATTAGTAATAAAAAGCCATGATAATTCTTTTCCATTGTCCAGCTGATAATTTAGATATCAATTATATAATTCATAAGAACAACGATGTCTGAAAATATTAAATTCTTTCAAGAGTTCAAGATTTTAATAGACCTTGGCTTTTTATATACCCCCCTCTCCAGTAATTTCTACTCCCCATTGCATTTGTGGGGGGAAAAGGGGGTAAATCGTGTTGGAAATGCAATGAGAATAATGCTTCATTAAAATATATTTTCATAGTGTCCTAAAATTCTGGGAAGAAGTAATTACCCTTAATAATAATACAGTGAGAGAGTATGCGTATTATTAATATGCAAAGAAACACTTGTACGTTAATCCTCTTTTCTCCTTCACATCACTATAATTAACACTCTATGTAAGTGAGCTATGACAGACTTCATTGCCATCACACAGAATTTATTCATATACCATACTGCTTTTCAGCATGGACAGTAGATTCACATGATCCACAAAATCCAAATTCGGGTAGCCTTACATTATAAATTAGGATTTTATAAGTAAAATTGAAATTTGATTTTATAAGTTGTTTGTACTTATAAAACCCTAATTTATTATGTAAGGCTTCCCGAGTTTGGATTTTGTAGATATGTGATTTCCTGGATTTTATGATTTTTTAATTATTGAGAAAACTCAGAAATAAAAATCGGGAAGGCCATGTTCCAGTGGATTGCTGATCATAAGATTCTTAAAATAAATAACTGTAATTAGCTTAAGGCACTGTAGGATAGCATTAATGCTTGTCTTTTCAATAACTGTCAAAGCCTTATATGAAGTTCTCATTGTAGTTTTTATAACATTATATAACATTGACCCAGCAATTCTTACTGACTTGCAGATTGTGTTGTGCAAAGAGTCATTTTGTGAGCCCAAAATAAGCAGCTCTCAAGTTGACACCATCAGCTGGAGAGGGAAAAAGATCACACTTCTGCCTGAACATGTGTTACTAATGCTACTTCTGACACCTTATATGACTATAATTGAAAGTGATCGTGGACAAAACAATTTCTCTGATGTGGACTTTTTGTTTTTAGCTTATATGTTTTGAAAGCATTTACTTTTGTCATTGCTTGAACAACCTTTTGCCATAGGAAGAATTCATTTTGTTTTGCAAAATGAAAAGTTGAAATAAAACTATAAATCAAATAATAAATATTATTTGATGGCAAGGCTAAGAAATGTATAAAATATCATTTTACAAGACACTGCTTTTTAATCAGTTTTTTTCTTAATAAGCCTTTAACCAGCCTTTTAAATACAACAGTATATTCTTGCATTTGGCATGTGGGTTAGATGTGTGATAAAGCTCAAATATTGCTTTGGACAGCTTCTTCTCTTTTAACTCTTAGAATTTTTTTTTTTAAATCACAGTTTTTTTTAACAAGACATAGGGGCCAGTTTCACACATAACACTAAGCAATAATGAATTATTTTACACATAGTAAACCAATATATATATGGCAGCTTAAATTTGCATGTGAATGAGGCTTCCCTTTTCCTGAACCCACAATATTTATTCATTTGAGTAACAATTTAAGACAGTGTGTTGTCTCCTGTGGGAATGTATCCTTTGTTTCCTTTTGATACTTAGGGTTCATAAAGTAAACCATATGGGCATTAAGTGGCAGCTTTAAATTCAACTGCATAGTATGTGAAGGCATATAGATGACATTGGCACATGGGATACAAAGAAGTCTTAATCTCCTGTCTGGCAATCAACATGAAAAAATAATAAATTAAAAACTTAACATTCACTAGCCTTTTATGATAGGCATGAATAGGTCGCTTTTATAACAATCACTCCAAGCAGTCACTTTATTATGTCTAACCATAGTAGATAATTGTATTGTACCAGACGTGATATCAATACAACTGGGTTTGAAATAAGATTTTGAGCTGGATTTGGAAATTCAGTGGCATCATTCCTAGCCTGATTGTCCCAAAGATGTTTTTTCAAGAGGCAACTGGGCTTTGCTTGAACACTATCTATTTTAAATACAATGAAGGCTTCTACAGACAGAAACATGGTTGTTTCATGGGTTAATCTGTGTTCCCATTGTGGCCAAGGAAAAGTACATGGAAAGCCTGATTCCTTACCACGAATTCTATCCAATCACTGGTATAGGTATGTGGACAATACTTGGGTCAAAATCAAAACATAGGAATTGGAAGCATCACCAAACGTATCAATTCTGTGGACAGATACATCAAATTCACATGGGAAGATGTTAAGAAAAATAGCCTTCCTAGTCTGTGCATGGTACATTAAAGAAGACAAAAGCCTTAACACTGAAATTTACAGAAAATCCATCCAGACAGATGAATATTTACATTTTGATTCCTACCACTCACTGGAGCACAAAATGGGAATCATCAAAACCCCATATCACTGAGCTGAAGGTCTCCTACCAGCAAAGATGCGAGACAAAAAGAACAAAAACACATCAAGGAACATGTAGAACATGTGGCTATCCCAAGTGGTCCTTCATCAAATCTCAAAAAAGATCCTAAATAAATGAAGCATTGTTGACATTCCGTACATTTCAGGCATCGGGGAAAAGTTCAGGAGGATATACATTTGTGCACACTTCAAACCCACGACTACACTAAGTTAGAAGCTAGTCCACCCCAAGGATAAAATGTTCAGACAAAAGCTAGGAAACCTGGAATATGCAGTACAATGCAGTGAGCCATGTGGACATTTGTATATTGGGAAACAAAACAACCATTTCATAAGCGTGTGGCACAACATAGCTGTACAAACACTGTTAAGTCTGGAGCGTGGGTGCGAATGATGGAGACGAGCCGGTAGAAACAGTGAACTTCAAACTCTTTATTTACATATTCTGACAGCTCAAACTGGAGGGCTGCTAAAGCCTTCCTTATATAGGCAACTTATTAACTATTCAACCAATAGCAATCCTGGAGCGCTAGCTCTGTTAACCAATGGTAATGGCCTGTTAATGGCCAATCAGATGCTCCTGAACGGACCAATCCGATCCTGCTATTAACAGCCAATCAGAAGTGCAGAGCCAGAACCCTGCACTTGACTTCAAGCTCAAGATAACTTTATTGGTATTATTCATTCACAACAAACACATTAGGATTAGATTCAGCAATCCACCTGCATTTATAAAACACAGTTCACTCTTTTGAAGAGTGCTGGACACCATCTTCTGGGAACCTCTTTCTGGAATATGTGTTTTGAGCTATTCTATGAGTCATACTTATGTGGTGCCTTCCTGTTGATTGATTGGTATGTTGATAAATACAACTCATAGAATAGCCCAAAGCACATATTTCAGTAGAGAGAAGTTCCCACATGTCTGTAAGTTCGGAAGAATAAAACTTTTCTCCTGGTGACCAGCCCAGGTTGGATCTTGAAAAAAATTACAATTGGGAACATTTCAATAAAGAGAGATGAAATGAGCAAAAAATTTAAAAGCTGTAAGGGATCAAATATGTATAAATATAAATGAAGATGGGAGAATTGTGCGGGTTCCAAGAATTGGTATCCTCTGAATTATTTTCTATACAGTCACTATTTGAGAGTGCATTTTGGCATATATCAGCACTTCCTCTTAGTTTGTCTCACCAACGTTGGTGCATATGAACACACATACACACATATTCATGAATGCTAAAGACATTGAACAGGTCAGTCAATCACTGTTATTCCAAGAATTGTGAGAAAGTATATAGGAATGGATTAGAATTCTTTACTGTGATGGGAAGACATGCTGACAATTGAAAAAGGCTTTTAAGAATCCCAGTTGTGTCAGTATTCTTAAAAGGCAATAGTTATCCAAAGCTCCAGGGTTTTTTCCATTTTCTGTGATAACGTGATTGGGAATAATTTTCTTTTGATGTATATTGTTCATGTCAATGTGCCTGTTATTATTATCATCCACTTTGCATATAGTGATTCTTAAATGATGCTTTAAAGCTAAAGGGAGAAGGACAGAATGCAGCTGCCAGCTTGCCTGATAGAATTGTCATCAGGAGGCATATATTTGTTCTCTAAGGCATTTATAGATTGTTATTCATATTTTTGTGTATCATTCAAAAAGGGCCATCATTGCAGTATGGAAGTTTAGTTTCTACCTAGAGAATTACTGCTTGTCATACCTAAAATGAAATATCTGGAGACTGCAGGATATACAGAAAACTTGAAATCAATACTAAAATATGTATTACTCATATTCACCATGTAAATTAACAGGTATGCTAAGTACAAACAATGAGAATAATCTGGTGCAGCAGTGAAATAATAAGATGGGCAGGAGTATAGTATAGCACAATACATCATTATCAAGTGTCCAAAGAATGAAAAGCAATATTGAATTATACCATCATCCAAACAAGAATATTTCCCCTCTTTAAGTTGGCCAATTAGTCTGCATTTAATAGCCGCCCCATCAGAGAACTGAAGATAACAGAATAACAGAGTTGTAAGGTTCCTTGGAGGTCTTCTAATCCAACCCCCATACCATTTTAGACAATAGGCTGTCCATTCTTTTCTTAAAAACCTCAGTCTTATAGTATCTGCAGCTTCTAGAGACAAATCGTTCTACTGATTAATTGTTGTGTCAGGAAATTTTTCCTTGATTCTATGTTGTTTCTTTCCTTGATTAGTTTCCATCCGTTGCTTCTTGTCTTTCCTTCAGGTGCTCTAATAGGTTGAGCCCCTTTTCTTTGTGGCGGCCCTTCAGATACTGTAACACTGATATCATGTCCTTCTTTTCATTAAACTAATCATACCCAATTCCGGCAATTATTCTTCATATGTTTTCACCTCCAGCCAACTAATCATCTTTGTTGCTCTTCTCTGCAACAGAAGAGGACCGATGCTTTTTCTCCCAATTTGGTGGAAGCTTGACTCATTCTGTTTCTTGTATTTTTGAAAATGCAGCTGAGCAACTTAATACCAAGTTCAGACAAACTGAATTGAACTGACTTAGATAGTTCTTGAATGTTGAGCATTGGACATTGAATTCTTTGTGCTGATCTTGATAGGAAATCAAGATTATGGTAGGATAATGGTGCTATATGATATGCTAATCACTTAGAATCAGTTGTCAACATAAACAAGTAATGGTAACAGGATGACTGACAGCTAGATATAAAGAAAGGTTGGCAACTTGCAGTCTTTGGATCATATGCAACTTTCTTGACACTTGATTGCAACCTGTTGCAATCTTTCTTCTAACAGATAGTCTCATTGGGAGAATTTTTCTCTTCATTCTTTTCTTGCTCAGGTCAAAACACCAGATGCATAATTCCGAGTTTAAAACTTCATTAAGCAGCTAAGGCTTAAGCATCTTGGTGCATTTGTCTCTCATCAGAGATGTGACATTCTTTCATAAATAGGTATAAACAACTAATTTGGGCATGTCTAACCCTAAAGTTCCCATGTTTAACTTCCCTTAACAATCAATGACTTGATTTCCCACTTTTTAATTGTTACAGCTTATCTTTGCCAGAAGCGTAAGCATTCTCATTTTTACCTTGATCTTTTCTCTTAATTTTCTCTAATGGTGAGACTAACTTCCCCTCTAAAATGGCTATTGTCTTAGCTTTAAAATAATTTTTCCATTGCCCCCAGTGTGCCAAATTAAAAGCAGCCTTTTGTATGTGTATTGCCCAGTGGTGGTATTCAAATTTTTTTACCACCAGTTCTGTGGGCTTAATTTGTGGGTGTGGCTTGGTGGTCATGTGACTGTGGGCATGGCTTGGTCACATGTCCAGATGGGCATGGCTTTATGGTCACATGACCAGATGGGCATGGGTGTGTGGCCATGTGACTGGGTGGGCATGTCTTTGGGCCATGTGGGTCACCATGTGACCAGCAAACCAAATACAAGTGGTCCTCACTTAATGGCCGATTACTTAGCAAGTGTTCTAATTTATGACGATCTCCCCAGAGCTACTTGATCTGTTTTGGAGTTTTGACAGACAGACAGACAGACAGACACACACACACACACACACACACTCTTCTAACCCTGCTATTCTATGATTCTGTAAGGATCTTCTGCTGGAGGAGGGGGTTGGACTAGATGACCTCCGAGATCCCTTGCAGGCCAGCCCAAGATTGCTGTGTGCTTCAAAGAGTCTTCTGAAGCCAGGGTTTGTGTCCTTCCTCTCCTTTTTTTCCTCTCTCCCTCCCTCCCTCCCTCCCTCTTTCCATGTATTTATCCACCCATCCATATATCTCATTCATGGTCTCCTCCCTGCCTCCCTCCCTCTCTTTCTTTCTTTTTCTTTCTTTGTCCCTTCCTTTCATCTCTCCCTTTCTTTGTCTATCCCTTTTCTTCCTTTCACTTCCTTTCTCTTTTTTCTTTCTTTTCTTTCTTTTCTCTCTCCCTCTCTCATTCCCTCTTTTTCTCTTTCCCTCTCTTTTCTCTGTCTTTCTCTTTCTCTCTCCTCTCTCCTTCTGTGTCTCTCTCTCTATGGGTTTCTCCCCCCATGTATCTCTCTCTCTCTCTCTGCCCATCTCGTTATCTTCCCCTCTCTCTTCCCTTCTCTGTCTCTCTTTGTGTCAGTGTCTGTCTGTCTCTCTCTCTCTCTCAAAGCCATGGCTGGGCCAAGTGCTCTTTGCTACTTTCAAGGGATGGTGACGAACAGAGGAGCTTCCACAGGGCATGAACCACCCGAGTGGAAGGTTTCCTCCCCCAACCTGAAGAAGGAGGAAAGCTGCATTGACTTGCTTTCTGCTGGTTGTCATGTGGAGCATGGCGAGCGATGGCGTTTGTGGTAGCAGGGGGAGGGAGAGAGAGAGGCTGAGCTTTGCAATATGCTGTGGGGTGGAGCTCTGCAGCATTTGGGGGGCTGTCGAGCTTTGCAGCATGGAGTGGAAGGTGGGAGGAATTTGCAGACTACACTGGCAGGGCTGGAGAAGAGGTGAGGAGGGGGGATTTGTGGGCGGTAGGGCTCAGAAGAGAGTGTGTGCAAAAGGTCTTTCCATTCTTCCCAGGCCTTTTTCGGCCTTCGCAGGTGGTGTCTTCCGCCGTATCAGTCCCACCCACTTTTCCTTCGCTCATCTCTTTTATGACCTGAGGTGGGGTGGGAGATTTGAGAAAGTGTATGTGTGGGGGTGGAGGGCTGAGAGGGGGTGAGCACTGAATGGAATTGCTGAGGGGAAGGTAGGGTAGGAAAGAGGCAGAGGGCCAGACCCACGCACAGAGCAAGCAGAGTGGTGAGTGGGAAGCCCCTGAAAGAGATGGGGGAGAGGAGGAAGGAGAACTGTGGGCAGTCCGAGGCACCTTGTTTTGTGCACTCAGCTGGTCGACTCCCCTGATGCAGCCAGCTTCTTTAGCTTCTCCCTCATTGGGGGCATAGGGTCTCCGCGTGTGGATGGGTGGGTGAGAATGGCAAGCATACACTCGCGTCTGCCTCTGCATGGATGGAGCTGGAGGCACCGGCGATGTTAAATGGAAATCTATGAGACACTTCCAGTGCAGCTGGAAATCTTTGTTCAGCCAGTCCCTTCAGCGACCCTTCTCCTCCTCCACTCATGACCGGCACACACATAGAGACACAGAAAGTGGGGGGGGGAGAGAGGGGAAGATAGGGACCCAGCCACTTCGCTATCCCCTACCATCACCCTTACCTTCTCAGGCCAGGTGAAGGAGGGGAGGGTGAGGGGCAGGAACAGCTGCTAAACTGGGAATGGTGGCTCCCGGCTAAGCTGGCCGAGGGGCGAGAAGCCCTGGGATATCTACCCATCCACCTGCTTGCTGGCCAGGCTGAGCTGGCCTGGGCTGGAAGAGGTGCGTCCGCCACTGGTAGAAGGAAGAAAATGTGCTCTGGGAAGGGTGGGCAGGCAGGTGGATATCCCAGGGCTACTGCACATGCACACATCCACCCGAGCTGGCCCATGGCCACCACATGGTACGGAAAGCTAGGTGAGCAACTGGGACAAGCGGGCGACGGGGCGACCCGGTTCAGGGGTGTGGCCAGCCAGCGGTCGCCACCAGTTCTGCGACCCATGCCAAATCACCGCTACTGGTTCTCCCAATTAGGTGCGAACTGGTTGAATAGCACCTCTGGTATTGCTTTATATATAGAGCACGAGTGTCCAGCTCATTGCATCATGTTGCCATTACGTGATGTTTCATGACATTTTTTCTTTTTGCGGAGCTGGGATGGGCCTGACCTGCATGTGATTTATGTGGCCCGTGGGCTGCCAGTTTGACATCACTGAATTACAGAGAAACAAAAGCAAGATAGTCACCAGGTTCACTGTCAGTTCCCTGACTGAACTTCCATTTTGTAATCTTTAGAATTTTTTCTGCAAAAATGACAGAAAATTGACAACTTGGTTTTCTGCCATTTAAGACTAGAAACACTTAAGAATGTAGTGTCCTCTCTAAAAAAATTCAGTGCTGTTTTCATAATAAAAGGAACTTCCCAAACTATTTCCCACAAGTCAGGAAAATATAGAACATCCTGTTCCTGTTCCTATGCATGCCATATTATCTGTTTTGCAATACTACATTGTTAACTGAACAGTACTTACACTAAGTAGAGCAAATCAAATTCAGCCTGCTGGTGAAAGTATGCCATGAAATTGTAAACAGATATTTACATATTTTCTAATACTGTTCATTGGTGGTGTCCTGTAGAGCAGTGTATTCTCACCCTGAAAAATAGAATGGACAGAGAGATAAACATAAGGAGAGAATTAAGAATTTCCTGGGATCTATTTTTAATACTTTAAAGAATAGTAAGAGGCACAATGCTACCTGCCCGTGGGTTAAAGCCTTTGGTTGTTAAGGTTATTAGAAGAGTTACCTAGCCCAGGAAAGATAGAAACAAGATAAGAGAAAGTGAAATTCAACTTCAGAGGCAATATTTTACGATCTGGATAAGTAGGCAAACAGGTGGGATCAAAATGCAATAATAGAATGGAGCAGAATGGTGGCATCCTGAACTGAAAGTGATTTCCATTTGAGTGCTCTTTAGCAAGATGTATTATGATGAAAATTGTAGTGATACAAACATTCCAGCAAGTAAACTATTTTCAGTTTAGAACAAATAGGTCTATGTGGCTATTAAGGGCAAGTATTTTCTGAGTTTGCTTTTTTTCTCATAATGGAATGGAAAGGCTCTCTTGTCTGATACTGTAAGCTGTGATTTATTTACACAGTGGCATTAGAATCCTGATCAGCCTGAGAACCAAAGCTTATACCCAAGTGAATCTACTCTACTAATATGTAATGATCATTTACAGAAGCAAGTTCTGAGGCTAGGATTTCAATAGGAACTGACAGAGAAATAGCGGCTTACTAAATATTTAGCAAAGTAGCTGAACTCTTATAAAACCTAAGTGATGCCTCAGAAGTACTGAACTCATCTATCAGCTACAGTAAATAGCTGATAAAGATTGTTTACAGATTAGGAAAAAGCACATCAGATTATGATTAACCTTTCTCTTTCATGATTTTCACTTCTGGCAAGCCAATATAAATAATAATGCATTACAGTAGAGGGACTGTAAGATTGGATTATTTTAAGGTGGAATGTGATTTAAAAGAAAAAGAAATTTTCTACAAAAATGCAGTTTCGCACAAATCGTCAAACTTTATTGTTTCCATTCAGTTGCTAATTGTGTGACAATACAAACCTTATTTTCTTCTCAAAATTTTGCCTGTAACAATTGAACAAAGAACAGTACAGTATTTGGAAATATCTTTATGAGTTCTAAGTACTGTTTTTGAAATACTTGAGGCTCTAATTTACTAATTCGGCATACAGGTGATCTTTGATTTAGCAATTGTGTTAAGCCTGGGTTCCCCAACCAGGGTTAAGGAGACAAGCTAAACAGAATGTGCAGCGTTAGTCAGATAGGCACACAGATAAATGAGTGAGATATGTTTGTATGTTTGTTAGCATACAGTAAAAATAACAGATACGCTTGTGCTATCAAAAATATAGTTTATTCCATTTATAGCATAGTCAAAATAACAGTCCATTAGTCATGTATCATTTAGTCAGTCCATTCAAGGATATTCAGTTAGCAAAGTCCATGTAGAATATCCTATGTCAGTTCACTTACAAATCAGTCCTTTGTTTATCTCCCGTTCGAGTAACGCAGTCTTGAGTCCATGCAGTAATTAGGGATCATCAAAGCCAGAGAGAGCAAGCTGCAGTTCCTTGCTTCTTTTATGGTGCTTTCACAACCACTCCCTTAATTACAGTTTAGTCCTACAGTTAAAGTTGCAGACACTTTAACTAACAAACTATGATAACACATTTATTATTTTACCTAAACCAGTTAGGGTAAACAATGTTATCCCTAACAAATTGTTCAAAGTAAAATCAGGCTCAATAACTGTACTTATGCCCTGGATTTGAAATTCTGATGAATGTCCCTTCCCTGTGGTCATGTGATCACATTTTTGACACTCAACATTTAAGGCTATTTGTAGCATCCTGCAGTCACGGTTTACAGTGGATTTGTTTGCCAAGAAACCAGCATTTACTTCTTCAGCTTAATAGCTAATATATTTACTCTTTGTGGACAATGAATTGACTTAATGACTACCATTTGCTTAATGACCACTGATTTTTAAAAAAAAAAATCAGATCAGTCATGTGACAATTCACTTAAAAGCTGATGATTTACAACCACACAAAATCATCACAATGATGGAATCCCCAATTATAACTTCAACAATGGCAACTATGACCTTATAAACAACGATCTCTCATCCCTTGATTGGAAATTGCTATTCTCTGGATGCAATACTGTAGAAGATCATTACAACATATTTTTACTTGAATTCAAAAGAGTCATCAAACTATATGTACCATTAACAACTCCCAAAACCAGAAAAAAAACAAATTATCCATAACAATAAGGAAGCTTCAATCCAAAAATAAATTACTTTGGCGGAAAAACAAATCTGGTCATGTTGCTAACTTCAAAAGCCGATACAAAACTTTATGCCACCAGATAAAAATTGAATGCCATCTCCAATTATCACATTAAACAAGAAGAAAACGTTCTACACACCAATTCCACCAGCGCTTTCTACAATTTTGTAAACAACAAACTAAAAGACTCAAGATCCATCCCACCCCGAAAGGACCTAATGGTAAAGACTGCAACAATGACACTATTAAAGCCAACCTCTTTAACACATTCTTTGGCTCAGTATTTGGAAACAGTAATGGATCATGCCCAGTATTTCCTAGTCAAACCACAGACAATTACGATGATCTAATACATATCGATTTTATAGAAGACAAGTACGCAATCTAAAACCATCTCTATCTATTGGACTGGATGGGATATGTGCCTCCTTCTTAAAAAAGCTATCTACTGCCATAGCCGAACCTCTAAGCATAATCTTTGAAAAATCTTTTAGGACCATCTCCTCGCCAAAACTATGGTCACAAGCCACGGTCATCCCCATCTTTAAAAGGGGAGACCCCAGCCTAGTTGAAAATTACAGACCAATCTCTTTATGCTGCATCACCTGTAAAGTCATGGAATCAATTATTAACTAATCCATCATCGTTCACTTAGAAACAAACAACCTACTCTCTAATAAACAATTTGGTTTCAGGAAAAAACTATCATATAATCTGCAACTCTTACACTGCAAAAACATATGGATGATACAACTTGATCAGGGCAAAGCAATAGATACAATCTACATAGATTTCTGTAAAGCCTTTGATTCAGTGGTACACGACAAACTACTCCTAAAACTAAAATCTTATTGTATCTCTGGACACCTGCATAACTGGATGGAAGCATTCCTGTCAAACAGACAACAAATGGTCAAAATTGGGAGCGTCCTATCAAATTCTATACCTGTCAACAGTGGTGTCCCCCAAGGCAGTGTTCTAGGACCAACTCTTTTCATACTCTACATAAATGACCTCTGTGATCATATCAAGAGCAACTGCGTTCTCTTTGCTGATGATGTAAAGCTATTCAACACCACAGACAATACTGCTACCCTTCAAAAAAACCTTGACTATGTATTAGAATGGTCAAACAAATGGCAACTTCAAATCTCAACAAATAAATGCTCTGTCCTACATATTGGCAAAAAATAAATAAATCAGAAAATAAAATATAGGCTGAATAGTCAAGACCTTGTTGATGATCCAAACTCTGTCAAAGATCTTGGAGTACTCATCTCTCATGACCTAAGTGCTACTGTAACTACATAGCCAAAAAGGTGTTAAGAGTTAACCTAATCTTATGTAGATTTTTCTCTGGTAATATTACACTAACAATTACAGCATTCAAAACATTTGCTAGACCAATACTCGAATACAGGTCATCAGTCTGGAACCCACATCACGCATCTAATATTAACACAGTTGAGAAAGTCCAGAAATATTTCACAAGAAGAGTTCTCCACTCCTCTACTCGTTGCAGAATACCTTATGCCACCAGACTCGAAATTCTAGACCTAGAAAACCTAGAACCATGCTGACTTTGGTCTGATCTAAGTATAGTATATAAAATCATATTGCAATGTCCTCCTTGTCAATGAATACTTCAGCTTCAACCATAACAACACAAGAGCAAACAATAGATACAAACTCAAGGTTAATTGCATCAAACTTGATTGCAGGAAATATGACTTCAGCAACAGAGTGGTCAATATCTGAAATACTCTACCTGACTCTGGTTTCTTCCCCAAACCCCCAAAACTTTAACCTTAGACTGTCTACTATTAATCTCACTCCTTTCCTAAGAGGTCTTTCCTAAGAGGTTCCCTTTCCTAAGAGGTCTGTTCATAAGTGTACCAATGTGCCTACCTATCCTACCTGTCCTATTGTTTCTTTTATTTATTTTTATTTTTCTTATATGTATTCATATATTCATAACTATGTTTTACTTATACCTATTATCTTGTAAGCAATCGACAAAAATAAATAAATAAATAATAAACAAACCATAATTCTAGGCTCAATTGCAGTCAAGGGCTACAAATATAGCAAACATTATTGTTAAAGACTATGATACATATAACTGTGCATAGTTGAACATGATTGGAAAACATTTCAAACTTCATGTAAGCATATATGAAATATGTCTGCTACTCATTAAACAGCCTGACTTTTTGAGACTTCTATATAAATCTGCAAAAGATAATTTTCAGGCATCCATTTGTTGAAGTCAATTAAATCGTTATAACGTTTTTCAAACATCATTCACAGTGGCTTAATGAATAGCAGATAATTGTTGATAGCAGATAATTGTATGAAATTCAAAGAATTTCTTCCTAATTATTTTAAAAACATGCATAGTTTTAATGGTGCAACTTTTAATTATGATATGTTACTTTTTAAATATAATACTACTTATAGTGCCTGAGTATAAGCACATGTGTGTGATGTGTATGTGTGTGCCTTCTCACTCTTATGGATGGTATGTCTTTCTCAGTCTTGAATCCTCGACCGTAGGCCTGGAAGTTTGAGGATACTGTGCATTAAATTAACTATTCCTAGCAGTGCATTCTTCTGGACAGAGAGCTTTGATGATGTTGCTAGAATCTTCTGGAATCCCTCTCCCAGCTTAGGAGACATACTTAAGATCACTTTGGCCTTTATTTTCTATATCAAGGGACTTCAAACTTGGCTAGTTTAAGACTTGTGGAATTCCTCCTCCAGTCATGTTTGCTCAGGAATTCTGGAAGTTGAAGTCCACAGGTCTTAAACTAGCCAAGGTTGAAGACCCTTGTTCTATATCTTTTGGGCCCTGGCACTTCTCCAAGTTCTCAAATTCATTCTTCCTGATGTTCTTGTGACTGGCTACATCTATCACCACTTCTGTCTTCTGATCTTGTTTACTAACATGAGATATGTCTGCCTGCCTAGATGAGGAAGTCCTACAGGATCTTAGTCTCATTATTTTCCACAACAATATGTGGAATGTCCCATCTGGACTTGGAAGATCTAGCCCATACACTGTGCAGATGTAACTGCACCCAATGCTAGCAGAATCCACTCTAACAGTCTTAACTACCTTCCTACTCTTTAATACTCTTTAAGCACATTTCTCCAGTTTCAATGGCAACCCAATGTCCACAGTGTAGATCCATGTCAGATGGATCAGCAAGTTGATGTCTTGTTCACTCTTAGCATTCAGCTTGATTTCATCCATGTAGAAGAAGTGGCCGAGAAGAGTTCCACTCTTAGACTCATGATAAACTGGCTGAGATGACTCAAGCCTATGCAGAAACATAGCAGGGACCTTGGTATATGGTACACTTTGTGATCATGTGAGTTGATTTTCAGTGTCATCTTCCACAGTCCAAGTGAGTTCTTTGAATATGTAGGTTTTGGGGCACCACTTAAAAATGTTGCTTTCATCTGTTTTGTTCTTCCAGTTTGGGTTTATGCACAATCTTCTCATGTGTGTTTTCTGTTGGACACAAAGTTTGGGAGCATGAACATTAGTTGGCTGAAATTCTTATACCCGAAGACCAATCTCAGCTGTGAAATAATTCAAGATGAGTGATGATTGGAAGAACATAAGTTACAGGCTTATGACAGTTGAATGATGGTGAAGTGGCTGGCATGCAGTATTGCAGGTTAACTCTGGCTAGTCTGGTCTTAGTATCCTGTTGATTTGTATAGTGCTAATCATTCACAGATCCATATGTATGGTGTTGAGTTGTAGGCTTTACTGTAGTCAATCCAGATTGTGCTCAGATTGATCTATCCAAGCCTTGAGTCATGGATAACTGCTCTTTCTGTGAGTAACTGTTATTTTGAGCTTCTGGTGTTGTTCACAATGCCCTTCTGACCCATGCTCATGTATTGGCCCGTATGTCCTTTCTTGTATTAAACAGTCAGGGTGGGAACCTGCTGCTAGCATCTGTTCATCTGTGCTATTACATGTTGTTAGTTTTTCTTAGCAAGCAGATATAGATTAGCAGATATGGCTAGGTGCTGTTAATATCTTTGTGATTTTGTCCTGCAATTGGACAAGAACACCTGTTGTAATGGTGACTAGGTGTTGTTTAGACAGATTGTTTTGGTCTGCTATCAGGTCCTGTAGCCATTTTGCAGTGTTGTTATGTCTCTTCATTCTTCCATATGTTCTTTTAATACTATTCTGCTGTTAATTGTTGTTGCATTGCAGTTGGGAGTACCCCTGAGATGGTTCATTGGAGAACATAGCATTTTGGCTTTTGCTTCTCCAGTGTATCTCTTTAGCTTGTTAGCAAATGCCATGAGCAGTTCTTAGGTATAATCAGACCATTGTATTTTTCAGGAGCCAAATTTTATCTACCTGGCCGAACTAACCTTTCTCCAGGTTGGCTTAATCTTATGCCCCAACTTCATTTTCCATTTGAGTATATGCAGTTGTTCTTGGTCATATAGCCATTTCCAGGATTACAGCAGCTGTAGAGCATGTCAGTTCATTTATTAGAATTGTGGTGTTAGTAGGGATTGTTGTGAGGGCTTTATTATCTAACATACTATCTAATGGTACTTCTCCATTGAACATCAGTCTTAAAGACTGACTGAAACTCATTTATGCATGATCGTGTCAGCTGTTGTCCTCTGTAATTGAGAAGATGACAATGAGGTTCTATCTTTAGGTGTTGGATGTACATCCAGTTGTTTTTTCAGGTCTTCTTAAGCTTGGGATGTAATGCTGATCCATTTCATTATGTTGAACTGTTTGATTAACTAGTCATTTTTCAGTTATTGTGGATGTAGGTCTTATATCCATCCATAATTCCCTCATACATTTAAATATTCCTTCTCATTGCTATTATTAAAGTAGCATTCCATCAATTTCAGGTTCTCTTGTCTTGTTCCAGTAACCCACTTTTCATCAGATTTTCTTTGTTCTCCAACATGTGGCATGGACCTTATTAATCTAGGTGATGTATGAGCCAGCATGACTGTTTCAGATATGTGTTATTTTCATATCTGTGACACAGATATGTGAGACATAGTTATGTGTCACTCATTTCTGCAGTAGACAGATGAAATGTTAGGGAGTCTTTGCCCAAGGAACCGATCTGGTAAGATAGGAACTGGCCAATATTCAAGCACTATGCCACGATTTTATCAAAGTCCCTGACAACATACACTGCTGAGAATATTTCACTGAATATCAAATTATAGCTTATAGTGCTATAAAGCTATTGTTTTGATGCAAGGCCAATCTCCCGCATCAAAGTACTAGCATTCTATCCACACTTCTATCTGGCTGCTAGTCTATATTTGGATTAATATTGCTCTAATACAGGATTTTTTAAGATTCTACCTAATAGGAATAGACCAAAATGTCTGCCAGAAGGGCAATGGAAATATTTAGGCATAATTTTTTACCCCCAAAATTGGTTTTCTATTGTCAACTTTGTGTGTATATGCCTGATAACTAAAGGAATAGATAGAATGCTGAGATTTTTATTTTGATAATACAGTGGCAAATGTTTACACCCCACAAACACCTGTAAAAGCTTTGATCAAGATGTTAGTATCTGAAATATCAGTTAAAATTTTGTTAGAAACAAAAACTGATCAGATAAATTGAATTTCTGTAAATGGACATGCATTGTCTTTAAGGATGTAGCAACATGGCAGCAATTGATAGTGGATAAAACAACTAAGATTATACCATACAGGATGAGTGGCACAAAATTGATACTATCATAGTTGTAGTATGTCTCTTCTCTTCCCCCCCCCCCCCGAAACTATTTGCATGTATGAGGAGAAGACAAAGCAAGTAGTGGATTTTAGGATAACATTGTGATGGAACCAATTCAACAATCAGGAATTTAAAAAGTGGTTGAATTGTAAACAGCAGAAATCATTTTTAGAGAAAAAAACCTAGCCTCACTTTCTAGTAAGAATATCTTGGAGTCATCTGCATACAAATAAAAGTATAAATTGCAGGAATCTTCTCCTGTTCAATTTTATATAGTAACTCAGTATAAACGTATTGAGCACATGTTCATGCTGTATTTATTAAATACTCTGTAATTATCCAAATGTTAGGAGATATGTGAAAAATGTGTTCCCCAAGTTTTTTAAAAAATCTATGGGTTAGTGTATGCTTTCCAAACTTCTGTTTGTGCTTGTCAGACAAGTATGTGCTTGGGAGTAAGTATCAGGATATAGAATAGTTCTCTGCTAGGCCATGCCAATTTTTTTTGGCCTCTGATCCTAATCTGATGATTTTCCTAAGACAAATAAGTAGAATCAAAGAGCAATGTCTGCACAGATGAGTACGGTATTTATTATTTTACTGTGCCACACACATAATAAGGTTTTGGAGATACCATTACGCATCATCCTGAATAGCAAATTGTTTAATGTTTCTCAATCTGCAATAGGGTTATCTGTATATTTGTTAACAATGGTCTAATTACCTTTTCATATTATCTCCTGCACTTTTTATACATCAACATCACTTCCTTTTCCCTATAATCTTTCCTCTACCCATTATGGATTTTGAAAATGAAAATTTCTAATTAAAAATAAGCTATGAAAAGTGCTTTATGGAATAGCATTCTATGATATCTGTTTAAGTGACTGTAATAAAAGGTCAGAAAGAAGATGTTGTCAAACGAATATTTTGAAACAGTCAAACATTTTCTATTTATTATAACGTGTTTGGTATTCTTGGTCATTTTTAAAATAAATGTGTGGTTAGAGAATTTATTATTTTTTAAAAAAAAAACAAATTTTATTAATTTTACAAGAACAATGCACAGACAATCAAGGCATAACAGCTTACAAATTCTTTTCTAAAAAGAAACATAATTAAAGAAGAAAACCAATAGAACATACAAAATGATTCCAGATTATAATCAATATTTACGTTCTCTATTTAACTTCTTATCCCAACTTCTCCTTTTCCTTCTAATTATCCAAGTTATTTCTTGCTAGTTAAAATTTTATTGCCTTTTATAAACATACAAAACACAGAACATAAAAAACAAAACCAAACCTGAAGGCTGCTTGGTCCCGAGTTAAAACTCTTCACACAGATGAAATTCACACATCATATTCACTTTATATATTCTTCCATATCTTATTACCATTTTCAATATCATTCTTTGTCTGTTCTATTTCCAGCTATCCATTCATCTTTTTTCTTTAACTATACTTCTCCTATACCCTCATTGGAGTGACGCCTTTAACTCATTACCCTAACTTAAAAGTACTTCATATAACACTTAATTTATCTCGGGATTCTGTTTAGTACATTCTAAAATTACACAATAAATTTTATAAGAGAAGTTAATGACTAAAGAAAAAACCTATATAACCACTCATTTAAAAAGAAGAGAAAAAAAAAACTAATCATATATATTAATACTCATTTATATCTTAAACATTCTACTCTAGATACACATATAAAAACACAATCTTATGTACCTTCCAGAATCCCCCCCCTTTTTTCCCAATTAGGTTCACCCATTGTCTCTAAATAAGTTTTTTTTCTTTAAATCTTGCTTCCCACCATTGAGGCTTCTCCTCCCTCCCTTTCTCTCTTGCTTATTCTTCTCCTTGCCCTTTTTACCCCTTTGTCTCTCCTCCTCCCTTTTCTTACTCCCTTTCCATTGCTTTCTAACCTTGCATCCACCTTTCCTCTCATTTTTCTCTTTTTTGGTTGTTTTTTCAAACCTTAAAATCCCCTTTTTCTTATCCTCTTTCTCCTCCTCCCCGGAAAAAACCCATTGTTCATCAAAGATGGCTTCTTCTTCCTCTTCTTTGTCCCAGTCATTCTGCTGCGCAGTCAACTTTTCATAAGGACATAACGCCATTTCTAAAAATTAAAATAGAGTGCCCAAAGTATCTTTTCCATCTTGTTCTTCCTTTTTATATTTTTGATATTCAGTCTTTAGTTCATCCACAAGCGATGCCATCATGAAAAGAGAAACTTTTCCCAAAAGTATTTTTATCAAAAGTAATTCAAAAAAAGTTCCAAAAATTAATACTTTTCTTCCTTCTATTTCTTTTTCTGGGGTTACTGTTTAGTCAAAGAGGTCCAATTACCATATACTTTTCTTTGGGATTCTAGGCAATCTCCTACTTTTTCAGCTTCTGCTCCAATTTTTTTTCTCTCCCTTTCCTCCTTACAGCAACAATTTTTTTAAAAAATGATCAGAAATCCATACCTCCAATAAGGGTTTTCCGATTTCTTAAATTATTGTCCAATGTCCAAAGAGTCTTTTGTCTCTTAGCTTCAATTTTCAAAATAATTCACCTTCAGTGCCCAAATAAATTTTCCAAATCTTCATCTGCTGTTTCCGTGGGGTGGGAGAGTGAAGAAAAAAAAAGTTCCCTTTAGCAGCTTTCTCCGCCGCTTTCCGATCTTCTTAGGGATACAATGTATCCTCCAGCAATTCAGACAGTTCAGTTCCAGCGAGTTTAAGAGATGTTGATTGACCTGGCTCAGCCAGCACTTTCACTTTTCCTGCTTCCTCCAGCACATTTATGATTATGGCTGCAAGATATATGCTACAGTTATATCCCATAGGCCTTGATTTGTACTGAGTAGTAGGCTGTGCATTCTTCAGAAGTAATTTGTAAAATGTGATTTGAAGCATATGGAATTCAGAAGTAGCATGTGCCTGCAAACCCAGACATAAAGTTGCATGTATATGCAATGTTTATGCTCCTTTGCACATTCCAAAATATTTCTAACGCACTGCACATCCCTACTGAGTTTTGGTTGTTCTTTCTGAATATTTCTTTGTGCTGTTGTATGTATATGTATAGGTTTCATAAGTGTCCATTTACTTTACCAAGATATAAGATTCCAAACTCTTTAGTTTCGTAAAAATGTACAAAATTGTTTTCCATTATTTAGTGATGAACCTAATCAAATAGTTTGCGGATTGAGCCATGATTACTTGACACTTGATCATTGAAGTCCATGACTTACAATCATTTGTTTAGTGACTGTTACAACAGCACTGCAAAAATGTCTGTTTTTGACATAACCATTGCAGGATCCTGGTGGGCACATAATCAAAATTTGGCAACTGGCATGTATTTATCTTGGTTGCAATGTCCTGAAGCCATGTGATCGCCATTTGTAACCTTCTGACAAGCAAAGTCAACTAGTAAGCCAGATTCATTTAATTAATAACCTGTTATTAACGTAACAACTGCAATGATTTACATAACAACTGTGGCAAGAAAAGATGTAGAATGGGGCAAAACTCCTTTAAAACTGTCTCATTTAACAATGGAGATTTTGGCCTTATTTGTCATCGTAGGTTGAGGACTACTGTACCATAAATATTTGCAATTTTTCTTAAATGTACTAAAGCAGGGGTCCCCAATCCCCAAACTGAGGCCAATTGGAAACTGGGCTGTGTGAACAAAGCTCCATTTGCACAAGAGACAGGTGTATGTATCTTCCCCTCCCCCCTCCCTGTTTCCACAGTATAATTTTTTTGTCATGTTAAACTTTTAAATTTTTTGTTCACACTAGGACAGCGGCCCCAAGCTTCTGGGCACCAGGGACCGTTTCTGGGGCACCGTTTCTGGGAGAGAGGTTTTTCCTGTGGAGTGGTGTGTATGTAGTTTTCAGTGCTGCCTATATTCCGCAAATGGAGTTTCATTTGTTTGCGCAGCCCAGTTTCTGGCATACTGTAGACTGGTGCCAGTTCATAGACTAGGGGTTGTGGACCTCTGCATTAGGACATCTGGACCATTTTTTGCTTTCTAAATGGACTTGCTCACAGTCAAGAGTTTAAACATGGGGAAAAAATACCAGTTTAGAACTCTGTTTAGACTTTTTGCTGAAACTTAAATTAGGAAATATGTTACTTGTTGGATTTACCAATTGCTAAAAGTTGAATTATGGGATGAAGTATTTTATACTTGTTAATTAAGAAGGAGCAAAGAGATTGTGAAACTATTGTACTTATAATGAGGGTTTTCTTATACTTCTGCTTTCTTGTATCATTTATTTTATAGTTTGTATTACCTTTTATGATTGCAATTGAAACTTTTAATAAAAGTATAATAAAAATAATTGCTGTAGTTAAAATAAAAGCTGCTTTGGATTAATCACAGGCTGAGGAAAACATGAAGTATGTTCATTAAATGATTAGATATAACTTCTTCTATTTAGTATATATTTTTAATGGAATGTTTTGGGGGAGAGATTGCTTCAAACCTGACTGGGCCAATGACTTTTCTTCAGGCTAAGCTATGCTACAGAGTTTTTGAAGGGAAAATACTGGAAAAGGAAGAACCTAGAGCTTCTGAAGGAAAAACAAAACATAAATCTAACATATAAAATATAAATGTTGTTAGGGATAACATTGTTTACCCTAACTGGTTTAGGTAAAATAATAACTAAGTAATCATAGTTTGTTAGTTAAAGTGTCTGCAACTTTAACTATGGGAAAGTAATTAAGGGAGTGGTTGTGAAAGCACTTTAAAAGAAGCAAGACTGCAGCTTGCTCTCTCTGGCTTTGATGATCCCTGATTACTGCAAGGACTCAAGACTGCTTTACTCGAACGGGAGAGAAAACAAAGGACTGATTTGTAAGTGAACTGACATAGGATATTCTATACGGACTTTGCTAACTGAATATCCCTGAATGGACTGACTAAATGATACATGACTATTGGACTGTTATTTTGACTATGCTATGAACTCATAATGGAATAAACTATATTTTTGATAGCACAAGCGTATCTGTTATTTTTACTGTATGTTAATAAACATACAAGCTTACCTCACTCATTTATCTGTGTGCCTATCTGACTAACACTGCACATTCTGTTTAGCTTGTCTCCCTAACCCTGGTTGGGGAACCCAGGCTTAACAAATGTCCTTCATATAGGCTTTTGACTTACAAGGGAGGAAATGTACTGGTTACTCAGTAAATTATGAACTGCCATTCAGTGTCTAGGAAACATGGCTGATGCTTCAGAAAATTCATCTGCATTATTTTTATTACATTCGACTAACAAAAGCATTGAAACTTGAATTTAAATATTAATAATTATGTGTTCAGCCTTCATTTTCAAACCAAGTTACAGAAAGAATTTGTGAATATTTGTGAAAGATGTATCCCTCCAATTTTTAAGAATATTTTTGTTTTAAATATTTGTACAGATAAATAATTTAAAATCTTATCAAAATTTTACATGAATATTTTTCAACTTCACTATCACTATGGCATGACCTTTCAAATGAATAATTTATGGGTCTGAGTAGTCACTTTTGATAATCTATTATAGTGTTTTATGTTGGCATTCCATTAAGAGATTAACACTTATTGGCCAAGTAATAGAACTGAGGAAGACAATATAATTCATTTATTTGCCTGTCTTCAGCTACAGACATTTTAAATTAAACCTATTTGTTTAATTTCAAAATACTAAAACAAAATGTATTTCATTTCATTTTGGTCCCTCTAAGAAGGAAGTGGTGCACAATATACGACAAAATCAAAATTGAGACATAAACAAATGTTCTTCAAAAAATTAAAATGAAATAGCTATTAAGATGAAGAATAGTTTGAAAGCTCTGTTGGATGGTGCAGCAAATGAATTAATATCTTTTTTATAGGTTGGATATTACATTTGATCACAGGAAATTTGTTATGTCTTGAATGGAACTAAATTAATTTTATTGAGACTGAAAATGAAGAATTTAAAACTTTGCTACAAGAAAGAGTGCAATATTGTATTAGGCACGGCTCCTCTATCAGTTTCCTATCTGAAAGATAACATTGCAATGCTTTTATTTTCTGTTTTTATTGTATTAAGATGCTCTTAAGATTTTATTTCAAACAATAGTCATAACTACAAAATGAAGTATCCATGAATGTTAGTATTCTCTTCGCTATATCTTCTCAACATACCACCTATATTTTACACATATTCTAATTCACGTTTCTAAACCCACAAATCAGTAAAAACACTAAAATTAGTGTTAATATTTTTTTTACAGAGCAAGTGATCAACCTCACATAAGAGTTTGTTGTTTAATTTAAGAGATTGGGAAGAGATTCATCTGCCCCCATAGGATAGGTGATATAATGAGACAACATCAAAATCCAACTTATACCTCAAAAGAAAACACTATGTGGGAAAGGTGAACAGCTTTAATAGGTCAAACCAAACTGAGTAAATTAAGCATGCAATTATGTGTGCACATATGGGGGAGGGATTAGTAGTGCTAATTTTAGAACTAGGTCTCTAAAGAACCATCAGTGGTTCCTATGAATTTAACTGCTAAAACTTTCATGACCACAAGTAAACACAATCATTTAGAATGTTTGCTGTTATCACCTACAACTCTTCCCCAAATTTCTTCTTAGATCTTTTGCAGATTATTCTGTTGGTAGATCCCATCTTAAATAATTTGTTGCTGCCATTAGCTGACCCCTCTCCCTTCTTATAGTTTAAGGATGAGGTTAGAGCAGAAGTGGGCCTTTTAGAGTCTTACAAACTTAAGCAGTTGTTTTTTTGTGGTTTTAATTGATACCTTGAGTTTTATTGTAGTTATTACCTTTTGATAAGTTTCCATTAGGCTTGGACACTCTATAAAATAGCTAAATACCGTATATACTCGAGTATAAGTCGACCCGAATATAAGCCGAGGCACCTAATTTAACCACAAAAAACTGGGAAAACTTATTGACTCGAGTATAAGTCGAGGGTGGGAAATGCAGCAGCTACTGGTAAATTTCAAAAATAAAAATAGATGCCAATAAAAACTTTCACTAGGACAGTTGAGAATAAGTTTGATGTTCACAATTTCCTCTTTGAAAGAGACCAGTAAATAGGGAACAAGAAGATGAAGAAAAAGAAGTGTGTTTTTTCACACTTTTCACACTGAAGTGAACAAAAATGGCATCATAGGAACAGGCTTATTCTCAGCCCAAAGGTTTGTTTCTGATTTCTTCCCTGATTTAAGGGAAATTTGGGAAACGATCTCACTATCATGAAAGGTTTGATTGATTCACTAACCCAAAAGATGATGATGATGACAGTGGTAGGCAGGAGTCACTCTCTCCCTTGCAAGAAAAAACCAAGAGCCGTTCTTATGATATCTCTCTCTCTCTCTCGCCCCCCAATAAAGTCAAGCCCTTTCCAGCATGCGCGCGATCCGCCCCCGCCCCTTTGCACCTTGCAAATGCAAAACCCCAGGGTTTTTGCATTTGCAAGGTGCAAAGCAGCGGGGGCGGATCGCGCGCGTGTGCTGGAAAGGGCTTTACTGTATTACGGGGAGAAAGAGAGAGAGGGAGAGATCATAAGAACGGCTCTTGCTTTTTTCTTGCAAGGGAGAGAGTGACTCCTGCCTCCCAGTCATCAACATCTTCTTCTTTTGGGTTAGTGAATCAATTAATTTGGGAAATGATCTCACTATCAGAAAACAATGCGAGCTGCCACCACCACCTCCTCCTCCCCCTCCTCCCGAGTGGACTGAAAGCAGCTGGAGCTGAGGAAATGAAGCTGAGTGGAGCGACTTCGGCTCGCGTTGCTTTCTCAGCCTAGAGCTCAGAAAAGCCTCCCCCTCCTCCCCCTCCTCCCGAGTGGACTGAAAGCAGCTGGAGCTGAGGAAATGAAGCTGAGTGGAGCGACCTCAGCTTGCGTTGCTTTCTCAGCCTAGAGCTCAGAAAAGCCTCCCCCTCCTCCCCCTCCTCCCGAGTGGACTGAAAGCAGCTGGAGCTGAGGAAATGAAGCTGAGTGGAGCGACCTCGGCTCGCATTGCTTTCTCAGCCTAGAGCTCAGAAAAGCCTCCCCCTCCTCCCGAGTGGACTGAAAGCAGCTGGAGCTGAGGAAATGAAGCTGAGTCGAGCGACCTCGGCTCGCATTGCTTTCTCAGCCTAGAGTGGAGCGACCTCGGCTCAGAAAAGCCTCCCCCTCCTCCCCCTCCTCCCGAGTGGACTGAAAGCAGCTGGAGCTGAGGAAATGAAGCTGAGTGGAGCGACTTCGGCTCGCGTTGCTTTCTCAGCCTAGAGCTCAGAAAAGCCTCCCCCTCCTCCCCCTCCTCCCCCTTCTCCCGAGTGGACTGAAAGCAGCTGGAGCTAAGGAAATGAAGCTGAGTGGAGTGACCTCGGCTCGTGTTGCTTTCTCAGCCTAGAGCTCAGAAAAGCCTCCCCCTCCTCCCCCTCCTCCTGAGTGGACTGAAAGCAGCTGGAGCTGAGGAAATGAAGCTGAGTGGAGCGACCTCGGCTCGCGTTGCTTTCTCAGCCTAGAGCTCAGAAAAGCCTCCCCCTCCTCCCCCTCCTCCCCCTTCTCCCGAGTGGACTGAAAGCAGCTGGAGCTAAGGAAATGAAGCTGAGTGGAGTGACCTCGGCTCGTGTTGCTTTCTCAGCCTAGAGCTCAGAAAAGCCTCCCCCTCCTCCCGAGTGGACTGAAAGCAGCTGGAGCTGAGGAAATGAAGCTAAGTGGAGCGACCTCGGCTTGCGTTGCTTTCTCAGCCTAGAGCTCAGAAAACAACGCGAGCTGCCTCCCCTTCCTCCTCCTCCCCCTCCTCCCGAGTGGACTGAAAGCAGCTGGAGCTGAGGAAATGAAGCTGAGTGGAGCCAAAGCAACCTCGGCTCGCGTTGTTTTCTCAGCCTAGAGAAAGGGGAAGGGGGCTCATCTGGACCAAGGGTGAGTCTCCCCCTCAGTTTCCCCTGAAGGATCTTCTGTTGCTTTTGCCTTCTCCCTACATCTTCCCTCTGTTAAAATCTCCCCCCCACACACACACTTATTTTCGGTTGGATAGATTTCGTGTCTGAGCATTCTCACATGGCGGTGGGTCTTCCCCCCAAAAAAAACAGTTAAAAAAAGAAAAAACAATATATCCTCAAGCAAGAACTTTTCTGCTTCCGATTACTCCCATGCTTAAAAGTTGCAAAGGAAACACGGAAGCAGGGAAGCGGCTGCCCAGCTTCGGAGCTCCACACCATTTTTTTTTCAGAGGGGAATGTGATTCGAGTATAAGCCGAGGGGTTTTTTTTCAGCACAAAAAATGTGCTGAAAATCTCGGCTTATACTCGAGTATATACGGTAAGTAATAAACGCAGCACCAGTGAGATACATTTATTTTGTTCTGTTCATTAAATGGTTTGGGATGAAGAGAGGATATTTTTCTTTTCATTCTGTGGATTGGCTAGGTTCTATGATTCTAATTTCTTTTTATGATCCTGTAATCCAGGGGTGTCCAACCTTGGCAACTTTAAGACTTATGGACTTCAACTCCCAGAATTCTGGGAGTTGAAGTCCACAAGTCTTAAAGTTGCCAAGGTTGGACACCCCTGCTGTAGTCCCTTAAAATTTGGGGTAAAGTCGGCACATGTAGCTGAGCATTTACTTGCCAAATGCCCTTCCTGATGCCTATGTGGAGTGGAATTCACAACACTTTCCCTTGAAAATTTAGGATGCTGCTTATTTCTACCATATGAAAGCTGATCTGGCTTCAAGCATTTCCACAATAGCAATTTATAGCATCACCTATCTCAGCAATAGAAATTTATAGCATCACCTAACTACGGCCCGTGAGCCACATCCGGCCTGTTGGTCATTTTAATATGGCCTGCCTCTAAAAAAAAAAAATTCCCCTCTGAAAAAAAAATGGGGCCGGCCAAAAGAGCCCCTGCGCCGTGCGCCAAAAAAATCACACGCACAACACTTCTTGGCTGGTTTCCTCCTCCTCGGCCATATAGAACAAACAAGCAGAGAAGGAAGAGACCAGCCGGCTGGTTGGGGGAAGCTTTCTGAGCTGAAAGAGGCAGCTACTAATCTCTGGCTTTGCTCTGCTTCCCCAGTGGCCCGGCACCACCCTGTTCTATATGCTGGCTGCTCGGACTTGCTGGGCCTGACACATAGAACAGGGCGGCGCCGGATGATGGAGAAGCAGAGCAGAGCCGGAGATCATTAGCCGCCTCTTTCGCAGCACAAGAAGCCTCCCCCAACTGGCCAGCTGCTCTCCTCCTTCTCTGCCTCCTTCTCTGCCTCTCCCCTCTTGCTCCTCATAGTTGTCCTGAGCTGGTGCGGTTTACTTGGGAAGCCAGACGCCCGCAGCAGCGCCCGCAGCAGCAACAGGCAGTTCTGCCCGGGCTCCGCTCAGGTGTCTGGCTGGGCTGTCAGGAGTTGCTACTGCCAGCGCAGCTCCGTGCGGCTCCAGTCCCGCGTTGCCTTGGGAAGGGAAAGGCAAAACCAGGAGCCGCTGAGCCTGAGCCTCCGGTGCCGCTGCTGCCATTGCAAAGCACCGCCGTGGCTCTTCCTTTTTACCTTTCCCTTCCCGAGGCAACGCGGGACTGGAGCTGCACGGAGTCGCACCGGCGGTAGCAACTCCTGACTCAGGGGGCCTCTGAGGGGAGGGGAAGGATGAGAAGAAGGAGGGAAAGGGGGGGGATTCTCCTTAGAGCTGTTCGGATCGTCCAGAGAGTGGGTGGAGCTTCAGTCTCTGCTGTTGTAGGCTGAGCTTAATTTCTGAGGAACGCTCCACCTTCCATCATGTGGCTTGCCCTCATGTTCCTGTTTATGCTCAGCCCTTGTGCAGAGTAGGCAGTGTTTGTATATGCTCTTGGCCATTTCAGGAAAATTCCAATTTGAATCGTTTTTGCTTCATTTTAGGTTGTATATAATCCCTTCATTGTGTTTTCCCTTAGCCCTGCGCAGTTGGTCCTCTTTATTTGGTAGAGTTCCCTGGGAGGCCCTCCCCCCAGGGGGTGCCAGGGGGGTAGGCCAGCAAAGTTTCAAGCTGCCACCCCCACCCTGCCCCATTGCTTTTCTGTTCGTTCTAAAACGCTCCGTTTCATTCCGTTTCCCCCCCCATGAACTCCATTTTTTATATCGTTTGAACAAGTGCCAATTCTTTTTCTGTTTGTCCTTCCCCTGGGATCCTTGGATTGCCCCTGGGGATTCTCCTGGCCGCTGCAGAAGGGCCCCTGCAGGCCCAAGTAGTGGCGGCCGCCATTTTGAGCGATGCCTCGTGGCCGGGCGCCATTTTGTCTTATCTATCCAATCGTTGCAGCGTACCTATTTAAAATGGCAGGTCCGGCAGGCCTGCTGAGAAAATAAAATTGTGCTTTCTAGTTGGAGGCCTCTGTTCATTCCTCCATTTGTTGGCTTACCCCTCAGCCAGCCCTAGCAGCCGCGGTTATTCTCACCACTCCCGCCCGGTTCCACCTGGGAAGGCAATCTGGTATAGGCCCGGGCTTCGCTCCTAAGGTCTCTGTTGTCCTCTGATCATATCGATCAGCCCTCCCTAAATAAATAAATAAATAAGTAAGTAAGTAAGTAAGTAAGTAAATAAGTAAATAATTCAAATATATATATATATATATATATATATATATATATATATATATATATATATATATATATATATATATATATATATATATATATATATACACAAAGTTAAAATACTGAGAAATAACAAAAAATAAGACAAACAGATTATTTATAAATGAATAATAAACAGGGGGAGGTGTAAAAGATTTTCCCAGGGCTCCCGGCCTTCGTTGTAGGTCGACCCCTAGGCGCGCCAACCACCTCATATTGATCCTTTTTCCTTCCTCAACTATCTAAAATGGCAGAAAGCAATCCTTCAAGAGGCCCTTTCTTAAAGGCCAAAGCAAAAACCCACCACCTGCGCAGTCAGGCTATGGAGCTCACCAAAGCCTCACAAAGGGATGTTTTAAGATGCCACAAGGTGCTAGAAAAAGAGATAGACAAATGCACCAGGCAGACAGGCTCAGTGCCCCCAGCACCAGCCACTCCTTCCACCTCCACTCTTCCCCCTCCTCCTGCAGCTTTTTCCTCCCTATCCAGACACAGCTCGCCCTCTCAAGGGCAACAGGCCCTGGGAACACCAGTCAGGCAAACTCCAGAGGCTATCTTCACGCCCACGGCCGCTGGCCTGCGCCAGGAGGAACCTCTCATTCAGGCGGTTCCGGACCAGCTCAGAACCTGGATGGAGATGGCTATCTGCCAGGGAATTGCAGAAGGAATGCAGCATATGGCTAGATCGGGGTTGCTTCCGCAGGCCACCGAATCAGTAAGATCGTTCCCTCTCATTCTACAACCATCTCATGATCAGGTACCCCTCCAGGGGAGGTGTCCCTTTCAGTCAGGGAGGATGAGGAGGCGGCGGAAGGGGACCTAGATTTGTGCAAGGAGGAGGAGGAGGAACAATTTGACCTGGGGTCCTTACAATACAAGGAACCCCTTCCGGACTCAGATCCATCAGAGGCGGAAATGTCAGAGGACGAAGGACTCACCCCCGACCAACCCGCTTTTGTAGGGCTTTTCAAGCCCCAGCTATTCAAATCCCTCCTCTACAAAGCCAGGAACATCTTGGGTCTAACTACCCAGAGCCCCTCTGATTCTGCCCCCTTGGTCCCGGAAGGGCCAGAGGACTCCATGTTTAAACAGCCGGTGGTGGAGGCTGAGGTCATCCCAACCCCCCCCCCATATTCCTGGATCTGGTGTCCAAGCAACTGACCTCCTCAGCTGCCCCCCAGCCCCTTCGGCCCATGATAAGAGGTTCTTCAACCTTGACCCGGAGCATTCCAACCTGCTGAGCACCCCGGAGGTTGATGAATCCGTCATAAACCTGGCCTCTTCCTCCACCCTCAGCGACCCCTTAGAGGCTCTGAGGCCGGAGGAGAAGCAGTCGGAGCTGGCCTTGCGGCGAGCTCACCAGTCGGACGCATGGGCAATCAGGGCAGCCACGACCACTTCCTTCTTCATCAGGTCATCCATTCACTGGCTTCGCCAGCTTAAGCAACATGTCCCAACTTCCAATATCCGCGCTCATCAGCATATAGCCAAGATTATGGCCGCGGCGGAGTTTTCAGCAGATGCCACCTTTCACTCCGTAAAATTCTCCTCCCGTGCCATTTCCTCCCATGACTCGGCCCGCCGCCTGCTCTGGCTAAGACACTGGCAGGCGGATCTCAAGAATAAGGTGAAACTAGCTTCCGCTCCCCTCACAGGAACTAAGCTGTTCGAACCTTCCCTGGATCCTCTCCTAGTCGAGGGAAGGAATAAAAAGAAATTTCTCCCATCCCTCTCCCGCAAGTCAGAACCCAGATCTCTGCAGCCCTTTTGGAGGGCTCCCTTTTGTCCCTATCCCCAACCCCCCTTACCTCCTAGATACCAAAGCCCCCCCACTTTGGCTCGGGACAGCCCCAGGACAGGTCCAATCCCTTCGATAGACCTAGGAGAGGTGGAAACTTCAAGAGGCCCTTTCGTGGTTCTGGCAGCAGGCCCTTCCGGAGCTCCAGATAGGGCACCTGACCTGATCCCCTTTGGCGGGCGACTTAAAACCTTCGCCAACCAGTGGGACTCATCCACTTTGAATGCTTGGGTCAGGGATACCGTCCGGTTTGGCCTTGCCCTTGAGTTCCTCTCTACCCCCCCCCCCGATTTCTACATTACATATCCCCTCTCCAAGAACCACACCAAACACAACCTCATGGATTCAGCAATTCAGCACCTACTGGACATACAGGCCATCCAGCCCGTTCCTCCATCCCAAAGGGGACAGGGCTTCTACTCACATTTATTTGTGGTGCCCAAACACTCGGGGGGATGGAGGGCTATTTTGGACCTAAAGCGGCTAAACCACCATCTGGTATACTGTAGATTCAAAATTAACACGCTGCAATCCATCCTCTTGGGGGTTCGACAGAGAGACTGGTTGTCATCCATCGACCTCTCCGAGGCATATTTACACATCCAAATACGTTCCTCCCACTCCAAGTTTCTGCGTTTCAGCTATAATAACCTACATTTCCAATACATGGCCCTCCCATTCGGGTTGGTCTCAGACCCCAGGACCTTTACCAAGGTCCTGGCCACTCTGGCTGCCCATCTTAGAACCATCCCGGTGCGCCTCCACTGTTACCTGGATGACATTCTCATCCTCTCCCCTTCCAGGGAACAGGCCATCAGGGACACCCAAATTACCTTCTCTGTCCTCGAGGAACATGGGTTCCTCATAAATTGGAAGAAAAGCCAGCTGGTCCCTTCCACCAGGCTACCCCACCTGGGGACTATAATAGACACATTCAAAGGGAGAGTGTTCATCTCTCCGGAAAGAATACTCAGCATCCAACAATCAGTCAAACTTATCAGACGACTTAGGAGGGTCTCTCTCCTCGAATTAAGCAAGTTGTTAGGTAAGATGATCTCTTGTATTGTTATTCCCTGGGCCTGCTTCCACTCTAGATCCCTCCAGTGGTTCCTGCTCCTGTACCAAAGAGCCGGTTCAAGCAACTCAAGGCACAAGGTCAAGGTCTCGCCAAGGGTTCTCACCTCCCTACTTTGGTGGAGCAAGGCGTCGATCAACAAGGGCTGCCCCCTCGAGGAGCCACCAAGACTCACCGTCACCACAGATGCCAGTCTTTCCGGATGGGGCACCCACCTAGTGTCCTTACAGCTCAGGGCAGATGGTCAGTGACAGAAAGGCTGTGCAATATAAACTGGTTAGAGCTTCGCGCCATCCACCTGGCCCTCTGCAGTTTCCTCCCCCAGGTACAAGGCTGCCACGTTCTCATTCTCACTGACAACATAACAGCAAAGGCTCATGTCAACAGGCAGGGGGGCACTCACTCATCAAATCTAATGAGGGAGACCGAGCGCCTCTGTCGGTGGGCAGAGTCTCACCTCCTTTCACTCAGGGCAGAACACATTTCAGGCATCGACAACACCCGAGCAGATTGGTTGAGCAGGGCCACTATAGACCAGGCGGAGTGGCGCCTCCACCCATCCCTGTTCAGGGAGGCGACAGCAATATTAGGCCTGCCAGTAGACCTGTTTGCCTGCCCCCTCAATACCCAACTTCCATGGTTCATTTCCAGATTCCCGTCCCTAGGGGCGGAGAACCACAATGCCCTTCGGTGCCCGTGGCCCTTGGGCCTCCTTCCCCCCTGGCACTGGTGCCCAGAGTACTCCAAAAGGTACTCCACTAGAGGGCGGAATTGCTTTTGGTAGCTCCTTATTGCCCCGTGGTTCCTGGTTCGCGGACCTCCGCAGTTTATCCATAGCCCCCCCGGAGGATCCCAGCAGACAGGATTTCCCTGTCTCAAGGCCCCCTTCTTCACCCACACCCCTAATGGCTACAACAAGCTGTCTGGAGGTTGAGTGGGAACGTCTGAAGAGGGAGAATTTCTCCACTTAGGTCATCAATACCATCTTAGCAGCCAGGCGTCCCTCCACCAGAAGAATTTACAACGCCACTTGGGCCTATTTCCGCAAATGGTGTGCCAATCTCTTCATTGATCCAACAAACCCATCTGTGGCCCAAATTCTCAACTTTCTCCAGGAGGGTCTCAGCAAGGGACTGTCCCCCAATACACTAAGGCGCCAGGTGGCAGCCCTATCCACAGTCATTTCCTGTGAGGGTGTCAGTTCCCTCTCTCACCATCCCCGCATCCGAGCTTTTCTGAAAGGGGCCACAAACTTACGACCTCCGTCCCTTCACCGGTATCTGACCTGGGACCTCAACAGAATCCTGACTTCTCTCACTAAGCCACCCTTTGAACCCCTCAGAGAGGTCTCTCTCCAGTTCCTATCCTACAAGGTAGTGTTCTGGTGGCGATCACATCAGCCCGAAGGATTTCAGAGATCGCTGCTCTGTCGGTCAGGAAAGACCTGTGCGTCTTTCATTCTGACCGGGTAGTCCTCTGACTTGACCCTTCATTTCTACCTAAAATTAACTCAGTTTTCCACAGGGCTCAAGAACTTATCCTCCCTGTTAGGGATAACATTGTTTACCCTAACTGGTTTAGGTAAAATAATAAATATGTAATCATAGTTTATAAGTTAAAGTGTCTGCAACTTTAAATATAGGAATGTAATTAAGGGAGTGGTTGTGAAAGCACTTTAAAAGAAGCAAGACGACAGCTTGCTCTCTCTCTGGCTTTGATGATTCTTAATTACTGCATGGACTCAAGACTGCTTTACTCGAACAGGAGAGAGACAAAGGACTGATTTGTAAGTGAACTGACATAGGATATTCTACACAGACTTTGCTAACTGAATATCCTTGAGTGGACTGACTAAATGATACATGGCTAATGGACTGTTATTTTGACTATGCTATATAACTCTAAGTGGAATCAACTATATTTTTGATAGCACAAGCGTATCTGTTATTTTTACTGTATGTTAATAAACATACAAGCTTATCTCACTCATTTATCTGTGTGCCTATCTGACTAACGCTGCACATTCTGTTTAGCTTGTCTCCTTAACCCTGGTTGGGGAACACAGGCTTAACACTCCCCAATTTTTGCCCTTGGCCAACTCATGAAAGAGAGAGTCTATGACACACCTTAGACGTCAGACGGGCCTTGCGAATCTATATTAAATGTACTTAGACCTTCCGTAAATCCGAGGCCCTGTTTATCTCTTTTCAGCCAAAGTCAGCTCAAGGTACCCTCAACCACCATAGGCCGTTGGATAAGGGCGGCCATTTCTGGGGCATACCAGGCCCAGGCCCTCCAAGTGCCCAGGGTTATCACGGCTCACTCCACCAGGAGTGCAGCAACATCAGCTGCCTGGGCTACCCAGGCCGCAATACTCGACATTTGCCGGGCAGCTACGTGGGCCTCCCCGTCGCCTTTCATTAGGCACTACAAAATCGATAGATATGCCGCAGTGGAAGCTTCTTTCGGTAGAAGGGTCCTTCAGAGGGTGCTCAGGGATCCCGAGGAGTCAATAGAGCAGACAGTGTCCCTCTTGTAGGACAGGTCCCAGCTTTGGTATGTCCCTCTCTCTGGACGATCCAAACAGCTCTAAGGAGAATGGGCGGTGGTTCTTACCTGACACGCCATTTCTCTTGAGCTGAGAGGATCATCCAGCCCCTCCCTTTTCCTTTCACCATCTGGCGGGGTCTTGTTTCGGCCAATGCACTTTAAGTCTAGTAAGAGGAGAGCACGAATGCCTGTTTTCCTCTCTTCTTCACATAAACTGGGGAACGCGAGGGCAAGCCATGTGATGGGAGGTGGAGCTTTCCTCAGAAATTAAGCTCAGCCTACAACAGCAGAGACTGAAGCTCCACCCACTCTCTGGATGATCCTTTCAGCTCAAGAGAAATGGCGTGTCAGGTAAGAATCAACGCCCATTCTCAAAAAAATCTTGTGCTGACCCGGTCTGTCAAATTTTAAAAGTCAATGAGGCCCCCGAGCCAAAAAGTTTGCCCACCCCTGACCTAGCTACTGCTATGGCAGTATATCACAAATGAAAACAGGCTTCATATCACCACAGCAGTGGCTGAGTGACCCCATAAAATGCTACTGGGAAATGTTCGTATCCAGGCTATGATATCTATTTCATGCTTCTGAAGTTCCCAGGCATGTTTTCTTAAATAATGCAAAGCAATGTATTCATGATAACCAATAAAATGCAAAAAGGAAATTAAAATATATGGTTATGTCATAAATCATTCAAACTGTGAGTGATATTTTGCAAAATTGTCTCATTATTTTCATTTAATTACTGTAACATATTTAAGGAAAGAACATTTTATTACACAAGTTATTACTTTAATGATATCCAGCCAAAAGAAAGCCAATGTGTTGGATCATGTTTGGCAAGCATAGAACTCTTTAAAGTTATTGTTAAGGGAACATAGAGGAAACATGAAGTAGTTTAGTCTGTAAAACAATATTTAAGACCAAAATGGTCAAAATATATTTGGACTGTATTACAATTTGAGATAATCCTCATAATCCCTTTCCTCCCAGCTTTTAGAATTATTTTATCAAATTTGGAAATGGAACAATATCACCTTCTATAGAGAATATTCAGCGCTGTTTTACTAAAGTAAGCTAATATGCCTGAATCAGAAATAAATGTATAATTAACCCTCTTTTCATGAAAATTAACTTTAATTTTGTAGGATTAGTGAAGAAAAGTGTAATATCGGGTAGATTTTGTATATTCTCTTATTGTCTCAAGAGACCTTTAACACTCTTACAAGATTAGTGTTGCTTGTGATTCATCCACACCATGCCTACAGAAATAGTGCATTGCTTCTGACCATCAAAGACACTTTGCTAATTATCAACTTTTATAAATGAATGCAAAATATTAGAATATAAATATGGTAGGAAGATAGTTTGTAGGGTTCTTATAGGAACAAGATAAAATATGCTATTCTTTCAAATAACTGTAGGATTGCTGAATTAAACTTCGTTAACTTGTTGGTGACTTTCCAGTATTTGGATTATAAATGAAGAATTGATCTGTTTGCAGTAGTTGACTTTGATTGGTGGCTCTTTACAAGGATATTCTAAAGATTTATCTATAGATGCCTATAAAAATGTAAATTTGGTAAAAACTACACATTGAGTTATAGAAAAGACCCCAAATTTTGAAAAATAGAATCTTTCAGAAGGAGATGAGATTGAGAAAGGGGGTGGGGTGACTCTAATAAGCACCACTATGCCAATGAGAAGTAATATTGTTAAAATATAGATCTTCCTAATATATTTGTGAGGATATAGTTTGTATTTGAAAAAAAGAAGTTTGTGCAAACTAGATATGGTGTAAGCTTATAAAATAGGAATGAACGTTCTTTGGAGAAGGAGAAAAATCACAAAGAAATTCTTTGTCCTCTAATAAGTCAATTTCTCTGTCTCTGTCTTTCTTTCCCTCCATCCCTCCATCTCTCTCTCCCTCGCCCCTCTCTCTGTGTCTGCTGAAGAGAAAGGAATTCAATCGGTTTGAGGGCAGGGTAGCTTTTCATTCTGAATAAATTGGTTAAGAAATTTTCTCTTCTGTGCTTTTACTCACAAAATCACAAAAATCATGGAAAGTGATAGTGAAGCTTTCCAGTAGCCTAGAACTAAACTGTTTGTTGCATGACTACCTAAGGGACTGACTAACTAGAGCTGCGCAAAGTAAAACATTAAAGAGATGTTCTGCAAAATGTGATAGCTCTAACAAAACCACTTCAGAAGTTTTTCCAGGTTGTCTGCACACATCTTCAGTCTTAGATCACACTTTAATCATAAGCAAAACAAAGTGGCTGTGCATGAACATGCAAGCAGAAATAGTTAAGAATAAATTTCTTTTTTTTTTTTAAACAAATTTTATTAATTTTACAGAAAACACAATACACAATCCAGGCATACCAACTTGAAAAGTCTTTTCTAAAAGAAAAATTAATAATAATTAAAGAAGAAAGCCAATAGAACATATAAAATAATTTCAAATTGTAATATCAATATTTACATTATCTATTTAACTTTATATCTTATCCAGACTTCTCCTTTTATCCAAATTATATTTCTTGCTTAATAAAATTTTATTGCCTTTCATAAACATACAAAACACAAAACATAAACTAAACTAAAAGATCTCTTCTGAAGGCTGTCTGATCCCGGGTTGAAACTCTTCACACAGACACAAATTCAAACATCATATTCACTTTATATATCCTTCCATATCTTATTATCATTTTCTTTTTTTCTTTTTTCTTTTTTATAAACCAATTTTATCAATTTTATAAAAACAATGCACAAAGAATCAAGACATAACAGCTTATAAATTCTTTTCTAAGAAAAAATAATAAAAGAAGAAAACCCATAGAACATAATAATTCCAAATTATAGTATCAATACTTTATCTATTTAACTTCATATCTTATCCCAGCTTCTCCTTTTCATCCAAATTATTTCTTGTTAATTAAAATTTTATTGCCTTTTATCAATATACAAAACCCAAAAAGACATAACAAAACCTTTATATATCCTTCCATATCTTATTACCATTTTCAATAACATTCTTTGTCTGTTCTATTTCCAACTATCCATTCACCTTTTTGTTTTACTATACTTCTCCTATACACCAATTGGAGTAACGTCTTTAACTCATTACCCTAACTTAAAAGTACTTCATATAACAATTTTTCTTGGGATTCTGTTTAATAAATTCTAAAATTACACAATGAATTTTATACTCTAAATACACATATAAAAACACAATCTTATATACCCTCCAGAATCCCTCTTTTATCCTAAATTAAATTCACCCATTGTCTCTGAATAAACTTTTTTTCTTTAGATCTTGCTTTCCACCATTGAGGCTTCTCCTCCCCCCCTTTCTCTCTTGCTTATTCTTCTTGCCCTTTTTACCCCTTTGTCTCTCCTCCTCCCTTTTCTTACTCCCTTTCCTTTGCTTTCTAACCTTGCCTCCACCTTTCCGCTCATTTTTCTCTTTTTTGGTTGTTTTTTCAATTCTTAAAATCCCCTTTTTGGTTAAGAATAAATTTCTTGAATCAGCTTGCAAAAGATATTGTTGCTTTAAGGTTTGGAAAAGAGGCTAATGTACATTGGGAATTATTTCTTTTAAGAAGTTTGCATGGCCCTCGCATGAACCCACTTGGAGATATAGTTTTTAAGATTGGCAGGACAAGCCATTGACTTCTCTTTGGAGTCCTTATTATTGACCCTAAGAAAGAGAGTCTTCCCCTGATTCTGTATCATGCTTTGAAAAGCACTCCATAATTCTTTCTTCTGTCAAAAAAGGAATGAAATTTATTTTCCAGCTAAGTCTTAGAGTTGTGCTAGTAATTTTAGTTGATTTCATTTATTTTCAATTGCTTAAAATTATTTTACTATACTTTAGGTTGTTAGCCGACAATAGAGAAAGGTGTTTATTAATTGGGGGAAAAAGCAGCAATTCATAATAGTGGTCTTTCTACTTTCAGATCCTTGAATGTGAGTGGGGTTATGGTAAATGCAAACAATTTCCAGGTTTATTGTTGGACACAAGGAATGTTACAGTGTCATTTCCATCAGGAAATTTTGAAAATAGAAGGAAGTATTTCTTGGGTACTTGATTATTGCTTAAAAGTAGCAGACAGAGGAAACAGGCAGCATTTTCAATGTTAAACTAAAACCAAGAACACAGAGCGATAACCTCAGATTGACAGGATAAAAGTTCAAAAGTCACGTTAAAAAGTGTTAACAGAAAGAGCAGTGGATGCTTAGAACCAACTTCCAGCAGAGGTAGCAGGTTAATCATCACTAACTTTGGAATAAACACATGGCTATCATCTGACAAAATTAAAAATAAATAAATAAAAATTAAATAATAATAATAATTAAAAAGTAATAGTGTAAATAAATTAAAAATACAAAACATGAACAAAAAACTCAAAAGGCAGACTTGGTGAATCAGTGGGTCTTTTTCTGCCATAAATTTTCTATATTTCTGTTTGTATTTTAAGGATAAAAGATGAGAAAGGGGGTAATATTTCCATCTTATCTTCAGTGTTGAAGGATAACTAGTGAAAAGATGATATCTAGTTTTTAATGAAGCAGAAGATAAGCCAAAGATAGCACAAGGTCTGTACAACAAATATTAAAAAAAAAAACCAACAATGTTGATACATAGTACTTTCTTTCATTTTACACTCTTTTTTGTTTATGTCAAGCTAAAGGTTGCATGCCAACATAACTGAAGCAATGTATTTTCTACTACTTCACAAAGGGAAAAGAGCACAACTCTTTTGTCCTTCTGTACATCTGGAATAAGTATAGATTATTGTTGTTGTTGTTGATGATGATTTTAGAAATGTTTCTTAAAGCTTGTGATAAGTGTGTTATGTAAATCAGGTAAGCAAAAGTTTGTGATTTTTTTTTCTCAAGTTTGGATATAGGAGAATATACTATATGTGGCAAAATGTTAAATTGGCTCCTTTCTGCACATATGCATTCTACTATAGAAAACAATAGGCATTTCATCTAAATCATAAATAATTTAAATGATCTTAATATCTAGGCTAGTTTTGATCTCTAATCTATCAACATGTGTATCTTTCAGTCCTGGAAACAGCTCACTCCTGGGAATAGTAGAATAATAACAATAATTTAAAACAAAGCCAGAATAGTGCTGGTTTACCATTGAGAACTGCTGCAGTTGACATCAATATGATTATGCATCCATGGTCAGAAATGATAGATTTCAATTTTAAATTATTTGTGAGCTCCACACTTCTCATTTTTGAAATTAGATATGCTATGTTGATGACCTGGATTTCAATTCAGCAGACATTTACATACTGAACAGTGGGCCATTCATTATCACATTTACTCAAACATTATGGTATCAATTGCAATCCATTTGATCAGTACAAACATTTGAAATAATATGAGTGATGCATGAAATTGGTTAATAGTTAAATTGCCTCCCTCTTGTCTTTCACTATGGCCTGCTGTTTTTCATTCCTCTGCTCTTATTTCATCAATTAACTTCACTGACTTTATTTTGGTACCCATCAGCCTAAAAGCTTGCTTTTCACATTCTCCTCATATTTCAAAAATCAATTTATGGAATTGGGATAGCAGAGTAGATTAAGAAGCACATTCTTGTAATATGTAACTAATAATATGCATCTTGGATACCCAGTTGTGATTTAACTGTTATGTGGCTACATCAATTTATAATGATACCCTTTCTTAAATAATATACAGTCCACCATTCTTTCAGTTACCTTTCCTGTAAGAGTTATTTGGTGAACATTGTTTCCCTTTCCTTGCATTACAAAATAGAACAATTGAAACTGCATTCATTATTTATCTGCAAATATAGAATCCCCAGATGCAAATGGTTTAAGAAAAAAAATGATATGAACTGAGGTGATTTGGCTTGGAAGGCTACCATGCTACCTCACTAGACAATTTCTCTATTTTGGTTCCACTGGCTCGTCTTGCAATCCTAATGGGCAGGTCCATTTGATTTACTAATGTTATTATTTTAGTCTTCATTTCTGCCATCATCAATATGTTACAGAGGGCAGGAATCAGAGACATTTCACAGGAGAAGGCTCCATTAAAGGATTTTTAAAAAAAATAAAAAATGTAAAATGATAATAATTTCTCTATGTTGTATACATGCACACAAATTGGGTTGGTGTGTATAATGGAGTGTCCTTGCCACTCAGTGCAGTGGGATTATTCTTCAACAAACTGAAGCGAGACGCCAAAATGAACAGGAGACTCAAAGTAGCATGAACTAAAATGTGGAATGCAGGGGTGAATCTCAAAAAATGTTATCTGGTAACTGGGAAGAATAGTTATACTATATAGATATCACACCATCTCTTTTTGAGGTGAACACACTATGCAAAAACAGAAAAAGAAATAAGTAGTAAGCAAAGGAAGAATGTTTGCTGATAAGAGAATGAAAAGAAAGACTAAATCTAGTTTATATCAGCCCAATGCATTACACTTCCCTGTGTGTTTTATCAATGCAAATTGCATCCTTGTTTCAGTCATGTCATACATTATTTATATTTTGTCTTTCTAGCCCTTTATTGCTGATATCATCAACTCAAGCTAGACACAGTTCTCTCTGTCTTCCTCAGTTGATTTTACCTTTCTTTCATATATTTATTTTGCAATTTGATTGCAAATATATAGCAAAAACACCTCAACATATTTTTTGTATTTTTGCTAACTTATTTATTACATTAAGTTTTGACTATTTCTTTCGCTGCATTCATCTTGCTTACATATTTTTCCTGACATAGTCTTGCTTTCATACAAAGTAAGAAAGTAAGAAAATATATGTAGCGTTATGTAGCTGATTTCATTTCTTTCAAGAAATATTCATTGAAACAAATTTCCTTTTTGTTCTAATTTTATACCATTTATGTATAACTTACAGCTGTTCACTGTATTTCATCTATTAAATATAACTACCTACCTAAGTTTTCTACATTTTCATTTCTTACCAGCCTCTTCAGTCACTAAACTTCTTGGCTGACTAAAAGATTTAAAACTCTCAGAAGAATGGACAACTGTAATGTCTTGTGAGGAGTCATAATATCTTTGTTTTGTAAATTATGCTGAAATGGCTTCATATGCTGAAGGTTTTAAAGGGGTTGAGTTAATGATCAGTGGTTGTTTAGTCAATTGCAAAGAAGGTAGAATTGTTTTAATTGGACTAGTGGGAACAAGCTGCTCAGATAATATGAATAACAGTTCCAAGATATAAAAGAGACAAATAAACGAAACTACAAAATTCAGAGTGATGATGATAATAGAAGAAGTGGATACCGGACTAAACCATTCCCTTTAAAAGTTGGGGTGGGGAAATGAACTCATATATTTGCAGGACCAATCATTTGAATGTCTTTTTAAGCATCTTTGGAAGTGGCTGCAATTTGGAAGAGTGATTTCCATGCTAGATGAGAATTGTGGTCTTTTCTAGTTCTTTCCTCAGTCATCAATAGGTGCTTATTTATGATAAATCTATTATCATAACTTGTTATAATCCACATAGTACATTGTGGTATATTTTAAATTAAGCATATTTGTTATCATAATTGTAGCTGAAACAGAGCAAAACTTTGAGAAGGGGGGGGGGGAATTGCAATTATTGTGTTGAATCCGAAATGTGCAACCCCATGCTTGAAAATAAAACAACTAAAAAACAAAACACTGAGCGTACAAAAACTATGTAGATTATTGCATTTATTATTATTGTCCTGGCAAAAAAAACCCCTTTTCTTACCAAATAATCAGCATATGTTACTTTCACTGTTACTTTGTGTTTTCAGTTTGGAGTTAATCATCTTTGTGACAGTATTTCCAAAATTATCACGTTGTACTTTCCTCATCAGTATTAAATATAAGGATTACCTAATCTAATACTTGCAATGCATGGGAAAGCTATTTAAATTATCCATGAGAGTGACTATCGGGACTCCTTATAAAAGAAAAAGAAAAAAGAAAAGAAAAACTCCTAAGAATGGAGAACCCCAACTATTCTAGACAGAATATTCCAATTGTTCAATGTTCTACAGATCTTAGCATCACAACATATTTCCTTATATTTTAGATAAATCTGTATAATGGAAACTTGTATCCATTAGATCTGAATCTAGCTCCTGTGGCAATGGAAAATAGTTCTTCAACATGTTCTGGATACAGCAACAATTTTGGGTACCCAAGCACTTAATTATTTCAGTCATTCATCACAAGTTTCTTTTGCATGTCAGCCTAGGCAGCATTTTCAAATCCTTCTTTCATCTTTGCTTCCCTGTTTGAGGTCTGTTTTAATTTTTGCAAATAGGTAACCAGAATTGTGCTTTGTATTTCAGATTTGGTCTCATCAATGCAGAGTAAAGGGGAATAAAAACACATGATGTCAGTGAGCAGTTTTAACCAGTTCACATATTCCCACTTGCTAGAAACATAGTCTAGTAATTACTGAACAAAATAATATTTCTCTATGAGACGGAACCTTAATGACCACACAGAAAGATTGAATACCTTATAAATATTCATAATTTCAGAATTGAATACATTGCAGAGCTGAGTTAGTTGAATGACTTAAAAGAGAAGTAAAATCATCCATGTGAGAGTTCATCTTTCTGAGCCATAGGATGATATCTCAGGATTTTATGAAAGCCTTTTCCCCCTCAGGAACCAAGGCATAGGCAATGCATATAATACAGCCATAAATAATTGCTATTTATAGTGATATCATAAAGTAGCTGCAGCATTTCTGTCTTCTGTATTTTTTAACATTGAAAGGAGTCTTCATTGAGTTTGTTGAACAGTGTTTTTTTGGTTTAAGTGTAAAATTTGTATTAAGTTCAGAATTCCTTTTAAAATCATATTAAATCTTATAAAATATGTAATTAAAATGTAAAAGTTGATTTTAATGTTTAAAACAAGAATATTTTTGTATTACAAACATAATTTATTACATATTTTAAAGTGAGGATGGCCACATAAGCCCTGCAACAAATTCAGTTAAAGTTGCTGATTATTTTTTGGGACTTCTTTTTAGCAGCAAGTCAAAAAGTGTATATAGCAAGATGAGAAAGCAAGTCTTAATAACATATGAAAGATATTTTAAAGATCTTTGTATCACATTTCTTTAAAAAGATGGCATAACTACGTAAGAAACAACTTCCCTTATATTTATTTCCTTTTTCTTTTATTTTTCACTTTCACCTCAAAATCTCATTTAACATTTGAACACCTGGCACATTTAAAATTGAACAGCAAACTAAGAAACATTTTCTTTGAAACAGCAACCTGTTTAATAATCTGTCTATTTTGGAGCCATGATGGCGTGGTGGTTAGAATGTAGTATTGCAGGCTAACTCTGCCCACAGTTAGGAGTTTGATCCTGAAAGTCTCAACTTTCATCATACTGAGGTTGGTAAAATGGGGATCCAGATTTTTTGGGGCAATATTCTGACATTTGTGAACTGCTCAGAGAGTGCTGTAAAACGCTAAGGAGTTCTTTAAAAGCCATTTTTCAATGGAAATGCTTTAGAGTATTTCCACTGAAAAGCTTCAGTATGATAGGCAGATATTAAAATGAGTTAAATCTGGAATGACACCTTGCTGGGTTGCCAGAAGCATTATGATTGCATACTACAAGGATGTTTCCAATTTTTTTCCTTTGTTTAAGATGAAGGAAACCCAAGAAAAGGTTAAAAATAGAATGCAGCTATATTTTGCAATGTGAGAAATGGTGGACTGTCTAAGAATATACCATAGCATCACTGTTTTTTAAACTCAGCATTACTTGTATTATTGAAAATTAAGTATTCTGATAGTATTAAATTATTTAGATAAATTAAAAAAAGAAAATATGATAAAAAGGACTCCAAAAGTTGATCTCCAAATAATATCATGAAAGGACATTAAAATAAAAGATATTGCTTATTCTGAATAAAAGGATATAATTAATGACTTTTAAAAAGTGCCATAATTAATAGGTCTGAGTGAAATCATCCCTGTGGTAGCATTTATGCCTGAAGGTGCATGTCCAGATAGTAGTGGAGGCTATGCTGAGCCCTTTCTGTGATTCAGACACTGGGTTCAACTTTGTAAAACATCTTTTAGTGTGTTTTTTTCCCAGTGCTAGTAATTGAGATCTAAATTCTTAACTTTACATATATACAAATATCTAAAATCTTAGATATACTGACATGGAAAGAACTTTAGAATAGTTATAGATAGGTTTAATGAAAATGCAAATCATAGACCTATGAAAAAGTCATTTCCTTGACATGCCTAGGAGCTGCATGAGAATATGGCCTCTGAATCTTCTGGACGATGTGTGACATGGTCCTGCTCTCATGTGACTTCCAGAGGCTGTGCAAGATAACACTACATTCTCATGTGGCCTCTGCAGCCTCCAAAAAGTGTGGAAAGTTCTTACCTCATTTTTGGGACTTCCAGAAGTTACACAAGAATGTGATGTTTTGTCACATGCCTTCAAACTCTTTGGGAATTTTGCAAGAAGGCTCTGCTTTCGTGTGGCCTCTGGAGCCTCAAAAAAGTGCACATGAGCAAGGTATACTTGCTTGCTTTTTTCGGAGACTATACAGGAACATTCTCTGAAGTTTTCCAGGCTGAATCTAACTGAAGCTGCCTGGGATAGGCATTTTTTTCTGAATGACAAAGACAAAATTAAAAAATACTTAGAATTATGTAGATTTATTATTAAATGTGTATACCACTCATCTTGACTCTCCAAAGTATTATGAATTATTTCTCTTTAATTGTGGAGATGTGGAGGCTCGCACTTCAGTAGAGTCAAGCTAGGCATTACTGTATCTGAATTGTTGACACATTGAGCCCAAAAGGTTCACCTTCATTGATTTAAGATCAATTCTAGCTTCAGTGATTTTAGCAAACTATGTCTATGTGCTCCCCGAAACATATCCCATAAAACTTCTGCTTGGAGAGAAATATATATAAAACACCCACACAATTTTCTGTTCTGAAAACAAAGAATTTTGAAATCAAATAACAATAATATAGAAAACTAAAATACTGAATAATTTCTGGATAAAAGGCCTCCATAATTATAGTTATGAAAGCAACAAGTAAGGGTTTCTTTTGTTTGAAAATTCAGTGTTGATCAATCATATTTCTCTGCAAGTAGAAACTGATCATGATTACTTCACTTTTTAATGAATTGCTGGAGTTAGAGTGATGTTTTCATCTCTATTTGGATATGATGTACCTGATAGTTCCAATAAGTTTTAACAACATGTATCAAAGACTAATCATCATATTGTCACTGTTTTCTGCAACATGTAAAGATACATAATTCATGCTGACAAGTATAAATTATATTAGAATGATTTGTAATTCTTATTTCTTCAATAATGCAGAGAGATAAAAGTAAGTATCATTTGTGTAAGATATAGCCACATGGATTCTTAATATTTGTAGCAGAAAATTAATAGTTTGTAAATTGTTGTGTTGGATGTTTACCTCATCCAAACTGGAATTAAAATTTAAATTTAAAATATCTTTTAAAGAATAGTACACATGTGTAAATTTGAAATCTCTTTTAAAGAATAGCACACATGTGTATTCATGTTTTAAATTATTGTTTCCTTTTGTGGTTTCTGATAATACATTGGAATGGGAAAAACGTGAATAACCTTTAAAAAATGAAGCTATTGTTTGTTCACAAATCAAATCAACTACCAACAGCTGCCCTCATGGCTTCCTCATCCAGCTAAATTAATGCCTAAGGCCTCAAGTTGAATAGTCTTCTGGGGAGAATGCGGGCATTAATTTTCAATTCCTATTCAGTATAGGGTTTTTTTTTAAATGCCAAATCCTATTTAATGTGTTCTTGTTGGGTTGAACACTGTGCAAATTTATTCTGTGATCCGCTTGACAAAATTCATACTATTCAAGTCATGTACAATTTAAAAGTGAGACATTCACTTTGGAAAAAACAATGTGCACCTTTGTTTTTAACTACAATTTAAGTTTCAGAGGGGGAAAAGATGAACTTTCCTGTGATGAAGTGTTGTAATTATTTAAAGCATTTTTAAACTGCTTCCCATTAAAACTCTTGAAGCGGTTTGTAATAATATTTTAAAAGGTTAGACAATAAGTTGAAACAAATTGGTAGAAAATATACATGAAGAAGAATAAATAATAATAATATAAACAATAAAACAACAGGAAAGAAAAGTGTCAATAAGGAACATTAAAATAACCAGCACAACAAATAATTCACCATTTTATTGAAAGGTCTTGGAGAATAAAATTCCTGAATATTTGCTATTCCTAGTTCAATAATGAACTGACTTTTCAAAGTTGACTTTAGATTTTAGGATAATAGCTCTCCAAAGATTACTTTAAATCTGGAGGCACTCCGCAAATTACAAATGTAAGCATATCCACAAGATATTAAACAAAACTCACTGTGACAAATAAACCAACCCTGTTTCATGTTTTATCTAGACTGAACTTCAGCTTGGTGGTTTCTTCTGGTCCAATTTTGAAAGATGTACGCTGATTCCCAAGTTCTGCTTCATTTAGAACATATACAAGAGAAAGTTAAAACATGGGGGGCATGAGCATACTATTGCTGTTTTACTGGACATTTGCAACTAGTTTTATTCAGTAGATTTATGGAGACATTGAAGTGCCTGAGAATGTATGTTGGTTACTGTAGAGTCCTTACAGCATGGGGTCATATAGAAATGTTGGAAATGTCCACTCAGATACAAATGGCCTATACCTATACCTATACCTAAGCTGAACAACTTCTTGAGAAGAGTATCATAATTAAGGATACCAAAAGTTTCTGAGAGGTTCAGAGAATTAATAAGACTCGTAGCAGTGCCTCTTTCTGCTTTAGCAAAAAATCAATGACTTTGGCAACTGAAAAAGTTTCTCTGTCAAATTTGTGGATCAGCCTGAACTAAAACAGATTTAGAAAACCTGTATCATACATAAGTGTCAATGTTTGGTAAATGTCACACTTTGGAGGAGATTGGTCAACAAAGTAGGCTTCAGTCTTCTGGATTCGCTTTTTCCAATCACAATAAACATTGCAGCATTAATTAAAAGGATTTTTTTATATCATCTGGGGTGTAACTGTTAATTGTTTTTATTTATTTATTTATTTTTATTTATTTATTTTGATTTGTCAATCGCTTACAAGATAATAGGTATAAGTATATACATAATTATGAATACATGAAATGGGTACATATAAAAAAATAAAAGAAAAATAGGACAGGGACAGTAGGCACATTGGTGCGCTTATGCATGCCCTCTACAGACCTCTTAGGAAAGGGGTGAGGTCAATAGTAGACAGTCCAAGGTTAAAGTTTTTGGGGTTTAGGGAAGAAACTACAGAGTCAAGTAGAGCATTCCAGACATTGATCACTCTGTTGCTGAAGTCGTATTTCCTGCAATCAAGTTTGATGCAGTTAACCTTGAGTTTGTATCTATTGTGTGCTCTTGTGTTGTTATAGTTGAAGCTGAAGTATTCATTGACAGGTAAGTCATTGCAATGTATCATATTATATAACATACTTAGATCAGACCGAAGATGGCATAATTCAAGGTTTTCTAGGTCTAGAATTTCACGTCTGATGGCATAAGGTATTCTACAATGAGTAGAGGAGTGGAGAACTCTACTTGTGAAATATTTCTGCACTTTCTCAACTGTGTTAATATTAGATACGTAAAGTGGGTTCCAGACTGATGAGCTGTATTCGAGTATTGGTCCAGCAAATGTTTTGTATGCTCTAGTTAGTAGTGTGATATTACCAGAGAAGAAGCTACGTAGGATTAGGTTAACAACTCTTAATTACTTTTTGGCTATGTAGTTCCAGTGGGCTCTAGCACTTAGATCATTAGAGATAAGTATTCCAAGGTCCTTTACAGAGCTTGGATCATCAACAATGTCTTGATTATTCAGCTTGTATTTTATTTTCTGATTTTTTTTCCCAATATGTAAGACAGGGCATTTATTTGTTGAGATTTGAAGTTGCCATTTGTTTGACCATTCTGATACATAGTCAAGATCTTTTTGAAGGGTAGCAGTATTGTCTGTGGTGTTGAATACCTTTACATCATCAATGAAGAGAACACAGTTGCTCTTAATATGATCACAGAAGTCATTTATGTAGAGTATGAAGAGAGTTGGTCCTATAACACTGCCTTGGGGGGACACCATTATTGACAGATGCAGAATTTGATAGGACACTTTTTTATTGTCATAAATAATTATTTTTTATTATTATAATATCTATCTGTCTATCTGTCTATCTATCTATCTATCTATCTATCTATCTATCTATCTATCTATCTATCTATCTATCTTTTCTTAAGTTTTCGTGGGTACTCACATGTATGGCATTCAGCTTTGTTTGGTATTTTCCCATGTCATTGTAGTTGTGCTTTTAAAGCTGTAGCAACGTTTCAGCAGAATCTCATTTGCCATCATCAGGCTTCTGCCATCATCAGGCTAGATGAAGACTAGCCTGACTAGAGAAGCCTGATGATGGCAGATAAGATTCTGCCGAAACGTTGCTACAACTTTAAAAGCACAACTACAATGACATGGGAAAATACCTGAACAAAGCTGAATGCCATATATATATGTGTGTGTGTGTGTGTCTGTCTGTCTGTCTGTCTGTCTGTATGTATGTATGTATGTATGTATGTATGACATTCAGCTTAGTTCGGGTATTTTCGCACGTCATAGTAGTTGTGCTTTTAAAGTTGTAGCAATGTTTCAGCAGAATCTCATCTGCTGAAACGTTGCTACAACTTTAAAAGCACAACTACTATGATGTGGGAAAATACCTGAACTAAGCTGAATGCCATACATGTAAGTACCCGCGAAAACTTAAGAAAACATATATATACCTCATATATACCTCATACCTCAACCTCATACCTCATATATAACCTCAGAAAACATATATATATATATATATATATATATATATATATATATATATATATATATATATATATATATATATATATATATGTATGTATGTATGTGTGTGTGTGTATATATATATATATATATATATCTATATATATATCTATATATCTGGCATTCAGCTTTGTTCGGGTATTTTCCCACATCATAATAGTGGTGTTTTTAAAGTTGTAGCAACGTTTCAGCAGAATCTCATCTGCCATCATCAGGCTTCTGTATAGTGTTCATCTGTGAGTCAGACTTTTACAGTGGTTTCAGATTTAAATTTGGGGCAGCCTATTGCTGTGCCAGAATGGTTTTTTCTTCATCCTGATTGGTTGGGAGTCTTGGTCTGTGTTTATTGGTCTTGGAGTTTACTGTGTTCTGCTTGATTGATGTTTCCAGTATCTTCAGTCTGATTTTTGGCTCTTTTTGTATCTTGATTGGCTGGCAACATTGTGTTATTTTATTGGAGGCCTTCAGTGCAGCTTGGCTCCGGGTAAATGGACTGCTATCATTTGTTAGGAAGCTTGGTTTCATCTGGGTGCCTGATTGGGGTGTGTTTGAGCTGGAGGTATCAGGGGGGATCTGTTTGTGTCCAGGTGTTTGCCTGGCTTGTGGTATGGAGATTTTTTTGTTTGTGAGTGCAGGCTTCCAAATGATTGACAGCTTGGTGGAATCATCTCTTCTATTCATGCTTTCCTGTCTTTTTTCAATCTCTATGGCTTCTCTGATGATTCTGTGGCTGGGATGTTCTATAGTGCCTAGTGTTTTGGTGCCATTGAAGTTGATGCTATGACCTGTGGCTTCCATGTGTTGGACTAGTGAGGAAGTGTGTTCCAGCTTTTTGACTGCATTTTTGTGTTCATCCAGGCGGGTACTTATTCTTCTATTGGTCTGTCCAATGTATGTGGCCGGGCATGATGCCCAGGGGACTTCGTATATGCCTTGGTTTTCCAGGTCAATTTTATCTTTGGGGTTTGTAAGGATGGCTGCTATTTTTCTGTCTGTTTTGAAGGCAGTCTTGATGTGATGTCTATGTAGTATCTTACTAATTTTGTCTGTAGTACCTCTTATGTAGGGCAGGACAGCTGTTCCATAGGTCTGTTCATCTTCTGGGTCTCTATTATGTCTCAGTGTGTTTTGGTGGATCAAGCCAGTGATTTTGCTTTTGTGGAAGCCGTTGGCTGTCAGTACTTAGTCAGGGTGCATAGTTCAGTCTTGATGTATGTCTTGTCTGCCAGGCGTTTGGTTCTAGTAATTAGTGTTTTAGCCACAGAGTTTATCTGTGCTGGGTGGTGGTGGGATTGGGAGTTGAGGTAGTGGTTAGTGTGTGTTTTCTTCTGGTATATGGTGTGTCCTAGTGTGCCATCTGTTTTTTTGTAGATTAGTACATCTAGGAATGGTAGTTGTTTGTTTGTTTCCGTTTCCATGGTGAATTTGATTTTGGGGTGTGTGCTGTTTAGGTATGTTAGGAAATTGTTTAGGTTTTCTTTTCCATGGAGCCAAATCACAAATGTGTCATCGATGTATCTTAACCATAGTTTGTGTTTGTGGATGGCATTGGCCAGGGCTCTGGATTTGAATTCTTCCATGAACAGGTTTGCAATGACGGGTGACAGTGGTGATCCACCCTCTACTTTGGGACAAGATAAAACAACTTACAACTTGGAGAGCTTCATCTGAAACCACTTACAAACATGACAAACTCTTTAAAAATTAAAGAAATTAGAATGTGACAAGAAAACCCCCAACAACTCACAACAACACCTGAAACAATTAGTATACAACGTTTCCAACAGAGAACTCACCAAAACAAAAACAGATGTCCTAACCAAAGGATTCAATTATGCTATAGCACCCAAAAAAATCCCCACAGAATCCATCATATGTGCAGTAGAATCCAGCCTAACCAAATTAAATACAGATGAAGCTGATAGAATAAGACACCAAGTTACCAACATCCTATGCACAAGCAAACCACCCAAAAACAACTTGCAGAAAGAAGAAATTAAAGCGCTACAAACCCTGAAAAGAGATCGCAGTATAATCATACTCCCAGCAGACAAAGGGAATGCCACAGTAGTAATGGACAGAAACGACTATGAAACAAAATTGACAGACCTACTCCAAGACCCCACATACAAACCCATAAACATAGACCCAACCACATATCTGGAAAAATTAACCAAGAAGAAAATTATAACCAACCTCATGAGCAAAGAGATCCAACAGACGATCATCCCAAGAGAAAAATCTTCCAGATGCCCCAAACTATACGGCCTCCCAAAAATACACAAAGAAGGCACACCTCTCAGACCCATAGTCAGCTCCAGAGGAGCACCACTACAAAACTTAGCTAAACACTTAGCAAAACAGCTACAGCCCCATGCTGAAACAGCAGCTTCACATGTACAAAACTCATACCATGTGGAGCAAGAAGATCTGCTTGTAAGTTTCGACGTGGTTTCACTATTCACTCAAGTCCTGAAAAAAAAGAGACCCTTGAAATCATCAAAAATAAATACCAACCAACTAAACAGCTCATGGAACTAACAGAACACTGCTTAACCAACACATATTTCATATACAAAGGGCAAAGATACAAACAAATTGAAGGAGCACCCATGGGATCACCACTGTCACCCATCATTGCAAACCTGTTCATGGAAGAATTCGAATTCAGAGCCCTGGCCAATGCCATCCACAAACCCAAACTATGGTTAAGATACATCGATGACACATTTGTGATTTGGCCCCATGGAAAAGAAAACCTAAACAATTTCCTAACACACCTAAACAGCACACACACCAAAATCAAGTTCACCATGGAAACGGAAACAAACAAACAACTACCATTCCTAGATGTACTAATCTACAAAAAAACAGATGGCACACTAGGACACAACGTATACCAGAAGAAAACACACACTAACCGCGACCTCAATGCCCAATCCCACCATCACCCAGCACAGATAAACTCTGTGGCTAAAACACTAATTACTAGAACCAAACGCCTGGCAGACAAGACACACATCAAGACTGAACTATGTACCCTGACTAAGTACTGACAGCCAACGGCTTCCACAAAAGCAAAATCACTGGCTTGATCCACCAAAACAAACTGAGACATAATAGAGACCAAGAAGATGAACAGACCTATGGAACAGCTGTCCTGCCCTACATAAGAGGTACTACAGACAAAATTAGTAAGATACTACACAGACATCACATCAAGACTGCCTTCAAAACAGACAGAAAAAAAGCAACCATCCTTAGAAACCCCAAAGATAAAATTGACCTGGAAAACCAAGGCATATACGAAGTCCCCTGTGCATCATGCCCGCCCCATACATTGGAGAGACCAATAGAAAAATAAGTACCCGCCTGGATGAACACAAAAATGCAGTCAAAAAGCTGGAACACACTTCCTCACTAGTCCAACACATGGAAGCCACAGGTCACAGCATCAACTTTAATGGCATCAAAACACTAGGCACTATAGGAAAACCCCAGCCACAGAATCATCAGAGAAGCCATAGAGATTGAAAAAAGACAGGAAAGCATGAATAGAAGAGATGATTCCACCAGACTGTCAATCATTTGGAAGCCTGCACTCACAAACAAAAAAATCTCCATACCACAAGCCAGGCAAACACCTGGACACAAACAGATCCCCCCTGATACCTCCAGCTCAAACACACCCCAATCAGGCACCCAGATGAAACCAAGCTTCCTAACAAATGATAGCCGTCCATTTACCCGGAGCCAAGCTGCACTGAAGGCCTCCAATAAAATAACACAATGTTGCCAGCCAATCAAGATACAAAAAGAGCCAAAAAACAGACTGAAGATACTAGAAACATCAATCAAGCAGAACACAGCAAACTCCAAGACCAATAAACACAGACCAAGACTCCCAACCAATCAGGATGAAGAAAAAACCATTCTGGCACAGCAATAGGCTGCCCCAAATTTAAATCTGAAACCACTGTAAAAGTCTGACTCACAGATGAACACTATACAGAAGCCTGATGATGGCAGATGAGATTCTGCTGAAACGTTGCTACAACTTTAAGAAAACACACACACACACACACATATATATAATTATACTTATTTTTTTATTGTCGTACATAATTGTCACTTTTTCCAATTCTAATAATGCATATAATTATACTTTAAAACTGAAGCTAATCCAGATAATCTGGCCAAACAGCACCCCGGGCCTCTCTGCTTGTTGAATGCCAAAACCATAGAGGCGTTGTATTGATTTTGTCTTTGAAATATCTGGACACACACTGCAGTGATGTTTACCCAAACCTTTAGATCTTTACCTGAGCATGATCCCCAGACATCTAACCCATTTGGAAAAAACCCAGTTGGCAATACTAAGAGGACACAATGGAAGGAGAAAAATTGCTTTGATCTAGAACAAGGGTATAAACAAGGGTTGTCATGGTGGCATCACGTGATGTATCTGGACCTTTTCCCCCTTTGCTAAACCAGGCAGGGGCGGAGCCAGCACGTGACACATCCAGCCCATGGGCCGCCAGTTTAATACCGCTAATCTAGAAACTTTATGCCCCTTCTTTCTTTTAATTGAGTCATTTTTATTAGATTCTTCTCATATTTCATCATTTTTGTTCTAAAGTAGCAGATTGAAATCCATTTCTTCTTTCTGACCTACATTTGTATCCTATCTTATATTTCTTAGTATAGTCTCATAATGCAAAACACACCATATTTCTAAGAAGTCAATGAGATCATAGCATAATAGTGGACTTACATGGAAGACTGCAGTTGGTTGGGAAATATATGCTATTTTTATTTTTCATCTTTTGCAAAAAGTAGTAATATAATGAGTTGTCATAGAAAAGAAAATATAGTTGCTGTGTGAAATCATGAAGAAATTACACCTTTTTGTACAGATAAAATCCCATATATAGATTGTAGAATATGACTTATAGTCTTACAAGCAGGCTCTTGTCTATAGCTGGCATTTTTAGAGTGGTTAAGACCATGCTTTTTTCCTGATTGGCAAAAAGAAAAAGGAAAGAAAACACAAAAGAAATGAAGAGAAAATCAAGTGATCTTTTATATATAGGAAATTATTCCCTGTAATTTTAAAATCTTGACCATAAAAATAAAAATGAATTTGCCATCATAGCAATTCAGAGCTGGTTTATAAATAGAAAGCAAAGCATGAATCAGCAATAAAAGGTTGTCAATTTAAAGTACCATTGTCTTTCCAACATTGAAGGGAAATCGTTTTTTGATGTTTCCATGGTTCATACTCAAAATTCTTTAAATAATGATAAATTCAGAGTTTTTGATAGATAGACAGTTCTTGCTTAGTGACCATGATTGGGACTGGCAACTGCATAATTTAAAAAAAAAAACATTTTGTGATATGACAGACTTACAATGTCCCTTCTCATTTGGTTGTTAAGGAAGCCAATGCAGAACATTAAGCAAGATATCATATGACCGTAATTTGCAATTTTACCTCTGGCTTCTCCATTGTCTCTGCTTGTCAGAAATCAGTCACAAAGCACACAAACAGTGATCACATGACAGTGATTACGTGAAGTCTAACCATATGATTAAATGTATATTCACATCTTTAAAACCAGTTGGTCTTCATCGCATCTTATAATTCAATTGCATTACAAAATGGACAGATTTGGGTGTTCTCTTACTTATTTTACATTTCCAACCTATGAAGTTGAAAATGAACCTTTTATAAACATTCTCCATGGTATCAAAAAAATGTAAAAAAAAAAGGATTTAGTACAATTCATCTCATTTTAAAATAATAAGAAACATACTTAATATATAAAACCATTGATTTCTTAATGGGAAATATGACTGATAATGGGCTATTCCAACATTTTGCAAGAGTTTTTACAAGTAAATTATCCATAGCTTGGTGATATTCTTTAATTATTTTATTTAAAAAAAAATACCATAGGATTTTGGCAATATTTTTCAGCAGCGTATAGAGGGCATTTGATTTACAGTTGCCTTCTCCTAGATATGAGAGGGTGTAAGGGTTCAAGCAAGTCCTAGAACTCACTGCCTCATGGTTCCTTACTTTGTGCTTTTAACTATAATTCTAAACTCTATGCTACATTTGTGGAATCTCTTAATTTTTTCTATTTTTGTTAGTACAGGTCATCTTTCACTTAAAACAGTTCATTTAGTGACTATTCGAAGTTGCAACGGCATCGAAAAAATGACTTATGACTGTTTTTTACACTTATGACCATTGCAACATCCCAGTGGTTGGTCACATAACTACAATTCAGATGCTTGGCAACCAGATCACATTTATGATGAACCGAGGTGGCACAGTGGTTAGAACAGGGGTGGGCAAACTACGGCCCAAGGGCCACATCCGGCCCGTTGGTCTGTCCAATCCGGCCTGCCCCTGAAAAAAAATAGCTGGGCGTGTCATATTGCCCTGCGCCGCGTGGCCCCCAAAGCTGCAAAACAGTGCGGAGCGCTCTCGGGGAAGGAAAGAAAAGAAGAACTTTGCAAAGGCTGGGAGTTTGAAATCACCTTTGAGTGTGACCTCCCCGAAGGTGAGTCCCCGCCGATCCCCCTTTTTTTTCCAGGGCTTCCATGCTTAAACTTTGCAAAGGCAAAGTTTGCAAGCGGGAGCGTCTTCCGGCCGAGGAGTGGGAAGGGTTCCACCCGGTGGGTGGGCGGGCTGCTTGGAGCCACCTAAAGCTAGGCCGCTGCTGGTGGAGCCTTGCCGTGCCTTGATGCCCCGTTTCCCAGCTCGGCGGTCCTACTTGGGTGGCACTTTAAAAGCCTGCTCCCAGCACCCGAGCAACTTCCCAGCAACTTGCGGTTTCCTTTTTCCTCACAGGCGTTCGCACCTGGCCCTGAGCCACACAGCGGAGGGGAAACTCAGAGCACCGCCAGGTCGCCTCCTCCAAGCAGCCCTCCCGCCCGCCCACCGGGCGGAACCCTTCCCGCTCCTTGGCGGGAAGACGCTCCCGCCTGCAAACTTTGCCTATGCAAAGTTTAAGCCTGGAAGCCCCAGAAACCCGAGCAACTTCCCAGCAACTTCCGGCTTCCTTTTAACTCGCAGGCGCTCACGCCTGGCCCCGAGCCTCATGGCAGAGGGGAAGCCCGGTGGGCAGGCTGCTTGGAGGAGGTGACCTGGTGGTGCTCCGGCAGCAGCAACAGGCAGTTCTGCCCGGGCTCCGCTCAGGTGTCCGGCTGGGGCTGTCAGGAGTTGCTACTGCCGGCGCAGCTCCGCGTGGTTCCAATCCCGCGTTGCCTTGGGAAGGAAAAGGCAAAACCAGGAGCCACTGAGCCTGAGCCTCCGGTGCCACTGCTGCTGTTGCAAAGCACCACTGCGGCTCTTCCTTTTTGCCTTTCCCTTCCCGAGGCAACACGGGACTGGAGCCGCACGCAGCCGTGTGGGCGGTAGCAACTCCTGACTCAGGGGGCCTCCGAGGGGAGGGGAAGGAGGAGAAGAGGGGGGAAGGGGGGGTGATTCCCAAAAATTCTTATGCTGACCCGGCCCGTCTGTCAAATTTTAAAAGTCAATGCGGCCCCTGAGCCAAAAAGTTTGCCTACCCCTGGGTTAGAATGTAATCCTGCAGGCTACTTCTGCTGACTGCCTGCTCACTGCAATTTGGCAGTTTGAATCTCACCTGGCTCAAGGTTGTCTCAGCCTTCCATTCTTCCAAGGTTGGTAAAATACCTCTTCTTTGAAAGCACCCTCTCTTAATCATAGATCTGTGTGAGTTCACGGGTCTCTGGACACTACATCCACCTTAAATACATGCTAGTTGCCAAGTATCTCAATTTTTGATCATGTGACAATGGGGATGCTGTAAGTGTGAAAAACAGTCCCAGGTCACTTTTTTTTCAATGCCATTGTAATTTTGAACAGTCACTAAATCAGTAGTTGTAAGATGAGGACTACCTGTACCAGAAAGGACCATCCTGGGTAACCAATACTTTACCTCAGCATGGGGGATATCAGGACTGTGCACATAATCTTAAGATACAGGTAAGAATATAGAGAAAGAAAATCTTATTCTCAAAAGCTGTGGTGACGTAGTGGTTAGAATGCAGTACTGCAGAGCTAACTCAATGCTCACTCCAAGAGTTCAATTCTGAGTGGTTCAAGATTGACTCAGTCTTCCATCCTTCTGAGGTCAGTAAAATGAGGACCCAGATTGTTGGGGCCAATAGGCTGACTCTGTAAACCGCTTAGAGAAGGTTGTAAAGCACTGTGCACTAATATATAATTCTAAGTGCTATTGCTATTGGTGTTCAGGGTTTCAGTGCCTTAAGGTCATGTGATCATCCTGTGCAACGTTCTGACAAGCAAAGTCAATGAGGAAACCAGATTCACTTAAAACAATCTTATAACTAACTTAACTGCAATGATTCACTTAACAGCTGTGACAAGGAAGGTCGTAAAATGGGGCAAAACTCACTTAAATGTTTCACTTAGCAACAGAAATTTTTGACTCAATTGTGGTTTTAAGTTGATGACTACCCATAATTCAGACAGTTTAACTGCTGTTAAGTAAATGCTGGACCCAATTGTGAAATCCATAGATGTTTTAATGGAATGTACTGCCATTTTGTAATGTTAGACAGTCCAGACTCTTCTCCAAGAACTGAAATGTTTAAAAAGTTGATTGGCAAAATTAATCTAAACTGAATTTCGTAACTAAGGAAAAGAGATTATTTAGTCTTGGTAAAACATCTTGAAGTTGGGTAGTTATTTTAGTATCCAAAAGTATGAGGTTTATTTACTTTATATTGACTAAATGCCTACCTATTTTCATTGCTCATTTATCCCCCTGCTCAAATATAACACAACAAACTGTTTCTTTCAATATTCCAAATATACCAAATTTTAAAAAAACAACACCTTTCATATTTTTAATTAACACTCTCTAGGATGTCTGAACCTTTTGCATACATTTCCAAAAACCAGACTTTTGTGACTGTCATAGATCTAAGTAATACTTTATTTAGGCATGAATTTAATTAACATCTCAGTCTTTGCTTCACTTGAACCATTCAGCAATGTATTTAAAGAAGCACAATTCGGCTACTCTAGATAAAGAATTTTTTTTAAATTAACATAGCCTAGCTTAATTAAATGAAATGGAAAATGGAAAAAAAATAGTTCCAGCTATTTTACATTTTACATTCATTTTTTCTGCTGAGCTTCCTTTCTTCTGCTTTTTCTTTTACCAAGCAGGAATGTGTAACTAATATAAAAATGCTATACATATTTGCTACATAAGAATTGACTAAAACTCTTTTGCATGTATTGTGCAAAAACATATCCTTTTACCCCCTTGTGTGTAATTTTTTGCAGCTGTTTGAGGCAAGTCTTCTAAATCAGGTCCCTGAGCCTGAGCCCATTACCGGGCCATGGCCTATTTGGAACCAGACTACACAAATGATGGACTGGCATGTACCTGCACACACACAGTTCAATTTGTGTGAGGAATAGGCTGCATATGCATGTGCACAAACAGGCAGCTCAACTTCAGAAAGTGGAACATTGGGTGCACGCATGTGGGAAAGTGGAACATTCGGTGCGCGCACTGCCCCACCGCTCGCACACCGCTCATTGACTTGTGTGTGTAGCCAGGCTGCTACTTGCATGGCCCAGTTCCCCCTCTTGGGGACCGCTGTTCTAAATCAGGAGGGTCAAATTCTCATCGCCACATTGTCACTTGACGTATTGTGACTTTATTCTCCTTCACTAAACCAAGGGTAGGAGTAGTCTGTGTGTGATGTATCCACCCCACAGACCATGAATTTGACACCCCTGTTCTAGATGCTTGGATGGTTTTCCCTTGATGAAATAAAAGTTTTGTTTTAGAAATCTACCCTACAGTAAATAATTTACACATAAAGGCTGCCTTTTGCCAGCTAAATGTTTCCCAGTCATGTTATTTTCTCTTATTCACTCCCTTTGGTAATGCATTCCAGGGGCAACATTCACCATTCATCACAACAGTAAGGCTTGGTTAGCCTAGAAGACGCCTGTGAAAGAAATACTTTGAATCTTAACAAGCAACTCTTTGGCAATTGTTTTACTGACAATTCTGGAGCTTGCTGCTGAATCTTTCATGCACTTTGTCTGATGTAAGAAGGCTTTGTTCTTATGAACATCTCTTCTGTCTGAGTCAAGGGATCTTCCAAGCCTTTCAGCATGCAGTTTATCTGCATACCATATTTTCTTTCAAAGATAACAAAAAAAAAAAAACCCTCTCCTACCTCTTCACTGTATAAACAATCTGGTTTCAGAGCACTTCACAGTTTATATCTTTTCTTTGAAAGCATCCTCTCTTAATCATAGATCCGTGTGAGTTCCAGATGTGCCAGCTACAGATGCTGATCTTCTCCAGGGACTCCGCTGCAGTTTCATTTGCCTCCAACCATTTATTATAACAGATCTTACATTTTATATTAATTTATTTTTCTTTTCCCTCTGCACATTACCAAAGTTCTACAACCATTTTGGAATTGTATTTCTAGTCTAATAAAGTTATAGAATAGCAACTGGGGCATGGCTCTGAAATAATGTGTGAGTGTGTGTGTGGGGGGGGGGAGAGAGAGAGAGAGAGAGAGTGAGTATGTCAGAGGGTAGTTTCATGAAAGTCCTTTTAAATATCTAAGGATATTCACTGGTCATTATGATAATTAGAACTTTTACTGGAGATGAGATTGCCTCTGTGTGTGTGTGTGTGTGTGTGTATACGTGTACATGTACATGTATATGTGTGTGAGTGTCAGTCAGTGAATACAGCTTGTAGTTTCAACTAAAGAGAATGGTGAGAAAAAAAAGTGAAATTGTGTTATAATCTGTCATCCCAATACCAAGTTTGAAACTTGTGTTAAAGTGATCAGGAATTTCCAAACAATTTAGATGATGGACAGCTATTTTATAATGTTCAGTTTCTAATTTATATGTTATTCCCAATGCCAAAAATGTTATATATTTTTATTTATTTAGTTATATATTTTTATTTATTGATATATAACATTTAAAATGTTATATATTTTTATTTATAAAATGCTCAATTAAGCATTAAATTAATTGATGCTTCTAAATGTGACAGAGTTTAGTATAAATTTTACAATTAAATTGGAGGATATTATTTGTTGCTCAGGGTTGAACCATAAAGAATTTGGTGCTCTCTGAGCTTGATTGTTTTTGTACAGAGATTTCATCACCCATAACTTCATCAGCACAATTAGGGAGTGGCATTTACTCTCATTTTATATACCAGTGGCTTGCCCTTTGAGTATTGGTGGGGGAGGTCTTGGTAGTTCTTTGGGCTGTTGTTTACTGTTAACTTGTTTGTCTGAGCACAAGGAACCACCAAGACCTCCCCCACCAATACTGATAGGCAAGCCATGATAGAAAAAAATAAGATCAAATTGCATTCCCTACAAGTACTGATGATGTCACATCGTTGGATAATGAAGAAAACAATCTGCAAGAAAACAGTCACGCTCAGAGAGCAGCATGGTTCTCACAATCTTATTAAATAAATAACTTCATTTATTTATAATAACTACTCCTTGAGTTACAAAAACAATTGGGCCCAAAATTTATGTTGCTAAGTGAAACATTTGTTAAGTGAGTTTGCCACCTTTTCTTGCCACAATTGTTAAGTGAATCATTGCATTTATTAAGTTAGTCCCATGGTTAATAAGTGAATCTGGCTGGTCACATAAGCTGATCACATTACCCTTGGACATCATAAATGTGAACCACTTGCCAAGCATCTGAATTTTGAACAAGTGACCATGGGGATGTTGCAACAGTCGTAAGCCACTTTTTTCAGTGCCATTGTTTGAATGGTCACTAAATGGACTGTTATAGTTTAGAACAAAAATGTTCATTTTAACTCCGAGTTGCAAATTTATTTCAAATAAATTTATTTTCATGTGATTTTGCATATTAAGTACAAAATATACATGATATGGGTGGGCCCAGGGAGGGTAGCACCTCTGATGGATGGGCCCTTTTTAGGGCTGCTCTTTCACCTTTAATCTCTACCTGTAACTCAGCACTCAGTCTCACCTGTGTCTCCCAATAGCTATAACATATGCATTAGTCATATCCTGTTAAACCATCTTGAGCAGGGGTGTCAAACTCAATTTCATTGAGGGCCACATCAGGGTTGTGTTTGACCTTGGGGAGGGGGGCGTGACCAGGTGGGTTTGGCCAGCATGATATCACTTGTGTTGGGGGCGCCTGTGGTCACCTGAGCACTCTGCCAATGAAAATGGGCTCCCAAGTTCTGTTTTCAGCTGCTCCTGCAACTGTCTGCCAGTGAAAATGGAACTTGGGAGGGCCATGTATGGCTTTTGCAAGCTCTGTTTTCACTGGCAGAGGCGCCACAGGTCAGTCCTTTGCTGTTTCCAGGGCAGTCTCATGGGCCATATCTAAGCACCCCGCTGGCCACATCTGGCCCCTGGGCCTTGAGTTTGACATCTCTGATCTTGAGAGAGGGGCCAAACCAGATGAGAGTAGCCCTTGGTTAGGTGAGAGATTTTTCTAATCCAGCATATAAAATCTGTCAAAACTTGCCCAGAATGACAAGCCATTTGTCTTGCTCATTCACTGCATAAGGAAAGTCTGCAGCCATAACAACTGTTTGTGCCACTGGATTAAAGTCTCTTCTGCTAAGAAAGTGGGACAGCCCCTGTGTAATGGCTGCTCCATTTAGAATTCTATCTCACAGAGATTTCTATTATGCAGTTCATCTCTATCTACAATCCATCTTCAATTCACCTCAGTTCCAAACCTAAGCCACTTTGAGAGTCTTGAAGAAAGGCAGAATATACATCCTAATAAAACAAACAAGTAAATAAATTTGTCTAATAAAAAGCTCGTTGATGTGCATGTTTAGATCTCTGAGCAATTCACTACCATTCACATCAGTAAATATTGTCATATTATATAGATATTTGAAGTAATGTACTTCTGTATCATCTTTGCATTTGCTAAAAGTTTGGGAAAATTGACATCTTTAACATGGCCTTTATTTGTGTTTAAATTGTAGTCCATAAATGTTCCAACAATCATTTTCTTGTTTCTTTGTTCTCTCCAACCAACCATTATATTCTGAAGGTCATTTAACTTTATTCTGGATGCCTTTTTTCTGTGTCTGGAATAACTAGCTTTCCTTCATTTGCCAGATGTCTTTTGCTTCCGGATTTTCTTTAAAACCTAAGGGGTTTTTTCTCCCAGCAAATCTACCTTCTTTTCTCTTTTCAAATCTATCCATTTGGTTTTTCAAGTCTGAATTGCTATGACATGCTGCATATCTGCTTTTATCTGTAAGTTTATTTGAAGAAAAGAATATGCCTTCTAAATGTTGAGCAAACTTGAAGAGCTAAACCACTGCTTCTGAATAATAATACTGATTTTAAAATGATAATGAACATAGCAGCTTTTATGCAGATTCACATTTCTTTTCATATCAGCAGATGTTTAGAAACTGACAGACCATGTTTCATTTATGCAACTTAAAATAAACTAGGAAGGAAGAAAAATGTTTTGCCTTATACAATGAAAGATTAGATACATATGAAACAACCACCACCACATTAAAAAAAATCCTGTAAAGAAATGAAGAAAATCATTCAAACCGATAATATAATTTGAATTTATACTTAATGACCTGTAATTTCCTTTTTTTCCTGAAATTTGCTTATGTTACATTAATCAAATTGACATTGCCAAGATATATTAGTCTCATTTAGTATTTCCATATTGAAATAGTACTTACCAGTCACAGTTTTATACTTATAGAATGTTAGGGTGAGCCATGAATAATGCTTTTAATAAAAAATAATACCACTAGGTATCCATGTGGCATCTACAGTCAAATGGAATGCATATAGAAAAAATTAAATATAAGTTTTAAATTAATGGGTAGAAAATAAATATGATACAGCTGGCCCGCTAATGATTCAAGAATGTATTATGTTGTTGAAATGTTAATGGTTAAATTTCAAGCAGCAGTCAGACATTAGAAGTTATTGTACCTAAATATTTTAGTTTATGATATTTTGAAGGTAGAGGTGTTAGGAAAATGGTTGTATGTTTGTGCTCAAACTTTCATTTACAACCAAAGTATTCTGATAGAAATAATTAGGGTGATATAAGATAAGAAATGATAAAGATGAGATAGTTCTCTTCAGATCTGTTATAATGATAATAATGCAGGTTTTCAGATAATTTCATAGAAAATAAGTCATAAATTTATATATATATATATATATATATATATATATATATATATATATATATATATATATATATATATATGGCATTCAGCTTTGTTCGGGTATTTTCCCACATCATAGTAGTGGTACTTTTAAAGTTGTAGCAACGTTTCAGCAGAATCTCATCTGCCATCATCAGGCTTCTGTATAGTGTTCGTCTGTGAGTTAGACTTTTACAGTGGTTTCAGATTTAAATTTGGGGCAGCCTATTGCTGTGCCAGAATGGTTTTTTCTTCCTCCTGATTGGTTGAGAGTCTTGGTCTGTGTTTATTGGTCTTGGAGTTTGCTGTGCTCTGCTTCTAATATCTTCTGTTTTTTTGGCTCTTTTTGTATCTTGATTGGCTGGCAACATTGTGTTACTTTATTGGAGGCTTTCAGTGCAGCTTGGCTTCGGGTAAATGGACAGCTATCATTAGTTAGGAAGCTGGGCTTCATCTGGGTGCCTGATTGGGGTGTGTTTGAGCTGGAGGTATCAGGGGAGATCTATTTGTGCCCAGGTGTTTGCCTGGCTTGTGGTGTGGAGATTTTTTTGTTTGTGAGTGCAGGCTTCCAAATGATTGACAGCCTGGTGGAATCATCTCTTCTGTTCATGCTTTCTGGACCATATATATATATATGGTATTCAGCTTTGTTCGGGTATTTTCCCACCTCATTGTAGTTGTGCTTTTAAAGCTGTAGCAACGTTTCGGCAGAATCTCATCTGCCATCATCAGGCTTCTGTATCAGCCTTCTTCTAGACGAACACAATACAGAAGCCTGATGATGGCAGATGAGATTCTGCTGAAACGTTGCTACAACTTTAAAAGCACAACTACAATGACGTGGGAAAATACCCGAACAAAGCTGAATACTACATACATACATACATACATACATACATACATACATACATATAATTTATTTATGACATATATATATATATATATATATTTCTTTTTGGGATTTACTGCGTATTTTTAAGGGAATGTACTAAGAATTCAATTAAAAATAGGTATGTGTTATAAAATAGAGGTTATAAAATGAATGTTATAACTGTAAAGGTGTAATTTAAATTTTTAAACAAGATTTGAAAAAAGATACAAAGGTGTTACACTCCAGTCTAGTAATTACAGGGGAAAATTTGTTTTATGACAAAATATAAAATGAAATTGTAAACAGGACAGACGAAAGTATAAAAACATTGATTAGAAAGATTTTAAAAATTAGAAAAAATATGTAATTGAATTAAGAAAGGAATGAGATAATTTAAAATAAGGCTATAGGAAGTAAAGAAAGGGAAAAGCTATTGAAAAAATTGTGAAAATAGTTATAAGATATGGATTAGAATGTATAAGATAAATATGTATTGAGAAGTGATAACCCGAGGGCACGCTGTTCTCAAAAAAAGATATTTTATTTGTATTTGTATGTTTTGTAAAAACTTAAATAAAACTTTTATTATTTAAAAAAAACGACGGGCATCAAAATCAAGCTGCTGCATGAATTGGGAGTTTTGAAAAGCCAGGGATCCCCAAGGAAAAGTACACACAAGTAACCAGAACTGCAGACCCATTGTCCAGAAAGCAGTTGCTCAGGATATTTATAAAAGATGCTAATAAGACAGAAGTTCATCTGCTGCTGAACAAAGAACACAAATCATCTTATTTTCCTTGTATTTCTAGTATGAAAAAACAGAACTATTCAACATCCTAGAAAAGAAGTGATTAATAATTGGTCCTCACATTTGTAAATCCTTCCCCATGGTCATGTGATCAAAATTGTGGTGTTTGACAACTAGCATGTATTTACGACTGTTGCAGTGTCCCGGGACCATCTGATAATCATTTGTGACCATCCCAGTGTAATGTGGCTGTAAAAAAGGCAAATGCAATTTTAGCAATATTGATAGAAGCATAATTTTAAAATACTGAGAAATCATCAATTCACTTCTAATTTCTTTTGGTTGGATGCCAGTTTAAGAACTGGGTTTACTTCCGGACTGTGCACTTCAAGGATTCAAAGAAATTGGATAACGATCAGATGATAAGAGCAGTAGAAATTGACTCCTGTGAAGAAAGATTAAGGAACTGGATATATTTGGCTTTGAGAAATGAAATTGGAAGAAATATTGTAAAATACCTGGAAAATGGCACATCAGAGGTCAAAATTGTTTTCTCTCCTTCCAGAATAGGGGACATGGAAAAAAGTTAAGCTGTAGGAGAGCACATTCTGATGAAATGTTAGAAGAAACTTCCTAATAGTAACAGAAGTTGAATATTAGAACCAATTATCCAAAGAGATTGCCTTCATTGTGGCCCTGTCTGTGTTCATAGACACTAGCCAGTCTTCCCCCTTAAATGCTTTAATTTACCTTCTTGTTCTGAGAAATTGATTGGAGTCAACATATATAATGCCTTATAATTCTATACCTGCAAGATCACAGTGCCAAGCCGTCCAGTCTCATGGATACACATATAAAACTTTAATCAATAGTTAAGTGATCAGTGGAGCACAATTCTGTTGACATTCCATTGATACCATACCATAGGTAAAAATCTTCAGGGTAATATATCCAGATCTTGTTCCATATTTTTTATTTTAAACTGGAGGTTGAAAATAGAAGAATAGTAGTCATTTAAATCATCTGATTTGTGAAGCATAACATGGACATGTTAAAGATATAGGCAGTTCTTGTTTCCCTTTCCTAGTACTCAACCCATAGTCATTTTTCCAAGATTGTTTATGTCAATCAATGAACTAACAGATTGTCACTTTACAATTATTGAATACATCTTGTATGCTATATTTATTGTATAATAACATTTACTAATGATTTGTGGTAATTTTTAATATGTTTGCCTATTGACCAGTGCTATAATTTATGGACATGAGCTAATGATTTTGAAAAGAAATAGCTTAAAAATATCCTGGCCTAATTCTTCTACCACCTGTAGTGGAGATATGTTTCTATCAGTTTGAAAAGTTTTATTTTGAAGCAAAAATAGAAGACAGTTACCCACCTCATATTATTTCTAGCAAAGAGAATAATGTTGATCTTTTCTGGGTAGCTGATCCATTCTGAAGTTTTATGATGCTAATATTATTATCTTGATTAGAATGGAATTGTAAGTGGAAATAAATTGTGCCAAACTATAATACAGTTTGGAAGAATACAGTGTATTCTCTTGTTTATCTGAGCAAATTAGGACGTACTCTAACAAGGTTCAGGTTAACAGTGTAACTGCTGCCACTTATAATTAATGTCAATCCTCAGCTACACTTAACATAAAAGTTTTACACTTTCTGATTAGATGTACAAGTTAAGTGTGGAGGAAAAGGTCAGAGATAAGCAATTCACCCTGGGGAATTTCATAATTACTATTTCTTAAACTAATTTCTACTTGTGGCACTGAAGAGTAATAAATTCAGCACATTTTATAGTTGAAAGAATCCTGACAAATCCTAATGAATATCTATTGTTAAGTCTGGAGCATGGGTGCGAATAATGGAGACGAGCCGGTAGAAACAGTTAACTTCAAACTCTTTATTTACATGGTGTGACGGCTCAAACTCGATGGCTGCTATAGCCTTCCTTATATAGGCAACTTATTAACTATTCAACCAATAGCAATTCGGGAGCGCTAGCTCCATTAACCAATGAGAATGGCCTGTTAATGGCCAATCAGATTCTCCTGAACAGACCAATCCGATCTTGCCATTAACAGCCAATCAGAAGTGCAGGGCCAGAACCCTGCACTTGACTTCAAGCTCACGATAACTTTATTTAACATTTATTCATTCACAACACCCCTTTCCCCCGCTTCTGCTTACGGGGCGCGGTCACATAGTCCTTGAGGTAGGACGGTTGTTTTAGTAGTCTTTTTGATTTTCGCTGTGTGGCTGGCATTTGGCTGCACTCTTGTTGAGGTAGATCATTGTTTGGCGAAAGGAGTGCCTCTGGTTCAGAGTTCGCGTTTCCGTTGTCACCATCCCTGGTTCCTGTTCCTGCGTTTCTGTTCCGCTATCGTTCCCTTCGAAAAGATTTTCCTCTAGTTGAAATTCGTCTTCCTCTGTATCTCCCCCCCCCTCAGTTTGGTTATAAGGGAGTTCGGAATTGCGTGACTGCAGTTGTGATCGTAGTTGATTGATATGGCGCTTCCAAAGTCTATTGTCAGGGCATTGTACAAGGTATGTTCTTGGGCTGGTTACGCGGATTAAAGTTGCTTCTACCCACAGCGGATCGCCCAATAAGTTTTTAGCGAATACTAAATCGCCTACCTGGAAGGTACGGCATCGGCCGCTGGATCTGAGTGGTTTTTCCAGTTCGTAGGCTGGGTGTAACCGGTCGAGGTGGGAGCGGAGTTTCCATCCCATTAGCAGCTCGGCGGGAATTTTGTTGGTGATGCTGTGAGGTGTGATGTGCTGTGGGAAAAGGATTCGATTGATTTTCTCGTCGATGTTGTCGTAGTCTATTTTTTGTAGCGTTTTCTTGACAAATTGTACCATGTACTCAGCCCTACCGTTGGCCGCAGGGTGCACAGGCGAAGTGAGTGCATGTCGGATACCGCGGTCAGCCAGGTACTGCTCAAAAGACAGCGCGGTAAATTGGGGCCCGTTGTCGGATACCAGAACGTCTGGTAATTTGTGGGTTGCAAATAGTCTTTCCAGTCTTTTGATGACCGCTTCGGTGGTCATGTTCTTCATTTGGTGAATCTCGAGCCAAATCGAGTAGGTGTCGATGGTTAACAAGAATGTGTGGCCTTTGGTTGGCCCAGCAAAATCTAGATGGATACGGGACCAGGGTCCCCGCGGTGTCTCCCATTCGGTTGGGGTTGCCTTTGGTGGAGCGTTGCTTACTTCTTGGCATCTCTGGCAAGTTTTGACCCATGATTCGATTTGTCTGTCGATGCCTGGCCACCACGCATAGCTTCGTGTGAGGGCCTTCATGCGTACGATGCCAGGGTGGCCATCGTGCAAAGTTCTGAGTAGTGCCTGTTGGAGTCATTCTGGAATAACGACTCTATCGCCCCAGATGATACAGCCCTTTTGAGAAAACAACTCTGTTTGATGACTTTTGAATGGAGCGAAGTTGTCTGGTACTTGGTCCAATGGCCATCCGCGTTCTACCCACGTGAGGACTCATGCTAAGATGGGGTCGTGTTTTGTTTCTCTTGCAATATCACAGGCAGTTAATGGCAGTGTATGAAGTGTCTCGATTTGCAATGTTGTCATCGTTGGTGCGGGATCGTTGATGGTTTCTGGAAGCGGTTCATGGCTCAATGCGTTGGTATGGGGAATGGCTTTACCGGGGCGGTATTGTAGCTGATAATTGTAGGCAGCCAAGAATTCTGACCAGCGGGTCATCTTGGGAGAATTATGTCGGGGGTTGGCTTATCCCCAGTGATAATCCCCAGCAACGGTTTGTGGTCAGTCACTGTGATAAAAGCCTGGCCGTACACGTACTCATGCAATCTTTTAACAGCCGATACAATTGCCAGGGCTTCTTTATCGATCTGGCTGTAATTTCTCTCAGTTTTCGAGAGCGTTTTTGAAAAATAAGCAACAGGGGCTTCACTACCGTTAGGCAATACATGGCTCAAAATGGCGTCCACTCCGAACGGCGATGCATCACATGTGATATTTAATGGTAGGCTTTCATTGTAATGCATTTGTACAGTGTCAGAAGTAGTAGTTTTTTTACATTATGGAACGCTTGCTCTTCTCTTTGACCCCATACCCAATTTGCTTTTTTGTCTAGTAGGCGATGTAAAGGTTCAGCAACAGTCGCCTTGTGCGGCAAGAATACATCATAGAAATTGATGAGGCCTAAAAACGCCTGGAGGTCGGCCTTGTTCTGGGGTCTGGGAGCATTTTTTATTGCTCTCAATTTGCTATCGGTAGGGTGAATACCCTGACTGTCAATTAAGTACCCCAAGAATTCAACACGATCTGTACACAGCTTGCACTTATTTTTCTTCACCTTAAGGCCTGCTTCTTGGAATTTTTGTAGAACCAGTCTTAAATGATCCCGTAATACTTTTGGAGTGGGGGCAGCAATTAACACATCGTCAAAGTAGGGGACAACACCTTTGATCCCCTGCAATAGTCTCTCCATTAGGCTCTGAAAGATCCCTGGGTCTACACTGACTCCGAATTTGAGCCGCGTACACTTAAAGGCACCTCGGTGCGTTACAATTGTCTGTGCCTGTGCTGTTTTTTCATCAACCAGCAGTTGCTGATAAGCCTGAGCTAAGTCTAGTTTAGCAAAGACTTTTCCGCCCCCCAGGGAATGGAGGAGGTGTTGCACCACCGGCACCGGATATGGATTTTGTTGCAGGGCATGGTTTAGGGTGGCTCGATAGTCCCCACAAATTCTAATTGAGCCGTCCGGCTTGATTGGTGTCACGATTGGGGTTTCCCAGGGAGAATGATCAGTTGGCTTTAACACTCCCTGGGCTGTCAACTTATCAAGCTGTTCGTCGATTTTTGGGTTTAGTGCAAACGGAACTCGACGAGGCTTAAGGCGGATGGGAGCTATTTTTGGAATTAGGCTAAAGGATATCGGGATCCCCTTGTACTCGCCTAGCTTTTCCGCGAAGACATCCTTGAATTCATGGGCGAGGTCCTCCTCCCAGTCACCGCCGCCGATTCAGTTAATGCCTGCTACTTCAATGCCAAATGGTGCGAACCATTGCAGGCCTAACAGGCTAGGCCGGTCCTTGTCGATCACCATCAGGGGTAAGTACGCTGTGCAGTTCTTGAACGAAACCCGGACTCGGCTGAATCCTACGACTGGAATCTGGTTCCCCTGGTAGTCTTTTAGCACGGGCCTTTGGAATTGCAGGTCTTGGCGCTGGATGGTAGGGTTGAGTTGTTTGAGGGTCTTCCATGAGACCATTGAAAGAGACGATCCCGAGTCAACTTCCATTTGGCAAGGCTGATTTTCGATGTCCACTTTAACTCGAATTTTCTTGGCATCCAATGAAGAGGCGTGACCGATAGTGATTGTTTGGTGAGCCTCTTCTCGCCTCGTTAGGTGATTCACGGGTCGGTTTCTGTCGGAGTGGTTTTCTGGTTCTCGCCTTACAGGACGGTTTCCTGTCGATTGGCGAAAACTGGCCCCCTTCGAGGTCTGGCTGGGTCTGAGGAGACTTCAGCAGACCCGTCTGATATGGCCTCGTTTTCCGCACTCGTGGCAGAGCATGTTGTGGAATTTGCAGTCAGGCGGTAATGGTTTGCCCTGCAGCCAGTGCACGGTTGCTGGGACTTTGGGTAGTGGTCCCAATCGGACTGTAGTCGATGGACCTCTTCTTCGTCGCTGTCTGACAACAAAGAGAGATCTTCATGGTGAGCCATCGAAAGCTGGCCTTCCGACTTAGGTGAAAGTTCGCTGGCTGGTTGGTGTGTCGGAGCGCGATTTCGGCGTAGTTGGGCAGCCGACTTCTTGGTCGCTTCCACTGCTGTAGCCTCAGCGATGGTATTGGCAAGGCTAATGTCGCCCTTAGCCATTATTTTGCTCTGCACATTGAGAACATCTAATCCTAGAACTACTCGGTCTCTCAAAGCCTCTCCTAGGTCGGCAAAATCGCAGAGGCCTCCCAAGTTTCGGAGGTCTGCAACGAAATCGGCAACGCTTTCTCCTTTCCGCTGGTTTCTTTGGTAGAACTCGTGCTGTCTTACGAGCGTTGGAACAGTCGGTGCGTAGTAGGCCCTTAGTAGCGGTTCGAGGACGTCCCAGTCCATGGCCTTCACTTCAGCCGGTTTTGCTAGCACCTTGGCCATCTTGAATACGGTCGGCCCGCAATGCGTCAGGAATACCGCCCGTTTCTTCCCGGTTGTGGCATCCTTCAGATTATTCATTTCCAAGAACATTTGGGAACGGTCATGTAGGACTCCCAGTGCTCTTGCGCTGGGTCGAACGGAGCGGGTGGTACTACGCTGCCAGACATGGTTCCACCGTTGTGTGCTTCAGCCACGTTCTTAGTTGTTTTAGTTGACTCTGATGTCATCCAATCCCATCCTTGTCGCCAGTGTTAAGTCTGGAGCATGGGTGCGAATAATGGAGACAAGCCGGTAGAAACAGTGAACTTCAAACTCTTTATTTACATGGTGTGACAGCTCAAACTCGATGGCTGCTATAGCCTTCCTTATATAGGCAGCTTATTAACTATTCAACCAATAGCAATCCAGGAGTGCTAGCTCCGTTAACCAATGAGAATGGCCTGTTAATGGCCAATCAGATTCTCCTGAACGGACCAATCCGATCCTGCCATTAACAGCCAATCAGAAGTGCAGGGCCAGAACCCTGCACTTGACTTCAAGCTCACGATAACTTTATTTAACATTTATTCATTCACAACACCTATCTTTGCCAATACATATTATTCAGCAACACCTGTTTGCTCTTTTTCTTTTGAAGGACATCTCTGGAATTTTGAAATTATATCATGAAGTCTCTCTCAAAATACCTGTAAGGGACAGTTTAGTTATTTGTAAACTGGCTGCCACTTTGAGCTTAGTCATAAAGTCCCATTTATGGGAAAGTGAAATGATTGCTCATCACCACTTCAAATCATCATACACATACCTAAGCGGTTGTGTAGCTAACATTTGTCTTTTAGGCAGAAAATGGAAGCACTTTCAAACAAAATCCCATTCTATAGCCATGTATCACTTTTATTTCCAAGAAGGCCAATGGGGCCTATATGTGTCCCCCAAATTCTAGTAAATAAAAAAAATGCTTGTGACTGGCCCTTTGTTTTATTTGTAAACATGCCATTTCCCCATTTCATTTTCATTTAAAGGGATCATAATTTTTTTCCAATAGGTATCAATAGGAAGCAGGCTTCTTTTTGCTTGCCCAGAACAAAGAAACTTTTCTATCAGAAAAGTAAAAAATGTGCTTGATGGTATTTATTCAGTATATTTAACTAACCTAATTTTCTGATTCACATGACATACTGATCCATAAAATAATATTTAAGGTGGTTCACTTACTCAGCTAACAGATAGCTGTTCCGTGTCTAATGCAATAGCCAGTATTTTGTTTTTTGTTTTTCCCAATTAGCAGTCATGGGGGGATTGCTAATCACTTGGTATCATAATTAAACAGTAACAAATAATAGGATTCAAGAATAACAAATCTGAAACTTTTATCCAGTTTTCTGCACGTGGAGAACTACATGTGAGAACTTCAGGAATCTTGTCATCATGTTGCCATCTTTCTCTTCTAAAAACTTTTTGGGATAAAGTCTTGTTTCTCTAGTAAGTGCTCTGGTTGCACAGCTGAAGAGCTTCCAGCAGGCCTTGAATGTGATGGAAAAAGAAATGCATTTTCTTGAACACTTCAGACATTTGCAAAATCAAAGGAAGAAAACATGCCAACATAATTTATGTCCCAGGGACGTGTGACCACTTTTTGAAACCTTCTGACAAACAAAATCAATTGATAAACCAGATTCACTTAACAACTGTATTACAACTTAACAACTGCAGTGATCCACTTAGCAACTATGGCAAGAAAGGTCGTAGCCACAGAAATTTTGGAATCAATTGTGATCATAAATCAAGAACAACTTGTAGCTAGAATCCCAAACTCTTGAATCTCCTCCTGATGAGCTGTACCTGCTGTTGACTTTGTTAACTTTTACCCTCCAGATACTATAGATGCCTTTTTCTTCTCTCAGATATTTTAATCAAGTACATTATAGATTTGAATTTTGTTTTTGTAATTTAGATAACTTCTCAGCTGCTTCTCACTGAGTTTTAAATGCAGTATCTTAATTTAGAGATGAAGGAACATGACCTTGATGGAAATAGGCAAGAACCTTAGGCAAAAAGGGTTGAAATAGTTGTGAAGCTCAAAGCAATGTGATAACATTCAGATAACATTTCAGGCAGACACCTTCCTAATTCACTAGACTTTAAGAAACAGGGGTAGACAGGGAAATCAGACTCACAAGATTCTATTATTATAGTCAATCTCAAGGAAAGTAGTTGTAAACTTCTTACAACATTCATTAGCTAGATTGGACTACTATTTAGGCTGACACCAAATTACTATGCTTTATTATATATTTTAATTGTTTGATAGTTTGAGGAGTCCTTGGTGGTCTCTGAGCTTGGTTCTTGCAGACGTTTCATTATACAAACTAGGTAAGTGCTAACCTTTTATATCAACTCTGAGTTCCAAATATTCTTCTTTATTTTTAATAGCTTATTTGTTAATATTCTTTGCTCTTTTGGAAAACACATATTTTGATAGCTGGCATACATATTCACCCTTTCTGGCACATCCCAGTACTATTTTTGTCTCTCTTGGTCTAAGAAATGGAACATACTGCTGAGAAGATAGACTTCAAGAGATACTTTACAGTTATTTATTATACTCCAATCTTTGCTTTCTCAGTGACTGTGACAGGTAGCATTTGAACTTTAATAAGAATATTTATCTTTTTATTTCCCAGAAATAATAACTATTTTCTCTATTCTGATTATCTTTCTTAATACTACTATGCCTATGAAAGTTTCAATTTGCAATAAAGTATTGCACCATTTCAGTGTTCCAGTTTTTTGATCCCCTTGTTTATTAAAAAAATGCAAATCTAAATTGTATCTTATTAATGTGTTTCTTTGCATTAAAGCTAAGGGGGGCTAAAATCCCAGCTCTCCCAGTGCATTTGGATTTTTAATGTGCAAAGTGCAATGGGAGCTAGACTTTCTGCAGGCTGTATTTACTAATCAACTGTTATGAAGGGTTTTATTGTATTTCTACTCATTCCTTGCGCAGAATGCATGGATATTAAAAGAGTAATGAATCTCATTGTTGACACAAAGCTACTTCTCATCATACATTAGAAACTAGGCTGCAAAAAGTTTGCAAGTAGTTGGTGGTAAACAATCATAAAAATCCATCCTAGAGAAATTCAGTTGGCATTTTGGTTCCAAACTTACCCAATTTGAAATTTCTGAAAATATCTGTGAGTTCCAGTGAATTAATTTGCTAAAATTTGGATCTTTCCAGATTTATATGTCAACTTACATGTATAAGCACACAATTGTGCCTACTGTCCCTGTCCTTTTGTCCCCAATTATTATTTCCTATTTCACATATTATTTATGTTTATTCTTATTTCTATTATATTGTAAGTGCTTGACAAAATAGATAAATAAATAATTAAAATAAAAATAAATAAACTAATATTTTTGAATTGCTGACTAGTATAAAAACTATAAGATTTTAAAAAATCAGAGATCAAGAAAAATCCAAGTTCAGATGTTGTGTTTTGTACTTACAGAAAAATTCATATAGAAACATTCATATTCACACATATCTCTCTGTGGATCTGATATGAAAGTAAGTAATAATTAATTGCTAGGTTTCAAGCACATGTCGTAGTAGTTCATAAACTATGCAAAGGAGACTACAATAACTCTTGTCTTTTCTCAGATAAGCATTGGGTTTTGTCTTTGTCCTGTTTCTATAGCAGCTTTCAGTTGGATTCTATGTCTCTACGTCTAGGGGAATCAGTGGGATATGGAGCTTTTAAATATACTGATGCAGTTAAAGCCATTAAGCTGTTCTTGACATGCTTGTATGACTCAACATGATTGCTGTAACTCTACCTATCTCTTTGGTCAGTAAAAGCTTTCTCTCTGTGTTAATGTTCCTGTTCTTATCTTTACAGATTATTTTTGAATTTTTAAAATCCATTTAAGACATGAAAAATCTAGGCAGATCATTCCGACTTTGGGGGTTTTTTTGCACAGAAGTTTAACAACTTTAAAGTCAAGGAATATTTCATTTTTTTAAAAAAAATTTTATTGGTTTTTAAAACGAACATAGACAAACAAAACATAAAAACATCAAGGCATCTTCCCTATATATACATACAGTGTGCCAGTTGGTTTACAAATTGTTTTGTGCTTCCATTTCATAGTTTTCAATTACAATTACATTGTATATATTCTCATATTTTCAATCAAGTATTAAATACATTAATATCATTGTTTATCATTTATTCATTCATGTTTTAAGAAATAATCATATTTAACTTAAATTGTTTCATGACAGTTCATATTATCATCTCAAATCTATCCTACAATTATTTTGTAGATATAATAAGAAAAGAATACTTCTTTATATATTTATTATTTTCTAAGAAACTACATATTTCATTACCATGTTTTATCGTCTAATCATTGATAGAATAGATTCCAAATTTTATAAAATTGTTTATCATCTTGTTCTCTGATTTCAAATGTCAATCTACTCATTTCAGCATATTCCAATATTTTCTTAATGATTTTTTCCTGTAATGGTATTTTCTCATTTTTCCAGTTTTTGGCAAATACAACCCTAGCCACTGTTAATACATTATTGCAAAAGATAACCGCCATACTTTTCTTAGTATAATTACTTCATTGTTCCCTGGGGTAAGGGGAGAGCAAGCAATCTTTTTAGGAAAGACAATAAACCAGTGAAGTAATGGCAAGTAATACAAAGCAATGCCTGCTTGTGTTTCTCATGAAATAAAGATAATGGTGAAAATGTCATTCAAAACAGATTTTACATTAAAGAATTTGATGCACATGTTTCTAGCTATTCCTTTGGGTTTGAGCTGATTGGGAAAGAAGTCTCTTCCAAGAATTGCAAAATTGTTTTTCATTAGGAAAGAGTTAATGTGATACCTGGCTTTGGACTAAGACCAAGGAGATTCAGGTTTAAGTTTATTCTCTGACATGGAAGATCATAGGATTACATTGGGCCAGTCAGTCTCATTCACTCGACACACCTGCTGAGATTTATCTGAGAATAAAATGAAAATACTTCAGTTTACTAACTTTTCCAAACTGTTTGCCCCATATCTAGCTTCACAGTTAAAGGCAATGAATACCTTTCTAATGTTGAAACAAGACATCAAGAAATTGCCTTTAAATTTATGCAGGCCTTGGATCATTTTGTTGCTTACCCCTGTTTTAAAAGCATTTGAAATGTGGAAAAGAAAGAGCTTCAATATTAATTTTTAGTGCTTCCAAATAAAGCAATAAATGTGATTATTCACACTCTAATGTGGGGGCGTTTGTTCTTCCCTTAGAAAAAACAAGCTATATTTTGATTTAATATGTTCCTTACTTGTTATGAACAAAAAATAAACTAATAACTTCCTAAATTAAATCATGAAAACTACCTGAGGTTTGAAGCTATCTTATTAGCAGCAGAGTGAAGAAAATTGAAATTATAATTCATAACAAACCTGAATTGAAACTAAATTCTGGTTTATTTCCCTTCCTGATTACAATGAAGGACCTGGGAGAGAGCACATAGGAGTCAGAGATTCTATGTGGGACCTATTTGTGCTCTCAGCCTTAAATTATGGGTTAGCTTTACAGTGAACCTTCCCGTTGTGTGTTAATAATAACATTCTTGTATGTTTCTATGATTTAGCAATTTTGTAAAAATGAAAGTTCTTTGTTTCTAAAAACAGTCCATGTATTAGAAGGCCCTGCTGCTCCTTTGATATGAATTCTCTTCATGGACATTATGCCAGAATAGATCACACCTGAATCCTAGATACCATTGAATGAAATAACCCATGTTGTTCCAGCTGCTTTTTGCATTAACATGACAAAATAAAATCCAATTAATTTCTCAGTTAATCTGCTTATTTTGTAGCTATACTTCACTGGGACATAGTGGCTAGCAAATAGGACTTCTTTTCAAGCTTTTGCAATGTTTTTTTAATCTCTCAAAGAACCAAAGATTGCTGTCCTTAAGTCTCCTAATTGGAGCTTATTGCTTTCTACCCCCCCAAAAAAGAAATCAACCATTTCTTATTGGCAAATCTATTTTTCCATGCCTATCTATATAAACTAAAATTGTCAGTTGAACATGTTTGAAATACCTTGTGTCAATAAGACAGTCTGAAGAGGGTCCATCTAAATAAGAAAAAAATAAATTTTTTTCTAAGCTATGAAGCTTGGTTTTATATCATTCTTTTTTATACTCTCATACTCTGCAGAGGTTTACTGTGTGGACTAAGGGAAAATCCTACCATCCTCACTTCTTGTAAGATGGGCTATATTTTATGTAAAACTTTCTGCTTAAAAGATCAGATATAAATTAAAGCGGGGTCCTTGGTGCTCTCTAAGCTTGCTTGTTTTTTGCAGACATTTCCTTACCCAAACTAGGTAACCTCATTAATACTACCAGAGCTTGCATCATATGGCACATTAATTTAGGTGACACAGCAGAATTTATATTATTACAGATATAAATATGTTTACTCAAACAGTAGACTAGTTGAAGGAGAAAATACCATTCTTCTGAGGAACTTTAGTTTTCATATAAAAGTATAACTAATCTGGTTCAAAAAGAATAATCAATTTTAAATTTTGTTTCTGGTGACAGACAAAGGCTGATGTAAGCCTACTCTTTTGTTGCAGAAAGACTGTCTGAAATCTACAACTCATTTATGTAAGATATAATTTCCCTTATTAATGATATGTCACATTTTGTGACATATGTTAGAATTGCTGGAGTCATGATTGAGATAAGAACAAGTATGATTATAGAAAAGTTAGTCCGATACTATAGTTCTCCCTATGTGTTGAACCTCGTAACATTTTTTCCCAAGCTCTATAGAACATGACAGCCATATGGTATATTAGAATGTAGGAATCCAAAGTCTTTAATACTATTGAAGAACCTGGGCCTCTCCAGATGTTGCTAATTTACAACTCTTACCATTTCCAAGCACTATAATATATGAGGGATGCTGGAAACTGTAGTTCAACACATCTGGAGGCCTACAGGCGTTTCATCTGTTAAGTAGAAGAAATGCACAGGCTATTAAACATAAATTGCTTCAGAAAATCACTGATTTTTGCTGGAAAAAAATGATACTGATTTGGGGGAGAAATTACAAATAAAAATGCCATTATTCTATTATCCATTTACCCATTAATACAATCTTATTTTTCTTTTTATTGATATAAAACCCAAATAAATAAAACATTATAATAAAATTAGAAAGAACGTGAAATTGAAAACAAAGCCATACATAGCAAATGAAACTATAGCAAGATGAGATGATCAGTTATCAATATGGAAATATGGAGACATATTTTATTAGTAATAATCTTGAAACATGTCTGGTAATTACTCTGATTAGGGTAGTTTACTCAGATGCACAAGGAATAGCTTAATAGTTTAACTTTCTGCTTAAATTAGGATTGCCTTTACCAAATTCTATCTGAACTGCAGTTTAAATTTATCTAAAGCAAAAAGCCTGGCATGGTAAAATAATTTACCAAAGTAATGCCTTGACTATTACATGCTAAACTACTTCAATGTGTTCCACATGGGATTGCCTTTAGAGACAACTCAGAATCTAAAGTTGATACAAAATATAGTGGCTATACCCCTTATGGCCAACCCCATTTTAAAGCAGAATTATATCTATTTTTAAAATGTTGCATTGGTTGTCATTTGGCCTTCGGCCCCAACTCAGAGTCCTGACTGTTGCACTGAAAACCATTTAGTTAACCATCATTGTTAAATATCAGCTACCACCTTGCCAAAACCAAATCTTTAGTTTAGTCATTTTAAAAAGGCCTGTTTTGAATCTCACCTTCACGTAACATTTTTAAGAATTGGCAACTGTCTTTCTCAGCTTTGATTCCTCTTTAATGGAATACTAGAATAACCCTACTGTTAAGTCTGGAGAATGGGTGCGAATGATGGAGACGAGCCGGTAAAAACAGTGAACTTCAAACTCTTTATTTACATAATGTGACAGCTCAAACTGGAGGGCTGCTACAGCCTTCCTTATATAGGCACCTTATTAACTGTTCAACCAATAGCAAACCTGGAGCGCTAGCTCCGTTAACCAACAGGAATGTCTGTTAATGGCCAATCAGATGCTCCTGAACGGACCAATCCGATTCTGCCATTAACAGCCAATCAGAAGTGCAGGGCCAGAACCCTTGCACTTGACTTCAAGCTCAAGATACTTTATTGGTATTATTCATTCACAACACCCCTTTCCCCTGGCTTCTGCCCACGGGGCGCGATTACATAGTCCTTAAGATAGAACGGCTGTTTTGTTAGTCTTTTTGATTTTCGCAAAGTGCCTGGAGGTTGGCTGCACTTCTACTGAGGTAGATCATTGTTTATCGATAGGGGTGCTTCTGGTTCCGAGTTCGTGTTCCCGTCGTCACCAATATCACTGGCCACTCCCTGAGGTGAACTCACTCCGGTCCCTGGTTCCTGTTCCTGTGTTTCAGTCCCATTATCAGTTTCTTTAAAAAGGTTTCCCTCAAATTGCAATTAGCTTTCCTCTGTATCTCCCCCCCCTCAGTTTGGTCATAAGGGAGTTCGGAAGTGCGCGACAGTAGCCGCGATCGTAGTTGATCTATGTGGTACTTCCAAAGTCTGTCGTCAGGGCACTGAACGAGGTATGATCTTGGGCTGGTTACGTGGATTACAGTTGCTTCTACCCACAGCAGATCGCCCAATAAGTTTTTAGCAAATACTAAATCGCCTACCTGGAAGCTACGGCATCGGCTGCTGGATCTGAGTGGTTTTTCCGGTTCGTAGGCTGGGTGTAACCAATCGAGGTGGGAGAGGAGCTTCCATCCCATTAGCAGCTCAGAGGGAGTTTTGTTGGTGATGCTGTGAGTGTGATGTGCTGTAGGAAAAGGATCCGGTTGATTTTCTCGTTGATGTTGTCGTAGTCAATCTTTTGAAGAGTCTTTTTGACGAATTGTACCATGCACTCAGCCTTACCATTGGCAGCAGGGTGTGCAGGTGACGTGAGCACATGTCGGATACCGCGGTCAGCCAAGTACTGCTCAAAAGACAGCGTGGTAAAATGGGGCCCGTTGTCGGATACCAGAACGTCTGGTAATCCGTGGGTTGCAAACAGTCTTTCCAGTCTTTTGATGACCGCATCAGTGGTCGTGTTGCTCATTTGGTGAATCTCGAGCCAATTCGAGTAGGCGTCGACGGTTAGAAAAAACGGGTGGCCTTTGGTCGGCCTGGCAAAGTCCAGATGGATGCGGGACCAGGGTCCCCGCGGCGTCTCCCATTCAGTTGGGGTTGCCTTTGGTGGAGCGTTGCTTACTTCTTGGCATCTCCTGCAAGTTTTGACCAACAATTCGATTTGTCTGTCGATGCCTGGCCACCATGCGTAGCTTTGTGCGAGGCCCTTCATGCGCACGATGCCAGGGTGGCCATCGTGCAAGGTTCTTAGCAATGTCTTTTGGAGTCGTTCTGGGATAACGACTCTATCGCCCCAGATGATACAGCCCTTCTGCAAGGACAATTCTGTTTGACGACTTTTGAATGGTGCAAAGTCGTCTGGTACTTGGTCCAATGGCCATCCGCGTTCCACCCATGTGAGGACTCGTGCTAAGATGGGGTCGCGTTTTGTTTCTCTCACAATGTCACGGGCCGTTAATGGCGGCGTGTGGAGTGTCTCGATCTGCAACGCTGTCATCGTTGGTGTAGGATCGTTGATAGTTTCAGGGAGCCATGTATGGCTCAGCGCGTCGGCGTGGGGAATGGCTTTACCGGGACGATATTGTAGCCGATAATTGTAGGCAGCCAGGAATTCTGACCAGCAGGTCATTCTGGGAGAAAGTATGTAGGGGGTTGGCTTGTCCCCAGCGATGATCCCCAGCAATGGTTTGTGGTCAGTTACAATGGTGAAAACCCGGCCGAACACGTACTCATGAAATCTTTTAACAGCTGATACGATCGCCAGGGCTTCTTTATCGATCTGGCTGTAATATCGCTCGGTTTTTGAGAGCGTCTTTGAGAAGTAAGCAACAGGGGCTTCGTTACCATTAGGTAACACATGGCTCAAAATGGCACCCACTCCAAAAGGCGATGCATCACATGTAATGTTTATTGGCAAAGTCTCATTGTATTGCATTAGTATGGCATCCGAAGTCAGTAGTTTTTTCACATTACGGAACACCTGCTCTTCTTTGTGACCCCATACCCAAATCGATTTTTTATCTAACAGACTATGGAAAGGTTCAGCGACAGTCGCCTTGTGCGGCAAGAATACATTATAAAAATTGATGAGGCCTAAGAACGCCTGGAGGTCGGTCTTGTTCTGGGGTCTGGGAGAGTTTTTTATTGCTCTCAATTTGCTATCGGTAGGGTGAATACCCGGACTGTCAATTAAATACCCTAAAAATTCAACACGATCGGAACACAGTTTGCACTTATTTCTTTTGACTTTCAAGCCTGCTTCGTGGAATTTTTGTAATACCAGTCTTAAACGCTCCTGTAAGATTTTTGGAGTGGGGGCGGCAATGAGCACATCGTCAAAATAGGGGACAATGCCCTTGATCCCCTGCAATAGTCTCTCCATTAGGCTCTGAAAGATCCCCGGAGCCACACTGACTCCGAATTGAAGCCGCATACACTTAAAGGCACCTCGGTGTGTTACGATAGTCTGTGCCTGTGCCGTTTTTTCGTCAACTGGCAGTTGCTGATAAGCCTGAGCTAAGTCTAGTTTAGTGAAGACTTCTGCCCCCCAGGGAATGGAGGAGGTGTTGTACCACCGGCACCGGATATGGGTTCTGTTGCAGGGCGTGGTTTAGGGTGGCTCGGTAGTCCCCACAAATTCTAATGGAGCCGTCCGGCTTAATTGGTGTCACAATCGGCGTTTCCCATGGGGAGTGGTCAGTTGGCTTTAACACTCCCTAGGCAATCAACTTATCAAGCTGCTTATCGATTTTTGGCTTTAGAGCGAATGGAACTCGACAAGGCTTAAGGTGGATGGAAGCTATCTTTGGATTAAGGCTAAAGGATATTGGGGTCCCCTTGTACTCACCTAGCTTTTCCTCGAAGACGTCCCTGAATTCGTAGGCGAGGTCTTCCTCCCAGTCACTGCTGCCGATTCGGTTAATGCCAGCCACTTCAATGCTGAGTGGTGCGAACCATTGCAGGCCTAACAGACTAGGCCGGTCCTTATCGATCACCATCAGGGGTAAGTACGCCGTGCGGTTCTTGAATGCAACCTGGACTCAACTGGACCCTGCGACTGGAATTTGGTTCCCCTGGTAGTCCTTTAACACGAGCCATTGGAATTGAAGGTCTTGGCGCTGGATAGTGGGGATGAGTTGCTTGAGGGTCTTCCATGAGACCATTGAAAGAGACGACCCCGAGTCAACTTCCATTTGGCAAGGCCGATTTTCAATGTTCACGTTGCCCCAAATTTTCTTAGCATCTAGTGAAGAGGCATGGCCAATAGTGAGTGTTTGGTGGGCCTCTTCCCGTCTCGCTAGACGATTCGATTCACGAGTCGGTTTCTGTAGGAGTGGTTTACTGGTTCTCGCCTTATAGGGCGATTCCCTGTTGATTGGCGGAGATTGGTTCCTTTCGAGGTTTGGCTGGGTCCGAGGAGGCTTCTGCAGACCTGTCCGATGTGGCCTCGTTTCCCACACTCATGGCAGAGCGCGTCGCGGAATTTGCAGTCGGAGCGGTAATGGTTGGCCCCACAACCAGTGCACGGTTGCTGGGACTTGGGGTATCATTCCCGACCGGACCGCAGGTGATGGACCTCTTCTTCTTCGCTGTCTGACGACGAAGAGAGGTCCTCATGGTGGGCCATCGGTAGCTGCCCTTCTGCGTTAGGTGAAACTTCGCTGGCCGGTGGGTGTGCTGGAGCGCGATTTCGGCATAGTTGGGCAGCCAATTTCTTGGTCGCCTATACTGCTGTAGCTTCAGCTATGGTGTCTTTAAAGGTGACGTCGCCCTTTGCCATTATTTTGCTCTGTACGTTTAGAGCGTCTAGCCCGAGGACTACTAGGTCTCTCAAGGCCTCTTCTAGGTCGGTGAAATCGCAAAGGCCTCCCAAGTTCCGGAGGTCTGCAACGAAATCGGTGACGCTTTCTCCTTTCCGCTGATTTCTTTGATAGAACTCGTGTCGTCTTACGAGTGTTGGAACGGTTGGTGCATAGTGGGCCCTTAGTAGCGGTTCGAGGACGTCCCAGTCCATGGCCTTCGCTTCCGCCAGTTTCGCTAATGCCTTAGGCATTTTGAATACCGTCGAGCCACAGTGCGTTAGGAATACCGCCCATTTCTTCCCGGGTGTGGCATCCTTCAGATTATTCGTTTCCAAAAAACATTTGAAAATGATCCATGTAGGACTCCCAGTCCTCTTGAGCTGGATCGAACGGAGCGGGTGGTACTACGCCGCCGGACATGGTTCCGCCGTTGTGCGCTTCAGCCACGTGCTTAGTTGTTTTAGTTGGCTCTGATGTCATCCAATCCCATCCTCATCGCCAGTGTTAAGTCTGGAGCATGGGTGCGAATGATGGAGATGAGCCGGTAAAACCAGTGAACTTCAAACTCTTTATTTGCATAATGTGACAGCTCAAACTCGAGGGCTGCTATAGCCTTCCTTATATAGGCAATTTATTAACTGTTCAACCAATAGCAAACCTGGAGCACTAGCTCCGTTAACCAATAGGAATGGCCTGTTAATGGCCAATCAGATGCTCCTGAATGGACCAATCCGATCCTACCATTAACAGCCAATCAGAAGTGCAGGGCCAGAACCCTTGCACTTGACTTCAAGCTGAAGATACTTTATTGGTATTATTCATTCACAACACCTACAATAGAAATTATTGCAAAATAAGGCCCATTTTTAACCCTTTGGGAGAGATTCCAAAGGATTGAAAATGGACCTTATTTTGCATTAATTTCTATTGTAGGACTATTCTAGTAGACAGTTTGGCCCATAAGTTAATTAAATGGTTTCTTTGATAAACCAGTTGTTTTACTGTTGATTTTTATTATTTATATGTTTTAATGTATCTTGAGAGCTTTGCTCTATCCTACCCAGAGTCTGTAAGGATTTAGTCAGTATTATTAAAACAAATACATGCAAAAATGAATAAATTCACAGATACCTACACTTATTAAAACTACTGTATAAGGTTTTCAAGGATTTCATTATATTTCATTATAATTTTCTTTTACTTCATTCATAAATTGTTCATATTATCAATTCTGCATATCATTATATATTTGGGGCCATATCTTTCCAAAGTGAAACTCTTTTAATTTTAAACAGTTCATGGAGCATCTACTTTCTTCAAAAATTAATTTTCATGAACAGGAATATAGTTCCAAAAAAATGTTAACTTTTTCAAATATTAAGTTTGTAGTAACATCCTTCTAAATGGGGCAATTATAAGATACCGTATCAACTTGTTTAAATGAAGCATTAATCTTACTACATCCCCAACAAACTTGAAAAGTTACTCAAAATAGTAACTCAAGTTACTATTTTACATGAACACGTCATTTTTTCTTGAATAAGAATTAAAGTACTCTTCAGTTTTTAGTATTAATGTTAACATTTATTGTTTAGACAAACTAAGCATCTCTAATTCTTTAGTCCATTCATCCATTAAAGTTTGCACATCAAATTAATTCATCCTGAATATAATTTTGGAAAAAGTAATTGTGGGTTTTCCCCCATAAGATTTAAAGAATCACTTGTGGTAGAATAGGTTTGCTTTACAGTAGAAAATGATAAAAATATTCAGTTTACTATTATCTGATTCAATATTTTCCCCATAATATAGGCTTTTTGTTAATTTTGAAATCTGGTTTATCCCATGTTAATTTCACATGAAAAAAAGAATCAGAATATCTTTTCCTAGGAATCAATTACAAAGTTTGAATTGATGTAAAATAATATTTTTATTTGGAATGTATTTTTATCTTAGGACAGTCTTGTTAAAAGAATAATGTATGAATATTCTAGAAGAACTTAAGAGGCACATTTCCATTAAGGAAAGTTGTTGAGAATTTGGCACTGTAATAGCTATCCAAAATTTTATAATTAAAGATTTGGAAAACAATATAATTCTTCTTTAATTGATAGAATCCTTTTAAATATATCCTGAGAATTGAACATCCCTCATAAAAAAATATGAAACATAGTATATGTTGACAAATTACAATTAAATATATAATGTTCTTCAAAATACATTCATTGTAAGAACATTAACCTTACCCTAAAATATAAAATGTCTAGAGTATTGTATATTGAAATCTAAAGGTGTCTCTTTATATATTTTATTCATGTTTAAAATGAATATCTTCAAAAGAGGATAGCAGAGGCTTTTCACCCTACAGAATCAGTGATCACCAGTGCAACTTCATTCCCTATTATGTGAGTAATGAGAACTCATTCCTGAATTAGACTTGAGTTATAAATCACTGAAGCTAATATTGTTACTTTGAACTGGGTTAGGAAGTGAGTACAGTGGGCACAGATAGATGCAACATGATTTTAATATTTTTCCAGTGCTTGGGATATTGCATTCTGAACAATTGTACAATTACAGTTAAATCTATATACTGTTATAGTCAATTTTGAATGCTACAATGCATGAGTATCTGAAAAAAAGATTTACTGCATCTGTTCTGCAATATAGCTGGTATGCTATGGTAAAGCTGCTAAACTGCTTTTTCAGCTATCCCATCCCCAAATAAAGGACTTTGTGGTTCTTTTATTTCAAATACCCCCTAAAATAGCTTTTTTGATACTAGTTTCACAACTTTCCTGGATTGATAGCCAGGGATTATGAATGAAAACTATGCCTCATCCAAATAGGGAAGCTGCTTTCCATGAATCTTTCCATATATCGAAAAGGATAGGCTTTTCAAGAATATTGAAAAGCCAAGGGCTGTAAGCTGAAACAGAAATTGAACTGTGCTACTGAATAAATATGCCAGCCAAGAAAGATTGGAATCAGGGTAATATCAGGCACTCCAGGGTAACCCTGGCCTAATAATCCAAAATGATACCATGCTGAGAGTTCTAGGAGGGCAATTATGATTCATTGTTACAAAACTACAGTTTGGAAATAATAACCCGTACATGAAATACACATCATTTCAGGTAATATATTATAGAGCGTTAACAATTCTGAACTGTGCACACGAACATAGCAACTTCAAAAGAATCTTCAAAGCATCCCTTGCATAGTATACAATTTGCAGCAGTGGTGCTGAAAATATTTTCAATTTTTATTTCCCTGACTAAATGATTTCACTTAAAATAAAATAAAATTTCCTGAAGCTAAGGGAAATGATATTCAATTGAATATCCAGATGGCTGTACACCACTGTACAAAAACTCTCCTGTTTAGTATATTTCAGAAATTATGACTAGGAAATAGTTTATTCTTGTAAGCTGTTTTAAACTTGCATTTTGGCTTAGAACCCCCTAAGGCTGTACACCAAATCAGATCTTGTACTTTTAGTTTAGTGAACTTATGAAAAATGTATTCTTAACATGCATAATAAGCCAAATTGCAACTTTGTGGCAATTTGTGGCTAATACGATTCATTAATGCCTAAAAATGCCTATACACTTTTTAAGAACAATTTTTATTTCATTTTCATCAGTAGTTGCAGCTTTGGGGGCTCTAAAAAATATGAAAAGCTGTCATCTGGTAAAGCATTACAGTTATTAACATGTCAAATATATAAGCAAGTCAGAGTGTATGCTTTATGTCAACGATTCTTTGGCTTGGCTAGAAGACATGAATTGCAGGCAGTCATTTTAGGAAATTGACAAATAAGTCCAAGTTTTACTTTTATCCATTTTCATATTAGTTTTTGAGTATCTCATGTAAAGGAATGAATGGATGCACCCCATTTGACTTGAAGCAATATTTCTACATAGAGTTAATTTGTAGCTAAATGTGGGTTTCTACTATTGATGTTTCTCAGTTTCCCACAAAGTGGTTATATTAATACGGAAGCGTTATCAATCAATAAGTAGCTCTTTAAAAATACATCAGTAAGACTAGTCAATTGCCTTTAAGTACATATCAAAGGCCACAGAGCAATTTGATGTACACTCATGGTCCATTAGAGAATATCACTCATTTTAATTATAATTTTTTTAAAAAAAGCTTCAGTGACTCTAACAAAGCTATTTAAATTCCTTATTTGGGGCATTAAGAATTTTTAAGCATAGTTGCTTCACAAACTCAGCCCCAGTTCTGGAAACCATTTAGCCATATGATCAATCCCTGTATCAAGAATATACAGATTAAGATTATAAAGGGACAGACCCTGGCAATAAAGATAGAATACCTCCACTGAAGCTTGCAGAAATTCTTAGTCTTATAATTGATTCCCAGTAGTTTCAGAAGAGCTTTGCTATGATAACAGTTTATACCAGCATTGCAAAATAAAATCTGGCTTTATCACAAAGTCTCCCATAATTTTGACAGGTATTTGGCTGCAATCAGTAAACCAATTTAGTTTGAACATCTCACTTATTTCAGTTAATTACTCTGGAGTAAGTGGTTGTGGATTGTAGTTTTCAAATTACAGAGGCTAAGGTTGCATTTAAAGGTTGTTATTTGGCAAGGCTTCTTTTCATACTTGATATTGATGGAAATAATATTGGGATAGTCCAAAACAAATGTCAGAGAAAAAAAAAAAAAGAAATTATTGGACCAAAACAGCAGTCTAACCAATTCTCCTCTTTTTAAATAGAATTATGGTTAAGGAAATTTAACATAGTTGGTTAAGTAGTATACAGTGTGATCCTATAATCCCCTTACTCAAATGACAATTCCCCAGACAGTAGTGATACAGTGGTTGTTTTTCTTGATATTTTGCTCAATTTTGAAACCTAAATTGGGAGAAATGCAGATGATCAGAAATGGAGAGAAACCTCTCAAATTAATATCTTAGGAGTTAGTATCTGGATTTATCACATGTTGCTTGAATGTACACGGAGAGCTTATTCACCGGAGATAATTTCCTTGTGTGTTCAATCACACTTGTCCAATAAAGCATTCTAATATGAAGTAGTCATAAGTTTATTTATATATTTATTTATTTGATTTGTCAATCACTTACAAGATAATAGGCATAAGAATAAACATGAGTATAATACAGGAAATAGGTATGAATAACAGTACACCCCTAAACTAGAACTTGTTATATTTAGTATTAACAAAAGTTATTCCTTCCCTCATCAATGTTTTGAACTCCTTCAGTTTAATTATTCTGATTAGCAAGCATTTATTTTTATGTTTTTTTCCCCTAAGATGTCTTTCTTTTAGTTGCCATTGGATTTCTTACAATGGTGTAAATACTACTTCAGTTCTTGGGAGAAACTTCATTTTTATTTACAGCCATTTATATTTGTTTTTATATATCACTTTATTTATTTTTTTCTAATGACATTTCATGTTTAATGACCATGTTTCAGTTGAAGGTCTGTGCAGAGATTACAGAGGGAAAAATGTAATTCATTGGTCATATTAAGGTGCGTGTAGTGATACCTTAAAGCAGCTGTATCTTTGTCTAGGCTTTAGGGTATATCTCTGCAACTGAAAAGTGGTCTCTATTGATGATGTCCATTTTGATCTATGAATTCATGTGGACCTAACCCTAGCCGTAAGTAAATTTTCTGCCAATAGGAATTTCCCATGTATTTCCCATGTTTGCTTTAAAGTTTCCCCAACATGCTAATGCCCATGCATTCTCCAAATCATATTTTGCCTTCAAATCTGGAATGCTGCATAATCCTTTGTATTAGACTTTTTCTCCCTCTCTATCTATTGCCCATTATTGCATACAGTCATTTTGCTTAGAATAGTGTGAGTTGAATTGATTGTCATCCACTGCAAATAAATTCTTTAGGTGAACATTAGTCACTGTTTTCAGCATCCTAGCCTGAAGTGGAAGCAGTCAATTACAGACTAGAGGCTCTGTGGCTACATTATTACTATCATGCTATTAGGTTTTCAGTAGGCAGCATTCTGCTTGATCGATCTGCACCCAGGACATTGATGGATAGCTTTGTTCTTCAAATGTCAAATATGTGGAGCTTTGACACTCTATATATTTACTGATCCACTAATCTACTCTGGATGCCCTTACTCTGCACAGTGTAGTACCTGAATCATTCTTCATGATGTTTAAAGTCTCTGCTACATTTAATAGTATTCTTACTTGTATTTTGCCTTTGAGAACGTTAGTATATGAGAGCTAGGTTGCTGTTGTTGTTGTTTTGTACTGTCTGCATACCGCTTCTGTAGCATCACATGTATTTCCACAGCTTGCACTCTGGGTCTTCAACATAGAGTAAAAACTAAAGTTCAGCTTATACATAGGGAATTTGTTTCGATTGGGATCACTATCATTTCTGCAGAACACATTCTGTTATGGAAAAACAGCGACATTGGACTAGGTTGCCATTCTTTGTTTTCATCATGCTCTGCAATATGTTTGTGGAAATGCATCTGAAAAATAATATACTCTATGTTTCTGGAAACTTCCTATTGTAATAATAATCTGTGATACCTTATCTTGGTGAAACATATAAAAAGCTAATGCTGCTTAATAAAAAATGACATGAAAGTAACTTTATTTTAGACAGTTGCTCTGCATGGGTGTCTGCCTTTCATAGTTAAAGAATTGGAGAACTTGCATATGGAAACACACTATTGTAAGGAAAGTTGCAAACAAAAAAAGATAAATACAAATGCATATTTTAAAAAGACTTATATTAAAAAAAATAATTGGAACCCTTTCCTACAAACATGGGCAACAAAAGAGATGGAAATTATTTGTATAATATATGGTACAGACAAGAATGTGTAGGAAAGGGGCAATAAAGCATGTACAAACTTGAAATTTTGTTATCTGTGTATTTTCTACAACACTAGTTTAATACTGCAGTTTCAAACCGGTGAAAGGAATATTGCTTGGGCAATACTTTTTTTGTAAAACAATAAGACTCATCTGTGGAAAAGTGGTTTGCATTTTCTGGTTTCCAGCTGCAAATATAAATGCAATGTATATCTTTGAAACTCTGGCAACTGTTGCCATTTTAGGCAAAGTAATACAGAGACAGCAGATTTTCCAACAGCATAGCATGGAAATGAAAGCATGATACATTTGGGGGAAGAAAATCTTAACCATATCATTTCACTACCAGAAGCTGTCTATTAATAAGAAAACATACATCTTTTATATTATTAACCTTATTATCATGAATTATCAGAGGATAAGGTTTGGGGAGACTTAAAGAAGAAAATAATGCTTCTTTCTCCTTTCCTCATATTCAGCAAGCAGCCAGTCTGTGATGTCATTTTTTCATAGTATTAATGTTGCTTATCAAGACTCTTAAAAGAATAAATGAATAGGAAGAGAAAGAGAAAGGCATGCCCCTTTTTGAAACAGACATGAACTTCTCTGACTGCATTTTCCAAATGAGGATTTGCAAATGACATGGTTCTCTACTGTTCATTGATTCGCACAAAGTATGTCCACAGTTTGATTTTTTTTTTTTTTTGGAAGGACTTTTCATGCATTTCTGCTGCCTGTGGGACATGGTATGAAGACTTGCAAGATTGTTTCTTTTCCTTCTTCTGAGTCCTCATCTCAATGCCAAGATGAGTAATTAGGTTGTTGGGCAAAATTTTGAAATAATTAAAAATGATAACAGAGAGTGATAATTTATTAGAAGCATGCCTTTTAAATCTTTTGAAGTCCTCTTTATTTTGCTGCATTTACTTTATTCTTTTAGCAGTTTTTTTTTTAAATTATCCCTTTCTAAAAGCTGTCATATTTGTTGTTAACCCTGCCTCTTTACTGCCTGAAATAATTGTGGTGAAAGAGAAGCTTCCAGTCTCCCAGCCTGGTCCCATCGAACCATTTAAGTTTATAATTTTCAATGGCATCTACCACCCAAAGGTCTGGAGGGATTCATACTGGGAAAAGTTATTCTAGACCAGGGGTGTGAAACTCAAGGCCTGGGGCCAGATCTGGCCTGTGGGGCCACCCTGGAAACAGTGAGGACCAGCCTGTGGTGCCTCTGCCAGAGAAAATGGGTTCCTGAGCTCCATTTCTGACTGCAACAGCCTCCTGCAACCCTCTGCCAGTGAAAACAGAGCTCAGGAAGACCTCTTGAGCTTCGTTTTCACTGGTAGAGGGTTGCAGGAGGCCTTCACAGCCAGAAACAGAGTTTGGAAGCCTGGTTTTGCTGGCAGAACACTTGGGCTGCCATAGGCACCCCGACATGCATGACATTGAGCAGGCCATGCCTACTCTGACCACACTTACCCTGGCCCCCTAAGGAAAAACACAATCCTGATGCGGCCTTCAAGGAAATTAAGCTTCACAACCCTGTTCTAGACTTAGTGATCAGTGTCAACAGCATAGAATTCTTTGTTACGATAAACCTAGGGCATGTATCTTTATCATTTTTTATTTAAATGAGACCCAAGAACTTATTTAAGACTTTATTTGCTGGGAAAAAAACCCAGGAGACTAAATTAATGCATACATAATGCAGGTAGTCCTCATCTTACAACCATTTACAATTGGTCCTTCAACTTACAACTGTCATGCCATCCCCATGGACACAGGATCAAAATTGTGTGTTTGGCCACCAGCATGCATTTATTAGGGTTGCATATGATTGCTGTTCACAATCTTCCCAGCTGGCTTCCAACCTTCCTAGCGTGTTTCCTTAGGGAGAAAGCTGGATTTACTTAACAACTTTGCGTGGGTTAAATAGGGATGATGAGATACAGAGAGTGATATGTAGGAATTTTTTTCTGGGAAAAAAATAGGCTTTCCTTGCACAAGCACAAGGCGAGCTGGCTTATATGATGCAAGAAGGAACATAGATTTTAAAAAAAATCAATATCTTATAGCCCATGGTAGTGTCTGGCAAGAAAAAGTGAACTATTGCTGCACATATATTAACAACTGAAATATTAGAACAAACAGATGAAAAGGTAGCTTGGTAAAATGCTTACTAAACATGGGAAAACAGATGTAGAAGTTTTAAGCCATGCAAATATTAGTAGAAAATTAGTGGAGAGCATGAGACCTGTTTTCTCAGGAAATGGAAATATATCCCACTGCATTTTTAGAGTTGTCTCTGTAATATCTCTGTAATATCTTAAAGAGTTTAAAAAACTTTATCTGTTCGATTTCATTGTAATTCTTACAAACAAGAAGAAAGATAGATTGGTTTCCTATAATAAAGGTAGAAAGTTTAAAGTTGACAGAAGGTGGTTTACTATCCAGCAAAGTTTAGTTTGCAATCAGATTTGAATAATTTTGTTTCCTCATCATATTCATTGTTTTCAAACCAACAAATGGAAAATTAGCAAATCAAATAGATAACAGGGAAGATTGATGGTCTGATCACACCTACAGTATATTTCTATTTTTTTCATTAATATGTCTTGATATGCAAGCAATAAGACATAAAAATGTGTACAATTTTTTCTGCCTTCTACCTTTTCTATTATTGATTTGTTATTAAGACATAATTAATACAAAAATATGTAAATAAATAGCACTTTCAAAGTTTGAAAGTCCCCCCCCCATTACTTTTTTTGAATGAACAGAAGGAAAAGAGAATTGGTACCATCAATGGCTGTTGCAAAAGTTGGCACTGATATTTCTGACCAAGGTGTTGTTTTACTGTCAAAGCTTGTGAAAAGCAATCATTATCACAATCACTGTCATAGTTTCAATCACGACTGTGACTGTGAGCGTGAATCTTCCCTATTTTAAATTAAGGTTCTTTGAAAGTGTTTTAAAATCTTATTTTAGCCTGTAGTAACTGTAGTAGATGTTATGATTATAAATGTACCTCCTATTGTATTTGTATATGACACAGATTTTCTAAGAATTTCTAGTAGCATTGTAATGTACTATTACGTTTCTTAAATAAAATCCAGACCTAGACAAGACCTCCATTTTGACCTGTTTTCCCAAAGCTTTGCTTGTTGCTCACTGCTCTTATATCCTAAGGGAGAGTAATTAGAAAAAAAACCAATAATAGTTTAAATCAAAAGGAAAGCCAAGTTTGATATAAAGGGAGAATTGCACAATTGAAGCTCTACTCTTTGTAAAAGGGTTGAAATAGCTGTGCATTTGAAAGAGCAAGGCTTAAGTTGCATAGTTGTGCCACCATCTTGTTGAGGTTTTTTTGTCCCCACCTGGGAGTATGGAAGAAATCCTGTACAAATGGTTCCATTGAAGATATTTTGCCCGTCTCTTTTCCAAAATATCTGTATCTATTCTTGTGTTTTTTCTTCCACCACTTTTCATATTTAAGAATCACTGGCCATAGCTGAGCAAACTCAGTGCCTGTGTCATTGTAGGAAGAATCAGATTTTCCATTTGAAAAGAGGATGAATGCAATTGTCATCCAAGTACTTGGAGGTATTTCAACAAGTATTCAAATTCTGCTGAGTGTTCTCTTGCTCAGTTTCTTTTTGTGATGCTTATAAAGTAACTAATCCAGCACATGAACGATCAATCTTAGTTATATTGCATTTCCATCTGTGTGTCACAAATGCCAATTTTAATTTGGCTACACTGATCTAGAATTTCTTCTCTAGAATTTCTTCTAAGTAAGTAGACTTGATTCTTATGGTGTTCTGAAATTATACACAATCTAAAAAGTTATATAGATGGCTGCTTTATGTTGGGGTTTGACATTGCATTATGTATCTAGATACAACTTGTGGCCCTTGCTGAATTACAATTTCAATAACCCACAGTTTGTTTTTGATAGGCTGTTTGGAGACCCAGATAGTTACAGTAAGCACCCACAAATTTATTTCCCTGCCTAGGAGCAGTTCTCAAACAAAAGTTATTTTCTCCAGCTATATTGAAAGGTACTTTTGCTTTACCTCTTTCTTCTACATTTCTCATACTCAACAATTCTAGCATTATAATGTATATATGGACTAGCCCAAACTTAATTAATCATGGCCAGAGACAGAAGGGAAGAATACCCTACAGTTATTCATATAATTTATAGTTCCTAACAAGTGGATCAAATCTCCAATGATGTCTTAGTCTCATAACTTCTTGCCCATAATCCTATTCCTTCTTTCCTAACCACTAGTAGAGACCTAAGGCCAGATATATTAAATTTCAATTTCTCACACATTCATCTGATCATACTAATGGTCTGTAATCCAAATTAAGGATTATGGAATCGAAACAAACTTGATGGAAGTCAAATTCGGGAAAGGCTGATTTGTGAAAAAAAAATCCTTTATATTTTAGTGGTGCTCTTTTCCAGTGCCAGTGCATTACACTAATATTGATGGCTTGAATTCTTGCTGAGTTCTGATTAATTTTTGAAACATTTTCTTTTGTTGGCATTTTATGCATTTTACTGTATTATTGTGAATGAATATTTTGCAATTCTGTGTTCATTGTATTTTAACATGTGTGCATTTCTTAATATTTTAAATATGTGACTAAATTTATAGCAAATGTATAATAAACTGAATGTGTTGCTTAGATTCCTTTTGAGGTTAATTTATTATTAGTATTGCAGAATTTTACTGAATATACCAGTTATAGTGGCAGAATTACAACCCTATATTTACTAAAAAGAGCAGCAATAGGGATAGAGCCATATTCAGTTTTGATGATGTCACTTCCCTTAAATGTTCTCATATTTCAGGAGACATTTGGTATTTTGCATTTTTATACTTGGTATTTCTATGTTCATGAAGAAGTTGTTTGCATATAAAGAGAAAGAGACTGGAATTTCCTGGCCTCCTGTTGGGTTCCTGGGCTCCTGTTGGATTCAAATGCTAGGTTAAATAATACATGAACCTAAAATTTGTATAATTGATCATTGTGTGATTTATAGATTGTAATTATAATTAGGGTGAGAGAGAAATTTTGAAAAGCCAGCTTCCTGGTAGCCAAAGCTATTAACGAACAGTAAGCTGCCAAAATAAAAATGAGGTGGGAACAAAGCCACCATTCAGAATATATGTCCTAGATCTGATTGATAATACCGTTTCTTCTAAAAATACATAAAATGCTTTCTGATTAGACTCAAGGGTTATTTTAACAAACTGCAAAAATACTTTTCATTTGGGGTTTTTTAAACCTAATTAAATACAGACATCTACAAAACTTTGATAAACTAATGTGTAACAAAAGTTGAAAGGTCAGAAGGTCAAAGAAATTAATTAACAAGTTAATGATTGCTGTTGCTGAGACAGCAATATTAATTGCAGTCATCAGATGATTTGCAAACCATTGATTATTTTCCAGTATTTTATTTTAAATAGTGTAACACCCTGCATATTTAGAATCATTAATTCATATTTATTGGGTTTAAAAAATAATCGACTTCCCCAAGATACAGAAGAATGAAGACTAAATTTTCCTAGTTGAGTATAGGAAAAATATACTGGAATAATCACAACAAATCATGACACAGATGCTACTGATGACTGAGCCATTGAGCTACAGATCACTTCCAGCATTCCGCACCATCTGCTAGATTGTACAAGAATGTGGCATCTCATACCCTTCTGTTTTCTTGGGTCTAAGCCAAAATGTATTACAAAAATCCAGGAGCTAAATAGCCTACAAAAGCATAGCTTTTGCATAGCTTTCTGGTCTGGTGGTCTACTGGATAACAAATGCCAGGTTATACAGACCTGGAACTGAAAATTCAAAAAGATTATCTTAACAATGTGTTTATAGCAAATCAAGTATAATTTTAAATCAGGATTTGTTGTAAATAAAAATAAGTAGATGAACCATGAGTTCCTTTTAATGAATAAAATCTGTAGCTCTTTGACCTTGGATTCTCACAATTTAATGTTCATTGGGAAATGTATGAAAATCAGTATTTTTTTTTAAAAAAAGATACAATTTATCCTGTCGTTTATGTGGTGGTCTCCCATGGAAAGAATGAGACACAGGCTGGTGTACTCGGGATGGGAGTCCAGAGCAAATTCTAGTGCTCCCTTTTATTGAGAATTTTGTACATAGTAAGCATTCACATTGTGGATTAAAATAATTACACAGAATTGTTTACAGTCGTCTGAGCTGCTTAAATGTTTCTGGTGTTGCTTTTAATTTCCTTGCTTTATCTCAGTGACCCTTAGGCATACATGTATGTATAAGGTCTTAGACTAATCATTACCCAATACTGGAGTCAAAGTTTATTCCCACATCCCCCCTGTTTTAGTTTTTTGATGATCACGGATGCCTCGGTAGCTTTTCACCATCTGCAACAACAGTTCTCCTTCCGTAGGCTTCACCCAACACATTCCTAAAAGTCCAGGGAGACATTGGATACAACAGCATACACAAAGAGAAAGTATAAAAAGCAATATCACTCCAACAATTAGGTGACAAATCCATGAACCATCTGGCAACCAGGACCAGAGTGCAGACCACACGTCCAGTCCCTCGTCCTCCGATTGTAATGGATTCTCACTCAGGGTTTGTTCCATACGCTGTATAGTAGCTGTAATGTTTGGAGAATAATCAGAGATATACATACAACAATGTGTATGAATCACAGCGCAAACTATCCCTTGCGCAGCCAAAATAGTGTCCACCGCATATCTGGTTTGCAGGACAAAGTCAAGGATTTTTCCTTGCTCTTCTTCAAGCAGCTTTAGAGTTTTAATGGTATCTTTAAACATAGTAACTGTCCAATTGTTTAAACGATGCAAATCTCTATAGTTCATCATGACTCCTAAAGGAGGAATAACTCCCCTTGATATCTGTGTCCAGTAGTCATCATTCAAAACAGAGTTTACTTCCGTTGCGGAACGCGCATTGCGGATATGAGCAGTCCCCAAAGATTTTAAAATGACATGAGATGGGATTACTTTCCCAAAGGTGCAGACTCCTTTCCATCGTGCTGGCATGCGATCATAGGCCATCCGTCCACACAGCAACCATAGATTTGCTCCCAGGAGATGACCAATCGTATTTGGTTCAGCATAGATTAATTGTGCAAAGGATTCCATTAACATAGCCAAATAAGTGGGCAGTGGTGCGTATCACATTTGGGCAGCTGGTTTTCTCTCATGGTGGGACAACATGTGGCAGGGATAAATGGACACCCATTTTCATTGATCAAAGATATGATATCAAATTTAGAAATATTATGTACAAAGTAAGTGAGATTTTTAGTTTTCATGTCATCCAGATCAACCCGACTTCCATTGCCAATAATAATTCTTTTGTTACAAAATGGATATGTTCCCAAGTAAGTCATATTCTCTACTGTCCCATTGTGGGTCCAGCAGATACCCGCCACCTCTTGGATTCGGCTTCCAAGATGCAATGTATTTATGTTACTTGTAGTCCAACTTTTAGACCACATCCCTGAACAACCATAGCATTGTCCCTTATTCCAGTCACCTTCGGCTAGAGGTACTGCAACCATTGGAAGCCCTGATGTTTTGTGAGTTGGCATGTGCATACATATCCAATAATCAGTTTTATTATGAAGGTTTGCTAACTTCCCCATGTCCTGGATCAACGTGTTTCTTTTCCATTTCCCCAAATCCATCCCCTTGCCTCTTTGGCTGATGATAAGGACACACATAGTGAGCAGGAACCCAAACAACTGTCCCCTCATCTTCAACAGCAGCGTATCCTCGGCCCCAAGTTATCAGCGGGACAGGTCCTTTCCACGTTGGATCTGGTAGTCTCTTATACCGAACTTTCGGTCTTGGCGTACCTGCAGAAGGGGAGGAAGCAAAATGCCTATTGGCTGCCATAGCAGCAGGAGATCCAGTCATGTTTAAAAAATTTAAAGTGTATACGGTAATATTAAGAATGTTTTGTATGTAAGGCAAGCCATATCCATCCACTTCCCCCGTTTTTGTTTTTGTGTGAAGGAGTGCTTGTTTTAGCATCTGATGAGTTCGTTCCACAATGGCCTGACCAGTGGAATTGTAGGGAATGCCAAATTTATATATAATTGACCATCAATGACAAAATTCCGCAAAGGCAGTGCTAATGTAAGCAGGGCCATTATCGGTTTTGATCTCCATTGGTGGCCCCACATATGTGAAGGTACGGAGGCAATGGTTGACTACATGTTTTGTTGCCTCTCCTCGTTGAGGTGTTGCCATAATAAATCCTGAATAGGTATCAACGGTGACATGCAGATGGTGCCATGGTTTGAAGGGAGGGTGTTGTGTGACATCCATCTGCCATAGTTGACAAGCAGATGTCCCCCGAAGATTTACTCCTTGAGGAAGAGCAGTGAATTGAGCACTGCAACTAGGACATTGTTGAATAATAGCTGCAGCTTCTGCAGCAGTGAGACCAAATTGTTTACAAAGAGCTTTGGCATTTTGATGAAAATAGCTATGTGAGTCCCATGGAGTAACAGGAGAAAGCGAGAGACAGGACATGGCCGAGGCCACTGCGTCAGCCACATCATTCCCTTCCTGCAGCTCCCTGGGAAGTGGCTGGTGGCTGCAAATGTGTGTGATATGTAGAGAATGTGTGCGAGAATGAAGACGGCTTTGCAGAGCTAGAAACAAACTCATAAGATTAGCATCAACAGATGGAGAAAGATAAGCAAATTCAATGTTAAGTATCAATTGATAAACGTAAAGAGAATCCACAATAAGATTTAGCAGTTCTTGTGCAAATTCCTGTAAGGCCAAAATAGCAGCAGCTAATTCAGCCCTTTGTGCTGATTGCTGAGGAGGGGTATCTTTTGTTTTCCATACCCCTTCCTGTCTCCATGCACAAGCGCCGTAGGTCTTACCACCATCCACATAAACGGTCACTCCCCCAACTAGCTGCTTAGCAATAACTGAATTAAAATTTACAGATACGTTTCGAAGCAACTGGAAATGAGGGTCACTGGGGGTGTAGCAAGAAATCTTCCCTGGCCAATTTTCAAGAGCAATTTGCAATTCAATGGATTGACTACACCAAGTTTTCCACAGAGTGAGGGAGATAGGTAAAAATAACTGAACTAGATCTATGCCATATAAATGCATACTGCGATTTCGGCCTTTGATGATTAACTCACTATAAAGCATAGCCATGGTAGAAATTGTTTTTCTGGGAGTATTCTGCAAATTCAATGATATAAACCTGCGCTTCATGAAATTGAAATAAAGCTGCAGTAGGCAAGGCTGGAGTTTGTAAAATTGCCAAAGCAAACGGAGTATCAGGAATGCATCAATCAACCCAACGCTGCGTTAAAGCCGCATTTACATGTGTCAGTACCTTCCTTTGTTCTGCTGATAAGGTTATAGCAGAATCCGGTCTCGCAGGGCCCTTTAGGGCCAAGAACAAGGGCTGGAGTACTGCTGTAGTTAACCCCAGGTAGGTCTAAGCCAGTTAATTGTTCCTAGTATTTGTTGTAATTTTACTAGAGAAATCTTTTCCTCAATTTTGATTTCCGGAATGACCGGATGAGCATAGGTTGCAAGGAGCTTATGCCCTAAGTAGGCATATGGCGTTTGACTTTGAATTTTTTCTGGGGCAATATGAAGTCCAAATTGTAATAATACCTCTTTAAGGCAAGGTAACACTGCCTTAACTGTTCCCGGTGGGCCGGGAGCTGCAATTAAAATATCATCCATGTAGTGGTAAACCTTCCACCCAGGATGAGAGGTTCTGAATGGAGCCAGAGCCATTTGAACATATGACTGGCACATCGTTGGACTGTTTAGCATTCCCTGTGGCAAAACCTTCCATTGGTAACGAAAGGTAGGTGCATTGTTATTCAACTCAGGTACGGTAAAGGCAAATAATTTCTTGTCATCTGCATGCAAAGGGATAGAAAAGAAACAATCCCGTAAATCTACTACAACTAGATCCCAATTACGTGGGATCAGGTTAGGATTAGGCAAACCACATTGTAACGCTCCCATTGGTTGAAGGATGGAGTTAATGGTTCTCAGATCATGCAAAAATCTCCATTTTCCATTTTTCTTTTTAATAACAAATACCAGAGTGTTATATGGACTAGAAGTTGGCTCAATGTGTCCTAATTGTAGCTGCTCAGCTACCAATTGATGTAAAGCTGTAAGCTTTTCTTTTGGAAGTGGCCATTGGTCAATCCAGACTGGCTGAGATGTTAACAATTGTAATTTTTCCATCATCCAATAACAATTTTTGTGTGAAATTGTGACAGCAAATCTCTACCCCACAAGTTTATATGCAGGGGCAACACAAGAGGTTGAATCCTTGCAGTCTCACCAGTTTCTCTATGCAATGCCTTCAACCAACGTACACTACTTCTTGCAAACTGCATACCACCCACTCCACAAACAGCCGGAGAGTCCTCAAGCGCCCATTCATTTGGCCATTCCTTTTGGTGTATCCCAGAGAATCTGCTCCAGAATCTATAAGGCCAGAAAATGATTTTCCCTGAATTTCAATTGTCATTTTTGGTTGGTCTGTAGTCAAATTTTTTGTCAGCGCTAGCAATTCTGCAGCAACTGGAGAACTTGCCATTTCAGTGGACCCAAAACCACCAGTTCGTGGGATCCCAATTAAAGGATTCATAGGAATGTATGGAAGCAATAATAACTGGGCAATAGAGTCACCGGCCATTAATGATGCAGGAGTATCAGTGTACAATTGTATCTTAATAATCCCTTTATAATCTTGATCAATAACTCCTGGAATAACATAAAACCCTTTTTCTGATGCAGAAGACATGGGAAGTACTAATCCCATTGTTTTTTTCTGGCAGTGGCCCATGCAAATGAGTGTCCTCAATGTACACTTGATTAGGAAAGGTCACATTAATTGAGTTCAACATTTTTAAACCCAAACCTGCACTCCCAGTAATTGCAGGTGATGCTTTTGTGACAGCCTTGGGAGCGGGGCTAGCTGCACGCCCCAAATTTAGTTTCCCGGATTTTGGTTCTGATCAGAGCGACATTGATTTGCCCAATGAAACCCTTTTTTGCATTTTGGACAGACCAATTTTGGACGGATGTCCTTAATTTTGTTTTTGTTAAATGCCATCCCCCCCCCAGGGGCACGGCACTGGGCTTTAAAATGGCCAGGCTTTCCACACTTAAAACAATTCCCTGTAGGTTTCATCCCTTTTTGCAATGCCATAACCAAAGTCTCCATGTGAGAACCCACCACTGCACATGCCTTTAACAGATCAGCCAGAGTAACCTCACCTCTAGCCACCAAGGGCTGTAAGATATGCTTGCAGTCAGCGTTTGCATTCTCAACTGCCAATTTCAGCAAAAGTTCTTTTGCAGCTTCCTCATTAGAGATTTGCCTGGTAATAGCCAATTGTAGCCTTTCCACAAAATCATCATAAGACTCAGATGCTGTTTGCTTAATTTGAGAAAAAGACCGTGCTGGGGTTCCCACATCCTGGATGCGGGACAACGACCCAAGGACAGCTGCCATAACCACTGGAAATATGTGATCAGGCAAATTAGCAGCTTGATCAGCAGTGGATTCAAACAAGCCTGCCCCATAGATTTGGTCTGACGTATACAGCCCCCCCGAATTCCTTCCCCTAGTGATAGCTTCCCTTTGGTATTCTGAGTCAAAAACCACATACTGAGTAGAGCTCAATATCATTCTCATTAAATCTTTCCAGTCACTAGGAATCATGCGTGAGGTAGCCAAACTTATCAGGAGCCCCTTTGTAAAAGGACTTTGAATACCATAATCTTTAACTGCTTTTTTAATTTCCCTAAGAACTGCTAAAGGAATCGGGACCCATTCAGTCTGCAGATTGCCTTGAGCATCCACTTGCCTATTGACTGGAAACAAATTCATCTGGGGAATCTCATCAGGCTCTAATTTCCCCTCGTTGAAAGCCTGATTGCTTGAACTTTTCCCATTTTTGGTTGGATTTTATCATCCACAGGCATAGGCGCTGTTGGAAATGATAAAGCACACTCTAGTTTTGGGGTAGCAGGGTGCAATACAATTCCTTTATAAGGAGGAGGTTCTACTAAAGTTTTTAAAAGAGGTTGTTGCTGGGTCTCTAAAGCAGTCATAACAACCTTCCAATATATCAAAATTTCAGCTGTTGCCCGTGGCTCTTCATGAAGGATAGTTCCAATTTTCCTCCATGTGTCTAACTTTAAAGAGCCTTTCTCTGGATACCAGGGACATTGCCGCCAGATCTCTTGCAGCAGCTTTCTCACATTATCTTTTGAAAGAACTATTTGCTCCCCCCCAGAGGGTTTAAAGATAAAGAAGTTTGTCCTGACAAACTTCAGCAGCTCACTAACATGCCGTTCCTTGGCTGAGAGAGTTTTCCCCCCATGTTCCCTGAAAAAATCCTATTGTCCAGCAATAGTTAAGTACGTACTTTACCTATTCCAGGCGAGGAAACACAGAGGTCCAGACACGTACCACCTGCAGTGGATCATGTCGGGGTCGCCACTTGTGGTGGTCTCCCATTGAAAGAATGAGACACAGGCTGGTGTACTCGGGATGAGAGTCCAGAGCAAATTCTATTGCTCCCTTTTATTGAGAATTTTGTACATAGTAAGCATTCACATTGTGGATTAAAATAATTACACAGAATTGTTTACAGTCGTCTGAGCTGCTTAAATGTTTCTGGTGTTTGCTTTTAATTTCCTTGCTTTATCTCAGTGACCCTTAGGCAGACATGTATGTATAAGGTCTTAGACTAATCATTACCCAATACTGAAGTCAAAGTTTATTCCCACAGTTTAATTACTGAAGTACATGGCATGTTACACAGGGAAAAAAAAAAACTATTAAGTAAAATTGTCTAGAAAAGCTTTAGAAAATGTGAGAAAAATCCTCACACAAAAGATTATCTTGGACTTTCTACCAATTTCCATATTTTGTGATGGCAGAAATTGTTCCATCAGAATGGCTATTTGGAATACTTGGATTACTTGATAGTTGGTTTCCTGGACCTTTAGGATTTATTTATTTATTTATTTTTGCAAAAGACCATTTCCCACACACTGCACTTTACTCAATCCTGGACGTAACATATTATTCTTTTGCCTCACAGTCTTATACCATTAAGTCCTATTAAGCAAAGAAAAAGATAGGTTCGAACCCATGGGTTTTTTCTTGCTCTTCTCTGTTGTTGTAAAGTAGAACGATTGAGTTATGATTTCTACACACCAGCTATTCTTGGGTCAGTCTCTTTCTGCTTAACTTTCCCGTACAGGATATATAGGTCAACAAATCAATGCATGAGTTCTTTGGAAGAATGATGAGATCTAGGCATTCCGTATTTCAGTCTTCTTTGGAAGGTGGTGGTTGTGTTTCAATAAATATAAGGTCCACTTTTCAGAAGTGGAGCTGAGGTTTGCGTGCTACAAAGCTGAGAGGTTTATTACCAAATTAGCTTTAAAAAGATAAGCCAAGAAATCGAGACAGTAGAGTATGCATCACAGCATTGCACTGGAAGAATATTGCACTGGATAAACCTAACAAGAAAGAAAGAAAACTTAATGTGAGTTGGCAGTTTTTAGTCTCAGTCATTTCTGTACCGTGAGACAAATTCATGTTTTGATTCTCTATAAAATAAGTATTAGTAGTAATCAGTAAAGTTCCAGCAACAAGAATATTTTTGTCACAAATTTATGTCCTGTAGATACTTTGTACGCTTTTGAGTTTTATGATAATAGTCCATCCATCATGTTTGAAGTCTTGCCTGCCTTGAACCAATCAGTAGTGAGCACAATATTACCTGTCTATTTTTCAATCTATCAAACTATGTCTCTCAAATTTATATACTGCCCATTTCACCAAAAATGACTCAGATGATAGATGGATGGATGGATGGATGGATGGATGGATGGATGGATGGATGGATAAGTGGGTAGGAAGGTAAGTAGGGAGGGAGGGAGGGTAGGGTAGGATATACAGTATACGTATATTTTGTGTGTGTGTGGTGTGTGTGTGGGAGAGGGAGGGGGGAGAGAGAGAGAGAGAGAAAGAGAAAGAGAGAGAGAGAGAGACCAATGGTAAGGAAATATCTTGGGCTTAGTGGTTTTGCATCTCTGTACATATTGCATTTATAGCTTGCCATGATTTTACTTGCACTAGATTTGTACTTTCTAAAGACTGTACTACAAGAGGAAGAGTTAGCATAAATCCTGTTTTATTTGACTAGTATGCATTTAAAAAAAACATTTAGCCTGTGCTCACACTATTCTGTCTTGAACAAATGTCCCATTGAAATGAATGGCAGCTTTGAGAAAAGCTTATGGTATTTGCTACTTGGTTATTATACTCTGAAAATGTTGCTCAAGGAGAGGATTCTTTCTACATTAATGCTTTAATATGGTATTGGATATGGGGTGAGGGTATACCCAGGGAGAAGAAATTAATCAGCAAGCAATGCAATTTTTCTGAAATAGTGTACCTGATCAACAAATTGAGTTATCAAATACTAACATATACACTTAAATGTAATATTTACCAAGAGAAAAGAAGAGGGAGGGGAAATCCCCAAGACCTAGAAGGGTCACTTAAAAGGGCCACCCCTTTCTTTGCTTCATCTGATTTGCTATAATATTAACACAAGCTCAATTGAAAAAGATTATAAATTTGAAAAAAAAAAGCAAGGTTAGGCAGGACTGCAGCACTAAAAAAAAGCTAGAAGCTTTTTCCTGTTTTATTTTGCAAGAGCAGCATTTTAGAGAGAGGCAATTTATAAGAAAGGGAACGGTAGTTACGTTAAGATGGTAATTCATCAAGTTCGAGGGAAAAAGGAAACAAGTTGCAAATTGACTTCTATAGTAATAAAAAGGACTACTGAGTGATACTCTATAAATTGGCAAGGGGCTGTTACATGTTGTCTCTCTTTTGTGCTTGTGTAATTTTGGAATTTTGTGGGCGCTAAATCAGCTTTCCTTTTGATTCCACAATCCAGCAATAGAGCCTTTGATGAAACACCTGGCTTGACAGAACATTTCTCTAGTGGGTTGGGATCCTGTCAACACATAGTCAACATACAATACTGTTTGCATAATGGTACTTTTGGGGCAAGCAGGGTTATATAAACTGCACAAAAAGAATAAAAAGTAGTAAGTAAATAAATTAAGCCGGGAGGAAAGGAATAGGAAGAGAAATGACTAATTTACACAGATCCCATTGCTATATTTCCGTAGTACTTTTTTCCCTTCCAAGCTGGGCATGCAAGTCTCCTTTCCATGCACTGATTCATTACTTGTCTTTCATCCTTTAATCAACTCTTTTTTTGTTCCTTGAAGGTTTTGAGATCTTCTCGAGGTCCGTTTCTACCATGACTTTTACTCTTTTAAAATATTTATTTGTGATTTTAAGCCTCTTTCAATCTCTCTGTGTAGCTAAATCAGTTCAATCTATTGTTCTTCTAACTGTACTACTGAGTCTCTTTTGCATTCTCAATCATTCAGCAATTGTCCCTTCCTGGTTATATTTTTTTCTAAGATAGCCGATTCTTGCTGCAATCCACTTTTATGTTTCTACGCATATCTCTAACTCTCACTTCCATAGTATAAAATCAGTGGTGGGATTCAATTTTTTTTACTACCGGTTCTGTGGGAATGGCTTGGTGTGCATGGGAGGGGAAGGATACTGTAAAATCTCCAGTCAGAGATGGGATTTGCTGGTTCTCTGAACTACTCAAAATTTCCGCTATCGGTTCTCCAGAATTGGTCAGAACCTGCTGAATACCACCTCTGAATAAGATGACAGCAATTTTTGCTTCTTCCAGTTTTTATTCCTTTACATCCCATAACATACTACAAAGTATGTTTGTACCAGTATTATATAAGTAATCCTCATTTAGTGACTGTTCAAAGTTACAGAAGCACTGAAAAACGGACTTATTTTTCACATTTATGACCGTTGCAGCATCCCCATGGTCACGTGATCAACATTCAGACGCTTGGCAACTGACTCATATTTATAACAGTTGCATTATACCAAGTTGCAGATCACCTTTTGTGACCTTCTGACAGGCAAAGTTAATGGGGAAACCAGATTCACTTAACAACCGTGTTACTAATTTTAACACCTGCAGTGATTCACTGAACAACCATGGCAAGAAAGGTTGTAAAATGGAGCAAAACTCACTTTAAATGTCTTGTTTAGCAACAAAAATGCTGGGCTCAATTGAGATCGTAAGTCGAGGACTACCTGTACATTTTAACACTTTTCCATCTCCCGTCTTTACTGAACATTCTTCCAATGTTCAGAAGTTAAATTATATATTTATAAACTCATTTATGTAGAATTCCACTTCTTTTTTAAACCGTGGTCCTTGTTATATTAATTTTTCATGCTACTAGTCTACATGACATAGTCAAGGTATCTAAATCTTGCTGCACATCACTTAAATTCTCAGCATCTTCATACTAAAGTACATCTACATTTAAATCTACAGCCATATGTCTTTAGCATACCCACAGACATTTCTCATATATATATATATATATATATATATATATATATATATATATATATATATATATATATATATATATATATATATATATTAAACAACAAATGGAATATACCTTTGTTTTATACTCTTCATAAAGCAGAAACATTTACTAAGCTTTCCTTTAAGACTTGTGCAGTTTATTTCTGTGATGACCCGAGGCATGGCACAGAGATAACACAGGCAGCTGGCAGTTCAAATCGCCCCTTTATTGCTCCAAATTTCTCCAAACGCTCCCACATTTCTGGAAAGTCCCAGAGCAAAGTGATCACACACACACACACACACACACACACACACACACTTCAAGCAGTCTCTGGCTGCGAATAGTCCAGCTCAATGCTGTGAACACCACGGCTGCACAGCAAGAAATCCAGCAGGGCAAGTTGAAGAGTCCAGGAAGCAAGGAGGCATGGCAAGTAATCCAGAAATCTAGAAAGAATGCAAGGAATCTAGGAAAGTTCAAACATTGGCACTCAACACTCCGGGAATTCAGTGTTTGTTCCCAACAAATGCCTCTCCTCACAGCATTTCCTTAAGTCTCAGTTCCCAGGCGTGCCTGGCGAAGAGGGGTGGGACAGTATTCCTCCAAGTAGCCAGCTCAGTCTGCACTGTTCTCACCTTCTCTCTACTCTCCGTGCTTGAGGATCTGGTGAGGGTGCCCCTTGCTCATCACTTGAATTCTCTCTCATATTCACTGCTTAGCCTCTCTTGGTCATCCTGCCTCTGTTCCTCCCTGCCTACAAGCTGTCCTAATCCTGAAAGGCCCTGACTGGCCCTGCTCCTCCCCATTTTCCTCTGAAGCCAATGAAGCCATCCCCTCAATCTCTGTCGGCTGCAGTTCCAGCTCATCATCCTCTGCAGATTCAGGTTTTGAGGGGGGAATGACAGTTTCATATACTGCTCTTACTACATTCAATAATCAACCTTCAGTTCTATGTTCATGCAAATCTGTGTTCACTGTCATCTGCTTGTTCTCAAACAGCACATTTACAATTCATTTCCAACTTTCATTTTTCATTATTTGTTATTAAATTTATTTGCTGTACACAGTTCAATGTGACTCTGGGTGGCTTCATATGTTCTTCAGTGACCTGGTGAATGACAAAATCCTCTGCCCATCATAAAGATCAAATGCTCTTCCCAATTTTTGACCATTATCACTTCTTGTATCCTTTCAATCAGAAGGTTATCAAATACCTAATCAGATACACTTAACAAACCAATCTCTCTGTGGATTTTGAAATTGTTCATTGATACCTTTGATATCATTTCTATTGGGGAACAATATTGGAAATATTCCAGCTTTCTGCCACAGCCACTCCATAGGAAAAGCACATTCATATTTTAATATTTCTTCAGTCTGTACCAGCATCAGTGCTAACAATCTCATGGCATTTATAATTCATCTTTTATCAATTTTTTTTCTTGGATGTTAATATATATAACATTTGTCTCAGGTATACACTTCTGTATTCACCTGTGTGCGTGTGTGTATGTGTGTGTGTGTTGTCACTCATATTCAAATGTTTAAAATACTCCTCCCAGTATTGCCTTGTCCTCAATTTCATCCAAAATAATTTCATACTTGTATTTTTTATTCAATTCAGTCTGCTGCAGGCTACTTGTTTAATTCTCTTTTTCAATGCCTGAAACATTTTTTCATCAGGATTGGTCTTCTTTTTCTTTTATTCTTTATCATCCCTTTCTTTTTTGACACTATATTTTGCAGTTAGGTTTATTTCTATATTTTTTACACAATACCTATCAAAAAGATTACATATGTTTCTAATCGACATCTTCTTTTACTTCACCAAACATCTTTTTTTTCATTCCTACTGTATGTCCAGTATTCTTCAATTTCTTCATTAATTACTTAGATAAGGGCATAGAAGGGGAACTTACCAAATTTGCAGATGATACTAAGCTGGCAGGAATAGCTAACACCCAAGAAGATAGGCTTAAGATCCAGATGGATCTTGATAGACTAGAACACTGGGCCATATCTAACAAAATGAAATTCAATGTAGAGAAAAGTAAAGTCCTACACTTAGGAAAGAAAAAACAACAGTACACATATAGACTGGGTGAAACTAGACTCAATAGCAATAACTGTGAGAGGAATCTTGTAGTGGACAACCAGCTAAATATGAGCCAACAGAGTGACAACAGCTAAAAAAGCTAATGTAATCCTAAATTGCATTAACAGAAGGATATAATCAAGATCAAGTGAGGTACTAATACCACTCTATAAAGCCTTAGTAAGATCACACCTAGAGTACTGCATCCAGTTTTGGTCATCACACTATAAAAAGGATGTTGAGACTCTAGAAAGAATACAGAGAAAAGGAATCAGGATGATTAGGGGATTTGAGGCTAAAACATAGGAAAGGGGCATGGCTAGTCTAGTAAAGAAAAGGACCAAGGGAGACATGATAGCAGTGTACCAATATTTGAGGGCCTGCCATAGAGAGGAAGGGGTCAAGCTATTTTCGAAAGTGCCTGTAGGCCAAACAAGGAATAATGGATAGAAACTGAACAAGGAGAGATTTAACCTGGAAATAAGGAGAAACTTTCTGACAGTGAGAACAATCAACCAATGGAACAGCTTGCCCTCGGAAGTAGTGAGAGTGCCATCAGTTGAGACTTTCAAGAAGAGATTGGACTGCCATTTGTCAGAAATGGTGTAAGGTCTCCCGCTTGGGTGGGGGGTTGGACTAGATGACCTACTTGCAACTATTATTCTTTTCATTGGAAAGATTTCATTATGAAATCTTTCTACTAATACTTTTCATACAATACTTGTACTTTCTTTTCCTGTAGTCATTCTTTTTTCATTCTTTTCTTTCCTTTTCTCCAATATCCATTTTTTTCTTCAGTCCACTCTTGACTGTATTAAAACATGGCCACCCCATGTCCGTATATGTTTCTTTATACATTTCTCTAACTCTATTAACCTGGCATATTAATCAGTCAAAATCAATCATGCTTTTATATTTATATTTATTCCTTTGGCCTATTTAAGTTTATACTTAAATTGTATATTCACAACAAACAGAGCTCTTTGTAGCAAATTTTCACGAGTTTCAGTTCTCTTTTCCTTTGGACCCCTGAATGGCTCCATTACTTTTTTTTTTATTTACCTACTCATTCCCACCTATCCATTCATGTATCACATTAATTCAGATCAGATATTCATACGTTGTATTATTTTGTTATGTTTGTTTCCATGATCTGATTTTATGTTTGCAATTTGGTTTGTAGTTCATAAATGATGCAACAATAGAAATCTGCTGCTGTATTGATTCAAAATATTGCATGATTTTGCTGAAATTCACCTCTGTTTCTTCATTTGTCTCAATTTACTTTACATCTTCCTTTCTTTAAATGCATTCAAAACAACTAGATGAGACTAATTCAAACTTTAGAGGTAGATATTAGCCTTTTCATACATAATTAAATTTATACCTTCAATTGCCTGCATTTTATTTATCAGTCTACAATATGACAGCCAGTCTACAATATGATAGCCAGTTTGGTCTAGTAGTTAAAATTTGGCCTAGAAACCAGAAGAGTGTGAGTTCTAGTCCAGCCTTAGGCATGAAACCTATCCAGGTGACTTTGGGTTAGTCACCTGGATAGGAGGATCAGTCCAATTCACTTCACAAGGTTGTTGTGGGAAAATAAGGAAAAGATGGATGGGTAGATGGATGGATGAAAGAAAAGAAAGAAGGTAGGTAGGTAGGTAGGTAGGTAGACAGACAGACAGACAGACAGATAGATGATAGATAGATAGATAGATAGATAGATAGATAGATAGATAGATAGATAGATAGATAGATAATCTCCAACATTCTGCTGTCTGCAATCTCCTAGTTTAGAAATGCTTGCAGAGCACTGACTGATGCTTGGGATACAGTACAGTGGCAATAAACTATAATAATAAACCTATAACATAGTATAGTCCAGTAACAACTTTTATATTTTATATGTCCTCAGTGTACATCTCTGTTCACAGCACAGCATAGGTACGGTATGTTTTGATATGTTTTGAGATACCAAGAAGAATGTAGATTTCCAAATGTACCACAAGCACTAGTTATATGAAATAGCAAATTCACTAGAATTTTCCTCAAACTGTAGAATTTAATAAAATTTAATTTAATAATTTAATTTAATTTAATAATTTAACAATTTTCCCAAAGCTCCCTCTGTTCCATTATACTTTCCTTGTCCGTGCTTGTCTATTCACTTTAGCCCATGTCCTAATTGTGCTGCCCTTGATACGTTGGCATTAAAAAAAGGACAGTTTATAGGTAAAGTGATTATAGGCAGAAGTTTCAGTTCCCACTCTATTATACTTAAATGTACTTGCCACTGATTGCCTGTAAGGATAATGTGCCAGAAATCAATTATCAAAATGAACAGATGTGAATAAGCCAGAGCTCATGGTAACTGCATTTATAAAGTATGAGATACATATGATGTTGGTTTGAGAGAAAATAAATAACTTTTTCTCTATATATGTCTTTATCTAATTACTCTCTAAATCTTCATTATTTCCCTTATATTATAATTACATTATAAGTTCCATGAGGCAGGTCTAGACTTTTATACCATTTAAATCATGGTGCACATACATTGTGTTTAATTAATGCATACATATCTATATAAAAACATTAACCCCAGAGGAAAGGCATTTTTAATATGCTCTATATTGGACCAATAGGCCCTGAAATCACACTGGAATGTAGTTTGCTTTCAGGGGGCTTAAAAATCTTCAGGTATAGTCTTTGAATAGTGGATAAATGCACAAAGTTTGATACATGCCAAACATGTATCAAACTATATACTAGATACTATCTATTCTGTTTTCTAAGATAATTCAGATAAAAATTCATTTGAGGACTTGTTATGCTGAAATCATCCAAAACAACCCATCCAGCTCCTAATTCTGCAAGTTTGTAGTCTGCATGCACAGAGCTGCTCTCAGTTAGATGGATTGATTACAAAGAAAATTCTTCTAATACATAATGTATTTGTAATTCTGGTATAGAGTTACACAACAGGAAGACATTTTAGCATTCTAAAGTCCCTCTGGATTAGCAGATCATCAATGTTGTAACATATGAGACAGTTACCTAACTCTGGATCAGGTATCCTCTTACCATTTGTTTAGTAGTTTTTCTAAGTTTCTTGGGAATACTCTCTCTGTAATGACAGTCTTGTGAGAATGTGAAAAATGGAAAATGAACGTGTCATCCATATACACTAGAGAATGTTCTGACCTATAGAGTGCAAGAAATCAGAACGAGAAGGAGTCCCAATAAAATTTAGATCTAGTGAAACATATGTGTAGAGACATTATAGCTATAGAATCATTCAGACTGATACAGGAGTCTAAACTCAGTCAATACAGTATTGGTAAGAAAATGCTTCAGGCTTGAACAGAAGTATTCCCTAAATTAGCAACCACTTTCAAAGCAAATATAGAATAAACTGAATGGTAATTCAGTCAAATCTAGTAAGCCACACATCAATCTGATCCACTCAACTATCCAGGTAGTGCTGAGATGCTCTCTCTTTATGGGAAACCACAATGGATATGGTTGGTTTCTTTTAACAGCTACAAAACCTGCTAGATTGGTGCCGCCTCTTCTTAGAATTTTAAAACCAATGAAACAAAAGCCTGGCATAACGAATAGATTGATGGGCTACATAAAACAGTTAGAAGAGTTATAACAGTGTGAGTGAAGAACAGAATGTACATAAAAATGATTCTTAAGAAAAGGATGTAGATGCAGGGACACCAGGTTGACTTAAGTGAAAGTTTTCTCCAGCCTTTGATAATGTTTATTCTCTCAGTCAGTTTGCTTTCATTCCTTATTTTTCTGATTTTTGGAGAAACTATTTAACCAAAAAGCTCAAGTCTATATACTGATATTGTCTGCCATTCATCCTTTCCTTTCCTTTTAATCCTATCTTTATTATTGTGTAAGTAACTCAATGTACATATCTAATGCTATTTCCTTTTCCTATTTTCCCCACAATATGGTGAGATGGGTTAAATTGAAAGAGGATGGCTATGCCAAAGTTACCCAACTGACTTTCGTATTGAATAAGGGACTAGAACTAACAGCCTTCTGGGTTCTAGTCTGATTCTCTTTCTCTATTTGTCAGTAGTTAGTGGTATTTATGATTCAAACTCTAAGATTGATGTCCCAAAGGTGCTTTTTCAAGATGTAACTGGACTTTCCAGTTTTCTTTGAAGACATTTTGCTTTTCATCCAAAAAGCTTGTTCAGCTCTGACTGGAGCTGTAAATTCAAAGATGTAGCAGGAACTACTTGTTTTTCCACATCTGTTCCCTAACTTGAGCTTTGGTTACAACAGATAATTTGCCCTTTTTGTTCCAATCCCTTTATGTTTTCCTTTGAAAATAGAGCAGACATGATAGGAGAAACCACCCAAGAACTCAAATGAATATAGGATTTCATGGATATTATCAATACTGTGATGATTTAATTAGCATGAAATTAATATAGCATGAAACACTGACTATGCACTAATATTTTGCTACCAAGTTGCTATCTGAAACCTGGTTAAATTGGTAGTAAGAATTCTGGGCATATTTATATTATTGATGTTTTTGTCTTTCTCTTGAACATGTTCATTCAGAGGGATTTTAAATGGAGATTTATCTTAACAAGCAGAGTATGATATCCTGACTTTTGCATTGACAAAAGAAATCTGGGAACTGATTCTAGAACTGATTCGGTACATAGTGTGTTCAGTCTGGGGTTTTTCAAAAATATTTCCTTATAGAGATGTATAATCATAGAATGAAGGTATTCGCAGCCATTAATCACTGATGAATTATTTCAGGATAATTCTGCGTGAGAGAGTGAAAATGCATTGATCTAGTTCTTTGGAGTAAATCTGAAATTAAAACTTGACAGCTGTTGCCAGGAGTTTATAAGCTGTCCATGTTCAGTGAAATGCAGGGCCCACAGCCCAACACTGGGCATCATACAAACACAAGTTGATATCATTTCCCCATTTGAATTATTTGAGCATTAAATAATTTCTACTGTGTCTCAATAAATTTGGGGGAAAACATCTGTTACATTATTTATTTACTTATTTCATTAGGTTTAGACACTCTCAAACTCCAAGCTGACTTTGAGAGGGACACTTAAATGCCAATGTTCAAAACAACTATTTTGTTTTGTTGTTTTGCTGTGTTGTTTATTATGAGCTGTGGTGGTGCAGTGATCAGAATGCAGTACTGCATGCTACTTCTGCTTACTGCCAGCTGACTGTAGTTCACCAGTTCGATTCTCACTGGCTCAAGATTGACTCAGTCTTCTATCCTTCTGAAGTCAGTAACCAGAGGACCCAGATTGTTGGGGCAATATAAACCTATTAGAGAGGGCTGTAAAGCACTGTGAAGTGGTATATAAGTCTAAGTGCTATTGCTAAGTGCTATTATGGTTAGCCATACAATTGTTTAGACTGGATTTGGTATTTCTATCCACCTATTTCCCAAAGACCTGGACAGGCAGATGTTGTTAATGGTGTTAAAGGTATCACAGGATGTAGATTATTTCAAGTAAAGTTGCCATCTGAAACTGATTAATGGTATTTTTCTCAACACTGAAAGTATTAAAGCATTAGATAGACCTTTGATTATTTATATTATTTTATTTATAACTTATGTGTGGTTAATCTACAATTAGAATCACAGTCTACGACTGGTAGAAATGTAATAGTTAAATCCTAGCCAAGAACCTAAGAATTATTAAGATAGTATCTAAGAATATAGACAGCTACAAGCAGAATTTTCTTTTTTAAAAGGGAGGGGGGAAGCCTGTCAGCCTTGAAAGCCATTTTTACTTGGAAGCTTTGAGACTGCCACATTCAGTGCCTGGGAATTTGGGAGGGAGTATTTCAAAGTGGAGTAAAAGATTAGACACAACATTCTTTCTCAGGAAGTCAAGGACATGTTGCCTGCACCTAGAGAGGAATGACTGAGGGGATGTTTCCAGTTAGACGAAGATTGATAGGACACTGGGGTTGGATCTTTGATTTCTCTTTTGAGTGGGAAAACCTGGAATTCTCAGAATTGGCAATATGACAACTCTAATAAAATGGAGCTTTGAGGAACAGCTTGTCTCGAAGTTTATTGGTTTGCAGTTGGTTAGTTGGAACACTGACAAAATTATTATTATAAACCCAATATATTAGCCAGTATTTTAACACATAGCAAGCTAGGTGTCATGACATGTAATATTTGGGCATTACAATTGGAGCAGGCTTAGTTTGTAGCATGGAAGACTTCATCCATGTTTTTGAAGAAAACATCATCTGACAGCAGCAAATGGAAAAAATAAAGCAAAGATAGAAAATCCTGATGTTATGATTCTAAAACTAGCATTTACTAGCTATGTTGGAACTGCATCTTCTAAAATTACAAGCCTTAAGATAAAAATTCTGGGATTTACAGTATAGCCTACCATATATTGGCAGTGCCAAGGTGGAAGATGTTCTTCTATATTATAAGCACCATCCAGCATAAATAAATCTTTTGACATGCCATTGTTGTTGTCTTATGAAAAGACATTTAGTATCATGTTGAACTTTGCATTTGAAATCACTAGGATTTAAAGTGCCCAACTTTGTATCAGTTTTCTTAAGGATTAATTATTCTTGTGTTATCAATATTCTGTTTACATGGAATCATAGGAAGCAGTTATCTGCTTGTTCTAAATCTGCTAATTAACCAATTAACTTTCTAATCTGAGAATTCTCAAATGATTTTATGTGGAGTCAAAATAACAGGTGTAACTGGGGAAGATACATAGCTTTTCATAAACATTGAGTCTGAACATCTGCTTTAGTGAAAAATTCATCTCATTTATGGAGAAAATAGGGTATAAATCACCTGATAACTGTCAGAAATGCCCTCAAAGTATTGTCTAGGCATGTTCCAAACTAAAGTTAATGGGACTTGCATCTGCACACACTTCTGAAAATTAAGGGGTGTGATTGTTCTGAACATTAAATACTTTAATGTTTTGTACAATTTTGGTTGCTGCTAATCATAAATTTGCAGATCACACATAGATTTTCTAAGGGGTTGCAATGCATGCAGTGATGCTTTTCTGGTTCATATACTTGCAATTCTTTTAAAGACATATTTTCTTTTAAAGGTGCCAGATGTGATGTTAATTTCCCCATGCAGTATAAAGACATTCTGATTTAGTGAAAATAGCAAGTGTATACTATAGATTATGCTAGAAATTTGAAACAACCTTTACCAGACTACTTTCCTTTATAGGACAATCCACAAGAATGTTAATACTTCTTAGTGATAATTGTGTCAGTCTTGACGGGAAACAATAATAATAAAAACAAATAATAAAAAAGCAATATACCATATAGGTAAATGGTTTGTGGGAATGCCCTTGGGAGACTGGACAAAAATAATAGGGAACATAGCCACAGCTACATATTGGGTGGAGCAAGAGTGTCAGGAGGGTTCCCCACTTCCCAAGTTCTTGGGCTGTAAATATCATGGCAGAAGAATTGTAATTTTAGATTTCCAAGATTCTGTTAATGTAGTTTTACAATAAAGTAAATTAGCTTATCTGGCCTTGAGTCCTGTCTGATTTACCTGATAAGGCTGACAGCTTTTTTCTGCAGTCACTGTTTGAGCTACAGTTGTTGCTATTCTTGAACTTACTGTTCTGGAATGAAAATAACTGATACAAGGATTGGCACTTCGTCCACATAGATTTCAGTCAGTTAATTTGTTGTAGTGGTTTTGAACAAAGGACTTCATTGTTTCTTTAAAAATATAACTTTTACACCAGTGATGGAAGTTCTCGTGTTGGATTACAAATGCCTTCATCACTCAGTTTGAGTTTGGTTGTAGAAACTGAAGACATTGAAATTACAAAGATTCTCCATTCCTGATTCAATTTCACAGTGGAAAATCTTTAGTTGGAGCATTCTGATTCCATGAAAGAATCAGTATTAGCTCAGTGGTACAAGTAGCCCATGTCATTCCTTTACTTAGGACTTGAGATGATTTGTTCAAAATTAGTCTCCATTAGCCATACTTCATGGCTACAAGTCCCATTTCCAATTATTATGTTACAATGCACCAATAGATACTCAGCGGAATGTACACATTGGTTTAATTGATTGAACTTTAGTATAGATTCAGAATCAGGAGATTCAGAAGAATCAAGAGAATTTCCAATTGTTAAGTTTTTCAGAAAACAAGTGTTTTGAATTTATGGACATAAAAAATTCACAGCGTTGTTATTATGACAAAATAGGAAACAGAACAAGTATTAAGTATATTGGTTGCTTTGATTTATTTATTTAAAAAGGGGATTAAAACCTAAAAATCATTCTAAGCAATATAATGATTGAACTAGTTTGACAAGGACAGAATCAAATGTATAGATATTGTAGCAAATTTATAATAATGTTACATATTTTAGCTAAGAAAGCATTAACATGGGTAATTTTGCAAACTGATTTTATTATTTAGCCAAATAGAGAGATGTAGTACGTAATTAAAATGTGATATAATTATTTGTAATTAAAAATTAGAAACAAATTACAAACGTTTGTTATCTAGTAATGAAACATTTGCAAGCAAACAACCAAGTTCAGAAAAATGCATGACAAATATATAAATTTGTTTGGTTCTAGGTCAACTTTAAACACAACATATAATTTGAATGTCAGACCTACAAGGCACCAACAATTTGTTTAGTTTTGGTAGAAGCAGAACATTTCTGGGGCTTGATGGGAATCTGAATATTTTATTATGATTCAGATGATAGATGTCAGATATCTTGGATTATTACATTAATTTAGAACCTAAATCTGGATTACTTCTATTAATGGCACTTGCTGATGTATAAACAACATATTCAAAAAGGACATGTGGGTTTTTTAAAATATCTTCATGTTTCTTGGTAGACATAGACTATCAAAAAGATTTAATATTTGCTTTTACTGTAGGCTTATATATGGAATGGCATTTCTTATGTTTTCAATTGAATTTTACTGCTAAAAAATCTCCATGAATTTGTGTCAGTGAAAATGCTACTATATATACATTATGTTTGGCAAATAATATTTTCTTTTATTTGTTAATAGCTTCATTGGATTTTATTAGCCATGGTAGTGTAAAAGTTAGAATGCAGTACTGCAGGGCTAACTCACTGCTCCCTCCAGGGTTCAATCCTGATCAGCTCAAGGTTGACTCAGCCTTCCTTCTTCCGAGGTCGGTAAAATGAGCACCCAGATTGTTGGGGGTAAACTGCTGGGAAATCTGCTGAGAAAGCCAAATTCATTTAACAACCATGTCACTAATTGAATAACTGCAATGATTCACTTAACTAAATGTGGCACATGAAGTTATAAAATGGGGCAAAACTCACTTAACACATTTTTCACTTAAAAATATACATTTAAAAAACTATATAGTTATTTGTTGGAAATTAAATTAGAGGAAGAACAAGTTAAAGAAACAATGATTGCTTGGGGGAAGAATTTTGAATATGGGATTGATTTAGAGAAATGGCAAAAATTGTGGTCACAAAATTATAAAATGACAATGTCAATAGCATATAAAGAAAATTTGTATAAGATGTTTTACAGGTGGCATTTTCCCCTGACAAGAATAGCAAGAATGTTCAAGAATAAATCTGAAAAATGCTGGAAATGTCATCAGATACCTGGCTCATATTACCATATGTGGTGGACTTGTGAGGAGGCCAGAAAATACTGGACTAGAATTCGCATATGGCTGGAAAAAATGACAAAGAAACACATAGATTTGAAACCAGAGATTTTTTTATTGGGAATCGTACCTAATATATATAATAAAAACTTAAAGTATTTGATTGTAAATGTATTAACAACGGCTAGGATTGTATTTGCTAAACATTGGAAGAGTGAGAAAATACCATTAGAGGAAGAAATTATTAAGAAAATATTGGAATGTGCTGAAATGAGCAGATTGACATTTGATATTAGAGAACAAGAAGATAAACAATTTTATGAAGTTTGGGATCTTTTTTTATCAATGGTTAGATAATACAATATAATAATAGAATATTTAGAAATTTAGGAAATAATGAATACATAATTTTTCTTGGTTTTGATAATTTTTTAGAATATTTTATTAAGATAGATTTGGTATGATTCTATGATTTGTTATAGAATAATTTAACTTAATTATAGTTATCTCACTTAAATATGAATTAGTAAAATTATAGTCAAATGATTGTTCAATAATGATATTGGGATATTTTACTGATGATTGATAATGTGAGTTATTATGTAATATAATTATTTTGATGACTATGAAATGGATGCACAAAAGGTAGTGGTAAACCAACCGATACACTGTAAATTTATAAAGAATGATATTTTTATGTTATGAAGCTTTGCTTTTTGAGAGATTCATGTATTCTTGTGGCTGAAGACAAAGAGGAAAGGTGATAAAAATCTGAGAGTCATATGAAGCCTACTCCCTGTTTCATTCTTAACTGCAGGCAGCATGTTAGACTGCTAGCAATATTAGAATATACCAAAATAAATCTATGTTTTGACATGTAACAGCTCAGAATCTTGGTAACTGCTTATTGCAGGCAGCATAGTTTAAGGCATTTTGTATAACATTTGCTTTCTAGAAACAAATAGGCATATAATTACTCTGTAATCATATAGTAATTAGTGTCTACTATGCCTATATTGCATAATTATATGTGCTGCAAATTATATGGAAATTATGCTTGGATTTAGTTTGCATTTCTGCACAGACTGATGTAGACAAAATAAAACTTGGGATGTAATGTATAATTATGATTGTAGTGATGTTAAAATCTAGTAGAATGCTACAACTAACTTTTGCCAATTAGTTTTTATTTATTTTTTTGCTGAGATTGGTTCTCAAAAATGTGTGACTGAATCAAATAATTCCTGAATTTGTGACTTGAGCACCACAACTATGATTGTAGTTGCCTCAAACAGCGAGATATATACATTTGCATATAAACAGGGTTATATAAATTTGAAAACGAATAAACAAACAATGTCTTTATGTATTTCCTCTCAAAGGCTACTTTCTGCTTCATGTTTTCTGCAGTAATCATGAGTTTCTCGAGTTAAATTCAACATGCTGCAATAATCTTTTCATCTACTTTTTTGTTTTGCTAAATGCAGCGGAGCCTGTCATCTCAAAAGGGAACAACTGTCTGGATGCAGCAAAAGCTTGTAACCTGAACGATACCTGCAAGAAATATCGATCGGCATACATAACACCCTGCACCTACAGTGTGTCTAATGAAATCTGCAACAAGCGAAAGTGTCACAAAGCCCTAAGGCAATTTTTTGACAAAGTTCCCCCCAAGCATAGTTATGGAATGCTCTTCTGTTCCTGCCGAGATACTGCATGTACGGAACGAAGACGACAGACGATTGTTCCTGCATGTTCTTATGAGGACAGAGAGAAACCAAACTGCCTGAATTTACAAGATATTTGCAAGACGAATTACATTTGCAGGTAAGATAACACATGGCACTTGGGTGATTAATGAGGTGGTGCAAGGAACTGCTGAAATTGCCAGAGTTAGAAAACAGTATTTTCATCAGGGAACAGAGCAATCAGGAAAGAAAACTTGTGTTCTTTAACAGAATAATAAAAACATCTAGTTACACTTGCATATATCTATTATTCTGGGAAACTCTCTCGCTGTTCTTGGCAGCTAAATCTAACAACTTTTAATTAAGGAATATTTGATGAGATGAAAAAATAATAACCTAGTAGTAGTTGGTGTAGTTTTCTTAAACTGTGATTGGTTCACAGCTTGGCATGGGTTCTGATATTTAAAGCAAGAACAGGGAAGGTATTGAATAGGCTGAAATGGTGAAAAAGACAATTTCCAAGAGATGATACATTTATCAGTGAACAAAAAAAAGCAAAGAAATCTTAGTATTATAGAAGAGAGATGAAATACTATTTAAAAAACAACAAGTGATGGGATCAGTCCAAATGCAGATCATCCAAAAAGATACTCACAATCTTATTTAAAATCCAGGCTGGAACAATAAATGCAAAATTCTATTTCCTATGTAATTTTTATGTTTCAGTATGTGGCTTTTATTGACTTATTTATTTATTCAATTTGTAAGACCACTTAGTTTGGATGGCTCACCAAAACATCAACAAGTTAGAACATCAATGAGCATGACAACAAGTTAGAACATCAATGAGCATGAGCTTTAAAAAGAAAAAACTGCTTTGGAAACATACCAACTAGAATTAAATAAACTTTTATGATTTTTTTTCGGTCTTCTAATAAAGAGGTCATTAGTGATTTATACTGCCAAGCATTCATCATTATTTCAATATAATCAAACAAAGGTCATAATACAACTACATCATATTATGATGTAAAGACTTTTTAAATAATGACCATTATACTTGATTTTCACACATTCTTATTTAAATCATTTGAACGGTCTGTATTTTTTTATGCATAGTTCTTTCGATGAGTACAGCACTGAAATAATATTTCCAATTGTATGCTTCCTAACTATGTAGCTACAGCATGTATTTCTTTTCAAGTGCCATCATTACTCCACCTGCTATCTTCATTCATTTGGACATCCAACTTTCTAAATGCTATTTCATTTTTTCACTTTTCCTCATCTTTCTTGACTATGCCTTGCGTTCTCCATCATTGCACTTTCCAGCTCTTTGGTAAAACAAAAAACACATTATTGCTATTTTTTGAAAGCAGCAGGAATATGAAAATGGATTTTTGTGCAGATTACCTATTACAGTTCTCTTTCCATTGTTGATTCTGCTTGTAGGTTTTACTTTAAATAGTCTGGTTGTTCAAGTAATTGTTTCACAGCTAAGTCACCTTTGCAAATTCATCACTTGTTTACTGTAATATGAAATAAGCATGTGCCAGTCATTATTTAATATTGCTTTATTTATAAAATTGCTTTATTTATATTGCAATAATATTATTATATCAAAATGGCTGATTACTGAAATTATATTTTGCAGTGAGATATTTATATTTTGCAGTTAGACATTTTTAGACATAGATGGATAAATTCCACTCTTGATGGTTAGACAATTAGCAGATCAAAGTGTTCATTTACTATGTCTTATTTGTTGTTTTTGTGCGTTTGAGTCTGTTGAATTTTGACAGCTGCTATTACTATGCCTCTTAATTTAACTGGTACTTGGGTTATTCTGTGTGTTTTAAGAGCTGTTTGAAGCCACTGGAATCAATTACCCTTTCTTGTCCTTTCTATCTTTATTTCCTGCTTTCTATAATAATTAAAATTAAATCTGTACATCAAGTATATTTTTCAAAAACACTATTCTGCAGTGAATATAGAGACTTTGCAGTCCCATATTTGAATTTTTGCAGTGTCCCTGGAGTTGACACACAATGTAAAAACCCTTTGTTAGCTTGAATACTGGAAGCTGTATTTTAAATATGGAATTAGTTTTCAGAAATTATGGAAAAATGATACATGAATATAGTTTAGATGCAACATTATTTTGCTTATTCACTTCACAGATCTTAGCCAATAGGTCATTTTCTGAGCTTATACTATTTCCTATCCATCAACTCTGATGTGAAGAGCTTCAATACAGAGTTTATTTCTAATCATATTTCATATTTCTGTGGATTAAATTATTCTACTGATAGGAATATAATACCACCAATTTTCAATCATATTATGCCTTTTCTTATTTTGAGAAACTGATAATCAATGCTGCTTATTGACACACGCAATAAGCTTAATCTTGGCCTTATAGGCAGAGAAAATTCCACCAATTTCATTTAATGACATAGAGACAATTTATTATATGGTTCCTAAAAGCCTTTCCAGAATGCTGATGACTAGAAAAAAAAGTTAAGTAACAGTGCGAACATTGCTTGCCCATTTCAACATTGCATGAATAATAATTTGCTGGATTTACTCCATTGAATATACTGCATTTGAAACTGGAACTAGATAGACTTGAATATAAAGATGGCTTCTTCTTCTTCTCATTTATAAAGATGGCTTCTTCTTCTTCTCATTTTGAAGCACTTACGCTCAGCTGAAAAACATTATACATGTAGTCCTTGATTTATAACAGTTCATTTAGTGACTGTTCAAAGTTGCAACAGCACTGAAAAACACTGATTTATAACTGTTTTTCACACTTATGAAATGTTGCAGCATTCCCATAGTCACATGATCACAATTGGGATGTTTGGCAATTGGTTCACAATCATTGCAGTGATCTCCTTGTGTGACAAGCAAAGCCAATGGGGAAGCCAGATTCACTTAACAATCAGGTTACTAATTTAACAAATGCAATGATTCACTCAACAACTGTGGAAAGAAAAGTCATAAAATGGGACAAAACTCACTTAACAAATGTCTCACTTAACAATAGAAATTTTGGACTCAATTGTGGTTATAAGCTGAAGACTTATCTATATTTTTTCCTGGCACTTCTATTTTTGTAGTGTTCTCTTTTTTTTTAACCAAAATCCTCTTTGACATTCTTTTGATTGATGTTTATCTTTTGTCCAGTGCTCTAGATTGAAGGTATGTATGACATGAATGTCCCAAAGGTGACTTTTCAAGACACAACTGGACTTTTTTGTTTTTCATTGAAGATATTTCACTTTTCGAGAAGCAAAACATCTTCAAAGAAAAAGAAAGAAAATCCAGTTGCCTCTTGAAAAGGCACTTTTGGGACCACCATGACCTGGATGATTGAGAGTCTTCATAGCCATGCATGAGATTAAATTTCCACATGCATAACCTGTTACAATAAATGAGGAAAGTGGGACACAGTTGCCTAATAGCAGTGATGAATGGTATAAAATTTAATAAATAAATAAAATCACAAAACATTGGTGGTTTTGCATATTACTTTTGGTGTTTGTTTTTTTTAGAAGAAATGTCAAGCTAAAAGAAAACATATAATGGAAAGAAGGGCCATCAATCAAATCACACCTGATTGGATTCCCTCTATTCATTCTGCATATAGGAAATATTCATTTTATGTATGTTTCATTAATGATAGGAAATATGGTGATTTACTATTTCACTTATCTAACTTTATTTATATATTGGGTTATTTGGTTGGAATATAATGGGAGGAGGCTTAGAACAAGTTACAAAAAGTTTCATTACTTGGATCAGAGACTTTTAATACAATAAAAGGTAAAGGTTTTCCTCACACATATGTACTAGTTGTTCCCAACTTTAGGGGGTGGTGCTCATCTTGGTTTCAAAGCCGAAGAGTTAACGCTGTCCGAAGACGTGTCTGTGGTCATGTGGCCAACAAGACTAAATGCCAAAGGCGCATGGAATGCTGTTACCCTCCCACTAAAGGTGGTCCCTATTTTTTTTACTTGCATTTTTACATGCTTTCAAACTGCAAGGTTGGCAGAAACTGGGACAAATAACGGGAGTTCACCATTATGCAGCACTAGGGATTTGAACTGCTGACCTTTTGATCGACAAGCTCAGTGTCTTAGCCACTGAGCCACTGCGTCCCTTTTTTATACAATGAGCTCGGTATTATTAGCCAGATCCCCTTTGTAGGCTGCTTGTTTAGATAATTCTTTTTGCTTCTTTAATTTAGTATTTGCTCTTCAGTCACAAGACTCCAGCAGCTACTATGGTAACAAATAAATAGATAAACAATGCAAAAAGCATGACAAATAAGGAGAAAGAAGCAGAAGGAGAAAGAAATAAACAAATTGCATTGATCATGTTATCTAGTTGGGTAATTAAATGTCTACAAGCAAAACAAAACAAACTCAGAGAGCATGAAGGATTCCATGGAATATTCACTGACTGCAGTCTAGTGTAATGGCTTCTCTCAATGATAATTGATAGCAAGAAGAGCCTGATGCTTTTTAGCATAACTTTGGGTGGCCTTGTTTTTCTTCATTTGCTGTGCTCAAGTTTATCCATATTCATTAACTACCTTTGCTGCCTTTTTCCCTCATCCTCAGAAAGGTTGAAAAAATGCTTCCAGCGTCCCAGTGCTGTGATGTAAAACTGCTAGGTCTTTTAAGACATTGCAGAGAATAAATGAAAATAATTATGTCCAATGGCCTCTAGGCACTTCTTTTGGACATTGAGAGTTGTGTTTAATTTTGTTTTCTAATTGAAGGAAATAAATCAACCGAAGAGTGTGTATGGTAACTTCTGGGATTTCCCATCTTATTCCTTTGTCATAATACCTCAAATAAATAATGGTGTGTGCCAATGAGAACTGGAAGCATAATCTTGTTAAATCAAAATAAAAACTCATTAAAAATGACGTATTCTTTGAAAAATAGTGCCAATCGGCTGAAACTTTACAGTCACTGAATTAAAAATGCAAGAAATATGGTACTATAAATGAGATCCCTTTTTTTACAGTTAGTAAAGTTTTTCATCAATTTTGTTCTTAATCTTTAAAAATATTAAACTATATAACAGTCCTGGTTGTTCCATTTGATTAAATTCTCTTGTTTGACTTGGGTTTATTGCACTTAGGAATGCCTCTTATGATTGATTGTATGTGAATCTAGTCTGTGTGCTGGGACAAAGTAGTGCCACAGTTATATCTTGGCTTCTCTTGTTGATTTCTTTATTTCACTTTGAATTAGGACATTGTTACTACTACTATGCTATCTTTTGGCCAGATATTATTTATTGTTATTATATAGAAGAGTTTATGCCTCATAGGGCCACAGATTTACTCACTATGTACTATCTCTTCATTAAGACCCTTAAGGTCTAAGATTTATTCACTATGTACTATATTTGATATTGAGTACCAAATGAACTTCAATACAATTTTCCCTGAATCTCAGTAGATACCGAGGAATAATTATACAATGGCTTTTATGGAATCCAGTGACTTTTACAGGAATGAACATCCAGTAGGTAGATCCACAAAGTTTATCCACATTCTTGTTTTTCTATAATAACCCTGTCCATTCTAGTTCATACAGCTCAGTATTATTACAATGTAAAAGTGTTGAATACATTATTGCATTAAAAACTATATTTTATAGGACACTCTATTTCTCTCGTGAAGTATCCCTTTAATGTTTTTGATGCAACTATTTGAATTAAGTATTGATTCCAATGTTCTTATTCTTATTTTAACCTGGGACATTTTTACCGCCATAACTGAAATATGCGGAATACCAAAGTTTTATTGATTTGTCTCATAAATTAGATAGATTTGCATCCATTGTAATATTAAACTCACTCCATTGCAGTTGAATTTAACCTGTTCCTCCATATGCCTTATTCACATACTGAAACTGCAATAAGATGTGATTGTTGTGTGCTGCCCAGAGTACTTTTGGTAATATGGATAGCTGTGCAGAACAGTTAAGTTAACTAGTTAATTAGTTAGATAGATATGATAGATAGATAGATAGGTCCTGCCCTATTTACTAGTTCTTCTGCCTGCCTGCCTGCCTGCCTGCCTGCCTGCCTGCCTATCTATCTATCTATCTATCTATCTATCTATCTATCTATCTATCTATCTATCTATCTATCTAGTTTCCTGAAAATATGACCTGAAAGTAAGCCCTAGCTTGATTTTACACGTGTGTCCAATATAAGTGCTACCCCCAAAATAAGCCCTAATTAAGATCTTGCCCATTCCAGGGTGCATGGGTAAAAATTATGCTAGGGTGAGGATGGTGAAGCTGCCCTACTACTTACTTTCGGACAGTTGCAGTCAGGCCTTGCATACCCCAACACCTGTTTTGCAGGCCCATTTCTTCTGAAGCCAGCAAGGCTTTCCTAAAGGTCCTTGTAGCTAATTTGATTTGATTGATTGATCTGGAGCTGTTATCAACTGCAGAGGCCTTCAGGAAAGCCTTGCCAGCCACAGAAGAAGAAGTTCCTGAAGGTCTCTGATAGCGAAAAGAAGGCTGGGGCAACACGTGAAAGTGAGTTTAGTCAGTGGATAACATCCCCTGAAATTAAGACCTGGTGCCTTTTTGGGTGGCAAAAAAATAAATAATAGACAGGGTTTTATTTTCAGGGAAACATGGTGTCTGTCTGTCTGTCTGTCTATCTATCTATCTATCTATCTATCTATCTATCTATCTATCTATCTATCTATCTCCACATCATGCATTAAGTGTGCTAGTCACAAACCTTTTTTCCATAATCCTAATGAACAATGAATAAATCTATCACTATTGGAAATATTTCCTTATTTGCAAGGATATCGTATAAGAATGTATTGATTCATTGAATGAGAAACAAGTCATTTGTATGTTTTCTTCTTCTTTAACATGCTGCTATCTTATCTCAAAATCTCATTATGTTCAGAAGCATAGAAATGAGACTCTCTGCCATGACCCTGACAGTTCTGAATATGTTCAATTTTTCAGATCACCCACCTTGGTTTCAACTTAGTTCTTAAAAGCTTGGGGCTTAATGCTTTGAGCACACACTTAACTGATATTCTTTCATTTTATTCTTCCCATGATTCCATTTCTTTTTCTTTTTGTATTATATTTCTTAGCATATGCGTCTGCAGTCAGCCACTGTCATATCTTTTCAGCTACAGATAGTGATAAAAAGTTAAGACACTATCAGTACAACATATTTGATTCAAAATATTCAGTAATTCCCACATCTAGAATGATATTTTAGCATCATATCATTTTTATCTTTACTTAAGGAAGACTGCACTGGTTTCCTCTTCTTTTAAATTCTGAGCTAAACTTTGTTTTTAATATTGTAGTTAAAACAATGAATCAACCATTTAAGTTGCATGGCTCCTTAATTATGGCTCGATTCATCATCATAATCTTGGTGTATCAGACATGTGGCTTTTCTGCTATGGCATCTGCAGGATTGTGCTGCTTTAATCAGAATAAAAGCAGTGGTGCAGGGCAGCAGCATAAGCTCTTTTCATCCGTCTGAATCTTCTGCACACCCTCCTTAGATTTTGTGCTTGCACACAATATGATATCAGATAAGATTCTAGCCAAGAAGGTCTCCTATTTAGGCCAAGAGATGAAGGTCTCATTTTTCTCTCAAGCCTGTCTAGCTGCCACATATCTTCCTGCAATATGTGCAAGCTCAGATTTCCCGCCATTATTTTTGTCCCTACATTATTGCATTCTCACATTTCTTCTCCTTCAAATGTGACCAATCAAAACTAAAATGTTGTCTATTCCACTATGTGGTTGGATCTATTGCTGTTGAGGGACGTGGTGGTTCAGTGGCTAAGACACTAAGCTTGGCAATCAGAAAGGCTGGCATTTCAGTGGTTCGAATCCCTAGCACCACATAATTACTTGTCCCAGCTTCTGCCAGCCTAGCAGTTCAAAAGCATGTAAAAATGCAATTAGATAAACAGGGACCATTTTTTGTGGGAAAGAAACCACATTCTGTGTGCATGTATGTATGAGGGGAAACTTTACCTATTGCCATGGGTTTTCTTTTTTTCTCAGAAGATGGTCTTAATGTTAGTGCCTTTATAGACTTCCAAGAGTAGATTCCTACAGTAGGTATCAGAGTCTCTGCTCTCCTTTGGGAAAATAATAAATGACCACAATGGCTTTTGTAGGAAACTGTAGGTCCATCAAATTAACCAATGTTATCCATCAGAAAGCAATAAATACAGGTTGGTATCAGAAGATTGATAGTTATATTTAATGTATCTATATTTATATTTATATTACTTCATGGATGCCATGTTTAAAGAATAAAGCATATAACTACACATCCAAAAAGTAAAAAACAACAACAATAACTAGGAATTGTGTAGTGTAATAAACATTTGAAGAAAACAGCAAAATTACTCAGTATCTCTTACAAATAAAAATGTAATTAAAGCACATTCCCATTTTGTTCTCCACAGCTGCTGTACACATTATGGTCAAAGAAAAGCTTGGCAGAAATTTACTTAGAAGTAGCCAAAAATATTCTTCATCTTGGCTTGCTTCAGAATCCAGATGTAGTCTTCTATTGAAATAATCATACTACTTAAAGAAAAGTCTCTGCAGGTTTCAAGATTGAGTAATGTCACACAAGGTATTTCCCCTACCTTGCCAACAAATAAACGAACAAAAACACACTTCCAAAATTAAAATAATGAAATAACTTTCAAAATGCAGAATTTAAATACTGCTTTTTAAAAGAAAAAAGCTATGTATTTTATCATGCTATTTCTGTCATCTTATGCAAGTATTCTTTGTAGATGTTATTGGCAAGGATCTCCTACAAATATAAAGTACAAGCAGGTGCATAGTGTGAATTTGAAAAGTCTTCCATGAAAATCCCAGAGGAAAACTATTCCAAAATGAAGTATTCTCATAGATTTGTACATATAAATATCAGTTGCAATATCATTTTGAAAATGCATAAATTTTCTAGTTCATTGATCCTTATACATAAGGATGCAAATTGACATTGGCTGTCTATGGAAAACACAATATACCTCTATTCCAGAGCTCTGGGGAAGCTTTCATGTGCTCCCTAAACTTCCATGCAATAAGCTTTTCCAGGTACATGATTACTGGGAGAATTGCATATTCAAGAGTTTCTCTGGCTTTTGTAGAACTATATAAATCTTTTTCCCCCACACCAAAAGTGTGGGCTTAGAAGCCACATTCATAACCACATACTGAATCCAGTCATAATTATCAGAAGACAAAGAAACACAACTGAATTATTTTAGGGCTGATAATAGAAATACTCTTATTATATATATATAGTGCCTACAATTTTACTTTAATTGATTAAATTTATTTGCCGCCCTATTTCAAAGCAACTATGGGTTGCTTACAACCCTAAAAGCATTAAAATCATAAAAGATAAATATTTCTAAAACAATAAAAATGAAAATTACAATCAAAAGCAGAACTATAGTTAAAGAGGAAGAAAGTGGAATGGGCAGAGGGGAAGACGAAATGCCCTCTTAATTCATCAACCAAGTCCAGTGCAATGCTCCTCTGTTGGGACTCTAAACCATCTGGCAGAACCAGGTCTTCAGGCACTTATGGAAGGTCAGAAGGATGAGGGTTGATCTCACCTCAGGATGTAAGATTTCCAAAGGCAGGAACCACAGTAGAAAAGGCCAGAATTCCTAGACTGGTGGGACCCACAGCATCTCTCCTCTCCAGTGCATGTGGGCCAGGCCAGTCTCAATGGGATGTGATGGTTCCTCAAGTAACCTGAACCTATGTCATGCAGGGCTTTAAAGGTAACCAAAATCTTGAACTGCACCTGAAAACAAATTGGCAGCCAGTGCAACTTGCAAAACAACATTACATTACAGGCTATCCTAGAGACTTCAAGAACTGCTCATGCTGCCACACTCTGCACCCGTTGAATCTTCTGAATGCTCTTCATGTGGAGCACATTGTAGTAGTTCAGACACAAGATGACCAGGGCTTGAATGACTTGATTCAGGGATTCCTGATCTAGGAAAGACTGCTACTGGCACATAACACAAAATTGTGCAATGGCTCTCCTAGCCATGACTGCCATCTCCTCTTTGAGTATGACTCACAAATCCAGGAAAATCCCCAAGATGCAAACCTGGTCTGTCTGGCAGTGCAACCCCATCCAGAACTAGATTAATTAAAGTCCAAGATCTTGCAATTCCATGCACCCAAATCCATTTAGTCTTGCCAGGCTTCAGCTGAAGCCTATCTCAGATTAGATTACATGTCCCCCATCTCAGATTACATTTGAGATAATTTGCCTTTTATTTACTATGTACACCAAAGCCTTATGGATGTACACAAGTCAAAGAAACTTTTGAAACTGCATACTGAACTGTTTGATGCAGTAAATTGAAAAATCATTTTTGATTTAAGCTCAGGTGTGTGATTTATCTAACAATAAACTTCATTTACTTTTACAAGTGATGGATAGATTTGTATTTGAAAACTTTTAATTTCTAATTAAAAGAATACAGTGGGGAAAAGAAAAAACAAGTTAGTGATGAGTATTGACAACTTATCCATTTGCAAGCAGTCTTCCATTCCCTAAAAAATAAAACATTGATCATTCAAAATCAAAAATATGAACTTCTACATTACATGTAAGGTTAAACAAAGAGGATAGAAATCTTAGTATATTATGAAGTCTATATAAATGATTAATACTGTAGATCAAAGAATATTACTCCAACTCTAAAGTTCGTGTGTGTGTGTGTGTGTGGTATTCATCTTTGTTCGGGTATTTTCCCATGTCATTATAGTTGTGCTTTTAAAGTTGTAGCAACGTTTCGGCAGAATCTCATCTGCCATCAGGCCTGAGTATTGTGTTCGTCTGTGAGTCAGGCTTTCATAGCCGTTTGTTTTAAATTTGGTGCTAGTTTACTGCTGTGTTAGAATGGTTTTTTCATCATCCTGATTGGTTGGGAGTCTTGGTCTGTGTTTATTGGTCTTGGAGTTTGCTGTGTTCTGCTTGATTGGTGTTTCTAATATTTTCTGTCTGTTTTATAGCATTTTTTTGTCTTTATTGGCTGGCAACATTGTGTTTCCTGTATTGGAGGCTTTTAGTGTGGCTTGGCTTCAGGTAAATGCACAGCTATCATTTATTAGGAAGCTAGATTTCATCTAGGTGCCTGGTTGGGGTATGTTTGAGCTGGAGGTATTGGGGGGGGGAATCTGTTTGTGCCCAGGTGTTTGTTTGGCTTGTGGTGTGGAGATGTTTTTGTTTGTGAGTGCAGATCCAACAGATGATCATCCCAAGAGAAAAATCTTCCAGATGCCCCAAACTATACGGCCTCCCCAAAATACACAAAGAAGGCATACCTCTCAGACCCATAGTCCAACACATGAAAGCCACAGGTCATGGTATCGACTTCAATGGCACCAAAACCCTAGCCACCATAGAAAACCCCAGCTACAGAATTATCAGAGAAGCCATAGAGATTGAAAAAAAGACCTGAAAGCATGAATAGAAGACTGTCAATTATCTGGAAGCCTACACTCACAAACAAAAAAATGACGTGGGAAAATACCCAAACAAAGCTGAATACCATACATATAAATACCTGCGAAAACTTAAGAAAACAAACATATTTATGTATGTATGTATGTATACGTATATGTATATATGTATATACGTATATGGTTAGTTACCGTATATACTCGAGTATAAGCCGAGTTTTTCAGCACATTTTTTGTGCTGAAAAAAACCCCCTCGGCTTATACTTGAGTCAGATTCCCCTCTGAAAAAAAAAATGGTGTGGAGCTCCGAAGCTGGGCAGCCGCTTCCCTGCTTCTGTGTTTCCTTTGCAACTTTTAAGCATGGGAGGGGGAGGCTTTTTTGAGCTCTAGGCTGAGAAAGCAACGCGAGCTGAGGTCGCTCCACTCAGTTTCATTTCCTCAGCTCCAGCTGCTTTCAGTCCACTCGGGAGGAGGGGGAGGAGGAGGAGAAGGCTTTTCTGAGCTCTAGGCTGAGAAAGCAACGCGAGCCGAGGTCGCTCCACTCAGTTTCATTTCCTCAGCTCCAGCTGCTTTCAGTCCATTCGGGAGGAGGGGGAGAGAGAGAGAGAGAGAGAGAGAGAGAGAGATCATAAGAACGGCTCTTGGTTTTTTCTTGCAAGGGAGAGAGTGACTCCTGCCTACCACTGTCATCATCATCATCTTTTGGGTTAGTGAATCAATCAAGCCTTTCATGATAGTGAGATCGTTTCCCAAATTTCCCTTAAATCAGGGAAGAAATCAGAAACAAACCTTTGGGCTGAGAATAAGCTTGTTCCTATGATGCCATTTTTGTTCACTTCAGTGTGAAAAGTGTGAAAAAAACACACTTCTTTTTCTTCATCTTCTTGTTCCCTATTTACTGGTCTCTTTCCAAGAGGAAATTGTGAACATCAAACTTATTCTCAACTGTCCTAGTGAAAGTTTTTATTGGCATCTATTTTTATTTTTGAAATTTACCAGTAGCTGCTGCATATCCCACCCTCGACTTATACTCGAGTCAATAAGTTTTCCCAGTTTTTTGTGGTTAAATTAGGTGCCTCGGCTTATATTCGGGTCGACTTATACTCAAGTATATACGGTAGTTAGTTAGGTAGCATAAGGCCCATTTCATTTGATGCCATCTGATGAATAAATGTACAACAGTGTCCTACAGATTCTTACTGAAAATGTGAGCTTTCATGTGTGAAAGTCTTTCATTACCTTATTTTGAAAGACTCCCATTTTCAAATTATTGGAGCATTTACAGTGTGCCAAGAATGTAGAGTCAGGCCAAGAGGTTTACTTGTAGAACATTCTCTTTCATGAACCCATAATTGATCTCACTGATTTGTTCTTCCTTGGATTTCATGTGTGCCATAAGGAAAGCAAAGGGGATATAGGCATTTAATAACAGTATTCTTTTTGCCATTTCTGATTAAATTGTGGAGTCGAGTCGGTGTGCATGAGGAAGAATTGTTACTGCATCTCCCTAAATTAAGGAAAATGTAGTAAGAAAAAGTTATCCTTGTAGACTTGTATTACACAATGTTTATTACTTCCTTCCATATTTTCTGGGAAAGTTAATGGACGTTGTTATCCTATGCAATGAGAAACATACCTTGTCACAAAACCAACATTGCCTTGCAAGATTAAACCCAGTTTATAAATTATCTGTCAATTGGAACTTTTAGGATCTCTTAGGAGTTTGGAAGTGCATTGGCTTGTTCAAGTATCATATTAGGAATTTGGTGCAGGGATCAGATTCTACCAATTCGCACCTATTCGCTAGAACTGGTTGTTAACATTCTAAGCAGTTGGAGAACCGGTTGTTAGAAGAAATTACTGGCCTAATCCTGTAAGGAAGGCAGGAAGGAAACATTCTGGTGCTGCTTACAGAAACTGCCTCCCCATTAACCCTTATTACGTTCTTGGCCGGACTAGACTTTCTGTCTCAGGAACTTCTCTGGAGTTTTTCCCCCTCCTTTGCTGGTACTTTGCTTGTGTGGAGTGACCATTCAAAGTTACAATGGCACTGAAAAAGGTGATTTATGACCATTTTTCACACTTATGACTGTTGCAGCATCCCCACAGTCATAAGAGGCCAGGCGAGGAGATGCATGCCTCGATGTGAGTTATATTGAGTTGGCCACACCCACCAACTAAGCCATGTCCACAGAACTTGTTGTTAAAAAATTTGAATCCTACCCCTGATTTGATGTGAGATGTAGAAATGTCTGCTTGTTCCTGTAAATACCAATAACTTTGGAAACAATAATGATATATCAACCAAGGAAAAGTTCTCATTCTGACTCAGATGAGCGATCTGATTCACTGCTGTCAACACTGATTGGCCAGAGCGGTCCTCTGTTCATCTGGGTCCTTTTCTATGAGAATCATGTGCTATTTCCTTGACTTATAGCTTTGTTTACAAATAAAGTTCTGTGATAATATATATAATGTAACAGTTCTGGAGGTTAGTCAGTTCCTTTGGCAGTTGCTTAATATATGAGAGTTGGTTTTATATATTTTGCCTGATATATTGGTGGTGGCTCTAGAATAACTTGGGTCCAGAACAAAAAGCTTCTCAATTTACTTCCCATGGCCTCTCCAAACATTTTTTTGCTTTTTTCATCTTGAAATGCTATGTGACTTTTTTGGTAGCTGGATGCCTCTGGCCAAATCACATTCTTTGTTACCTTTCTCTACCTTTGCTTTTGAGGAACCCTTCCCATGTACCTCATGATCTTTCAAAGGAAAGATGAGAGATATAAATAATAATTCCCTTTGCTCTATCATATCTGCAATGATACAGTTTATTAAAACCTGCTGCTTTTTAGGGGGAGAAATTGATTTAAGGAAGATTATTTTATTTTATTGCCAAACTCAAAAATGAAGCAAATATCCAGGCATTTCTTGTTTTTATTTATAATTGCTCATACAGTAAGAATTGTTTTCAAGCTATATCTGAAAAAGAAATATAAAAATAAAGGATTTAAATGTAAAATAGCATTTTCCATTTGCTTAAGTCTCCTATCGTTCTACTGATGAAGGTCATGAAAATCCAAAGCCGGGTGGCAGCATTGATACCAATAGCAGCAGCACTTAGACTTATATACTGCCTTACAGTGCTTTACAGCCCTCTCTAAGCAATTTACAGAGCAGCATATTGCCCCCAAAATATGTGCTCTCATTTTACCGACTTCAGAAGGTGTGAAGGCTGAGTCAACCTTGAGCCTCGTGGAATTTGATTTGCCAAATTGCAGTCAGCTGGCAGTCAGCTGAAGTAGCCTGCACTACTGCACTCTAACCACTGTGCCACCATGGTTCACAGTGCTCTCATGGAATTCTTTCAGAAGGAAGAGAAAAGACAGGCAAGAATCCCTAGGAATTTCACATCTTCATTCCTTGTAATATTTTGTTACACAGTTTGGTATCAAACTGTATCAAACCAGACAAAACAGTTTTTTGTGAAACTGTTTGGAGAACAGTTACATTTACATTTTGCTTCATAATCTAGAAATTCTTAAAACCAAAATTGCTTGAAACATAAGCATTCAGCTCTGCAAATATGGCTTTGCAAAGTAATTTGGCCAGCTTCAGTTATTTTCTGAATTTATCATAAACTTTATAGCTTTGCTGATTTTAACTCAGTTGAGCTAACTTAAACCAATTAAGTCTTCTTGCGGACAATGATACTGTTTTGGATAAGTTAAATGACCACCATACAAAATGTTAAATGGCATTACTAGCTCATTGCACTTTCCCTTCTTAAGGAAACACAGCAATTTAAAAGAGCAGTATCCTTCATACCAGTGGTTAGTATCTTGGGTCTATCTTGAGATAAACAGTTTAGCTAATTTCAAACTCTAATTGGTTTACATACTCAAGCGATTAAACAAAGGCCACAGAAGCAAGCCAAAAGCAAGATAAAGAGACCCCAGTTAATTAGATTCTGTTCTTTCATTGTAGAGCACTTTGATCATTATCTTTCTGATTCAGAGCTAAGTGAAATCCAGAATTTACTGCAAGTGCACAGTGACCTGTAAGGCTACTCTAGGACAGCAGTCTGAAAGTAGCTTCATGATATTGAACAAGGATGCCTAACTTTATTTTGTGGAATTCTCATATCCACATAAAGAAAGGAGAAATCAGTTTACTGTTTCCTATATGAAAGATAGGTTTTCCATGTAACATTCAAAGACTAAATCTTTAATATCTCCATGTAGGTTTGAAGATAACTCCTGTCTTAGTAGATTCACAGGCATACATGATGTAGCTGTGGAAATGCAGGAAATCTGAGGAGCTGTCCAGGATTGTCCATTTTGACTAATGTGTGTGTAGCTAATACTTTTCAGTTAAAGATTTGGGGATTGTGTGATTTGATTGTGGCCCTTCGTATAAAAGTTCATTGAAGAACTAATTAGTGCAATTCAAAATAGGACATGATATTTTTGTTTTTTAACAGAAGAATGAGCTGTTTATTTGCATCAAGCAGAAAAGTATATATTTGTATTTCTGTTGCATTTGCTTTATCATATTTATGTTTGATTTAAAATAGCAGGATTGCTCTAGATTTTAAGATTTTTAAGGTGAAAGGTTATGAATGATTGTGTTCTGCAAAGCTGAGTTATCTAAGGCTTTAAAGTAAGTGACATTAAATAAATTTCATTTATGCATTGATTTCCTAATTTTACAGGCGTTAAACATTCAAGTGTGATTTTGTATGTGAGTATGTATTTATGTTTGTGTACCATTTTTTAATTTTAGATTCCAAACCCTTGCATCCATGCATTTTAAAATGCCTCAGTGGGCCACCTTCTCAATGATGTTGCCAGTTGCTCTCCAGTATGGCTTCTTTTTTTAATTGTTCAATAACATTCTGTGAATAATCCTATCTAGTATCATTCTGCCATTTTTAATTGAGCAAATTAAATGTCAGTTTCTGCTTCCAAAATACTCCATTGGGAATGCTGCTATTATGACAGCACCAGTTCCATGGTTGTCAGAGCTATCCATTTTACTGCCAATTTTTCTTCAAAAATTGGAAGATGGTACAAGCTTTTCTTTTAAAAAAGCTATGGTGGTAATATGGTGGTAATTTTTATAGTTATGTATTATAATAGAAATTATATTTTTCAAGTTGAAATAAATCATCTCAGTCAAGAAGGTTTTGACAGATTTTTTTACATCGTTCAGAACTCTCCTAAACTATTTCTAGATATATTGATGGCTTACTAAATTATATATTATGTTGTGCATTAATGAAATAATGACAGTTAGTGTTACTCAAATAAAACTGCATCCTAAATAAAGTTATTTACTTCATGCTCAGAAAATATTCACTTCATTTTAGCTGAATGTAAATAGTTCACAAATTGATTTCTAAGAGTCCTAACAATGACTAGCCCTGATGGTATTATCTAGTTTGGGTAATGCAAAAACAACAACTAACACTAACAGCACTAAGGAACCCTTCATTTCAACCCTGAAGTACAAATATTCTCCTTTAGTGACACCTAATCAAAGCTCCCACTTGGCATTATGGAAGGAAAGTTATTAGAAACCAGTGCAGATCTTTCAACACTGGCAAAATAAAGGTCACAACCTCCTCAGTTAATTAGCTTAGCTAACTTGTTTTTTGTCAGCTGTAAATTTCTACAGGAGATACACATGATTAAGAAAAAGGAAGTTGTTATGTTTGGGGCATGGGCGAGAAAGAATGGAGACAAGCCTCTGAACGGTGAACTTCAGCTCTTTATTTACATAGTGACTTCTAGCTTCTATAGCAGTTTTAACCCGCCTTATATAGGCAAACCCCGTAACTATTAACCAATAACCAACGAGGAGCGCTAGCTCTCATAACCAATAGGAACTCTCTGTTAAGGGCCAATCGGATTCCCCAAAGCGGGCCAATCCGATCCGGCCGTTTAACAACCAATCAGAAGTGCAGGGCCAGAACCCTGCACTTTACTCCAACCTCACGCTTTATTAAAACTTTATACATTCACAACACCCCTTCCCCCTGGCTTCTGTTTGCAGGGCGCAGTTACATACTCCTTTAGGTAGGACGGTTGTTTTATTAGTCTCTTTGATTTTCGCTGTGTCATTCGGCTGCAATCACGCTGAGGTAGCTCGTTGTTTGACAGTGGGACTGTTTCTGGTTCAGAGTTCATTTCCCCGTCATTGCCCATGTTCTCTGTAATTCCCTGAGGTTCAACTGTTTCCCTCTCTGGTTCCACTTCCTGAGTCTCTATTATACCATCGTTCCCTTCGAACGGGTTTTCTTCTTCTTGGAATTCATCTTCTTCCATACCTCCCCCCCCTCAGTCTGGTCATAGGAGAGTTCAGGACTGCCCGCCGGAAGCCGTGATCGTAGTTTATCGATATGGCGTTTCCATAGTCTATCGTCAAGGCATTGTACAAGGTAGGATCTTGGGCCGGTTACACAAACTACTGTCGCCTCCACCCACAATGGGTCGCCCGATAGGTTTTTAGCGTATACCAAATCTCCTACCTGGAAGGCACGACAGCGGCCGCTGGATCCTAGTGGTTTTTCCGGTTCGTAAACTGGGTGTAACCGGTCGAGGTGGGAGCGGAGTTTTCGTCCCATTAGCAGTTCGGCGGGAGTTTTGTTGGTGACGCTATGAGGTGTGATGTGTTGTAAAAAAAGGATTTGATTGATCTTGTCATCAATGTTGTCGTAGTCTACCTTCTGTAAGGTTTTCTTCACAAATTGTACCATGCGTTCTGCTTTGCCATTGGTCGCAGGGTGCGCAGGCGAGGTGAGCGCATGTCGAATGCCACGGTCAGCGAGGTACTGCTCGAACGAAAGTGCTGTAAATTGTGGCCCGTTATCGGATACCAGGACGTCTGGTATTCCGTGGGTTACAAATAGTCTTTCCAGGGTTTTGATAACCGCCTCGGGGGTTGTAGTCGTCATGTGATGAATCTTGAGCCAATTTGAATAGGCGTCGACGGTTATTAGAAAGGTGTGGCCTTTGGTCAGCCCCGCGAAGTCCAAGTGAATTCGGGACCAGGGTCCGGACGCGTGGTGTCTCCCATTCAGTAGGAATGGCTTTAGGTGGGGCGTTGCTCACCTCCTGGCATTTTGAACAAGCTTTAACCCAATGTTCGATTTGCTTGTCAATGCCTGGCCACCATGCGTAGCTTCGCGCAAGGGCTTTCATTTGCACGATGCCGGGGTGGCCATCGTGCAAGGTTCTCAGAAGCGCTTTCTGGAGTCGTTCTGGGATAACGACTCTATCGCCCCAGATGACACAGCCTTTTCGGGAGAACAACTCGGTTTGTCGAGTCTTGAATGGTGTGAAGTCATCTGATAATTGGTCCAATGGCCACCCGCGTTCTACCCAGCTTAGGACTCGCGCTAAGGTGGGGTCACGTTTGGTTTCTCTCGCGATATATTGGGCGGTTAATGGCGGCGAGTTGAGTGCCTCAATTTGCAACGTGGTTACCATTGGTGCAGGATCGCCGAGAGTCTCTGGAAGCAGTGCTCAGCTCAATGCGTCGGCATGGGGAATGGCTTTCCCCGGGCAGTATTGCAGCCGATAGTTATAAGCAGCTAAGAATTCTGACCATCGAGTCATCTTAGGGGATAATATGTAGGGAGTCAGCTTATCTCCGGCTATTATCCCTAATAATAGTTTGTGGTCAGTCACAATAGTAAAAGCCCGGCCATACACGTACTCGTGGAATCTTTTAACGGCTGACACAATTGCGAGGGCTTCTTTATCGACTTGTCCATAATTTCGCTCAGTTTTTGAAAGTGTTTTTGAAAAATATGCAACAGGAGCTTCGTTCCCATTAGGCAGTACATGGCTCAAAATGGCGCCCACTCTGAAAGGTGAAGCATCACATGTTATATTTTACGGCAAAGTCTCATTATACTGCATGAGTACAGAGTCAGAAGTGAGCAGTTTTTTAATGTTGCGGAACGCCTGTTCTTCTCGGTGACCCCATAACCAATTTGCTTTCTTATCTAACAACCGGTGTAACGGTTCAGCGACCGTTGCTTTATGTGGTAAAAATACATTATAACAGTTGATGAGGCCTAGGAACGCCTGGAGGTCGGTCTTGTTTCGTGGCCTGGGAGTGTTTTTTATTGCCCTTCGTTTACTTTCAGTAGGGTGAATACCCTGGCTATCAATTAGGTACCCTAAAAACTCAACACTGTCAGTACAGTCTTGGAATTTTTTTAGGACTAATTTTAACCGGTCCTGTAAGATTTTTTTTGTAGGGGCCGCAATTAATACATCATCAAAATAGGAGACCATGCCCTTAATCCCTTGTAATAACCTCTCCATAAGGCTCTGAAAAATTCCCGGGGCTACACTAACTCCGAATTGAAGCCGGGTACATTTAAAGGTACCTCGGTGCGTCACAATCATTTGTGCCTGTGCCGTCTTTTCATCAACAGGTAGTTGCTGATATGCCTGAGCTAAATCTAATTTAGCGAAGACTTTCTCACCCCCCAGGGAGTGGAGGAGACGCTGCACCACCGGCACTGGATATGCGTTCTGCTGTAGGGCATGGTTCAAAGTGGCCCGGTAGTCCCCACAAATTTGGATCGACCCGTCTGGCTTAATGGGTGTTACGATTGGGGTTTCCCAGGGGGAGTGATCGATGGGCTCTAACACCCCCTGAGCTATCAGTTTATCGAGTTGTTTGTCGATTTTCGACTTTAAGGCAAACGGAACTCGACGGGGTTTAAGTCGGATGGGAGCTATCTTTGGGTCTAGACTGAATGAAATCGGAGTCCCCTTGTACTCACCTAAGCTGTCCACGAAGACGTCTCTGAACTCATGGATGAGGTCTCCCTCCCAGTCACTTCCGCTGACTTGGTTTATGCCGGCCGCTTCAATGCCGAGTGGCGCGAACCATTGGAGGCCTAGTAGGCTAGGCCTGTCTCTATCGATGACAGTTAGTGGTAAGTACGCTGTGTGCTTCTTGAAGGAGACTCAGACTCGGCAGGAACCAATGACAGGGATTCAATTCCCTTGGTAGTCCTTGAGGATGAGTCTTTGGGAGCGGAGATCTTGGCGTTGAATCGTGGGGATGAGTTGTTTAAGGGTCTTCCAGGACACCATCGAGAGAGACGATCCCGAGTCGACTTCCATGTGGCAAGGCTGGTTTTCGATGGCTACTGTGACTCGTATTTTCTTGTTGTCTAAAGCTGAGGCGTGACCGATAGTGATAGTATGGTGAGCCTCTTCTCTCTGCAAAACTCGATTTCTGTAGGAGTGGTTTACTGGCTCTCGCCGTACAGGACGGGTTCCTGTCAATTGGTGATAGTTAGTCCCTTTTGAGGCCTGTCCGGGTCCTGGTAAGCTTTGGCAGACCCGTCCAATGTGGCCTCGCTTCCCGCACTCATGGCAGAGTGCGTTGCGGAATTTGCATTTGGACCTGGCATGGTTGGCCCCGCAGCCAGTGCAAGGGCGTAAAGGCTTCGGGTGGTGGTCCCGGTTGGACCGCAGTCAATGGACCCCTTCTTCGTTGCTGTCTGATGATGAAGAGAGGTCCTCGTGGTGCATCGTTGCAAGCTGCCCTTCTGACCTGGGTAAAATGTCGCTTGTCGCTGGTGTTACCGGAGCGCGGTTTCGGCGTAGTTGTGCAGCCGACTTCCTGGTTGCTTCTGCTGCAGTAGCATCAGCGATGGCATCGGCAAGGCTGATGTCGCCTTTCGCCATCAGCTTGCTTTGAATGCCTGGTGCATCTAGTCCCAGAACTATGCAATCTCTTAGTGCTTCTTCTAAATCGGTGAATCCGCAGAAGCCTCCCAAATTTCGGAGGTCTGCTATGAAGTCGGCCACGCTTTCTCCCTTTCGCTGGCTCCTCTGATAAAACTCGTGCCGTCTCATGAGCGTAGGCACGGTCGGTGCATAGAGATCTCGTAGGAGAGGTTCGAGGTCGTCCCAATCCATCGCCTTCACTTCTCGGGGTTTTGCTAGTGCTTTAGCCATCTTAAAAACGGTTGGACCGCAATGTGTTAGGAACACCGCCCATTTCTTTCCTGGTGTGGTGTCCTTTAAGTTGTTGATTTCTTACAACATTTGGAAGTGATCCATGTAGGACTCCCAGTCCTCCTGTACTGGATTGAACGGAGTGGGTGGTACGACGACACCGGACATGGTTCCGTTGTGTAGCGTCATCTGTCACGTGCTTGGTGTTCTTCATTGGTTCAGATGTCTCCACATCCCATCCTCGTCGCCAGTGTTATGTTTGGAGCATGGGCGAGAAAGAATGGAGACAAGCCTCTGAACGGTGAACTTCAGCTCTTTATTTACATAGTGACTTTTTGCTTCTATAGCAGTTTTAACCCGCCTTATATAGGAAACCCCATAACTATTAACCAATAACCAACGAGGAGCGCTAGCTCTCATAACCAATAGGAACTCTCTGTTAAGGGCCAATCGGATTCCCCGGAGCGGGCCAATCCGATCCGGCCGTTTAACAACCAATCAGAAGTGCAGGGCCAGAACCCTGCACTTTACTCCAAGCTCACGCTTTATTAAAACTTTATACATTCACAACAGAAGTAAAATGTTTTTTTTTTTGAAGTCAAGCTATTATCCAAAGCACCTGTAGGCAGGACAAGAAGCAGTGGATGGAAACTCATTGAAGAGAGAATCAACCTAGAACTAAGGAGAAATTTCCGGACAGAATAATTAATCAGCAGAATAGCTTGCCTTCAGAAGTTGTGGGTACTCCAACACGGGGGTTTTTAAGAAGAGATTGAACAACTATTTGTTGAAATAGTATAGGTTTCCTGCTTGAAAGGTAGGTGAATTGGTCTAGAAGAGCTCTGATGTCCCTTCCAACTCTGTTGTTCTATTATCTTTGATTAAAAAAAACACCTTACATAGTTATTTGCAATATTTCATTTCTGGGATGTAAGCAACACTTTCATGAGAGTTAAAAAATAAAAATAAAATCAAGATCTTTCAGAATAATGTTTTTATTAAGGATGCCAGGATCTTGTGGACATTTAAAGCTGGTGAAGAAAGCAGAACGTGTTTAACATGGGATTATTTCCTGTGGAATGATTTCCAGATGTTTTCTCTTATCTTTAAAAATGTTTTGGAAAAAGTCTTGGGCTTTTCTATCGTAGCATCAGAAAATTGCAATTTTCATGCTTCATTAAATTATACAGGTTCATGATTTGCACTGTTGTTCTCAAAGCTATTTTGTTTCACTTAAAGGTCATTCCTATAAAAATATTTTTCCACAACTGACTATAAATAATTTTAGGCTTGCTTCTGAGGTTAACAATTTCCCTTCAGACTCATTGCTGACATAATAGACGAATACCTGTCCTTGCCATATTTAATTTTAGTGCTCAGAACACATTTTTTGGCAACATTCTTCATCTAAATATGCCTGACACAGAACCAGGTGATATGCTTAATGTGGTGAAGAAGAAATGTTCTGTTGCTGTTTAACATTTATGTAACACTTTAATATGAAGAACACACTGAAAGTTAATTGGTGATATCATTGGGAGAAAAGCAAGCTTTATTATTTATGGCATTCTGTCCTGCTTTTAATCCAGTGGGGAGTTACAAAACAATATAAGATGGATGAAATAGATTAAAAATACAAAAAGCCAAATCAGAAAGCCAATTGTGCAACAGGTGGGATAACAAAGGTAAAATAACTTTGACTTCATTAGCAAGACTTGGCAGTGACTAAGGAGAGAGCTATTCAGATGCTGATTATATCATTCTTGAGTTTCAAAAACATAGAAAGGAGCATCACCCTTCACCACCCTTCATCTTAAGAAGCCATAACCATTTCAATTGTTTCAAGCATTCTAGTACTAAATCAACATTGATTGGCCTTTTTGCTTCATAAATATTTATGTCATGAAGCTAATAACTTAGTATTTTGAGAAGCTGGAAAACTAGTATTATTCTTAATATTAGGGTTCGTATTTAAGACTTACTTGTTTGTGATTTATTTATTTTTGAAAAAGACGGTTGTATCTATTGATCAAATCATGACATATGTTTTTGGGGCAGAGCTTTTATCATATTTTGTACTTATTTAGATTTATAAATCTGCTAAATATTTCATTAGACATATATCACTACTTTTCCCCTTCACTGTTTTTGTGTATTTTCATTTGGCAGTATTGTATTTTGTGTTGGGTTTTTTTTTCCTTCTGTCAAACATGTTAACATAAAATATATAAACATAAAAAGAAATTAAATTAAAAATTGAAATGAAAGAAAATCATAAAGAGCTATGTAAATTCTTTGAAAGAGGGATTTCAAATGTATACATAAAATACCTCTAATGAATCATCAAAGCAGCCATAGCAGTAAAGAAGCTGAACATGTTGTGTGCAGAAATGGGAGTTGTTTCTAAAAATTTGTATGTGTACAGAAGATATACTTGCTTCAATAATTCAGAAAGACTCTTCCAAATGTATATTCTCCCAAATGTTCCAGAACACTTTTTCCAAAGTATTTTTCATTTTAGAAGGTGGTACTAGAAAATGAAAAAGGGATGTGGTGGCTTTGTGATTAAGATGCTGAGCTTGTCAATCAGAAAAGTCTGCAGTTCAAATCCCTCTCACCAGGTAACGGAGTGTGCTCCCTTTACTTGTCCCACTTCTGCCAACCTTGCAGTTCGAAAGCATGTAAAAATGCAAGTAGAAAAATAGGGACCACTTTGGTAGGAAGGTAACAGCATTCCATGTGCCTTCGGCGTTTAGTCATGCCAGTCACTTAACCACAGAGACATCTTCAGACAGCGCTGGCTCTTTGGCTTTATAACTGAGGTGAGCACCGTCACCAAGAGCCGGAAATGACTAGCAAGTGTATGTGAGGGGAACCTTTACCTTTACTAGATTATTGTAATAAGTCTGTTTGCATTTTTTTTGTCCTCCAATACCACTTTTTCCCACAAATTGTATTGATAACAAATCCATGTTTAAAATCAAAATATTTGAACTTGTGAAATCAGTGCAAAAATGTTTCCTACTATATGTTGTCTTTGTCAAAAGTAACTGCTGGTACTTACAGTTGAACAAGTATATATTAAGCCTCATAGATTGGTTGTATAAATGCAAAACTACAATCCTGGTCTCATTTTCTGGCGAATTGGCAGAAATTGGGAATTGAATTCAGTTATTGCTGAATAAATATTCAAATGATTGCATTGCAAATACATACTCATTCTGGATATATCAGAATCACGCAACAAAATTGTAACATTTCTCCTTAAAATATGTTTCATTTTATCAGCTTTTCAAGTACAATCTCTCCTGCCAAAATATTTCAATTAAAAAATATATGGGCAGAAATCAGAACAGTAACAATAACTGACTTGCTGAATCTGAATCAGATTTCTTCATGCTCTACTAAATCAGCTCAGGGCTTCACATAGACATTTTTTCTTTGTGATACACAGTAATGTAGTTGTTTAGTATGTACTAGAGGCAGAACGCAGCCAGAAAGAGATTCTAATGCATTTTTCCTACTAGTTCTCGTTCAGTTTGATTACTTCTGTTTCAGGGGAAGAAAGAATTGTGGAGAAATAATAATCAGTACAGTGTTAACTGCATTTTTCTTAAGACTCTCTGGGAAAAGATGGGAGAGAGATGAGTGGATAAGGTCAAGAGCATATGTCACTTTTCACTAAGTAACTAGGCAAAAGAATAATTCATATCAGTCCAAAACTCAACAGTTAAAAGCATGACTGAATTCAAGGGGGAGAGAATGAAAAGAATGGCCAGGGTAAAGCAATGTTCATAAATCTGTATAAAGCAAAAATTAAGATTTTAGATGCAGGGCACAAGGGTCACAATATTTGCAGCAAATAATCTAACTTTGCTGATGCTCCTCAGAGCTTAGCCAGCCCCTCGTGGACTCATCTAGCATTCATAATATTTCTCTTCATGGTAACTCATAGTAAGATACTCTTACAAAGAACCTTAGCCTTTAAACTTAACATCAGGTCATTGCTCTGCAGCATTGCTATTATGTAGAAAGCTGTGATTTAAGAGTATCATGGCTGCCAACTCTCACGCAATCAGCGTGAGACTCACGCAATTCAACCAATTTTGACTGTCTCACTCTGATAAACGAAATCTCACGCTAAACCCCCAAAATGGAATGTACAAAAATAAATATATCTCTACATTCTCTGATATTCCGAAGTGAGGAGAGAATTCCACGCTGCAGGAAGCGGTTGCTCCTTTCCGCTCTAGGATGTCACAACTCTCTGGGCTTAACCCTTGCGCTGCACTCTGCTCTGGCAGGCGGAGATGAGAGAGACGAACTCTCTATCCCCCATGAAGTACGACTACAGGGCATCCCTGGGCCTTTCGCTGAGCTCCCATCATCCCCTCCCCGCACCCGTCTGGTCTCAAGGCCGCTGGGATTGGGGCGCAAAGGCGCGTCCCTCTCCGGCCTCCCTCTCGCAAGGGGAGCTGCCGTGGCTGGCCTCTTGCGCGCCTTGGCTTCTCTCGCTCCCCAGCCTGATGGGAAGTCCCTGGAGAGGGAGGGGGAAGAGGGGGGGAGGGCTCCTTCCCGGGTACATTGTGTCCCTCCCCCCGCCCTTTGCACCTAGATATGCGCCCCCCCCAGCCTCCCCTGGGTCCAAGAGGCTGCAAGAGGGTCTGGCAGGGAGGAGCCTCTCCAGGAAGGGGGTCCCGCCAGAGGGCAGGCTGGAGCGGGGCGGGGGGGCTCGCAAGGAGGGGGGGTTCCTGTCCCCTCCGAGCCCCAATCGCAACCGGTGCAGGAGTTTCTCTCTTTTTAGGCTTCTTTCCCCACTTGATGCCAGGAACGTTTGGATGCTCTTTGGGAGCCCCTGGGAAGGAATCTCGCCTTGAGGGGTCTCCCCACAAATGCCAAGCAAAGGGGGGGGGAGTGGCCACTGTCCTCTCCTCTCCTCCCCCAGACAATCCAGGACTTCCCTGCAGGGGAGCAGCTGATGGCAGCATTGCTGGGGGTCCCATGCACAGACTGGGAGGGGGGCGTTTGGGGAGTGAAGGACACCAGCCTCCCCCCCCATTCTGTGTGTGTGTGTGTGTGTGTGTCCATCTGCCTGCCTGGCCCTTTCCAACCCTTCAGCTGGACTGTGAGGCTGGTGGGTCCAAGACTCAGCCTGGATCCCCCTCCCCTCCGCAGGTGGGAGGCCCAGAGGGTGGGAGAGGGCTAGGAAGGGCCGTTTCTGCCCAGCTCCAAGGCCGGGAACCCTGGCAAGGCCCCCTCCACCCCCGGGGCCATGTGAGGGAGGCTTCTGTGGCCCTGAAGAGGCAGCCTGGAGGAGCCGGATCCCAGGCACTTGGGACGCCCCTCTCAGCCAGGGACCCTGGAGGAGGAGGAGAGCCGGAGCAGCCCAAAGGGACGGAGCAGATGGGCAGAGGCCCAAGAATGTGGACCCTTTCCGGCCAAGATGGTCAGTGAACTGCATTATTAATATCTTACAAATCCGGTTCAAGTACATTGGGGCTGCTTGCATGTATGTATGTATGTATATGTCCAAATCATGACTAAAGTATGCATCAGATTGCACCATTTAAAATGTAAAATTGTCAAAGCTCCCTACCGTGGAAGGGGGAACACCCCCCTTCCACACCATCCCCCCTCGGTCGCTCCGCTCCCTCGCAGTGTCTCACTCCGAACTATCACTCAAGGTTGGCAGCCCTGAGTATGTGGAAGAGACAAAGATTTTTGGGGCCTGTTCAGAATAATTAGGTAGCTGTTTCTATTTTTTATTTTTTTTTTATCAATGAGATTATTAGAGAATACCTTCCAGTAGGCTTATTTAGTAATAGTAGCACTTCTTCCATAGCAATGCTGCTGTGGCTGCTTAAGGAACAAGCCCTTCAAAACTTGGATAATTTCTGTTCCTTGGCAGACTTCTGAGGAAACTTTCTATTTCTCAGGCCATGAACTGGTTGGAGAATTTTCAAGAAGCCATTTGTGCCAGCTGTTTTTGAAATATGTTTTTACCTTTCTAATTCATTCCTAGAATATGCAAAAATTTCTTCTGATGACAATTCTGAGATTTCTTTATAGTTGTGGGATCAATTATGATAAGATTTTTTGGTTAGCCATCTCTCCATAATTCTCTAGCTTGTCTGGTTATTCTTTGTCATCAGAAAAGCAGATCACTAAGTATTGAAATAAAAATTTGATTATTGCCAATTAATGAGAAATCCAGTATAATAAATAATGAAATATTAAATATGAAAGCAGGGTTGCTAAAGATTGTTAGTGATGTTTTGATATTGAGAATTATTTAGTTAACACGATGATGAAAAGATCCTTCAGAGTTTATTATTTCTGTACAGCATATTTTATTATTATCATTTTTATTAACTAAGTTTATGCTCAAAGTTTGAAATTGTCTGTCTTCACACTTTACTCTTCTTTCTTTTTGGTTTTGATAAATTGTTCCCTTATGTAAAAGTTCTTTTGATAAGTGGAGCCTGAATGCCAGAATTGATTTCATTATTTATTGTAGTCAGCCCAAGGATGGATGTGACAGCTTTGTTATTTATGTAGTTGAATACAAAATGAGAAATGTAGAAGTCAATTACAAGCATCTCTTATAAATCAAAAGAAGAAATCTTTTATTTTCCTCTTTTTATTTAGACATTTATCTCTGTATTATTACTAAAACTTCTATATGGTAAAGATATAATATAAAATTTAATTCAAGAAAAAATACCTGCTTCTCTGGCCTCTCATAAAGAAGATAAATTCTATATATCAGTGGTGGATGACCTTTTTGGGCTCCCGTGGCAAAAATTGCAAGTGTGCCAGCATGCCCATATTCGCCTGCCAGCACCCAGAATGCAATGCACGCAACCCCTCCTCATGCCCTCTGTCCATGCATGTGCAATCCCCACCCCCACTCCTTACCCGCACTGTTCTTCACAGCTGTTTTTTGGCTGGTTTGAGGCCTTTTTCAGTAGTACAGGAAGTGATGAAACAGCCTATAATTTGGCCTGAGAAGCTTTGCAGAGGCTTTTCCAAGCCTCTGGGAGGACAAAAAAAGCCTTAAACCAACCCCGCCAAAATCAGCTGTGAGGCGCGGGCATGCATAGTGAGGTAAGTTTGCCTGAGCCTCCCATACCAGCACAAATGGCTCTGCATGCCACTTGTGGCACACGTGCCATAGGTTCACCATCATGACTATATATTGGGCTGAAAGTTTCACACACATCAGTTGGATTGGGGGGGAGTTACAGGAAACTTTTGAAAATTTGGAGGTAAATTAGGAAATGGGCCAAAATGTCTTCATCATTGACCTTTTAATAGTATATTCTGTTTGTTTTAATAAATTGCAATCAATCTTACTTTATATTGCTTGAATTAAATTGATTATTCATGAATTATGAAGCTAGCTTGTAATGACAAACCACTGTTAGGATTTTAGATCACTTACTAATAGGAGTTGTTAGCTTTTTAAATAATGGATGATAAGCCTCAGATTGCTTTTCCTTTAGCTCCCATAATACACAGAGAGGTCTGTGTATTTACTTCAGTACTTAAATAATTTTCTCTAGCATTGAGGACCAGAAAGTTCCTTTACTTGGGAATGACAATGCAGAAATAACACTCTTTAGCAAGATTTTTGGAATGGTAAGAAAATGAACCATATGATTCTGCTGTGGATGGCTGCTTCCAACTAGCATTTACTGACATACAATATCAGTAAAATGTGACAGATCTTTTGACTTCCAGAAGAACCCTGATTGCTTCTTTCTTTCTTTCTTTCTTTCTTTCTTTCTTTCTTTCTTTCTTTCTTTCTTTCTTTCTTTCTTTCTTTCTTTCTTTCTTTCTTTCTTTCTTTCTTTCTGGTTTTGCATGTATTTTGTCATACAGTATTTTATTTTCACCATTCTGTTAAAGAATTTTTATATTTCTTTTCATTCCAATCCTCCTATCTCTTCACAGATATATAACCCCTCACAACTCTGCATAGTATTATCTCACAAGGTAAAATCTTACAAGGGTAAAACTCTTGTCTTCCTGCTCATCAAAATCTAGTTTTGACTCCAATCCTCATTTAAACAGTCACTTTCCAGACAGATTCCTTCTGACCTTCAGAAGGTTTTTCCCATTCATGCCGATACCCAGAAATCTCTCTCCGTTTCCTTTATAGGAAGAAAAATATGTGACCATAAAGATGGGTATCAGTCATAATGACAATTGTGATTCAGCAACATTTGGAAAATCATCTTTTTCTCTACCTTGACCTCGAATATATTTTTTCTGCATTTTTTCTTGTTTACAATTATACTTATAACTGCTGTAAGTTCAACACCTTTCTGTATTCAATTGAATTACCTGAACAAGGTCTGGGTCAACAGAGTCAGAAAGAAAAGAACAAACTAGGTTATAATGTGCTGAACACAGAGCCCTTGATCCTTTGTAAATATCTAGCATGTTGTCAGAGTCAGCTTCATACAGGTCATGCCAGCTTCATACAGGTCATGTCACTCCTAATAAATCCTTTGAAGTATTTTGAAGTTTGGTTCAAGGCTTATGATTTAATTAGGCAATCGCTGGAATCCTGACACATGTACTGAATTTTTCATAGTTCAAATAAATGATGATTAAAAAGGCTATAGTGGTAATTGCTTCAGATCATTTCCAAACATCAGTGGGTTTTTTTTTTCAACTATTTCAAATAAAAAGAGAAGTAAAGGTCTCAATTATTTGGCTTGCACATTTCCATAAATACTGAAGTGTATACAAAAATATAATCAGTATTGCTTATTTTCAAAATGAGGGCCACAGACATTTTAAATTTCTCTGTGGAATTTGGAGAAATATTGGGTTCCTAAAATCTGAGAAGTTACAAACATATCTTTTTTCTTCAGGTTTTGTATGGCTGAACTATGGCACTCGAGAAGTCCTGAATGCTTTCGCTTGGTGCAAGATCGGGGCTGTAGGGCGGATGAGGAAAAATCTTCCACTTGAAAGCATTCAGGACTTCTCGAATGCCATAGTTCAGCCATTTTTAAACTTAATGCACCATTGGCGCACTCCACCTTCAGTGATGATGTTGTCCCCATACACTTCACATAGTTGCCAAAAAATTTCAATCGGTTTATGGTTTTTTGCCAACAGAAACCTTATCACTGATCGCATCTCACAACTTGCGGGATTTTCAATTGCAGCACACATTTCAAATGTTTACTGTGAAATAACGGGCAATGATACGAATCACCCACTAGCATGACTAGATGCAGACTGAGAGGCGGACGCACAGACCAAAGATGGCCACGCTAGCTCCGCCCCTTCTTGCTACAGATGAAAACGTAATCTATTTTGTGGATAGCCCTCGTACATTAGAAATATATTTCCATGATTTCCAATTTGAAAGTTGCTTCCGCCCCTTCCCCTTTAACTTTAGTCCCTTTTCTGATCAGGAAATTCTCTAGAATTTATTTGCTGAGCAAGCTAGTCATCTTTAAAAGTTATCTTTAAATATAAAATATATATTGGCAAATAGATCCTTGATGATAAAACTGAATAGGTTTAATAAAACAGAAATTTGAAAGCCTCTGCTTTTATATGTCATGCTATTATTGCTGCATTTTTCTTTAAATAATGGTTAGGAAGAAACCCTAAACTAGAGCTAATCTTGCTGCTTATTTCCTAATCCAACAACAGTCTTTCCAAAGTGAACTCCCATTCATCTATTTTTTTGTAGTCAGGAGAAATAATTTAACTCTTTAGTATCAGTCACCCATTGCAATATTATTGGAATTTTGCTTGCATATTTTTATGTCTTCTGCTCCTGGTTTTGTTTTTGTTTTAGATTGAGGTTTACTCTCCATTTTGAGATGATTCAGAAAATAGAATGGTACTTGTAATTGTTTTAAACAATAAAAAACACTTTATGGCAAAATATAGCATGTTAATTAAAGATCTTCCTATCGATTCCATAAAGTTTGGTTGAATTTTCTTCTAATAATGTAAGTAATCATTTAAGGATTATGATGCCAAATTTAATCCTCAGTAAACTTGACACCGCCTGTACATACTTAGGGATTACTCTTTAATGGAGATTGGAGGTATTTTCTTTAATTATTATCACAGCGGGAGTTGCGGGATTTGTGAGCTAGTACTTCTCTTAAGCACTACCATAGTAAATTCATGTTCTATCGATAGCTTCTTTATAATCTCATCATTTTAGTGAATCCCAGTCCACCTTTGTTTTTTCCACTCTACACCTTTTTTTGTATGTAAAAGTATTTCAGAAGTATTTAAGTATCACAAGAAAATGTTACACATTTATAGCTGCTATTAATTTTAAAAAGTTCATGTAATTGTCAACATTCATTGCCAATTTGTATCTTGAGAACCAATTTTGTCTAGTGGCTAAGGCAGGCATGTCAAATTCATGGCATCATGTTGTCATCACATGATGTAACGTGACTTTTTCCCCTTTGCTAAACTGGGAATGGACATGGGCAGCGTGTGATGTATCCAGGCTGCAGGCCACGAGTTTGATACCCTTGGGCTAAAGCATCAGGCTTGAAAAGGGGATACTGGGAGTTCCAGGCCTGCCTCACCCATAAAAGCCAGTTGGGTGACTTTGAAACAGTCACTCTCTCTTTCTCTCTCTCATTCCAATCCATTTCATAGGGTGACTGTTGGGAGGAAAATGGGAGGTGAAAGCTATGTTGGATATGCTTGCTGCCCTGAACTATTTGCAAAAGTAATAAAGGTAGAATACAGATAAATGCATACATACATAAAAATTATCTCATATGGTTGAATAGACGTGGGTTTTCTTCTGATGGACTTCAAACACTGATAGAAAAAACTTACTGTGAACATGTTGATAGATTTACTGTTCTATATTTTCAGGAGGAAGATATTTAAGTATAAAAACTTAGGTTTTCAAAGCAACATTTGTGTGGGTTGAGGAGATTATTTGCCTATTATACTTTTTTTGGAGAATATTTGCCTATTATACTTTTTTTAAAAAAAACTTTTTTTTAGCTGTCCATCATTAAGATAAATGCTGAGCAATTCCTTTTTAAGAAACCCTCTTAACACTTTGAATGTCTACATGCATTAAAAGAATTAAATATTGATAGAAAGAAAGGTAAGATCACCTGGAAGCTTGATAGTTTTTCAAAAAATATATGTTTTTTATTTGTTCTTTCTTTTTTCCACCACATTGCAGATCTCGTCTTGCAGACTTTTTCACAAATTGCCAGCCTGAGTCACTGTCTGTTAGTAGCTGCCTGAAAGAAAACTATGCTGACTGCCTCCTTGCTTACTCAGGGCTTATTGGTAAGGCTTATTTTGGGGAAGGATCGTTTTCTTTAATATTTAAAATATGCTTTTTATTTGATATCAACAGCAGAAAAGAATAATGAGAAAAAACAAAATACATGGATAAACACGAAGACTCCACGAAAGTATTGGATATACATGACTATTTTTAAAATGAAAATCAACTTATTTCACCAAATTATAATCTCATACATAAAGAAGCTAAGATTGAAATGAACACAGGTAGGAAAAAGGATGCCATGGGATTGGAAAAGATTCTATAGAAAGAAAGACACTACATCATAGATACACTACTTGCAAGAATTATTTTTTATCCAACATTAATTAAGAATATATTGTCATTACTTTGGAAGTGACTACTTCAATTCATTCACAGAATCCAAAAAGGAAATATCTAGATCTTCTTTGAAAAATTGGATGAATTGTTTTATAAAATATAGGACTAACATTACCATTTTCCTTCTGTGGCATAGTGTTGTTCAAAAAATAGAGCTAATGTTATCTTCCTGTCAAGGTCATAGAATACCCCATTGCATTGTGGAACCATCTTCTCCTGAGGAAGGAGGAAAACATACATACATATTAATACTTTTTCCCCAACATATGTTACTCAAAACTTAAGCAGAAGCTATATTACTCAATATGTCATGAGCTTCAGGATAGTACAAGGAACTTGCTAAATGTTACACACAACATGACCTATACACTCGAAATTTTCTATAATATTACAAGAGATGATTACCAGAAGCAACAGATGGTGTAAGATAATACCCATGTATGGTGATAGAGGAAGATAACCAATTATGTAAACTTCTCCTTTTCTGTTTTATTTTGCCGTGTCAAAGCTGGATAACAGTAACGCCTCAGGAGATATTAGGATGCTAAACTTTGACATGTTAATGCTCTGAACCTTATGCACAAATAAACCTGTTTCTTCAACCCTTGGTGGTTTTGTGTCCTGAACTGGTGACTAAGATTGCTGCAACACTCCAAACTGGATGACATCCAGAGGCATAGATTATAATTCCTATAATTCTAATCCTTTCCATACTCACTAAAACTCCTGAGACCTGAAATCCATACTTTGCAAGGGATTTATATTTAGGAAGACTGCTCTAATGAACATGTCATGAAATTGCATAATGGGTGTTCTAATGAAGTCAGAGATCTTGTAGTTTTATATAAATAAATAAATATATTTTACATCTATATACTTCAAACAAGATAGTCAGGCAAACAGGAGCATCATGCAGTAAATTGCAGAGCATACAGAACATATAGAAGAAAAAGGCACGACAAAATGGAAACTTCCCCCCTCCATGCCCACATCAACCAATCACTGAACAGATGGTTCATGCAGGAGCCAGCAATCTCCACCCAATCAACTATAGTTGTGTATTTTGACTCACTGCACAACTCTACAGCTCCAGCTACTAAATTTAAATATCCTAACAGAACACTTCTCATCAGCATAGCTTGCCAATACTCTTGGTGTGACTTGCTTTCATTTTAGGAGTTTCACCATCAGAAGCTCAAAGTGTAATGGATCAACAACAACAACAATGGTGTTCTTCTTCCAACATTGGTTGTTAAATGAAAAGGAGTCTTTCAGGATTACAATGGCAGTGCACAGTAAAATGCGCTCTTTTTTGAGTGATATTAGTTGTATATAGGCCCTCAGAACATTTAATTGCGCAGAGACAATTTCCTGCCATCTAATGTGAGAGGCTGGCTGAAAGCAATTATATATTACTTTGTCAGCAAAAAATCCAAGACAATTGGTATTTCCACTCATGGGAATGCCTGTATTTATATTTGGCTGATACAATAGTTATCATATTCTCTAGTTTTCATGCTCAAACTAAGAGAATCAGGATTGGAAATAATTTTTTATATCAAGGTTTTGAATTTCCTCCAATTTGTATATAATTATTACAATTATTTCTACTTTTTGAGTAAAGATAAATAAATGGGATGAGTAATAAATTACAAGTCTGTCACTTGGTTGTCTATCTTTCTGCTTTCTAAAACAGATTCTTTGATGTAAAAAACATTATTAACCTTATTATTTCATGTATTGAACAGTTTGGCATATTTGTCATTTCCAACAAAGCAAAAAAGTCTTTTAAGTTTCATTTCTTACATAATGTTTAGTTCTATAACACCACCACTGCTTCAGTGTTTTGAAACAAGACCTTTGGTTTGATAAGAAATCATGTTTCATATATATATATGAAATAAATATATGTATGTATGTATGAATGAATGAACAAACGTATGTGAATGAATGAAATATGGTGAGCAAATAACATAAAGGCTAGGTATTTGATTTGTCTCAAGTTCAGAATTTGCACTATCATAAAATATTTCTTGTTTGGTTTTCCGGTTTTTGCGTGGCTTCGGGGCAGCAGGAATTCACAACCGCTCGCGATTCCTGCTGTGCTAGCCGCCGAGGTACCCCCGATCCAAATGGGTCAGGGGGATATGGCTGCCCTGTAGGGACAGCCGAAGAGAGAGGGAAGCTGGACAGGGGGTTGGGGGTGTCACAGACCCCCTCCTCATCCTGAAAAACCCCTTTTTCCCAAGGCGGTGGAGCGGCGGTCAGCAATGGCTGCCACGAAGAAGTCTGCAACCGGGTAAGATCGTGCTGGAGGAAGCAAGAAAAGTGAAAGTGCTGGCTGAGCCGGGTCAATCAACATCCTTTAAACTCGCTGGAACTGAGCTGTCTGAAATGCGTGAGGATACATTGTATCCCTAAGAAGATCGAAAGCAGCGGAGAAGCTGTTAAAGGGAATTTTTTTTTTTCTTCACTCTCCCACCCCATGAAAAAAGCAGAAGAAGATTTGAAATTTGTTTGGGCACTGAAGGTGAAATATTCTGAAAGTTGCTTGGACATTGGACTTAAAAATTTAAGAAATTGGAAAACCTTTATTAGAGGTATGGATTTCTGATCATTTAAAAATTGATGTTGCAAGTGGGAAGGGAGCAGAAAAATATTGGAGCAGAAGTGGAAAAAGGAGGAGATTGCCAAGAATACTAAAAAAAGAAATATGGTAATTGGACCTCTTTGATTAAACAGAAAGAGAAATAGAAGAAGGAAGAAAAGTATTAACGTTTGGAACTTTCTTTTTGAATTACTTTTGACTAAAAATACTTGGGTGGTTGTTTTGGGGAAAGTTTTTCTTTTCAGGATGGCATCGCTTGTGGATGAACTAAAGATTGAATATCAAAATATAAAAAGGAAGAACAAGATGGAAAAGATACTTTGGGCACTTCATTTCAATTTTTAGAAATGGCGTTATGTACTTATGAAAAGTTGATTATGCAGCAGAATGACTGGGACAAAGAAGAAGAAGAACAAGAAGCCATCTTTGATGAACAATGGGTTTTTTCCGGGGAGGAGGAGAAAAAGGATAAGAAAAAGGGGATTTTAAGGTTTGAAAAAACAACCCAAAAAAAGAAAAATGAGAGGAAAGGTGGATGCAAGGTTAGAAAGCAAAGGAAAGGGAGTAAGAAAAGGGAAGAGGAGAGACAAAGGGGTAAAAAGGGCAAGGAGAAGAATAAGCAAGAGAGAAAGGGGAGGAGGAGAAGCCTCAATGGTGGGAAGCAAGATCTAAAGAAAAAAAGCTTATTTAGAGACAATGGGTGAATCTAATTAAGGATAAAAGGGGGATTCTGGAAGGTACATAAGATTGTGTTTTTATATGTATATTTAGAGTATAAAATTTATTGTGTAAATTTAGAATTTATTAAACAGAATCCCAAGATAAATTAAGTGTTATATGAAGTACTTTTAAGTTAGGGTAAAGGCGTCACTCCAAATAGTGTATAGGAGAAGTATAGTAAAAGAAAAAAGATGAATGGATAGTTGGAAATAGAACAGACAAAGAATGTTATTGAAAATGGTTATAAACTGTTATGCTTTGATTGTTTGTGCACTGTTTTTGTAAAATTAATAAAATTGGTTTATAAAAAAAAAAGAAAAGAAAATGATAACAAGATATGGAAGGATATATAAAATGAATATGATGTTTGAATTTGTGTCTGTGTGAAGAGTTTTAACCCGGGATCAGGCAGCCTTCAGAAAAGATGTTTTAGTTTATGTCTTGTGTATTGTGTTTGTAAAATTAATAAAATTTGTTTAAAAAAAATATTTCTTGTTGCTTCTGGAAGTGAGAAAACAGCAAATCAGATTCATATAGAAGTCTTTTGATCAGATGTGATCTGAGAAAAACATAAGTAAAACAAAATATACTTGTTCAGAAGAACAGGCAGATAGCAGGACAAAAGGAAATACAGTGAAAACTTTAGAATAACTGATATTTCAGAAGACAGAAGCATGAAATTTAAGTAGCCACTGAAAGTATTTAAATATGCTCAAGATAATGACATTTCTGTTTTCCCAACCAAACAATATGTCTTTTTCCGATTTTTTTTTCTCCAGAACCAGTAGCTATCAAAGAAATGCTGTCATACCATTAAATGTGTGTGTCTTCTTCTTGGACCAAAGTAGTAATTTAGGAGGACTTTATGATAACTTTGAAGAATCTCATAAATGATTTTTATGGAAGCAAATGCAAACAGATGGCTTAATTAGCCATAGGTAAATAGACTTTTGTACAAAGAACTAGGCATCTTGGACATCATTCAATCAAGTGATGTATAAATGCTAGCTGCTGGTAGGAAATGGGTTAGCTCAACAACTTCTGGCAAATAGTCCTAGATATGATAACTTTTCTTGGAAGTTTTATTGAAACTATTCTTCCATTTCGCGTTACAATAATTATAGTGCTTGCAGAGAGGCACGTTCACGTGTTTTCCTTTTTTATTTTCTGTAGTAAATTTATTAAATTTTAAACAAGAAAAATAATAACTAAGAGAAATTAAGAATTAGGAAAAGAAAGAAAGACAGAACAAAACCAGAAGTGTACTTTCATTTTTCCATAGGCTAAGGTATTGCACAAATGTTAGAAAGATCACTGCAAAAACATCATTTGGTCTCAAGTTCAGTAGAAAGGGTCCTGAGGAACCAATATATGATTCTTTTTTAAAAAACAAATTATTGGTTTTTAAAACAAACATAAAAAACAAAACATAAAAACATCAAGCCATCTTCCATATATATACATGCAGTGTGCCGGTTGCTTTCCAAATTGTTTTGTGCTTCCATTTCGTAGTCTTCAATTACAATTACATTGTATATACTCTCATATTTTCAATCAAATATTGAATACATTAATATCATTTTTAACCAGTCATTTGACTATACTTTTATTCATTCATGTTTTACGAAATAATCATATTTTACTTAACTTGTTTTATGACGGTTCATATTATCATCCCAAATCTGTCCTAAAATCATTTTGTAGATATAATAAGAAAAGAATACATCTTTATATATTTATTATTTCCTAAGAATCTACATATTTCATTACTATATTTTATTGTCTAACCATTGATAGAATAGATCCCAAATTTTATAAAATTGTTTATCATCTTGTTCTCTAATTTCAAATGTCAATCTACTCATTTCAGCACATTCTAATATTTTCTTAATGATTTCCTCCTGTGATGGTGTTTTCTCATTTTTCCAGTTTTTAGCAAATACAATCCTAGCCTCTGTTAACACATTTACAATCAGGTATTTCAAGTCTTTACTATATATTTCAGGTAAAATTCCCAATAAAATCTCTGGTTTCAAATCTATATGCTTTTTTGTCATTTTTTCCAACCACGTGTGGATTTTAGTCCAATATTTTTTAGTATCCGCACAAGTCCACCACATAGTAATATGAGCCAGGTGTCTGATGACATTTCCAACATTTTTCGGATTTATTCTTGAACATTCTTGCTATTCTTGTTGGGGGAAAATGCCAGCTGTAAAACATCTTGTACAAATTTTCTTTATATGCTGTTGACATTGTCATTTTATAATTTTGAGACCACAGTTTTTGCCATTTCTCTAGATCAATCCCATATCCAAAATTCTCCCCCCAAGCAATCATAGTTTCTTTAACTTGTTCTTCTTCTAGTTTAATTTCTAATAGATATCCATACAATTTTTTAATTACCTTTTCATCAGTACCTGTCAAAATCTTATCTAAGTCAGTCAGTTTATCATAGAAACCTTCTGTTTTAGAATCTTTATCATAATGTGATAAAGATAATGCTTGAATCTATTTGCACATATGAAAGCCAATGCATCTTTATACCTTGTTCCTCTAGTTTTTGCATAGATTTAACTTCACCCTTTTGATTCAATATTTCACCATATCTAACTGTTTGTTCCTTTTTGTATATTATAGGATAAGAAAATGCTTCAATAGTCGATAGCCAGACTGGAATTTTCAAATAACATTGTCTTTTAGTCTTCTCCCAGTTTAATCACAGAGACTCCCGTATATAATGTCTTCTAAAATACCCCTGTATTTTAGTTCCTTTATACCATAAAAAAGCATGCCACCCCAACAACAGATCATGTCCTTCTAATGTCAACAATCTAGTATTTCTTAATGTTATCCATTCCTTAACCCACATCAAACTTGTAGCTTGGTAATACAACTCCCAATTAGGCAAACCAAATCCTCCTCTTATTCTAGCATCCTGCAAAAGTTTTTACTTTATTCTCGCTTTCTTACCTTGCCATATATATTTAAACACAATTGTATTTAAATCTTCAAAGTAATCTTTTCCAAGCCTAATTGGAATTGTTTGGAACAAATATAAAATTCTGGGTAATATATTCATCTTGATTGTTGATATTCTCCCTATTAATGACAGTTTCCCATTTCGCCAAATCTAGCACCATCTGCTGCTTAAGTTTGGTATAATTATTCTCTTTTAGTGTACTGCATCTTGCTGTCAAATATATTCCCAAGTACTTGATCTTATTCATGACCTGGATTTGCAATAGATCTGCCAGTTCTTCCTTTTGTCTTGATAACATATTCTTTGTCAAGATATTTGTCTTATCTTTATTTATTTTCAAACCAGCCACCTTTCCATATGTCTCTATCTTTTCTATCAATTTTGATGCTATTTCTAGTGGGTCTTCTAAAATGAAAACCAGATCATCTGCAAATGTTTGCAATTTAAATTCTTCCTTTTTAATTTTCATCCTTTGATATTCTTTTCATCTCTAATATTTCTATTTGGCACTTCCAAGGTTAACATAAGCAACAGAGGTGATAGTGGGCACCCTTGTCTTGTTCCTTTTCTTATATCGATAGAGTCTGTCAGTTCTCCCTCTATCGTTACCTTTGCTGTTTGCTTCTGATATATAGCTTCTATTGCTTGAATAAATTTTTTAGCAAAGCCCATCTGTTCCAGCTGTAATAACATGAATCGCCAATTCACATTATCAAGAGCCTTCTGTGCATCTAAAAATATCAAAACCATTTGTTTTTCAGGATGTGCTTCTTAGTATTCCAAAGTGTCCAAGATTATTCTCATATTGTCTTTAATTTGTCTCTTTGGCAGAAATCCATTTTGATCAGGATGGATAAAATTGTTTAAGTATTTTTTAAGTCTTTCTGCCAATATTGAAGCAAAAATTTTATAATCTGCATTTAGTAAGGAAATAGGTCTATAGTTCTTGATTTGTAATGGATTGGCCTCTTTTGGAATAAGTGTAATATAAGCTTCTGACCATGATTTAGGTATCTTCTTTAACATAACTTCATTCATAACTTCTAGCAATGGAAGGTTCAATGATTCTTGTAATGTTTTATAAAATTCTGCTGGAAGTCCATCTGGGCCTGGTGCCTTTCCATTATTTTGCTTCTTGAGTGCTTCAGTTAACTCCATCATCGTTATATTGCTTTCTAACATTGTTTCAGTCTCTTTAGGTATCTGGGGTAGATTACCATTCTGTAAATACTGTTTAACTCTTTCCTCATCAATATTCTCTTGTGTGTATAGTTTCCCATAATAGTCTCGTATGATTTCCTTCTTCTCTTTACGACCATAGCAGACTTGGCCTTGGTCGTCTATTAATTGCAATATTTTCCTTGATTCTTTCTCCTTTTTCAATTTATATGCTAACCATCTACCTGGTTTATTTGCATCTTCAAAGTAGTTCAGTTTAGCATCTCTAATTTTCTGTGCTAGTTCTTCTTTTTCTATTAGACCCATTTTATGTTTTGTTATATCCATTTTTAACTTAATGCCCTTTTTTGTGGCATTTTCTGTAACTCTTTTTCAAGTCCTTTATACTCATCCTCTAATGCCTTAGAGGCTAATCTTTTCTTGATATTTCTTTTCCTTGTATCGTCTATTATCAAGCCTCTGGCATATGCCTTCATTGTATCCCATACCTTCTGGATTGATGTATCTTCTTTTCTGTTTTCTCTAAAGAAAAAAGCCAGTTCTTTCTCCATCCACTGTGTGAAGTCTTTTTCCTTCAAAATAGTATTATTTAACGTCCATCTAGATCTTGTTCTTTGTCCTTTCCATTTAATTGTCATTGGATTGTGATCTGCCCAAGTACTTGTTTCAATATTTATTTCTTGCATATTAGTTAACAAATCTGTTGACATCAATATCATACTTATTCTGGACCATGATAAATGTCTATTTGAGTAGAAGGTGTATTGTTTAGTTTTAGCATTTCTTTCTCTCCATGTATCTTTTAAGTTTATTTCATCTACCATTTAAAAAAAACTATTTACAGAGAGTCTTTCTGTTTTGCTTTATTGTTTTCTGTGCTGTATAGTCCAGTTTATTGTCTACAATTCCATTAAAATCTCCCATCATAACTATATTAGCATAGTCCAGTTCAATTATTTTCATATGTAATTTTTTATAAAATTCTTCTTGATTGTCATTCGGGGCATAGATTGCAATCAGGAGTGTTTTCATATTATTGTTCATTATTTGCACCATTGGTATTCTTCCATCGTCATCAGTATAAATCAATTTCACTGGGATAATATCTTTAATTTATAAAACCACTCCTATTTTCTTGCATTGTGTCAAGGAAGTGAATATTTTCCCTAATTTTGGTTGTATCAAGAATTGTTCATATTGTTTTGTAATATGTACTTCTTGAGGGCAAATTATATCAAATTTTAATTTCTCTAATTTATGGAAGGTTTTCCTTCTTTTAACAGCTGAGTTAAGTCCATTTATATTAATTGTAATCAATTTTTTCTCTTCCATGGTTATATTTTGTAGTTAGGTTTAACAGCTCTCGTAGATCTTGGTTCACGTTGTTCTTTGGCTTCCTCCTTTCCACCTACTGTACCTTCTTTTTCAGTCGTCATTTGGCAGTCCTCTTGGAATTCAATTAGTGAAATTTCTTTTTCTGCCTCTTCCTCTTTCCCTCCAAAAAATTCTGTGTAAAATGATTCAGCTTTCTCAATTGAATCAATTCTATATCTCCGTTCTTGCCATGTGAACATTAAACCTTCTGGGATCAGCCATCTATAATTCATCTCTTTTTTAAGTAGTCAGGAATTGGTATTCTCTTCTCATCTCTCTCGGTCTTCTGGGTACTTGTTTCAAGACCACAATCTCCTTGTCTTTGTATTTCAGTGTTTTCTCTCATGCCACTTGCAATATTTGTGCTTTGATGGCTTTTTCTGTAAATCTGATGTGAACTTCTCTTGGTAAGCTATTTCTCATTGCATATCTTGTGAAGACTCGATAGACCTTATCTATTCCATCCATCATCTTCTCTTCAGTTATTTGCAAAGCTTCAGCCAATATTTCTATCATTATCTCAGCTAGGTTTTGTCCCTTTTCTTCCTCTGTTTTGGAATCTAAGATAACATTCTGATATGTCCATCTCCCATCTCAGCATCCCACTTTTATCTTGTTCAACCACAGTTAATCTGTTATCAATATCTCCAATCCTCTTGTCTCTTTGTTTATCTTCTTCTTCAATTTTTTGGAGTCTCTCATTGTACTTCATCATCATTTGTTGAATGTTCTCCACCTTTTCATCAGTTTTCCCTGTTCTTTGTTCTCTGTTCTCTGTTCTCTTTTCAATGTTCTCTGTTCTTGTTTGAATATTTTGAATTCCTTACATTATCATCTGCAGGGTCACTTTTTCTTGTTCTTTTTCTTGCCGTAACATTGTCTTTATTGAACATTGTTCTCTAGGTGATGGAGAGGAAGAAGTAGAAGTTGAGGAACCAGGGGCTGTTAATTTCCTACTCATTCTGAACAATTCAAAATCTTCAGGTTCTTCTAGACCTTAATTCAATTGCAAAAACCAATTGCAATTCCAAATAAAAATAGTAGGAAAAAAGAAGCCAAATAATAATAATAAAAAAGAAGAAGAAAAAAAATTTCTTCAGGTGCTTGTATACCTTAGTCCAAGCAATTGGTTAGATAACAGTAAAGATTCAAAAATGAAGGAAAAGACCATAAACACACACAAAAAAGAAGTTGTAAAATTCTAAAAAAAGGCGGAAAAGTGAAAAATAAAAAGCTAAAAAAGAGAAAGGGAAAATTCTTCAGGTTCTTCAACACCTTAATCCAATTAGCAGGTCTCAAATATAAAAGGATAAATAAGAAAGAAAAAAAAAGGCCAGCAAAATAAACAAAAGAAAACAGAAAAGAAATCAATATGGAAGGTAGATGGGGAGACAAAAATACCAGGGAGGAGGAGGGAAAAAAAGAAAAAAAAGACTACTCCCTTAAAAAGAAAAGGAAAAAAAATACTAAAGCTTTTCCTTTAAAATAAAGAACAAGCGTAGAAATTTAACTTCCAAAGACAAGAAAACAAAAACAAAGACAAGTTCCAAAGGGCCAAAAATCCAAATAGCTATTACAAAAAGTAAACTGATGAGGAGGGGTAGCACAACTTAGAAAAAATAAAAAGAGCACACTGCACTTTGTTTAATTATCCAAGGCTCTTGTTATAACTCTCTTCTCCAGGGACTTACCACCTTTTCTTTTCCTATAAGCTTCAACACCAGACTCCAGCTGTTGATAGAAACCCAGAAGAGCACCTGTAATAATACTCTCCCATGCTCTTCCCTCTATCTTATCAAATAGCAATGTCCTTGAAAAGAAGTCTCAGTTCTTTCTCAGCTTTGTCTGGTCAAAAGAGAAATAAAATATTTCCGAGCCTCCAGTTGGCAGTATTACAAAGTTTCTTTTGCTTTCACTTTCTGCCTCCTTTTCCAAGCAAAATATAATAATTAATTAAAAAAAGAAAAAAATATTTAAAAAAAACCTAAAAGGGAGTCTCTAGTCTAGAATATTATAAAATCAAAAAGGAGAAAAAGAATAGATTAAGGAAGAGAAAAAACCAGTCCAGATTCAAAATATAAGATCGTGTGTAGAAAATCCAGCAATGAGAAAAAAAAAATACTTTGACATTCCTGTTTAAAATTGCCGCTTAGTCACTTCTGTCAAAACTTTTACAGATTCTTTCTTTTCCTTAGGGTGTCCTTTCAAATCTTAGAATAAAGAAAAAATTCTCACCAAACCGGCACACTCTCTCTTTCCGATCTCTTTTGTTTTGGAGCTGTCCCAACTTCAGCAGCTTTAATGGCTGCCTCTTTGCTGCTGGCAAAAAGAGCTTCTCCTGGATCTACCAGGGACTTTGTGGTATCCCTGGGATTGACAGGATGTGCTCTTTACTTTCACCATCTCTTCGGGACGGTTTAGATCTGATTGGACCATCCAGGAGCAAAGATATCCGCAGTGATCTCAGACCTCCAAGATCGCATGCCGTATCATCGCGATGCCAGCTCCACCCCAACTGAAATATGATTCTGAAGGGAAAACACATTCTCCTTTCTTACTTACAAGGATGAAAACAAGAGTTTTTGCTTTGTCTACTCTTATTACACTGAGAAATTTGCAGACCATACAAAAAATTCTTTTAAAATATCAGTCTTTCAGTTGTGTTTTTGGCAAACCACACCTTCCCTCAGAGTAAAATACTAAGTTAAATTGATAATTGTAATGTTACATATTAACAGTTTGGTTGCGTTACAACTGGCCCATTTTTATCATAGAATGTTTTTGCCTACGTTTTGCCCATAAGGTTGTTCTTTTTTAGAAGACGTCATTTCAAAATATTTACTGAAAGTACACATTCGAAAAAACATATTATGGAATACGATTATTGTACTATGAAATTTAATATGATGTATTCCAGCTCAAATATTAGTACTTATTCATGCCAAAATCACCACAATTTGCTTGTATTTCTTTTTATCTTCAGCAGAGGTGGTATTCAGCAGGTTCTGACCAGTTCTGGAGAACCGGTAGCGGAAATTTTGAGTAGTTCGGAGAATCAGCAAATACCACCTCTGACTGGAGATTTTACATTATCCTGCCCCTGCCACACCCACCAAGCCCCGCCCACAGAACCGGTAGTAAAAAAGTTGAATCCTACCACTGATCTTCAGTACTGTACCCTTTAGTTTATCAGTCAGTATTCCCAGTTAGATTAATGTCTGCTAACAAAAGAAAGCCATGTAAAATATATAGTCATATAAATGCTAATTGGCAAATACAGATCTTCCACAAATTAACCACAATAAAACTTTCCTTAAGATTCTTCTAAACAGAAGGGACAATGCCTCTTCTTTCCTCAGGAAAAGAGTTCTGGACTGATGTGATGCCAAAAAAATGTCTTTCTCTGAAAACCATGTGATTAAATATCTTTGTTCCTTTTCACCGAAGAATAGGTGATAGAAGCCAGTCACCATCCCCTTTCAATCTGAAACTAAACATATGATGTATGTTTAAGCAACTATATTGGCTCCAGACAATAAATCTATTAGGCTCTAGGGAAAAAAGAATGTGGTCCCACAATACAACAGTCTGCTCAACTTATTATCACTTGGCCACATTAGAACCTAATGAGAAAAAATAATTTTGGGAAATACTGCTACAAATTCTAAATTAAACAGAAGCTTTTTCTTTGAATCCTTATCCTTCCACACGTCAACAAACTGTAACCCATTCCTGCTTATTAGCCCTTGTGGGTAAATGTATATGTCAACTGGATTACACATAGAGTTGTTTATTTACTGGATTGCCCAGCCCAAATTTCATGACCCTAGGTGGGATAACAACCTTAAAATAAAATATAAAAACAGGAAAACAACATGCAAAGAGAGAGCAGCTGGGGTAAAAAAAACAAGCTCATTCATCTCAAATCAACATGATCGATGTACAGGCTCAGCCACACTTTCTGACTCTCAGGCCTTGTCACATATAATAATAGTATATAGTACTGTAACCATATAATGCTCTTAGTGTGGGATTGAGTATAATGTGTCTCCCTTTGAATAATTAAGAAAACTTCAGCCAGAGTCATTTTTATAAGGAGACTCTGGAAAAAAGCATAGATTCTTCAACAATTTGAAAGGAAGTGCTTTCTGTATGTTTTCAAATGATGTGAATCATCTCTTGCAAATAATTTGCATAATGAGGAGGAGGAAGAGCAGGAAGTCTTCACCCTATCTTTTATTTATTTCATTTATTTATCTAATTTATGTAACTGCCCATTTCACCAAACATGACTCTGGGTGGCATACAACAATGCTAAAGCAATAAATAAGTATGCAAAATCACTATCACTATTAATGGTTTATTAATTTTTATTAAAATATATTTAAAAACCAAGGAAATAACAGATGAAAATAGTGTGTCACATATTTAGTAAAATATTCACTGGCCGCTGTATGTAACAGATAACAGAAAATCAGAGTTGGAAGGGACTTTATAGGTCATTTAGTCCAACCTGCCACCCAAGGGGGAGACCATTCACCATTTCTGACAAATGGCAGTCCAATCTCTTCTTGAAAGTCTTAAGTGATGGTGCTCCCATAACTTCTGAGGGCAAGCTGTTCCATTGGTTGATTGTTCTCACTGTTAGAAAGTTTCTCCTTATTTCCAGGTTAAATATCTCCTTGTTCAGTTCCATCCATTATTCCTTGTCTGGCCTATATATAGGCACTTTAGAAAATAGCTTGAGTCCCTCCTCTCTGCGGCAGCCTCTCATATATTGGAAGGCTGTTATCATGTCTCCCCTGGTCCTTCTCTTCACTAAATTAGGCATGCCCAGTTCCTGTAACCGTTCTTCATATGTTTTAGCCTCCAGTCTCCTCATCATCCTGGTTGCTCTTCTCTGTACTTTTTCTAGAGTCTCAACATCTTTTTTATAATGTGGTGACCAAAGCTGGATGCAGTACTCTAGGTATAGTCTTACTAAGGGTTTATAGAATGATATTAGTACCTCACTTGATCTCAATCTGTTAATGCAATTTAGGATTGCATTAGCTTTTTTGGCAGCTGCTGCACACTGCTGGCTCATATTTAGCTGGTTGCCACTTAGACTCCAAGATCCCTCTCACAGTTACTTCAGTTGAGCCTGGTTTCACCCAGTCTATATGTGTACTTTTGGGTTTTCTTGCCTAAGTGTGGGACTTTACTGTATGTATATGAACACTTAATTCTTTGTTCTGGGTTATACTGTGATCTACAAAATTGGTTATCTGAATTACGTGCCACAATCATAAACATCAGTTTGATCAAACCATGTGCGGATTAAGTAGATATTCCACTCTGTATTTTGTTCAACAATGAATGGTTTGATACATCCTGTTTGCTATATGCCACATGGTTATAGAATCAAAGTGGAGAGCTAGACCAGATGTTTAAATACTTGGAAACTCTTCCAAATTCTTCTTTTTAGGGATATGATTTTAAATACACAGAGAGGGAGGGAGGGAGGGTGGAGAGAGAGAGAAAGAAATTATTTTTACGTTAATGGTTTAACCTGATTATTTAATACCCCTTTGCAGCTCCCATATGAAGAATCTCCCCTTAGTAGTATTTCCCATACTATCTCACTTTTCTTGTATTTATCAACTTCATTTTGTGTTTTCATTTGGAATATCTTTATTTCTGATAATAAAAATTGTGCCCTAGATACAATATCTAGCTGTTATTGCTGCACTCATTGAATGGGATAATTTTATTAGCCTCTTTATTCCTGATTGCAGTATTGCTTGTGACATCAGGGTCATTCTTCAATTTATCCTTCCTATTTATCTTTCATCAAGCTTTGATTAATAGGACTTGTAATAGTTGTTTGTTTGTCTGCATTCTTCCATCTGCAATTCATTAATTCAGAGGTCTGTTACTTAAGTTCGCTAAGCTTCTGTAGACAATAGGCAGTTATGATCACTAGAGTTGTTTGTCAGAATTGACAAATGGATCCAGAAAGTAGGTTCGCCATCTTATTCAAAAGAGTTTAACAGCAATTCAAGACATGAAATTGGTGAGTATGCCCTTTTGTACATACACCTAATTCCCATTCATACTATGGCAACTATTAATTTCATTGTGACTCAGTTATTTTACACAATCTCAGCCAGAGACCTAGTGAATTAAATTATGCCTGTTACAATAGTGAACATGTTGCCAATAGGTGTCAGTAATTTTGTCCTGAAATAAATATTTGGTTTTTTTTCAAGAACTCAGAAAATGTTGTGAAACACAGATTTTTCCTGTTTTCCAGTTTCACATATTTTTAATCTGAGTATTTAACTACTATTACTACATGATTATTATTATTCCTGCCACTTTTTTCAAATATTAATATGTGTCATGAATAACATATCTGTAGCTAAACTCTTCTGAAGAAAGTTATTTCTTTTTTAGACTATAATTCCCAGAATTCCAAGGCAACAGGGCCAACAGCTGGATATTACAATCTATCACATCTGGACTGCATAATGTTGGAGAAAGCTGCTTTGCTATTGCTCAACATTTTTTAAATATTCCAATATGTCCATATGGTATTCTGGGTTAATTATTCTGTACTTTTAAAGGTGCAATTAAAATACACTTTTTCCCTATACAGTTAAAAACAAGTACTTTTTTTTAGTAATAATCAATATTTTAGATTCACGGGGTACTTTTTGTGATACTATAATTTTTATTTAAGATCACCCAGCCCTATTGGTTATTCTTCAAGACCACAAAATAAATGAAACTGAATAATGCTTTCCATTACATTATTGCTACATTAGTACTAAATGATAAGTCTTTTTGAGTTGTCATTCTATACTTAAAATAGTACTTTAATATATAAAGAATAGCCCATCTGAAAAATTCAGATATTCTTCACTGATGCATTAAAGCAGTTAGTCTGGACTCATAGTGTCCTTCATAATCAATCAAGCCATATTTACCACATATACATATACACACAATCACACACACACACAAAAACACCACCAAAGTTTTGAATTGAATATGACCAAAAGCTTGCTTATATTTACATTATAAACTTATGCTACTTCTGTCGTTATAATATTCATTTATTTTTCTACTTTTCTTCATTGTCTTGAACAATAAATGTTGGTAATAGATAAGATATACAATTAAGAAAAATAATTAGATTATTGAAAATCACATAGACCAGTGGTGGCTAATCTTTTTGGGCTCCTGTGCCAAAAATTTCTTGTGCACACATGCTTGTGTGCCAGCACCCAGAAGGCAATGCATCCACCTCGCCCATATCGCCCTGCGCATGCACGTGCAATTTTCCCCACCCCCTTACCTGCAGTGTGCCTCCCAGATAATTTTCGGCCCATTTGCGGGTTTTTTTGGCCTGCTAGAGGCTGCAAGGAAGCTTTTGCAGGCTGAAAAATGGGCCCGTTTCATCACTTCCGATATTTCAAGAAATAAAGGAAGTGATGAAACGGGCCTATTTTTTGAACTGCAAAGCCTGCAGAGGCTTCCCTCAAGCCTCTGGCAGGCCGAAAAAGGCCCAAAAATCAGCTGGGAGGCACACGCATGCGCAGTGAGGTAAGTTTGCCTGGGGCTTGCGTTCCCACACAAATGGCTCTGCGTGTCACCTGTGGCACGCATGCCATAGGTTCGCCATCATGGATATAGACAGTTCTCATTACTGGATTTCCATAGCCCAACCTCAATATTTTATGAACTTATAGAAATAGAATGTCTTTCCTAGAATATTTTATTTTGTTCATATCTTTTGATACCATTGTAAATTTGTTTATATAGATATACTGTATTTGCATTACAGTATCCCTGAACAATTGTTTTTCAGTACCTTATAAGGTGTCTCTTTATGCTGCTATTATCGTGTATGAATTATTATCTAAGATTGTTTTATCTTATCTCGCAATACTGATTTTATAGAAATTTTAAATACTCCATTTATTTGATGTTATATATAATATTTGGGGGGTGAAGATTGTGTATAGTAACAGCATTTATAGAACTTGTATTTAAATATTTTGTGAATAACTTTGAGTAGTCTTTTGTATTTATACAGTAAGAATTGATTAATTAAAAATGGTCACATAAATATTGCTTTTGATTTTTTCAATAGGCACAGTTATGACACCAAATTATTTAAATTATAATAATCTCAGTGTTGCACCATGGTGTGATTGCAGCAGCAGTGGCAATGATATAGAAGAATGTCTGAAGTTTCTGAATTTCTTCCAGGATAATTCATGCCTTAGTGAGTACCTTTATGTTACCTTTATAACATGCCTTTATGTGTTATAAAATGAGTCATGTATGTGTTATAAAATGAGTCATATAGAGTCATGTTTGCGGAAATTACAAATATGAGATCCGTTTACATAACAAATATGCAAAGATTATTTTCTCAGGGTCATTATTCCAAGCAGTGGTAGGATTCAATTTTTTTTACTACTGGTTCTGTGGGTGTGGTTTATTTCGTGGGCGTGGCTTAGTGGTCATATGACTGTGTGTGTGTGCTTGGTGGTCAAGTGAATGGGTGGATGTGGCCAGGTTGACGTCACTCACGTCAAGGGATGCCTTGCCTGGCTTCAAAGAGATACAATTTCCCTCTCTATTTACTGGTACTGAACATCCAAATTACACTATTTAATCCTATGTATATATGCCATATGTGTACATACATATTGTTAAGCCTGGGTTCCCCAACCAGGGTTAAGGAGACAAGCTAAACAGAATGTGCAGCGTTAGTCAGATAGGCATACAGATAAATGTGTGAGATAAGTTTGTATGTTTATTAACATACAGTAAAAATAACAGATACGCTTGTGTTATCAAAAATATAGTTTATTCCACTTAGAGTTTTATAGCATAGTCAAAATAACAGTCCATTAGTCATGTATCATTTTAGTCAGTCCATTCAAGGATATTCATTTAGCAAAGTCCGTGTAGAATATCCTATGTCAGTTCACTTACAAATCAGTCTTTTCTCTCTCCCATTCCAGTAGGAAAAAATGCAGTCTTCATCCAGTAATTAGGGATCAAGTCAGAGAGAGCAAGCTGATGTTCCTTGCTTCTTTTATGGTGCTTTCACAACCACTCCCTTAATTACATTCCTACAGTTAAAGTTGCAGACACTTTAACTAATAAACCATGATAACATATTTATAATTTTACCTAAACCAGTTAGGGTAAACAATGTTATCCCTAACATTCTCCCCTTTTAGGTAAATATAATAATATAACTATTTACATCTTTAAATTATAGTAGTGACAACTTTCTTTAAACTTAATTACTCCTTGAGCTTTTGTAAACTGGTCTGCAATGTTTTCTTCTGTCATGCAGTATTCCAATTTAATTAGCCCATTCTTTACAGATTCTCTAACATTTAAGTATCTTAAATCAGTATGCTTTGATCTAGTTTTTACAGCTATATTAGTAGTTAACTTTATGGCTGCCTGGTTGTCCTCCTACACAATAATGGAATCTTTAACCATTATACCCATGTCTAATAATAACTGTTTGTACAAAATTAAGTCAGTGCATAGTAATGACAGACATGAAAATTCCGCTTCCATCGTGGACAAACTGATATGCTGTTGTCTGATTGACCTCCACCCTATTAGTGTCTTACCAAATAATATAGCTATTCCAGATGTTGATTTTTTAGTGTTTATGTCAGTTGCAAAACTTGCATCTGCATAGGCACTAAGACTCAAATCATCCTTTGGTTCTATATACAATGCATGGTTCATTGTTCCTTTAAGATATCTTAAAATTCTCTTTAATGATTGCCAATGACATTGATGTGGATCCGAATTAAAATGATCCAGCTGATTAACACTATAAGCTATATCAGGCCTTGACCAATTGCTTACATATGATAAGCTACCAATCAAAGATTGATCTATGAACTTATCAAATTTGGGACTTTGATCAACAGTTTGGCAAACCTCCTGACTCATTGGAGTCTTTGCCGGTTTACAAAGTTCCATTTTATACATTTTAATTAATTGGCAAATTTTATCTTCTTGAGATATCTTAAATCCATTTTTTGTTTTGTTAATTGTCAATCCTAGATACCTTTTAATTTCACCTAAATGCTTAATTTTATCTTTTTGGCTAATAATGATATAATCTCATTAGCTTCATTATTAGTTTTAGTTATCAAAGCAATATCATTTGTAAATAATAACAATAATGACACCATTCCATTATTTTCTCTTTTAAACACACATGGATCTGCTAAACCAGATTTAAAACCTATATTGTTTAACTCTTTCACAATATATTGGTTCCACTCAAAGCCAGATTGTTTCAACCCGTAAAGACTCTTTTTGAGTTTCCAACAATTATTATTATTTACTTTATTGTCTTTTATAATAACTGGCTTTTTCAAATATATAGTGTGCTGCAATGGTGCATGCAAATAAGCAGTTTCCACATCTAAATGGTTAATGACATAGTTTTTTTTAGCTGCCCACACTAAAGCTGCTCTCAAAGATGTTGCTTTAAGACATGGTGCGAAAACTTCATTGTAATCAGATGCAGTTTGATTAAATCCTTGAGCTACCAACCTAGCTTTATGGGTAATAGTCCCATCATTGCCAGTTTTTACTTTAAATATCCATTTGCACCCAATGGATTTTTCTCCTGGAGGTAATTTAGCATCTTCATATACTTTCATTACCTTTAATGAATTTAGTTCTTTTTCCATTGCCTTTTGCCAATTCTCCTGATCCTTAGCAGGATACATCCTAAGATCATCTACACTAGTTGGAACTTTAGTTACTTGGCAAACTATACTTGCTTGATACCTATCAGGTGGTCTAGTTACACGTGTAGTACGTCTAGGTATTACAGGACTTAAAGGTGGACTTTCATTTACTAACTCTTCTTGATTATCTAACTCTTCCTGATCAACTGTTTCCTCTTGTTCTGATCCTATTTGTTCTTCGTGGACTTCTTTAATTGAACACTTCTTATAACTAGTCTGTTCTTTTTGCCTTTTGTAGGGTTCAATAATTACTTCGTTATTTAAATCTTGCTCTAATCTATTCCATCCTACATATTCTAGGAATTTAGCACTAGCACTGGTGTAAACTCTAGATGTACCTGGTTCCCAGAATCTATAAGATCTATGATTAGATTCATATCCTACAAAAAATAATCTTTTAGCTCTATGCTGTCCTTTGTGTCTGAGTTGTGTAGGGATATGCACCCATGCTGGTGCTCCAAATGTGTGCATGTAACTTAAATCAGGTTTTGTACCATGCCACAGTGTGAATGGTAATTCACCTGTTGTTGAATTAACAACATTATTTAATATATGATTACCACACATTATTGCTTCTCCCCATAAATTGTCAGGTAATCCTGAATCAGACATCATAGTACGTGCTATTGATTGCAGTGTTTGGCCTCGTCTCTCTATAAAGGCATTATGTTGTGGCCTATATGGTGTAGACTTTTTATGTTGAATACCTAACATTCTAAGTCTATTCTGGAATTTATTATTTGTAAATTCCACACCATTATCTGTTATAAGAGTTACTAATTTCTTTTTAGTTTTCCTTTCTGCAAATTTTATCCAATTAAAGATATTTAGATATGTTTCAGTTTTGCTCTTCATTAAATAGCAAAACCCATATCTAGAATAGTGGTCCATTATACTTAATATGTATCGAGCTCCTCCTACACTTGGTTTTTTCAGACCTATTAAATCAGCAAATACTACTTCTAAAGGCTCTTTGGTAGTAAATCCATCAACTCTATTAGCCAGTATGACCTTGGCTTTGCTTTGATTACATGCATAACATTGCAAATACTTATTACAAGGTTTTAAACTTATTCCCTTAGATAATTCAAAAGTTTTCTTAAGCATTTTAAAATTTAAATGCCCTAGCCGTAGGTGTAACAAGTGAATAAATTCATCATGAGGTTTCTTATTATCATAAACCGTGTTAGCCACCTCTAAACTATTATCATTTAACACATATAATTCACCTCTTAAAGATGCAGTAATTTTCTTATCTTCTTTTTCAATTATGCAGTTATCTCCTTTAAAGGTAACTACATATCCTAGTTTAACCAAAATTCTAACTGAAATTAAATTAAACTTAAGTTGTGGTACATATAACATTTTTACATTCTCTTTTATGAAAGAACAATATGCTATATCTTGACCTTTAGCTTTCAGTTTCCAGCCATTGGCTAACGATATCTGCTGTGTACTCTTGGACATTTTAATAAAATTTTTGTTATCATTTATTATACAGTGGGATGCTCCACTGTCAACCACCCATAAATTATTTTTTACAGCTCCGTTAAAATACATGGCTAACTCTAAATTTTTATTTTTCTTTTGGTTACTTTTAGTATTCTGGCCAGCGTTCTGGCGCTTTGCTTTTTTACAAAATCTTGCCAAATGTCCTCTTCCTCCACAATTAAAACACTTTTTAATTGTGTATGCAGTAGGAGATTCAATATCATCTTTTTGAGGTTGCTCCCTCCTTAACTGATCTCTTTCAAGTCTTCTTCTTGCCTCTTCAATCAATCTGCCAGTTATATCAGTTAAAGTTAGACTTTCCTTGGGCAAAATTTCAAGGGAAGTGACGTAGTTATCATAACTTTCTTCTAGTGATGATAGAATTATGTAGACTTGATGTAGTTCAGAGAAAATAAGCTCTTTCTCGTGCAGTTCTTGAAAAATGCTTTTTATAGAATTCAAATGACTAAGCATATCACCATTCGTCTGGAGATGCGTCTTGAAAAGCTTCCGTGTTAGATTTATGTGAGCACCAACATTATCTCGGACATAAATCCTCTTCAGCTTCTGCCAACACCCAACAGCCGTTTGTTCTCCATGGATATGAACAAGTTGCTGGTCAGACAGTGTTAATCCTATTATGCAAAAAGCTTGTTCATTCTTCTGCTTGAAGTCTTTTATCTTTTGTCTATCTTCCTCAATCTCTGGATCCCATTCCTCTATGTTTGGTGGATTTTCAATTATGTTCCACAGACCTTCTCTTTGTAGAAGTAGACAACATTTCATAGACCATGATACATAGTTTGTTCCATCCAACTTGGATATAAGGGACAAACTTTGTAAATTGACTTGTGCCATGTTTTCTTATATGGATATAAAACTATAATTAATAAAGCACAGCTGTCTGTTTTCTGTAATGTGTAATAACACAAAATCTCACTTTTTACATAAATCTGTTTTATCCTAGTTAAACTGACTTTGCAGCCTCTGGGCCCATAACCAGTGTTAAGCCTGGGTTCCCCAACCAGGGTTAAGGAGACAAGCTAAACAGAATGTGCAGCGTTAGTCAGATAGGCATACAGATAAATGTGTGAGATAAGTTTGTATGTTTATTAACATACAGTAAAAATAACAGATACGCTTGTGTTATCAAAAATATAGTTTATTCCACTTAGAGTTTTATAGCATAGTCAAAATAACAGTTCATTAGTCATGTATCATTTTAGTCAGTCCATTCAAGGATATTCATTTAGCAAAGTCCGTGTAGAATATCCTATGTCAGTTCACTTACAAATCAGTCTTTTCTCTCTCCCGTTCCAGTAGGGAAAAACTCAGTCTTCATCCAGTAATTAGGGATCATCAAGTCAGAGAGAGCAAGCTGACGTTCCTTGCTTCTTTTATGATGCTTTCACAACCACTCCCTTAATTACATTCCTACAGTTAAAGTTGCAGACACTTTAACTAATAAACCATGATAACATATTTATTATTTTACCTAAACCAGTGTTATCCCTAACACATATTACATAGTATAGTATATGTATAGGCACACAAAAAGTTACATTATCTACTATATCTACTATATGTGTATGTACACACATACACAGCTCTTCTAAAACTATGTACGTTTAACCTCACTGTGTTTGGAAAAACACACCCAGAGTCCACTTTCTGCCACACATTTAGCTATAACTTCTGTACATTAGAAAATTGCACACACCTTCAGATTTACTTCCCTAGCCTGCACATGACTGTTAGACCCAGGAGATATCATGGGTTGGGTAAAATGTGGTGAAACTCACTTAACAATGCTCTTGCTTAGCAACCAAAATTTTGGGCTCAATTGTGGTCATAAGTGAAGGACTATTTCTGCCTTTCTCTGTATGGTAGCCTTGTCCTAGTAAACTCCTCTGCCAATTTTCCTCTATGTTCGAGGCACCAAAATAATCCAGATTTCAGATGACATAAAGTCTCCTGCTTGAGCAGGGGGTTGGACTAGATGGACTCCAAGGTTCCTTCTAACTCTGCTATTCTATCATTCTGTAAGGATCTCCTGCTGGAGCAGGGGGTTGGACTAGAACAAGGGTCTTCAAACTTGGCAGGTTTAAGACTGGTGGACTTCAACTCCCAGAATTCCTCCTCCAGTCATGTTAGTTTAGGAAATCTGGGAGTTGAAGTCCACCAGTCTTAAACTTGCCAAGCTTAAAGACCCTTGGATTAGAAGGTGACCTCCGAGATACCTTTCAGCTGTCGATTGCTGTGCTGTTTCAAAGAGTCTTCTGAAGCCAGGGTTTGTGTCCTCCCTTCCTCTCTCTTTTCTCTCTCTCCCTCCCACCCTCTTTCCATGTGTCTATTCATCCATTCATCCATATATCTCATTCACTTTTCCTCCCTCCCTCCCTCTTTCTCTCTCTCTACCTTCCTTTCACCCTGTCTTTCTTTGTCTATCCATTTTCTTCCTTTCTCTCTTTTTCTTTCTTTCCCTTCTCTTTCTTTTTTTCTTCTCTCTTCTCTTTTTCTTTCTCTCTCCCCCTCTCTTTCTCTCTCCCCATCTATCTTTCTCTGTCTTTCCCCCCTCTCTTTCTCTGTTTCCCCCTCTCTCTTCTCCCCCTCTTTCCTTCTTTTTCCTTCTCTTTCTATCCCTTCCCTTCCTCCTTCCCTCTTTCCTTCTAAAGCTAGGAAAGGAGACCCACCTGAAATACACAGACACACACTCACACACACGCTTCCAAGCACCCACCTGAAATAAACACACAACACACACACACACACATGGTCCCAAGTGCCTGACAGTGTCACTCGATTATGAGGGTGCTTCTTGGTCAGTCTCTGGTCCCACGTTGCCTGAAAAAAACAGCAGACAAGACTTCCGGGTCCAACAACTCCCCCCCTGCTTTTGGGACTGGGAAATTCAAGCTAGGCATGTGCTGCAGCCTCGTGCTCCCTCCGGCTGACAGCTCTAGGCTAGGCAGCTTGGGTTTGACTTTCCTGACTGCCTGAAACCTCACCTTCCTCCCGTAGCTGGCTACCAGGGAAGGCAAGCCAGAGCTGAGCCATTGTTGTTGCTGGGCTCCCTGCCAGCCCACATCTCACCCTTGTCATGAGATACCTGCAGTTGCCACATGTTTTTTTCCATGCGGCTGGACTCCAGCCACATTAAAAAAAAAAAAGACGTGGCAGTTATAGGCTTCTTGCAGCAAAAATTGCCAAATTCTGGCTTTGCTCCACTTCTCCAATGCACCACCGCAGCCATGTTCTAGGTGCCGCCATGCAGGTCCACTCCATTGACCCAGTTGCACCAGAGGGACTTGGCCAAGCAAGTCTGAGCGGAGTGGTGCAGCATTCCAAAAGAGGTGGCTGGAGACTGAAAAAGAGTTGCCTCCAGCCGCCCGTTTTTCAGCGCAACTGGCTGGCTGCTCTATTCTTCTGCCTGTTTGTTCTGTATGACCGAGGAGGAGGAGAGCAGCTGGCTGGTTGGGGGAGGCTTCTTCCGCTGCAAAAGAGGCGGCTGGAAACCAAAAAAGAGTTGCCTCCAGCTGCGCCTTTTTCAGTGAAACCTCCTGAAAGGTTGCTTTCCTCCTTCTCTGCCTGTTTGTCCTGTATGGCTGAGGAGGAGGAGAGCAGCTGGCTGGTTGGGGGAGGCTTCTGGAGCTGAAAGAAGAGCTGCTGGAGGCAACTCTTTTTCAGTCTCCAGCTGTCTCTTTCGCAGCGCAAGAAGCCTCCCCCAACCAGCTGGCTACTCTCCTCCTCCTTGGCATACAGAAACAGGCAGAAAAGGAGGAGACCAGCCAGCCAGTTGAGGGAGGCTTCTTGCACTGAAAAAGGCTGGACATGTGGTAACCTGCTGGCTGACCGGGCCAGGCTGCATTGGAAGAAGCACGTCTGCTGGGAGAAGGAAGAGAGCGTCCTCTGAGAGGGCGGGAGGCAGGCAGATGTTCCAGGGACGCTGCACCACAGCCACCACATGGTAGGGAAAGCTAGGAAAGTGACCAGGGCAAGTGAGCAACTGGGTGATTGAGTCAGGGGCGGGCCAGCCAGGGGTCACCACTAGTTCGGCGACCCATGCTGAATCGCTGCTACCAGTTCGTCTGAACCGGTGCGAACCATGTAAATACCACCTCTGATTCCAAGGGGACAAATACTCTCTAAAGATTAAAAAAAAAATCTAAATCCTCCACAACATGATATGTGATATGTTTGACATTTGTTTTCCTTTTAAGTATGACATTATTAGGCTCCACATTATCCTATTGCAGGAGAAGGAGCAGCAGAACCTTGAGGTGAAGTCAAGAGAAGAATCAGTCTCATATCTCTACATAGCCAAGTCCAACCCCCCCCCCCGAATCCCATTAACCCTTACTTAGAGCCAAAATAGTGCTAACCATTAGTTGAATAGATTTCTGTGCATAGAGATGAGCAATAAATTAATTTCACTGAAATTTCACAAGTAGTTCTGGTCTTTTGTGCCTGACCCAAAACTCTTTATGTACAATTGGAAAATATTTTTGATTATTCTTGAAATCAGCACCTTATCTCAGGCTTATGCAGTCAGGTCTTCTGCTCTGGCATAGCTATTCCATTTGAATGTTTGGTTGCTATTTCCTATCAGCTTTTATTTGGTATCTTGCATAAAGCCACACATAATGCTAACATAAAATTTGCTTTAGTGTAGGAAAAACAAGCAGAGCAGGGGGCAAAGATAAGTGAGTCATCAACCTAGAGTCGTTATGTTCCCACAAATGGTCTAACTCCAATTCCTCCCCTGTTAACTCTTACTTGCCTCCAATTTACTTTGAACATTAATTGACTAAATTCCTGTGTATAGACTTGAGCAATAAATCTTCTTGACCACAACTTAACATACGGTCCTGATTTTTTTGCACCTAACATTTGGGTTCTTGTTTGTATTTTGGTCTGCTCTATAATTCCATTTCTTTGTCTTGTAGTTACGAGATAGAAAACAATTGTGGTCCGTTCAGCATACCATAATTTAAAGCATCAAAATTTAGCATTTGTTTTTAATCAGGTTTAGGAAACAAAGCAGGATCAGAAACCATTGTTTGTATTTGATATATTACAAACAATACTACTTGATCCTGTATTGTTTCATCAAATTATAGTTTAAAGTAATCATGATGCCAGTTTTGTATTGGAAAATTACTCTGGGTAATTTCTGCTTAAGCTTTCACCCAGCTGACTAAAGCAAGTCCACGCAGCATGAGAAATGGGATAAATGGCAAGGAAAAGCAGGGAGGAAAACAGAAACAGACAACAAACAAAAGAAACATGAATAGCAGACGAGAACTCACATTATATTTCTATATCTATTAAAAGCCTTAAACATTTTAGACTCACTGGAAATATAATTGTGAGTAATTAATATGGACCACCCAAAGGGAGTTGCCTTTAATTGTTTCAGACATAATCATTTTAGGCACATAAGAACAGCAGAATACAGATGGAAAGTAAGATACTTCTTCTATTTTTTATCATGAAAGAAATTATTTGACAGTGGTGATGATCTGTCAACATTTTGGACATTACAAGGTTTCTTTGTACCTAGGCCAGAGTGAAGATCCCTATGATCTTAAATATGCTACCCAGGAGCCATGGCCTTGAATTGTGCATTTGAGATCTTAATCAAATGTAAAAAGCTAATTGAGTGCTAGAAAAACATGCTTTAGGAATTTTCCATCTAAATTTGGTTAAATATCTATTTCTCTAATTAAAAAAAGTATGTAGATTTTGAGAAGCTTCAGTTCCCATTGAACATTCTTAATTGCTTTAATATCTTGAAACTCAATTGCCTTTGCGTAATTTTGAAAAGAAATACTTCTTTTCTATTCTTTTGCTTTTAGAATAAAAACGTTAATGAAGATAAAGCAAGGATAGTGTGAGGAAAAATTATATCTAACCTGGCAGAGACTTTTTCTTAGGAAGAAATTAAAGGTGTCCCTGCTTTAATAGCATTTCACTGAAGGGGAATAATGTTCCATTACCTTTTTTTGTTAATGGAATGACTTTTGTAAACCTTTATTTTAAATAAAAGATACAATTATCTTTAATATGCATAATGCTTTGTTCGTACATAAAATGGAGCCACAATTTTTTTGAAATAATAGTTGAAAGATCATATTAGTCTGGTTCATGTAACAGAAAACCACCCAAATGGATTGAACTATGAATAGTGCAAAATATGAGATCCGAAAATATGGCTCAGTTAGTATGTGAAAAGAATGTATTGTATTTAAAAATTATGCAGTTTCTTTGTATATTTGAGATAGTTTGGGATTTTTAATTGGAAATCAATAACCAAAGATGGGTATGTATTTTTGATGCATAAATCCTTGCTCCAAAGCCAGCTGAGGAACTCTTGGAGTTGAAATCCACAAGTCTTAAAGTTGCCCAGATTGGATCTCCTGCTCCAAAGGATTTACTCTTCTTTATCAGAAAAGTTCATTCAGTTAGGCCATCTGCCACTTTCCTCCTATTGATTAAAGCTGCCTTGGGACATTTTAATGTAAACATGGGCCAAAGAACACATTCAGAATTATCATAGATATACAGGCAACTAGTTCAGAATCTGAGTAGAGATATTATAAATTCAAGTGTCTAGGTACTATGCTTACCAAAGTGAATCATTCTCTACACACTGAAACTGAAGACTCAAAATATTAATTCTAACTTAATGTCCTCACTGACATGTTACTAGTCTGGGAGGAAGTGAAGGGTTTTTTTTTCTTTCCAAATAAATTCCTGTGCCTTAAGAGAAGTATGTCATCTTATATTCTGAGGATAGAAGACACTTTGAAAACAAATGAATGGGTGTTTGCAAATAGCATTGTGAAAATGTGCAAAATTTGCACTGTGCAAAAAACCAGTGCAAATAGCATGTGAAACTAGCATGTTCTGAAGATCACCCTGAAGATTAGCCTTGTTTGAGAAGGACTATTTGCCTCTTAAACTGAACTTTTTTTATGAATCCTTAATTTAAAATTTGTAACTGAAACAGAATGTTAGTATAATCTGATAGAAGATGTGTTGATCATAGAAAGAACCCAATTCTTAAGTATTAGAAATTCAGTCAGTTGATTAAAAAGGACACACAAACAGGGAAACATGTTATTTTTTAATCAACTGAATGAAATCCTAGCAGTTCCTCCTTCCAAACATCTATGTATGTATGTATGTATGTATGTATGTATGTATGTACGTATGTATATATGTATATATGTATATATGTATGTATGTATGACTGTATGTGTGTATGTATGTATGCATACATACAAGTTTGTCATATCCACACATTTTGGGGGAAGGTGGAACTAGGAATTATTTCAACTGAAGTTAGTAACCTTAGGTGGTATCATAAAGGATTTTTCTTCTGTGCTTATGTTTTTTTAGCCTACTTTTCATTTGGAAAAGGTTCTTAACTTCAGAATTTTTCACCCCTTCATATAAATACAATAGTTATCTGTATACTGGTGTTTTACTCCTTCCTTTATTTTCTAATTTAAACTCTCTTTCAAATATGTTTTACTTCCCAAAAGATAACACTTCTTGCCATGCTAAAACGATATAATTGCATTTTAAATAGAAGGATATTTAAACATGCATAAGGATAAAGCCCCTAGAATTTGCTCAATGATATTTGAGTAATGCCATGCTGGTTTATTTGTTCGGGTTAACTATCTGAAAACCTGTTATCGTCTTTTAATTTTCTCTAAGGCATGCAAAGTATAAAAACTTTTAAATTTTTCCTGGCTTCATTTTCTCATTAACTGTCTGTATCTGAAGTATATTTTCTACAATTGTTATAATTTTTTAAAGTTAAAATGAAGGTAATCTTTTCAAGGTAAGCAAAAGTAAAATGATTAATAACAAACATTAGATATTTGTGAAGAAATGTATTAATAGCAACCATAATCAGGTCTCCGGTGAAATTGTTTTGATTTCTTATACAATGAGTTTGATATAAGAAGTCTCCAAATCCATGCTGAGTCCCCAAAGACATGATTAAAATCTGTTTTTCTATTCATTTGTATTTATTTTTTTAAAGAAATACCAATTTATTTTTGCCATAATTGCAGTATTTAATCCCATGAAAAACTACACCTTTCAAGTTTTACATGTTCAGTATTGTGGGTGAGCATATATTTCCACCTAATTATGCACATTTTGCTTGAAGACTTGAAAGGAAGAAAAAGAAAAATAACCAATCAATTAATGAATTTAATGAATTTCCTATAAATAAATCAGCAAATTTGTCGGTAATGTATTAACTTACGAAAATATAGTACATCATTGAATTGGTGAGTTTGTTTTCTTGTAAAATACCTGGAATATTTTTTTATGGTACTATTACTCACTGTAGTTTTGCAGCTTCTGAAACTAGCATTTATAATCTGTATTAGTATGAACTTGTTTATATCTTAGAGTTAATAGCATTAGGTACTTTTATTCTCTTTATTAAGATGGTTGACTCAGCCTTCCATCCTTTATATTGATGGACTCAAACTTTCATCTTTCCGAGGTCTGTAAAATGAGGACCCAAATTGTTGGAAGCAATATGCTGACTCTCTAAACCCTTAAAGATTGCCGTAAAGCACTGTGAAGTGATATATACATCTAAATGCTATTGCTATTATATGATATATGTTATATAGATGATATATGTTATATATGTGCTAAATCGCTTTTAGAGTTTCCCTGCTTATTTTGCTAAGTGGGATTTTCTATCCCGTAATCTTGTCCAGTCATACTATTGTTAATAAATAAACAGTTGAACACAATTATCACTTCCACTTCGCTAAATGTCTATGGAGATTCTCAGTCATCTGGGTCATGGTTGTCTCAAAGGTGCTTTTTCAAGGCATAACTGGACTTTCTTGTTTTTCTTTGAAGACATTTTGCTTCCCATCCAAGAAGCTTCTTCAGCTCTGACTGGATGGTGGGGAATGGAAGGATTTATACTTCTTGCAGACAACTGGTCATCTGCATTCTTTTAAAGAGTTGTTGAGGCCACTTGGAGGTTTATCTGTGTCCTCTAGGTCATCTGAGTAGTGCAACTGTGTGTGGAGCCTTCTGCAGGATGTTTTCTGCCCTGTGTTAAACATGGGCACAGGCTCTTGGGGATGTGTGTATGTTGTCTTCATCTTAAACTGAAATGGTTCCTGTAGTCTGCAATCTTTTCTGGAAATCCATTCACACTCCCACACCATGCAGACCATTCCCAAACATCCAGTCAGAGCTGAAGAATCTTCTTGGATAAGAAGCGAAATGTCTTCAAAGAAAAACGAGAAAGCCCCATTGTCTCTTGAAAAAGAACCTTTGGGATATTTACCATTTATACAGTAGTTGTGAACAGGTCAACTGCTTCATAATTTGATTCAGAAAGAATGAATGGTAATTCTTTCATTCTTGTTCATCCCAAAGAGTTTTTCTCTTTTATTAGTTTTGTTTTTTAGAACTATTTCTGTTTGTTTTAATATGTAATATGTTGGGAGGGGGCATGGAAAAAGCAAAACGCTGCTATTTGCTTATTTAAGAAATTGCTGTGCATTTTTTTTTTTCTACAGAAAGTGCAATTCAGGCTTTTGGCAATGGTACAGATGTGAATGTGTGGCAACCATTCCTACCTGTCCAAACCACCACAGCTTTAACTACAACAGCATACAGATCAAAGACTTATGAGTCTGATAATTCCAACAATGAAATACCTACTAATAATGATTTACCAGCTTGTGCCAACATCAAGGTAAGAAATAATTGCAATTTGACCATTATTTAATACTTTGGAGGGGGAGAGGATTGTCAAACATATGAAGGGCATGCGCTTGCTAAATGTTCATGCATATCTAAAAATCCAAGCTTCCTTTTCTCTGTCTCATGCCACCTAACACTATGTTGTTGGAATGATGCATCCAAACAATTATGCCAAGCCAGTTAGTTCTGATTTTATAATATTGACTCGTTCCATACAGTAGGATGGGACATTAACTGCAAGAAATTTAGAACTTGACAACCTCAATGGATAAGTCAGTCAGTGGCTGGATCATTAACTCATGTTATGTCATTGCTTTAGACATGATTCATTTAAAAACAAAACATAATTGATCCATATATAAGAGGAGTGTCAAATTGATGGCCTGTGGCCTGAAGGCATCACATGCAGGCCATGCCCACCCCTGCTCCATGAAGGAAAAAAAAGTCATGATATGTCATATCACGGCAACATGATGCTGCGTGATATATAACATTAAACCATAAACAATTTATAATGGCAATCTGTACCAAAATGGTGGGGTCTACACATTGCACTGTGCTAAAAGAACCATAGTGCTTTATTGTTATATATGAATGATATTGATAATGCACAGTTCAGATCAATGGTAGATGGAAATTACGTGCTTAACAAAATGGTGCAGAATTGTGACCACATGAGCAATTTTTGGCAGCCCTGGGATGGTGCATATAACACCTTTGGTGCATGAGCTGTGTTAGATGCTGGTTTGCTTCCAGGTCCAATTCAAGGTGTTGATTACTAACTTTAAAGCTCTACAGATTATCTGAGACACTCTCTTGCCCACATCACATTGACAGGGGCACTCACCATGTAAGCCAGCGAAAGTATATTATAGACCCTATCAGTTAAAGAATTTTGACAGGTTGAGTCCCGGAAGAAACCCTTCTCTGTTGTTGCCCCCCCACCTGTGCAACATCCTTTCCCTAGAGATAGAATGTGCAGACCTGGGTCTGCCACTTCCCATGGAAGTTGAAGGAAGGCATCTAATCCTAGGGGCATGCAGTCCTGAAGGCGCTCCTGCAATATTTTAATTTTTAGCTTATTTTGCTTTTTACTCGTCTCCCATTTTACTGAACTTTGTATGTATTGTGTTTTTATATGGTTTTGTGATTTTTACCTGTAAGCCACCCAGAATGAAAAGGGTGGTATCTAAATTTGATAATTAAATAAATATAAATAAATAAAATCCAGCAGGTAAACATAGGAAACCATTAGGATATATATTTCTTTTTCTGTTGATTGCCTTGATTCAAAATTTTAGAGTGTAGCTCTTAAAATCTGTTCTATTCTTCTCTGTAAAGTATGTTCACAAACTGATTAGAATGACATGGCTAGCTTGTCAGACTGACCTTGAAAGCATATATAATAGGCAGTCACAAAAATGTTAAAAGATGACATATAATTTATTTTTATTACTGTGTGATACTATTTTGAATAGAGAAACATTTTCTAGGTGAAATTGGCTGCTGTAAAGCCAAGTGGAAAAATCACTGGTATTTTAAGGGTAAAGTAGCGATAAAAATTCTGTAAAACACAAGCTTGCTGACTGCATTATATTAGCAAAAGTTGGAAACTCAGAAGGATAAGGATAAATATTTTCTTTACCCAATTTTCTAAATACTTCAATGTAATTTATTCTAAAAAGAGGAATAGTGGTTCTGCATGCTTAATGCATGTTTTGAGAAGAGAAATAATTCTTTCAAATCGGTAATAGTGACAAGAATTAGTCATGAAAGTCGAGGCTTCTGCAGTGATAGTGGAACAAATAAAGAGTATGTTACTACTTCATCACGCAAATACTGCAACTTGCATACTAACATCAGTTGTCAGTTACAAGTAAATTTAAGGATAACATCTTGTAGCTTCCGGTTCCGCGTGGCTTCGGTGGCAGCAGGAATTCGTGACCGCTCGCGATTCCTACTGCGCTTGCCACCGAGGTACCCCCGATCCAAACAGGTCAGAGGGATATGGCTGCCCTGTAGGGACAGCCGAAGAGAGAGGGGAGCCGGACAGGAGGTTGGGGGTGCCGCAGACCCCCTCCTCATCCGGAAAAAACCCTTTTTCCCAAGGTGGTGGAGCGGAGGTCAGCAATGGCCGTCACGAAGAAGCCAGCAACCGGGTAAGATTGTGCTGGAGGAAGCAAGAAGAGTGAAAGTGCTGGCTGAGCTGGGTCAATCAACATCTTTCAAATTTGTTGGAACTGAGCTGTCTGAATTGCTGGAGGATACATTGTATCCCTAAGAAGATCGAAAGCGGCGGAGAAGCTATTAAAGGGAACTTTTTTTTTTCTTCACTCTCCCACCCCATGGAAACAGCAGATTTGAAATATGTCTGGGCATTGAAGGTGAATTATTCTGAAAGTTGAAGCTAAGGGACAAAAGGGTTCTTGGACATTGAAAAACTTAAGAAATTGGAAAACCTTTATTAGAGGTATGGATTTCTGATTATTTAAAATTGATGTTGCAAGTGGGAAGGGAGAGGAAAAAAAAATTGGAGCAGAAGCTGAAAAGGGAGGAGATTGCCTAGAATCCCAAAGAAAGGTGTATGGTAATTGGACCTCTTTGATTAAACATTAACCCCAGAAAGAGAAGAAGGAAGAAAAGTATTAATTTTTGGAACTTTTTTTTGAATTATTTTTGATTAAAAATACTTGTGGTTGTTTTGGGAAAAGTTTCTCCTTTCATGATGGCATCGCTTGTGGATGAACTAAAGACTGAATATCAAAAATATAAAAAGGAAGATACTTTGGGCACTTTGTTTCAATTTTTAGAAATGGCGTTATGTACTTATGAAAAGTTGACTACGCAGCAGAATGACTGGGACAAAGAAGAAGAGGAAGAAGAAGCCATCTTCGATGAACAATGGGTTCTTTCCGGGGAGGAGGAGAAAAAGGATAAGAAAAAGGGGATTTTAAGAATTGAAAAAACAACCAAAAAAGAGAAAAATGAGAGGAAAGGTGGATGCAAGGTTAGAAAGCAAAGGAAAGGGAGTAAGAAAAGGGAGGAGAAGAGACAAAGGGGTAAAAAGGGCAAGGAGAAGAATAAGCAAGAGAGAAAGGTGGGGAGGAGAAGCCTCAATGGTGGGAAGCAAGATCTAAAGAAAAAAAAGTTTATTCAGAGACAATGGGTGAATTTAATTAAGGATAAAAGAGGGATTCTGGAGGGTACATAAGATTGTGTTTTTATATGTGTATTTAGAGTATAAAATTCATTGTGTAATTTTAGAATCTATTGAACAGAATCCCAAGATAAATTGTTATATGAAGTACTTTTAAGCCAGGGTAACGAGTTAAAGACGTCACTCCGATTAGTGTATAGGAGAAGTATAGTAAAAGAAAAAAGATGAATGGATAGTTGGAAATGGAACAGACAAAGAATGTTATTGAAAATGGAAATAAGATATGGAAGGATATATAAAGGTTTTGTTATGTTTTTTTGGGTTTTGTATATTGATAAAAGGCAATAAAATTTTAATTAACAAGAAATAATTTGGATGAAAAGGAGAAGCTGGGATAAGATATGAAGTTAAATAGATAAAGTATTGATACTATAATTTGGAATCATTATGTTTTATTGGTTTTCTTCTTTTATTATTTTTTCTCAGAAAAGAATTTATAAGCTGTTATGCCTTGATTCTTTGTGCACTGTTTTTATAAAATTGATAAAATTGGTTTATAAAAAAAGAAAAGAAAATGATAATAAGATATGGAAGGATATATAAAGTGAATATGATGTTTGAATTTGTGTCTGTGTGAAGAGTTTCAACCCGGGATCAGACAGCCTTCAGAAAAGATCTTTTAGTTTTGTTTATGTTTTGTGTTTTGTATGTTTATGAAAGGCAATAAAATTTTAATAAGCAAGAAATATAATTTGGATAAAAAGAGAAGTCTGGATAAGATATAAAGTTAAATAGATAAGATATTTTATATGTTCTATTGGCTTTCTTCTTTAATTATTATTAATTTTTCTTTTAGAAAAGACTTTTCAAGTTGTTATGCCTGGATTGTGTATTGTGTTTTCTGTAAAATTAATAAAATTTGTTAAAAAAAAAAAAAAAAGGATAACATCTTGTCCACATATCATTTCTTCACATACCATTTTCATCAGCATATTTATTACTTATGCAGGGGAAACCATAGTTAGAATATATCTGCCCACTGCCAGGTATTCAATCATGACTGGTTAAGGTTGACTCAGTCTTCCATCTTTCCGAGATCAATAAAATGAGGATCCAGATTGTTGGAGGCAATATGCTGACATCGAAAACTGCTTAGAGAGTGCTGTAAAGCACTGTGGAGCACTATATAAGTCTATTGCTATTGTTTATCCTTATACTTTAATAACTTTTTATAGTTATCAAAAGTTTTGATGTGAGATGATATCAACTCCTACATGTTAGCAATAACAATAGCACCTAGACTTACATGCTGTTCACAATGCTTTACAGCCCTCTATAGTAGTTTTACAGAAATAAGCATATTGCTCCAACAATCTGGGTCCTCGTTTTACTGATCTTGGAAGGCTGGAAGGCTGAGCCGGTGAGATTCAAACTGCCAAATTGCCAGCAATCGGCAGTCAGCAGAATTAGCATGTGATACTGCATTCTTATCACTGTGCCATCATGGCTATTACCACTCTGCCAACCAAGCATGATGCTTTCCAGAGATTTTATTCAGCTGTGTCTAGTGTACCAATATTGAAAATTTTGACTGGGTCAGAAAACCGGCAAATATCACCTTTTTTCTTACCTCTCATTTCCTATATTCTGTCATTTATTAGCTCAGCTGATTCTTGTGGCAGAGTGGATTGCCACACCTCAGTTGAACTAAAAAACAGTACAGCTCACCATCGTTGATAAAGAGGGCGGTCTCTGAGCCCTTTTTGCATGTGCAAAGCAAGATCTCTGAATCAGTAGGAAATTTTTTTTGAAATCCACCACTGATGCTCTCCCTGTTAGGTTATTGGCCCCCACAAAGCACTTCTAATGAAAGAAATAGGTTTCTTGAACTAAACTCCTTGAGAAATTTATTTATTTTATTTTATTTATTTATTTTTGTCAATTGCTTTCAAGATAATAGGTATAAGTAAAAACATAGTTATGAATACATGGATACATATAAGAACTGAATACAAATAAAAATTGAAGGGAAAGTGGATACTGAATGGTCAGCCTTGTAGGCACAAACATTTTCTACAGGGAAAATGGAATAAACCACCAAAGTCTTCTTGCCATTTACTATCATCTATAGATAAATATTGTTCTTGTTAGGGTGATATTCAGAGACTCTCAAGCTATAAAAACAAATGAAAAGAATACCTCAAAGATGTTCATAATCAAACATAAAAAAATTATATACCAAACAGAACTGTCCCGTGTCTAAATTTCACTTCCTTTCTCCAGGTAGTTCTGATCCTGACCATGGGAAAGCTACCAGATGGTGTCTGCCCTTGTGATGATTATTGGGATTTTTGCAACCCAGATCTCTAAGCTCTACTGGGATCTGGGCAGGATAAAAATTGCCGGGGGGGGTGGGGGTGTATTTTGTACTAGTTCCCTATCTTTATTCTAGGCTGGCTGGGGAATTCTGGAAGTTGACATCCACACCTCTTAAAGTTGTTGGGATTCAGAAACACAGCTGTAAGGCAATCAGGTGAACATTTTCCTTGCTTTTCTTGGCTCTCTCTCCACTCCACCAGCAATGTTGTTGTGTTCATAGAAATGACAACTTTCTGACTTCTCTGTTCTCCCTTGATCATAGCAAATAAAACAACACAGATTATCCAGAACATTGTGCCCTTTGTTTCAGACTATACACAGTTTGCTCCCCTGTTTCCACTTCAGCAAAACATCTCCATCCCTTGCTGTTTTCTCTTTAAGTTCACCCACTTACGAATTACAAATCCATGAAGCTTCCTCACACCTGCTGTGAACTGCACCTCAGAGCCCCTTATGAATTTAAGCCAAAATGTCTGAAGAAATCCTGCACATTGTTTGATAATAACAATACTAATAAACTACATGGCTTTATTATAGCTACTTATGATCTCTAACATTAGGCATAGTCTGAACCCCTGCAATGTTCAGCCAGGCTCATGATGAGAACTCAATGCTAAGTGCTTCACTGCCCACTGTGAATGCTTCTTAAGGCCTCTCTTGGAAACTAATCCTTTGGCCTTCCCATTTTTACACATATCCTTTTCTAAAGCAGCAAAAAGCTCTGAATCACCATGCCAGGTACTTATATGTGAGAAAACTCATAGGTATTTCCCATCACATATATTATTATTTAGGAAGTGTAGCATGCAATCAATATCAATTCTCTGCAGTGCTCCACAGTGTTATTTCTCCCATAAATGGAGTCACAAACTAATCCTTTGGCCTTCAGATAGATGTATGATCTATTCAGATAGATGTATGATCTATTCAAATATATGCTTCATGTACCTGACCACATTTTGAGGCCACCCTCAAGTAGCCAGGCTGCATTCTTTGAAGGCATAGTTGTTTTGCAGATTAGCAATGTCCTGATTAAAAGCTGGGACAGTATTTGGGCAAAAAAGATTGTTAGGATACTTTTACTAATTTTTGCTTTCCTAACTGCAGACATAAGTGATTAGAAGAGCTGGATTCTGTAAAAACAAAAAAGGGTGTATATGGCAGGAAAACAAACCAAGGGAAAACAAAAGAAGGCAACCTAGGTTAAAAAGAGATTTCAGTCAATGGCACCAAAGGACTATGCGAAAGTCAGGTTCTCAGGTGCCTTTAAAACATCAGCAAGGTGGAGTCATTTGGATCATGTAAGGTAACCTCATTATAAAAAGCTAGTGCTACCACCAAAAGGCATACTTCCAAAGTCCAAATGAGTGGCTCTGCTTATTAGAAATTTGCCTGTCTGATCAAATTAAATACAATGGAAACATGTGGCCTTTCAAGCAAGCAGGCTGCCTGATATATAGGGATTTATAGGTAAGAACCAGAATTCTGAATGGCCTGGAAGCCCCTAGGGCATGGTCATCATTGCTTGCTGTGAAGTCCTATATAGCTGGTACCAGGATATGAATGTCTGAAAGGCCTCACAGTGTAGGAAAGGGTGCACCTGGCACACAGATAAAGCAGTGCTAAGACCTTCCTGAACACAACTGCCTGTTTATTGAGTCCAAAAGCAGTCCCAGATTACACACCAACCTTGAAGTGGGAATTGCTACCTCATCCAAAGTCAAAGATGGAAGCTTAGTCCAAACCACCACAGCCATTCAGTCTTGGTAGAACTGAATCAGAAACAGTTTCTCCTCATCCAAACAGAAATTCAACAGCCTCTCATGGATAGGGCACAATATAAAGATATAATTGGATATCATATAGACACTATTATGCAGTCGTAATACATCTATTATCATCACAGTTGCAACTTTCCTATGTTGTTAGCAAAGAAGTCAAGATTTTCCTACTTCAGTGGAACTTTGGGAATTGAGTAATGATGACTTAATTATAGTTTTAAATTTTTATTTTTACCTTCCTGAAGACTCTGAAGTGAAAAAGCAAGATAAAAATTGAAATACTAAATTCCATATAAAGAAATGTATGAAAAACTGTTGATATCTATGCAGGCTTTCAACAAGCTGATCTGTTTAATTAATGCTAAATGTTTTAATCAAAATAAAGATCTAGTGAACATTGTTAGGAGAGTTTTGAAGCATTTCATGTTTAGTCTCCCAAAAGCAGACAGGAACAGAAAAATAACCTTTCAGCATCTTAAATCAGTCATGACTATTCCCAGGATTGTATAGCTTCATGATTCCCCAAAAGTATGTGGTTGCTTTAAAGTATTATAGTCTGGTATTACATTTGCACTCCTGTTTACTCTGAAGCATTTATTAGCGAACAGATTTGAAGCACTGCTAAGTACTGGAAAATCTTAAATCACAATATAGTTAATTTACTCTTTTTATATAATTTTATCTAATATTGTAAAAAAGGAAAATAAAAACTACTATGAAAGTAATATGAAATAAGAAAGAAAAAAGAGAGAGAGAGAAAAGAACAAGAAAATTTAAAAAAACAGAAAAGAAAGAAACATGATAGAAATAAGTAGCTTCCAAGCTTCTTTACAACAGTTATAAGTACAATATAAACTCTTACTCTGTGGTTAAGACATACAGTTTTTTTTACAATCTATTTTATCTAGTCATAGCATTATAAATCATAAGCATTTTTCTCCTTTGTGCAAAAAAGGTCCATAATGGGTTTCCAGTCAGTAGTGAACATAAAAGTTGTGTTTTCTCTGAACAAAAATTTTAATTTAACCATCTCAACAAGTTCCATCATATTTACCATCCATTCCTCAATGTGGATAATGTTGAATTATTTCATCTCTGTGCACACAATAATCTTGCTGCAGTTATGGAGAAAAACAAAGGTCTCTAACTTTTTCCAAGTATTTGTCCATCAATCCCAAAAGAAAAACCTCTGGTCCCAATTTGTATGTTAAAGTTCCTCTGAACCAATTTTCAAACCTTAACTTGAAATTTTCTAGTTTTTTACATATCCCTCAAACAGAATAAAATGTCCCTTAGTGTTGTTCACATTTCCAACATAGATAAATACAAAGTCCCCTTATATATTTTAAATATTTTTGGCTTTAGTGTTATGATAGAATGTGGTTTAAAAGCATCATGGTTTGGTTTGGTTTGGCTTGATGTGGGAGCCTGTCTTCAGATATTTCATTATGTTCCAGTGTTGACAGCTTTTCAGCATCCAAAAATAGGAATCATGTAAATTAGTGAGCTCCTTTATTCCTTGATTTTTCATTAGACCACTTACAAGAAGCCTGAGAAATAAATGCATACATCGTGGCTGAGACTGTATTATGCTTGCTGATATTATGATGGGCAATTAATTCTGACATGGCAGTTTGGCAGGCTACCTAATGCTCTGCGCTTTACTACTCAGGAGGTTACTACTTGGCAATTTCCATCACATTTATACAAATTAATCAAATTCTTATCTTCATTTTATTGCACAAGGGTTTTCTTTCTTCCTAGCAATAAATAAAAATTCAGATGCAAAAGCATAATACTCCTTAGAGCTCCTACAAACATTGAGCTACAAGCTCTTTTAGCCTATGTTGTAGCCTACTTTTCCATTTCCAGGGTATTTTAAGAATGAACTTAAAGGTCTCTAGAGGAGAAATAACTAGGGACTCAAACAGGGTTTTTCTTATGATCAAAAAGGCGTGTTTCTGTGATGTAACAGTCGGGGAAATAGATACAAGGGTTTATTTTGTTTATATCTGTATGTTTGGTATGTGTGTGTGAAAGAGTGAGAGAGAGACAGAGAGGCAGAGGTGAAATTGTGGAAAGCTGTGGTAGAAATAGTGAGAAAGATAGGACAACAGCTGCTGGAAATCAGAGTAAATACTATTGGCCAATATCAAGAATGACCTGGGCTCAAGGGCTGCACCTCTAATTTTGAGAAGATAAAGATAGATAGTGAGAAATAATCAAAGTGACTAAGCTCCTATGCTATGGGTAGGATTATGATTAATTTTATACAAGTACTTCTCAGCTTACAACAGGGGTTTTTTTTTAGTGATTTAGTGATCAAAGTTACAATGGCACTGAAAAAAGACTGTTTTTCTACTTATGACCATTGTAGCATACCCATGGTCACACTTGGTAACTGTCTCGTATTTATTCCCATTGCTGTGTCCTGGGGTCATGTTATCTCCTTTTGTGACCTTCTGACAAGCAAAGTCAAGGGGGAAGCCAGATTCACTTAACAGCTGTGTTATTAACAACTGCAGTGACTCACTTAACAGCTGGGGCAAGAAATGTCATAAAATGGGGCAAAATTAACTAATGTTTCACTTAGCAACAGAAATTTGGGGCTCAATTCTGGTCGTAATTGGTTGTAAGTAAAGGATTGTTAGGCTTATGGTATTTGTCTCTGTGTGTTCTGACTGAAATCTAGGAAACAATGTCAATAAGTTTCAAGAATCATATAAACTGAAACTTATAAAGATTCTGAAATACACCAATGGAACTAGAAGCAGCAAGTAAAATTTTGGATTTACACAAAATTTTACATACCAGGTCTATAGAGTTTCTAAGATTAAATTGAAAGAGAGTAATGCAATGTGTGAAGGACCTTGGAGGACGAGGGGAAGAGATGCTGTCTAAGAAACAATCAGAAAGAGAGGCAGGAGTTCCCAGTGGTTAATGGTCAGAGTGGTTAATGGTCAGAGAAAGAAACTTAGGAAACACCTACTTTAAACAATCAAGTAATTAAAAGTGGTGGTAAGAAATGTGTACTTTTAGACTTGAAAGATTTTGTTAAAGTAGCCTTTCATAAAGTAGAATTAATTTATCTAGTCCTGTTTCCTACTACATTTCCAGAAACCTATAAGTTGTGTAGCACAAGAGAAGATGGGAGTGTCATATCCCCATCCTATTTTTCCCTTCATACCATAGGGTGACATTAAGGCTCAGCAGGCAAGCAGCCATTGTCTGCTTTGGAACCGAGGCTAACATTTGAAATATCTCACAGTAGTGGGTGGTAAGGAAAGGATAAAGGAGTGACTCAAATGCCTGTTGGCGAGGTAGGGCTGGCTGGGGGGTCCTGGCAGTTGACAGATGAGTTGTCTTCCTCCCTGGAGGGAGGGGACTTGGAGACATGCCAAGAAGGAGAGCAGAGCGGCAGCTTTCCTCTGCCCCCTCCCCCTTTTGCAGTTCACTGAAGTGGAGCATGTGTGATTTTTCATTCTTCATTTCCAACAAGCAAAGTCAATGGGGAAGCCAGCAGGAAGTCAGAAGTTGCTCCTGCTTCCACTGCTGCACCCATTCAGGTAGCAGCAAGATATGACTGACAAGAACTGATTTGGAGAAGCCAGAGATCAATGGGAGAGCCCTCTTCCTCCCTGGAGACATGGTGGAGAGTGAGGCTGCCATTTTTTCACATTCCATGGCTTCCTTTGTTCTCCTTCTTCTTGACAAACTGGCAGGCAGTTCTATGGGTCAATTGAGGAAGAGGATGAGGTGTAATTTCTGATGCTTTCTGCCAGTGTCCCACAAGCAGCCTCAATGTGGAAGCTGTCAGAAAGTTGGAAGTTGTTTCTGCTCCAATTGCTTTTTTGCCTGATTTTTGCCTGTTTAGTAAAGGAAATATCTTTCAAAAGATGACCCAACATGTATGGTTCACATGTTCTACTTCTGTTGAATTTATTGAAAGCTACAAAAAAAAAAGTTTGTGAATACTTTGATCTACTATCGGGTAAACAGATCATATGTATCAATGAAATACAATCAATATAAGCAGGAAGGCAATAAGTCACTGGAGTTTAAATATGCATATTACTTTGTACATTAATTTGTAGAGTGTATACCAGATATGTGATTATCATAGAACTTCCCTATCAGATTGCTTTTCCTATGTTTTCATTTTGTCCAATTCCCAAGAAAGATCTTAATTTATAGGTAGTGCTCAATTTATAACTACAATTGCTACCAGAATTTCCATTGTTAAATGAGTCACCCCTAATTTTACATTTTTTTTTTTGCCACGGTTGTAAAGTGACTCAGTGCAGTTCTTAAGGGAGTTAGGTTTTCATTAAATGTCTTCTGTCTTCCCCGGTTAATTTTGCTTGTCGTAAGTCAGGTGATAAGGTCACAAATGGCATTCACATATCCCCACAATGCTGCAACCATTGTTAAGTACATGCACCAAGTAACCAAATTTTGATCATGTGACCATGGAGATGCTGCAATGGTTGTAAGTGTAAGGACTGATTATAAGTCATTTTTTTCAATCTTCTTGTAACTTTGAATGATTGTTAAACTAATAGTTGTAAGTCAAAGACTACCTATATATCAATAATTTAAGTTTTCCTTTACTACATATAACCTATAATATTTGGAATTTTTGTAAGACTCTTTTCACTTAACTGGATTCAAAAATAGTGGAATTAGGGTATTGATGAATATTTTAAGAGGAATGAGAAAAGAGAGATTCTAAAACTCTTAAGCATTTTTCTTGTGTTATAAGTGTAGCATGTTATAGCTAACTATAAACACAGATTACCCCAATAAGAATCATGCAGTTTTGTTTTATGACTTAATAATTATTTATTTGAAAATGAACATGTGCTTCTTAAAAACAGAAGTAAGTACTTATAAAACTAGCATTTTGTCCAAAGCTATTAAACATCTCTAAAACAAGCAGTGATATTTGATTGTTATAGTTCTCCAGGAGCAGTTTGCACACCATTTCTCCTGCAAAGAAAAGTTGCATTTCAGTTAAATAGTCCATTTGTTTTCACTACTTTGTTACAATGCTCTCCTATAGGAAAATATGATGCAAAACTGATAGACTTCAATGGTAGCAGATAACCTTTCACCCAATCTCCAACATGGAAGCTTCTTCCGACAAAATTTTAACTTTACACCATTCAACTCTAATGGTTTAATAATAATATATAGGAATACCCATAATTCTGTTCCTTTAGAATGTAAAAGGAGTCAAAAATACTAATCCCAAGATGCTAAAGAAATAAAATAAGAAGGATAAAGAAATAAAGTCAAAAGTTTTTTACACTACATACTTCATGCAAACCGTGTTTACTCTGATTCCAGTAACACTTTTTCTTACATTCTGGTTTCTCATTTTTTTACATGCTTGGTCTTTTTTCTTTCTTTCAGTCTATTCATTTTTCCTTTAATGTATCAGTTTCTTTGCAATTCTATCCTCATTCATTTTTTCTATGGAACCAAATCACCACAGCACACTTCTTGAAGACTGTTCATTTACTTCTGTATTGCATCCATATTCAATGAGCATTTAGTCATTTTTGATCAATGTCTTTATTTTTTTTTACCAGACAAACAGGATTGCATAATACATTCTGCTATGTTCAATTAGACTTGGTTTGTCCTGAAGACTCACTTCCATATAATGGACTGAAATACTCACTTATGCATACTCATTTTTGTTTCCTTTAATAAACCATTTCTCACAACAGAATACATATTATCCAACATCTTTCTGCTATTGTAGTATTTATACTTCTTAACATTTTTTTACCCATTTCCCAATCTTAATTAACATTCTACCAAAGTATACAAATTTTGGGTCTTTACTATTGATTATCATTGTTTACTGTTTCTCTATCAACTCCTTTTGTTTGATATCTTAAGTTTCAGCTACCTGCTATTCATTGTACAGGTAGCCCTTGACCTATGACCACAATTGAGCCCAACATTTCTGTTGAGACAAATGAATCTTACTCCATTTTATGACCTTTCTTGCCACCATTGTTAAGTGAATCACTGCAGTTGATAAATTAGTAACACGGTTGCTAAATGAATCTGGCTTCCCCATTTGACTTTGCTGGTCAGAAGGTCGCAAAAGGGAATCACTTGATCCTGGGATACAGCAATGGTCATAAATATGAACTAGTTGCCAAGCATCTGAATTTTGATCAGATGATCATGGGGATGCGTCAAAGGTTTTAACTGTGAAAAATAGTCACACATCACTTTTTTCAGTGCCATTATAACTTTGAACGGTCACTAAATTAACTGTTGTAAGTCAAAGACTACCTGTATCATATAAGGTAACATTTGCTGAATATTTCATTGTGGTTCTCAGATAACCACATGTCATCATCTGCATATAAAAGAATACAAAAAAATATACCAACTGTAGGAAAAGGAGTGGCAGAAACTGGGAGTAGAGTCAAAGGGAGAATCAACCTAGAATTGTTATGTAGCCACAAACAGATTAAGTCCAACACCAACTGAATTCCATTAACTTTTATCCAGTGCTGAAATAGTGCTAGTCATTAGCTGAGTAGAATACCTCTACCATTGCTGGAAGATGCAAGTAATATAATGTATGATTCTCCTTAGAAGAATCTTAGAATCACCTAGGCAAACAGATATTCTGCATAATCAGCCTAGGAAGCTGGATTGTTGGATCAGAAATATTAGGTGAGAAACTGGCATGTAGTCATCACATCTTTATATTTATGCCTATTTTTAAACACATAGGATGTATTCTTAATGAATCACAGCAGTTAGATTTGAAATTTTAAAGACAAATACTTTCTGTAAGCTTTACTAAATGTTTCAAAGTTGCTATTAATTTTTTTAAAAAATATGTTTGTAATGAGAAAAAATCTGTCAAGAACAAAAAAGGAAAATGAAGGGGAAATAAAGGAAGACAAAAATGATTCACATAGTTTATTGTATATTAAAATGTTTTGAAGTTAAAGTACAATAGAGTAATGTGAAGTTCATCTTAAGCAAAAGAGAAAAAAATTGTCCCATCATTGCTACTATGCCCCACATGAAGATACTCAAAGCTGCATAATTGCACAAACAACTTGAGAGACATCTACTGTACTTATGTAAAGCATGTATACTAGGGCGAAAAAGTAACCTGTTTCAAAGATAGAAAAAGACAGAAAGAAAAATGGTCTTGTCAAGTTAAGTTAACAAGCTTTTTAGGTTGTTTATGAAGTTCAAGAAGACATTTCTTCACATGCATTATTAAAGTTTGCAAACAAGTTTTGTTGTTCTCTATATTCAAATGCAAATTATGTCCCAGAATAATAGATGAAAAAGGTAGAAAATTGAGGAGACATCCTTATAAAGCTAGTATAAATATGATGGTGTTGCATATACTTTGCTTCAGTGAGGATTAATAAATATTTGCATGATTTGTACATATAAATTCTGGGAAGTTGTTAGGGATAACATTGTTTACCCTAACTGGTTTAGGTAAAATAATAAATATGTAATCATGGTTTATAAGTTAAAGTGTCTGCAGCTTTAAATATGGGAATGTAATTAGGGGAGTGGTTGTGAAAGCACTTTAAAAGAAGCAAGACGACAGCTTGCTCTCTCTCTGGCTTTGATGATCCCTAATTACTGCTTGGACTCAAGACTGCTTTGCTCGAATGGGAGAGATAAACAAAGGACTGATTTGTAAGTGAACTGACATAGGATATTCTACATGGACTTTGCTAACTGAATATCCCTGAATGGACTGACTAAATGATACATGACTATTGGACTGTTATTTTGACTATGCTATGAACTCATAATGGAATAAACTATATTTTTGATAGCACAAGCGTATCTGTTATTTTTACTGTATGTTAATAAACATACAAGCTTAGCTCACTCATTTATCTGTGTGCCTATCTGACTAATGCTGCACATTCTGTTTAGCTTGTCTCCCTAACCCTGGTTGGGGAAACCAGGCTTAACAGAAGTTGATAATAACATGGAATATAAGAGATATTCTACATTTGGGGTAAAGTTAAAAATAGTGCTGGCCATTAGCTGAGTAGATTCTTGTGGATAAGAATGAGCAATAAATCAATTTAATTGGAACTTCATATGTCTTTCACACCTGAAACAACCAGATCGGGCCCGAGGGGCATGTCTCATTTGGAGTGTTTAGCAGATTAGTAGAAGATCCCACCTGCACCCCATTTATACTTCGGTCTCTTTTAATCTAATTCTTGGTTAATTTTAATGTTTTAATTCTTAATGTTGAATGTTTTAATGTTCTTATCATTTTATATTGTTAGAAGCCACCAGAGTCGCTTGACAGTGAGAGGAGTGGCATATAAATGTAATAAATAAGTAAATATTGCCATCCATGTATTTTTAGTGTCATCACAAGAATTCATTATATATTCAACCTACCCATCAATATATTAAAAATCCATGACATAATTCAATGCATATTTTACTTCCATCATGTACTCTTCTTATCATATTCAGCAATCAACCTTCAACTCCATATGAACTCCAAAAATTCCTTAATACAAGCCCAGAATTAAACATATCTTATCACACAATTTGTCTAAATCTAGGGTGTCAAACTCGTAACCTGCGGGCTAGATGCATCATCTTTTAGCGAAACGGAGGAAAGTTGCAATATGTTATATGATGACAATGTGATGCTGTGAGTTTGACATCCCTGGTATAAATTAATAAATGTACAATCAAAAACTTTCACATCTTTCACGTATATTTCTCAGACACTTGCTGAAAGCAAATTTCTGTTCTGCAAATCCTCTGTACAATGTAAAATCTTATTGCATTTCCTAACAATCCACCAACTGTTATATGCTTTTACTCAGAATCCTGCTGATTACCTTCCTGGACTTCCATAACAAACTTTACTTCTAGATCTTACCTAATTCATTGAATAAGGGAATGTTAATGCCATTTTTCCAGGCACTGATGCAATCTTAACTCTCTTAAATAAATTACACAGCTACACGTCTTAATAAATCACTCCTATATGTTGATACTTTTCAGGTTACACCATATATACCTGCAGTTTTTTTTTTCACTACTGTCCTATTTTTGATTCATTTTTTATCCTTGTTGTTTCTCGATGCATTTATAACATGCTCAAGATTACTAAATTGTGAACAAAACTATTTCAAAAAGGGAGAACTAAATATGTGGGATGAAGTTCCTTAGATGCCATAATCCAAATTTTATTTTATTTTATTTTTTAAATATAGTTTATTAATTTTTACAGTTAAAACCAGTCACAGTACATACACAAATAAGCAAAAGAAAGGAAAAGAAGGAAAGGAGGAGAGGAAGAGAGGGAAAGAATTGGGAAAGGAAAGAAAAAGAAAGGGGGAAGAAAGAAAGAAGGAGGTTACAAGGTTAAAAGTATTCTTATTTTAATAGTTTGCAAGATCTTCTTTTGTTTTCATAACCTTAACTTGTGTCATATAACCACACCTGTTTTTTACTTATATCTCTACCTCGTTACATAATCCAAATTTTAATAGCAGCATATTATTATTAGCAATATTTCTAGTAATAATTTCGGATACAAAAACATTGTCAGTTCATTCAAGTGATAAACAGTATATTGAGGTAGGTTGCGTTTTTCCTTTAATCATTATTCCATTGGAATTGGGAAAAATAAAAATTAATTCAAATAAGAATTTATTTAGCTAGGTAGACAATGAATTAAGCTGGCATACTTTGCACAACATAAAATATGTTTAATTTATCAAGGACATTAAGTGCATAAGGTCAACCAGTATTTTTTGTAATTACTCGAAGTAAATAACTGTATTTTTTAAAATAAGATTGTAACATTTCAATGCAGACCAAATTTAATTTTTAGAACACTTTGGATACATGAAAATTCAGTTTATGAAAGATGTTAATGAAGCATCTACATAGAATATATATAAATATAAATATATATATATATATATAATCAATAGCCTCTACTTGTGACAGTTGTATGTGTCACTGCTGATCATGTAATGATATTTGTAAAAGAATGAAATTTGATTCTGGTTGAAATACAGGAATCTCATTTATATATTTTAATATTTTTGAGATTAGTTCTTTTTGCATTTTGCCTATTTAACTATGATTTGATAAGTCAAGAACAGGTCATGTAAAGTAGGACATTATCACTACTGTGTGCACTTGCAGTGTCCAAGTTTTATCAGAACATTTCATGGTTTGCTTCACTAAGAAACAAAGAAATTAAAATAGCAACAACAATACTGCTGTAACATCATATTTTATGACCTTGTACTGAGGCAATTGTCACTACCTTCCGGTCTAAGCATTTCTTAATATGCTGTTAAATCAGGTCTACTAATTCTAGCATGGCTGGAAGGATTTGCTTTCCCAAACCTTTGACTCTTGCAAAAACCTGAGATGAAGGTTCTGTGCAACTCACATTGCCTCATTTTTTTAAACAGGAATTTTTTTTTAATAGTTCTTAAAAATGATATGAACTATTATGACATATAATTCAGTAATTGTTGAGGAAGGCCACAGATTGCCTACAATTGCATGAAAGAAGATCTTTTTAAATATAGTTATAAGATTCATAGTGGGGTATACTTGGCTCAATTTATTTTTTTTAATTAAATAGCTATTGTTTCAAAGTACTAGTCCAAATTAATTATACAGTATCTGTTGCACCGATGTATTGGCATAGGTGTATTTTTTATTTACATGCTCTAAATATTACCACAGGAAATATTACCACAGCAAAGAGAAATATTGAATGTTAAAATATGTTACATGTAAGTTTAGTCAATACTGTTTACAATTTTAAATCAGTCAATACTGTTTACAGTTTTCACTTTAGCATCTGTCGGGCTAAAGAGAAATTGGCTTCTTGTTCTTTGAAGTATTCAAATTCCACCATTCATAAAACAAATTTGCCTTTTCAGATCTTTTATGCTTTTTGGCCTTTAATTCTTAAACATTATAAAAATAGCTTTCTTGATCTTTTTAGGTGATTTGAATAATAGGACTTAGGTTTCAAAATTCATGACATGAATACAATTGGCCTTGGGCTGTTAAAGAATGCTTTTTACCCTCACAACTCAGCACCACAATGCAAAGTTCATGAAAATGGTACCTACTCACATTAGCATTGTGTTTGCTTTGGTGATGAGAGATGTCATCATTGATGAAAGGACAAAGCTGCCCTAGATAAATGTCATCACTATAGTGTGATTAAACCAGTGAAATGTGGCAGTATTTTTCAGAGGAAAGGCACAAGGTTCAAAAAGTTTGAAACATTATTCTGAGACCTGAGGTAAATATATATCAGAGGCATTGTAGGCAATTAATTAAAAGTAAGCTTGATTTTAATATATAGGCGGAGACATAGATATCCATAGCATATATCAAGGGTCTTCAAATTTGGCAAGTTTAAGACTTGGGGACTTCAACTCCCAGAATTCCTGAGCTAACATGACTGTAGTTTGAAGACCCCTGGTATATATAGAGATATAGGAAATATTTAGAAGCAAGTTGATAGGAATTGGCAATAAAAATTACATTTTTCCAAAAGATGTGCTTGTTCTCTGGTTCTCATTGTTTCAGTTTCTTCATACCAGCTCTGATTTAAACATGTTTGGATAAATGGATCACCTGTCAGGCTCAAGAAATCAGATAGCAAGATGATTCAAATAATTCCAGGTTTGTTGCATGCTAAGACTACAAGAATCTGAACTATGATCAAAGCAAATTGGATGTAGATAATAGTCAATGGAATTAAGGGTTGGCTGGACTTAGATCATGTGTGGACATGAAGGGAGCCAAGATTGATAACATGCTTGACCCCTCCATTAGGTTCAGCCTAGACATCTCCTACTTCATCCATGTGACTTACCTTATTTTATGACCTTTTCTGTAGCAGTCTTTAAGCAAACATCATGACCATTAGATGAACCAATGCTTTGCTATGGATCTGGTTTTGCCAACAATCAGAAGTAAATACTGACTTTCAGCAAAATCATCACAAAACACAGTCATGTGACCACAGTTATAAATGCAGACCATACTTTGTTGAGCACCTAAAGTATGGTCACATGACTACTAAGGAGCCAACCATCAAAACTTTGAATTCAGGTTGTAACTTTTCCCAGTGAGGTATTTGTAACTTTGAATTATCACTAAGCGACTTGCCATAAGTCAAGGACCACCTCTTCTTTTCTTCACTGTATTGGATTTAAAAAAAAATTGGACTTAAATCAAAATGTGTGTCATGAGATAATTCTGTAAGCCATTAATCTTTCTTTCCAGGGATATATACATCATGTCTCCCTAAGCAGATTGATCCTCTGCTTATCACCTATAACTTCTATAATTTTGTCTCCAGTTTCTGTGCACATTGTTCTGTTCCATCCTCCCATTATAACATTTGTTCTTCCACTGTTACATTAGTCTGAGATGGGACTCTATGTCTACAAGAGCCAGTGAGAAAACTGGATTTGCTTTCCCAACAGCATATTTCTATTTTGTATCTTGTTTTGTATGCTTGAGTGATAGAGCAGGACTTGTTTGATTATCAAATTTGTCAAAACCTGGTTCTATCCCATTTTCATGGAGAAAATTTTATTAAATACAAATCCACATAAGTACGCATAAGACTGGGCAAAGCTGCATAGGAACTCAAGACTATCCTTCACTTGCTGAGTTATTTTTTCTAAACTAATCCAGTAACTCAAACATTGTAACTTTTCTTCACTGGGGAGCTGCTTCAATCCTTTGACCATTTCTAATCTTCCTATAACTTCACCCATCCTTCCATTTGAAAGAAATGTAAAACAGGGATCACAAGGAATCCACCTTTCTGAGCAGTTTGAAAGTCTGAAGCTGCTCTCATCCTAACTGAGCTGATAATTGTATTTATTCATTTTTTATATATTTTTTATTTTAAGACAAACATACACAGACAATATGAAAAAAAACATAAAACCATCTTCCATTTTGTACATACAGTATGTCAGTTAGTTTAGAATCTTTTGTGCGATCCTTTCATAATCATTGTTCACAATTTATATCAATCTCACATTGTCAAACCAACATATGCTTATCTATTTATCAATTATTAATTATCCTGCTATTTATTCCATCAATATTATGCTGTTATCCAATGGTTATGTATATGTCTACATTATATTTTGTATCAGTCTATTAAACTTCTATAACAAAATTATCTATTCTGTTACCTTATCATGTCTTTTTATCCAACCATTGATAAAACAAGTCCCATATCATATAAAATTGCTTGCCTTCTTGTTCTCTAATTTTGAATGTCAGTTTACTCATTTCAGCACAGTCCATAATTTTTTTAATAACTTCCTCCTACATAGGTATTTTGTCATTTTTCCAGTTCTTCGCAAGTTCTAGGCGCTGTTGAAACATTTGCAATCAAATATTTCAATTCTTTATTGTATATGTCTGGTATGACTCTCAATAAAAAGATCTCTGGTTTAAAGTCTATATATTGTTTTATCATTTTTTCCAACCATGTGTGGATTTTAGTCCAATATTTCTTTGCGTCCAAACATGTCCATCACATAAGGTAATATGAACCAGATATCTAATGACATTTCCAGCATTTATCCAATGTATTCTTAAACATTCTCGCAAGTTTTGTCGGGGGAGGTGCCACCTGTAAAACATCTTATACAGATTTTCCTTATATGCAGTTGACATTGTCATTTTATAATTTTGAGACCACAATTTTTGCCATTTTTATATCCAAAATTTTTCCCCCAAGCAACCATCATTTCTTTAACTTGTTCCTCCTCCAATTTAAATTCTAATAGATGTCCTTAAAGTTTTTTAATTACTTTTCATCAGTACCCATCAAAATTGTATCTAAATCAGTCAACATCATAAATTCCTTCTGCTTTAGAGTCTTTATCAAACCTAGATTGTATTTGCAAATATGAAAACCAATTCATTTTTACACCTTGTTTTTCCAAAGCTTGCATAGATTTAAGTTCAACCTTTTATTCAATATCTCACCATATCTAACTGTTTGTTCTTTTTTATATATTATTGGATAAGAAAAAGCTTCAATGGTTGATATCCATGTTGGAATTTTTAAATAATATTGTCTTTTTATCTTCTCCCAGTTCAAAAACAATGCCTCTCGAATATAATGTCTTCTAAAATACCCCTGTGTTTTAGTTCCCTTATACCAGAGAAAGGCATGCCATCCCAACAGCAAGTCATGGCCTTCTAAAGTTAATAATCTACTGTTCCTTAGTGTTATCCATTCCTTTACCCACATCAAATTTGACGCCTGGTAATACAGCTCCCAATTGGGTAAGGCAAACCCTCCACTTATTCTTGCATCTTATAACAGTTTTAATTTTATTCTTGCTTTTTTTACCTGCCAAATATACTGTATTTCAACACAATTCTATTTAAATCTTTAAAAACCTCTTTCCCTAGTTGAATAGGAATTGTCTGGAATAAATATAAAACTCTAGGCAATATATTCATCTTAATTGTAGAAATTCTCCCAATCAATGATAGTTGCAGTTTTTCCCATTTTATCAAATCTGTCGCAATCTGCTGTTTGAGTTTAACATAATTATCTTTCTTCAGTGTACTACATCTTGGTATAATATGTTGTCCTGCCCCTGGTGGAGACTGACTCTGAGGAAGAGGAGGAACAGCCAACAGGGAGTGGGAGTGTGGCTCCTGAGGTGGTGGAGGAAGCTAGGGAAGGGCAGAGGCCAGCTGAGCAGTCAGAGAAGGATCCAGGCCCATCCCCTATCCATCCTAAATTACACAGGGAGGAGAGGATCAGGGAAAAGCGAGGTCTACTCAAGAGGAGATTACCATGATCCTCCTTGTAGCTTGCAGGTAGGAGCTATGTATATAAGTTTGCAACTGCGCAGTTAGAATTGGCAGCAGTCAATTTAGTGTTCACCTTGAAAGAGGTTTATTTTTGCTGGCGTTCTTCCCATGGACTTTTCTCGGTTATTTTCCTGGAGTTTATGATTAGTTATTAGTTGCCTTGCTTTGGAACGCTCATCAATGCGGTTTGTTTTGGTTTTCTGTTTGCCTCATTATTTACTTTTGTGACTTTAAACTGTGCCTAATAAAACAGTGAAGTTTAAGTTGAAGGCTTTACCGGACTTTAATGTATGTTTTGGGTTTTGGGTTATTTTGAGACACTACGGGTCATCACATACGCATCCCTAAATATTTAACCTTGTTTGTGACCTGTATTTTTTAAAATTTTTCCATCTCTTTCTTTGTTAATATCTTTGTTTTGTCTTTATTTATTCTCAACCTGCTACTTTTCCATATTCTTCTATTTTTTCTATTAATTTGGGTGCTGTTTCCAATGGGTCTTCAAATATAAATACCAGGTCATCTGCAAAAGCTTGCAATTTATATTCCTCCTTTTAAATTTTCATCTCTTTCATTTAAATTTTATTTCTCTTTCTTCTCTAATATTCCTGTTCAACACTTCCAAAGTTAACACAAACAGCAGAGGCAACAATGGATAGCCTTGCCTTGTCCCTTTTCTTATATCTATAGATTCTGCTAATTTTCCATTCACCATCACCTTTGCAGTTTGTTCATGGTATATTGTTTCAATGGCTTGGATAAATTTTTTACCAAAGCCCATTTGTATCAAATTGCAGTAAAATAAATTGCCAACTCACATTGTCAAAGGCTTTTTGTGCATCTAGAAACATCAAGGCCATTTGCTTTTTCAATTACTGCTATACACTCCTCTTGGAATTCAGTTAGTGACTCTTCCTTCCTTTCTTCTTCCTCCTTTCCTCTAAAGTATTCTAAGTAGAATAGCTCAGCTTTTCCAACTGTGTCAATTATGTATCTTTGTTCCTGCTAAGTGAACAAGAGGTCTTCTGGCATCAACCATCTGTAGTTTACTCCTCTTTTAAGTAATTCTTTAGTCAAGAATAAATATTCTCTTCTCATCTCTCTTACTCTTCTTGGTATCTGTTTCAGCACCACAATTTCTTTTTCTTTATATTTCAGTGTTTTCTCTCACACCATCTGGAGTATCTGTGTCTTAATAATCTTCTTAGTAAATCTAATGTGAACTACTCTTGGTAGTGTATTGCTTGTTGCATATCTTGTATAGATATGAAACACTTCATCCATCCCATCCACCATCTTTTCTTTGGTTATTTCCAGTGCTTCTGCCAATATATCTGCCATTATTTCAGCAAGGTTTTCACCTTTTTCTTCTATACTTTGAAATTGGATACAATTCTGATTTATCTATTTCCCATCCTAATGGTTCACACCTGCCCTTCTTGACATCGTTCAATCAAATATCAATGTCTCCAATTTTCTTATCTCTTTGTATATCTTCTTCTTCATTTTTTAAAAAATCTTTCATCTTTCATCATCATCTGTTGAATATTTTCCACTTTCTCATCTGTCTTTTCAATTTTTTGCTCAGTCTTCTGGATTCCTTGCATAATCATCTGTAATGTCACTTCTTTCTCTTCCTCTTTTTCCAGTTGTAATATTGTCTGCATAGATCATTGTCTTTCAGATGGTGAGGAGGTTGTTATCAAAGAAGCTGGAGCTGTCATCTTTCTACTCATTTTATAATGCGTATCTGTAAAGAAAGAGAGAGAGAGAAAAAGGGGAAAAAAGAAAAAAAGGGGGAAAAAAAGACGAAGGTAAACAGTTGCCACTCCAAAGGAAAAAAGGAAATCTTCAGGCACTTGTATACCTTAATCCAGTTAGTTACAATGGTAAATGTAAAAAGTAAAAAATCAATTATAAAAAAGAGAAAGAGAAATATTCTATATGTTCCTCTTAATAAACAAAAGGAAAAGATTTACATTCTGGTCCCTGGTTTAAAAAGTCAAAATCCAATTAAAGAGGGGAAAAAAGCCCAACTAGTGGGGAGTTAGAAAGGGAGGCAAAAGGTAAAAAGCAATTCTAATATAAAACAAACCTCTGCTGCCAAATATCCAAGGCTCTTTGATAAATCAGCTCAGTTTTTCAAGGTCACTTCAATCTTCTTTCTTTCAACTTCAACTTCAACTCCAGACTCCAGCTATCTGTTCAGAAATGAGCACTTGAATAAACAAACTGCCATGCTCATCTCTATCTTTTCCAATGCACAGTTCAGAGTCCTTGATTGTAACACAAACTAGTGAAAGGAAAAAGAAACAATGTATCCAAGCCTCTGGGCGGCAGTGCTACTTACTTTCCTTCACTTTCTCATCCCCCTCCTCAATCTACAGCCAGGAACTAAAAGAAAAAAAAAAGTAAAATCTCCCCCTCCCCTTTTTTTTTTAAAGGGAGAAAAATAAATCTTAAATCAAGCAGAAGAATCTTAATCAAAAAATAATTTTCGAAAGGAATGTTTAAAAAAAGGAGAAAGAAATACAAACAGAAATAAAAAGATTAAAAAGTATCACACCAACTTAAAGTTAAACAACTTTGCCAAGTTCAAAATTCCAATAAAAAGGGAAAAAAAGAAAAAAACTTTCACTTTGTCAATTAATCTCACTGCTTAAACTCTTTCCTCTTCACTTTTAGTCCACTTTAATTTTTTGAGGGTGTTCTCTCCAAGAAATAATAAGTAAAAGTTCATCTCACCAAACTGACACACTTTCTTCAAATCTCTTCCGTTCCGGAGCTGTCCCAGCTTCAGCAGCTGGGAAGGCTGCCTCTCCACCACTGGCAAAAAGGACTTTGCCTGGATCAACCAGGGACTTTGAGATGTCCCTGGGATCAACAGGACATGGCCTTGTCAGTCACTGTCTCTATGGGATGGTTTAGGTCTGTGGGGACCGACCAGCAGCTGAGATATCGGCAGTGATCTTGGAGGATCAAGATCACCCATCCAACCGCTGCGACACTAGCTCCACTCTCCGATAATTGTATTTATTAAAGATTATCACCCAGAGTGAAAGTCTGATTTAAAGAATGCCAGAGCAGATTTGAGGTAGCTGACAACTATTGTGAAGCTCAAAAGCTTGCACCAGTCCTTACCCTGCCCAAAAAAGAGATATAAAGAAAAAGAAGTAACATTATAATTTTTTTAAAAAAGGACTGTTAGCGGATCTTTCTTATATTTTCTGGGAATGACACACCAAAGCTGTGCTCTGTATTTTTAGTGTCTGACAGTGTAGCATGACAATGCATTTACTTTCTTTTAAGCTAAAAAAAACCAACAGCTATAAATGTCATCATGAATTGTATGTCTTTCATTTTAAAAAGGGGGAGAATGGTAATGCATGCTGAAGTATAATATCACACCACAGTTTTCCTTCCATAGTAATAAATGATAAACACACCGGTGTATCTATGAATGTTAAAATAGAACTTTATATAAGCCTGCACTTCTAGCCATACATTAGAATTATGTCACTTTGTAGCCAGACCACTTAGAAAACTCCCCATCCATAGGATGTCCATAGGATGCCAAAACCTTTACAGAAGTCATCTCATTTATGAAAGAATAAGTCAAGTGCAGGCATTTAACTGAAGTGTTTAACATACACTCTTAATAAAAAGCCATTAGTATATTGCTAGCGTTCTCCACATAAATAAATTTTTATTCTGCTTTTAACCTGTCTTATTTTTTGCCTTCAATATTCAGTGTGCATTTACAATCATTGACTAGAAATAAATCACTTTTATTTCATCCCCTTTTATTATAGTATGTTCCTTTTATTATAGTATGTTCCAATTGGTTGCCTTAACCGAATAAGTGATTTTAGCATTAATACAGCTCACTTCTCACTCCCCAAATTGCTATGCAGCTCCTGGAGCATATGGACTTCCACCCACTTTCATCTACTGACTTTAAAATCAATGGGCACCTGAAATGCTGTTTGTGGTGTTCCTACTCTGCATTAATAAGATTGTATCTATTTGTTCTAATAAATTAATCGGTGCTCAAACCATCCCATTCTCTTGGGCCTCAAAGTTGCCTTCGTTGTTAGTTTTGTCAATGCCATTTTGATCTACCTTATATCAAAACTTTAAGAAAGTAATTGCAGAGTACAATATTATATTACATAGCACCTTGTAGATTAAACGTGCAACACAAATGATTTATAAGTGTGTTTCACATTCCTGTAATTGTCTTCCTTTTAGGCAATTTCTTTACTTATCCTGTGGGACCTAAACCTCTGAGTGGTGAAGCACATGCCTTGAATTTCTTGGGAACTTGATTTTAACCTTTTCACTATTTAATGTGGAGTTGGAATTCCTTAATGCTGTGGGTGCCCCTTCCCCCCCCCTTTTTTTTTGAGACAGTGGCTCTAAGAACCTGTAGAATGTATAATCAGACTAAAAAGATGTTTATAGCAAAATATGGGCAAATGCAATTTAAAAAGCTTATCTATTTTATTTATATGTGGATCCATTCTCTTACGGGTTTATATGTTATCCCAGAAACAAGTCCTGTCTTTTTCAACTAACTCTAAGAAAAAAGATAACTCTATACTTGCACAGAAGTATTAGAATTTTTCCCAGGCAAAGTTCATCTCAAGCCTTGGACAATGAACCAAGTCTAACTTGGTTGAGATGACATTTGGGGCTTTGATGTCATAGCAAGGGTCAACATCTAGCTGATTTTGGTTTAAAACAGGCTTGATATTTGTATAGGAAACCATCAGGAAATTTTAATGATTTTGATTAAGATTTGGAAGTTGAACAAATATCCAATAAGAAAGCATGGTGTTGTTTTCAAGAGAACAGATAGGCATATCAAAACACTTTCACTCTCCAAGTTGAAATCTCACATTTTTAAAATAAGAAAAAAGCTAAAACATTTTTTTCCAATAGATCTGTCATATCTTCAACAAAATTAAGAATTCAGATTTATTTATTTTCTGAGGTTGTGGATTTGGGGTTTTCATCAGCTGTAAGCCATAATTATCACAATTATGACACATCACAGCTTGAACTATCTTGCTTTTCATGTAATGAGTCTATCTCATATATTAGTTTCACCTTTTAAGTTGCATTACTGAAATAAATGAACTTTTGCATGATATTCTAATTATTTTAATTTCGCCTGTAAATTGTGTTGAAATTTGTACCCTGTTTGCAAATGCCAAGGCATGCCGCAAGTGGAAGAACCAGCAACTAACTTTTGCTGGTATATCCTAATGCAAGAATCAGCTTCAGTACATTTTCAGCATAATTCAACGTGCCTCGTAGTACAAACTTACATTCCAAAGAGACTGCTGGCTTTCTTATGGACAACTATTTGAGCCCTAAAACTTATAAACTTCTGGGGTTTTTTGAAATTTAAAAACAAAGCAAAATGAAATGAATACCAATACAGTGCATCTGTTAAATCATGCACGTTTCCTACAAGTTCTCCTTCACTGCTCTCATTTGCAGCATACTTTTCTTTTCACTGACAAAAGGCTGAGTATATCTTTGATGTAATTCCATTGGCTGATCTTCAGATTCATTATATGAAAGAGCAAAGCTTACTAAACATTGCTTTATGACTATCCAAGTTATGTCAGAAGATGATAGCTTGACAGAAGAGTGCTTATAATTGAGATTGGAATCCATAACTCAAAGAAGAATGGGTGCCTGAGCATATAGGAAATGCATATTTTGAGAGAAAGTGAGTACATTTATTCTGAATACAAGCTTGATGGTTGTTGATTTTTGAGTACGTTTGACTCTTCCTTCCATCTATCTGATGGAAGGAAGGAAGCATAAGGAAGCAGAGATTAATGGCTGACATTAATGGAAAAGAAACAGGTGGAAGAGAAGGAAAGTGGAAGAAAAAACCTGTAAAGTACAAAAACAGACATGCCAGCAATGAGAAAAGAATTATTTGAAAAAGGCAAAAGTAGACATGACATTAAATGCCTCTGTAAGCATTTACTGTTCACTTTTTAAATGTTAATAGTGGCTACTAGACACCAATAATTATTGAGATTGCAGGAGATGAAGATTAACACAAAGTTCAATTGATGCAGAATGTGGCAGCTCAAGTACGGGCAGTGCATATTTTGAAAAACTGCTATGGTTCCCCCACTTCTGAAAATAGAGAAAGGAGAAGGCTTGTACTTTAGAATAGCCAATGCCCCCTCCACTAGTGGCCTTCTGTAAGCTTGAAAATAACTTCATTTATTTTCAGAGAGCCTTTGAGATATGAATTACCACCATTGATCAGTGTTATGCATGCTAGTATTTGTTTATAGGAACCATAGTCAAAATGGAATATTGCAGGCTAACTCTGCCCACTGTCAGGGATTCAATTCTGATCGGTTCAAGGTTGAGTCAGCCTTGGGATGGTAAAATAAGGATTCAGATTATTGGAGACAATATACTGACTCTTTAAGCCGCTTAGAGAATCTATAAATCACTATGAAATGGTATATAAGTCTTAAGTGTTATTGCTATTATGTATGTCATTGTGTTCCGTGTGGTTTTAATTAATAAAGTTTTAATTTACTGCCTTGTATTGATGAATGTTGTACTTTCAAATTGTTTCTGATTGCACTGAAGCTAAATCCAATTATTTCATTATCAATGGAGGGGAAAAAAAACCCTGGGATGCTAGAAATGTATTGTGTGAAATTAAAAAATCACAGCAATGTTAGCATAATGTTGATTATAACAAAAATGGTTATGCTATACTTTGCAAGTCACCACATACAAAAGATACAGTGGTAAACAACTATAAGCAATCCAGTTTCAGTGGCACCAATATTTAGAATCTAACATTAAAGGTATAATCCAACTACATTTTAGTTTCTTTAAAACATTCCAAATCCCCCCCCCCCCCTCTCTCTATCTATCTATCAGGTTTTGTATAGTGGCTAGGGTTTTGGTGCCATTGAAGTCAATGCTATGATCTGTGGCTTTCATGTGTTGGACGAGTGAGGAAGTGTGTTCCAGCTTTTTTACTGCATTTTTGTGTTCATCCAAGCGGGTACTTTTTCTTCTATTGGTCTGTCCTACGTATGTGGCAGGGCATGATGCACAGGGGACTTCATATATGCCTTGGTTTTCCAGGTCAATTTTATCTTTGGGGTTTCTTAGGATGGTTGCTGTTTTTTTTTCACCAATCAAGCAGAACAAAGCAAATTCCAAGACCAATAAACACAGACCAAGACTCCCAACCAATCAGGATGAAGAAAAAACCATTCTAACACAGCAGTAGGCTAGCACCAAATTTAAAACAGAAACAGCTGTGAAAGCCTGACTCACAGGTGAACACAACACATAAGCCTGATGATGGCAGATGAGATTCTGCGAAAACGTCACTACAAATTTAAAAGCACAACTATAATGATGTGGGAAAAGAACAAAGCTGAATACCATACACACACACACACACACACACACACATTTATAAATGCTGTTGTCTAGATGGGATTATATAGAGAAAAATATCATTGGTACATGGGATAAAAATTGATATTATCAAATACTGATAGACTTCTAAGTGTGAAAATTATGGTTCTTTCAGACAAGAATATTGTTATTATTTATCAGATCAGATCCACTCCCTGTCAGAACAAGGGCAACCTTGCTCAACCTGATTCTATATATAATTTGTAGCTTTTTAAAAACATTCCAGTGCTTTTTGGCTTAATTGTTTTCTTTTTATTTTACATTTTAAATTTCATAATGAAGGCTTTGAAGTCATCCTTACTTTCAATCAAAAAGTGTTGTCACCATATCTCATATTAATTATGGTTTTACCTCAAATTTTAATAGAGGATTAGACAAATTAATGCTTATTTGTCTTATTCTCTTTGCTATTGCGAACAATTCTCATTCGACTCAATTACTGTTGCTTCATTATTGATTCTAAAGGTTCTTCAGAAGAAAGAACCATTTGCCTTAATATATTGCACATTTTGGCATGAAATATGTGAAGGCCTTGTTGTAATCAAGAAAGCAAAGATAAACTTGCTTGTTAGGTTCTCTTACTCTCTCTATTATCCATCTTATCCATCTTACTCTCCCTATTATCCTTTCTCATGTCCCACTGCCTTTTCTGAAATCTGTTGGTGCCTTTGCCATTTTGCCATGTATGTTTCTACTTTTCTTTGTGATTCTTTTTTTTTAAAATAATTTTTATTAAAGAATTTTGCTACAAAGCAAAACCATAAGAGAAAATAAATATAACAAAGTAAAACTAGTACATAGTGGAAAAAGAAAAATATTATAAAGGAAATACATTGCTCAAAAAAATAAAGGGAACACAAAAATAAGACATCCTAGATCTGAATGAATGAAATATTCTTATTAAATACTTTGTTCATTACATAGTTGAATATGCTAACAACAAAATCACACCAAAATTATAAATGGAAATCAAATTTAGCAACCTATGGAGGTCTGGATTTGGAGTTACACTCAAAATTAAAGTGGAAAAAATCACTACAGGCTGATCCAACTTTGATGTAATGTCCTTAAAACAAGTCAAAAGGAGGCTCAGTAGTGTGTGGCCTCCATGTGCCTGTATGACCTCCCTACAATGCCTGGACATGCTCCTGATGAGGTGGTGGATGGTCTCCTGAGGGATCTCCTCCCACACCTGGACTAAAGCATCCCCCAACTCCTGGACAGTCTGTGGTTCAACGTAGCGTTGGTGGATGGAGTGAGACATGATTTCCCAGATGTGCTCAATTGGATTCAGGTCTGGAGAATGGGAGGGCCAGTCCATAGCATCAATGCCTTCATTTGGCAGGAACTGCTGACACACTCCAGCCACAGGGCCAACTGCACCAGCATATGGTCTCACAAGGGGTCTGAGTATCTCAATTCGGTACCTAATGGCAGTCAGGCTACCTCTGGCGAGCACATAGAGGGCTGTGCGGCCCCCTAAAGAAATGCCACCACACACAATTACTGACCCACTGCCAAACCGGTCATGCTGGAAGATGTTGCAGGCAGCAGAACATTCTCCACGGCGTCTCCAGACCCGTCACATCTGTCACGTGCTCAGTGTGAACCTGCTTTCATCTGTGAAGAGCACAGGGCACCAGTGGCGAATTTGCCAATCTTGGTGTTCTTGGCAAATGTCAAATGTCCTGCACGGTGTTGGGCTGTAAGCACAACCCACACCTGTGGATGTCAGGCCCTCATACCACCCTCATGGAGTCTGTTTCTGACCATCTGAGCAGCCACATACAAATTTGTGGCCCGCTGGAGGTTATTTTTCAGGGCTCTGGCAGTGCTCCTCCTGTCCCTCCTTGCACAAAGGCAGAGGTCGAGGTCCTGATTCTAGGCTGTTGCCCTCCTACGGCCTTCTCCATGTCTCCTGATGTACTGGCCTGTCTCCTGGTAGCACCTCCATGCTCTGGACACTACACTGACAGACACAGCAAACCTTCTTGCCACAGCTCGCATTGATATGCCATCCTGGATGAGCTGCGCTACCTGAGCCATTTGTGTGGGTTGTAGACTCTGTCTCATGCTACCACTAGAGTGAAAGTACCACCAGCATTCAAAAGTGACCAAACCATCAGCCAGAAAGCATAAGAACTGAGAAGTGGTCTGTGGTCACCACCTGCAGAACCACTCCTTTATTGGGGATGTCTTGCTAACTGTCTATGCTTTCCACCTGTTGTCTATTCCATTTGCACAACAGCATGTGAAATTGATTGTCAATCAGTATTGTTACCTAAATGGACAGTTTGATTTCATAGAAGTGTGATTGACTTGGATTTACATTGTGTTGTTTAAGTGTTCCCTTTATTTTTTTGAACATTATTATAAAGAAACAGCTATTTATATATATAATTTATACTATTATAAAGAAGCAGCTTCTAGTTGTCTTGATACTGGTTATAAATACATATTACTTTGCCCTCTCTTTCTAAGGTTAAATCATAATTTTCTTCTTCTCTTAAATATGCTACCTTTCTAATCTTTAAATCCATAAATTATATATTTATTTTTTTCTTTTTTTTTCAGCAAAAAGACCATAAGAACTTTGCAATTACTAATAAATGTAGTTGTTGATTTTTCTCTAATCAAATAAGTTAATTTTGCCATTTTTGCTCTTTTTTCATCTTCACCAATCATTCATCTGTTGTAGGTATTTCAGTCTTTTCATGTTTGCTGATATAATAGGAAAAAGATAATAATAAACTAGTTCAATATTGTCATCAATATTGTCGTCAATATGCATGTCAAGAAAATTATATAGACATAATTGAAAAATTTAGTTTGGAAGCCATCCCAGAATTGGCCTGTCCTTTATCTTGTGGATTACCCTTTATCTTTAATCATTTCCTTTTAACCATATAAAGGCTAATAATCTAATTAGATGTTCCTGTTTCTACTAACATCACCAGTGAATACAATTGTTGAATTCTTGAATCCCTTGGGAAACTCTAAATACAAAAAAGATTTTGAAGATGAATACTTTTTTGTAGCAATAGAATCTTGTATTTTGTCCCGTTGAGGAGGTAGCTAACAACATTTGAGAGGTATGAAAATAATTCAGAAGTGCCTATCATCTTTGAAAGTATAGATCAATTCAGTAATAGCTATTTAGGTAAGGTAAAAATTAAAGTTTTGTTAAAAAGGATTTCCCAATTGAATTGTAACTAACTTACAATGTAGGCGTTGATCCCCTGTTGCCATAGGAAACAGAAAGGTGGACAAAAGAAAGAGAAAATAAGAAACAGCTGTTGGTTTAAAGTAATACAACAGTCTTTGAGTTGTTGATTGGTGATTACTTTAAAAAGTCTACATTACTCTTTTATGTATCAGGAAAAACTAATGTAAACATGCTACTATGAAGGCCAGTGAGATCTCAACTTAGTTTGACTTGTAAATTAATCAGTGTTTCTTATTTCCAAGAAAGGCTACAATTGTAAGCATACTTATTTTGAAGTCAGCCCTATTGAAATAAATGAGATACTTTTGAATAAACATGACTCTTGGGACTTACAAAGCATTCTTACAATCCAGCTTTTTAAATACATTACTTCAAAACAAGTCATAAATAGTAGATTTCAAAAGGAATTACTTCCAAGTAAATTTGTAGGTGGATACACTCTTAGGGAAATTGACTGCATGCAATTTTCATGTTCCAGTTATGGACTTGCAAATGAACTCTTTCAGTGTCCAAGAGAGCTAAGTTCTTTTTAATATTGAAAAACTGAGGTGAGTGGCCTTCATAGTTTAAAAGGCATTGTGCTTAGCTCTTGTGGCTCTGAATTCAGAATTTCTTTATTCTGAATCAAATTCTCTTTTATTGATCTTTGCACCTGATATACAGTTGATTTATTTTTTCCAGTTGAATGCAATGTACTTTTTAATGTTGCTGGATAAATAAGAATATACCGTTGACAAGTCTGATGGATGCAATTGGTAGTCAGAAAAAGCAGAAGAGCTAAACTGATTGCATTTTTGTACTCAGATGCATTTTTCTGTTCATTGCTTAGGTCCTGCTGCTAAGAAGTCAGGTTGGGTGTTTGGTAAATCTTTTTAATCAAAAAAAAACAAAAACCCATAGAATTATGTATCATTGGCTATGGATATGTCAAGGATACATCTTTCCAAAGAGTGACTAGAGAGAAAAAAAAGCTTCCCTAAAACATGATCTTGTTCTGGTTATTTTTCTTCTTTGCCAATGGTCAATTATAATGGGAGAAATTTATCCCAGATTTGAGGAAAAGTAATGTTCAAATATTAAATTGTACGAAGAAGATTCAAATTTGAAATACTTTTAATTTTATATAATGCAAAATTTGATAATTGGACATGGAATAGCTATTCCATAGTCAAAGTAGGCTTCAGTAATTTAGAAGTGTTCTCAACTCAAATTGGCTCCGGAATAATTCAAATGTCTCTTTTCAATACAAAACAACTGTTTTACGCTCAAAACAATCATGTTGATTTTAGTCAAACTGGGTTTTTTTTTAATTCAATAGCATAGTTTCAAAGCCTTTGAATATTCCTAATATCAAATTCTGGAAAATCTGGAGAGGGGCTTTGATCCATTATTTAATTTAGGTATTATTTCATTTTGTAATCAAATTTATGTAGTCTCCCATCTCTCATCTCACAGAAAGCAACTGATGTACAACAATCTGCATATACATCAAAACCATTGTTCAGGTTTATTTTTTTTCCAAGCCATTTAAGAATAAATAAAGGCTCTAATTCAGTACATCCCAAAGCAGAAATCTACATTTTTACAGTCTACAGACTACATTTTTTCCTAATACGAACAAGTGTTTACAACTTTACAATATGAACAAATGTTTACAAGTTTACAAATTGATGAACCTGCGAAATGCTGTGGGTATAATATACTTGTATTTCAGTAAGGCCATAATCTACTTTTCGTAAACTAAAAAAATGTGGGATAGACAGTATCAATACCAGATGTATTTCTAACTGGCTGACAAACCATATGCAATGTGTAGACCTTAATGAAACTATATCTACATGAAGGGAAATAAGCAACGGGATACCCCATGATTCTGTTTTAGCCCAGTACTTTTCAACATTTTCATAAATAGTTAAGATGAGGGAATAGAAGGGGAACTCATCAATTTGTAGAAGATACTAAGCTGGCAGAAACAGCTAACAACCAAAAAATAGCCTCAAGAACCAGATGGATCTTGACAAACTTCAACACTGGACCCTATATAACAAAATGGAATTCAATGTAAAGAAAAGTAATGTTTTACAATTAGGCAAGAAAAACCAAATGTACAGGTACAGATTAAGTGAAATCTGGTTCAATAGCAGTAATTATGAAAAAGATATTGGAATCCTAGTGGACAATCACTTAAATATGAACCAGCCATGTCTGGCAGCAGCCAAATGAACCAATGCAATTTTAAATTGCATTAACAAAGGGATAGAGTCAAGATCACATGAAGTATTAGTACCACTTTATAAAGCTTTTAATAAGACCACATTTGGAATATTGCATTCAGTTTTGGTCATGACATTATAAAAAAAAAATTGAGACTCTGGAAAGAGTGCAGAAAAAAGCAACAAAGATGATTAGGAGTCAGGAAATTAAAATATATGAAAGAAATATATTGCAGGAATTGGATATGTATAGTGAAAAGAAGGACTAAGAGTGGCATGATAGCAGCGTTCCAATATTTGAGGAGGTTGCCACAAAGAAAAGAGGTCAATCTATTTTTCAAAGCACCAGAAGGCAAAACAAGAAATAAAGGATGGAAACTAATAAAGTAGAGAAGCAATCTAGAACTAAGGAAAATTTTCATAACAGTGAGAACAAATAACTAGTGGAACAGAAGTTGTAGGTGCTCCATCGGGTGCTTCATTACTGGAGGCTTTTAAAAGACTGGACAACCACTTGTTTTCTTGAACAGAAGACCTCTAAAGGCATTTCCAACTATTATTCCATGAAATTTGAAACAGGACTGGTAACTGGACACTTCCATATCAGTACTTTACAGAAGATTATGAGAAAACACAATTGTGGTAAATTATGATAAGAAAATTCATTCAGAAGAATCTGTTATAGCAATGCTTTCAATTCCCTGGACTCTTCTTGCTTCTCAAATTCTTCTAGAAGATCAGTATCATTTTAACAGAAGATCTCAGCAGCAGACCTTTGTGTTAAAATGTGCATACTTCTTGGCTCTCTTGAGATTTCTAGTTTGCCTGCAAATTTGCATATTTATTTGCAATATTGTATTTCTTTTTCATCCTTATGTATTCCTGACCTTACTTCATCTTTCACTACTAAAATAGTTGTAATTCAGTACTATGAGGACAGAGCCTAATGAATGCACTTTCTGAATTGTATTAACAAAGTTATTGCTTTGTTTCCATTGTCTAACAAACACTAAAGAGTGGAATTAAGCTTTAATTGTTTGATTTGATTTTATAATACTTAAATAATTGTACATTCACATAGTGGCTATATGTAAGGCATTACCATTTTCAATCCAGAAAGCAATTTGTTTTTTAATGTAAAAACTTTTAATGAAAAGATGAGGAAAAATGGCTTTCAGAGAATTTGTAACCAGATTTCACATTAGGAAATGAATCCTGATCAATCATTGCAAATCTGTTACTAGTTTCAGCAAAGTCTGTGTATTTAGTAATGCTTGTGATAAAAATTGGGAGAGACTACAACTCAAATAAGTAGAAATCACTGAGTATCTGTACATTTACTGGCAAATTTTAGCAGATGTGGTTACCTTTAGATTTATGGACTATCCCAAATTCCTTATCAACATATCTTCTGCTAAGATTTTTGGATTTTCTCTTTTCCCCCTTGAGAATACAGAAACCAAGGAGGCTGCTTTCAAATATGTTGTAATGGCTCTTTGGAAATTACCAATTTTACCAACATTTGATTTTGTATTTTTTTTTTTTAGTTTGCAATGTAGGATAAAAGAGAGGTGCCTGATCCAAACTCACCTAACCAACCTCTGTATCTAAGAAAAGTCTAAACCTGAATCTCTCTATTCCTAATTTGTGTAGCAATCACTACCTACATCAACTTTAGTATATATGCATGTATATACTGAATTTATTTGTCAAGTTCTTTATGTTCAATATCTGCTATGAATGAATGTGTGTATATTTACTCTTTTAATCAGCTCTTAAAGAATTTGCTTAATTTGCAAGGCCATGTATGTGAATGCTGATTAGTCTTTGAACTAGAAACATTTCAGGTTCTTTGTCCAGGATCTCCTATAGATGAAACTCGAAAAATTAGAATATCGTGCAAAAGTTCATTTATTTCAGCAATGCAACTTAAAAGGTGAAATTAATATATGACATAGACTCATTACATGCAAAGAAAGATAGTTCAAGCCGTGATGTGTCATAATTAATTATGGCTTACAACTCATGAAAATCCCAAATCCACAATCTCAGAAAATTAGAATATTACATGCAATCAATAAAACAAGGATTGCACTAGAACAATATCGGACCTCTGAAAAGTATAAGCATGTATATGAACTCAGTACTTGGTTTGGGCTCTTTTGCAGCAATTGCTGCCTCAATGCGGCATGGCATGGAAGCCTGTGGCATAGCTGAGGTGTTATGGAAGACCAAGATGCTTCAATAGCAGCCTTCAGCTCTTCTGTATTGTTCGGTCTCATGTCTCTCATCTTTCTATTAGCAATGCCCCATAGATTCTCTATGAGGTTCAAGTCAGGCAAGTTTGCTGGCCAATCAAGCACAGGAATCCCACGGTCATTGAACCAGGTTTTGGTGCTTTTGGCAGTGTGGGCAGGTTCCAAGTCCTGCTGGAAAATGAAGTCAGCATCCCCATAAAGCTCGTCTGTGGAAGGAAGCATGAAGTGCTCCAAAATCTCCTGGTAGATGGCTGCTTTGACTTGGGACTTAATGAAGCACAGTGGACCAACACCAGCAGATGACATGGCTCCCCAAATCAACACAGACTGTGGAAACTTCACATTGGACTTCAAGCATCTTGCAGTGTGTGCCTCTCCATTCTTCCTCCAGACTCTGGATTCTTGGTTTACAAATGAAATGCAAAAGTTGCTCTCATCAGAAAAGAGCACTTTGGACCACTGAGCAACAGACCAGGTCTATTTTTCTTTAGCCCAGGTAAGATGCTTCTGACGTTGTTTGTTGTTCAGGAGTGGCTTGACAAGAGGAATATGACATTTGAAGCCCATGGTCCAGGATCTGTCTGTGTATGTGGCTCTTGATGCACTGGCTCCAGCCTCAGTCCACTCCTTGTGAAAGTCCCAACACTTTTGAATGGCCTTTTCCTGACAATCCTCCAGGCTGCAGTCATCCCTGCTACTTGTGCACCTTTTTCTTCCATACTTTTCCCTTCCCCATAACTTTCTATTAATGTGCTTTGATACAGCACTTTGGGAACATCCAACTTCTTGTGCAATTACCTTTTGAGGCTTTACCTCCTTATGGAGGATGTCAGTTATGGTTTTCTGCACAACTGTCAGGTCAGCAGTCTTTCCCATGATTGTGATTCCTACAGAACCAGACTGAGAGACCATTTAAAGGTTCATGAACCCTTTGCAGGTGTTATGGCTTAATTAGCTGATTAGACTTTGAGCCGAGAATATTGAACCTTTTCACAATATTCTAATTTTCTGAGATTGTGGATTTGGGGTTTTCATGAGCTGTAAGCCATAATCATCTCAATTATGACACATCATGGCTTGAACTATCTTGCTTTGCATGTAATGAGTCTATCTCATATATTAGTTTCATTACTGTATTAGTTGCATTACTGAAATAAATGAACTTTTGCACGATATTCTAATTTTTCGAGTTTCACCTGTAAATTGGAACAAAAAAAAAAGATTTTACTTCTAGTATAGAATTGTTGTATATTCTTTTACATTTTTCCCTATTACTTGTGATTTTGGGATAGCCTGATACCTTTTAGTACAACAGTCATTGCCAGCTTTTCCATTATAAGTGCTTTTTACAGCTTTGTAAGTCAGCAGTAAAATATACTTGTCCAATTTGAAGCTTGGCATGTAACATCTTCATTTAAAAGCTAACTTTTTTCCCTGTCTAAAAATGTTCAGGAAGTAAAGAGATTAGGATGTGTCTTTATTCTCTTTGTCTAAGTGATAGTATTTACATGGAAAAATAGCTTACTAGTTCTGCTGAGGTCATTAGTATTAACCATTTTTTTTTAATGTGGGGGGCTTTTGTCCCAACCCTTTCCTTAAGAATTCCCATTGTTTTTATATGCCAATATCCTTAAGTCTATTTTCATATCTGAAATTAAATACCATAACAGTCATTTAATCCTGTTAATAAAATAATGCTTGATCTATTTGATTGGTTGATTTATTGCCATTCAATTAATACTGCACAGCACTACCATCAGTTGATGGAATGTAATTAAATACAGCCACAGTTTAAAAAAAAAGACTAAAATATTCAAAAATTTAAAAAAATCCCAGAGATGTAAAAATGAATGCTATAGATATAGCATTGAAAAAACATTTCACCACCTGTCTATCTAACATGGGTATACTGGAAATATGCTTAATATTAAAAACATAATATGGTAGAAATACTACGTAGCAAAATATTTATTTTATCTAGCAAATTTATTTTATCTATCTTAGACTTCACAGTGCTTTATAGCAGGGGTCCCCAACCACCGGGCCGCGGACTGGTACCGTTCTGTGGATCACTTTGTACCGGACCACAAAGAAAATAAAATTAAAAAATGGAGGCTTTCTTCGCCTTCGGTGAATGCTGCTGGGATCAGGGATCAAGAACACAAAGGAGAGAAGGGGAGGGAGGAACCAACCAAAGCCTGTCCTGCTCTCTGGCTCAGCGGCTTCGGTTTCCTCCCGCCTCGTTCCTCTCTTAGTCACTCTCTCACTGCTCCACCAGCCCAGGAAGAAACTGCTTCAAAGAAGCCGGCAGGGTGGCTTCCTGTTGGCGCAGCTCCTCCGAAGTGCCCGTTCACCCAGTGCTCGTGGTTCAATCCAGTGCTCCGTTCTGCCTGCCTGCGTTCGTTTCTGGTTGTTTCGGAGCAGCTTCGGCTGAGAATAATAACTATAAGGTTGGGGACCACTGCTTTATAGCCTCACTTCACAGTGCTTTATAGCCTCAATAAGCAGTTCACAGAGTCAACACCTGGATTCTCATTTTACAAACCTTGAAAGGATGGAAGGCTGAGACTCGAACTCCTGGCAGTCGGCAGAATTAACCTGCAATTCTAACCATTGCACCACCACATAGGCTTCTATCAACTACAAAGTATTATACAGACTTCCCAATGTAAATGACAGAAGGCCAGATGATTTCATAGAGTGATGTTTCAGAAAGCACAGTGATATAGTGGTGTTGCTTTAGCCCAAGCAATACTTCTAAATTATATGATTAGAATAAAAAGAACTAAGAAGCTATTAGGATTTCTTCTTTCAAGGGAACCATCCTTCATATATTAAATTTATCGTTAGACTTCTATATTTACCAATGCCATTTTGACAGTTATTGAATGATAAACCTTGACTGTGTGACTACAATTGGGACCAAAATCTTGGTCACTGAGCAAAGTGATCATTAAGTCTTTTTTTTTTTTTCTTTAAGAGAAAAAAATAGATTTCAACTCATGGAAGGATTTTGACTCCCCTCTGTCCACTTCACTTGGAAACTTCCTTCCAGCTTCCCAGTTGACTTTTTGGGGAAAAAGACAAGAAGATAGCGATCATGTGATCGCGATCATGTGATTGGAGGGCTCTTGGCAACATGTTCAGGCTAACATCCATAATGCCAAACATCCATAATGTTATGGATGCCAAACATCCATAATGTTGACATGTGACTGGAGGAGGGCAACATTTTATGACAGCTGGAACTGCTTTATGGCTTTTAAGCATCCTTTCTGAGACCATCATAATTTTGAATGATCAGTAAATAACCAGTCATAAATAAAGGATTATATATGTAACATTAGCTATAACATTTTTTCACATTTTTGTTATTTTTTGCTTTGTAATTTGCAGCCAAAATCTCTAAAAAGTACATTTAATCAGAATGTATTGCCATGTATTTTTGTTTAATGTTAGCAGTTTCATGAAAGAAAATTGCAGCCTTTTTTTTCCAAATGGACCAATGGCAAAGTTAACCGATAATTGAATTTATTAAGACACAGTCATATAATTATACAGGTAGATACAATGAGAAGACAACCATTATAGTAATTCTGGGTCTCTAAATGTACATAGCTGTTTCTGATAAATGGTTTGGAAATGTTTACTTAACTTTTGTGAATGGTTTTGATTTGGAAATGGTTACTTAACTTTTAATACAGCTCAGTGATGTATTCCATCAATATTGGAAGCAAAACAGGCCTGTAGTAATGCTTTTATTTTTCTACAGGGACCAAAGCAGAGTTTCAATGAATCTATAATAACGGAACCCTGTGTGACTGGGGTAAGTTCTTGTACTTTATTGCAGCAGTTGTTTCTGAAACAATTATAACGTTGAACAATATCAGAATACTTGTTCTAAAATTTTTAAAACAAATTTATTGTTTTGAGGAGGAATTTCTTATTCCAAGTTTGGGGATGTAAATTCTATTCCTCATTCTTTGGTTTGGTAAGCTAAGATCCTATTACTTTAGTGATTTCAGCTGACTTCATGGTCCAATTTTTGAGATACATCTGTTCAATTCACTTGAAATAATTTCTATTATTTTTACATGGAAATATATATTTAGGACGGATGGGTGTATTAATGCCAGAATAGCTATTCACCTTCAACCATGGTAATGATATTTTAATTCTTAAGCAGACTATGATTTTGTAGGTCACATGGTAATTGCCCTTGATTTATGCAGTGTAATTAGCTTGTAATCGGGGAGAACATGCAATCACATGGCTCTTTGTAACACCTTTAAACATAGCAGATCAGATTTTATGGCTGACAGAATAGTAACCTGAGAATGTAGGATGAATGACAAGAACAGTAAAATATGCCAGGAGGTGCTACTACAAAGTGACAATTGAAGGGAGTTTTTCTGTCTTGCAGAATGCAATTGGGAAGGAAAGTGTGGCAGGAGGCTCCACCAGTCACATATCTTCTGATCATTCATCTTCTCTCCATGTAAGCATAAGGTCAAGCACCCTTCTTTTGCTGTCTGTGATTGCACTCTCATTCTGTTGGTGCCCACGTTCAGAAGAAACCTTGTATCTGCTTTAACAAAAGGACCCATCAAAAGAAAGGAAAGAAAGAAAGAAAATCTGTCTATCCTCCATCCTCCTCTGTTGTTGATTGTAAATTACAGTTCTAGGAATTAAGTTGAAATGCTCTGCTAAAAAAAATAAGACTGGATCAATGTTGTTCTCATTGTCATCATATTATATCGTTACTATTATTTTCTGTTTTCAAAGAAAGATTCTTAGATGCTTTGCATATACTAGATGGGACACCCACATTCCAAACAGAGTAGAGATTGAACAGGCAGTGTTTGAAAAGAGACGGATAATTTGCATGTAAACCATTCAAGTTTTATTCTTTTGTCTCTTCCTCATTGCCTCCCCCTCCTTTTTTTAAAAAAAAAAAATCTGGACCAGGAAAAAATAAATTAGGCTCTTCAAGTTCTAGTTTTTTTGTATTTGTTGCCCAGGAATTTTTCCTTTGCCAAACCCATTAAAATGAATGGGACCTACTGTACACCATCATATGGTGATTGTAGGTTTCAATTACTTCAACATTGCTCAGATGGAATCTGGAGACAAACCATGGTTTCCAAAAATTTGGAAACATTGCCAGAATGGTTAATAATTTAATAATTTATTCCTGATAAATTGGGACCCAGTTTAGAAATGTTTGAAATGTATGTACTGAAAGCCTAGATATTGGATTGCATTACAAGATTTTTTCACTGCTCTCTTTGTAGATAAGAGGCTATAGAGCAGGCAAAGAAAGACCTGCATAAATTGCCACTTGGCAGATTTGGGCCTTTTAAATTGAAAAACAGTAAGTTAAGCATATTTTGAGTCGATTGTGGATCTGGTTATTGACATGCTATGAACATATGCTCTTCCTGAAAGTTTTTTTTATATATATTTAACTTATTCATGTTTGGCTACCAGTATTTTGCTGTTTTAGCATTCTTTTCTATGTTTGTATATGTATGTAGTTTTGCAGTTAAAATGAGAAGCCATTGTAAATCATAGCAGTATAATACACATATTTTCTTCAAAACTTCTGCAGAAATATAAAATAATATTAAACTTTCTAATGCTATTTTTATTTTTGTGTTTATGCTAATTCAGCCTTAATGAAAGATATTAAAATACATTAAGAAGAAGCAACTGTTGTGAATATTGCAGTAATGCAAAATTTGTTTATCTTTCTGAAGATATATTTTAAAAAATAGAAACTTGCTTTTGTTAAAGAATTTCAACTTTAGCATTGTTGACCTTTCTGTAATTATAAAGTTTAGTTATTTAACTGGTGAATGAGTAAAAAGTATTGAATTTTGATTATTTTTTAAAAAAACACCATATCTATTAATATTTACTCTTAGATAAAGATAATTGTTTGCTTTTAATTTCTTGACCAATACAGAAAACCATAAGCACAGGCAGAAGGTTATAACATGTTTCCTTATTTTCAGAAATTCATCCAATAAAGATGTGAACACATAGCATTCAACAGATCATAATATTTTCCTGTATGTGAAGTTTCCTATCCACTTATTTTTAAAAATACAAATATATTAGATTTGGTAAGCATTTAATCCTCTAGACAGGGATACATGCACAAAAAATTTACCTTGCACTGGAACCAGTACAATACTATACATTGAATCTGATAAGCTTGTTGGTAAACCAGTTTTAAGAATTGATCAATACTGTCTAAAATCCCAGTAATACTGATCCAGGTGTTCTCAACTTTCCATGTGGGCACTATACACATGCACACACAAATACACATTCTCCATAACCAAGTATTATTTCACGTGGAAAAATGATTCCTGACTTGGTATATATTTTTTAATGTGTACCATTTTCCAATTAAAATGTATGTGACCATGGCAATATATCACTATGTATGCCATGCTCATGTATGTTTTGAAAAATCAGGCTTCTTGTGGTTCTTTCTAACATTTGTTGAAGGCATTCTATATTATATTAAAACATTTCCTCTTGTTTAACACAATTGTGATGTTATATGATGTTAATTTCTTAAATTTGAAAGCAACAGTTAGACAAGGATAGAATAGACCTGCTTCTGTTGTCTTGCACAATGTATGGCAATGAAATCTGATGCCAAAAATGTAAAAATACAATCAGGATTATCAGTGGTTTGCATCTAAAAGATGTAATTTGAATTGTACAGTGCTGTGCAGTTGCAACCAAGTATACAATTTTCTTTTTTAATTTAAATTGGGGAGGAACTGAATGCAAGATCAGAATTGTTATTGTTCCCTTTTAAAGAATTCAATTTGAAATAGCACTTTTGATCAAATTATTTTGAGCTTCAGCCTTGTTCCTGGTTGATCTGACAAAGATAAAAGGATTTTATTTGAATTCTAAAAGAAAGTATTCAAAATTCAGGTATCAAATAGGAACAACTTGTTTTAATGAACTGTGATGGCTTGGGAGATTTTAAGTCAAAAAGTAGTGGCTATTAAGCAGTAATGCTCATCTGTTTATTTTATCAAAACTGGAAAAGTCTATGTAAGACAGAGTTCATTATTTACATTTAACTCCAAAGAATTGTAGAATGTAATGATTGGAAGGGATTTCTAAACCCAACTCCCGTCCAATACACAGAAACACTACTGTAGCATCTATTACAGAGAGCTAGCCAGCCTCTCTTTATATGTCTTCAGCAAAGGAAAAACTCTCAAGATTGTCTGTTCTATTCTTGAAGAGTTCATACCATTGGGAAATGTTTACTGATGTCAAACTGAAATCTAGTTCCTTGGTCCATTGTTCTGTTTTATGAGTAATTCTGTCCTGTTTTCAACTCAAAAAGTCTTAATATATATGAAGACAGCTCACAATTCTTCCTTTTCCAACTGAATGTCCCCATAGCATCCAAACCTTCCACATAACATTTTTCTTTCACTAAGAACTTGGTTGCTCTGTTGCATCAGTTTGTTAATGTCTTTCTAAAATGTGGTGCCTAAAATACAATGCTTATGCAATATTGACATCATAGTTTTGTCCATATGGTACAACCTATGGTTATATTTGCTTCCCCCCCCCTTACATTTCTTTCCAGCTCTTGGTCATCTTGTGGTCTACAAGACATCCATATGCTTTTTGTATGCAGTTTGTCTAGTACAGTTCCCTACATCTTGTCCCTTTGATTTTTCTTATCCAAATGTAGAACTTTTTAATGTTCCTGTTTTTTCCTGTGCAAATGTTCTCATTTTTATAGATTCTCCTGAATTCTAATTCTATCTTTAAAAGGTTTGATATCATCCTGTGTACGTGCATAGCATATCTGTACTGTGGTTGGACTTATCAATTCCTTTTAATATTTACAATTTAATTTTATTGCATAGGCAAGTTAAGATTATGCAAAGGTATCCTATGACTATGATGTGGTTATTAATTTAATTTTTTTCTTGCTCTTAAGAAATTCCCCAGCTGTTTCAAGCCAACACATTTTTTAAAAGACATGATTTTTCATTGTGAGATCCAAATAAGAATTTCTTTTTTAAAAAAAATGAACAAGTTCTAAGTCAAAGGTTTAAATTTGGCTATTAGAATCTTTAACATTTTATACAGCTTTCATATTATTTAAGTAGCACTAAATATATAAATTGTTTATATCTTCTGTGTAAGAATTACATGAGTTCTGTTCAAAACCAGAGAATTATTTTCTACTTAAATGTCCACCCAGAAACCCACTTTATCCATTAATTAACAACCTGCATATCAATTGTGTCATCTTTAATATAAAATTTAGGGAATTTTTGTCTAATACAGAATAGTAATTTTAACTCTTTTGCTCCCTACATTCTTAATTTGGACAAAATGGTTTGTTAATAAAATTGCCAAAAACATTAAGTAAATGGTAACTTTTAATAATTAATTTTCAGGATAGGTATGAAAGGCCCAATCCAGATTAGAACCCTATATTATATAATTAAGTGGCAATGTGGAAAAAAACAATAAATTTAAAAAGAGCTGCTTTTACTTAGAGCAATGGATTGATTCATATATTTCTTTGGAGAAGGAAGAAAGGAAAGAAGGAGGGAAGGAAGGAAAAGGAAAAGAGAGAGAAAGAAAAATAAAAAAAGTGAAAGAAGGAAAAAAGAAATGAAAGAAAAAGACAGGAAAGAAAGAAAAAGAAAGAAAGAAAGTCAGTTGGAAATAAAGTTGCTACTCATATGTAGAAACATATATTGAATGATGTAAAACACGGATGTCACGTGATAGCAACGTGATGTATTGTGATGTTTTTTCCTTCGTGGAGTTGGGATGGCTGTGGCCTACATGTGAAACATCCGGCCCAAGGGCTGCCAGTTTGACACCCCTGATGTAAAAGTTCAGCTGTGATAATCATCATCTTGAATACAACCAATTCCAGCTTTCTTCTTTCAAAAAAATGACTTCTATTAGAGTCAACACAGCTTAATACAAAAATGGCAGCTGGAACTTTCATGCACTCTCCATTGTGCATCCTAGACCTACTTTCTCCATATTTTGGATCTTGGCCAGTATTTATATTGCTTGTTTTACTTGTATGAATCTATGTAATTAAAATGAAGATTGTTGATCTCTTATATTTTAATTGGCCTTCGATTTTAAAACCATCATAAAATTCTTTAGTCGTTGTTTCACTCATAAATCCCAGTGTATTAAAATTAAATATAGGAGTTTCTGGGTGTCAGGCATCATATAAACTTATTAAATTATTATTTTTCAGAAACAAAGTCTGTTATATCAAACCCTGTAAGTTTATATTATTTATATATTTTTCAGTACTGAGGTTTAGTAGTTTTCTACAGTATATATCTACTCAGACATACCATTACACTCAGTTGGACTTATTCTCATATACGTGGAGATAGGATTGTATCTTGAATTGTTAGTAAAACAAGCAAACAGGAAAAAAAAATTAGGTTTTAAACTATTTGGATAAATGCAGAGCTTTTTTAAAGAAAATAATATGGCATTGACAATGTCACTTTAGAGCATTGACTTTGTCAACAGAATCACTAGTTTGAAGTAAGTTGTTTTTCTGTTGTTTCTTTGCCCATTTCTGCCTACTCCAACTGCATGTTAAGTGCTAGGCAATCCAAATATTTTTTTTTCCTTGAGTTCTTATAGTGCAACATGAATTTCCAGATCTTAAGTTACTAGGAAGTTAGGATACCTCAGAAATCTCGTCTTTCATCGCAAAATCCTATTTTGTGGAAGGGGAATGCAACAGCAGATTACTCACTTCAAACATCTAAACCTCTACATCTTAAAAGATCTTGGTAATTTTTTCAGCCAATTACAAAATACATCAAATTCATCCAAAAACTTGAAATATATATTTTTACTTTAGAATGCCTTACTATGGTAGTTATTTGCATTGCCTGTTCTTAATATATATTTTTAGCTCAAGCAATTATAAACAATTTAGTATTGTAGATGCTCAGGGATCTGGTTTTAAAGGGCAAGATCCGATTCAGAATATATGTGGGAATGCCAGTACTCAATGCAGGAATGCCTTGAATCCAGTATGATTTTTTTCCAGAGTTCATTGGCAGGGAGCTCAGAAAAGAATATGGTTACTTTAGGTCTTTTCAGGGGCTGCTCTCTGTGTGCATCCACTAATGCTGCATTTATGTTTTGCCCTTCAAAACTTGTTTTCTGCACAACTCTATTAGTTAGTTTCTGATAAGACTGGAGTCTAGCTTTCAGCAATCATTATCTTCCCTCTTGCATTATGCATTTCTCAGATTCCAAGCAACATTTCCCAGCCCTCCATTTTCTATAATATCACCTCAAATAAATTTGCTTGTGATGAACTTGGCAGAAAATTAATCCAGCTGACTGTGACGGATTTCTCATCTTTAAATATTTGCTTTCACTTACCAGTTCGCTTCCTTCTATGACATTTCAATTAGTGGCCATTCGGATACTTTCTGACTTCAGAAGGTCATTTTTGTTTTGTTCTTAACTGGATTTTGCCACTTTAAAATCACTACTGTGTTTTTTTCCTCTCATTTCCTGCATATTTAGTGGTTTTTATGCAGCAGAAATTTAATCTTGCTGTAACCTATTAAAATATTATTAAAGCTTCCCTGATCAAGGCTTTGTTTGCCTGGAAAAAAAGTTATTTACTATTTTCCTTTATCCCAGGTTGATCATCTGAAATCAAAATCTAGATTTATAATGAGAAATATTTTTGTAATACTTAAAGTAGAATCATGATTACAATATAATAATTAGATCAACCCAGCCTATGTTTCAGAAAATGATTGTCTAATGGAAAAAGGAAATCTGAAGCACTTTTTTTTTTCATCATTCAGAATTTGTAGGTCTTATATCTTTTCTTTTTTTTTATTGTCAAGTACAATTGGCATTTGGATCTTTGCCTGATATAACTAAGGTTAAAAATTGATTCAAATAGGAAAGAAGTAATTATTTTGAAATTTTACAAATCTTCTGTTCTTTCCTCCCAAAAGGTTTTTGTGACTATAGCAGCTAAAGTCTCTATCTTTTCTCTGTGGGATGCCAATAGAGAAGGTGGAGTGGGTTTTTTTTTGTCATGAAACCATTTAGAATTATATATTGCCTTAAAATAACAGCCAAATTTCAATGAGTACAAATGGGATTTTTTTCCTATCCAACTTTGCCTCATTTTAATGGCTTTAAGTGACTGCATTATCCCTTTGTTACTACTTCCTAATCTGTCAAACAGGGAATTTCCTATGGCCTGGTGAAAAATTGGGTCATGTACTAATGTATGATTGGTTTTCTTAAAACCTTCCCACCCTGAAGGACAGCCTAATTTGCTTTCTTGATGATGATGGATCTATGTACTATTTTAAACTTCCACTGAAAATCTTTAATCAAGGTACATCCTGAAGAATTGGTTTGATGAGGCAGGATATCCAAAGCTTGTGAGTATTTCTCTCTATTAGGGTGACCACAGATCTGTCAGAAATTACTCTTGTCTGTCCAATATGCTTGTTTTAGCAATAACTGTGGTTTTGCCTGTAATGAAGAGTTTCAGGATTTTTCTTTCACAAAGTACAGGACCATAGGGAAACAAATATTGGTTCACAGGGATTATGATAATGCTGCCACTCAAATTTCCATCCAGTAGCAGTAAATCAAATGTTGGAGGCAATAATCTGTTTAAAAAACATTGTGTGTTCATAGAATATATGGTAAGGGAGACTAGATATAGAACAGATGATTGAAACTGAATGAGCGTATCTTTGAAAGGCTAGATCACGAGAAACAGTAATTCTGAGTACGATAATTGGGGGCAATATTTATTGAGACTCTTCAATCACATTCCAATATATATATTTAGGACTGAAGACCCATTAAAATGGTACTGGTTGCAATTTCACCCAAATATATCTTAAAGTCTAGTTGAATGTAGTTAGAAAGTAGAGCATCCTCCTCCTCCTCCATTTTAAATTAGAATTAGAATCTAATCTATAATTAGATTCTCCTTATTGATGAAATACAAGTAATCCTTAGATAATAGAAACAGCCCTTCCCTTGTAATTTGATTTTTCTGCATTTTGGTATGTGGACCATTCACTATCCTTTTCTGCATACTCAAACAGGGCAGCCACCATTTTTCATTTACCTAAATCACATGTTATGTAACCAAGCAACCACTTATAATGAATTTTCTATATCAGGAGAGGATTAAACCACAATAGAAGCATCTTCTCATTCTTCCTTGTCTGCCCACACTTATGAGTTTCCCGCTGCACCTGATGGATTAAATGGATACTTGACCTAATACAGCAGGCACTTATATTGTATGTTTCCATTCTAAGATGATTCTCTTGGACTTTTTTCTGTTTAACAATTCCAATATCCAAACAAGTCATACATTTCAAACATGGTGATTAATCAAAATGAAAAAGCAACAGATCAAACATATCTCTGTACTAAATGTAGATGCATGAAAGGGTGAGTAATAGGGGGGAAATTGTATCTAGTGTACAGATAGTAAGTTCTTTCAGCTTTGACTAATTTCCTATGTATGTTGTGGAAATCAGATGGTTCTGATTCTAATATTTTCAGGCAAAAGCTTGTAGTGCTGTCAAATAGTCTCATCCAACTATTCCACTTTCCCTACTGTGATAAACAAAAAGTAGGTGATGTATTCCAAAACATGAGTAGGGTGTATTACATGCAGAGCTATGATGAAATAGTAAGATTCCATAGGGAAGGCACAGCAAACCAAATTACATTTCTTCTTGGAAATATCTTTGGTTTTCTTGTTTCAGGATCCAAAAAAAAATCAGAATGCGAGTCTTTACCTCTTTTGTCTGTTGAATGAGCAGCATACATATTATTTTAATTAAATATTCAAGACTGTTTATATGTTCAGCCCATAACATTCCAAGAATAGCGAGCATCAAAGCAACATTAATGTAGAGATCCAGATCCAAAGGGTAAAACATCAGAGTGTGTATGAATACATGTATAGCAACTGTCACTACCACTTAAACCAAACATACATTTTCTTGGGCTCACATGGCAGCTACAGCTGTTATACCTCTAAATTGTATGATATTATTTGGATCATATGTCCCACAAGAAGCCTAATTCATCTGTACAGGATACTGCAATATTTAAGAGTCAATTTGTTTACCAATGAAGATATTGAAATAAGTGACTTTCCCCATGTCAAAAATAATTGTCTAAATGTTATGCTTTGTTTAAGCTATATGTAAAAAGAATGGCAAAAATAAAAAAAATATTCAATTTCTCAACTACTCTTCACAAAGCTTTCTGTTTTCAGTTTTTGAGGATCAGACAGAAGGTAAATACAGTGGTAAGAATACAAAAAGTGTATGATTGCTACTTTTGTCTCAGTGACACAACATTTTGATTATTTACACTTTTCATTTAATATTCATACACCTATCTATGAAGTAAGATTTTCAAGATTTTTGTGAATTAACATTCCTGTCTTACTAGACAGAGGATCTTCTAGTAATCTCTTTAAAAACTCTTTTTTCCCCTGTGCTAACAATATTGTTCAGAAAGAGGCCTAAATGCCTTCAGAAATGTCTTGGAAGATCTAAGAAAGCACTGGCTGTCTAATGGGATTTTTTTAAAAAAACCATATGCCTCAAGTAGTAGTGAAAGTATTAATTTTGGTTAATCTTACTCAAGTTGGGGAAAGAACCTCTTCCTTTGCCCAGGAATATATAAATATTTGTGTTATTTTTGTATAAGTCAAGTTGTCATGAATTGTCACAGAAAAATATAATACATAGTTTGTATTAAATAACACTATATTCTATTATATTCTACATAGGATTATTTGGAGTAAGGAATAAAATCAAAGACAGCTTTTGATTACAGAACATGAAAATACACTGTGAATAACCTCTAGAATACAAGGGCATTTTTTCTAGGTTTGATTTGAAAGACAAATTTGTCTTAGTTTCCAGTTGAAGGCAGTCTACAAGTGCATCTTTTACTATTCTGATGTAAATTATAAGTATGTTGTCCTGCAGAAGTCTGTGCCCTCCCTTTTTGCAGCCCAAAATGTGTCTGATTTCTCAATTGTTCTGCTGGGTACAAGATTGTCTGCAGGATATGGTTAAAAAAAAAAAGCCAAGATGGTAGCAATACCAATGTGATAGAATTTCCTATTTTTATAATGTGAGTTCAATCACATCAGCATGGCAGCCATATGACTTTTTTGGCTATATCCTGTGGATTCCTTTGGCTCAGTACATTGTTGTTAAGGAACAAATAGTATATTGACTGTTCACACTGACATTAACAAGACTTGAAGTAAGGACTTGCATAGTCCAAATTTTGGAAGTGATTTTGTGATGTTTGCTTTACTTTTCCTGTTGGCATAATGCTTGTATGGTATAAAAAATGTACATATCTGAAAGAAGGAAAGGCCACCAAATGAACATTTCTTTTTTTATTATTATTAAAAATTATACTAAGAATTACTCAGCTTTGTTGTGTGGTTTGTTTTCACAGCTATGCAATGAGACAATGAAAAATATATTGTTTATCTGAAAAGATAACACTGATAATCTGGAAAGTTAGCTGGAAGAATCTAATCTGTTCTTAACATTGCAGTTGCACTTATATATCTTGCATTGAGACTTGTGACCTGAAGCCATAGATGAGTTACCTTTTAAAGCAAGACAAAGACGCAGACAGTAGCTGGCACTGCTAATTGGGCAGCATGCCCTTCATATAAAGAATGACCAATGGATATCATATGGAAATGGTTATGTGAAAAAAACAGCACTAACCATCTGCTCCTAATATTCTTCGTTGCTTTCAAACTGGCAGGACAAAAAATGAGATAATGAAAACAGGAATGTGTGAGAAAAGCAAAGGAACTTGAAACTGGGGAACACTATGCTTTTAATCTAAAAAAAAAAAATCCTGGTAATATTTTAAAGAAAACGATGTAAAATCTCTGGGACTGAAGCTGAAGTTCCATGCTCAATTTACCTGGGGCCAGGTCCATGGAATGCAGTAAAATGTACTTCAAGGCAAGCATGTGTAAATGATTTGCATACATCATTGGTTTTGATCCCGATGCTATTCCGCAATTTTTCTGAAGTCAGTAGCAGTTTTCCTTTATTTTCTTTAGATGCTAGTGTTAGATAATAGCATTCCCCCCAGTGGGCTTCATGTCAATAATTCTGTAAAAATTCATAACTCGAACAGTCAGATGTTACTGAATGCAGCAACTATCACCTTTACAACATTTCGTTTGAAAAGAACATTAAGCACATTAAATCTGCATGAAAAACAGTTTACAATAGGGGAACTACAATAGGACAGGTGGGTGAATGCAAAATAATGATCATAAATAGCAATGCTTTTGTGGCACCTTTAGGACAAAATAATGTTTTTAAAAAATCTTTTCTTTATGACAGATCAACCCAACTGCATTTCTTGAATATGATCACCAGTGTACTCTTCTTATAAATTCAAAGCTTAGGTTTTATATATATATATATTTGAGGGATTAGATAATACTTTTTGTTAAGTACTGATCATGGGTCGGAATAAATGGAGACAGCCTCTGAAGGGTGAACTTTCAGCTCTTTATTTGCATAGTGACTTCTCAAAACAACAGTGAACTCTGCCTTATATAGGCAACCCCTGTGAGAATTGTCCAATAACGAGCTATGAACGATAGTTCTTTTAACCAATGAGAATTCTCTGTTAAGGGCCAATCGGATTCCTCAGAACTAACCAATCTGATCTGGCCGCCTAACAGCCAATCAGAAGTGCAGGGCCAGAACCCTGCACTTTACCTCAAGCTCATACTTTATTAACTATGGTACATACACAACACCCATTTCCCTGGCTTCTTAATTACGGTGTAGTTATATAGTCCCTTAGAAAGGACGGTTGTCTTTTAACTCTTTCGGATTTTCGTTGGATTGGTTGGTTGCAATCCTGTTGAGGTAGATTGTTGTTTGGCAGTGGTTCTGCTTCTTGCTCAGCTGCAATTTCTTGCGATGCAAACGTTTCTCCTTCCTGCTCCATTTCCTGAATATCACTAAGTTTGTCGCTCCCTTTGAGCAGGTTCCCTGGAACTTCATCTTCTTCCGTACCTCCCCCTCCCTCGGTTTGGTCATGGGGGAGTTGTTGACTGGCCGTTGTGAGTCGTGACCGTAATTGGTCGATATACCGTTTCCACAGTTTATTGTCACAGCATTTCACTATGTAGGATTTGGGGTCAGTCACTCGTACTACTGTCGCCTCTATCCATAACGGGTCACCCGATAAGTTTCGTGCGTAAACGAGGTCTCCTACCTGGAAGGTGCGACAGCGGCCGCTGGATCCTATTGGCTTTTCTGGTTCGTAAGCAGGGTGCAACCGGTCGAGGTGGGAGCGGAGTCTTCGCCCCATCAGTATTTCTGCGGGAGTTCTGCCGGTGATGCTATGTGGAGTTATGTGTTGCAAAAAGAGAATTTGGTTGACCTTGTCATCGATATTGTCATAGTCCACTTTTTGCAAAGTCTTTTTAACAAATTGGACCATGCGTTCCGCTCGGCCATTGGTCGCAGGGTGCGCAGGCAAGGTGAGCGGGTGGCGGATGCCGCGGTCAGCGAGGTACTGCTCGAACATTAGTGCCGTAAACTGTGGCCCGTTATCGGACACCAGGACGTCTGGCAATCCGTGGGTTGCAAAGAGTCTGTTTAGAATCTTGATCACCGCCTCGGAGGTCGTGCTTGTGAAAGAATCTTTGAAAAGTATGCAACAGGGGCTTCGTTCCCATTAGGCAGTACATGGCTCAAAATGGCGCCCACCCTGAAAGGCGATGCATCGCAGGTTATAACTAACGGCAAAGTCTCATTATACTGCATAAGTACAGAGTCAGAAGTGAGCAGTTTTTTAACATTCCGGAACGCTTGCTCTTCCCAGTAACCCCATACCCACAATGCTTTCTTTTCTAATAATCGGTGTAATGGTTCAGCGACAGTTGCCTTGTGCGGTAAAAATACATTATAAAAATTAATGAGGCCTAAGAACGCCTGGAGATCGGCCTTGTTGCGTGGCCTGGGAGCGTTTTTGATCGCTTTTAATTTACTCTCGGATGAATGCCCTGGCTATCAATCCGGTACCCTAGAAACTCAACATTGTCAGTATACAATTGACATTTATTTTTTTTCACCTTAAGTCCGGCCTCTTGGAATTTTTTTAGAATGCATTTCAAACGGTCCTGTAAGATTTTTTGGGTAGGGGCTGCAATTAATACGTCATCAAAATAAGGGACCACGCCCTTGATTCCTTGTAATAACCTTTCCATAAGGCTCTGGAAGATCCCTGGGGCTACACTAACTCCAAACTGCAATCGGGTACATTTAAAGGCACCCCTGTGCATTACAATTGTTTGGGCTTGAGCCATTTTTTCATCCACTGGTAATTGTTGATAAGCTTGAGCTAAATCCAATTTAGCGAAAACCTTCCTGCCCCCCCCAAGGAATGGAGGAGGTGCTGCACCACCGGAACTGGATACACATTCTGCTGTAGGGCATGGTTCAAAGTGGCCCGGTAGTCCCCACAAATTCGGATTGACCTATCTGGCTTAATGGGTGTTACAATAGGGGTTTCCCATGGAGAGTGATCGATGGGCTTCAACACCCCTTGAGCAATTAGCTTGTCAAGTTGTTCATCGATTTTTGCTTTAAGAGCGAACGGAACTCGACGGGGCTTCAAGCGAATGGGAGCTACTTTTGGATCTAGACTGAATGAGATCGGGGTCCCCTTATATTCGCCTAAACTGTCCATGAAGACATCACTGAACTCAAAGATAAGATCTTCCTCCCACTCACAACCACCGACTCGGTTCACGCCGGCCACTTCAATGCCGAGTGGCGCGAACCATTGGAGGCCTAGTAGGCTAGGCCTATCTCTATCGATGACCATTAGAGGTAAGTACACTGTATACTTCTTGAAGGAGACTCGGACTCGGGAGGACCCGACAACGGGGATTCGATTCCCTTGGTAGTCCTTGAGGATGAAATTGGAGGTCTTGGCGTAGAATTGTGGGGATGAGTTGCTTGAGTGTCTTCCAGGACACCATCAAGAGGGACGATCCCAAGTCGACCTCCATGGGGTAAGGCTGGTTCTCGATGGCTACCGTGACTCGGATTTTCTCAGTGTCTAAAGCTGAGGCGTGACCGATAGTGATAGTATGGTGAGCCTCTTCTCTCTGCAAAGCTCGATTTCTGTAGGAGTGGTTTACTGGCTCTCGCCTTACAGGACGGTTTCCTGTCGATTGGTGATAGCCCCTTTTGAGTCCTGGCTGAGTCCTGGTAAGCTGCGGCAGACCCGGCCGATGTGGCCTCGTTTCCCGCAATCATGGCAGAGTGCGTCACGGAATTTGCATTCGGACCTGGCATGGTTTGTTCCACAGCCAGCGCAAGGGCGTAAGGGCTTCGGACAAGGGTCCCGGTCGGACCGCAGTCGATGGACCCCTTCTTCATCGCTGTCTGACGACAAAGAGAGGTCCTCGTGGTGCGTCATCGCGAGCTGTCCTTCAGACTTGGATAAAATGTCGCTTGTTGGTGGTGGTACTGGAATGTGGCTTCGCCGTAGTTGTGCAGCCAACTTTTTGGTTGCCTCTGCTGCCGTCGGCAAGGCTGATGTCGCCTTTCGCCATCAGCTTGCATTGCAGGCCTAGTGCATCTAATCCCAGAACTATTCGATCTCTTAGTGCCTCTTCTAAATCGGCGAACCTGCAGAGGCCCCCTAAATTTCGGATGTCCGCCACGAAATCGGCCACACTTTCCCCTTTTCATTGGTTTCTCTGATAAAACTCATGGCGTCTCACAAGCGTAGGCATGGTTGGCACGTAATGGTCTCTTAGGATGGGTTCGAGGTCGTCCCAGCTCATGGCCTTCACTTCTCGAGGTTTGGCGAGTGCTTTAGCCATCTTAAATACGGCTGGGCCACAATGTGCAAGGAATAATGCCCTTTTCTTTGCTGGCATGGCGTCCTTCAAGTTGTTCATCTCGACAAACATTTGGAAGCAATCCATTTAGGATTCCCAATCCTCTTGGTTTGGATCGAACGGAATGGGTGGTATGATGCCGCCGGACATGGTTCCGTTGTTGGCGTCGTCTGTCACGTGCTCGGTGTTGCTTCCTGGTTTCTTCGGTTCAGACGTCTCCAAATCCCATCCTCGTCGCCAGTGTTAAGTACTGATCATGGGTCGGAATAAATGGAGACAGCCTCTGAACGGTGAACTTTCAGCTCTTTATTTGCATAGTGACTTCTCAAAACAATAACAGTGAACTCTGCCTTATATAGGCAAGAATTGTCCAATAACGAGCTATGAACGCTAGCTCTTTTAACCAATGAGAATTCTCTGTTTAGGGCCAATTGGATTTCTCAGAACTAACCAATCCGATCTGGCCGCCTAACAGCCAATCAGAAGTGCAGGGCCAGAACCCTGCACTTTACCTCAAGTTCATACTTTATTAACTATGGTACATACACAACACTTTTTTACCTTTAATTATATCAGTTTTGAAAGGGTAAAGCTTCATCTTGTATTTATAGGTCAATAAAAATTGCTTTTATTGCTTACTCAATTTTTTTTTTCAGAGAAACATGGAATGTTGAAGTTGACACACCAGCAGTAAAAGCTTGTTTTTCATATCCTCTCCTTTACCAATTATGATCTCTCTTGTTTTCCTGGATTATATCCTTAAAAAAAGCTTAACATGTTCAATTTCAGAATATGAATTCTACCCATGCTCTTATTAATGGACTGGCCATTATTTAGTGATGGAGCATTAGCCTTGTATTCAGAAAGTCCAGCTACAGTCCTCTTGTGATTTTCACCAATTATAGCTTATGACAAAGAAAAACTCTGCTGGAGATCCTATAAAGATACAATCAGTCAGAGTAAGTAGGTCAAACCTTGATGAATTTGGACTCTGCCCTTGAGTAAGGCAGCCCTCAACCCCAAAGTTCCTGTCCATTAACTAGGGATACATATTTGCTTTAGAGCCCAGGGCTATAAACATCAAGACCAGGACAAATTAAAAGCAATACCATTTTAAACTAATTAAATGTAGTTAATAGACTAGTCAGTATATGTTTAATAATATAAAACTGTTCAAGAGTTAGGGGTGGGGCTTTCAGCCAAAACATTAATGGGTCAATAAAGGAAAGATTCTAGTGTGACCTACTTTTAGTTTGATGGAGAAAGAGATAATTTGTATTGAAACTTTTTTTTAAGGTAGAAATTAACGCAAACTAATATAAAGGAAGAAAAAGAAAGAAAGCAAAATGCAAGAAAATAAACATTGAAGAAAATTTTTAAAAAAGATATAAAGAAGTAGTTTCTGATATTCTTCATAGCAGTTATAAGTACAATTACTTTTTTTTTAAAGGTATCATTCAAACATTACAGAAATGAATAGTTCTTACAAAAATGCTAAGGAAATGTGTTCAATATTCAATTCAGGTGTTCTGGTGCAATGTGTTCTAGAAATCTGTTCCTCCTTTAGGAGCAATTTGTTCTACCTGGCTTCAAAAAGATAATATCTTTTTATTTGCCATTCCATTTTCATCCTTAAGTTTGGATTTTGTTGCAATAATCTCAAAAAGTCCTCTTTACAGTGTATTCCATGGGGTGAAGGGAAACTGTCTTAACTTTGCAAAATAATCTTCAAAACCACAATGGTAGCAATCTGGGTGATCAAGAGAGCCCAAAAGCTACAAATACTACCCAGGTTAATATCAATATTTTTTTATCTGATCATTTTCAAAACTGTCCTAATGCTGCTTTTAATGCGCTAACTGTAATTTTTCCTGCACGTGTTTTGAAAATTTCTCAAACTTAAATCTATAAAAATAGTTTTGATTGTAGTCAGGCTCCTCCTGGGTTTTAAATACTGTAAGCTGCTATATAAACATGGAATACTTAAAGCTCAGGAGAAGAATAAATTTACCATATCCAGATGTAAAAAGTGCAAGTAGGGTGGTCCATTATATTAATTGTGTTAATATTAAAAAGGTGAAATAAATGTAATATCAGTTTAACATTCTCTTCCTCTGAATAATCTGTTACATTTCTTGTCACATAAGTGCTTCTCTAGCACATGGTAAATAGTAGCAATACATTTTATGATTGTGTTTACAAATCATGAAAATTCTTGGAAGAGTTGGTGTCAGTTAATGTAGATGATACATAGTTGGATACGCCTAACAATCTGACTCAATGCAAGTCAACTTCCTGGAGTCCTAAGAAATATTACTTTCATTATAACTGTTACAAAATAGTCCTTTTTATTTTTGAATCTTTAGCTACTATTGTACATCATGTTGTGTTTTAAAAAAAATGTGAGTAGGAAGACAAGCTGCATGCAGAGTTCTTTTATTTTGCACTGTACATATCTGTTGTCTTTTTTTTCTCTTTACTCAGATACATTAACCTTGCATTTACTTCTCAGAGTTATTAATTTCAGTTGACTTCAAGTCTTAAGGTCAAAATCATTAATCAGAGTTTCTATCATTAGCTCAGTTTCTTTTTCTCTTAAGAGATTGTGATCACTTACTTTTAATGAGTCATGAAGTTTATAATCATTTTTCCCCCTTGGTATAAAATGTTGAACAATAATTAGCATGGCAAAGTTTGGTGATTTTTCTCTTTACTATTAAAATGCATTTTATGTTGACTAAATAAAAACAGAAAATAGCTATGTAGAGAAAAAACTATTCATTGCTATCATCTTTATAGAAACTAAATTCTTTCATCAGAGCTAGTAATTGCACCATTATGACATTCTGCTGTTTGTTTTCCATACTACAGCACAGTTTTCTGTAAAATCATTTCAATCATAAACTGTTCATGGAGTTGATTTTGATTATGACTGTAGAGGAGAACTGTTTAAAATGCATAATGACCACTTTGCACTGAGACAGAAACAGCAGTGCAATTTCTATGCCCCCCAAAAGTAATGTCTGCATATATAGCATAGATTTTGTCTTGTTTTGCCTGGTTTCATATTTATCAGGCAATCGACATCATACACAATGGTGATTTCACTGAAATTCTCCTGTTAAATTATCTTTTTAGTTGTGGGGCCAATTGACAACCAAATTGACAACCAATTCACAACAAAAAGCATGAATGTGAAATCAGGGAAAGTTAGCATAGGATTTCAAAAGAAAGGAGCATTGAGGAAAATGGCAATTGCCTGTTGTAACTTTCTCCCAATTTGTATTTAGATCAATATTTGTGCTGAGTCCAATTACCAAGTCATATTTTTTAGGATCATTACACAGGCATTTATTGCTGCATGAGTACCAAATGAACTGAAGAGGACAAATGGCAGAAAGGCCTATAATTGAGTCCAGGTGTATTTGCAATTATCACTAAAGACATTTAAAAAAAATTCCCGCTTGAAAAATCAAAGGAATAGAAACTATATTTCTAAAACCTTTAAAAAAAAAAACTTAAATGACATGTTTACATCTATTGACATGTTGACATTCCCAGAACTACTTCGTAAACTTTCATTTCTTGTTTAAATAGTTTTCATGGTATAACAAATTGAAAGAAATATATACTAGAGTCATTAGGTGCCAAAACATAATGAAAACCTTCGGGCATGTTTATCTTGCTGAAGAGCAGGAATAATGACTAAAATTTTGAAAACTCATCAAAAATGCTTATCCTTGTACTGAGCTATACATCTGATACTTTAACCATAGCAAAGAAAAATAAACCATTTCCATATTTCAGAACTCAAAATGGGTTGTATGAACAAACGTCATGAAATAAAATGTGTGTGTTTAGTTGGTGACAGTTTCACACTTCTAGTGCCTTTCTGTACAACATAATCATTTCCATATCTCTTAAACATTGAGTATATCATTTTGAAGAACTGAATGTCAGCCGTGTTACAATGAAAAACAATGCCACATGTCATAGTTTACAGAAGTGCTTATTTTATTCATGGGAAAGCAAAAACCAGATGCCACAATGTCATTATTCTGTTATGTAAACAAACCAGAGGTTCTTGAAAAATAGGAAATGTGTTTATTATTATTCTGAATACCATTATCATGTAGATAGGGATCAGTATGGTTTCAGTATGAAACAGTATGAATTCTTCAGCAACTAAGGAAAATCCACTGAAACAGACTATAGGTAGACCACAACTTACAACTGTTCATTTAGTGACTGTTTGAAGTGACAATGGCCTTTTGACTGCTTTTCACATGATAACCACGCAACCACATGATCCCATAATCAAAATTTGGGCATTGGTATGTATTTATGACAACTGCATTGTGCCTGAGTCACATGATCATCATTTGTCACCTTCTCAGCTGGCTTCTGATCAGAAAAGTCAACTGGGAAAGCCAGATTTGCCTAGTGACCTCATGATTCACTTAACAACTTAAGTGATTCATTTAACAGCTATGGCAAAAATCATTGTAAAATGGGGCAAAAATCACTTAACAACTGCCTTACTTAACAATGAAAATTTTGGGCTCAATTGTGATTATAAGTCAAGGACTAACTGTTCTGCTCATAGATTATCCATTCAGAAGAATCAGATAGTGATACTTTGGCCCTGTAAAGTTATAAAACACAGGTGCAGATTACTAACTAACCTACTTCATCTATTCTATATCAATGAAAAACTAGCAAATCAGTGAAAAGAATTCTTGGTCTTCTCTTTGATTTCCTACTTGTTTATAGTATTGCACCATTTATTATCAATAGGGAAGATATATTGGTAAATGAGACCACTTGCCTCCTTGGCTAATGAATGATGCCAAAATGATTAGAAAAAAAGCTTTCCTTTGAAAAATGAGAAGGTTGCACAAGTTTGTAACACACACGCACACACACACAGAGAGAGAGAGAGCAATAACAAGACAAAAATAGAGTACCAAAGGAAGAAAAACCATGCAATTAGCATGGTTACTAGCAGTGCAATCATACAGCAGATTCCATTGCTTCAAATGTTTTTTTCTAAAAAGGAATGCTGAGGAACTGGAAAATCACTAAGAGATGATGTTCTAAACGTTATTAGTAAATTAAAAGAAAATAAATCATAGGTCCAGTGGTTTTCAACTAAATTTTCTGAAAGAACTCAGACACAACATTGCTGGCCTTCTGCAAAACATCTATGCGCTCCAGTGTTGGAGACTGGAACCTGGCCAAATAATGCCAATTTTTAAAAGAGGTGTAGGGACAGCCATAAAATTACAGGCCATTTAGCTTAATGTATGTTCTTAGTAAATTGCTGGAAAGCATGATTCAAGATCAATTTATCAAGCGTAGAAAAGGACAAGCCTTTGTGAAGAAAAATCAATATGGCCTCTGCAAAAGAATGGCACACTATAATGTAGGATTCTAACAGCACCATTCTTTTCCCAACCTCCCCTTTCATTTTTTTTCCCAAGTGGCCAATATTACCTCTCAACAGAATAATAGATCTCATTGAATTGTTTGAGGAATTTCTATATTCCCTTATTTCTTCTTAAATTTGTTTGACATTTTGCAAACTGAATTTCCAGGAGCCTATTCCTATATTGCTGTCATGAAAGGACATGCTAAATCACTGGCAATACTGAAATAATATGGATCAGCATTAAGATTTACAATTTTCTATTTGGATGCAGTAATTGCCATAAAGTCCTCATGTTGTCATGTGCTACATTTAAGGGGAGGGGTGTGCATAAGCGCACCAACATGCCTACTGTCCCTATCCTATTTTTTTCTTTTTCTTATATGTATCCAGGTATTCATAACTATGCTTTTACTTATACCTATTATTTTGTAAGCAACTGACAAAAATAAATAAATAAATAATGAATAAATAAATAAAAAATTGACTATCCCATCAAGTTTAGCCTAATGGATCAGCTCACAGAAAATAAATGAACAATAGCAGCAGCAATTAATTAATTTAAATTTATCTACAAGAGGACCAAACACAATAAAAAGATCAACAATATCAATAACTATAAAAAAGAATGTTTAAAATTTTAATAAAATCCCCAAACAGTAGCTAACAATAACAGGAGAGAAGACTCAGGCCGCTTCCAACGATTGTAGCTATTGATAAGAATTTTGCAAGTTTTTGAAGAGTTAGTGTATGCTGGACATTTTAAGGTAGATTCCACCTTCAAGCCAAAACAGGATCAGGTTTTCCTATCTACCAACTATTGCCTTAAAGACAGTGCCTCGGTTCAGGCCAAAGTAAATAGTTTTATCTGTAGGAAATCCAGTTTGGTGTAGTAGTTAAGGTCAGAGGTGGTATTGAGCAAGTTCTGACCAATTCTGGAGAACCGGAAATTTTGAGTAGTTCAGAAAACTGGCAAATACCACTTCTGACTGCAGATTTTACAGTATCCTTCCCCTGCAATGCCCACCAAGCCATGCCCATAGAACCTGTAGTAAAAAAAAATTGAATCCCACCACTGGTTAAGGTGCTATGCTAGAAACCAGGAAACTGTGAGTTCTACCCCTACTTTAGGCATGAAAGCTTGAACCAGTCACTCTTTCTCTGCCCAATTCACCTCACATGGTGGTTGTTGTGGAGAAGATAAAAAGAAGAAGGTATATTGGATTAATTTGCCCCCTTAAGTTAGTTGTAAAAATAATAAAGCAGGTATAATAAATAAATAAAAAGGAAATAAAATGAAAATATCCCAATGTCTCTGCCACAGTGTGCCACACTATGTTTGTTAACATAAAGATGTTAGCGTTGTAACTATCTTTGGATTGGTCACCCTCTCTCTCAGCCCAATTCACCTCACAGGGTTGTTGTTATAGGGAAAAAGAGGAGGGAGAAAGAACATTAGCTGTGTTTGCCTCCTTGAGTTAAAAAACTAATTAATAAATAAATGATGGTAAAGGAATATCTATGGTAAGGACAGTGCTAGGAGAAGGAATGAAGAAAATAGATGGGAGACTTTGATGTTGTCTTTTTGAATATCTAGATCTCAAATCCGCTGTTGTAGTTCAAATAATATTTATGATTCAAAAGCATTAATTAAATTACTTAGTTATCCAATGAATCTGATTGTCTAAAAATGACTTGTGACCACTTGCTATTACTCACTCTCCTTTCAAAAAAAAAAAAACTAGAATGTCAACTTCCATTCTTCTGCTATAAATCAATACTAATCAAATAATAAATGTATAATTCTTGTCTTTATTATTCTAAAATAGTATCTTGGGGAGTGTTTTATAAGCTTCTGAAAAGCTGTGAGTTTTGTTATTTTATCACTTTCTTCCCGTGCCATAGGTTTGTTTTAAAATAGCTGAAAGATTTTAAGCACAGGAGAAACACCAATTTTAATCTGAAACAATAATGCAGTAGCAAGGGAGCTATAGCTGAAAGTGCATAACCATGTGTCTATCAGAGGTAATTTCAGTTTAATTGCATCTGAAATTGATGACCAGTTAACAAACACAAAGGGCGTATCATGGCTTCATGCGAATATCCATAAAGTTCACTTTATGGACAAGTGTCTAGGAGAGACTTCCAATTTCAGCAACACAGGCCATTTGGGCTGGTAGATTAGTCTTTTGTGAATAATGGCACACCAGCAGTCTTCATTTCCAGTGCTTCTCCTTTATGTCTGCTTGTACAATGCCAACTTACAATCAACTTTTCAGAACAAGGACTTTTAGCTCTCTCCAAGTTAAACCTTTGATTAGAAACACTGTTCATTGGTTGCAGAGATATCTCAGCTGCATCTATGTTTGCAAATCATTTAATGCCAGAACTAATTTTCATATAGTAATCTGGAATATACCATGACTTTCTGACTGATTGCTACTAGAAGTGTTTCCTATGACAATACTTTTTGGTCACACCAAAGCTACTGCTGGATATCACCAGAAACATGTAATTAAGGAAATGGAGCAAGAATAAGAGGCTTGCCCAATAATGGGTTCTATTCTAAATTAACTGAATTCTTCAGAAATGTTTTTCCCAGTTCCCATGGCTTCCTATGACGAGATAATTGGAAATACTTTCAGATTTGTTCCATCAAATGATATACCATTAAACCATTTCAAATCATGTTTTGTCAAAATAGAGTCAAATAGAATTAATTTCATGAAATATATGAGTGTTTTGCTCACATTAAATAAAATATGTTGTCTATTTCATGGATTCCACCTGGTGCAGTCAGACTACAAAGGACTGTTTTATATACTTCTCCAATCTCATGTTTTTGTTTTTTATTTTCTATTTCCCAGCTCATATTACTTTGACTTTGATTCATGCCTTTTAGTTCCCAAACATTCAGAAAGTCTATTTGTACTAATGCCTATGTTCTGCTGTTTCCATAATAGGAATAGTCCATAATTGAAATATGGGAAAAGTTTGTTTCTAACCATCCTGGGAATATTTGAATTTTGTTCACCAAATGACATTTTGTTTTCAGCAGATTCAGTTCTGATGTTTCATGTTTAAACTACCAGATCTGCAAAGCTATCACATCCTGGCCAGTTTCCTGCATTCTCTTTTACTCAATTGGACTGCTTTTTTAATATCCTTGTAACAAAGAGGGATTATTGTTATTTTGATGACTTGTGACAATTTCAGCAAGACAAGCAACTGAGATGCAGCCGTGATAGGTCATGCTTCAGTGGCCAGCTGTAATTATATACATGTTGAAAACACTATCTGACAACATGCTGAGATACACTAGTACTTTGAAAACAATTGTCCTTAAGCAGAGCACTGTGCAAACTGAGGGAAAAATAAAGTATACAAAATCTTCTCATTTTAAGGCAGCTATGACTATGAATATAAATGCTCTTGACTGCTAAAAGTGATAAAAGGCCAGAAAATAAAAAGTAGATACAGTAGAACCTCAGAACATCCATTCTGAGAATTTAGTTGTCACCTGACTTGGTTGACATCAAAAGCGCATGCGCATAAAAAATGGCGTGGTGCAGAAGGGGAAATAGCCTCAAGAAAGGTCCCCGTGACACTACTGTTCTGCAAGCTGCCTTGGCCATCAGTTTGCTTCCTGGTGCAATTCAAGATGTTGGTGATCACCTTTAAAGCTCTTCATGGAATGGGTTCAGCCCACTGGGTTTGGCCCATACCCCTTATGCTGGTAAAGGAGGAATGTTGCGAGTCCTGTCAGCCTGATTATTCTAGCTGGAGGAATCCAGGAGGACAGGAGATGTTACTCCTGCCCTCTGGAACCTCTTGCCCCCCAGATGTGAGGTTGATCCTAACCCTGCTACTTTTTTTCGTAAGGGTTTAAAGATTTGACTTTGCCAGTCAGCTTTGGGTCCCTGTGATTGAACAGCTATGATGATGTCATTCTCTCTCTCTCTCTCTCTCTCTCTCTCTCTCTCTCTCTCTCTCTCTCTCTCTCTCTCTCTCTCTCTCTCTCTCTATAAATATATATATATATATATATATATATATATATATATATATATATATATATATATATTTGTTTTCTTAAGTTTTCGCGGGTACTTACATGTCTGGCATTCAGCTTTGTTCGGGTATTTTCCCACGTGGTGCTTTTAAAGTTGTAGCAACGTTTCAGCAGAATCTCATCTGCCATGAGAACAGAAGCCTGATGATGGCAGATGAGATTCTGCTGAAACGTTGCTACAACTTTAAAAGCACCACGTGGGAAAATACCCGAACAAAGCTGAATGCCAGATATATATATATATATATATACACTATATATGTCTGGCATTCAGCTTTGTTCAGGTATTTTTGCACGTCATAGTAGTGGTGCTTTTAAAGTTGTAGCAACGTTTCAGCAGAATCTCATCTGCCATCATCATGCTTCTGTTCCTATACAGAAGCCTGATGATGGCAGATGAGATTCTGCTTGTTAAGTCTGGAGCATGGGTGCGAATGATGGAGACGAGCCGGTAGAAACAGTGAACTTTAAACTCTTTATTTACATATTGTGACAGCTCAACTCGAGGGCTGCTATAGCCTTCCTTATATAGGCAACTTGTTAACTCTTCAACTAATAGCAAACCTGGAGCGCTAGCTCCATTAGCCAATGGGAATGGCCTGTTAATGGCCAATCGGATGCTCCTGAATGGACCAATCCGATCCTGCCAATAACAGTCAATCAGAAGTGCAGGGCCAGAACCCTGCACTTGACTTCAAGCTCAAGATAACTTTATTGGTATTATTCATTCACAACACCCCTTTCCCCCGGCTTCTGCCCACGGGGCGCGGTTACATAGTCCTTTAGGTAGGACGGCTGTTTTACTAGTCTTTTCGATTTTTGCAAAGTGCCTGATGGTTGGCTGCCTGGGAGCGTTTTTTATTGCTCTCAATTTGCTATCAGTAGGATGAATACCCTGACTGTCAATTAGGTACCCTAAGAATTCAACACAATCGGTACACATTTTGCACTTATTTTTTTTGACTTCCTGAAATTTTCATAATACCAGTCTTAAACGCTCCCGTAAGATTTTTTAAGTGGGGGCAGCAATGAGCACATCGTCAAAATAGGAGACAACGCCCTTGATCCCCTGCAATAGTCTCTCCATTAGGCTCTGAAAGATCCCTGGGGCTACACTGACTCCGAATTGAAGCTGCGTACACTTAAAGGCACCTCGGTGTGTTACGATAGTCTGTGCCTGTGCCGTTTTTTCATCAACTGGCAATTGCTGATAAGCCTGAGCTAAGTCTAGTTTAGCGAAGACTTTTCCGCCCCCCAGGGAATGGAGGAGGTGTTGTACCACTGGCACCGGATATGGATTCTGTTGCAGGGCGTGGTTTAGGGTGGCTCGGTAGTCCCCGCAAATTCTAATGGAACCGTCCAGCTTAATTGGTGTCACAATTGGCGTTTCCCAAGGGGAGTGGTCAGTTGGCTGTAAAACTCCCTGGGCTATCAACTTATCAAGCTGCTCGTCGATTTTCGGTTTTAGAGCGAATGGAACTCGACGAGGCTTAAGGCGGATGGGAGCTATCTTTAATTAAGGCTAAAGGATATCGGGGTCCCCTTGAACTCATCTAGCTTTTCCTCGAAGACGTCCCTGAACTCGTGGGCGAGGTCTTCCTCCCAGTCACTGCCGCTGATTCGGTTAATGCCTGCCACTTCAATGCTCAGTGGTGCGAACCATTGTAGGCCTAACAGACTAGGCCGGTCCTTATCGATCACCATCAGGGGTAAGTATGCCGTGCGGTTCTTGAATGCAACCCGGACTCGACTGGATTCTGCAACTGGGATTCGGTAGTCCTTTAGCATGAGCCGTTAGAATTGAAGGTCTTGGCGCTAGATAGCGGGGATGAGTTGCTTGAGGGTCTTCCATGAGACCATTGAAAGAGATGATCCTGAGTCAACTTCAATTTGGCAGGGCCGATTTTTAATGTTCATGTTGACCCGAATTTTCTTAGCGTCTAATGAAGAGGCATGGCCAATAGTGAGTGTTTGGTGGGCCTCTTCCCGTCTCGCTAGATGACTCACGGGTCGGTTTCCGTAGGAGTGGTTTACTGGTTCTCGCCTTACAGGGCGATTCCCTGTCAATTGGTGGAGATTGGTTCCCTTCGAGGTCTGGCTGGGTCCGAGGAGGCTTCTGCAGACCTGTCTGATGTGGCCTCATTTCCCGCACTCATGGCGGGAAAGAATTTGCAATCGGAGCGGTAATGGTTGGCCCCGCAGCCAGCGCACGGTTGCTGGGACTTCGGGTGTCAGTCCCTATCAGACCACAGGCGATGGAACTCTTCTTCATCGCTGTCTGACAAAGAAGAGAGGTCCTCATGGTGGGCCGTCGAACGCTGCCCTTCTGCGTTAGGTGAAATTTCGCTGGCCGGTTGGTGTGTTGGAGTGCGAATCCAGCGTAGTTGGGCAGCCGACTTCTTGGTTGCTTCCACTGCTGTAGCTTCAGCTATGGCGTCCTTAAGGGTGATGTTGCCCTTTGCCATTATTTTGCTCTGTTTAGAGTGTCTAGCCCGAGGACTACTCGGTCTCTCAAAGCCTCTTCCAGGTCGGTGAAATCGCAAAGGCCTCCAAAGTTCCGGAGGTCTGCAACAAAATCGGCGACGCTTTCTCCTTTCCGCTGGTTCCTTTGATAGAACTCGTGTCATCTTACGAGCATTGGAATGGTGGGTGCATAGTGGGCCCTTAGTAGTGGTTCGAGGACGTCCCAGTCCATGGCCTTCACTTCAGCCAGTTTCGCTAATGCCTTAGCCATTTTGAATACCATTGGCCCGCAGTGCGTTAAGAATACCACCCGTTTCTTCCCGGCCGTGGCATCCTTCAGATTATTCGTTTCCAAAAACATTTGGAAACGATCCATGTAAGACTCCCAGTCCTCTTGAACTGGATCGAATGGAGCGGGTAGTATTACGCCGCCGGACATGGTTCCGCTGTTGTGCGCTTCAGCCACGTGCTTAGTTGGCTCTGATGTCATCCAATCCCATCCTCGTCGTCAGTGTTAAGTCTGGAGCATGGGTGCGAATGATGGAGACGAGCCGGTAGAAACAGTGAACTTTAAACTCTTTATTTACATATTGTGACAGCTCAACGTGAGGGCTGCTATAGCCTTCCTTATATAGGCAACTTGTTAACTCTTCAACCAATAGCAAACCTGGAGCACTAGCTCTGTTAACCAATGGGAATGGCCTGTTAATGGCCAATCGGATGCTCCTGAATGGACCAATCCGATCCTGCCAATAACAGCCAATCAGAAGTGCAGGGCCAGAACCCTGCACTTGACTTCAAGCTCAATGATAACTTTATTGGTATTATTCATTCACAACACTGCTGAAACGTTGCTACAACTTTAAAAGCACCATTACTATGACGTGGGAAAATACCCGAACAAAGCTGAATGCCAGACATGTAAGTACCCGCGAAAACTTAAGAAAATATATATATAAATATAAATATATATATATATATAATATATATATATATATAATGCATATATATTTTATATATATATAAAATGCATTTTAAAATATTTCTTTTTTTTCTTGTCAAAATGCCCAGATATTATTACAAGAAGCTAAAATGCAAAACCCGTTTAAATTTTTGTTAAGGAAGAATTCAGAGGAGAACTATTTAGGAAGCTTGATATTAGTATAATTTACAGCCATTCAATGTAATTGAAACATAGGTTTCGTTGGAAAAAAATGCTATTTGTCTCTGGCTTTAATACAGATGGCCAAATACTTGGTAAATATGGATAGAACAGTAATGGGCAGGAGAAGCAAGTTTGTAATTTGTAGGAACAAAGTATAAAATATTCAATTATTATTGTTCTTAAGCAGATTATATTATCATTCAGTTACCATTCCCTGCTTTTCTACCTTGTAATTTTTACAGATTCTCTGGCGTTCTATTTTTTTTTGTAAAGCAAGCAGCAGAAAACCCTACTTCTGATCTCAGAGTCTTCAGTATAAATTGGAGAAAAAAAAACACAACATTAACTATCATAATAGCAAAAGACAAAGCATGGATCAAGGTGGAAACAGTGGAGAAAAATGTATTTTTTCTTATCCCTGGGAATTTCTAATGAAATGAGATCTGTTCAGAGTAACATATACATGAATTAAGCAAATCTTTATGTGTGAAAAAAACAAAATGAGAACTGAACTTATAGAAAAGATGAGTATTTGAAAGAACAAATCCATTTCCCGTTTCTTAAAGTATAAAAAGCCCAAATCACCTTGATCATTAACAAAAAGGGTGGGGGTGGGGAAATCAAGTGGAATGGAAAAAAAATCAATTTAAGGAATTCACTTTAGCATATGCATGAATAATTAGAATAACTTGCTATTTCATTCTGAAATGGTCTATTTGCTGTTGAATCTTTCCCAAATGAATAACAAAACTAAACTTCAGAAATACAAATACAAAAAGATTCAAAAGATTCAAAAAGATTATTAATATAACAGAAAATATCTGAATCATTTGAGAAATTAGTTTTAACATTTAGCATCAATAAAATGCTAAAATGCATTGACTATGATATTTTATTTATACAAAAGGTGGAATTTATGACTGTGCCCTGCCTCTGAGATAATAAGCTGCCTCAGTGATTGTAGGGAGTTCACTGAATCATGAACTGGGTCCTTCAAAGTATTGCGTGTTTGGGCTGAATATATTATAACCATGTGAAAGGCTTAATTTTACATATAATGCTTCAACATAATCCCGGCCTATAATTTGATTTTTGCTGCCAGAAGTACCCCTATAGGGATTTCTGTGTCAGCTACTCTACGGTAGATGCATAATGAAATATCTAACATACAAGAAATATCACAGAACAGGCTGCAATGTAAAATAAAAAGTAAACAGTCCAAGGATTTAATGTTTGAAGACAAAAACAATATTAACATTAACATAGATTCCACAAACAAATTCAATTTATGATCAGTTTTTCAAATTTTGCCAATACAGTATGCATCAACATCACGGATAAGCAAAACTTGTACAACAGATGCTATATAACAACAGTTAAACCCTCTTAATGAAACTGTTTATAAAATATAGTTCATAAATTATCCAGAAGATAGACATATTAGGTTTCCAAAAACCCATTACTGGTCATTTTGGCCTGACTCAATCAGACTGAGATAGCAGGTATTCTTTTTAGCTTTTATCTTTTAGGAGTTGAACACTTACTTTTTCTCCAAGGACATAAACATACTCTATTAACTAGTCATCGAAAACTTCTCCATGTACCTTCTATGAGATCATGCAATGGATACCTTGATGGATCACTATCTTGGAAGATTTTGTTGGATTTATGCTTGGTAGCAATGAAAAATACCTTGTGTTTCCTGGTACGTTGGTATGAATTAGCTATCTGAACATAATTAGTATAATGTTCAGATTATTTAAAAGTGAAATAAAATGAAATAAATCATGGACATTCCAGAATGCCCATAAGAACACCAACAGTGCATCAGATGAATGAGTTATTTAAAATGGAAGGTGAATAATACTATATAAGACCTGGTTCTGCCAGCGGGCCTTGGGAACACAGACCAGGATAGAGCCCATCAAATGGCTCATGTGATGTATTGTCACCGGGGCGGGGATTGGGGTTTATTATATTATTTTATTAATATATTATGTGATTATTTTCTTTTATTAGTTTTATTGTTTTATACATGAGATTTTTATATTCCTGTAAGCCATCTTGAGTCATCATGTGCGAATAGGCAGCAACATAAATTTCCTAAAATAAATAAATATCTGTTCTCACAATAAACTAGTTAGTGCTATATTGTTGAAACACTCTACCTAAAAAAAGACAATTCAGATTAAGTTAAAGAAGTCATGATTTACAGCATGTTAATCAATCATTTTTCCTGAAGGACTGTCTGATTAGAATCAATATTATACCATTTATACAGTGGGATATTATTTATAGGATCATATTCCACAAGAAAACTCATTATTTCCATTGACTCTTGGCCTATTGCTGGGCGGAGTTCATAGCATTGGCTTAGTGTCTGTATGTATTTGAGCATTCATGTGCACATATCTGTTATTTAGTATTGTATAGGATGGATTTTAAACTGCATAAATAGAAAATAAATTAATAAAAACAGCCTTGATTCTATGTAAAAAATATCTAAAATAAATATCTATAGGGAAAGACAGACCTATGGTCATGAATATGCCAACAATCCATGCACCTTTCATATATAATATGAATTTTCAAAAGATAGGACCAAGCTATTGCCATAAGCAAATTGACTAATCATATAAAATAGAATGACTTAGTTGTAAATCCAAGCCAATCAACACTAAAACGTAATAAGTTAACCTCTGCTGAAATTGTATTATTTCAGGAGTTATACTGCTAAGGAACCGGACAGAAATAGGGGAAGATAAACTACTACTGCTGTTCCCTCTTCACCTTGAATAGTTCCAAAGGCATGCCAGGGATATTCTGGATAAATCAGGAAAATATGACTCTTAATATGACTAAATAATATGACTCTTAAGTGTCAAATTCTCCAATTTGAAAAGTTGTGTAATTATGACATAATACAAACATTATGTAAATTGGAGCTGGTGTTCTTGTTTCACTCTAATTGGAAATAATACAAAAGAAAACATAAAGGGATTTTTTCCCTCCTGCATGACCATAAAAAGTTAGAAAGAAAAATAAGAAATAGAATCTTGAAATGTTGAATAGGCTATAGGTGGCTCTTTTCCCACTCTTGAGTTGATCAATTTAACAAAACAGAACACAAAATCCAAGGTGGATGAATGTTAAAGGAGGTACAGCTAGGCTTCAACTTACAATGGTTCGTTTAATAACCATTCAAAATTACAAAAGTACTGAAAAAAATGACTTATGACTGTTTTTCACATGACCATTGAGCATCTCCATGGTCACGAGATCAAAAATCAGACACTTGGCAACCGACTTGTATTTATGAGATCTTATATGATTATCTTTTATGTGCTTTTGACCAGTCTATGGGGAAGCCAAATTCATTTAAGAACTGTATTAATAACTTAACAACTGCAGTGGTTCACTTAACAGCTGTTGCAAGAAAGCTTGTAAAATGGGGCAAAACTTAAAATCTGTTTTGCTTAGCAACAGAAATTTTGAGCTCAGTTGTAGTCATAATTTGAAGACTATTTGTATACTGAATAAATTATCCTGTATAACTTTGATGTTAAAGTTAGGGTTAGGATTAATTGCAAATAAATCATTATCAAAATTAACTTGCATAATTATTGTCTTTTCTGTGTTTAATAATTCCAGAATTCCAATTTCTTAAGATGCAGTAATTTGAGCCTGACAGGCTTGCAAATCAAAACTCATGTCTCCAACAGACTTGCAAATCAAGACTCATGGTTTGTATTAATTTAAGCACTTATTTTCCCCTTTCAATTATTTGCAGTGTTCTTTTTCCACTATCACATTAAAGTGGTATATGTCATCAAAAAAGGAGGTGATTTACTGGTAGTTGTATATCGTTTTTCAGACAGTGTGATAGCACCCATAAAAAATATAAGTGAATGAACTGATACTTTTTTCCATGAGATGTATATAAAATTACATCCGTGAAGGTCAGATTAAATTTTGAGGAAGTAAAGTATGTTACCAGCCATATCTTATTATCTTATTTTGAAATCTTACATGATTATTATGTACTGCACCTTGTCAAGAACTACAGTTTCAAAAATTTCATTATCTGTTTCATGTTAAAAATAATTAAACAAACAAAATAGTTATAGATCTATTTTGGAATAGCCTTTCATTCTATTGAATTTTAATAAAAGGCTGTTTATTTGCAAAAGATGTGCTTTATAAGAGTATATATTTAAGAAAATTATGTAGAGAAATGTGTAAATTGTTCTTTTTTATATTTAAATAATTAAATATAATGAAAGTTCAAATTACGGAACATCAACCAAAAGTTCTAATCAGCCTTTTCTATTATCCGGATATATTGCATTCTGATTTTGGGGGGGAAATTTGATTTAATTAAAAAATGAGAGTTGCAAACTTAGTGTCCTTTAAAAGGATCTGCCACAATTGCAAAAAAGGAAGAAAAAAAATAGCATTCTGCAGTCTCCTCATGAGAAGTAAGCATCCAGAACACATATGGGCAACTTCTCCTTTCATTATTCAGAGAGTTTCCAACGAACCAGTTTACCTACTAGTTTCTTGGTCTTTGTTGCAATCTTAGATTCTACTTTCACAGACCTGTTTTCAATTCATTGTACCTTCCCTGAAGTCCAAAAATATCAAAAGACAATGAATTCCCCCAATCATGCCAAAATTAAGAAAATTGTTGAGAAAAAAAATTATTATAATAAAATGTATAGACTTTTTACTCAATGAGAGTTGGAGACCTATATTATGAAGGACTTTGAAATATTTGGACAAGATAGAATGATAGAATGAACAGAAAAATTACATATGGTGAGCCCTTTTGTGCCATGTCTGCCATTTCACAAACCTATGTAGCTTCACTAATGTTTGCCTGAATGTATCTGAATATAATTTAAACAATTGCTTTCTATCTCATCTTCTATAGATGAGTTAGTAATTCATGTCTCCTTTTGAAATAAATCAGGATCATGGAAGCCCTGGTTCTCCAGAGATAGCTAAAATACTACCATCATTAGCCATGTTGAATGGAATTGCTCAAGCCATATTGAATGGAATTCAGCAACATGGGTAAGTTCAATGATTTTCCATCTCTTGGGAAAATCTGCACAAGGCTAACTTAAAAAAAAATGATGGCACATGGTCTCCAAGTCTTTCTCTTTGGTGCATTCCTTTTACTTCATGTAACGTTTTGTTAAGAATTATGATACTTAGACATCTACACAGGCTACTTATTTATTGCCTTGTTTAATCAAAACTGATTGTTAAAATGATCTTAAAATGGAAGGATACATTTGTTGTTGATTAGAATATATTTGTCCAGGAGAATCTGTGCTTTGAAAAACTATCAGCAATAATAGTAGCACTTAGACTTATATACTGCCCTATAGACCTTTACAGAACTCTCTGGCAGTTTAAGACTATTGCTCCAACAATCTGGGTCCTCATTTTACCAATCTCAGAAGGATAAAAGACTGAATCAATCTTGAGTTCAATCAGGATCAAATTCCAGGCTGTAGGCAGAATTTCCCTGTGATACTGCATTCTAACTATTGCTTTACTTTGGCTCTGTTAGCATAACACAAGCTATTGAAACCAAATAAATAATGTCTGTAATGTTCCTCACCTTTAAAGAAAAATCAAAGCTTTTCCCTACCCCAATTATTCTGAGGTCTGCATTATGTACAATTATGACAAAAAAGGCTGTCAAGAAAGATTCAATTTATCTCAGTGATGGCAACCTTTTGGGCCTGGTGCATCAAAGATTAGGAAAATGGCTAACACGATTCAGCTGGTGCTGTCAAACCCTTCCCCTCCCCCAACAAAAGAGAAACAGTGCTTTACATAGTCATTTCTTTTGTAAAAAAATACAATCCAATAGTGTATGGTGCTATGAATTATATAAGGAAATGTTAAATAGTTACAAAAATGAAGTATGAGTAAAGAGAATTTGTTTTTGTAAAGTTTGGAGGCTATGGGGGAGCATAGTCCTCTTCTTCAATTTCCAGAAGTGGCGTGAGAATAGACCCTATTCTTGCATGGCCTCTGCAGGCTATGAAAATGACACAAATTGTCAAGGTTGGCAAACATTGGCATATTACCTGAAAGGTTGTGGTGCCACATTTGACACACATGTCATAGGTTCAGCATCACTTCTTTATCTTTTGGGGCAACAAGAGCAGATTTATTTACTTTGTTATTTGTTACATTTATTTAGCTGCAGTAGCAGCCAAAAAAGCTAATGCAATCCTAAGTTGCGTGAACAGAGAGCTACAATCAAGATCAAGGGAAGTACTAATACCATTCTATAAAGCCTTAGTAAGACCACACTTAGAGTACTGGATCATGTTTTGTTCACCACATTATAAAAAAAGATGCTGGAAAGAGTACAGAGAAAAGCAACCAGGATGATTGGGGACTGGAGGCTAAAACATACAATGAACGGTTGCAGGAACTGGCCTTGGCTAGTATATTAGTATTTAGTATTTATTTGATTTGTCAATCGCTTACAAGATACAGGTATAAGAATAAATATAGTTTTGAATACATGAGAGAGATACTTATAAGAAAAATAAAAAACAAAAGGGCAGGGACGGTAGGCATGATTGGTGAGCTTATGCACTCCTCCTACAGGCCTCTTAGGAAGCAGGTGAGGTCAATAGTAGGCAGTCTAAGGTTAAAGTTTTTGGGGTTTGGGAAAGAAACCACAGAGTCAGGGAGAGTATTCCAGACATTGACCACTCTGTTGCTGAAGTCATATTTTCTGCAGTCAAGTTTGGTGTGGTTAACCTTGAGTTTGTATGTATTGTGTTCTCTTGTATTGTTGATTGAAGCTGAAGTATTCATTTGAAGGTAGGGCATTGCAATGTATGATTTTCTACTATATTTAGATCGGACCAGAGGTGGAGTAGTTCTAAGTTTTTTAGGTCTAGAGTTTCAAGTCTGGTGGCATAATGTATTCTGCAATGAGTAGAGGAGCGGAGAACTCTTCTTGTGAAATATTTCTGGACATTTTCAATTGTGTTAATATCAGATACATGATATGGGTTCCAGACTGATGAACTGTACCTATTCAAGTATAGGTCTAGCAAATGTTTTGTATGCTCTAGTTAATAGTGTGATATTACCAGAGAAGAAGCTATGTAGGATTAGGTTAACAACTCTGAACACCTTTTTGGCTATATAGTTACAGTGGGCTCTAGCACTTAGGTCATTACAGATGAGTACTCGAAGATCCTTGACAGAGTTTGGATCATCAACAAGGTCTTGAGTATTCAGCCTGTATTTTATTTTCTGGTTTGGTTTTTTTTTGCCAATATGTAGGATAGGGCATTTATTTGTTGAGATTTGAAGTTGCCAATTGTTTGACCATTTTGATACATAGTCAAGATCTTTTTGAAGGGTAACAGTATTATCTGTGGTGTTGAATAGCTTTACATCATCAGCGAACAGAACAGTTGCTCTTGATATGATCACAGAGGTCATTTTGTCATATTGTCCCCTTATTTCAACTTCCCCCACTTCCCCCAGGCCTGATGCAGAAAGTGCTTTTTGATAGAAAGAAAGAATAGTATGAAATAGGCCTAGAAAAAGAAAAGAAAAAAATGATCCACGTTAATCCAATTGTAAAAAAGATCTTATTAATACAGAGGCCATTTATGACACACTGAATTTTTATTTCAGTGAGGGCACTGAATCTAATTAGTGACATAGAAAGAAGTTGTCAAAGCTTCTGCTAATGTGCAGAGGATCTTAAAGAGATAAGAACATTTGGAAGGACAGGTATGTCCATACATGCATTTAGGAAGGAAAGGAACACATTCTTAGGATAAAGGATGGTTGCTCCTCTTGGATGTATATAATGTATGGTCCATAATAAAGTCTATTGTGCTAAAAAGAAAAAAAATCATGTAACTCTTCTCTCATATGGTAACTTATTTGCTTCTTTGTTATCATGAATTTCAGACATCTTCGTTTTATCGAATCAGAAATGCTTCTGAAATCTTTGGAAAGAAGAGTTGTAATTCTGCTTTCTTTAAAATGCTAAGCTTATCACTACAATCTGGCAATTCAAACATAATGTGATTAAAGAGTGGTTTTCCAGAGTTTTTAGTGATTTGTCTTGTCAACCTCAGGCTGATTTCTGCTGCTTCTGAATAAGCTATCCTGTTCCTTGGCAGCAAATGGCTCTTTATTCACTCTTTCAGCACTTGAAAAGCATATCTCTAATATGCATTGTGCTAATTTTCTTCAAGTAATAAAATATTCTCTGTATTGCATATGTGTTTATGCATTCAGTTGTAAAGAGTACAGAAAATTTTCAACATAGGTGAGAAAGTTGAACTCAGCAAGACACTACTTTTATCACTACATGAGTGAAGCCATCCTAAGTACCCATTTCAAGAGAAAGTTTGGGAAAACACTGAATAAATTAATACATAAAATATTTACTGTGGTCTCTTTCCCACAATTCACAATTACAGATTTTATTATATGACAGCAGCATCCATATTTCAAACAATATATAAGATTGTGCCTGTATATATGTTCTGACCCAAACCTTGTTTCAAGGAAACCAACACAAAACAGAGATAACAGTAAAACCTTTTAATGATTCTTTATGGGTTCCATTCCCTCACAGTTAAAAGGCTGTTTCAAACTAATTGTCTCTGATAAGAAGATTGTTCAAGGCTGCCAAGAACTCTAGATAAAGTTACTAAGAAATATTTCAAACACAAAGAGTCTCTAAACACCAATCAAGATACTCCAAACGTCCACAAGGCTTCAGTGCAAAAACTTCTTTGCTTCCTGCAAAGAACTCCGGTTTCTCAGCTGGCTTTTATCTCTTGAGGGAGGGGCCATTACCTTCCAGCCTTACTCCTGAGTCGCCTGTGCTGCTGCAGCTGCTCTTTCCTTTGAGCAGCCCTGCGTGCATGCGCACTGGGCATAGACTCCTGGGGGACCTCTTCATCACTGCTGCCAGCCTCCACAATCTCCGAAGGCAGCATTCCACTCCCTGATGCTCCTGGCCCACATGCAGGCCCCTCATCTGAGTCCTCAGTCTCCAAGACCTCAGCCATCCGTACCTGCTGCCGGTGAATCACAACAATATAATATATGGTACATATGAAATACATAATTTATTACAGAGGAAGATATACTAACAATATTTTTCTTCAATGTCACTCATAAAAGAAAAAGTACAAGTGCTTTTTTAAAAAAACTAAAGAGAAATTTTTTAACAATGAAACATTAGCACACCATGGTTCTAGAAATGTTACACTGTATTTTTCTTTTAAAACTTTACATGACTATCTAAGTAGAGCCATCAGTTTTTAATTGCTTGTGTGTTACCCAAAATCTTGTCTCTTCCTCAAACGCAATGACAATCATTTGATGAGCTTCTGCATAAACACCTTGGAGGCCCAGAAAAATAAGGAACAGCAGTAGTATATTGCCTCGAAATTGCTGGGCTATACTTCTTGTTAATTTTGAATTCTATACTTTTTGGGTATTGTGCTCTTGCTTAAAATAAATAAATAAAAGGCATACAACAACAGAATTTAAAACTATATGCAGCTCGTAGGTATTTGCGGTTAAATTTAATCAAATGAATAATTAATCCACTGATTAATATCAAGTGCAGTGACAAAGATGGTGCAATAGCATCACATTTGCTCTTTGAGGTGATTTCACTAAATTCATCAGTCAGAACAATATAAATGAGATTCATAGTTTTCTTTTATTTCACACTGTATGAAAGATAGAGAAGTTCACAAGATAGTAATGAAATGTTTAGAAAGTTTTCCAAAGTAATAGGTATCAGTGGTGGGATTCAATTTATTTTACTACTGGTTCTGTGGGCATGGCTTGGTGGGCGTGGCAGGGGAAGGATACTGTAAAATCTCCAGTCAGAGGTGGTATTTGCCGATTCTCTGAACCACTCAAAATTTCTGCTACCGGTTCTCTAGAACTGGTTAGAACCTCCTGAATTCCACCTCTGATATGTAATCTTATCTCCTTATAATATGCTGGATGAACCATATATATCTAGAGGCATTATCATGTGTGCCATTACAGGAAAACCTAGCAATAACGGAATAACATTTACAAATTCAAAATCTAGCAGATTGTTTTACCAGATTCTTATGAAAAAACTTCCATTTTCCTCCACTTTCCTCTGTCTCTTTTAAAGTAAGGATAGGTTTAACAAAAACATCAATCAGACACAAAGTTGCTGGTAGATACTCCTTTGGAAAGCAAGGTGGCTGTTTTATTAAACTCATCTGTTTCTGTTGCCAGTATGATGAGTTTCTCAGTAATCACAAAAGACTAAATTATTTGTAGAAGATATAAAGGTGAAAAAAGTTCTGTTTACAGTTTTGCTTTACTTGAAGTGCCAACCTTTAGAGAATAGCAATTAAAACTGAAAATCATGAAATAGTTGGTCAAACTAATTTGCATTTTCTCATTCCAGATATATCAGCTTGTGATGTAGCAGCAAAAAAAAAAAAAGTCTGGAAGTGCCTGTTCAGATTAGCAAATTTAATTAAAAAGTATACACTTTTATGGCCTATTACAAAATGGCAGCTACTGTGCAGATTTGGATAGCATTCCAGATTTTGATAGATGTATTAGCCAACAACAATGTATAGAGTAACATAAAAAGCAAGATTCAATGAATGTGGTTAATTGTAATGCATGATATTAGGTTTACTCTTTCAGGGGGGGAGGAAATTATCGCTGCCCAATTTATTCAGGGATAAATTAGTCAAATGCAGGATTATGTTTTGAAAAATAGCCAAAAGAGTTAGTCTTCAAGCAATGTTACACCATAGGTATTCAAAAGGTGTTTTCCCCAATAGAAGTTTACATGTGCTAACACATGTATATTGTTTTTTTCCCCCTAGAATAGAACACAGATTTTCAGTTGTGATGACTTGAATCTAAACAAATTATCATATTTTCTGCACCTTTGAAGAGAAATACAAGAATGAAGTAAGAAACAGAGATGCATATAGATGCAATACCTAATACCTTATCTGAAGGTATTGTGAACAATTTTGACTTAATGATAATTTAGTATATAGCAGCCTAGAAGAAATATAAGTAGATATATTTTAACTAAAGTCAACCTGAATGAATCTTGTAGGCACATATATTTTTCTCATGTTTAATTCAACTTAATACTATGCTTAAAGTTCTCCCTCCTTCCCTATCCCTTCCTTCCTTCCTTCCTTCCTTCCTTCCTTCCTTCCTTCCTTCCTTCCTTCCTTCCTTCCTTCCTTCCTTCTTTCCTTCCACAATTCTGCTAAGATGACAGCTGCGCATGAAACAAAAAACACAGTTATGATAGCCAGAAAGGGGAATATTTTGCAATAACTCAGACAGAATTAAAGTATGAAACAGAAGAAGCATTTGTCAGTTAAAAAAAAAAAAAAGGCCATCATCTGATGATCTTTAAAATACAGTTTATAACAGAGATGTGAATAAATGTTTCACTTTTTTCACTTTTCAAATTATTTACACATCCATGATAAATGATGTACAAACCAATTCTGTTTAGTGACACTGGAAGTAACATTTATCTTGGATTTCAGTGCAGTACTTGGATTAAAAACTCATCATGTTGGTTTAAAGGAGTGTACAAATTTCTCAAAGGATCTCAAAGAAGAAGAAATACCATAAATTAGATGCTATTACTTTGCTTTATCTGGCAAACATAAGACTGAGAATTAAGTTGAGCCAATATATAAATACAGATCAGTTTTTTTTATAAACATATGGTTACTGTGCATTCTTTAATCTTAAAAAAAAATTCAGAATATAAGTATGGAGAAGGGAAATCCTAACATAAACTAAAGGAGTAAAACGAAACAGCAGCTTAAGAAGGAACTTTTGATAGTTCATTTTCCCCTTTCTTTCCATTGGTCCTAGCCATTAATCACAATTTAAGTGTTTGTATTTTTTTAAACATGAGAGGTTGTTGTTATATTAATTTAAATTGCTTTGTCTGATATTTTTAACTGATTTCTGAAATATTTTTCTAAAAATGCATACAACAGGATGGACTGGCAACAGTTCATTTAGTGAGCATTTGAAAAAAGTGACTTATTATTGTTTTTCACACATAACTACTGTAGCATCCCCATATGGTCATATAATTAAAATTTGGAAGCTTGGCAACTGGCATGTATTTATGATGGTTGTAGTGTCCCAGGGTCATATGATCACCTTTTGCAACTTTCTGACAAGCTAATGGCTAAATCAGGTTCACTTAATACAGAGGTGTCCAAACTTAGCAACTTTAAGACTTGTGGACTTAAATTCCCAGAATTCTGGGAGTTGAATTCCACAAGTCTTAAAGTTGTCAAGCTTGGGAACCCCTGACTTAACAATTGTATTACTAATTTAACAATTGCAGTGATTCAAACTGTAGCAAGAAAGGTTGTAAAACGGGACAAAATTCACTTAATAGCTGTCTTGGTTAGCAACAGAAATTTTGGGCTCAATTCTGGTCATAAATTGGGGGGCTACCTGTATCCTAAATCTGCCTTGTTGTGTCATATATCATCTATAAGGAAACACTTCTCTATTGATTAAAAAAAAAAGTAAATAAAAACTGTTTTTCCCCAGTATCTTTTTTTCTCTTTTCACCCATGTGTTATCTGAAACAGAGTCTCATCCTTTGCAAAGTATATGGGTCTTATCATTTTTCCATTGTTTTAGAGGACAGATGTCTACTATCCCTGACATATCTGAAAAATGAATGATTTTCGTTGTACTGTGATAGATACACTCCCTAGACAAATCTGATCATGATCTACAGACAACTTCTTTAGAAGATTGACTCAAACTTTGAAAAATGGTGTGCATATTCCCTTGAGAAGTAAAGCTCCTTTATACAACAGGAAATAAATTATCAGATCTCCTTGGCTATTCTATCTTTCCTTCCAGTGATGGCGGGGAAGAAGCAGTTTGCCTGTTTATCATTTTCAGGACCAAAAAAAAAAAAAAATTCCTAAAGTGCAACATGAAACCCTGAAATAATTGTCAGTATCTCATCTTAAAAACTAACCTTTTAAATAAATATTCATTATTTCAGCCCAACAAGTTTCTCTAATAATAGCTGGAAGAGGAATTATTTGAAGTACAATCAACAACAATACAACAACAAAAACATGCCAGGTTGAAAAAGGCTAATTTAGAACTTACCTTTATGAGAGATTTTTAGATGATCCTTTCTGTTAGTTCTAAATGACAAAAATCATATAATATGTAGCTACTTAGCATGTGCCTCTGTATACAACAGAGATATTGATTCTTCAAAATCATACTGAAGTTCTTTCCCATAATTAGCTCATATTTTCACCTTGTTCCTTCAAAAACTATTTCAGAAGAAAATAGTCTGAGATATTTCATTCTTATAAGCTACTAAAGGAAGATATCAGCCAAGAGGAGACAAATTAGAGACAAATTTTCTATATTTACATCAGGAGTTAATCTTACATGCTGTTGCATATAAATAATTGAGGACAATTGCCCTTTGATTATTGTCTACAAAGACCATGGTATGGAACCACATTGCTATACATAATATAGCATTGAGGTTTGATCACTATATTAAAAGAAGATGTTATGACTTTAGAAAAAGTGCAAAGAAGAGAAACTAGGATGATTAAAATGCTGGAGATTATGGGTTGAAGAACGGTTGCAAGAGCTGGGTATAGCTAGTCTAGAAAAAACAATGGGTTTTAGGGCCTGCCACAAAGAAGAAAGTATTAACTTATTTTCCAAAGTGCTGGAAGGCAAAGCGCTAGAAGGCAAGACAAGAAACAATGGATAGTAATTAATCAAGGAGAGAAGCAACCTGGAATTAGGAAGAAACTTCCTAACAGTGAGAATAATTACCCAATGGAACAGTTTGCCTTCAGAAGTTGTGGGTGCTTCATCACTGGAGGTTTTTAAGAAGAGACTGGACAGCCACTTATCTAAAATTACATACAGTCTCCTGCTTGAGTAGGGGTTAGATTAGAAGACATTCAAGGTATCTTCCAGCTCTATTCTTTCAGAGCCACAGTGGTGCAATGGTTAGAATGCAGTACTGCAGGCTACTTCTGCTGCTTGCAATTTGGCATTTCGAATCTCACCAGGCTCAAGTTTGACTTAGTCTTCCATCCTTCTGAGAGGGGTAAAATGAGGACCCAGACTGTTGGGGGCAATATGCTGACTCTGTAAACTGCTTAGAGGGGGCTGTAAAAAACTCTGTGAAGCATAAGTGCTATTGCCATTCTTGTTGATTGATAGCTGCAGTTTCACTTTTTAGTCAAAAAGGTATAAAGTCATAACGGACATATGCATTGCTATATTTCAAAAATCTGCCATATCATATTCAAACTTTTCACCTCTTAAGAATGTATCCCAAGAAACTGAGTTTATGGCAAGTCCTATTATTCCTGTGGAAGCAACTCTATCCATATTACAGTTGATGCTTCACTCTTTGAATACTTAATATGGCCCAGCAAGCTGATTTGGAGTAGATCTGTACATGATTCTGTGGAAGGAGAACAAGAGAATTGTGCTCTTATTGTAAGCCGTTAATGGAATGCTCACATCCAGGAGGAAAGAGTTATTTTCCTCCACTAGACTTCTAAAATGTTCAATTAATTTCTTATCTTTCTAAAACTGGGCCTAATTTAATTCTTATGGCTTTCTATAAAACCGTGCATAGCTGACAGACTCTATAGCATTTTAAAAGACTTTAATTGTTTCTCTGCCACTTGGAAGAAAGATAACATATTTTTCTTCAGCTTTAAGATTCCCCAGCAATCATAAATTTTGAATATTAATAGTATCCATGGAAGCTAAGGCTTAGTCTTGTATCTGCACCAACTGACAGAAAAGAAGATGCTGTCATTTGGGACTGGTGGCTGGAAAAAGGGCATAAGGCAATCAGAGACTCAAATACAAAGCACTAAATACTTCATTACAGGCAAGTTTTTATTCCAGTTGAATCAGTTCATGTTAAAGTTAACTTGCATAAAATGTAAAAGCTGCCATTTTGTTCTTTTTACTTCCCTTCATCAGTCTGTATTTGATCTGCAGGGAAACATTTCTACACCATGCAGACCTTGTGTTTGAGATACACTGATGTGTTATGACACCTTCAGCAAATTTTAAAAATTTAAATTGGGGCAAGATTCTTAAACTGAAATTGAATTTTGGATGGTATAGCTTTGCGTTTTTCAAAGTAATTTGTGGCATTTCTGGGTGAAAATTCTTCTGTGTCATGCCTGCTTTTTATTACAGTTTCCTGTGTATTTACAGAGGTTGTACAAAACTCCATGTAAAGATTGTGGGATGGTTGGCTAGTCTTTGTATTACATGAATACATGGCACATTACCAATTTTTAAATAAGTGTTTAAGACAATCCCCTACTAATGTATGAATTTTTTAGAGACATTGGAGGCTTTCTCAACAAAGATAAGATTAAGCAGCCTCAGGCATAACATATTCTACTTACAGAACATTCCCCTAACAGATCCAGGAGAATCTATGATAGGATGCAAGAAAAAACACGTAATGAAACATGCTTCCCAACGCTGTAATATACACCCTGCTATTCACACGAATGTGGATGATATTGTAAAAAAGGGCAAAGTTTGCACAGCGATATGATGCAAATTTCAGGTTTTTTGGCATCATTACAACTGGAGCCTTGAACCATTATTCTAGCCAACCTCTTCAGAATATATATATATATTTGTTTTCTTAGGTTCTCGCGGGTATTTGTATGTGGATCTACTGGAGCCTTGAACCATTATTCTAGCCAACCTCTTCAGAATATATATATATACCCGAAGAATATATATATATTACCCGAAGCCAAGCTGCACTAAAGGCCTCCAATAAAGTAACACAATGTTGCCAGCCAATCAAGATACAAAAAGAGCCCCCCCAAAAAAAAAACAGATACTAGTAGCAGAACACAGCAAACTCCAAGACCAATAAACACAGACCAAGACTCTCAACCAATCAGGAGGAAGAAAAAACCATTCTGACACAGCAATAGGCTGCCCCAAATTTAAATCTGAAACCACTGTAAAAGTCTGACTCACAAACACCATACAGAAGCCTGATGATGGCAGATGAGATTCTGCTGAAACGTTGCTACAACTTTAAAAGCACCACGTGGGAAAATACCCGAACAAAGGTGAATGCCAGACATATATATATATATATATATATATATATATACATATACATATACATATACATATACATATACATATACATATACATATACATATACATATACATATACATATACATATACATATACATATACATATACATATACATATACATATACATATACATATATATATATATATATATATATATATATATATATATATATATATATATATATATATATTTGTTTTCTGAGGTTCTCGTGGGTATTTGTATGTGGATCTTTGGTTATTCGGGTTTTCTCCCGCGTAAGATTGGAAGTATCTAGGCAACATTTCGATGAAGTTTCATTCATCATCTTCAGGCTTGGTCTTCAGCTCTGTGCTTCTCAGAGTGATGTGAGCTTGCAGCTGCTTCTTCCTTTTAACTGCTAGTGGGGGTGTGACTTGATTGGGTGGGGGATTGGCTGTGTTCTGATTGGGTGGGGATGTGTTCTCATTGGTTGGGGGTTTGGCTGTGTTCTGATTGGTTGGGGGGTTGGCTGTGTTCTGACTGGCTGGAGGTGTGTTCTGTTTAGGTGGGGGCTTGGTTGTGCTTAGGTTAGTCTTAGTTGCTGGGGGATTTGAGCTGGTGAGCTGTGATCTTGCTGTTTGGCTTCGAGTTCGTGGTCGTGCTGCATCTTCATGGTGGGAGTCAGTTCGCTTCATGTATGGCTCAGAGGGGTTTGAAGTGGGTAGTGGTGCAGCTGCAGTGTGGCTTCTGGTCCGTGGTCATGTCTCATCTTCTGTGTGGATGTGAGACTGCTTTCTATGTGGAAGTGATGGCATCTTGTGTGGCTCTCAGGGGTGTGGGTCTGGTGTCATTCTTCATGTTAGGTACTCGTCTGTTCATGAGGGCGGGTTTCCAAATGGCTGGTAGGCGGGAGGTATCATCTCGTTTATTCATGCTGTGTGGGCATTTTTTTATCTCTATGGCTTCTCTGATTATTCTGCTGCTGAAGTGTTCGGTTTTGGTGATAGTTCTGGTATTTTTAAAGTCAATCTCCTGTCCTGTGGCTTTGAGGTGTTGGACCAGGGAAGAGGACCTCTTCCCTGGACCTCTCCCCTGGTCCAACACCTCAAAGCCACAGGACATGAGATTGACTTTAAAGCTTGTAAGTTTTGACGTGGTTTCACTATTCACTCAAGTCCCGATAAAAGAGACCCTTGAAATCATCAAAAATAAATACCAACCAGCTAAACACCTCATGGAACTAACAGAACACTGCTTAACCAACACATATTTCATATACAAAGGACAAAGATACAAACAAATTGAAGGAGCCCCTATGGGATCACCACTGTCACCTGTCATTGCAAACCTGTTCGTGGAAGAATTTGAATCCAGAGCCCTGGCCAATGCCATCCTCAAATCCAAACTATGGTTAAGATATATCGATGACACATTCGTGATTTGGCCCCATGGACAAGAAAACCTAAACAATTTCCTAACACACCTAAACAGCGCACATCCCAAAATCAAGTTCACCATGGAAACAGAAACAAACAAACAACTACCATTCCTAGATGTACTATTCTACAAAAAAAAAAAAAACCAGATGGCACACTAGGACACACCATATACCAAGAAAACACACACCAACCGCTACCTCAATGCCCAATCCCACCACCACCCAGCACAGATAAACTCCATGGCTAAAATACTAATTACTAGAACCAAACGCCTGGCAAACAAGACACACATTAAGACTGAACTATGCACCCTGACTAAAATATTGACAGCCAACGGCTTCCACAAAAGCAAAATCACCAACTTGATCCACAAAAACTTACTGAGACATAATAGAGACCCAGAAGATGAACAGACCCATGGAACAGCTGTCCTGCCCTACATAAGAGGCACTATAGACAAAATTAGAAAGATTCTATACAGACACCACATCAAGCCTGCCTTCAAAACAGACAGAAAAATAGCAACCATCCTCAGGAACCCCAAAGACAAAATTGACCTGGAAAACCAAGGCATATATGAAGTCCCCTGTGCATCATGCCTGGCCACATACATTGAACAGACCAATAGAAGAATAAGCACCTGCCTGGATGGACACAAAAATGCAGTCAAAAAGCTGGAACACACTTCCTCACAAGTCCAACACATGGAAGCCACAGGCCATAACATCAACTTCAATGGCACCAAAACCCTAGCCAGTATAGAAAATCCCAGCCACAGAATCATCAGAGAAGCCATAGAGATTGAAAAAAGACCAGAAAGCATGAACAGAAGAGATGATTCCACCAGGCTGTCAATCATTTGGAAACCTGCACTCACAAACAAAAAAATCTCCACACCACAAGCCAGGCAAACACCTAGGCACAAACAGATCCCCCCTGATACCTCCATCCCAAACACACCCCAACCAGGCACCCAGCTTCCTAACTAATGATAGTCGTCCATTTACCCGAAGCCAAGCTGCACTAAAGGCCTCCAATAAAGTAACACAATGTTGCCAGTCAATCAAGACACAAAAAGAGCCAAAAAAACAGACAGAAGATATTAGTAGCAGAACACAGCAAACTCCAAGATCAATAAACACAGACCAAGACTCTCAACCAATCAGGATGAAGAAAAAAATTCTGTCACAGCAATAGGCTGCCCCAAATTTAAATCTGAAACCACTGTAAAAGTCTAACTCACAGATGAACACTATACAGAAGCCTGATGATGGCAGATGAGATTCTGGTGCTTTTAAAGTTGTAGCAACGTTTCAGCAGAATCTCATCTGCCATCATCAGGCTTCTGTATGGTGTTTGTCTGTGAGTCAGACTTTTACAGTGGTTTCAGATTTAAATTTGGGGCAGCCTATTGCTGTGTCAGAATGGTTTTTTCTTCCTCCTGATTGGTTGAGAATCTTGGTCTGTGTTTATTGGTCTTGGAGTTTGCTGTGTTCTGCTACTAATATCTTCTGTCTTTTTTGGGGGGGGCTCTTTTTGTATCTTGATTGGCTGGCAACATTGTGTTACTTTATTGGAGGCCTTTAGTGCAGCTTGGGTTCGGGTAAATGGACGGCTATCATTCGTTAGGAAGCTGGGTTTCATCTGGGTGTCTGGTTGGGGTGTGTTTGAGCTGGAGGTATCAGGGGGGATCTGTTTGTGCCCAGGTGTTTGCCTGGCTTGTGGTGTGGAGATTTTTCTGTTTGTGAGTGCAGGTTTCCAAATGATTGACAGCCTGGTGGAATCATCTCTTCTGTTCATGCTTTCTGGTCTTTTTTCAATCTCTATGGCTTGGTTTTCCAGGTCAATTTTGTCTTTGGGGTTCCTGAGGATGGCTGCTATTTTTCACCAACTTGATCCACAAAAACTTACTGAGACATAATAGAGACCCAGAAGATGAACAGACCTATGGAACAGCTGTCCTGCCCTACATAAGAGGCACTACAGACAAAATTAGTAAGATTCTATACAGACACCACATAAAGACTGCCTTCAAAACAGACAGAAAAATAGCAGCCATCCTCAGGAACCCCAAAGACAAAATTGACCTGGAAAACCAAGGCATATATGAAGTCCCCTGTGCATCATGCCCGGCCACGTACATTGGACAGACCAATAGAAGAATAAGCACCCGCCTGGATGAACACAAAAATGCAGTCAAAAAGCTGGAACACACTTCCTCACTTGTCCAACACATGGAAGCCACAGGTCATAACATCAACTTCAATGGCACCAAAACCCTAGCCACCATAGAAAATCCCAGCCACAGAATCATCAGAGAAGCCATAGAGATTGAAAAAAGACCAGAAAGCATGAACAGAAGAGATGATTCCACCAGGCTGTCAATCATTTGGAAACCTGCACTTACAAACAAAAAAATCTCCACACCACAAGCCAGGCAAACACCTAGGCACAAACAGATCCCCCCTGATACCTCCATCCCAAACACACCCCAACCAGGCACCCAGATGAAACCCAGCTTCCTAACGAATGATAGCCGTCCATTTACCCGAAGCCAAGCTGCACTAAAGGCCTCCAATAAAGTAACACAATGTTGCCAGCCAATCAAGATACAAAAAGAGCCCCCCCCCTAAAACAGACAGAAGATATTAGTAGCAGAACACAGCAAACTCCAAGACCAATAAACACAGACCAAGACTCTCAACCAATCAGGAGGAAGAAAAAATCATTCTGACACAGCAATAGGCTGCCCCAAATTTAAATCTGAAACCACTGTAAAAGTCTGACTCACAGACAAACACCATACAGAAGCCTGATGATGGCAGATGAGATTCTGCTGAAACGTTGCTACAACTTTAAAAGCACCATGTGGGAAAATACCCGAACAAAGCTGAATGCCAGACATGTAAGTACCCGCGAAAACTTTAGAAAACATATATATATATATATATATATGTGTGTGTGTGTGTGTGTGTGTGTCTGTGTGTGTGTGTGTCTGTGTGTCTGTGTGTCTGTGTGTCTGTGTGTCTGTGTGTTATGTCACAGAAAAACATTTTCATTTGTTAGATTTAATTTCTTTCTGTCTTAGATTCTGAAAGAGATGTCCAAAAATATTCCTGCACAGAAGCTTCCCATATTTCTCACATTTCCCCAGGTTTCCTATATTTTTTGTATGGCTCGTGGCAGCCCATCTCAGTAATGTCTTATTGTTGGGTATGCTGGATGAAGAAAATGTACAGGAATTTTTTCCACTTATGAACTGTCTGTAGGAAGAATGAGAAGGATGGTTAAATTCTGCTTAGAAATATCTTGGTAATAACAGTTATATAAATTTAATTTTTCAGGATTGAAAACTTGGTAAATATATCTCATCCTTGGTTGTTTATTGCTTTGAAATTTTAGTTTCTTTATTCCTTCCCTGCTTGTCTTTATTTGAAATGGTTATATATTATTATTATATAAAAATAATATATTATATATTATTTGTTCATAACATTATGAATAAATAATACTGTGTTTCTCAGAAAATAAGACCAGCCCTTATTTTCTTTTGACCCCCCCAGAAAACGGCTAGGCTGTCTTTTGGGGGGTGACTTAATTTTCTCTGTCCATGCAGCCTCGCCTAGAGTGCCCCGTGGACAGCCATGCCTCGCCACCAGCCGCTGCTAATGGCCGATCATGGCGGAGCGTGGAGAGCTCCCTACCCCCACCAAGCACCTTTGCTGCAGACCCAGGTATGGTGCTGGGTACAGGCCAGGTCAGTGGGCAGGCAGGAGCAACGGTGTGCATGTTGGCCTCAGTAGCGGTGGGCACTATGCATCATGCCTGCTGCTGTTGCTTCCTCCGCTGCTGTTGCTTTCTCTTCTGTCCATGTGCTGATGCCTTTGGAGTGCTGTGCATTCCTCCACTGGCAGTGTTTCAGCCACTTCTCGGGTGGGAAGCCATAGCTTTCATGATTCTGCCAATGCTAGTGCCTCTCTCGCCAGTGCCATCTCCAACAACAGCAGCAGCGGTGAGACAAACCCCACTGCCAACGAGAACTGCCTGCCCTCCCGCAGGGGTATCTCTTTGATTGATGGCAGCTGCGTCAACAAGGTCCTGCAAGTCAGTGAGTCTTTCGGGGTTGGGTGGATAGAAGCAGTAGCAGGAGGGTGATGCGATTGTTTCTCTCCTCCCCCATGCCTCACTTTGCTTCCCACTCCAGAGCTTCAGGTCATGGTGTCGACTCTTGTACGGTAGGGCACTCTCCTCTTCCTCCAACTGCCTGAAACCCCACCCTGCCCCATGGACCTTTTCCCCCCATTTAAGTTTTCTTTATTCACATTTCCTCCGTCAGTTCCCTAAGAATACAGACTGGCCAGGCAGCTTCCTCCCCACCTCTCCTGGTAGTTTAAAAAAGGAAACCATCTATCTATTTCCTCTGGGAAGCTTGGTGCTAAGGGTCTGTAGGATGATTCCCTTTCTCTTCTGTTTGGATTGAAAGGTTTGCCTCTGTTCGAAGGGCAAAGTGGATAGATGCTAAGATTATTCCAATCTTTTAATGTAATATTCTGTCTGGATATTCTTAATGTAGATATTCTGTGTTAAATCTCCACAAAACATAAAATGTAAAAATGGGGGGGGGGGATGATAAATTAAAAAAGAAAAAAATAAGGGGATGAAAAAAATTAAAAGTTCTGAATATTTTGACTTTTGGTTTTCATGTTTATAGAAAGTCTTCATCATGAATTTGTACCTTGTGGAATAACAGGAACTTCGATATTTGAACTGTGTGGGGCATTATTGTATGAATAATGTAATAGAATGAATCCTATCGTTTCCTACATGAATAGGAAACAGTTGGCCTTTCAGTCATCATAGGAAATGAAAATGTAGTCCAACAATATCTGGTCTATTACATTTCTATAGACCTTGCCTTATTGTCATAAGTCAGTACTGAATGGAAAATTTAGAAGTACAGCACAAAAATGTGGTTATTGGTGCAATGCTTTGGATAACCATAGAGAGTACGTAAAGAGTATAGAAGACTATAACTATAACGCATCATGCATTTTGTCTGTAGAAGGTCACAAGTTCAGATTCCTATGGGATTTAAAAAAAACAGCTGGGTCTTAGAGGTCTTAGAGATCCCATCATTCTTGACAATTCTTGTTGAGATAGATCAAGTGGTTGACTTAGTAATTTTAGGTTTCTATAAAATAACACTACAGCATACTGGATTAATGACTAATCTGCATGTATTTCTGCAATCTAAGTATTTATTTATATCATGCCTTTATTATTATTTTTTATAAATATCTCAAGGTGGTAAACATATCCGACACATGTTCCTCCTATTATTTTACCCACAACAACAGCCATGTGCGGTGAGTTGGGCTGAAAGTGATTGGCCCAAAGTCACCCAGCTAGGTTGCATAGCTAAGGAAGGATTAGAACTCATGGTGTTCAGCTCTCTACTAGTGCCTTAACCAGTAGGTCAAACTGGCTCTCCAATTATATTGCGTTTTGCAGATTTGTCACTTTACAGCAGGGGTCCCCAAACTTGGCAACTTTAAGACTTGTGTCTTAAAACAGTGGCCCCCAATTTTTTTTGTGCCGCAGCCTGGTACTGGCATCACAAAATCATCCGCGGCCCAGTACCGGCATCAGCACGCATGGCAAGGCGAGCTGAGCGACCGGCCAGCCAGCCATCCCCCGCTTGTCCCTGCCACCTTCAACTCCACCTTTGTACCTGTGTCGATGGGCTTTGTGACAGCTTCGGGACGGTTGCTTGGCTCGCCTTGCCATGCATGCTGAAAGAATCCTCGCAACTTGGTTTTGTTCGAAGCTGCCCCCCCCCCCCAATGAAACTAAGGCACGAGGATACTTTCAGCACCCAAATGCTGCTTTCTACCTGGAAAAGCTCACCGGAAGCACTTTTTCATCAAAACAAGATGGCGGTGCCCAGCAAACCAGCGGCCTGGTAGAAATTGTTCCACGGACCGGTATCGGTCCGGGGACTGGTGGTTGGGGACCCCTGTCTTAAAGTCTTAAAGCTTCCAAGTTTGGAGACTTCTGCTTTAGAGTATAATCTGAAGCCAACCAGATTGTTTTGACTCAGGGCATACAGGCCACCTCTACCAATGTAGAAGAATCAGCTACAAATATTTGGGATGTCTTTAACAAAATTCTCATTACTATATTTTGAATATTTTTATCTGCCATGCAAGGTGGTGGAAGAACTAATTAAGGACTAAAAGCAAAGATGTAGCAAGGATTGACTATGTAACAAGTCATGAACTCTTCATGTGCAAGTTCCAAGTCCGGCTAGAGCAGAACAAAGCCAACTACTATATGATTTTTGAGTATATATTCACCATTTTCAAGGAGAATGCCAGAAATCACTTTGAAGTGCTTAGCCTCATTGACAGCAAACCAGAGTGTGGGAATAAACTTTGACTTCAGTATTGGGTAATGATTAGTCTAAGACCTTATACATACATGTCTGCCTAAGGGTCACTGAGATAAGCAAGGAAATTAAAAACAAACACCAGAAACAATTAAGCAGCTCAGACAATTGTAAACAGTTTTGTGTGCTATATCTAATTATTGTAATCCACAATGTGAATGCTTACTATGTACGAATTTCTCAATAAAAGGGGGCACTAGAATTTGCTCTACACTCCCATCCCGAGTACACCAGCCTTTGTGTCTCATTCTTTCCATGGGAGTCCACCACACCAGAGGAATGAATTTTTTTTAAAAAGTGGTTATGGGTGAATGCAAGAAAAGACTGCCAGAGAAAGCAAACTGGATGTCAGAACAGACTGTAGAAATTGCCAAGAAAAGAAACTCAACCCAAGAAAGGCAAAGATCTCAGGAAGAACCTTAAACCAAAAAAAAAAATAAGAAACAGTATTATAACATTTGTAAGGATGGAAACAGACATTGGAAAAAAGAAAAAAAAACCTAAAAGATGCCTGAACTCAGAAACTGATAGGCTAAGGCAGGGGTCCCCAATCCCCAGTCTGTGCATTGGCACCAGTCCGTGGCATGCCAGCAACCAGTCCGCACAAACAAGCAAAGCCCCATCTGTGGAAAGCATACAGCAAGCAAAACCATGCTCCCAGTCCACACAAAAACCTTTCTCCACAGAACCTGTCCCTAGTGCCCAAAAAGTTGGGAGCCACTGTGCTAAAAGACAGATAGCAATAGCACTTAGACTTATATACTACTTTACAGTGCTTTACAGCCTTCTCTAAGCATTTTACAGAGTTCAGCATATGGCCCCCGACAATCTGGGTTCTCATTTTACCGACCTTGGAAAGATGGAATGCTGAGTCAACCTTAAGCCTAGTGAGATTTGATCTGCCAAATTGCAGGTATCCGGCAGTCAGCAGAAGTAGCCTGCAATATTGCACTCTAACCACTGCGTTGCCATGGCTCATATACAGGTAAAACTCAAAAAATTAGAATATCGTGCAAAAGTTCATTTATTTCAGTAATGCAACTTAAAAGGTGAAATTAATATATGACATAGACTCATTACATGCAAAGCAAGATAGTTCAAACCGTGATTTGTCATAATTGTGATGATTATGGCTTACAGCTCATGAAAACCTCAAATCCACAATCTCAGAAAATTAGAATATTGTGAAAATGTGCAATATTCTGGGCTCAAAGTGTCCCACTCTAATCAGCTAATGGAGCCATAACACCTGCAAAGGGTTCCTGAGCCTTTAAATGGTCTCTCAGTCTGGTTCAGTAGGAATCACAATCATGGGAAAGACTGCTGACCTGGCAGTTGTGCAGAAAACCATCACTGACACCCTCCATAAGGAGGAAAGCCTCAACAAGAAGTTGGATGTTCCCAAAGTGCTGTATCAAAGCACATCAATAGAAAGTTATGTGGAAGGGAAAAGTGTGGAAGAAAAAGGTGCACAAGCAGCAGAGATGACCGCAGCCTGGAGATTGTCAGGAAAAGGCCATTCAAAAGTGTTGGGGACTTTCACAAGGAGTGGACTGAGGCTGGAGTCAGTGCATCAAAAGCCACCACATACAGATGGATCCTGGACATGGGCTTCAAATGTCATATTCATCTTGTCAAGTCGCTCCTGGACAACAAACAACATCAGAAGCTAAAGAAAAACAGACCTGGTCTGTTGCTCAGTGGTCCAAAGTACTTTTTTCTGATGAGAGCAATTTTTGCATCTCATTTGGAAACCAAGGACCCAGAGTCTGGAGGAAGAATGGAGAGGCACACACTGCAAGATGCTTGAAGTCCAGTGTGAAGTTTCCATAGTCTGTGTTGATTTGGGGAGCCACTGCTGATATTGGTCCACTGTGCTTCATTAAGTCCAGGGTCAATGCAGCCATCTACCAGGAGATTTTGGATCACTTCATGCTTCCTTCCACAGATGAGCTTTATGAGGATGCTGACTTCATTTTCCAGCAGGACTTGGAACCTGCCCACATTGCCAAAAGCACCGAAACCTGATTCAATGACCGTGGGATTACCGTGCTTGATTGGCCAGCAAACTCGCTTGATCTGAACCCCATAGAGAATCTATGGGGCATTGCCAAGAGAAAGATGAGAGACATGAGACCGAACAATGCAGAAGAGCTGAAGGCCACTATTGAAGCATCCTGGTCTTCCATAACACTTCAGGCTGATAGCTTCCATGCCACGCCGCATTGAGGCAGTAATTGCTGCAAAAGGGGCCCAAACCAAGTACTGAGTATATACATGCTTATACTTTTCAGAGGTCCGATATTGTTCTATGTACAATCCTTGTTTTATTGATTGCATGTAATATTCTAATTTTCTGAGATTGTGGATTTGTGGTTTTTATGAGCTCTAAGCCATTATCATCACAATTATGACAAATCACGGCTTGACCTATCTTGCTTTGCATGTAATGAGTCTATCTCATATATTAGGTTCACCTTTTAAGTTGCATTACTGAAATAAACGAACTTTTGCACGATATTCTAATTTTTCGAGTTTCACCTGTATAACTGATTTAAAGTAGACCAAACAACATTGAGAGATGTATATTGAAATTTTGTGGATAGAGATGTCAATAGCTAAGACATCTTAGAATATATTCTTTAAAAGTAGTCACTGACTTACAATTGTTTATTTAGTCACTGTTCAAAGTTACAACAGCACTGGAAAAAAGGTGATTTACAACTGTTCCTCATACTTACGGCTGTCACAAGTATTCCCCTGTTCACGTGAACAAAATTCAGGCACTTAGCAACTGGCAAATATTTACAATGGTTACAGCATCCCAGGATTATTTAATTACCATTTGAGACCTTTCCAGCCAGTTTCTGATGAGCAAAGTCAATGAAGGAAGCCAGATTTATTTAATGATCACATGGTTCATTCAACAAATGCAGCAATTCACTTAACAACTACAGCAAAAAGATCATAAAATTAGGCACGACTTGCTTAGCAACAGAAATTCTGATCTCAGTTGTAGTCATAAGTTGAGGACTACCTGTACCAACAAGGATCTCTAGAACTAGAAGATAAAGTTAGATCAGCACTCAAGTTATTACTAAAAGTCTGCAGGCATTGATGGAATACTACAGAAATATAGACACAACAAGAGAAGAGTCAGTAAAGTTTCTAATCTAATTATACCGGAAAATCTGGACAATCACTCCCTGACTATAAAATTGTAAGAGGTCAGTGTACATACCAATATGAAGAAAGGAAACTTAATTAAGAATACAAGCTAACAAAGAATGTCCTTAATTTCATTTTGTGAACAAAATATTTCTTAGAACCATTCAACCAGCCCCTTCTGAAACTAAAAATCTTGGCATATCTAGAGCTTCATGCACATGTGAAGTAGGTTGGGTCAAGAAAATATGACTAACCAATGTGTCTATGGCTGAATATGGGCTTCAACCTGGTGTCAGTCCAACAGTGCAGTACACTGGATCTTCAACATTACAGGCAAAGTCTCTAGTTTAAACACAGAGGAATTAAGCATTAGTTTTCATGAGAAATAACAGTATAAAAATTCAAAGATGAATTGTCACTAAATTAGGCACAAAGTTTAAACTCTGAAAAGCAAGCATATCTCTTTAGGAATGTCAAATTATCAGGAAAGACAAGAAGCTTCTGGTTTAATTATGGCTTTGCCTTTGTTACAGTCTTAGTCCTCCACCACATTATTATCCAGTCTGTTGCTTTCAATCTGTTAAGCAGGAACATCAGGTAGCAGAATTTTAAAAAAGAGAGAAGAGAAATAAGCAATAGGAAGTAAGAGATGGCAAGAAAGTGGCTTGATCCTTTTAAAATGCCCTCCCCCCATAGGAAGTACAGATGGCTCAATATTCAGAATTTGAGGCTCTTTTTATTCCTGCTTTATAGTTATCGCTATGTCCTGAGGAAGCATTATTGTTTATCCTTTCTGTGTCTTATAATTTGGTTATTTTATACTATTATACGCCTTGCTTTGGGAAAGTGACATGTCAGTTTCCCAGGTCACAACAGCTGCTGATTGAAAGCAACGTTTTTATTATTGTGGTCCTTATTGTAGAATTTTGCATTTAAACCAGCAGTTTGTAGTCTGTTGGGGGAGGGGAGAAGGGATTAAGTTATTAAATCCTGAATCCCTATACGTGATTCTTCAGTTTTTTTCATCAGACATATGAAGAAGTAGTCAGAAAGGTGTATGCAAAGTTTAGTTCTTTTGTTATATCCTTTTGTTATATCCCGTTCTTTTGTTATATACTTTTGTTATATCCTATCCTATATCCTGTCAAAAGTCTGCCTAGCATTTTGTCCCCACCCAACCAAAAAAATTCTAGTCATAAATTCCCAGAAACATACAAAAAAGATATCATGGAAATTGCAGTCTTCTCTTTAATCCTTATTATCTGTTACTTAGAAATAGGTTTAGACTTGCTTTATCTTATTTAACAACACATCAAAGATGATCATTATATGTATATGTCTTTTGATCTATATGTGTTCTATTATCATGTACTGATGTTTTGTTACATTTGTAATTTTCTGCTTATTAACTATAATAATCCCTATTGTTCTTTGTATTTCTCTGTATGGTTGTTACAGTGAATGTTTTAACTGTAATGTTGTAATGTTGAAAGAAAAACAATTTGGGGATCTTTGGTTCTCTCTGAGCTTGGTTGTTTGCGGGAGTTTCATTACCCAACTAGGTGACATCATCCGTGCTCATGCTCAAGTGCTGATGGTGTTCAAGCACAGTTGGGAAATGAAATGGCTGTAAGCAAACAATCAAGGTCAGAGAGCATCAAGGACTTCCCAGTCTGAGCTACATATATTCCCTTCTAATGGGGGAAAAACGTGGATAACATTTAGGATTTCATTTTAATTATTTGGGCTAACAGCATTGACATACTTACTTTTCATTCAATTTAATCTTAATGTTAAAATATTGGACAATTATTTCCTGATGCCTTATGTAGTATGATAGATTCCCGTTTCATGGTTGGAACTTGGTTGTAGTTACTAGACTCCAATATGGTTGGATCAGCAATAAAAATTATCCAGAGAACTATATTTAAATGGAGATCAGACTCTACCAGAAACTGTTTTGCATCTCTTGATTGTAGCACCTTATTTAATCTAGAATAGGACACTGCAGAAATGGCACGATGAAGCCTTGGAAAAGTTAAACAGAGTGCGATGATAGCAAAGAAGACAATATGTTAGCTCTGGTTAAAGATGGAAAGTTAATGTATGTGTTTTTAAATAATACAACACTGAAAAGGTCTGAATTTGAGCTTGAAAAATGGAGATGAAGCTGCCTGAGGAGAAAAAGTTCACCTTTCATTAAAGCTGAGCAAACTTGCCAAGAATGCCAGGTTCAACATAAGCTTGATTAAGGCCAATAGGGAACTTACAAATCAAAGAAAGAGAATAGCATAGAAATTATATATATATATATAATATATAAAATTATATACAAAATTATATATAATTTTATATATATAAAATTATATACATATATATATATGCTCAGCCAGTTATAACTAGCTAACGGGAAATCTGGCAGATAAGGAAAGTGGGAGAGGAAAAGTAACGTTTGGTGCTATTGATTAATGAATGGGCAACAGCCAAGAAAGCAATATTACTTTATTGCAGTTTCCTCACAAACTGTATGATATTCACCTGAATGTGTGAAGGGAGCTCTAAGAATATGCTAGTTAGATCACTTTCACTGATGAAAATGCAAACTCTGGAAATGCTTTTCCAATTTGCAATCAATTAACCAGGAGTCAGAATTCTGTTGCTCTCTGAAGGCTTTTTGAACAATGAAGAGGCTCCATTCAACCAGGCAGTTGCACAGGGGAGAAACAGGCTGTGTACATTCCTGAGTTCCTTTTATGTAAAAATTAATGTATCAAGTAGGCTTTTCTCTCACACTTATCTTAGTGGATCAAACAGTTTGAAGGCTGAGTTAAAAGTGCTGACATGGGTGGAATGGGAAGGAATTTTATAAAATGTTCTTTCCAGCAGATTATCTTCATTTCTTCAGCTAGCATACTGAAGGACATGATTCTTTAGAGTTTCATTTTGACCAAATAAAACCTAGCATCAGAAAGAAATATATTATTGTTGTGCTATATGTCTACAAGAGATTCTTTTTACATATGAATGTCTAAATCTACTTTTATCTCCTAGCTGTCTGAACCATTCCAAATATGTTTTGGTTTGCAAGGTGGATTATATAAAAAAAATACATGGCATTATACAAGGGATTTATAAAGACCTATGAACATGGCTGTCCATGGTGGTTTTGGGGAGATCAAAAAGGATAGGATTTAATTTCCTTATTGAAACAAACTTCTGGGGAGTTGCTTAGTTGTAAAAATTGGGTATGTTGTTAGCACAGTACAACTTAATACATCCAAAAAAATCACAGTGCCTAACACTATAATTTAAAAATTACATTTAGAAGTATGAGACTAAAAAGAATGGCCAAGAACAAAGTTACTGTGACTGCCAAACGCAAGATGCTGAAGCATACCAGATAAATATGCCATAATATTACATCATCATAGGACATTTGGCATGATTGGCTTCCGCAGATAGACAAATAATATTTCTTGTTTGTTTATACTAAGAAGAACTTTCCTTGGGAATAACTTTTGATAAGACAGCTGTTATTGACTTCTCTTGCTCTTTCTTTTCTATTGACACTAAGAATACAGATGCTTTAAGAGATGGCTTTAGTGATTTTGTGCATAATCCAGCAGGAATTTTTCCCACAGAAAATCTAATTGATCTGAATAAAAACTGTAACAAATGCAAAGTTTATATTCATTTCAAGCAGAATTGTACAGAGAACATTCCCATGTATTTTGTTTTACAAAAACAAGATGATTAATACCTATAACGTTGAAAGCAGCAGAAGCATTTAACTTAGGCAAACTATTTGAACTCCACCATCCTCATGGTCTGCAAACTCTGCAAAAGTCACAATCTACATTTGTCTAGAATTACAAAAAATGCCATTTACTCATAAGGGTTTTAAGGCAGTGAAAAGATGGTCTGGCTAATGTAAAAATGGATTACAAAATGTATCGTCTGTCTCAAACTAAGGAAATAATGGAAGAGAGGAAGGACAATTTATTACTTATAGAATGTAAATTCATGTTCACATTAAACATAATATGCTCTGAGAACAAATAGCAGGAATTGTCTTGAATAGAAACAAGTTCTATAGTTATTGCTCATTTGGGAGAGATACAGAGTAAGGAAAATACAGTCAAATACCTCATTGCTACCACTCATGGGATGTGGGAAGACTAAAGTTTTATGTACTGTAGCTTTGGAGGTGTAAATTTGATTTGAGAAAGATATAATTAGATCAGTTTTTTAAATTTAATTTTTGCATTGACTCTTTAAATAGATATAGGAGCATAGGAGCCTAAAAAGTAATTTATCAGAGAGAAGCAGACATTTTGTATTTGTGTACTTTTAATCATTTCTTGAAAGTTTTTATTTTCAGGTTGGTTAATCCATTTTCTACATAGATTTATTACAATTTATGATAAATTGTCTCTTGGATGGTTTGGAGGCAGCTCTGTTGTTCTTTCCCTTACCCTTATATTTTTGCTTTAACAATGTGCAGGAAAAGTATTTTTTAAAATATTTGTTTAAAATATTATTATGAAAAACATTTGACATCCCATACAGCTGTAGAAATAAATAGCTGAATAAATCAGTCTTTCTTCCTTCTTTCATTTCCTAAGGGCTACTTAAAATAGTTGCACAGAACCAAGTCTGTCACCTTCACTGAAAATGCATCTGAAAATGCCTTGAAAGGGATGTACAATCCTTAGGAAATTTGTTATTAAAATATGTCTTACAAAATAGTATATAAATTTCAAATGAAATATAAAATAGATAAATCCTTAAACATTGATCTCTTAAAAGGCAGCATAAATCAAGGATAACATATAATAAAGTGCTATTTGAAATATACTGATGGAATAACAATATTTCTTTCAATAAAATCCAAGATAATCTGAAAAAATATTGTATGGATAAAGTTGGTTACCTCATAAGTTCATATATAGTATTATGACTCCACTTCTATAGCACCTTTGCTGCAGACATAACAGCATTTGAATGCGTATGATTGAATGTGTAGTTTTCAGCTACTCTAAGACACTAGAATCCAGGAAACGGCAAGTAGGTATGGTAGAAAAATCTCAGACCCACTCCTTAAAATGTAAAACATAAAATGTAAACTATTCAATTGTTTCATGGAGCATTAAAAAAAAACCCTCTAGCCACTTTAAATATCTAAACCATAATCTTTAAACAAAAAAAAAAAAAATCAATAAAGGTCATTCCCAAATACAGTGTGAGGAAAGTATTCTTAGGAACAAAGCACTATCCAAAGGTCAGGAAAGACTTGTTAAAACTTTCCATTCTAACAGAAAGAAGTAAACATGAGGAGAAGAAGCTGAATTCAGCATAACTGCATCCATCTAAGTCATATAGCTAGTTGCTTTGTCAGCAGATGAAGCTGAAGGGCATAAACAGAAAAAAATTAGGGTTAATATTTCAAACCTGAAAAAAGATAAAATGAAGCATAGAGGATAAAAATGTTTGGGACAAGTAAATATGACATCAGAGGTCAGTAATCTCCCTCAGGGCCAAACCTATATGAATGACTTTGTCACTTTATATCTAATTTCAGACTGACATGTCTTTTGAACTCTGACAAAGATATCCATCCCAATTCATGATTTTGGTCCCTGACAGTTTGCTTCCAGCTGAAATAGTACTGGAGCTGGAACTAAATTTCAGGTCAGATGTATTATCCATAACCCTGGAGCTACTGAGGCTATAAACGACCCAGAAAACAGGAGTAGATAGAGGGTGAGATAACAAGAGGTCCAGCATTAGTGTTTGCATTGCAGAATCTGTGGCCTCTTCTTTGTAAAACATGTATCCCAATCCTATCAACCATCAGATGCTGAACAAGTAGAATTGTTCAGAATTCTAGATGTTCATTTCATACTTTGCTTCAACAGTGAAATAATGCTTATTTCTGATCATAACTAAAGTTTCTCCTCCTCTGGACCATTCAGTCCAGAGTTAAAATTGCAAAGGAAAAAGAAAAGAAAAAAATGAAGAGTTGCTTTGCTGTGAATATACAATTCCATGTCGAATAGACAGCAATAGTTATCATTATTTGCAGCATTAGCTAGCACCAGAAATTCTCTGAACAATCCCTGCTTTAAGTAAGCACAGTGTGTGATGTTTTCAGGATGCCCTATTTCCATCTGTCTTCCCCCATGTCTGACTTGGCCAGTTTTCTAGAAACAGTTCAGTTTCCAATGGTTCAATTAAATGTATTAATATGATAGAAGAAAATGTCAAATGATTCATTTCCTTCCACTTCACCCACAGGGTGCCTGTTCTTTGCTATGCTGCTTTGCTCCCCGTATCACCATGGATGATGTTGCTGGGTTCAGAAGCACAGAAATCCTAAGAATAGTTTTGCTACATGTCACCTTTTCCAGAAATCAGCCCAGGAAAGAGTGATAACCCTTTGAAATGGGATGCTACTTCCTTATGAAATTTGCAGGCCTGGCAAAGCTGTTTTTAATTCACTTCCAGTTTGTGCCGGCTGTCATCTCTGGATTTAGCACTTTGCTGGCTGCAATATGTATTGACAGGATCTGGGATGAGTGATCCCTGACCCAAGAACCCTGCAATTAATACTGCAAGCCACACAGAACTCAGACAGAATACGGTAGGTGACTAGAAGGTATACTTATCAGAATCTGGAGCTGGATGCACAGGCTTTAATAACGGCACTGGTGCTGACTGTGAAGCTTCACAGGGAAACACATATTTTCTCAAATTGTCCCTTCAAACACAGTAACTGACATCAATGACAACTTTTAATTCTTTTTCTGGCTTTTAATTCAAAGGGATTTGGTGTGTTGGCGCAGTTATGATAGCAAAGGGAAGCTATCACTGCCATATAAATCTAGTGAATCATTGCACCTCTCTTTCCTGTCTTCCTAATCCATAATAGATATCAGGACAGTAGCCTGGAAGGCAAAAGACATAGTTGTCAAGTATGGCTATACTCTGCACATTGCAAGTACATACATGAAAAATGTCCTATATTATGTCTTTCAGTATACACTAATGATGTTGTGAGTGTTCTGATTCTTAACTGAAAAAAAAGAACAGACAGTGTAATCCAATTGAAAACTTTAGCTTTAGCAGGCAGGCAGACAGAAAGAGAAAAATAAGCTATGTCTAAAATATTACCTTTTTTCTTCTCCATGTTTGCAAATACCTGGAAAGCTAGTTCTATTTACCTGCATCATCTAGAGCAGGGGTGTCAAAATCGATTTCATTAAGGGCCACATCGGGATTGTTTTTGACCTCAGAGAACCATGTGAGCATGGCCAGGGTGGGCGTGGTCAAGGAAGGCATGTCCAGCTCAACATCCTGCCAGCGAAAACAGACCTGAAAGGCCATATGCAGCACCCCAAGCTCCATTTTTGCTGGCAAAGGCTGCAGCAGGTCATCTCAGCCACTGTCCTGAGCTCTGTTCTCACTAGCAGAGGCACTGCAGACCAATCCTTTGCTATTTCCAGGAGTGGCCTCACAGGCCAGATCTAAGCACCCTGGGGACTGGATCTAGAGGCTTCTTTTCTGGGATCAAACACTACTGATCTAGAGGCTTCTTTTCCACCAGCAGTAAGTCATTTCTCTAAGCTAGTTTAAGGCATAAAAAAGAGATTCCATTGGACAATGGTTGATAATGTGTTATACCCTAAATATCTTAAAGTACATACATTCAGAAATTATAGTAGTTAAACTATAACTACCAGCACTAAAATTAAACATCCAGAAGGCAACACGTTGCCTACTCCTTCCATAGGATAGCAGAGAAAGTGGGTTGAACATACAAATATGTCCTAAGGTAAGTAGAATTTGTAAATAATCCTGACTTCCGGTTGGGCACTGTGTCAGTGCAGAGCTGAGGAGTGGACCGCCGCTCCAAAAGATTCTGATTTTCGCTAGTTTTTGGATCGTGCCGGACCCCAGAGGGGTAGGCAAAAGAAAGAAGATACGGAGGTCTTAAGGAGGTGCCACGATCCCAGAGACTGGAAGAAGAACCCCCTGAAAACCAATGGCAGAAAAGGGAGATTGTGACAACTGTGGCAATCGGAACCAGAGACGAAGCAACCCAGAGATTAAAAGAAGTGAAAAGAGAGAAGCAGCAGGCTGAGCACTGGAAAGGCATATCTAAAGAAGATCTTCAGAATATTGGTGTATACTGTAAAGAAAGCTCCGAACTGAGTGGCGTGGTGAAGCAGCGGAGTCTTTGACAGGAGCACTGGCTGAAACAATGGCAGAGATTTATGCTAACTAATGGAGTTGTGAAACCTGAGGAGACAAAGGGTGAGATAACAACATTTACTTTGAGAGTGGAGGAATGAACTATAGAACTTTATTGTCTGTTTATTTGAGAACTGGGGAAAGAAAGAAAAAGAAGTGAAAGTGATTAAGTGCTATAGGACAATTAAGAGTGTAAAACTTGGGAACAAACTTTTACTGTATTGAAAGATCGGAAGAAAGGACTGGGGAAAAGAATCTTTAATCTAATAAATATTATTAGACTATTCTGACAACAAAATAACAAAGACTTATTTAAGGTTTATAAGGGAAACTGTGAATGTACAGGAATAAGAATAAAGAGTCACAAGAAAATACACAAACGGAGAAAGTGACAGTGCAATTTGGAATGAAGACATTTTGAATTAAAACCTGATGTAAGACAATTAACAAAAAAAAAATCGCTGGATCTGATTTAATAGATATTGGTAAGATACAAGTCTAAGTGATGTTGGTAGAAAATTAATTTGATAGAGGTAAATATACTAGAAATTTGTATATAGAATATTGTTTAATGCTGATTGAATTGTTTGGATTAATTGTATAATTATTGGAAAGTGATTCTATAAACATATGAAATAAATGGTCAAAGATAATTATTATAATTAAGGATAAACAAAGATGTAAGACAAGGATGTCCCTTGGCTCCCCTGCTTTATGTATTAGCAGAAGAGACACTATTGGTACAAATCCGACAGAACCAAGAGATCAGGGGATTAAAATTTTAAAAATAAGAGTACAAACTTCAAGCATTCGCTGATGATATGGCCTTTATAGTGGAAGATCCCCTGGAAACGACACCTATTCTGATGAAAGTAATAGAACAATATGGAAAGGTGGCAGGGTTAAAAATTAATAATGAAAAAACAAAAGTGATAACAAAAAACTGTACAAATGAACAAAAGGAAGAACTAACAAAGAGATTAGGGATACAGGTGGTAAATAAAGTAATATATTTGGGGATATGGCTGACAGCTAGGTGCTCATCAATTAAAAAAGATAACTACGATAAATTAACAATCCAAATATTTAAAGATTTAGATAATTGGGCTAAACTACAAATATCTCTATTAGGCCGTATCGCAATAGTAAAAATGAACATTCTGCCAAAATTGTTGTTCCTATTTCAGACGGTGCCAATCAAGTTGGAAAAAAGCTTTTTTTGAAGAACTAAATAAACATATATCCAAATTTATATGGCAAGGAAAAAAACCAGAATAAAATATAAATTATTACAAGATGATAGAAAGAAAGGAGGCTTTGGTCTTCCAGACTTCGAAATATATTACCATGCTGCGATAGCAACTTGGCTTAAAGACTGGGTCAATCTGATAAACAAAAGGATTTTAACATTAGAAGGTTTTGATCTCCAACTTGGATGGCACGCATTTATGTGGGATAGAAAGAGTAAACACCATTTTCAAAGGCATTATATAAGGAATGTGCTACTAAATATTTGGGAAAATATGAAAAAAAAGTACATTACTGCCAGATCTCACTGTGGTTATTTACAATGGAGGCAGTTACACATCCAAATCTTTTGAATCTTGATAATATTGTAAGATATAAAGATTTATTTCATCAAAATGGAGAGTAATACAATCGTATTACAAAAAAGATAAAGAACAATTCAGTTTTAACATGACCTATAAAGAATTAGATAAAATTTGGCAAGGAGAGGAAAGGAAGATGATTAGTAAAATATATAAATATCTACTGGATGATAAACTAAAAGAAGAAACAGTCAAGGAGCGTATGATAATTTGGGCAAAAAATGTGGGCCACAGTATTGAATTAGACAACTGGGAACATATTTTGAAAACAAACTACAAATTAACTATGTCAGCCTCATATAAAGAGAACCTTTATAAAATGATGTATCGTTGGTACTTGCCACCCGCAAGACTGGCTAAGATGTTCCCAAACCTCTCTCCAAACTGCTGGAAATGTAACTGTGTCCAGGGAACATATTTCCATACGTGGACCTGTCCATTTGTGCAAAAGTTCTGGAAAAATATCAAAACTTGGATTTTAAATATAACTAAGAAAGAAGTAAAACTTGAACCCGAAACTTTCTTACTGGGTATGATAGATTTAAAAAATGGAAAAAAAAATACCAATATTTAATTTTACACATTATAACGGCAGCTAGAATAAGCTATGCACAAAATTGGAAATTATCTACCATCACTTCAGAGGAGATGGTCATCAAAAAAATTCACGAGTGTGCAGAGATGGATAGCCTTACTAAACTACTAAAAATATAACCAAGATAGTGATTACTATAAAACATGGAATTCCTGGTATGAATGGTTAAAGAAAAGGCAATATTTGACAACTGGATAAGTTATAAAGTTATTGAAGACGTGCGTTTAATCATAGAGTATTTTGTGAAACTAGAACAATGAAAGAACGAAGAAGGTATTATAACAAGGCAGATCATGTCATTGGTAAAAAATGTTAATTTTTTTTAAAAAAATATGTAACCATTGCTCAACTTTCGCTGCAAAATATATATATGTATATATATATGGATCTTTGGTTATTCGGGTTTTCTCCTGCATAAGATTGGAAGTATCTAGGCAACGTTTCCTTTTAACTGCTAGCGGGGGTGTGACTTGATTGGCTGGGGGCTTGGCTGTGTTCCGATTGGGTGGGGGGGTGTTCTCATTGGTAGGGGGTTTGGCTGTGTTCTGATTGGTTGGGGGGTTGGCTGTGTTCTGATTGGCTGGAGGCATGTTCTGTTCAGGTGGGGGCTTGATTGTGCTCAGGTTAGTCTTAGTTGCTTTGATCTTGCAAGAGCACAGCTCACCAGCTCAAACCCTCCAGCAACTAAGACTAACCTGAGCACAATCAAGCCCCCACCTGAACAGAACATGCCTCCAGCCAATCAGAACACAGCCAACCCCCCAACCAATCAGAACACAGCCAAACCCCCTACCAATGACAACACACCCCCACCCAATCAGAACACAGCCAAGCCCCCAGCCAATCAAGTTAAAAAGGAAGAAGCAGCTGCAAGCTCACATCACTCTGAGAAGCACAGAGCTGAAGACCAAGCCTGAAGATGATGAATGAGACTTCATCGAAACGTTGCCTAGATACTTCCAATCTTATGCGGGAGAAAACCCGAATAACCAAAGATCCACATACAAATACCCACGAGAACCTCAGAAAACAAGTATATATATATATAGAGAGAGATATAGATATAGATATAGATATAGATATAGATATAGATATAGATATAGATATAGATATAGATATAGATATAGATATAGATATAGATATAGATATAGATATAGATATAGATATAGATATAGATGTTTTCTTAAGTTTTCGCGGGTACTTACATGTCTGGCATTCAGCTTTGTTCGGGTATTTTCCCACGTCATAATAGTGGTGCTTTTAAAAGCACCACTATTATGACGTGGGAAAATACCCGAACAAAGCTGAATGCCAGATATATATATATATATAGCTTCCTAACGAATGATAGCCGTCCATTTACCCGAAGCCAAGCTGCACTAAAGGCCTCCAATAAAGTAACACAATGTTGCCAGCCAATCAAGATACAAAAAGAGCCCCCCCCCAAAAAAAAAACAGACAGAAGATACTAGTAGCAGAACACAGCAAACTCCAAGACCAATAAACACAGACCAAGACTCTCAACCAATCAGGAGGAAGAAAAAACCAGCAATGACACAGCAATAGGCTGCCCCAAATTTAAATCTGAAACCACTGTAAAAGTCTGACTCACAGACAAACACCATACAGAAGCCTGATGATGGCAGATGAGATTCTGCTGAAACGTTGCTACAACTTTAAAAGCACCACGTGGGAAAATACCCGAACAAAGCTGAATGCCAGACATATATATATATAAACACATACACACACACACACACATATACACACACACACACACACACACACACACACATATATATATATATATATATGTTTATATGCTCTTTTTTTTAATGTTTTAAATGTATGATTCTTAAATAAACTTTCTTTTAATTTGAAAAAAAAAAAAGAATTTGTAAGTAATCCTTATTGTTTGGTGCATTATACTTTTCAGTGGAAAGTGGCCATCAAGCCTAATAACTGATATTCTTCTAGGATTGTACCTTTTTATTGCAAACATTAATTTCTTACTGGATCACAGTAGGATGGTTCTGATCATCTTCATGCTATTATATTTCCACAAGAGTAGGGACTAAGAAGATGCTTTATTATCTGACAATGTAATCTTTCTCATCTTGTCCTCTATAAGAGCTTCCCACCCACCACCCCTTCATTTTCTTGGGGGGGGGGGAAGAGGAGGAGCTAGCTTCAGCAATTGTGCTTTAGGTAAGCAGCTGAACAATGGCAGTCCTCTGTCCTTTTTAAATTAACTAATGTATTTCTCTCTGCACCAGTGAAGCTTCAATAATTTCTATCAGTTTCCTGCTTGTTTCCTTTCTCTCTTTTTAAAAGAAACTATTTCTGAAGGAGAGATGAAGTCATCCAAAGAGGTTCCACCTGGCCAGGCAACTGATTCTTCTTGCCAGCTCTTAGAATTGCTAACCTACTATTTATCATTTTTATGGTCATCTAAATTTGCAGAGTGCTTTTAATCTTTATAGTATTCACCCCTTACAGCTGCTTCATGAAGAAAATTACCCTTTTGTCTTTGATACAGGTGGGGAACCCAAACCTGAAAAGGTATAACTTTTGCAAACCATAAGAGGAGAAAAAGAATTTTATAAAAAAGATAGAAGTGGCTAAATTCTTGTGTATGAAGGCTTCTTTTCTACAGGTGTGAGAAAACTATTTATTGAAAGAGCCATATGCATTTTAGAGGCTTTTTAAAAAAAACTTTCGGGTACTCTTATCTACTTGTGTCAGACAGCACAAGAGAATGTTTTCTAAAAGAAACATGAATAAAAATGGGGCAGGTCAGCTGTGTGTTCTTAGGCAAAACAGCACGTGCTAGAACATGATCTTAAAATTGCAGCAGCCCAGACCGGTGTCCAAGGCTTATATTCTTCATCCCCTCTCTGAGCAATTCAACTCAGGAAATTGCTAGTTTCTCAAGGTTCAGCCACCTGTGGAGTGTGGAAGTTAAAATGCATCATAATTGCATTCAGAAATTTTATTTCCCATTAGCAATTCCCTGATGGCAACATAAAGAAAATCGAAGCCCTCCCATTGCATTTTTAGCTATAACTTAGCTATGCATATTTAATAAGAGAAGAAACTTACCATGCTACAAAAATATTGGTGTCCATGGAAACTGCAGACCTTAGCATCCCCTCTCAAAATTATATATTTTTTTACATTTAGCTTCCTTTTCTCTTTCCACCACAGATCAGTTGCTACAAGTTAAAGCTATGTCAGACGAAATAAGGATCTTCTCTGTGTTTTCACACATACCTTTATATTTGTACTGATATATTTCAGGAAGGCAGCTCAGCTTTTGGTGACTCATAACCTGTATTATAGACTTATTTCAGTTATCAGTGGGACCAAGTAAAAAGTACAACAAAAATACAGCCGTATTTATAGTTACTGTTATGTACAGTCATTAGCATACTTGGAAGCGCTGTGCTGTGATTGGCCAAAGCGCACGGCGATCTCATTGGCCGAGCAAGCCGCACTGATTGGCCTGTAACGAATCTCCCGCGATTGGTGGAAACTAATTGTGGGAGATTCAAAGTGGTGCCATTGGCTGCGGCTGCCGCGGCCAGAGAATAAAAGCTGCTGTTTTTCCCTTTAAACCCCGAGCCGATCTAGGGACCTAATAAAGAGCTGAAACTGAGTCACTGGCTCCGAGTCTCCTTTTCCCACAATGGACATGACACTGGCAACGAGGATGGGATCCCGAGACTAACCCCATCAAGCACGTGCCCTGAGGAAGCGAGACCAACAAGATGACCACCATTGCACTGCCCGCACCCTTTAACCCAGCTACCGAGGACTGGGAATCGTACACAGACCGATTCCTAATGTTCCTTGAAAGTAGCAACTTGAAGGATGCAACCGGGCAGAAGAAAAAAGCCATCTTCCTAACACACTGCAGGCCCGCAGTGTTCAAGATGGCAAAAGCTCTCGCAAAACCCGGGAATGTGAAGGAGATGGACTGGGTCAACCTCGAGCCATTGCTCCGAAACCACTATGCCCCCGCTGTGCCCTCATCAGGTGGCACGATTTCTACCGGCGGGACCAGAGATCGGGTGAGAGCATCAGCAACTTTGTGGCTGATCTACGGAGCCTAGGGGGCATGTGCGAGTTCTCAGACATGGACAAGGCTTTGCGGAACCGTGTCATGCTCGGACTCAGAGACTCAGTCCTACAAAGCCGGCTGATGGCAAAAGGCGACATCGCCCTCACCGACGCCCTCGCTGAAGCCACCACAGCCAAGGCAACCCGGAAATCGGCGAATCGAATGCGGAGACCGGACACCGGGGAATGCACCGCAACCACCGAGATGGGCCAGGCAACCGAGGCTCACCCAGAAGCAAGCCACCAGGAAACCACCACCCATCATGGCGACTTCCACTCCCCCTCCGACACCATGGATGAGGAAGAAGAAATACATCGGATCCAGACGGGACGAGATTGGCATGATCGGCGAAGTCGTAAGTCGGGAACCACTTGTGCCGGGTGCGGAGGCGACCACCCTCGATTGGAGTGCCGGTTTTTCGATGCGATTTGCCGACACTGTGATAAAAAAGGTCACATCGCCCGAGTCTGCCGACTGAGAAAAGCCTACAGCCCCCATCGGCAAGACCACAGCAACCATGGACGAGATGGCACCTCCCCCAGGGCCAGAGACCGCCAAGCCGAAAATCACTGGAACTGAGAGAGATGGAACCAATGAAGCGGTGAAAACCGGCAGAAAGAGGAAACCCACCAGACAGTCGTCATCGGCCACTCATCCACCACAGATGCCCGGAAGGTATACATAGAAGTGGGCATCGAAGTCGAACCATGCAAAATGGAGGTGGACTCCGGGTCCTACATCTCCATGGTTGCCTGGCAAGAAATCAGGCGGTTGGTGGTGGAAATCCACAAGAGGAGGTTGGAAACTCAGAAACTAATCCTCAGAGACTACCAGGGGAACCGCATCCTGGTAGTCAGAACCGGACAGTTCGAGGTGACCTTCAAAGGCCACACAGTAAAGCTTCCCCTGACGATCGTGGACCGAGACCGCCCCAGCCTTTTGGGACTACAGTGGTTCGCACCACTCGGGATCGAGTTTATGGGCGTCAACCACATCGCAGATGCCGACTGGGAAGAGCAACTGGCACGGGACTTCCGGGAAGTGTTCAACGGCACCCTAGGCAAGTACCGAGGGCCCCCTATTTCCTTCAGCCTAGACCCCAGCATTCCCCCAATAGGCCTAAAACCACGGCTGGTACCTTTTGCACTTTGGCCCAAAATCGACGGGCAAATTGACAAGCTCGTCAAACAAGGGGTCCTACAACCAATCGATCACGCCCGGTGGGAGACCCCCATAGTCACCCCAGTCAAGCACGATGGGTCAGTGAGAATCTGCGGGGTCTATAAGGCCACCCTAAATTGCGCCTTACAACAAAGCGCCTACCCCATCCCAGTAGTGCAACACCTTCTACACTCACTGGGGGGAGGCAAGGTCTTTGTGAAGCTCGACCTGGCACAAGCCTATCAACAGTTGCTGGTTGATGCAGAAACCACCGAGGCGCAGACCATAGTCACCCACCGGGGAGCATTTCGCTGTAACAGACTCCAGTTTGGAGTCAGCGTGGCTCCAGGAATTTTCCAGAGCCTCATCGAAAGACTCTTGCAAGGAATTAAGGGGGTGGTGCCCTACTTCGACGACGTACTAGTGTCAGCGGCCAACCAACAAGAACTAGAGGGTCATCTAAGGGAGGTAATGTTAGGGATAACATTGTTTACCCTAACTGGTTTAGGTAAAATAATAAATATGTTATCATGGTTTGTTAGTTAAAGTGTCTGTAACTTTAACTGTGAGACTGTAATTAAGGGAGTGGTTGTAAAAGCACCATAAAAGAAGCAAGGCACGGCAGCTTGCTCTCTCTGGCTTGATGATCCCTAATTACTGGATAGATTGAAGACTGCGTTTTTCCCCTACTGGAACGGGAGAGAGAAAGGACTGTTGATTTATCAATGGTGAGAGGACTGATATATTGTAAGTGAACTGACATTGGATATTCTACACTGATTTTGCTAATTGAATATCCTTGAATGGACTGACTAAAACGATACATGACTAATGGATTGTTATTTTGACTATGCTATAAAACTCTAAATGGAATAAACTATATTTTTGATAACACAAGCGTATCTGTTATTTTTACTGTATGTTAACTAACATACAAACTTATCTCACACATTTATCTGTATGCCTATCTGACTAACACTGCACATTCTGTTTAGCTTGTCTCCTTAACCCTGGTTGGGGAACCCAGGCTTAACACTGGTTATGGGCCCAGAGGCTGCAAAGTCAGTTTAACTAGGATAAAACAGATTTATGTAAAAAGTGAGAGTTTGTGTTGTTATACATTACAGTAAACAGACAGCTGTGTTTTATTAATTATAGTTTTATATCCATATAAAGAAAACATGGCACAAGTCAATCAACAAAGTTTGTCCCTTATATCCAAGTTGGATGGAATAAACTATGTATCATGGTCTATGAAATGTAGTCTACTTCTACGAAGAGAAGGTCTGTGGAACATAATTGAAAACCCACCAAACGTAGAGAAATGGGATCCAGAGATTGAGGAAGATAGACAAAAGATAGAAGACTTTAAACTGAAGAATGAAAAAGCTTTTTGCATAATAGGACTAACACTGTCTGACCAGCAACTTGTTCATATCCGTGAAGAGCAAATGGCTGTTGGGTGTTGGCAGAAGCTGAAGAGGATTTATGTCCGAGATAATGTTGGTGCTCACATAAATCTAACACGGAAGCTTTTCAGAACGCATCTCCAAACGAATGGTGATATGCTGAGTCATTTGAATACTATGAAAAGCATTTTTCAAGAACTGCACGAGAAAGAGCTTATTTTCTCTGAATTACACCAAGTCTACATAATTCTATCTTCACTAGATGAAAATTATAACTACGTCACTTCCCTTGAAATTTTGCCTAAGGAAAGTTTAACTTTAACTGATATAACTGGCAGATTGATTGAAGAGGCAAGAAGAAGACTTGAAAGAGGTCAGTTAAGGAGGAAGCAACTTCAAAAAGAAGATAATAAATCTCCTACTGCATACGCAATAAAGAAGTGTTTTAATTGTGGAGGAAGAGGACATTTGGCAAGATTTTGTAATAAAGCAAAGCACCAGAACGCTGGCCAGAATACTAAAAGTCATCAAAATAAAAATAAAAATTTAGAGTTAGCCATGTATATTAAAGGAGCTGTAAAAAATAATTTATGGGTGGTTGACAGTGGAGCATCCCACTGTATAACAAATGATAACAAAAAATTTGTTAAAATGTCCCAGAGTACACAGCAGATATCATTAGCCAATGGCTGGAAACTGAAAGCTAAAGGTCAAGGTATAGCATACTTTTCCTGCATAAAAGAGAATGTAAAAATGTTATATGTACCACAACTTAAGTTTAATTTAATTTCAGTTAGAATTTTGGTTAAACTAGGATATGTAGTTACCTTTAGGGGAGATAACTGCATAATTGAAAAAGAAGATAAGAAAATTACTGCATCTTTAAGAGGTGAATTGTATGTTTTAAATGATAATGGTTTAGAGGTGGCTAACACGTTTTATGATAATAAGAAACCTCATGATGAATGTATTCACTTGTTACACCGATGGCTAGGGCATTTAAATTTTAAAATGCTTCAGAGGACTGTTCCACTATCTAAAGGAATAAGTTTGAAACCTTGTAATAAGTATTTGTAATGTTTTGCTTGTAATCAAAGCAAAAGCAAGGTCATACCGGCAAATAGAGTTGATGGATTTACTACCAAAGAGTCTTTAGAGGTAGTATTTGCTGATTTAATAGGTCCGAAAAAACCAAGTGTAGGAGGAGCTAAATACATATTAAGTATAATGGACCACTATTCTAAATATGGGTTTTGCTATTTAATGAAGAGCAAAACTGAAACGTATCTAAATCTCTTTAATTGGATAAAATTTGCAGAAAGAAAAACTAAAAAGAAATTAGTAACTCTTATAACAGATAATGGTGCGGAAGTTACAAAAAATAAATTCCAGAATAGACTTAGAATGTTAGGTATTCAACATAAAAAGTCTGCACCATATAGGCCACAACATAATGCCTTTACAGAAAGACGAGGCCAAACACTACAATCAATGGCACGTACTATGTTGTCTGATTCAGAATTACCTGACAATTTATGGGGAGAAGCAATAATGTGTGGTAATCATATATTAAATAATGTTGTTAATTCAACAACAAGTGAATTACCATTCACACTGTGGCATGGTACAAAACCTGATTTAAGTTACATGCACACATTTGGAGCACCAGCATGGGTGCATATCCCTACACAACTCAGACACAAAGGACAGCATAGAGCTAAAAGATTATTTTTTGTAGGATATGAATCTAATCATAGATCTTATAGATTCTGGGAACCAGGTACATCTAGAGTTTACACCAGTGCTAGTGCTAAATTCCTAGAACATGTAGGATGGAATAGATTAGAGCAAGATTTAAATAAAGAAGTAATTATTGAACCCTACAAAAGGCAAAAAGATCAGACTAGTTATAAGAAGAGTCCAATTAAAGAAGAAGTCCACGAAGAGCAAATAGGACCAGAACAAGAGGAAACAATTTATCAGGAAGGGTTAGATAATCAAGAACACTTAATAAATGAAAGTCCACCTGTAAGTCCTGTAATACCTAGACGTACTACACGTGTAACTAAACCACCTGATAGGTATCAAGCAAGCATAGTTTGCCAAGTAACTAAAGTTCCAACTAGTGTAGATGAACTTAGGATGTATCCTGCTAAGGATCAGGAGAATTGGCAAAAGGCAATGGAAAAGGAACTAAATTCATTAATGGTAATGAAAGTATATGAAGATGCTAAATTACTTCCAGGAGAAAAATCCATTGGGTGCAAATGGATATTTAAAGTAAAAACTGGAAATGATGGGACTGTTTCCCATAAAGCTAGGTTGGCAGCTCAAGGATTTAATCAAACTGCACCTGATTACGATGAAGTTTTTCACACCAAGTCTTAAAGCAACATCTTTGAGAGCAGCTTTAGTGTGGGCAGCTAAGAAAAACTATGTCATTAACCATTTAGATGTAGAAACTGCTTATTTGCATGCACCATTGCAGCACACTATATATTTGAAAAAGCCAATTATTATAAAAGACAATAAAGTAAATAGTAATGATTGTTGGAAACTCAAAAAAAGTCTTTACGGGTTGAAACAATCTGGCTTTGAGTGGAACCAATATATTGTGAAAGAATTAAACAATATAGATTTTAAATCTGGTTTAACAGATCCATGTGTGTTTCAAAGAGAAAATAATGGAACGGTGTCATTATTGTTATTATTTACAGATGATATTGCTTTGATAACTAAGACTAATCATGAAGCTAATGAGATTATATCATTATTAGCTAAAAAGATAAAATTAAAGCATTTAGGTGAAATTAAAAGGTGTCTAGGATTGACAATTAACAAAACAAAAAATGGATTTAAGATATCTCAAGAAGATAAAATTTGCCAATTAATTAAAACGTATAAAATGGAACTTTGTAAACCGGCAAAGACTCCAATGAGTCAGGAAGTTTGCCAAACTGATGATCAAAGTCCCAAATCTGATAAATCTATATATCAATCTTTGATTGGTAGCTTATCATATGTAAGCAATTGGTCAAGGCCAGATATAGCTTATAGTGTAAATCAGCTGGCACGTTTTAATTCAGATCCACATCAATGTCATTGGCTATCATTAAAGAGAATTTTAAGATATCTTAAAGGAACAATGAACCATGCATTGTATTTAGAGCCAAAGGGTGATTTGAGTCTTAGTGCCTATGCAGATGCAAGTTTTGCAACTGATATAAACACTAAAAAATCAACATCTGGAATAGCTATATTATTTGGTAAGACACTAATAGGGTGGAGGTCAATCAGACAACAGCATATCAGCTTGTCCACGATGGAAGCGGAATTTTCATGTCTGTCATTACTATGAACTGACTTAATTTTGTACAAACAGTTATTATTAGACATGGGTATAACTGTTAAAGATTCCATTATTGTGTACGAGGACAACCAGGCAGCCATAAAATTAGCTACTAATATTGCTGTAAAAACTAGATCAAAGCATACTGATTTAAGATACTTAAATGTTAGAGAATCTGTAAAAAATGGGCTAATTAAATTGGAATACTGCATGACAGAAGAAAACATTGCAGACCAATTTACAAAAGCTCAAGTAGTAATTAAGTTAAAAGAGAGTTGTAACAAATATGATTTAAAGATGTAAATAGTTATAGTATTATTATTACCTAAAAGGAGAGAATGTTAGGGATAACATTGTTTACCCAAACTGGTTTAGCTAAAATAATAAATATGTTATCATGGTTTGTTAGTTAAAGTGTCTGTAACTTTAACTGTGAGACTGTAATTAAGGGAGTGGTTATAAAAGCACCATAAAAGAAGCAAGGCACGGCAGCTTGCTCTCTCTGGCTTGATGATCCCTAATTACTGGATAGACTGAAGACTGCGTTTTCCCCCTACTGGAATGGGAGAGAGAAAGGACTATTGATTTATCAGTGGTGAGAGGACTGATATATTGTAAGTGAACTGACATTGGACATTCTACACTGATTTTGCTAATTGAATATTCTTGAATGGACTGACTAAAATGATACATGACTAATGGACTGTTATTTTGACTATGCTATAATCTCTAAATGGAATAAACTATATTTTTAATAACACAAGCGTATCTGTTATTTTTACTGTATGTTAACAAACATACAAACTTATCTCACACATTTATCTGTATGCCTATCTGACTAACACTGCACATTCTGTTTAGCTTGTCTCCTTAACCCTGGTTGGGGAATCCAGGCTTTACAGGTACTAACCAAATTCAAAGAGGCTGGGCTAAAGGTGAAAAAAGAGAAATGCCAGCTGTACACAGAGTGGGTCGAGTTCCTGGGATACCTCCTAGACCGACACGACATCCACCCAACAGTGAAAAAAATCAGAGCCATTAAAGAAGCCCCAACACCACAGAATAAAACGGAACTGCAGGCATTTCTAGGACTGCTTAATTTTTATAATGTTTTCCTGCCCCAAAAAACGACCGCGGCGGAGCCTTTGCATAGGCTTTTGGACAAGGCGGCCAAAAGCTTGGGGAATGGACTTGGGGGAAACGTGAGGAAGCCGCTTTCAGCAAAACCAAGGACCTGCTCACTTTGGATGCCGTCCTAATCCAATACAATGAAACCCTACCACTTGCCATCACATGCGACGCCTCACCTTTCGGTGTTGGCGCTGTCCTCAGCCACACGCTCCCCGACGGAAAAGAAGCACCCATCGCCTTCTTTTCACGGACACTCACCAAACAGGAGAGAAATTACAGTCAACTGGACAAAGAGGCCCTGGCTATCATCGCTGCAGTGAAGAGGTTCCACGAGAACATCTATGGCCGCACGTTTACCATCATCACCGACCACAAACCGCTGCTGGGAATCCTGGCAGGGAACAGGGCCACCCCGAACATTCTATCTCCTAGAATGACAAGGTGATCCGAATTCCTTGCCGCCCACAGCTACCGGCTCACACACCGACCCGGTAAGATGATCACCCACGCAGATGCCCTGAGCCGCACGCCGTTACCTGACCTAGACACCGACCCAGCACCCACGAGAGCCACTCTCAGCATAGAGACTCTGCCCGATCTACCCATAACCACATCAGACATTGTTTACAAGACTAATAAAAACAAATGTCTGGCAGGGTGTTACATTGGGTAGAAAAGGGGTGGCCGGAAAAGTATGACGATGAATCATTCAGGACATTCCAGAACCGGCAAACAGAACTCTCATTACAAAAAGGTTGTGTACTTTGGGGGGATAGGGTTGTTATTCCGGAAAGATTACAAGGGAAGGTATTGGAGTTGTTACACGAGGGGCACCCCGGCATGGTTAGAACAAAAGCCCTGGCCAGGAGTTACGCTTGGTGGCCAGGGATGGATAAGCAAATTGAGACTTGGGTGGCAAAATGCAAACGCTGCCAAGAAACCAGACCGAGCCCCCCCGCAGCACCAATCCTGGAATGGGAAACCCCCAGGGGACCATGGTCCAGGATTCACATAGATTTTGCCGGGTCCACAAAAGGACATATATTCCTTATCATGGTAAATGCTTACTCCAACTGGTTGGAGGTAAGCAACATGAAAACCACCACCACGGAAGCCATGACCAAGGAACTCAGCAAGCTGTTTGCAACCCATGGCCTCCCAGATATCATCGTGTTGGATAACAGGCCCCAATTTACCTCGCTGGAATTCGAAAAATTCCTAGTGGAACGGGGCATACGACACGCACTGACAGCACCGGCACATCCGGCGGCGAACGAGAGGGCGGAACAGATGGTTCAATTCATAAAAAAAACCATCCAAAAAATTGAACACGGGGAAATCCAAGAAAAAATAAACAAAATGCTCTTTATACAACACATAGCCCCGAACACAACTACCAACAAAAGCCCAGCAGAACTATTAATGGGGAGGAAATTAAGATCCCCACTGAACAGACTGCACCCCACATACAACCCAGAAAAAAACCCCAAACTCCTCAAGCAAAAACCAAACATTCTCCCCAGGTGATGCAGTCTACGCAAAGAACCTTACCGGAGATCCACTTTGGGTACCGGCAACTATAACCCAGCTGACAGGTCCCTACTCGTACTGCCTGCAAACAACCGATGGACGAGCATGGAAACACCACATCAATCAAATAAGATCAAGGACAACCACAGGAAACACAACCGACACGCAAACAGACACAGACACCCCCCACAACACAGACCAAGAGGGGAGGGAATACCCCGGGAACCAAAAAACAATGGAAAGAAACCAGCTATATTCACTGGAAAGCAGCCAGCTCAAAGCCTCACCAGGGAGAAGCAGCCAGGCCAGCTCAACCAGCCCAGAAAGACCAGGCGGGAGCGGCAACAACCGCAGCTCAACCAGCCCGAGTAGACCGGGAGGGAGCTGCGACAAAAGGCCCGGTGAGGCCTTCCAGGTGGTTCCATCAACAAGGCAGAGAGCAACACAGAACCCGACCGAACCAGCCAGGAACCAAGCAACAACTAACCTGTGCAGGTCAAGTAGACAAGTACGAAGCCCCGCCTACTTACGGGACTACATTACGTAGGACCGTACCAAGAGGGGAGGGGTGTTCTGTACAGTCATTAGCATACTTGGAAGCGCCATGCTGTGATTGGCCAAAGCGCATGGCGATCTCATTGGCTGAGCAAGCCGCACTGATTGGCCCATAATGAATATCCCGCGATTGGTGGAAACTAATAGTTGGAGATTCAAAGCGCTGCCATTGGCTGCGGCTGCCGTGGCCAGAGAATAAAAACCGCTGTTTTTCCCTTTAAACCCCGAGCCGATCTAGGGACCTAATAAAGAGCTGAAACTGAGTCACTGGCTCCGAGTCTCCTTTTCCCGCGACGGACACGACAGTTATGAAAAGAAGATCCACTAAAGAGTATCTCAAAATTTATCCATTTAACTGAAGATTACTTCAAAATACCATAGTTGAGAAGTGAGTTGAGGGCTTTTTTATATCATTCCTAAGGGGAAAAGCATAGAAAACAGACATATGTGTGAAAAGGTTTGAATTGAAGACATTTGAAAGAGTATTTCTCTCCCACTGCTAACCAAATCAGAATTTTCCTGTTGATGTTCACAAGGCAAATGTTGTCAGTTGGGACTCATTCTATTAAAATAATAATAAACAATTCATCAGAATTTTCTGCTAGATCTTAGAAATCAGTGAAATCTTAGGGGATTTTGGAAGGAAGGGGTTCATTTTTTTTCCTGCACTCAAGGGTTAGAAAAACCAACATTTTTTTTTCTCAAGTCTTTGATACATTTGGCTTAATTTGCTATGAAATATATTATTGGCTTCACAATATATAATATAGTATTAACATTAAATCCGAAACTTGTCTCCTAAACTAGGAAGCATAAGAATTCTATCTATAACTAGCTGGATACCTGTGCTTCGCAACAAAACTATGTGATCAGGCTATGCAGGAGAAATTTGGTTCACAATCTATTGGCTCGGTGGTGGTTAGTGAATGAAACATATCAGGGTTTCCTTTCCTTTCCTTTCCTTTCCTTTCCTTTCCTTTCCTTTCCTTTCCTTTCCTTTCCTTTCCTTTCCTTTCCTTTTCCTTTTCCTTTTCCTTTTCCTTTTCCTTTTCCTTTCCTTTCCTTTCCTTTCCTTTCCTTTCCTTTCCTTTCCTTTCCTGAGTAATGCAAATGGCTGTGCAGTTACTAAGGTAACGGAATGTGATGCAATGGGCAGTTGGAACAGAATTCTTTTCAGGTGGAAAGAGAAAGTAGGACTCTTTAGCATCAGAGCATATTAATTACTGTATTAAGAAATAGTAATGATCTGGTTTCCGGTTTCGCGTGGCTTCGGGGCAGCAGGAATTCGCGACAGCTCGCGATTCCTGCTGTGCTAGCCGTCGAGGTACCCCCGATCCAGATGGGTCAGGGGGATATGGCTGCCCTGTAGGGACAGCTGAAGAGAGAGGGGAGTCGGATAGGGAGGTGGGGGTGTCGCAGACCCCCCCCTTCTCCGGAAAAACCCCTTTTTCCCAAGGCGGTGGAGCGGCGGTCAGCAATGGCCGCCATGAAGAAGCCAGCAACCGGGTAAGATTGTGCTGGAGGAAGTAAGAAGAGTGAAAGTTCTGTCTGAGCCGGGTCAAGTAACATCTTTTAAATTGCCTGGAATTGAGCTGTTTGAATTGCTGGAGGATACATTGTATCCCTAAGAAGAGCGAAAAGCGGCGGAGAAGCTGTTAAAGGGAACTTTTTTTTTTTCTTTACTCTCCCACCCCATGGAAACAGCAGAAATATTTGGATATATTGGACATTGAAAGTGGATTGCTTTGAAAGTTGAAGCTAAGAGACAAAAAAATTTTTGGACATTGAAAAATTTAAGAAATTGGAAAACCCTTGTTGGAGGTATGGATTTCTGATTATTTAAAATTGACATTGCAAGTGGGAAGGGAGAAAAAAAAATTGGAGCAGAAGCTGAAAAAGGAGGAGATTGCCTAGAACCCCAAAGGAAGATATATGGTAATTGGACCTCTTTGATTAAAAATTAACCCCAGAAAGAGAAAGAGAAGAAGGAAGAAAAGTATTAACTTTTGGAACTTTTTTTTTTTTTAATTGCTTTTGATTGTCTTTGATTAAAAATACTTGTGGTTGTTTTGGAAAAAGTTTCCCTTTTCATAATGGCATCGTTTGTGGATGAACTAGAGATTGAATATCAAAAATATAAAAAAGAAGATACTTTGGGCACTTTGTTTCAATTCTTAGAAATGGCCGCTTCCCTGGTGTTATGTACTTATGAAAAGTTGATTACGCAGCAGAAGGACTGGAACAAGGAAGAAGAGGAAGAAGAAGCCATCTTTGATGAACAATGGGTCCCTTCCGGAGAGGAGGAGAAAAAGGATAAGAAAAAGGGGATTTTAAGAATTATAAAAACAACCAAAAGAGAGAAAAATGAGCGAAAAGGTGGAGGCAAGGTTAGAAAGCAAAGGAAAAGGAGCAAAAGCAAAGAGAAAAAGCAAAGGGGTAAAAAGGGCAAGGAGAAGAATAAGCAAGAGAGAAAGGGGGGGAGGAGAAGCCTTAACGGGGGGAAGCAAGACCTAAAGAAAAAAAGTTTAGTTAGAGACAATGGGTGAATTTAATTTAGATTAAAAGAGGGATTCTGGAGGGTACATAGGTTTGTGATATGTGTATTTAGAATATAAAATTTATTATGTAATCTTAGAATCTTTTAAACAGAATCCCAAGAAAAATTGCTATACGTAGTATTTTTAAGTTAGGGTAATGAGTTATAGATGTTACTCCAATTGGTGTACAGGAGAAGTATAGTAAAAGAAAAAAAGATGAATGGATAAATTGGAAATAGAACAGACAAAGAATGTTGTTGAAAATGGTAATAAGATATGGAAGGATATATATGCTTTTTTTTGGATTTTGTATATTGATAAAAGGCAATAAAATTTTAATTAATAAGAAATAATTGGGATGGAAAGGAGAAGTAGGGATAAGATATGAAGTTAATACTATATGAAGTATTGATATTATAATTTGGAAATGTTATGCCTTATTGGTCTTTTATTATTATTTTTTCCTAGAAAAGAATTTATAAGCTGTTAGACCTTGACTCTTTGTGCATTGTTTTTATAAAACTGATAAAAATGGTTTTTATATATATATATAAAAAAGAAAATGATAATAAGATATGGAAGGATATATGGGATGAATATGATGTTTGAATTTGTGTCTGTGTGAAGAGTTTTAACCCGGGAACAGACAACCTTCAGAAAAGATTTTTTAGTTTTGTTTATGTTTTGTGTTTTGTATGTTTGTGTATTGTGTTTTTGGTAAAACTAACAAAATTTGTTTTTTATAAAAAAAAGGAAAAAAGAATCAATAAAACATTGGAGGAATGTTAGATGAGAATAATTTAAACAAGCCAGAAAGAAATGAATATGATGACTATAAAATGGATAAATATGGAAGAGAAATGAAATTGAATAGGAGTAAAGAGAAATAATGAGAAATTTGCTGAAAGATATTTGTGTGTCCATATGGAGATGGGATAAATTGGAATTATGTTGTATAAAAATAATGTTTTATTCGATTTGTAAGGATCTATAATGTTAAGAGGTTTTATGTATTTATGTATTTAATGGTTAATGATGTGTTGTTTTATCTTTAAAATTAATAAAAATTTGCTTCAAAAAAAAGAAATAGTAATGATCTGATGGTCATTTGAAAAAATCCTTTCTTAGTGAGCACCTAGAAACCAAGAGGAACATGCATTCCAAATTTCAAGTTTGTAGGCTTTATGGTTCTGGAGATTTCGTGATACTGCATGAGTGGTATTTCACTTTTATATATCTATATCTATATCTGTATGTGTGTGTGTGTGTGTGTGTGTGTGTGTGTGTGTGTGTGTGTGTATTTTCTTAAGTTTTCGCGGGTACTTACATGTATGTTATTCAGCTTTGTTCAGATATTTTCCCACGTCATTGTAGTTGTACTTTTAAAGTTGTAGCAACATTTTGGCAGAATCTCATCTGCCATCATCAGGCTTCTGTATTGTGTTCGTCTGTGAGTCAGACTTTTACAGTGGTTTCAGTTTTAAATTTGGGGCTAGCCTACTGCTGTGCCAGAATGGTTTTTTCTTCATCCTGATTGGTTGGGAGTCTTGGTCTGTGTTTATTGGTCTTGGAATTTGCTGTGTTCTGTTTGATTGGTGTTTCTAATATCTTCTATCTGTTTTGTGGCTTTTTTTGTGTCTTGATTGGCTGGCAACATTGTGTTCCTATATTGGAGGCTTTTAGTGCAGCTTGGCTCCGAATAAATGGACGTCTATCATTTGTTAGGATTTCACCTAGCTTCTTTTTGCCAAGCTGCACTAAAAGCCTCCAACACAGGAACACAATGTTGCCAGCCAATCAAGACAAAAAAAAAAAAAGCCACAAAACAGACAAAAAGATATTAGAAACACGAATCAAGCAGAACACAGCAAACTCCAAGACCAATAAACACAGACCAAGACTCCCAACCAATCAGGATGAAGAAAAAAACCATTCTGGCACAGCGTAGGCTAGCCCCAAATTTAAAACTGAAGCAACTGTAAAAGTCTGACTCACAGACAAACACAATACAGAAGTCTGATGATGACAGATGAGATTCTGCCAAAATGTTGCTACAACTTTAAAAGCACAACTATAATGACATGGGAAAATACCCAAACAAAGCTGAATACCATACATACATACATACATACATACATACATACATACATACATACGTGTGTGTGTGTGTTTATGTATGTATATGTAGATAGATAGATAGATAGATAGATAGATAGATAGATAGATAGATAGACAGACAGACAGACAGATAGATAGATAAAATAAAGATGTTGATATATGGATATATAGATATAGAGGTTTAAGGTGCCATGTCTCTATGTGTAGAAGAAACAATAGGATTTATGTTCTTAAATACCGAAAGAGTGAACTCTTGGCAACTTAGTTTTTTTTTCTTCAAATTGCAATTCTTAATAATTCTTATTATGATAAGGCTACCTGTGATTGTGGAAAGTTTTTGTTCAGAATCATCTAGATGTAAATTTTGTTTCCCTACAATAAAGCCATAGATGGACCAATCCTCTTTGATAACCATAATAAATTAAAGCCCCCAAACACCTGAAGAGTTACAGACGGAAGAAGACTAATCCATGTGCAAGAGAGTTGGTAATGAATTTGCATATGTGCTGGAGGGTTAAATACCATTGGGAAATAGATTTTGCAGATCTTAGCACCATCTTATTGTTTGTCTCAATCAAAAACTGGTGTTAATTAATTATGCAGATAGATTTGAATGCCTAGAGATGAGGTACATGTTATGATGATGTTGCCTGTGTTGCAATGTCTCAGTTTCTTACTTGCTTCTTACAGTGGACATGCTAAGCTGACCTAGGAAGGTACCACGGTTGATGGTATCAAAAGTTGTTGAGAGATCAAGTAGAGCCAGGATGGATGTACTACCCCAATTCCAAGCTTACCACATTGACAAGTGTGACCAAAGCTGCTTCTGGAGAATGTTCCAATACAAACTGATAATTCCAAAAAGAAGAAGAATATTTTTTATTGCAACAGTCTTATCTCTCTTTCTATTATTCTCTCTCTCTTCCTCCCTGTCTCCCTCCATCTCCTTCCTTCCTTCCTTCCTTCCTTCCTTCCTTCCTTCCTTCCTTCCTTCCTTCCTTCCTTCCTTCCTTCCTTCCTTCCTTCCTTCCTTCCTTCCTTCCTTCCTTCCTTCATCTCTCTCTCTCTTTCTTGATCTCTCTCCTTTTATGTATCTGTTCCAGTTTAAATATTAGGGATTTTACTTTCTATATTAGTGGGGTAGGTTAAATTTCTTTTCCTTGGATTATTCCTCTTCCCCACCTTTTATGTGGTGTTTTATAGGCAGTTAAACATAAGAGATTTTAATGTTTTTCTTTTCACCAAATAATACACTCCCAGAGGATAGTTTATTTTAAAGTAATATTGTTCTGTTATAATATACATACTATATTATATAAATATAGATAGATATAGATATATTGCTATTTATTTTATATGTAATATCACAAGTCATTGGCATTTTAAAAATGCTATTTTTTTTAAAGTTTAATAAATATATTTAAATATATTTATATAATAAATATATTTAATAAATATATATAAATATATTTTAAATTTTTCCAGACTGATTTACCGTATAGGCTATTCATTCAGTTTATGTTCTTCTGATTAGTTTCCCCAAAGCTTAGCTTTGTAAGCCTGCTGTTTCTATGTGAATGTGGCATTGTTTCAATTTGCAATATTTAATTAAAAATATTATAATAAGTTTTTTTCTGTATTTCAAAGCAGCCATTGCAAGTTTGCAAAAAGTTTTCTTCAGGGATCTAATTAGTGGGTGCTCTCAGTTACTCTTCAGAAATGAAATTGCGATACAGACTAAGCAGCATTCAGCCTAAAATTCAGAGCAGATGCTTTACATTTCATTTCACAAGCTTTTCTCCTTTCTCACATTCAGAAGACTAGATAAGTGTAGAGCAGAAGAATCACAATCCAAGGAATATAAAGACTGAATTTGAAGAGGCTCCAATTAGTCCCATTTTCTGACTTTTTGAGAGTAGGAGCAGTAGGAAACATAATCAAAATATAACAGATCTGGGACTGAAGATGCAAGACTTTTCTGCAGGTTTAAAGAAAACCAAGAAAAAGCAGAATTGGTATTGTCAACACTGAACGCATCGTATCAATGTAAGATTATGCTAAGTTGACAGATGCAGCTAGATTTCACTCTTGAAAATATTCACCAAAGTTCTGGACAGAAAAATCAGGTGGACTGTTTTCCTGAATTTTTCCAGGGCAAGGATCATCCCTGTTACAGTTTCTCTAGGGAGGTCCCATCATGCTTTTCTCTTTCAAAGTGAGCAATATGGCATAGAAAATAAATAAGAAATAGTATGCCCCCCAAAATGAAGAGTATGAATTAAGAAAAGGAAAAAGAAACATAACTAAAACTAGTTTGTATCAGAGGCATTATTATACCTGACCACACCTTTCTGCCTCTATAAATCTCTAATCATCCAAAATTTATATGTTGCCAATTTGTCAACTCTATGTAGGTCTTGAAGAGTAGACAAGACAGGATTCATAACTCAATGAGAAATGCTACTTTATTGTATTGCTATGTTGACAGAATCTTGCAAGTCTGAAAGTAGAACTCTCTCTCCCTACCAGCATCTTCTATATTGGCAAAGAAACTAAGGAGGGTTTCTTCTAAGCCTCTTTTTCTGCCCACTAGCCAGCTGCATGTTAGACTGTGTCATCCAATTGTCCCTTGGCAGCATCTGTTTGTCCAGTCTTCCAAAGTCTTTTCTACATACCATTACAGTCCAATTTTACCCTAATCGAGTGCTTGGGCAAATAGGAAGCTCTGGTGAAAAGTGTTCCACAGAGCAGGGAATGCTACAGAAAAGGATCTTCTTTTGGTCCCACTACACGGCAACATTTAAGGAAGGGAATGTGGCTATCCAATTTGGTAAAATAGCAGAGATATGCTCAGGGGAGGTGGTCCCACAACTTGGCCCATTCCATATAGTAATAATCAGCACCTTGAATTTCACCATAAAAAATTAAAAAACTGGAAGCCAGTACAATTCATGCAATAGGTGTAAACTAGACAAATCTAGAGCTGGGCAACAGTGTGCATGTTACTACATTCTGGACCTGCTGTAATTTCTAGGTGGTCTTCAAAGGGAACCCCATATACAGGTCATTACGGTATCCAGTGTGGGAAATCATCAAGTATTAGTGACTACAATCAAGAACTCCCATTCCTGGTAAGGACACATCTGATACATAAACTGACTCTGGCAAAGGTCCTCCCTAGCCACAAATACCATATGTTCAGGAGTGGGATTTAACTGGTGTAACAACCAGTTTGGTAAGTGCTCGCTTCATGGATGCGTGCAACATTTGCTACTCACCTTCTGCTGCAAGCCCTGGGTGTAAAATAGCCGCCGTACAGCAATCTGCTGTGGCATGCAAAGCAGCTGAGCTGGAAAACCAGAAATAAAGCATGAACTAGAGCAGGGGTGGGAGGGTGAGCACAACAGCTAATTGTCAGTGAACCAGTTCACTCCCAGCTAATCATCAGAGCTACCAATTCGTCTGAACCAGTAGAATTCTACCCCTGCATCTGCTGCTCAAGTGGGAATTGTGAGAGCCACTCTGGAGAACTGAGACATCCCATACTTCAGGACTGGGTTGGACACGGTGGGGCCTCTCCTCCATATGGAACTGGCCACAGAGGGAGAAGGACAACCAACACAAAAAAGTATCTCACAGTCCCATTCCTGGAGCCATCCCAGAGAGATACCATGACCATATATGAAATTTAATACATATTCAGTCAGATTCTTGATTCTATTTCTTCTTGTTTTACCACTCACTCTTCTTAGTCCACCTATTTTCTTTCTACCTAATTTTATTTTATCCAAGATCCAATTCTCAATTCCAGGTTTTTGTAAAAATAGGCTTAAGCATACCTTTAAATATAATATTTTAAAAATTATTTCAACAAGCATTCATTCCTTGCAACATACTACCCATTGTTTTCCTACTTGAATTTGCATGGTATAAAATGTCATCATCTATTTACCATATTTAGTAAACATTCTACATTGTTAAGCCTGGGTTCCCCAACCAGGGTTAAGGAGACAAGCTAAACAGAATGTGCACCATTAGTCAGATAGGCACACAGATAAATGAGTGAGATAAGTTTGTATGTTTGTTAACATACAGTAAAAATAACAGATACGCTTGTGTTATCAAAAATATAGTTTATTCCATTTAGAGTTTATAGCATAGTCAAAATAACAGTCCTTTAGTCATGTATCATTTTAGTCAGTCCATTCAAGGATATTCAATTAGCAAAGTCCGTGCGGAATATCCTAGGTCAGTTCACTTACAAATAAATCAGTCCTTTATCTCTCTCCCGTTCCAGTAGAGAAATACGCAGTCTTCATCCAGTAATTAGGGATCATCAAGTCAGAGAGAGCAAGCTGACATTCCTTCTTTTAAAGTGCTTTCACAACCACTCCCCTAATTACATTCCCACAGTTAAAGTTGCAGACACTTTAACTAATAAACCATGATAACATATTTATTATTTTACCTAAACCAGTTAGGGTAAACAATGTTATCCCTAACATATATGAGCACATCTACTTGCTCTAGGTTTTTTTAGCATTTGCATATAACTTGTATTTTGCCTCTATTTGATCTTGGATCCATAATCTTAATTGCATCACACAATCTGTCTAACATTTTCTGTGTATCATCAGATTCTCATTCCACAGCATGGCATCATCTGTTTATAAAAGTATACAATACAAAGATTCATGTTTCCAGCCAACATAGATACCATCACAGGTGTTTTGTTCTATTTATATTTAGAAAAAGATATTTTAAAAAACAAGGAGATGTCATACATCCTTATTCTATTCCCTGTTCAGTGTTGAAAAATAGTCCAAGCATTCTATTTATATCCATACATGCTTTATTTCTATTGCACATTGCTCTTGTCACATTCAGCAACTAACCTTCGATTCCTTATTCATGCAAAATGTCCATAATTGGTCTATTCACTTTATGCTTTCTTTAAATCAACAAATATGTAAGTGTTTTTACATTTCTCTGAAATTTTTTAAAGAACAAAAATCTGGTTTGCAAACCCTTCCTCATATGAAGTTGTATTTCATTTCTCATTTCTTTCATTTCTTGTCAATTTCCCCTCAAGATGCATTCTAGCCACTACCAAAAAATATTGTTTTAAACTTAAACACTGTGTGTAGATTATGTAAGCAACTCAATGCATTGGAATGGCAACCCCTTAAAACCAACCCCTTAAAAGGTGACTAGATTTTGAGAGTTTTCTTTTCTCCAGATTCCATTGCAAAAACAAATGAACAAACTGCAATGGTTACAATTTCTATAGTCCATTGTCTGGACAAAGAGAGTGTTATTATAAGGTGTTCTTATAAGAGGCCTACATTGCAATCTAAGCAGTGATGAGATGGAGAATTGAGCAGCAGAATAGAAAGTATTGGGTATCTGAAGAGCTGTCTCACCTCACTCATTCCAATGGAAGAAGCTTACTTCAGATCCCATCAGCTAAGGAATTTTGGAAGAGCCTTTTCAGCTGTGGCTCCCAGCTGAATATTCTCACATTGGAGTTGAGGTCCACCCCCTGGCCTTCCAGGAAAACCTAAAAACTTGCCAGTGTTGGCAGCCCTGAAGCCCTGATAGGGCTGTGTTATCTTGAGGTTGATTGAGAGGATAGAGAAGATTCCCATTCCCAGACTGTTCATAATATTGGTTTTTAAACTCCTATTTAACTCTCCTAATTTTAGTTGCATTGTATTATCTTGTTTTATTTTTATTATGTTATAAGCCATATTAGAGTTGCTGTATCACAGAAATGGTGGCATAAACAATAAATAAATGAATGAATGAATATATAAATAAATAATAAATAAATAAATAGTGTAAGTAGGCTTGGCTTTAGCATCAAGTTGGCCTAAATGCTAGGATTTGAATTTCTTGGGTTTTCAGCATTGTAGCCTGCACTCTGAGGAAAAATTCTTGCCTTCTAATGGCAAGATTGGATGATCTACACTAAAGAGACTTAGCCAGATAAATAGATGATAGATAGATAGATAGATAGATAGATAGATAGATAGATAGATAGATAGATAGATAGATAGACAGACAGACAGACAGACAGACAGACAGACAGACAGACAGACAGACAGACAGACAGACAGATAGATAGATAGATAGATAGATAGATAGATAGATAGATAGATAGATAATAGACAGACAGAAAGACAGATATAGATGGATGATAGGACAAATCAGCAAATGTATTGTCTTATGTTTCTATTTAGTTCTTCAGCCTGGACGACTTCCCAACTATTACAAAGAAATAATGTAAGTTAATTGTGTCACTCCATGATCCTCCCTTTTCACTAACTCTTTCCCTGAAAGTTGAACACCTTCACAAGCTGAACAAGTCTGCTGGAAAAGAGTCTGGCCTAAGTCTACAGATACTTTAATTAAATATACTGTAGGTAGTTATTTAGTTACAATGCCACCAGGAGACACTTCTGGATTCTTCTTTTCCCCAGTAATAGACAGTTTATGATAGGGGAAATATTACAGAGCCATGTTAGTATAGGAACAGGTGATCCTCACACACACCATGAACCTGATAATATGGAGAGTCCCCTGGCAAGTATTTACAGGGCCTGTTCAGATGAGATACTAAGTTGTTTGGGGTAGATTGCATCAATACATGTACTGAAATATGGCTTAGCATTCCTGAAGCACAGTTTGTAGCTCTGTGTGGTAAAGAATGTCCTGGAATGCCATTTCCAATTAGTGTGCTATGCAAAGGCTTCTGAATTGTATGGAGATTACTAAGAAAAGCCTGGAGCAGATTCAAATTATATCATCCTGACTTTGCATTTATTCCATTTAGTAAAACTATAGGCTAACTGCCAACATTGTTTGGCCAGCATTCATAGGAGGTATTTGTACAATTTCTCTTTTTTGATAGAAATCATTTCTATATTCAGCATGATTTAGGATTCCTTTGCAAATAATTACAAGGATTTAAATCTGTTTTCCAATGACAATTTTAAAAGACCTTTTAAAAAAGAAACTTTAAAAGGAACCCTTCATAGTGAATGGGCAATATTAGGACATGAAATTATTGCTTGGAATATGTGGAGATGGAGCATGACTGACTATAGTTGAGAAGGAAACTGGGGTTGGGAAGGCAACTCAATAAAAAAGCTGGTCTAGCACAGTGGTTGCCAATTGGTGGTCCACAAGAAAATTTTGGTGGTCCACAGAGAAATGTTATCCCCAAAACACCCCCAAAGCAATTAATCCAGGCTGCGCATGAACACAATGCTGAGCCGCCCACATGACCCGCAGGAACACAAGGCTTGCGTTGCTTGCATTGTGAACAATGCGAGGTAGTGAGGGAAGGGGGGGAAGGGCAGAGGGGAGAGGAACTTATCCCACACACCCCACGTACCTCACCTGGCCACTGGGCTGTTTTTTTCCGCTTCTTTCTTCTTCTGCTTTTGGCTGCGTGCAAGGAAAGCAGCAAAAGTCTTTCTTTCTCTCCCCTAAACTCCACCAGAAATGAGTCTTTGGGACCCTGCAAGGCATCCTGCTCCAAGAGGTTGGGGGAGAGAAAGAAAGACTTCTGCTCTGCTGCTTTCCTTTCATGAAGCCAAAAGTAGTCTCTCTCTCTCTCTCTCTCTCTCCCTCCCTCCCTCCTTCCCTCCCTCTCTCTATCTCTCTCCCTGATCCCAAATAAGGACTGGTCGATCGGTAGGAAAATGGAGTGGGGAATTTTCCTGCAGACTTCTTTTAGGATTTTCCCAGGGTCTCTGCTGCTTTTCTGCTTTTCCCACTAAGGTCAGTCAGTCAAAATTCGTATTAGTGTTCTATGGGATTTAAAATTATGAGTTTGGAGGTCCCTGAGGTCCAAAAGGTTGTTGACCCCCTGATCTAGCATGCAATTCTGTTAAAGAATATTAGGAAATAGATCAGAAAGAATAGGAGTAATAGTTAACAACCTTGCTGGAAAACCTTCATTTCACTACCTTTTTTTTTTCCTTTCTTCTGCGGACTATCATGGAAACATTAAATTTACTTGTAGATCTCTGGAAAAGTCTACTGCTGCTAAATTGAAGGGAATGACTAGAAGCAAGGTGGATGGATTCAGTTACAGTGGTGATGAATGGACTTTTGGAAGACATGAAAGAGACTATTAGTAATAGATCATCATGGAGAAAATCTATTCATGTGGTTGGTAGGAGAAAAAATTACTTGATGGCACATAAAACATCCCTAATAAATTCATGCAATGTCAGACCCAGGCCCAAAGATGACACAACCAGTTGAGTCCATTCTTTTATTTGTTTTTACTTAAGTTCTTGCCAAACTAAAGCTGTAGCTTTCTAAACTACCAGCTGTATCTTGAGAGATTTTAGGATGTAGCTAACCTGAACCTCTTCCCCCTTTCTCCCATCCAATGCAGTCTTTTAATCTTGGCATCTCTGGGAAAGCTCTGTGTTGCCAAAACTCCTGTCCTCCAATTCCTTAGGCATATAATCTATCAGCTAAGGTCAGTCTCTTTTCCCTCATCCTGCTCCCATACCACTATTGCCACATGTTGATATGTAGAGATGTATGAGTATACAGCAAATACATATTCATGTACTGCAAATGAATTGTCTCATTCCTTTATATCATTTGCTTTGTTTTTCATTCCTTAAAATTTCTTTTTTCAAGATTTCCATTGGTTTTGCCACCAAGGTAAAAAGTATTGTCTGTTTCCAAGGAGATATACAGAACAGGGGTTTATTACTTGTAAGTCCTCTGTTACTCTGGGCTGCTCTTGTTTTCTAATATATATTCATTGCACATCCCAAGCCAACATGATCCAGAAAAGAAAGGCCAAGAGAAGAAGCACACCTACACCAGCTTAAATTGACCAATAGCATGCCAAACTCCAAATTACCAATATTATTAATGAAGCCTACATTTCTACAGAAAAATAAGTAACAGCTGGAACAATTAGGCAAATGTAATCTGCTTCTGCAATTGTGATGAAAGGAATCAATGGCAACATCATGAAAATACATCCTTTAAGAACCATTGGTGAAGTATCTTTGTGTTGTGCTTAGAGGGAAGAGAGGTCTGGGCTCAAACAGCTTCCCTATGGAAGGCATTTAGGTTATCATATCTGATAGCGGCCAAAAGATTTCCCAAACTATCTAGTGGTATGTCCTACCTTTCCACAAGTGGTCCCACAGCTGAGAAGTTATCTAACAATCCTTAATTCACTTTTGGATAGCAATAGAAATAGCACTTAGACTTTCATACCACTTCCCAGTGCTCTCTAAGAAGTTTACAGAATCAGCATATTTTCCCTAACAATCTGGGTTCTCGTTTTACTGACCTCAGAAGGATGGAAGGCTGAGACAACACTGAGCTGGTGAAAATCAAACTGTCAAACTGCTGGCAACCAGCAGTTAGCAGAAGTAGCCCTCAATATTGCATTCTAACACTGCACCACCATGGTACTCAGAAGAAGGATTTTAAGGATAACCAGCATATCTAAGTTGTGGTAACAACTCATAAAGTAACAGGTATTCCTTGAGATATTCTCACTGTACAATTGCATGCTGGAAGCACATTTCAATTACTATTTAAAATTATGTTTACTTCATCTCAAAAATAACATTGCAGAATGAGGAATATACAGAAAAGGGGAAACAAAAGTTTAATTAAAACTCTTTCTATAGAGAGAAAGGTTGAGGCCAGCCTAAAAATTCAAAAGCCACTGCTAAAAAACAAATATTATCTCGGCTTTTTCAGGGCTCATAAAATATATCTGAATGGTCCCTGAAGTCTAGGGCCAAAATGGACTCCCCCAGTCATTCAAAATGGATCCCCTCCCCCCCCAGTCATTCAAGTTGGGGAGATCCTTCAGGGAAGTTAAAGGATTGGAGATTTATTGCTCTCCAACATTGTACAAAGCTTTAAAATGAGATAAAATAAATTCAGTGGGGAATTAGCCCAAACCTCAGTGATATATTTAAGGATAACATCCTTGGTTCAATGGAAATATGCTCTTTTAAAATATTGACATTTGCCTGTGATTTCATTAGGACACACTCATTTTTCTTATTTATGAATTTTCCCTTTGAATATACTGAATTTATTAAGAATGCTTTGTAAAATTGAGATTGCAGCTTGGAAGCTATCAATGCTAGCAAATTATAGCATCATCCAACTATTGCTTTGATGACATAAAGCTTACCAACATTCATTATATTTTATATCAGTGATAGATTAATATTACTGGTATGCATAAGCTCCTGGATGAATTTTAACACTCTTCAAACTTTATACAGGAAGAAGCTATTCAAATGTAAAAAGGAAATGGAAACATACATATGGGACTGTCTATATATCCGGATCCCAATTTTATTGCTCCCAAGCTACAGTTGGTTTGAACAGCAAAGTCTGAAGACCTAGAACCACAATCCTGAGGATACATGTATTCGTATTTCTTGTTCAAGTATAAAATAATTTTAATGGAGCTTTTCTGCTGTTAGGTATAGTTCCCTCCACATTTTTTTGGATGTCCATATTTTTTAACTGTTTCAAAATGCAATGCCACTCAAAAGAACACCCAATGTGCTCTTCAAACACTGTGCATTGAATTTCAATGAACAGAAGAGAATTTTATACCTCTGCTCTTGAGAGCATCATTCATATGGCAGGAGCTTTTGGGTGTCAGGAAGGATGCTACAGTTCTTTCTCATGTCCATTTATTTTCTAGCAACAACTAGCCTACTTATGTCCTTTCCTCAATCAGCATGACATACAATTAGCATGATAAACTGAGCCATGGTGGCACAGTGGTTAGAATGCAGCACTGCCGACTATTTCTGCTAACTGCTGGCTACTTGCAATTTGCCAGTTAGAATCTCATGAGGCTCAAGATTGACCCCATCCTTCTGAGGACAGTAAAATGAGAACCCAGATTGTTGTGGACAATATACTGACTCTGTAAACTGTTTAGAGAGGGCTATAAAGCACTGTGAAGCAGCATATGAGTCTAAGTGCTATTGCTATTATTTCATGGGACTTTGTGTCCTGAAAGTTCTGTAGATAGTTGGCAGAACAGCCAATTCCCTTATGAGACAATGTTTTCTCAGTTTCCCTTCATTGCTAAGGAAATATTATTTGGTTTGGTCTAGCACCCTTCCTTCATTTATAGCAAGTTTTCTGGAATAGTTCTCTTGGTAGCAGCAAAAATATATAGTAGAATGTTTTTCCACTCTCTTTCCCAGTCTCACAAGTAGCTAACATTAAATGCCCCCATTGTTGATGACTGGGTGGAAGAGACTGCTAGTTTGGGTCAGAGTTAGCAGGATCCAGACTTCAGGAATGCTTTACAAATTGATGCTTCAGAAAAACAATAGGAACATGTGTGAGAGTGAGAAAGAAAAGGATGATGATAGATCTTGTTTGGGGTCTGGGAAGAAAATTGGCAGCCTTTTGTAATAATTATAAATAATAGATTGAAGTACATAAATATGTGCAACAGATTTATAATGTTGCACAGTGCAAAGCTGTGACTCCATCTAATTTACCTTAATGATTTGATAAATTCAATGCTCACTTCTTCCTGTAGGCACTGCAGTTATTATGTGATAGCTTCAGAAGAGTTGGAGATATGTGATAATTGCAATATTTATAATTTTTGTAATGAAAGCTGTACAGATTTTTCTGTTTAGAATAGAGGAGGAGAGGGACTGAAAATGTACGTGCTCATTCAAAACTATTTAAACCCTGCCTGCAAAAGAGCTATATCCAAGGACTGCTGAGTGCTAATTATTTGTGAACACTTGAGATGTAGAGAACAGTATTGCTGAAAATGGCCCAGTTGCCTATTTCACACAAGTACCAATAAAATAAAATGAGAAATGCAGTGCTAGGTTTAATAGAACACCAAAACCATGCAGAAACTAAATAAAATGAGCTTTTACAAAATTACTTTCTATGTACATTATAAATGGTATTGACATGGACATAATTAAAGAGGTGCAGAAATACATGATTACTAATAAGAAAACAAGAGATGTAATTAATAATGTCATGAATAGTTGGATTTCAGTAGCTCTTTGAAGTTCTGAGGTGTGGAACAAAAATAAACATAAAACTATAAAGACTAGTGATACTTTTTAAAATGATTTTAATTGACAATAATTTTGAAGTAACTGAAATGTCTTCTTTGGGTAGAATAGAAAGTTCATTCTCAAGACTACCCTTTACATTAGAGAAATCTTTCAGCTCTGGTATGCCCTACATTCACTGCAATTTGAAAGATCTCTTTTTAGTTTCCATAACCCATAACTAAAGCAATTGTTTAATAACTGATTGCTTGAGTTTTATATAGTTTATATTTATAAATGGGAACTTTTTTCCCATGTTGGTTTTAATTGCAGGCAAAATTATCAACATGCCAGGCCTATCTTTCCCAACACTTGACTGTCTTGAAGTCTTGGAAGTTGAATCCAAACAGAAATAAACATTTAATCACATCTTTATGAGTGCAATTCATTCAGTATCCTAAGTAAGAGGGCTAAAAAAGCATAGAAGCACTTAATATCTAGGATGAGCTTTAAGAATCAATTCTTGTAACTGGGTAATCCTTGACCGAAATGTAGTTAACAACAATTAGATGTTAAAATGTTTTAAACCATTGGAATAAAAGCCTTCATTTGAGAAAAGACCAATTCTGAAACACCATCTGTATTAGTGATACCTTATTTCTGCAATTATTGTGGAAAACCTTTTCTTTAATTCTCTTGTATATGAACTTCCTAAACTATGATTGGTTGAACCAGGTATCTTTGTGTCTCCATTGACTTTAGGAAAACGTGTCATCTTGGGAGAGGACATCTCTTCACATAGAAGTTGCTATTTTAAGAAAGGATTTTGTAAACATATACCAAGGTAAATAGCTAGCACTTATGTATTTGGTTTGCTGAAAGTTTGCCAAAATTTTGAAAGTTGATTGCAGTAGATGAAATGGTATAATTTTTTATTTTTCTTCCTAGTTACCCACAATGTGTGAATAGTTTTCATAATATTTGTGATTTATGGATTAAAGAATTGGAACCCCATTAATTGAACATCAATGATTGTAAGTTGAAAAATGTTATATTCAGATCAGATTTAAAATTAAAACTATTCCTTTAATTATCTTACATGAAGTTTACTGAACACTTCAAATAATATATTTAAAAGGATGAATATTTTCTGTGGATTATATAAAAAATTGAGAAGTCATTGGATGATATGATTTGATCTTACAAATCATTGACATTTTTGAAAAACAATATTTTAATGTACTTAAATACATTTATATGGATTTTTTTTTAGTATTAAAGATGTTCAAGTATTGTTTAATTATATCTCCAAAAGTTTGGAATTTGTCTATTTTTTAAGGAGTTTGGTTGTATTGGTTGTAAGAGAATTATTTTGGGAAACTGGAAAACACCAGTAATGCTCCTGATATTAAGAACTGATTTCAAGAGACCAGATTTTGAAAAGGCAATTTTATCGACTAACCAAAAAATGAGTCAATATTATTTTCTGTGGCAAAGATTGCATAATATTGTAATGTTAAATGATAATTATTTAGGTAAATAGAAATCCAACTTTTAAGTAGATTTAAAAATCTAACAACATGTGACATACAGTATATTAATTGTCCCTTTTCTTCTAATATTCTTATATTTGTATGTGGTCCTGTATTTTTCCTGGTTGTTGTTTCCTGATTGTTGTTTGTATTTTATTATTTATCTATTCTTTTTTTCTTCCTAGCGTTTTCCCATAAGTGAAAGCTCTTTTTTTCAGAACAACTGAATGTCGATCCATTTGTTGTGATAGGAATTGATCAACTGACTTGTTGCCAGAGCCTGACATAATGGGCTGAGAATGGGTGACCCAAAGTCACCAGCTGGCTTTCATGCCTAAGGCAAGACTAGAACTCACAGCCTCTCTGTTTCTAGCCTGGTGCCTTAAGCACTAGACCAAACTGACTATCAATAATAATAAAAAATATTTTTATTCATTTATTCTATTTGCACATTTTATTTACTTACTACTTTATTGTAGAAGTTTTATAAAATCTAATTAAGCCTTTTTTCCCAACCTGAAACCAGTTTTGACCTGAAGAAGAGTTAATCATATAGAGCCATGTGATACATTATTTAATTAGTTATGACATATATAAAAATTCTCGACGTGAAATACCTCCCAACTGATGCCTTTGTATGTCAAAGAGCAGCAAGATATTGAAACTTGGATTGTTACTTTTTCAAGTTATCCTTCCACTTATGACATAAATAGTTGCTCAAAATACTGAATTAAGTATATTTCTGTGAAGGTTTTCTCAATAATAACTTTCATTAAGTTTTGTTTTTTAAAGATAAAGAGACTGCTGTCCTTTCAATTTTGGATTGGATCCAGAGGTGATTAATGAAATTCCTACACCAGTATTCTGGAAGACCTTCTGTGAAAGGTAGGAGATATAGCTGAATGTGATGAATATTTGCATGGAAAGAAATATTTTAGGTCAAATCTCTTCATCATCTCTTCGACCTTGACAATGTTGCATAGTCAAAATCCAGACAAGTGCCCCAAGGATATGCATAAACCAAAACATGCCTATAGATTGCCTGACATTGTAATTGATATTCACTCCAAATGACACACGGACACTGCACATAAAAGTATCTAATCCTCTTTTACCATATCTTTTATCAATGTGTTATATTTTAAAAAAAGATTTTTCTATGGAATCTACAGCAGTTTATTTTATGAGCAGCCCAAATTTCTAATAGTATAAGAGGACAAAAATGTCAATTCTGTTCTCTCCTTATCATACATTATATGTTTGTGTGTGTGTGTGTTTCTAATTGAGCAGAGCTCAAAATATGTTTTATTTTCTTTGTAGAGAAGGCACTCGTGGTCTTTGAACATTTTGATTATGTTTTGTGTATGTATGCATTCTATCTTTTCATAGCAATGAGACTTATATACAATGTTCTTGCTGTAAATCATGCTTTCAATAAAAGATTTGAGAGTTCATTAAATGTCGTCAACCTGACTTAAGTCTTCAAGTCAAGAAGAATGAACTTGATTTCCCAGATAATAATGGACAATGCCAGCCAAGTCATATACATTTCTGAAATTTAAAAAAGAGAAAAATAGCATAGAGTTAAAAACAATTTAAATATGTTGACATAATCCCTTTTCATTTGTATGTTTTGTTTTTATTTCAAAAAAAGAATCATACTGAGTAGACTTTTAATAAATTTAAATATATGAAAACTAATCCCAAATTATAATTGTTAATCTGAAAAGTCAGGATAATAGGTCAAGTTCTATTTAGACCAAGGCCAAAAGGTCATCCAACAAGATTCATAATTAGCAGGTTCTAGCATTTATCAAGACAGTGAATTATAGTGATGAAATTAAGTACTTAAGAAAATGATTTTTTTTAAAAAAATCAATCTTTGGAAAAAAGATGATTAGCTCCTTTCATGCCCTTGCTTCAAATGAAACTAATACTAATTCTTTGTGCAAGAATTATGCAAAAGATTAAATTATAGATTATTAGTATCAAAAGAAAAGTGCAAAATCTGTATATATTTACCAAGTGATATCAGTCAGAATTAGGCTGCATAAAAGTACATAACACTATCCTTTATAATCTTCAGTGCTATAGACATCTATTTAAATCTGTATAGAGGCGTTTTTCTGAATGAGGTTTCCAAATTCACATTGAATACTCAGGAGAAATACCTGGTAATAGATTTTGATAAAATTATATACACATATTCTCTCTCATACACACAACTGCATGCATTGCTTTGGATAATTATGTGAAACTTTAAAGATAAATTTAGAATAAAATGGAGGAAGAAGAATTTTTATTAATTTGTTTTGAGGTTGCTTAGTTTGCTATTGAAATGTCCTGTAGGATCAAGGCACATATTAATCAAACAGAAAAAATGCTGAGTCTTAAATAAACAAAAGCACTTGCACAGGAACCATATTTTTTTCTCAATGAGAAAAACAGCAACATTTGAAAATAGCGATCTTTGTGGAGAAATCCATCAAAACTGTAATAACTAGGGATTAGGCCAATCAGAAACCAAAGTGTTAAGTGTGGAGCATGGGTGCAAAGAATGGAGACGAGCCGGTGAAACAGTGAACTTCAACTCTTTATTTACATGGTGTGACAGCTCAAACTGGATGGCTGCTATAGCCTTCCTCATATAGGCAACTTATTAACTATTCAACCAATGGCAACCTGAGAGCGCTAGCTCCATTAACCAATGAGAATGGCTTGCTAATGGCTAATCAGATTCTCCTGAACGGACCAATCTGATCTCGCCATTTAACAGCCAATCAGAAGTGCAGGGCCAGAACCCTGCACTTGACTTCAAGCTCTAGATAACTTTATTAAACATTTATTCATTCACAACACCCCTTCCCCCTGGATTCTGTTTACGGGGCGCGGTCACATAGTCCTTGAGGTAGGACGGTTGTTTTGTTAGTCTTTTTGATTTTCGCTGTGCACCCGGTATTTGGCTGCACTCTTGTTGAGGTAGGGCGTTGTTTGGCGAAAGGGGTGCCTCTGATTCAGAGTTCGCGTTTTCGTTGTCACCAACATCTTCGGTAACTCCCTGAGGTGAACTCACTCCCATCCCTGATTCCTGTTTTCGCGTTTCTGTTCCGCTATCGTTTTGTTCAAAAAGGTTTTCTGCTACTTGAAATTCATCTTCCTCTGTATCTCCCCCCCCTCAGTTTGGTTATTAGGGAGTTCAGAAATGCCTGACTGCAGCCTTAATCGTAGTTGATCAATATGGCGCTTCCAAAATCTATCGTCAGGGCATTGTACAAGGTATGATCTCGGGCCGGTTACACGGACCACAGTTGCTTCTACCCACAGCGGATCGCCCGATAAGTTTTTAGCGAACACCAAATTGCCTACCTGGAAGGTACGGCATTGGCCGCTGGATCCGAGTGGTTTCTCCGGTTCATACGCTGGATGTAACCGGTCGAGGTGGGAGCGGAGCTTTCGTCCCATTAGTAGCTCGGTGGGAGTTTTGTTGGTGACGCTGTGAGGAGTGATATGCTGTAAAAAGAGGATTCGGTTTATCTTCTCTACGATGTTGTCATAGTCACTTTCTGTAGCGTTTTCTTGATGAATTGTACCATGAGCTCGGCCCTTCCGTTGGCCGCAGGATGCACAGGTGAAGTGAGCGCATGTCAAATACCGCGGTCCACCAGGTACTGCTCAAAGGACAGCATGGTAAATTGGGGCCCGTTGTCGGATACCAGAACGTCTGGTAATCCATGGGTTGCAAACAGTCTTTCTAATTTTTTAATGACCGCTTTGGTTGTCGTGTTCCTCATTTGGTGGATTTTGAGCCAGTTCGAGTAGGCGTCTATGGTTAACAAGAAGGTGTGGCCTTTGGTCAGCCCAGCAAAATCCAGATGGATACGGGACCAGGGTCCCCGCGGTGTCTCCCATTCGGTTGGGATTGCCTTTGGTGGAGCGTTGCTTACTTCCTGGCATCTATAACAAGTTTTGACCCACGACTCAATTTGCTTGTCGATGCCTGGCCACCACACGTAGCTTCGTGTGAGGGCCTTCATGCGCACGATGCCGGGGTGGCCATCGTGCAAAGTTCTTAGTAGTGCCTGTTGGAGTCGTTCTGGAATAATGACTCTATCGCCCCAGATGATGCAGCCCTTTTGAGAAAACAACTCTGTTTGTTGACTTTTGAATGGTGCGAAGTCGTCTGATACTTGGTCCAATGGCCATCTGCGTTCCACACACGTGAGGACTCGTGCTAAGGCGGGGTCGCATTTTGTTTCTCTCGCGATATCATGGGCAGTTAATGGCGGTGCACGGAGTGTCTCGATCTGCAACATTGTCATTGTTGGCGCAGGGTCATCAATAGTCTCTGGAAGCGGTGCACGGCTCAACGCGTCGGCGTGGGGAATAGTTTTCCCGGGGCGGTATTGCAGTTGATGATTATAAGCAGCCAAGAATTCTGACCAGCGAGTCATCCTGGGAGATAATATATAGGGGGTTGGCTTATCCCCAGCTTTTATTCCCAGCAAAGGTTTGTGGTCAGTCACTATAGTAAAAGCCCGGCCGTACACGTACTCATGAAATCTTTTGACAGCCGACACAATTGCAAGGGCTTCTTTATCAATCTGGCTATAATTTCACTCAGTTTTCGAGAGCGTCTTTGAAAAATAGGCAACAGGGGCTTCGCTACTGTGAGGCAATACGTGGCTCAAAATGGTGCCCACTCCGAAAGGCGATGCATCACACGTGATATTTAACGGTAAGGTTTCATTGTACTGCATTAGTACAGCATCAGAAGTCAGTAGTTTTTTTAAATTACGGAACGCCTGCTCTTCTCTATGACCCCATACCCAAATTGCTTTTTTGTCCAGTAGACGATGTAAAGGTTCAGCGACAGTTGCCTTGTGCGGCAAGAATATGTTATAAAAATTGATGAGGCCTAGAAACGCCTGGAGGTCAGCCTTATTCTGGGGTCTGGGAGCGTTTTTTATTGCTCTCAATTTGCTATCTGTAGGGTGAATACCCTGACTGTCAATTAAGTACCCTAAAAATTCGACACAATCTGTACACAGCTTACACTTATTTTTCTTCACCTTAAGGCCTGCGTCTTTGAATTTTTGGAGAACCAGTCTTAAACGATCCTGTAAAATTTTTGAAGTAGGGGCAGCAATTAACACATCGTCAAAGTAGGGGACAACGCCTTTAATCCCTTGTAAGAGTCTTTCCATTAGGCTCTGAAAGATCCCCGGGACTACACTCACTCCGAAATGGAGCCGCGTACATTTAAAGGCACCTTGGTGCGTCACGATTGTCTGTGCCTGTGCCATATTTTCATCAACCGGCAGTTGCTGATAAGCCTGAGCTAAGTCTAGTTTAGCGAAGACTTTTCCGCCCCCAGGGAATGGAGGAGATGTTGCACCACCGGCACCGGATATGGGTTTTGCTGCAGGGCGTGGTTCAGGGTGGCTTGGTAGTCTCCACAAATTCTAACCATCTGGCTTAATGGGTGTCACGATTGGGGTCTCCCAGGGAGAGTGATCGGTTGGCTCTAACACTCCCTGGGCTATTAACTTATCAAGCTGTTCGTCGATTTTCGGCTTTAGTGCAAACGGAACTCGACTTGGCTTAAGGTGGATGGGAGCTATTTTTGGATTAAGGCTAAATGATATCGGGATCCCCTTGTACTCACTTAGCTTTTCCGCGAAGATGTCCCTGAATTCATGGACAAGGTCCTCCTCCCTTTCACTGCTGCCGATTCGGTTAATGCCTGCCACTTCAATGCCGAGTGGTGCAAACCATTGGAGGCCTAACAGGCTAGGCCGGTCCTTGTTGATCACAGTCAGGGGTAAGTACGTTGTGTGGTTTTTGAATTAAACCCGGACTCGACTGGATCCCACGACTGGAATCCGGTTCCCCTGATAGTCTTTAAGTATGAGTCTTTGGGAACGAAGGTCTTGGCGCCGGATAGTAGGGATGAGTTGCTTGAGGGTCTTCCAGAAAACCATCGAGAGAGACGATTCTGAGTCGACTTCCATTTGGCAGGGCTGATTTTCGATGGCCACTTTAATTCGGATTTTCTTGGCATCCAAGGAAGAGGCGTGACCGATAGTGATAGTTTGGTGAGCCTCTTCTCGCTTCGTTAGGCGATTCATGGGTTGGTTTCTGTAGGAGTGATTTACTGGTTCTCGCCTTACAGGATGGTTTCCTGTCGATTGGCGATGGTTGACCCTCTTTGAGGTCTGGCTGGGTCCTAGGAGACTTCTACAGACTCGTCCGATATGGCCTCGTTTCCCGCACTCATGGCAGAGCATGTTGTGGAATTTGCATTCAACCAGTAATGGTTGGCCCCGCAGCCAGCGCATGGTTGCTGGGACTTCGGGTAATGGTTCCGATTGGACCGCAGTCGATGGACCTCTTCTTCGTTGCTGTCTGACAACGAAGAGAGGTCCTCGTGGTGGGCCATCGATAGCTGTCCTTCTGACTTAAGTGAAATGTCGCAGGCTGGTTGGTGTCTCGGAGTGCAGTTGCGGCGCAGTTGGGCAGCTGACTTCCTGGTTGCTTCTGCTGCAGAAGCATCAGCGATGGCATCGGCAAGGCTAATGTCGCCCTTTGCCATTATTTTGCTCTGCACGTTTAGCGCATCTAATCCCAGAACTACTCGGTCTCTCAAAGCCTCTTCCAGGTTGGCAAAATCGCAGAGGCCTCCCAAGTTTCGGAGGTCCACAATGAAATCAGCAACGCTCCCTCCTTTCCGCTGGTTTCTTTGGTAGAACTCGTACCAACTTACGAACGTTGGTACGGTCGGTGCATAGTGGGCCCTTAGTAGAGGTTCGAGGATGTCCCAGTCCATAGCCTTCACTTCAGCCGGTTTTGCTAGTGCCTTGGCCATCTTGAATACGGTCAGCCCGCAATGCGTTAGGAATACCGCCCGTTTCTTCCCGGTTGTGGCATCCTTCAAATTATTGGTTTCCAAGAACATTTGGAAACGATCCATGTAGGACTCCCAGTCTTCTTGCGCTGGGTTGAACGGAGCAGGTGGTACAACGACGCTGGACATTATTCCGCCGTTGTGCATTTCAGCCACGTGCTCGGTTGTCTTCTTCGTTGTTTAGTCAGCTCTGACATCTCCACATCCCATCCTCGTCGCCAGTGTTAAGTGTGGAGCATGGGTGTGAAGAATGGAGACGAGCCGGTGAAACAGTGAACTTCAACTCTTTATTTACATGGTGTGACAGCTCAAACTGGATGGCTGCTATAGCCTTCCTCATATAGGCAACTTATTAACTATTCAGCCAATGGCAACTTGGGAGCACTAGCTCTGTTAACCAATAAGAATGGCTTGCTAATGGCCAATCAGATTCTCCTGAACGGACCAATCTGATCTCGCCATTTAACAGCCAATCAGAAGTGCAGGGCCAGAACCCTGCACTTGACTTCAAGCTCTAGATAACTTTATTAAACATTTATTCATTCACAGCACAAAGAAACTTCTTTACTAAGGGATATATGTGAAAATCAAAAGGTAGAAAGGAGTTCAACTGATTTCTTTCTCACAAGTACTTGACATCTATTACAGAGTCTTTGACATTGATAACAGTGCAATTTGGCAAATGTAGCAAGAGACATCCCCAATAACATAAAATTCATGAACATTTTGCAATGATGTCATCACACAAGCACCACCACTACAGTCTCACAATTCAATGTTTAACAGATAGGTTTTGGCATTTGCATTGTGCCATCACACCCACGACCTTTTCTGGAGGTGTCACTCTTTCACGTTTCGATCCCACCCTCAAACACAAGTGACACATATTATTTCTTTGAATTAATGAATGAATTCTTTATTGGTCAAATGTGATTATACACACAAGGAATTTGTCTTGCTGCATATGCTCTCGGTGTACATAAAAAGAAAAGATACATTCGTCAAGAATCATAAGATACAACACAATAAAATTATTTCTTTGCAGAGAACTGATAAAGTTTATAGGAGGGATCAGTTAGTTTATACAATAGAACGTACATCAAATGGGTAACACTGTTAAAAATAAAAGATATATCATGGTGCAGTGGTTAGAATGCAGTACTGCAGACTACTTCTGCTTACCAGCAGTTTGCCAGCAGTTTGACAGTTCAAATCTCACCAGGCTCAAGGTTGCCTCAGTCTTCCATCCTTCTAAGGTTGATAAAAGAAGGACCCAGATTGTTGGGAGCAATATGCTGACTCTATAAACCACTTACAAGGGGCTTTAAAGCATTGTGAAATGGCATAAAAGCCTAAGTGCTATTGCTATTAGAAAATGAAAGATGCAAGATGACCAAAGTCTTCTTATTTACCAGCAACAGAACATAATAAATACCACTAAATACTTTGGAATTCAGAATTATGGCCTATCATATCTGGGCTGCAAGTTCTGGATAATTAATAGAGGGAAAGAGAGCTTCCAAGAAATTTTGCAATTTACATAAGATCTCTAGCACTTGGAAGCTAATATAAATGAAAGCAAAATCAGTCATCATCCCAATCCCATTTTTGGATAAATGTTTATGTGTATGTGTCCTATGGTGACTTGTTGGTTTTGGTTTCGTCCCAGTTTAGGTCTGGATCTACTTTTCAGATCAGATTGACTTTTGTTATCATGATGAATGACATTTATTAAGAATAAATTAATGGGTGAATCCAGAGGTGGTATTCAACCGGTTTGCACCTATTTGGGTGAACCGGTAGTGGTGATTTGGCATAGGTCACCAAACTGGTGGCGACCCCTGGCTGGCCACACCCCCAAACTGGGTTGCCTGGTCATCCGCTTGTCCTAGTCGCTCTTCTAGCTTTCCCTACCACGTGGTGGCCATGGCGCAGTTTGGGCGGATGTCCCAGGGCTGCTGCACATGCACACTGAGTGTGCAGCTGCTACACACCCAGTGCACTTGTGCAGCAGCCTCCAGGACATCCACCTGCCTACCTGCCCTCCCGGAGCACGTTTTCTTCCTTCTCCCAGTGGACGCGCCTCTTCCAGCCAGCATGGTCTGGCCATGGTCCAGCAGGTGGGTGGGTGGGTGGATGTCCCAGGGCTTCTTACCCCCCTTGTTGGATATGCCTGCAGCAGCCCCTCGGACTGCCTGAGCCAGGAGCTGCTGTTCCCAGGCTTCTACTCACCCGTGCTTGGTTGATGCCTCTTCACCTTGTCTGAAGTGGCTGGTCCGGCTCCTCATCCTCCTCTCCCTCCCCTGGCCTGAGAAGGTAAGTGTGATGGCAGGGGATAGCGAAGTGGCTGGGTCCCTATCTTCCCTTCTCTCCCCCCCCCCCGTCTCTCTGTGTCTCTCTCTTCCTCAAAGCCACATCTGGGCTTTCCTTGGTGCTCTTTGCTACTTTCATTTCTTCTTTTTGGAATCCAGACTGGCTGAACAAGGATCACCAGCCGCACTGGAAGCGTCTCTTTAGGCAACCCTTCTTCCGCTCTCTCTCCTCTTGTGACCAGCAACCGTGGTGGGGCTGGAAGGATGGCATGCACACCTGAGGGGAAGGAGGAGAAGAAGGGTCACTTCCAGCATGGCTGGCGATCCTTGTTCGGCCAGTCTGGATTCCAAAAAGAAGAAATGAAAGTAGCAAAGAGAGCTTGATCCAGCCACAGCTTAGAGAGAAAGAGAAAAAAAGAAGGAAAGAGAGAAAAAGAGGGAATGAGAGAGGAAGGGAGAGGGACAAGAAAGAAAAGAAAGAGAAAAGAGAAAAAAAGAAAAAAGAGGTCCAGGGGGGTTGTGCAAAGTCCCACTGCAGCCACTTACACGAAGCCTCCAGAACCAGGATCGCTGCCTCTGCCACCCGCAGAGGTGTTTTGCGAGGTCCAGGGGGGCGTTTGTGCAAAGCACAACTACAGGTTCATCCCCCTGAGCTGGAAAAAGGGGCAGAGAGAAACTCCCATTGCCAAGGTACATGCGGTCAGAGGGGTTGAAGAAATTCAAAATTGAACCTCCCAGTGTAGTGAGGAGCTTTGGGCAAAGGCTGGAGGGAAAGCCTTGGCTCGCTCATGCTCTCTCCCTTCCCAGTCTATCTTGATTGAAGGTGGAGCCACATTGCCCTTTCCAAGCCACATTGCCCTTTCCAAGTTGCTGGGCACTGGTGAGGGCTGTCTTTTTTGCTTAGCTTTATCCGGCTGTTGCGGGGGAGGAACAGTTGGACAAAGCTATGCAAAAAGCCAGCCCTCACCAGCACCCAGCTTCACTGACAGTAGGCTTACAAAATGCAATGTGGCTCCACCTGCAATCAAGATAGACTGGGGAGTGGGAGCATGAGTGAGCACTGAGGAGACAGGAGGGAAGCCAGGCAAAGGAGCGAGGGAGGGCATCCACAGCAAACAGCACTTTCCTTCACCCTCTTCTTTCTGAGGGCTCCAATCTGCCCTTCTCTGCCTCTCCTCTCACCCTATTAGCCAGCCTGCCAGCAGGAGGTGAGTGGGTGGGCTTTATTGTGTTCCGGGCATTTCTCACTCAAATGGCATGCCATATTTGCAATTTCCCCCATGGGGAAGGCAGCGAGGGCATTGGGTGTGGGGGGCTAGCAGAGGACCTGCTTTCAAGCCATTGGCTTTTGCGGGGTGGAGAGTCACCCTCTAGTTATGCAGGCAGAGGCATGCTTCCCATTTCAGTAGCTTCCCGTAGAGAAAATATTTATTTTTTGAAAAACCCTGTGGCTTGAGCTGGACTGCCGGGCTAGCATGCAGAACTTCTGTGCCTTGAATGGACCCGCCCACACCACTCATAAGTGTGTATTTGCCGGCAGCAGATGGGTTGTACAAAATAAGAGACTTTCTCTACCCTGGCCAGTAGAGCCACATCTCTCAATAGTGCTGAAAGGCTGGGGAGAAGGCATTGCGTGCCTGCCAAAAAGTCTTTCTGACAGCCTCACCTGTAACAGAGATGAGAATGTCAACTGTCTCTAGCCCCTAATTCTCCTTAAGCATTGCCAAATGAGGAGCGCCACTGGCAGAATTTCTAAGGATAAAGCAGAGAGGGAGGGAGATATCCAATCCAACCTAGTGTGTGTGTGTGTGTGCGCGTGCGCATTAGCTTGTGTGTGTGTGTGTGTGTATGGGGGGAAGAGATGTGGCTTCTTGTGTGTGCATTTTGGAGAAGTGTCAAGAGAAATGCTAAAAGGGCAGTCAGTTTGGGATTTAATTCCAAATAAAATTGGGTCTTCAGGGTAAGAAGACATAAAGAACTTTCAACTGCAGGTTTCTAAAAATCTTATTAACCCATTAAACCAGAGGGTGCAAAAGAGATAGGGTCCCAATGAGGGTCTTAGCTATTCAACTTAGGAATAACGGAATAACAGAGTTGAAAGGGACTTTGGAGGTGTTCTGTATAGTCATTAGCATACTTGCAAGCACCGTGCTGTGATTGGCCGAACGAGCCGCACTGATTGGCCCGTAACGAATCCCCCACGATTGGTGGAAACTAATCGTGGGAGATTCAAAGTGGTGCCATTGGCCGTGGCCGCGGCGGCCAGAGAATAAAAGTCACTGTTTTTCCCCTTGAATCCCGAGCCGATCTCAGGACCCAATAAAGAGCTGAACTCAGTCACTGACTCCTAGTCTCCTTTCCGCGACGGACACAACACTGGCGATGAGGGTGGGATCCCGAGACTAACCCCATCAAGCACGTGTCCTGAGGAAATGAGACCAACAAGATGGCCAGCATCGCACTGCACGCACCTTTTAACCCAGCTGCCGAGGACTGGGAATCGTAACAGACCAATTCCTAATGTTCCTTGAAAGTAGCAACTTGAAGGATGCAACCGGGCAGAAGAAAAAAGCCATCTTTCTAACACATTGCAGGAGGGCGGAACGGATGGTTCAATTCACAAAAAAAAAAACATCCAAAAAATTGAACACGGAGAAATCCAAGAAAAAATAAACAACACATAACCCCGAACACGACCACTAACAAAAGCCCGGCAGAACTATTAATGGGGAGGAAATTAAGGTCCCCACTCGACAGACTGCACCCTACATACAACCCAGAAAACCTCCCAAACTCCTCAAGCAAAAAACCGAACATTTTCTCCAGGTGACGCAGTCTACGCAAAGAACCTTACCGGAGATCCACTTTGGGTACCGGCAACTATAACCCAGCTGACAGGTCCCCACTCGTACCAGCTGCAAACAACTGACGGACAAGCATAGAAACGCCACATTGATCAAATAAGATCGAGAACAACCACGGGAAACACAACCAACACGCAAGCAGACACAGATAGCCCCCTAACACAAACCAAGACAGGAGGGAATACCCCGGGAACCAAAAACCAATGGAAGGAAACCAGCTATACTCACCGACAAGCAGCCAGCTCAAAGCCTCACCAGGGAGAAGCAGCCAGGCCAGTTCAACCAGCCCAGAAAGAGCTGGTTGCGGGAGCGGCAACAACCGCAGCTCAACCAGCCCGGGTAGACCGGGAGGGAGCTGCGACGAAAGGCCCGGCGAGGCCTTCCAGGTGGTTCCATCAACGAGGCAAAGAGCAACACAGAACCCGACTGAACCGGCCGGGACCCAAGCAATAACTAACCTGCGCAGATCAAGTAGGCAAGTATGAAGCCCTGCCTACTTACGGGACTACGTTACGTAGGACCGTACCAAGAGGAGAGGGCTGTTCTGTACAGTCATTAGCATACTTGCAAGCGCCGCGCTGTGATTGGCCAAAGTGCACGGCGATCTGATTGGCCGAGTGAGCCGCACTGATTGGCCCGTAACGAATCCCCCGCGATTGGTGGAAACTAATCGCGGGAGATTCAAAGCGGTGCCATTGGCTGCGGCTGTCACGGCCAGAGAATAAAAGCCGCTGTTTTTCCCTTAGAATCCTGAACCGATCTCGGGACCCAATAAAGAGTTGAACTCAGTCACTGACTCCTAGTCTCCTTTCTGCGACGGACACGACAGGAGGTCTTCTCATCCTACCCTCTACTCAGGCAGGAAACTGAGGATGAGTGGAGGGCCATGCAAGATCCTATACCAGGGGTCAAACCTTAGGAACTTTAAGACTTTTGGACTTCAACTCCTACAATTTCTCCCAGAATTTTGGGAGTTGAAGTCCACAAGTCTTAAAGTTGCCAAGGTTGGAGACCCCTGCCCTATACCATTTCAGAGAAATGGCTATCCAGTCTCTTCTTAAAAACCTCCAGAGTTGGAGCATTCTGGAGACAAGCAGTTCCACTGGTTAATTGTTCTCACTGTCAGGAAATTTCTCCTTAGTTTTAGATTGCTTCTTCTTTGTTCAGTTTCGATCCATTGCTTCTTGTTTTGCCTTCTGCTGCTTCAGAAAATACATTGCCCCCACTTCTTTGTGGCAATCCCTCAAAACCCTGTTTTGTGACCTTCCTATAACACTCTTGGGAAAAGCATGTGAACCATTTCCTCCTTTCAGTGGTCCATAAAAGTACATCTATAGTATGTGGATGCAAATAATAAAGTCGAAAAAAGGTGAAATTTTTTACAGAACTATAGATACATTGAGGTCAGGGATAACAAGGAGTGGTTGGAAGGGGAGGGACTGGATGAAACGCCCCTTGACATGAGTGATGTCAAGTTGGCCATGCCCACCCAGTCACATGATCAAGCCATGCCCACCCAGTCACATGACCACAAAGCCATGCCCACCCAGTCACATGACCAAGCCACACCCACCCAGTCACATGACCACCAAGCCACACCCACCAAATAAACCACACCTACAGAACTGGTAGTAAAAACATTGAATCCCACCACTGGTGAAGTCTTATTCATTCTCCTTTATCTCTCAATATTTTGGATGTCTTAAAACAATGCCATCTTGATCAACATAGCATAGTTGGAAATGGAGGTATTGTGGATCTGCTCTTAACAGGGAGGTCAACTTTAGAGTACTTTATGAGATATTGACAACATTGTTGCTCCCAAAATCATTATTTTTGGTTTATATACGTGCTTTGCATTATTCCACAGCATGATTGCAGAAGATGATAAACTATTCAGAATTAATAAGTGACACTTGAGTTAAGGATTAAGCAGGCCTCTTTGCTAAACAGATTATATCTTTATATAGAATAACATGTAGAAACAGTTTATAAAACTGCAGGGAGTTCTGAAACAATAGCCTTCAAGGGTAAATAGAGTTCTAGAATTCCTTTTGTTTTTGGATCATTGATCATTCTGCTGTCTTCACTGATTATTATCATCACACTGTTTTATGAATCTTGAACGAAGAAAACAAAAACAAAGCAAGAAGTCAAACTTGTAAGAGACATGACTCCCTCATAACCTGTAGATTTCCTCTGCTTGATTAATAATTCTTTGTTCCTCTTCATTTAATTCTTATAGGATTTCCTTCCCTCTTTTTGCAACCTCTGTCCTGATTAAAACATATTAAGATCAAAAATGTCCCAGTTGAATGAAGAATCATTAGCTGAAGAACATGCAATGCTGTTTAATTACTTTTACAGCAGCCAGAGAACAATTAATCCTAAGGGATTATTTGGGACCAGTATGCATCATGCATAGTGACTTTGTTTTTAGTATGTGCTGGAAGAAAGTTTCATTTGCAAATCTCTTGGTGGAAATCTCTCAAGATTTTGTTGTAGGAGATAAAAGAGTGTTAATAACAGCAAAAGGAGCTATTTTTATGTAATAGCAACTGCAAGTGATAAATACAGGGACATGTTGGGCTATGTTTCTATATCCTCTCACTAGCACCAGAAGAGCAGTTGCAATTTTATTAGGAAATGACCACAATTCTAAGTGGTATACACTTGACTGAATTCAATGGATCCAATTTATTAAAGCCCTTTAACAAAAGATTTTAAAGAATCTGAATTGAAGTAAAATACACTCATTTGCTTTTAAGCAGAAATATGCAAATACTGCAAAAACAATGATATGACTTAATCTGGGTAACAAGAAATTTCTTTGCTTCCAAGAAAAAAAGAAACTTCAACCTTTGCTCATTTATTTCCAAGCTGGGATTCTATTAGCAAAATGAAAAAAGCTAAACTAAGTATTTTTATAGTACATATATGGAAGGTTACTGGAATTGTGCACACTTCAAAAATGACTTTGAAATGTTCACAGTCTCGTCTAACCGACCATATCATCTCTTAATTCATTCATGCAGCCTGCCTTTTTTAAAATCTGAAAAAAAAAAATACAGCTGATTTAAGGGGTGGTCCTTCAAATAATGTAAATCTTCAAACAACTCCACCCCTTCAAATCAGGTTGGCATAGTATCTGAAAAAAAGAAAAGAAAAAGAAAAGCTTAGAAAGCATAGCAGAGAAGTGCTGTATATTTTTATAGGGTCAAAAGCATTTCTTCCAAGCATTTTTGAAGTATGTGCAGTCCTGCAAGTTTCCACTTTTAAAAATTACCCACATGATATCTACTAATTTTAACAATATCATTCATCTGTAATAACAGTTTATTAAATTTGTACACCACCCAATTCTCAGTGACTCCAGATGACTTTTACATTCTCTGGCTAAAATTATAAAATAAAGGGTAAAGATGATAAGCATAATGAAGTGAGGGTAACATTGTCTCTCGTGCATATCCTGGTTCTAAAAATACACCAGAGTGGGGACATCCAAATCTACAACCTATGAATATTTCACTTTTGCATTCAATGTGAGCACTCAAGATGTCTAAGAATAAATACACTACAGAATACAAAAAATTAAAAGGCATTCATCAGACCCACTGCAAACTTATACATGATTAAAGGAATAATCTTTACTGTTCATCTAAAGCAGGAGTCCCCAAACTTGGCAACTTTAAGACTTGTGGACTTCAACTCCCAGAATTCTCCAGCCTCTGATCTAAAGGAAAAAGGAATAGCAGTGGTGGGATTCAAATTTTTTTATTACTGGTGGCTTAGTGGGCATGGTGTGGCTTGGTGAGGATGGCTTGGTGGGAGTGGCAAAGGAAGGATACTGTAAAATCTCCATTCCTTCCCCACTCCTGGGGGAAGGTTACTGCAAAATCACATTCCACCCCACTAGCCTCAGCTCCATTCTCCTGTGCAGAGCAACAAAAGAAGACCCAGCCAATCAGCTGGGATTCAAGAGGCAGCAAATAGATGGGGGAGGGGCCAGTCAGAGGTGGTATTTACCAGTTCTCCAAACTATTCAAAATTACCACTACCTGTTCTCCAGAAATGGTCAGAACCTGCTGAATACCACCTCTGGGGAATAGAGAACAAATGCTAACCATTGCAGGACACATAGTACTTCTGTTGAAAGATCTCTATTTGCCAGATGCTTATCAAACATAGAACAATTTAAAATGCGTAGATAATTGTTATCAAAGCCTGCTCAGGAACAGTCACAACTGTTTATCAATGTACTTCCACTGTGTCTGAATTTAATTAAAGTTGTTATCCAGGCCATTGTGAAGTTCATGCAATTTTAATGGCTCAAAGGCCATTTGGTGACTTTACAGTTTTTGTTTCTGTTCCCAGCAACCCCTGCTTAAATAATTCCTGTGGAATTTTGTGCTTTCCAATATTAAAATTTTTACAATATTCCGGATTGCTGTGTCTGGTCTTAAAAATAAATGGCATTCTTCATGTAATTGTGCGATACAGTTGCTATGCCCCTTATTCTGTTCATTTGGAATTTATAAGTTAGGTACTCTACTGTGATGATATTGCTTTTAAAGAGTGCTATTTGATTCTGCTGAAATCTAAATATTGTAAAGATAAGGGGTGTTGGCCTTTAACTTAAATAGCTGTTGATGGCAAATCAGTCAAGTAGGTTTTCCCTAGAGAGAAAGGAGAATAGTCATCTTATGGATACATTTAAAAAGTGTAAAATTAACACTTTAAAAAACTTTTCTAAAGGTGATAACATATCCCAGCCAAACAAAAAACAAAAACAGACGACATCTCTTCTTTCACTTTGGCAAACTGACCACATTTGAACAAGTTCACCAGATCTAGAATGCTAGAACGTTCAACTCTCTTTTATTAATTATATAGTAGTAATGAAGAATACCTCCTTGCAAATTTATTGTATTTGGTTTGCAGAGCCCACTCCCATTACAAGTTTTGCCTAACCTGGTGCTATCCAGATGCAACTACCATACTGAAAGAACATAAATATCAGCCTTGTTAAGCAGACTTATTATGAAATGCAATTCAACATGTTTGGAGAACACTAGGTAATGGAATGCTAATTTTTAGTGTTATGAAATTGCATTCATGTGATCAGGGACAAAGCAAAGCATCTCCAAAGGTGAATTTGTAGTGACCTAGCCTCTAAATGGTATTCCACTAATACACTATTGTTATACCCAAAACATATATTCACAATTGTTATACTCTAAACAATTATTTCCACTGGATTTCTGTTCAATATGATTTCCCTGTAGAAGAATCAATTGCATCTTTTAGGTTTCCCATAGGATTGGCTGAAATGATCAAGCAAAAAGAGCTGCTGTTTTTGTTCCTTGGTGTTCTCTAATTGTATTCAATCGTTAGTTCTTGTATTTGAGAGGTAAGTAAAATTTAGCAAATTCTGACCACTTTAGTTCCATTCTATTTTCCTTGGCTTTGTGGCAATGAAATTGTTCTTAAACATGTTTCTTTTCATGATCATTGAAACAGAATATAATACATATGTACAATCCAAGATTTGTTCCCAAATGCCTGAGATGTTGCCTTAAGTCATAATTATGGGTTTGGCAGATTTTCAGGTGAACTAATCAAGAAAAAGGGAAAAATTGATGTGAAGGTAAAATGTCAGTAGGTGGGAAAAGAGGAATGGAGTAGTTGATGTTCTGTTTACAAAACCGGAATAAACAGAGTTATTTTTAACAATAATAAGGTATTGTAGATATCCTTTTGAATCTTTGAGTTGAAATTTTTAAATACCTGATAAAGTCTCAAAAGCAATCCAAAGCAACCTTTAAAATCCAAATATTTCTTAGAAGAAAATTGTGCTGAACTTCCACTGAAAAATCAATGGAGAGAGGACTGATCAAACTTTGTGGTAGCCTTTTACATACCATGAAGTCTATGAGTTCCCATTTCTCATGTAGGATGAGGACTCTGAGAATACCTTCTATGAAAGACCTCAAAAAGGAGACAGTCCTGCAGGCAAATAATAGCCAAACAATGTTAGATGTAAATGTTAGCACTTTGTATTGGCCCTGGAAGGCAGTGCAGTGGTTGCAATACAAGTGTTATACTGCATGGTCAGTTTTTGCATTGACATTTTCAAATAATCTTCAAAAACATGCAGTGATTCCTCATACAGGAATTTAGTACACAACAGCATATGATTATATTTGTATTTGTGATTTGAGTTTCAGGGGAGGGTCAAACCAATTTGATCAAAGCTGTTTTGAGAATTTATATTAAAAAAAAACAAAACAATTTGTCCATAAGTTATAATGACAAAACATAAAAATGCAAGCAGCTGATTCTTTTTTTCGCTTCTTTTTTCTTTTTTGACAGAATAACACAACAGCAGCGGGAATGATTACTCTTTAAAGGGACTTTAATCCTGACAAGCTTCAGTTGGTATCTTCAAGGAGTTCACTGCAAAGTATTTCTGAAACATTTCTCCTGAATTTCTTCTGAGGCAGAGCTAGCAGGAATGAAGAAAGAACTGCATAGCAGTCTCCAAACTCTCCTGCAAAGACTAGTTGTGTTGAAATGATAACATCCTATGCCAAAATAGGAAAAAAGGAATCAAAAGCAGTTCAAAAACTGAACTTCTACTTTTCCATTTGCAAGGCTTGGCCTGACATGAAAAATGATCACTGACTGGCCTTGTGAGGCAGTTTTAGCTTTGTGATTACTACATTTTCTGGAGTGCCAGGAGGGCTGACATAGCTGATTGGAGCACCTGGCTCCTCCAAGAAAAGCTGTCATAACTGACAAGATTTGGTTGTGTTAAGGTTGCACTTTGCTGGCAATATTTTTAGTTAGTTAGTAAACACAAGTGAAGCAGACTGACACATTGAGATACAATACTACGGAGATATTCAAGCTACAGAAGAGAGACTCTCATAGAAAAAATAATAGCCTTTCTCCTATTAGCTATGTTAGCCCCATATCTATTCAACTGTTATGTAATTTATCCAATGAGGCATACTTTAAAAGTCAGGTTCCACTCAAAAGTATTAATCAGCCCAAAACCTATATTCAAAGTTGTGAGAGTTGTATTAAACTTCCAGTCATATTAGTAAAGCCAGTTTAGAAGTGTAACTTAGAATAGAGTTTCTCAATCTGAGCAACTTTAAACGGTGTGGACTTCAGCCCCCAGATTACCCCAGCCAATGTTAGAACAAAAGAGTTAAGCAAACTAAGGTTTGATCTGCTACTTTAAAAATGCTGAGACACGAAGTGAATGAAATCCAAAGCAAAGCAGAAAGTTGTATTAGGCAATGTCAAGATTGTATCATAAAGATTCTCTCAAAATTATCTGGCTCATATGACATCTCCGCATACAGAACTTAAATTGCAATATTGTTTATCATCTATAAAAGCTCCAGAAGCTATGGAAAAGTTATATTGTCAGCTAGATCTCTAGCATGGTTTTCTGAAGCTTGCTTGCTCTTGGATGCCATGGAAATTGGAAGAGGGGCCTGGACATTTGGGCTGGGGAAGTGAACTGGTGTGAAGTAGTCCCATGAGAACTGGAAAGAGTTTTGCACTCATGAATTATAGTGCTGCTGAGTAGAATTTATACTTCTTTAAAGTCAACCGTCCTGTGACTCCAGATGCAAGAAATACCTGCAGAGGAGCTTCCCATAACATCATACTGGATGTTGATTGGACTCTCAGTGCTGGACCCTGGGAGGAGGGATTTGGGGTGACTTTCAATGTGTAACTTTCATATGCTTTGGTTCAGATCTTGCCTTGCTTACACTGCTATCAATTCAAACTTACTAAAAGTACCTCTTTTCTAAAAAGGAGTTGGGGTTTTCTTTCTTAGGTTTTGAACAGAAGTAGGCCTATCACATATATTTATCCCATGTTTTTCCTCAAGAGGTATACAGCAATTTTTCAGTCATGGATTAAGTTATTGAATGACCAAATTCTAGTATGGAGCAATCATCTAAATCCTGTTTGTGATAACAAAAAAGAGAATACAACCCAAAATTAATTTATATTAAGAATGGGGTTTTATGGCCTCTTCTTCAGCAGAAATTTAAAATTCTCATGAGGTGGTTGAACATGCACAAATAATGGCACGAAGTATCCTAAACTTATAATTTTTAGGACCCATTATGTTTTTCCCCATATTTTTAAGCATTAGTGTAAAATATGCCTGAAGATGGGTATAGAGGTGGCAGAATTGGAATTGAAATGGCAATTCCAGGTTTTCCCAGATTTAATCTATGGCATTTTTCTGTATCAATTTAGTCTGACCAAATAGGTGGTAGAGAGATTGAACATTTCCTGGCAGATGGATAAAAGTACTTACTGCTAATATTGCTTAAGGATTATGAGCTATCGTCGGTATTGGCTAAACTGATTCAAAATCAAACTTGCTTCATTTGCCTTTTCTGCAATCTGTCCATGACATTTTCATTTTGAAGCTAATACACATTTGACATCAAGCAGATTTGGATTGCTTGTGATAATTCTGATAAGCAGGTATCTTAATACCTTCTTATGTGTGTGCTTTCGATTGAAAGTCCAGCTATATTAAATTGTGCACAAATGAAGGCTTTTCTGCAGTGCAATGTATAGTGCCCAGAGACCCAATGAAAAATATTGGATTAAATAAGAAAGTCTTATTTAGCTAGATCACAGTCCAATTACAATACAAGTAGTCCTTGACTTACAACAGTTCATTTAGTGACAATTCAATGTTACAATGGCACTGGAAAAAGACTTTCATACTTATGACTATTGCAGCATCCCCATTGTCATATGATTTACATTCAAATGCTTGAAAACTGGTTCATATTTATGATGGTTACAGTGTCCTGGGCTTAGGTGACCATCTTTTCAGACTTTCTGACAAGGAAAGTCAATGGGGAACCCAGATTTACTTAACAACCATGTTACTAAATTAACAACTGTGATTCACTGAACAACTGTGGCAAGAAAAGTCATAAAATGGGACAAAACCCGCTTTAAAAAAATTCTCACTTAGCAACATACGTTCTGGGGTCAATTGTGTTCGTAAGTCGAGGACTGCCTGTGTTGTCATATTGAGAACAGAACCCGGACAATATACCATTGTTGGGATGTTGCCTCCTTATCACTGGATAAATACACTGATTCACATTCTTTCTTCAAATCAATGAGTAATTGTTACATTACAATCCTGGTTCAGAATGGTTATAAAGCTGCAGGTGCCTCCTAGACCAGAAAGATCTGCATTTTGTATTGCCTACAGATAATTTGGTATATGCTGTTTTCTAAAGCAAAGGCCTTAATAGTTTTGCACTCATAAATTAAGCCTAGCAAAGTGAATATTGTACCAATGACTAGTTGAAAGGATATGTTAGTTTCTCTTTTGAATTGCTTCCTAATTTCAGTTTCCATCTCATGGTTGTCCAACTCTTTAGAGGTATTTCCACTTTTTAGTATAAGTTACATTTATGTTATATGTTGAGTATATTTTAATATATGTATATCATAGATACTGAGAATATATGATGCATCAAACATTTAAATAGGAACAAATTAGGAATTTACAGCCGTCTTTTATTTCTCTTTTGTTATTCTCTGAATAATCCCCTTACTCCTCATACATGCCCATTGTAATGAAATTTGTCTCTATTTGCATAATAGAAGACATTTAAAAAAAAAATAAAACCAAAACAAGAGCCTTATCAGAGCGATAAAAGTTCATTAACCGATTTTTTTTCTGATAGCAACATCCCACCCTCTCCCTAATTCTGTAAGTATTTATATGTATATAAAGTTATCAATAGACTTATTAAGACAAAAATGCCTGCAGAACTGGGACCCTTTGTTTTAGAATAAATTGAATTTAAAACAAAATCATCACATCTTGGAAACATAACGTGAGTAATAATCAGTCTCCTTTTGAGAATGAAAATGTTTCAACAATCATGCCTGCATAATTTATCACTGAGCAATGAATCAAAAACAGTAGAGCAATCATGATAAAAATGTAATCCAATGATCTTGGATGAGAGAGAACTACATACTGTACAACAGTTCATTTAATGAATTTCTATCTTTTTTTTTTTTTCAAAACCTCACTCCTCATCCAAATTAAGTAAACTTATTTTTAAAGAGAAACACCATCAAGTCACAAACAGGCCTTTTATTACTGCTACTGCACCATCTTGACATGCAAGGAACTGTGTAGTCAAACTGTAAACAGTTAAATCTTTTCCCTTCCTGGAAGAAAATGAAAATATAATATAAACACCAATTATAGTTGTATACCTTTTTTAATTAACACAACTCCACCGCTGGTAAGAGTTTATACCTCTGTGCATAATTACCAGAATAGCAGCTCTGCAGACTAAGAACTGCTGTTCTGTTCTTCCTTGGGATTTTAACAAGTCCACTGGAACACGTAATCTGCTATTACCAGTTTTGAGTACATACCAACTTCAACTAAAATTGTGCATTTAATGTACACTGTGATGAATAAAATTAAGTAAACAAATTAAGTACTTAAACAGCATTTCTATTATTAAAATGCATTTTGTGTTTTCTAGATTTGAGAACAGGAAGCCTAAAGAGCATGTTATCAAATTGATTAAACCTCTGAAAGATCCTTTTCTCATTAAATATGACGTTAGTCTTCCTTATATTTAGAGAACTGTATTGTAGCAATGTGTGTGTGTGTGTGTGTGTGTGTGTGTGTGTGTGTGTGTAATCTGTGTATGGGTGGGTAGGGCTGGCAGAAGGAGACACAGCAAAATGGCAAAAACCAGACCTCCCTTCTATGGGAACCTAATTGGATCACAAAGCCTTTCATCAACAAAAGAACGGCTGCTGAAAACATAAAGTGTATTCACAATTAAGCAGCAATTATGAAGCAATAAAAGTGTATCATAATTATTATTTGTTTTCAAATATCTAGACCAGTGTTTCTTAGATTATGATCTAGGAAATACCAGTGGTTTATGAGGTTCTACAGGTGGACCCTTGTGAGAATATGGCCAAAATATTGGGGCACTGCCACATCTTATTAGATTCTGGCATAGCCACCCCAAATTTCACAAGTTTCAAATGAGCAAAAATGCATTTAGATTTGGAATGCTGCAAATATTTTAGATATATGAAGGTTTTTTTTAAAAAAAACTTTGATTTAATGTTGGAGTTTTATGGACACTATAGGAAGATATGTATCCTCTGATGCCTACAGGTACCAATTTGCTCACTCATAGCTTATGAGGTGATTTTTGATGAAGCAGTAGTCTGCATAAAGAAAAGGATGGAAATTGACATGCTAAAAATTGTTTCCTTCTTTCCTTTTGATAGGCCTATACTGAAAAGTCATTCCAACAGCCTTGAGGAATAAAACCGTTAGTAGGCTATTGGATACTTCAATGTATGTTTTATTAAGGGAGAAGAATATATATTTGCTTCTAACAGGGGAGATAACTTTTAATAGCTGCAATAAAGGGGAGAATATAGTCAGAATAATATTATTTGGTAGTGATTATGGCAATGATTTTCCCATTGGATACTAAGGCTAAAATCTGCAACAAGCTTTAAGTCCATGGATTTCATGGGCCATCAGTATTATTAGTATTACCAGTATTAATGCAGAATTCAAGGCAGTTTTATATAGGAATGTAAAGTTTTTCAACTCCGTCCTCTCATGTTTTCCAATTCTTAACATGGCTGTAAAGGGGAGGGCAGAATGGTTGTGGATACCTTGCTGACGGATTGGTTTTCCCCCCTCTTACAAAGAATTAGTTTGGCAAGGAATACAGGAATGACCTTTCTGCTGCATTCCACATTCTGAACGTATACTTTACCCTGCTTTTGAAAGATATGTTGATATTAATGTATCCAATTTTTTACTTATTGTAATACATGTATTTTATTCTTGTTATATTTGGCTCACTGAAATACATGTTTGTATTTCTAGCTTGAGTTCTATTCTTACATCTGGCAGTTATTTACAGTGTATTCCTAATTATGTCAGTTCTTGTTTGATTTAATTAAATGTGTCCGAATAGTGATCAAACTGAAACACTGGTAATCTATTACTTCTACTTCTAACAAGTCCTTCAAAATATTTAATATTTCAATAATATATTTCCTTTCCCATTATAAAGCAATTTATAATTTTTTTCCTTTTTTCCTGGTAGGGATACTAAAAAAATTGTGGAGAAATATTTTATATTACTACTGATGTTAAAATATTTTCTTCAGGTTCAGCCGATATATTCACATTGCCCATTAGGACTTTGGGGGCTCAGTGGGAAGAAGACATGTTAATTCATCTAAGTTGATACTTCTTACCATCGTCTTTGCCACCATCCAGAGATCACCTCCATAAAAACTGAGGCTGTATTTTAGCTTTCAATGGAAACTCTTTTAAAAAAAAGTTTGGGAAGGGGGAGAAGAATAAAACAATACAGAATATACAAATGCATTCTTGTTTTCTCAGACGCAAGTCCCTTGACGGGTTGAAAGGTGATGCTTTCGATTTCTGATTCCCAAACTCTTATCTTTAGACTCTGAGGGCTTCTGTTGTGAAATGTCTATCAGTGCACTTGCAATTGCCAGCCCTGTAAGAAAAGATAAAAAAAAAAAAACCATGTAATACACCATTGTAAAAATATTTTCCCAGTTTTCTTTATTCTTATATGGATATACATACTGCAGGTTTTGAAAATGCTTTGGAAGATTTATTTCAGTCTTTGCATGATGGCCCCCAGTGCTACCATTTAAGGCAGCCATGTCTTTTTTTTACAAACATTCATATGGGTATTCATAGGAGACAAGATTAAAGCCAATGAACTGATTTAATGGATAGTGGACCTTTTCATCTATGTCACTTTTTTGGTCCATATCGGTTTCTGAGCAAGAAACAAAATTTCTAACTTCCATGGAGTAATGCAACTTATTATTAACATTCATGTGAGTTCTATAAACTGGACAGTGGGAGTGAATGCTATTTCACTGGAAAACAGTAATGAAGTTACAAAGATTTAAATACTAAGCCTGGCTCTGAATTTGAAATATGCTGCCATAACTTGCTCTTCAGGTCAGTGATGTGGACACCTGGCTTTCCATCATGATGCATATGGAAACATGTCTCCCAAGGCATATATTCTTCTATTTAGTTATTGTAATGGCATTATGTTCTGTTGAACTGAATTCTGAGTTGAGTTTATCCATTCTGAGAAGGCTCCAAGGCAAAATGAGTCTGCCACTGAAATAGCTTTTTCCCAACTTTTCAAGAGGGCAGTAGGTTAAGGAAACTGGGCATTTAATGCATTGTTTTGTTTTCTTGTACCTCACCACTATACAGAACATCTATCTGGCATATTCAAAGTTAATTAAATACACAGATATAATGAAATCCTTTATTATATTGCATTTATCAAATCCTATTGCTACATAATTAACATACATAGCAAGGTAACTGGGCTAATATTTCTAGCACAAAATTATTCTTAACTGAATGTGTTAGTATTAATGCTTGCTTCATTTCATTTGCATTCATTTCAGGATGAACTTATTAGAAAAATATATGAAAACAAAATGGTAAGAAAAAATATCTGCCACTTGACATTCTTCTGATGAAGTAAACATATACTGGGATTTAAAGTCTGGCTGTATTACTCCAAGTATCTATCAACATTGGGTATACTGACTAGAACAGTATTACTGCAGCAATACTCAGAACTCCACAAATGGGTTTATTCCTGTGTACTATCCATAGCATAACTTTAAGAAATTAAGAAGACCTCTCATCATCGTTATTGAAGAAGAATTCTTATTGATCTCTGAATTCTAACTTCTGTTTTTACTCTTACTTTAAGACATTAATTATATTACTTTATATGTGACTTTAACCATAGAGTGATTTTCATTAATATCTGCTACAGAATACCTCACTGTCGGTCTAGTGTGATGCATAACAGTAGAATGTCTCATCATGGCCATCTCAATTATTTCCTTACCAAAAGGTTTTATTTTATAGGAAGCGAGATATCATCTCCAAAATATTTCTTGAAACTTCTGACTGACTAGGCCATTGATTTCAGCATTATGATTTCCCAATTTTTAAATCATATGAAATATAGTTTATTAACTAATATAGAATTAATGTAGAAAAGAAAATCTCAATTTCATAAATATGATTGCCACAGGTTCCCATGTACTATGGCTTCCATCCATATTGTGTCTGTTCCCCACTGTGTCACCCTCCCTCTTGTGCTGTTTAGGCCACTTTATTGTGACTGCATTCAATAGAAAGTAATAGAAAGAATAAGATCAGTTTATTAAATGAAAGATTATTCTTTGGTTATTCTGTTTCTACAAGAGAATAACTAACTCCCTAGTACAGTGGTCTCCAAACTTGGCAACTTTAAGATTTGAGGACTTCAACTCCCATAATTCCTCAACTAGTCATGCTGGCTGTGCAATTCTGGGAGTTGAAGCCACAAATCTTAAAAGTTATCAAGTTTGGAGACTCCTGCCCTAGAATAATGTTAAATAACAGGGATTAAATATGTTTCTCAGTGATCTTGGACATAACATTTTCTCAAATTCATATTTTTCTACTAAGGTTTATTTGTGTGCTATTCTACTTATTTTGTTTAGGATAACAACTATGAAGGAATCATGCTTTTCAATCTAATACTGTGTTCTGGGACCTGCCAACATGCTGGTAAAGTACTGTTAGGGATAACATTGTTTTACCCTAACTGGTTGAGGTAAATAATAATATGTAATCATAGTTTGTATGTTAAAGTGTCTGCAACTTTAACTGTGGAACAGTAATTAAGGGAGTGGTTGTGAAAGCACTTTAAAAGAAGCAAGACGACAGCTTGCTCTCTCTCTGGCTTTGATGATCCCTGATTACTGCAAGGAAACAAGTCTGCATTGCTCGAACGGGAGAGAAAACAAAGGACTGACTTGTAAGTGAATTGACATAGGATATTTCTACACGGACTTTGCTAACTGAATATCCCTGAATGGAATGACTATTGGACTGTTATTTTGACTATGGAATAAACTATATTTTTGATAGCACAAACGTATCTGTCATTTTTACTGTATGTTAATAAACATACAAGCTTAGCTCACTCATTTATCTGTGTGCCTATCTGACTAAGCTGCACATTCTGTTTAGCTTGTCTCCCTAACCCTGGTTGGGGAACCCAGGCTTAACACTGGTTATGGGCCCAGAGGCTGCAAAGTCAGTTTAACTAGGATAAAACAGATTTATGTAAAAGTGAGAGTTTGTGTTGTTATACATTACAGTAAACAGACAGCTGTGTTTTTATTAATTATAGTTTTATATCCATATAAGAAAACATGGCACAAATCAATCTACAAAGTTTGTCCCTGATATCCAAGTTGGATGGAACAAACTATGTATCATGGTCTATGAAATGTAGTCTGCTTCTACGAAGAGAAGGTTTGTGGAACATAATTGAAAATCCACCAAACGTAGAAGAATGGGATCCAGAGGATGAGGAAGACAGACTAAAGATAGAAGAATTTATGCATAAAAATCAACAAGCTATTTGCATTATTGCTTTAACCTTAACTGATATGCAACTTGTTTATATCCACGGAGAGAAAACAGCTTTTGGGTGTTGGCAGAAGCTGAAGAGGATTTATGTTCGAGATAACGTTGGTGCTCACATAAATCTAACACGGAAACTTTTCAGTACACATCTCCATAAGAATGGTGATATGCTGAGTCATTTGAAAACTATGCAAAGCATTTTTCAAGAACTGCACGAGAAAGAGCTTATTTTCTCTGAACTACACCAAGTCTATATAATTCTATCTTCCCTTGATGAAAGCTATGATAACTACGTAACTTCCCTTGAAATATTGCCAAAGGAAAGCCTAACTTTAACTGATATAACTGGCAGATTGATTGAAGAGGCCAAAAGAAGGCTTGAAAGAGACGAGTTAAGGAGGCAGCAACCTCAAAAAGAAGATAATGAAACTCCTACTGCATACGCAATTAAAAAGTGTTTTAATTGTGGAGGAAGAGGACATTTGGCAAGATTTTGTAAAAAGGCAAAGCGCCAGAACGCTGGCCAGAATACTAAAAGTCATCAAAAGAAAAATAAAAATCCAGAGTTAGCCATGTATACTAACGGAGCTGTAAAAAATAATTTATGGGTGGTTGATAGTGGAGCATCACATTGTATAACAAATGATAAGAAAAATTTTATTAAAATGTCCAAGAGTACACAGCAGATATCGTTAGCCAATGGCTGGAAACTGAAAGCTAAAGGTCAAGGTATAGCATATTGTTCTTTTATAAAAGAGAATGTAAAAATGTTATATGTACCACAACTTAAGTTTAATTTAATTTCAGTTAGAATTTTGGTTAAACTAGAATATGTAGTTACATTTAGGGGAGATAACTGCATAATTGAAAAAGAAGATAAGAAAATTACTGCATCTTTAAGAGGTGAATTATATGTGTTAAATGATGATGGTTTAAAGGTGGCTAACACGGTTTATGATAATAAGAAACCTCATGATGAATGTATTCACTTGTTACATCGAAGGCTAGGGCATTTAAATTTTAAAATGCTTAAGAAAACTGTTGAATTATCTAAGGGAATAAGTTTGAAACCTTGTAATAAGTATTTGCAATGTAATGCCTGTAATCAAAGCAAAGCCAGGGTCACACCTGCAAATAGAGTTGATGGATTTACTACTAAAGAGCCTTTAGAAGTAGTATTTGCAGATTTAATAGGTCCTAAAAAACCAAGTGTAGGAGGACCTCATTACATACTAAGTATAATGGACCACTATTCTAGATATGGGTTTTGCTATTTAATGAAGAGCAAAACTAAAACGTATCAAAATCTCTTTAATTGGATAAAATTTGCAGAAAGGAAAACTAAAAAGAAATTAGTAACTCTTATAACAGATAATGGTACGGAATTTACAAATAATAAATTCCAGAACAGACTAAGAATGTTAGGTATTCAACATAAAATGTCTGCACCATATAGGCCACAACATAATGCCTTTATAGAGAGAAGAGGCCAAACATTACAATCAATGGCACGAACTATGATGTCTGATTCAGGATTACCTAAAAATTTGTGGGTAGAAGCAATAATGTGTGGTAATCATATATTAAATAATGTTGTTAATTCAACAACAGGTGAATTACCATTCACATTGTGGCATGGTACAAAACCTGATTTAAGTTACATGCACACATTTGGAGCACCAGCATGGGTGCATATCCCTTCACAACTTAGACACAAAGGACAACATAGAGCTAAAAGATTATATTTTGTAGGATATACATCTAATCATAGATCTTATAGATTCTGGGAACCAGGTACATCTAGAGTTTACACCAGTGCTAGTGCTAAATTCCTAGAACATGTAGCAGGGCTGCCAACTCTCACGCAATCAGCGTGAGACTCACACAATTCAATCAATTTTGACTGTCTCACTCTGATAAACAAAATCTCACGCTAAACCCCCAAAATCATGGAATGTACAAAAATATCCCTACATTCTCTGATTATATTCCGAATATTCCCCTTAGCTTAGGAGAAGGATGAGCTCCCAGTGCCGCCCCGCCCTGCCCAGCCACCCCACCGCGCCTCTTTTCCCGCCTTAATCCTTCTGCCGGCGTCCCGTAACTGTCACGATGCCGATCATTATCGCTTCAGGAAAGCGAAGAGCAGGAGGCTTCTTCGCCGCCCGGGGCGCTCGCAGCCACTTTGCCCCGCCCTCTCCCTCTCTGCAATGTCCTCTGGGACAAGCCAGCTGCCCTAGGCTTTCCAAAGAAGGACACGAGGGGGCTGGCAAAGCCTCTTTACAGCCTCGGCCAGTAATAACAATGGTAAGCAAAGCCAACGGAGTGGCTTCCATTTAACCCTTTGGTGTTTAAATCTTTGGTGATGTTTCTTTATTTTCTCTGGCTGGATTTCTGACCCAGGGGAGAAAGACCATTTAAAAAAGCAAAAAGGACAGAAAGAACACCAAGAAAGAATGGGACAACCCCCCCCCCAAAAAAAGAGATCCAACACAACTCTGAATAAAATTATTATTATTTTAAATTTTATTATTATTATAATTATTATTACCACCCCTTTACACGCCTTATGCTCTCTTTTAGCTGATCCAAAAGAGTCTTCCCAAACCAGCAAGGCGAGAAGCGCGCCAGGCTGATCTATAAAGGGGCTGGGCAGCTTTTTTGCAAAATACTTAATAGAAAGGTTGGAGGACTGACAGGATTACATCTCTGGCAGTGGATGAAGGAATCACTTTTTCCTCTTTCTCCTTTGAGTTTAAATCCTAGGTCTCCATGCACCAGATTGACAGGACTGTACTACATTATTATCATATTTTCAAACCCTTAGATAAGGACTCAATAAGGACTTTTTTTGATGCCAGTAGGCTTCTCAGCCCCAAATTGGGATAGCCCTGACTCAACTAGAACATATTCTAATCTTAACACAATTTACCATCCAAAGAGCAGTAAGACCATTAAGTTCAGAATCTAAACTTACCCAATAAATAATATACTGTTTCCTCACTGTGCTCAAGCTTCAGAATACAGTAGATGAGTTTTACAGTTAACAATATGTGTATTTATATGAAGCACTCATTATTTGATTAAATGTTTAGTTTATACATGTCTGAAATTATGAACCCCTATTTCAGTCAACAAGTTAGTATATAATTAAAGACTGAGACTATAGCATTTGATATTGGCATGTAGTATGGTATTTGATACAGAAAGAAGAATACCCATTGATGTATTTGCATTATCTCTGTAGTTGTTTCGGGTTTTTGTCTTTTTGTTGCACATTGAATTCATCCTATAGTGGTCTATAGTACATCACTAAGCTAATAAAGTCAGTTGAGGTAGAATACTGCAGTTACAAGTCAGGAAAATCAATTATTCATGGTCAGTGAACTGCATTATTAATATCTTACAAATCCGGTTCAAGTACATTGGTGCTGCTTGCATGTATGTATATGTCCAAATCATGACTAAAGTATGCATCAGATTGCACCATTTAAAATGTAAAATTGTCAAAGCTCCCTACCGTGGAAGGGGGGACACCCCCCTTCCACACCATCCCCCCCCCTCGGTTGCTCTGCTCCCTCGCAGTGTCTCACTCCGAACTATCACTCAAGGTTGGCAGCCCTGATGTAGGATGGAATAGATTAGAGCAAGATTTAAATAATGAAGTTATTATTGAACCCTACAAAAGGCAGAAAGATCAGACTAGTTATAAGAAGAGTCCATTTAAACAAGAAGTCCATGAAGAGCAAATAGGACCAGAACAAGAGGAAACAGTTGATCAGGAAGAGTTAGATAATCAAGAAGAGTTAATAAATGAAAATCCACCTGTAAGTCCTGTAATACCTAGACGTACTACACGTGTAACTAGACCACCTGATAGGTATCAAGCAAGTATAGTTTGCCAAGTAACTAAAGTTCCAACTAGTGTAGATGAACTTAGGATGTATCCTGCTAAGGATCAGGAGAATTGGCAAAAGGCAATGGAAAAAGAACTAAATTCATTAAAAGTAATGAAAGTTTATGAAGATGCTAAATTACCTCCAGGAGAAAAATCCATTGGGTGCAAATGGATATTTAAAGTAAAAACTGGAAATGATGGGACTGTTACCCATAAGGCTAGGTTAGTAGTTCAAGGATTTAATCAAACTGCATCTGATTACGATGAAGTTTTTGCACCAAGTCTTAAAGCAACATCTTTAAGAGCAGCATTAGTGTGGGCAGCTAAGAAAAACTATGTCATTAACCATTTAGATGTAGAAACTGCCTATCTACATGCACCATTGCAGCACACTATATATTTAAGAAAACCAGTAGGTATAAAAGACAATAAAGTAAATAGTAATGATTGTTGGAAACTCAAAAAGAGTCTTTACGGGTTGAAACAATCTGGGTTTGAGTGGAACCAATATATTGTGAAAGAGTTAAACAATATAGGTTTTAAATCTGGTTTAGCAGATCCATGTGTGTTTAAAAGAGAAAATAATGGAACGGTGTCATTATTATTATTATTTACAGATGATATTGCTTTGATAACTAAGACTAATAATGAAGCTAATGAGATTATATCATTATTAGCCAAAAAGATAAAATTAAAGCATTTAGGTGAAATTAAAAGGTATCTAGGATTGACAATTAACAAAACAAAAAATGGTTTTAAGATATCTCAAGAAGATAAAATTTGCCAATTAATTAAAACGTTTTAAATGGAACTTTGTAAACCGGCAAAGACTCCAATGAGTCAGGAAGTTTGCCAAACTGATGATCAAAGTCCCAAATTTGATAAGTCCATATATCAATCTTTGATTGGCAGCTTATCATATATAAGCAATTGGTCTAGGCCAGATATAGCTTATAGTGTAAATCAGCTGGCACGTTTTAATTCAGATCCACATCAATGTCATTGGCAATCATTAAAGAGAATTTTAAGATATCTTAAAGGAACAATGAACCATGCATTGTATATAGAACCAAAGGGTGATTTGAGTCTTAGTGCCTATGCAGATGCAAGTTTTGCAACTGATATAAACACAAGAAAATCAACATCTGGGATGGCTATATTATTTGGTAAGACACTAATAGGGTGGAGGTCAATCAGACAACAGCATATCAGCTTGTCCACGATGGAAGCGGAATTTTCATGTCTGTCATTATTATGCACTGACTAGATTTTGTACAAACAGTTATTATTAGACATGGGTATAACTGTAAAAGATTCCATTATTGTGTACGAGGATAATCAAGCAGCTATAAAGTTAGCTACTAGTATTGCTGTAAAAACTAGATCAAAGCATACTGATTTAAGATACTTAAATGTTAGAGAATCTGTAAAGAATGGGCTAATTAAATTGGAATACTGCATGACAGAAGAAAACATTGCAGACCAATTTACAAAAGCTCAAGGAGTAACTAAGTTTAAAGAGAGTTGTAACAAATATGATTTAAAGATGTAAATAGTTATATTTATTATTATTTCCTAAAAGGGGAGAATGTTAGGGATAACATTGTTTTACCCTAACTGGTTTAGGTAAATAATAATATGTAATCATAGTTTGTATGTTAAAGTGTCTGCAACTTTAACTGTGGAACAGTAATTAAGGGAGTGGTTGTGAAAGCACTTTAAAAGAAGCAAGGCTGCAGCTTGCTCACTCTCTGGCTTTGATGATCCCTGATTACTGCAAGGAAACAAGTCTGCATTGCTCGAACGGGAGAGAAAACAAAGGACTGACTTGTAAGTGAATTGACATAGGATATTTCTACACGGACTTTGCTAACTGAATATCCCTGAATGGACTGACTAAATGATACATGACTATTGGACTGTTATTTTGACTATGCTATGAACTCATAATGGAATAAACTATATTTTTGATAGCACAAACGTATCTGTCATTTTTACTGTATGTTAATAAACATACAAGCTTAGCTCACTCATTTATCTGTGTGCCTATCTGACTAAGCTGCACATTCTGTTTAGCTTGTCTCCCTAACCCTGGTTGGGGAACCCAGGCTTAACAAGTACCATTAAAATCAGTCCAGGTCAGTGCAAAAGATCATTTCTCAAAGCATCACACAAATCATCCAAATAAATCTACTTATTGTTTTCTCTGGGTACAACATCCTTTCTTGTTATCAAAGCAATAGAATTAACTGAGGGATAAATTCATTATTTTACACTGGCATCTAAAAGAATTTCATTTACCAAGTCAAAATGATGCACATATGCTGCCGGCAAGTAGAATTTATATCAAAATGCTACCCAAGAGTCAATAAAAATGCTGAGGCTTAAATATTTATTATATGCAATGTTAGGGATAACATTGTTTACCCTAACTGGTTTAGGTAAAATAATAAATATGTTATCATAGTTTATTAGTTAAAGTGCCTGCAACTTTAACTGTAGGAATGTAATTAAGGGAGTGGTTGTGAAAGCACCATAAAAGAAGCAAGGAACGTCAGCTTGCTCTCTCTGGCTTGATGATCCCTAATTACTGGATGGATTCAAGACTGCGTTTTTCTCTTACTGGAAAGGGAGAGAGAAAGGACTGATTTATTGTAAGTGAACTGACATTGGATATTCTACACGGACTTTGCTAATTGAATAACCTTGAATGGACTGATTAAAATGATACATGACTAATGGATTGTTATTTTGACTATGCTATAAACTCTAAATGGAATAAACTATATTTTGATAGCACAAGCGTATCTGTTATTTTTACTGTATGTTAACTAACATACAAACTTTATCTCACACATTTATCAGTATGCTTATCTGACTAATGCTGCACATTCTGTTTAGCTTGTCTCCTTAACCCTGGTTGGGGAACACAAGCTTAACACTGGTTATGGGCCCAGAGGCTGCAAAGTCAGTTTAACTAGGATAAAACAGATTTATGTAAAAAGTGAGAGTTTGTGTTGTTATACGTTACAGTAAACAGACAGCTGTGTTTTATTATTTATAGTTTTATATCCATATATAGAAAACATGGCACAAGTCAATCAACGAAGTTTGTCCCTTATATCCAAGTTGGATGGAACAAACTATGTTTCATGGTTTATGAAATGTAGTCTACTTCTATATAGAGAAGGTCTGTGAAACATAATTGAAAATCCACCAAACGTAGAGGAATGGGATCCAGAGATTGAGGAAGATAGACAAAAGATAAAAGACTTTAAGCATAAGAATGAACAAGCTCTTTGCATAATAGGATTAACACTGTCTGACCAGCAACTTGTTCATATCTGTGGAGAGCAAACAGCAGTTGGGTGTTGGCAGAAGCTGAAGAGGATTTATGTCCGAGATAATGTTGGTGCTCACATAAATCTAACACGAAAGCTTTTCAGGATGCATCTCCAAACGAATGGTGATATGCTGAGTCATTTGAATTCTATAAAAAGCATTTTTCAAGAACTGCACGAGAAAGAGCTTATTTTCTCTGAACTACACCAAGTCTACATAATTCTATCATCACTAGATGTAAGTTAGATGATAATTACGTCACTTCCCTTGAAATTTTGCCTAAGGAAAGTCTAACTTTAACTGATATAACTGGCAGATTGATTGAAGAAGCAAGAAGAAGACTTGAAAGAGATCAGTTAAGGAGGGAGCAACCTCAAAAAGAAGATAATGAATCTCCTACTGCATACGCAATTAAAAAGTGCTTTAATTGTGGAGGAAGAGGACATTTGGCAAGATTTTGTAAAAAAGCAAAGCACCAGAACGCTGGCCAGAATACTAAAAGTTATCAAAAGATAAATAAAAATTTAGAGTTAGCCATGTATATTAACGGAGCTGTAAAAAATTATTTATGGGTGGTTGACAGTGGAGCATCCCACTGTATAACAAATGATAACAGAAATTTTATTAAAATGTCCAAGAGTACACAGCAGATATCGTTAGCCAATGGCTGGAAACTGAAAGCTAAAGGTCAAAGTATAGCATATTGTTCTTTCATAAAAGAGAATGTAAAAATGTTATATGTACCACAACTTAAGTTTAATTTAATTTCAGTTAGAATTTTGGTTAAACTAGGATATGTAATTACCTTTAAAGGAGATAAATGCATAATTGAAAAAGAAGATAAGAAAATTACTGCATCTTTAAGAGGTGAATTATATGTGTTAAATGATAATGGTTTAGAGGTGGCTAACACGGTTTATGATAATAAGAAACCTCATGATGAATGTATTCACTTGTTACACCGACGGCTAGGGCATTTAAATTTTAAAATGCTTAGGAGAACTGTTCAACTATCTAAAGGAATAAGTTTGAAACCTTGTAATAAGTATTTGCAATGTTTTGCTTGTAATCAAAGCAAAAGCAGGGTCATACCGGCTAATAGAGTTGATGGATTTACTACCAAAGAGTCTTTAGAAGTAGTATTTGCCGATTTAATAGGTCCGAAAAAACCAAGTGTAGGAGGTGCTCGTTACATATTAAGTATAATGGACCACTATTCTAGATATGGGTTTTGCTATTTAATGAAGAGCAAAACTGAAACGTATCTAAATCTCTTTAATTGGATAAAATTTGCTGAAAGGAAAACTAAAAAGAAATTAGTAACTCTTATAACAGATAATGGTACGGAATTTACAAATAATAAATTCCAGAATAGACTTAGAATGTTAGGTATTCAACATAAAAAGTCTGCACCATATAGGCCACAACATAATGCCTTTATAGAGAGACGAGACCAAACACTGCAGTCAATGGCACGTACTATGTTGTCTGATTCAGGATTACCTGACAATTTATGGGGAGAAGCAATAATGTGTGGTAATCATATATTAAATAATGTTGTTAATTCAACAACAGGTGAATTACCATTCACATTGTGGCATGGTACAAAACCTGATTTAAGTTACATGCACACATTTGGAGCACCAGCATGGGTGCATATCCCTTCACAACTTAGACACAAAGGACAGCATAGAGCTAAAAGATTATTTTTTGTAGGATATGAATCTAATCACAGATCTTATAGATTCTGGGAACCAGGTACACCTAAAGTTTACACCAGTGCTAGTGCAAAATTCCTAGAACATGTAGGATGGAATAGATTAGAGCAAGATTTAAATAAAGAAGTAATTATTGAACCCTACAAAAGGCAAAAAGATCAGACTAGTTATAAGAAGAGTCCAATTAAAGAAGAAGTCCACGAAGAGCAAATAGGACCAGAACAAGAAGAAACAGTTGATCAAGAAGAGTTAGTTAATGAAAGTCCACCTGTAAGTCCTGTAATACCTAGACGTACTACACGTGTAACTAGACCACCTGATAGGTATCAAGCAAGTATAGTTTGCCAAGTAACTAAAGTTTCAACTAGTGTAGATGAACTTAAGATGTATCCTGCTAAGGATCAGGAGAATTGGCAAAAGGCAATGGAAAAAGAACTAAATTCATTAAAGGTAATGAAAGTATATGAAGATGCTAAATTACCTCCAGGAGAAAAATCCATTGGGTGCAAATGGATATTTAAAGTAAAAACTGGAAATGATGGGACTGTTACCCATAAAGCTAGGTTGATAGCTCAAGGATTTAATCAAACTGCATCTGATTACGATGAAGTTTTTGCACCAAGTCTTAAGGCAACATCTTTGAGAGCAGCATTAGTGTGGGCAGCTAAGAAAAACTATATCATTAACCATTTAGATGTAGAAACTGCTTATTTGCATGCACCATTGCAGCACACTATATATTTACAAAAGCCAGTTATTATAAAAGACAATAAAGTAAATAGTAATGATTGTTGGAAACTCAAAAAAAGTCTTTATGGGTTGAAACAATCTGGCTTTGAGTGGAACCAATATATTGTGAAAGAATTAAACAATATAAGTTTTAAATCTGGTTTAGCAGATCCATGTGTGTTTAAAAGAGAAAATAATGGAACGGTGTCATTATTGTTATTATTTACAGATGATATTGCTTTGATAACTAAGACTAATAATGAAGCTAATGAGATTATATCATTATTAGCTAAAAAGATAAAATTAAAGCATTTAGGTGAAATTTAAAAGTATCTAGGATTGACAATTAACAAAACAAAAAATGGATTTAAGATATCTCAAGAAGATAAAATTTGCCAATTAATTAAAACATGTAAAATGGAACTTTGTAAACCGGCAAAGACTCCAATGAGTCAGGAAGTTTGCCAAACTGATGATCAAAGTCCCAAATTTGATAAATCTATATATCAATCTTTGATTGGTAGCTTATCATATATAAGCAATTGGTCAAGGCCAGATATAGCTTATAGTGTTAATCAGCTGGCACGTTTTAATTCAGATCCACATCAATGTCATTGGCAATCATTAAAGAGAATTTTAAGATATCTTAAAGGAACAATGAACCATGCATTGCATTTAGAGCCAAAAGGTGATTTGAGTCTTAGTGCCTATGCAGATGCAAGTTTTGCAACTGACATAAACACTAAAAAATCAACCTCTGGGATGGCTATATTATTTGGTAATAGGGTGGTGGTCAATCAGACAACAGCATATCAGCTTGTCCACGATGGAAGCGGAATTTTCATGTCTGTCATTACTATGCACTGACTTAATTTTGTACAAACAGTTATTATTAGACATGGGTATAACTGTTAGAGATTCCATTATTGTGTACGAGGACAACCAGGCAGGCATAAAGTTAGCTACTAATATTGCTGTAAATCTAGATCAAAGCATACTGATTTAAGATACTTAAAATGTTAGAGAATCTGTAAAAAATGGGCTAATTAAATTGGAATACTGCATGACAGAAGAAAACATTGCAGACCAATTTACAAAAGCTCAAGGAGTAATTAAGTTTAAAGAGAGTTGTAACAAATATGATTTAAAGATGTAAATAGTTATAGTATTATTATTACCTAAAAGGGGAGAATGTTAGGGATAACATTGTTTACCCTAACTGGTTTAGGTAAAATAATAAATATGTTATCATGGTTTGTTAGTTAAAGTGTCTGTAACTTTAACTGTAAGAATGTAATTAAGGGAGTGGTTGTAAAAGCATCATAAAAGAAGCAAGGCACGGCAGCTTGCTCTCTCTGGCTTGATGATCCCTAATTACTGGATAGACTGAAGAATGAGTTTTTCCCCTACTGGAACGGGAGAGAGAAAGGACTGTTGATTTATCAACGGTGAGAGGACTGATTTATTGTAAGTGAACTGGCATTGGACATTCTACATGGACTTTGCTAATTGAATATACTTGAATGGACTGATTAAAATTATTCATGACTAATGGACTGTTATTTTGACTATGCTCAAAAACTCTAAATGGAATAAACTATATTTTTGATAACACAAGCGTATCTGTTATTTTTACTGTATGTTAACAAACATACAAACTTTTCTCACTCATTTATCTGTGTGCCTATCTGACTAATGCTGCACATTCTGTTTAGCTTGTCTCCTTAACCCTGGTTGGGGAACACAGGCTTAACATGCTTTACCTTTATTTAATAGGTTTTCCCACCAAAACAGTTAATATTATTGGATAGAAATGTAAATTCTATGATAGCTACCATTTATTTCCCCTATTTTCATAGCTTGTTTAATTTACTATCCCTTCCTGTTTAAAAACACCTTCCCATTCTTGAACATTCTTGTTATTCTTGTTGGAGGAAAATGCCACTTGTAAAACATCTTATACACATTTTTTTTATATGCTGTTGACATTTTCATTTTATAATTTTGAGACCACAGTTTTTGCCATTTCTCTAGATCAATCCCATATCCAAAATTCTTTTCCCAAGCAATCATAGTTTCTTTAACTTTTTCTTCTAGTTTAATTTCTAATAAAAAGCCATACAATTTTTTAATCATCTTTTCATCAGTACTGTCAAAATCTTATCTGTCAGTCAGTTTAACATAGAGGCCTTCTGTTTTAGAATCTTTGTCACACCTTGAATGTATTTGCGCATATGAAAACCAATTCATCTTTATAGCTTGTTCCTCTAATTTTTGCATAGATTTAAGTTCACCCTTTTCATTCAATATTTCACCATATCTAACTGTTTGTTTTTTTTTATATATTATAGATAAGAAAATGCTTCAACAGTCGATAGCCAGACTGGAATTTTCAAGTAACATTGTCTTTTAGTCTTCTCCCAGTTTAACCACAGAGACTCCCGTATATAATGTCTTCTAAAATACCCCTGTATTTTAGTTCCTTTATACCATAAAAAAGCATGCCACCCCAACAACAGATCATGTCCTTCTAATGTCAACAATCTAGTATTTCTTAATGTTATCCATTCCTTAACCCACATCAAATTTGTAGCTTGGTAATACAGCTACCAATTTGTCAAACCAAATCCTCCTCTTATTCTGGCATCTTGAAAAAGTTTTAACTTTATTCTCACTTTCTTACTTTGCCATATATATTTCAAGACAATTTTATTTAAATCTTCAAAATAATCTTTTCCAAGCCTGGAATTGTTTGGAACAAATATAAAATTCTGGGTAGTATATTCATCTTGATTGTTGATATTCTCCCTATTAATGACAGTTGTAAATTTTCCCATTTCACCAAATCTGGCGCGATCTGCTGCTTAAGTTTGATATAATTATTCTCTTTTAGTGTATTACATCTTGCTGTCAAATGTATCCCCAAGTACTTGATCTTATTCGTGACCTGAATTTTCAATACATCCGCCAGTTCTTCCTTTTGTCTTGATAGCATATATTTTGTCAAAATCTTTGTTTTATCTTTATTTATTTTCAAACCAGCCACCATATACCTTTATCTTTTCTATCAATTTTGATGCTGTTTCTAGTGGGTCTTCTAAAATGAAAACCAGATCATCTGTGAATGCTTGCAACTTAAATTCTTCCTTTTTAATTTTCATCCCTTTTATAATCCTTTTTTTCTCTAATATTTCTGTTTAACACTTCCAAGGTTAACACAAACAACAAAGGTGATATATATATATTTTCTGAGGTTCTCGCAGGTATTTGTATGGGGATCTTTGGTTATTCAGGTTTTCTCCCACGTAAGATTGGAAGTAGGCAACGTTTCGATGAAGTCTCATTCATCATCTTCAGGCTTGGTCTTCAGCTCTGTGCTTCTCCGAGTGATGTGAGCTTGCAGATGCTTCTTCCTTTTAACTGCTAGTGGGGGTATGACTTGATTGGGTGGTGGCTTGGCTGTGTTCTGATTGGGTGGGGGTGTGTTCTCATTGGTTGTTATCTAGGAATGAGATCTGTCTATTCCAACACACTTTAATCTAGCATTCTCTGGATGAATTGGGATTCAGTTTTTAAAATGGCTTGAAATTGGGAAAACACATTGTATGAAAGACACCTGTTGTGAGAATATGTTAATTATCATTATATACAATGATTTTGATGATTTTTTCCTTAAGAGCAAGAATAGTTTCTTTTACCAAATGCTTACATACAAATATTAAATGTGTGTCCAATAAAATAAAAGTGGGAAATTACTATTATTAATAAAATAATGTTACATGTATTTGAACAGAGAGAAAACCAGTGTTATTTCGGTTGCACATAGAAATATAACAGTCATCTTGAAAGACAATATGGTGGCAATAGTTAAACAGTGAACTCCTACCCAAAAAATTACTTGTGTGCATATATGTGTGTGATGTAAGCTATTTATAGCAATTATGTTGAACAATTAATAAATATATAAATAAAATGTACCACATCAAAGCAGATTGCTTTGTAATGGTTTGTAATTTAGATATAAGTGCAACATTGAATGTTTCATTAGAACAATAGACTTTGAAAGTGGTTTCGTTTTGAACGAGTCTTTCCTTTGCAAAACTTTTGTAACAGGAAGGCTGCGTTATACATTTTATTTCCCTCCCCCCAGCAAAACAGCTTCATTAGGCACGAAAGGTTAATTGTAGCCTTAAATGCAATTCAAGCAACAACATGCAAGTATGTGGTGAATGGAGCATCTTGACAGAAGAAGCAGCATGCTATAAACTGTTTGCCCCGCTGAAATGTTTTACTATCTCATTTACTAACTGTCTCCTTTTACTGCCTGTATTCGTAGTTCTTTTAAACCTTTAATCGCTACAGTTTTATTTCAATGTAATCAGATTTAAATAGAAACACCATGGCTGAGGATATTTAAATGTTTTCCTCCCTTGCTGTTTTATATAATACACACTAACTGTTGCAAGGCCACATTATCTTCCAGAATAAGAAGGCAACACTTTATATTCCAGCCTTACTTGGTGTTGGATAATGCAAGCTTTTCCTTTTCTGCTATTGTTAATTTTAATTAAAAATTTATCAGGTTCACATTTTTCTCCTTTGTTTGACTAAAGGGTATTAAAGATGACCTGCTTGGTTTGGTTAGGAAGGTAATTGCAATACAATTTTTCCCCTTTAAATATATATTATTGTAACGTATCATCCTGGACAGATAACTTTATTAGATAAGATTACATTTTCAGGCATTTTCACATTATTATGCAGAATCTGAACATTCACAATGCAGAATAGAGGTATAATAAAGCATACATTGGCACACAATGTTTTAAATGCTTTAACCAAATAAAAGAGAATGACCATTAAATAATTAAATGAAATAATTAAGAAGAACTGAAAAGAAAAAAGGTGCTCCCGTAATGCTAGTAGAAAATCAAATGCTTCGCCCATCAAACTTCTTCCATCATTACTGCAATTTTTCATTTTATTTCTCCTGCTCTAAAAGCTATTGTAACACGGATAGTAAACTAAATGTAACTGCATTAGTGCTGTGAACTCATTACTCACATTATTACTGTCAGGGATCCCGATGTCCCTGAAAGTTAATGCAACAGTTTTAAATCCCACTGAGAAAATGATGGAAATTAAAATGCCCAATCTGTGGTTACACAGATCACCATAGAGCTCAATAAGTGCACCCTCATCTTTATCTCATCAGCACTATTTATAATTACATGCTGCTCCCTTTTTTAAAAAAAAACTGCATCCTGTCATTTATTATCTCCATTTCACTGCACTAAAGCACTAAAGCACACTAAAGGTGCATATGAAAATATCCTGGTTCATCAGCTTTCAACCATTTGTAGCAGTGCCTATATTCTGGATTATTCATATTATACCGAACAAAGTTTTACCACCTTCGATTTGGTTCAGCTGAGCTTACTTGGAAACAAATAATATTGAAGCTAATTGAGGAACTCCAGTGCTTTCCTGCTGTTCATTGTTCATTGTAGTATTCTCTATATGAAGCAAAATTTGGACTTTGAAGAAACAGGAAGGGAAAAGTCTTGAGTCTTGTGAATTTAGATATTGTAAAAGACTCCTGAAAATACTGTGGACAGCCAAAAAAACAAACAAGCATATCAAGCCAGAGTTGTTATTCGAGGAACAAATGACTGGGGTCAAATAATATTACTTTAGACACATTATATAAAAACTAAGCCTTCTATAATATTAATCCTTCTAAATATTCCTGACAAGATGTACAACCAGGAGGATCACTACTATCTTTATTGTGAAGTTACATTAAATAAAATTCTTGCAATACTGAAAATAATTCTACCTTCCTTTCTTTTTATAGTTTATAGAAAACTAGTGAAATTTCTGAACTGCTTTTCATACTTTTCTCTCACCTGGGAACAGAGCTATCTCTTTTCAGACCATTGACCTGATTGTGGGTCTCATTCCTATCTCGCAAGATCAATTCTATATACCATCAAACTAGAGACGGCTGTAATACTGGGAAAAGAGAAGAAAACAAGAAGAGAATGACCATTGGCAGGTGGATGGACAGTGGTGACGGATACGTTGTTGGAAGTTCTGAAAGAAGAGGTTAGAGACATGGAGAAGATCTAGTCATATGGTTGTTAAGAGTCAACATTGACCTGATGACACATCATTCAATTGGTTCTTACAGGGGAGACTTTTTCTGTTGGGCATCACTGGTTTCTCTATATGATTTCTCCTTCTCTTTTTCTCCTTTGTTTGGTTTCTTCTTTCATTATACTACATTTTGTTATGTCTGAAGAAAGTTGTTTAAATTAGGTTCTTGATCTTTCCCACATTTGACTTCTTCAATTTTCTGGTCTAAAATTATTTTTATTCTAAAATTCTTCTATTTTAAGTTATGATATGGAAAAGGATATTCTTATAAGTACTGATTTGAAGAAGAACGCCTTTACTATAAATTATAAACAATGGTGTTAAGTCTGGGCGGTGGGTCCCAAGGAGAGACGAGACTCGAAGTAGTGACAACAGCTCTTTATTAGGCAACCAGATACTGAGACAAACTTTCCTAGCCGCAGCAGCTCTTTTTATAGAGCTGGCTGCGGCTAGGCAGCCTATGACAGGCTTTTGAGCTTGCCGCGCTTGGTTTTACCCAATCAAGGCAACCCGTATACGAACCAATCAGGATTGTTATATAACGTCCAATCACGGTCCGGTTTTTCCAGACCAATAGAAATGCAGGCCTACAAGCCTGCTAGTATGGAACAAATGGTATACTTTAATTTTATGGGACGAAAATCTCAATTGAGTAAATTTGTGTTGGGCAGTATTACATGAAAAAAAAACTCTTAACTCTTAACTCTAAATCTATAACAAAATAAACATATTTTTCGTGGACAATAATGTATTCGGAATTAAAACTGAGCATTCTAGAAGCAATTTGTGTACAAGTCACTATCTAATATTGAACCAAGCTTCATAAAAATTCAATTAGAAAGGCTTTTTGAGTGTAGATATTTAATGCATGATAGATATTTTAACCCACATTATCATTTTCCATTTTCATTAATAGTGAATAGTTAATCATAAGAAAACATATTTCCACATTCATCATTCTAATTTGCTTTTCAGAAAATTCTTATTGATTTGTGACTTTACAAGTAGATGGTGTATACATTAATTACACATGCAACCTGTGAGTTGTTCAAGGTAGAACATAACATAATGATTATAGTGATGCCTCTTCAAGATTATTGCTTTGCAAGTTCTTTTCTTCATCAAATACTATTTTCTGCTATTAAATCACTATCAGTGCATTCAGATGAATAAGAATACATTAGTACTATTATTACTGAAACAGAGACAAGCTTAAGTAGAAAGTTGAGAATTGTTCCCTTCTAATTTTCAATACTTTTCAATGGTGGCAAAAATAAATTAATGACAAAATGTGCATGATGACATCATATGTTAGGATGGAATATTTCATGATGAAATAACCATGTATATTTCATCATTTTTGCCCAACACAGTTTGCTGTTCAATCTTTTGATTGGAATATATTTTACAAACATGCAGATGCAAAATTTTACAAGCGTGTAAAATAAAATTTGTTTAATGTTTATTACTGTTTCTGGTTATGAGAATAACTAAAATGGATTAGGGTTAATTTAAAATATAACTACATAAAATTATAATGTCAATAAAATGATAAATGATTTAAAGGAGGTAGGGTGAAGGTTGTCAATATCCATGAGATAAAAGATAATCTACATTGTATAAAAGCTAGGACCATGATTTAGAGCATACACTGTTTACTTTTTTTTCAGAAATAGATGAATCTATAAGTTTATAAATCTGATTCTAAATCTCCCAGGCTAATCAAAGTCAAGTGGTGACAGAAATTAAACAAATAACAGTCCTTTAATCACAAAAGTTAGATCTTTATATTATTCAAAACTTTTCATACATATTTTCTATTTTATCTGTTTTAATGGAAATTAAGTCTTTTCAAAATAATAATAAGAATAAAAAATATTCTCTATATTATATTAAACATTATATTTCAAAAATACAGATTTAAAATATAGACTATTGGTGGTTTACTAGCTATTTATTTAAGTTTCCCAGATAGAAATTGAAAAAAATACAAAGAAGGTGGGTAAAGATATATGAAATAAGGATTGGCAAGACTACAGATTTTAAGCACTGTAAATGGAATAGAACATAATAGAATAGAATACCTTTATTGTCATTGCATTCAAAATGCAATGAAACTCCAGTACAGTGCCCCAAACACCACATCACAATCACACTAGACAGTATTTAAAAAGTAAAATAATTAAAATAATAATAACAATAATAAACCTAGTCTAAAACCTATTTAAAACATATATTAAATTAGATAGTTCAATAATGCCACTTTATATATAGAACTAAATCACAAATGTACTGTTTGATTCAAGACAATTATTGCCTTGGAAAAAAAACTGTTTTCAGTCTATTAGTCCTCATTTTAAGACACCTATAATGTCTCCTGATGGTAACAATTTGAAATATGAATGTCCAGGATGAGAATGATCTGTGGAGATTTTTTGTGCTCTAGAGAGGAGTCTTCACAATCTCTTCCAAAGAAGAAAGAGAGCAACCGATGATTTTTTTGTGCTGTGTTTATAACTCTCTGGAGCATCTTCTTATCCACTACAGAGCATCCAGCATACCACACTGTTACACAGTATGCCAAAATGCTCTTGATGGTAGAACGGTAAAAAGTAACCAGCAACTTCTCACCTAGACCACTCTTTTTCAGCAGCCTCAGAAAGTGCAGGTGCTGTTGGGCCTTCTTTGCAATGGCCATAGTGTGGACCGACTAAGTAAGGTTGTCGGAAATATGAGTTCCTAGAAATTTAAAACTATGAAGTCTTTCCACACAATTTCCATTGATATATAGTGGGAGAGGTTCTGCTTTGCATCTTCTGAAGTAATCAATAATAATAAAATTTAAGCCAATTGATTTTGCTAATAATGCCAGAGTAGACCCCAATTAATTGTTAGGCTTTCCTTTCTTTTAGTTTTTGTTAGAATTCTTGAGCCAATTCTATAAAACTGATTTTTGATGCCATCCCTTACAACTTATCATTTCAGAAGAGCTTCCAATGTTACATTTTCAGTGTAGGTATATGCAAAATAATACTTATTTTTTTTAAAAAAACTGGTCAAAAACAGGAAAAGCTACTTTTTTCATCTTGATATTTTCAAACCAAATACAAATGTAAACCACTTCTTTTAGAGAAAAGAACAGGTCCAGCCAATATAATAGTAGAAAAAAGAAAAGCAAAATGCAGATGTGGAAAATTAATGGAGATTTAAAGAAGCGAATTGAGAGGAAGAATGCTGAGCATAACAATTATGAATAATTTCTCTTTACTTTCCCTTTTTCTGCCTTTCAAGGAGCAATGTTGTGTTTTGAATGATGACTTCTTTGCATCTAAAAGACATTTGTTATTGGAAACTACTAATCAAGGCTAATTGAATCTAATTAGCATAGTCAGTGCCAACTTCTATGTAAAAGAGCAGTCAGACATACATCCAGATGGCTGCTAACCAACAGTACAGATATATGACCCCATATTTTCATTCTTGTTTCCATTGCTATGCCTAGATACTAATATGCTTTTCTAAAGCTTGCTTTGAAATGTGTGAGGATGAGTTGATCCTTGTTCTCTTGTTACATGTCATAATATTGTTCTTGAAAGCTACTATATTCTGAAATAGTTTGTGCTTAGAGTTGCAGCTTTAAAAACAGCTGCATGATAGAACTTTGTAGTTTGTATTTTAAAATATATGCTTCTTACCGTCCAGAAATTTCTTTTGATGATGTTTTCCTGAAGGCAGATTATTACAGAGTCATGCTGGTTTGCTTATTTATTCAAAAATCAATTCTGTATCCTAACTTCTAGATGTAACCATAATGTATTTTAACTCATACAAACTAAGTAACTACAAGAACAAAAATGAAGTTTTGTAGTTGTTTTTGTTTTGCTGGTATTGCTAGCATTTGCTACAATATATCAATTTGTTCTTTAGACTAGATAGGCTTGATCGGCATCCCCGACATCTGGGGTGTAGGGAGAGAAACTCAGGTAGCCATGGCAGAAATAGCTCTATCAGGAAGAGAAACAGACTTGGCCTCCAGCCAGAACCAAACAGAAGCTGATAGCATAATTAAAGCTGGAGGTCAGCCCCCCTTGCTTTCTGAAGTGGAAAGAAAACCAGATAAATACTGGTGGGGAAAAAAAGCGCTTGCAAAAGCGGCACAGACCTATGAGAGACAGGCAGACAAACACTGAGTCCCACAACATCATTCCAAGTGGGGGAGAAGGTCTACCTCTCCACTAAATACCTGAGGTTAAGTCTCCCTAACAAGAAATTTGTTCATGGGACCATTTCCCATAGTAAAGGTCAACCCAGTCTTGATGCAGCTGAAGTTGTCCCAATTGTTAGGGGAAAATACACCTGGTATTCCATAATAGCATCTTAAAACTCATGGTGGGGTCGACCCTGAGGCCCCTACCTCATGAGTCCCCAGACCCCATGGTCATAGGAAGCCAAACCCATTATGAGGTACAGCGAATCTTCGATTCAGTGTGGCAGAGGAGACAACTCCAATATTTGATCAAGTGGAAGGACTACCCCTTATTAGAGTCATCTTGAGTAAAGAGTAGGAATGTTCAAGCCGATCGCCTTGTGATGAGGTTCCATGCAAAAAACCCAACCAAGCCAGGGAGGGTTGCAATCCTAAGTCCTATACCTGCAATAAAAAATTTTGTGTGTGTTGTACAGGTCAGCTTCAAGAAGTGAGGGGAGCTGAATGTCAACTTATAAAATATTTCTATGGTCTTTTTAGAGTTGCCAACAGAAAGGGCTGGGGAGCAGTGGGCAGCTTGCATTCCATAAATGTTTTCAAAGATAGTTTCAAGGTGACCGAAATTTCTGCCGCACAAAATTCTAACTGGAGAATATGATTGATAACTCTTGGCTATGGATGTGTCACATTGGAGAATTTGAATTATGATACACTGATGGGGTGGGGGAAAGCCAGGGTCAAGGATGGCAATGAATGATGTGTTTCAGAGTCGGCTACACCTAGGCAGCGCCAGCATGTTTATTCCTAATAAATCTTCTTTAAGTTCTGGAAGTTGGCTGGAGACTCATGATTTAAATGGGGTAACTTCCAGAGCCCTGACACAGAATTTATATGTATAAATCATGTTAATTATTAATCCTCACTAAAGCAAAGTATATGCAACACCATCATATGTACACTAACTGTATTAGGATGTCTTTTGGATGTCCTACTCTAAGACTACTTTTTGGTCTATTGTTCTGGGACATAATTTGCATTTAAATATAGAGAACAAAAAAACTTATTTGCAAACTTTAGTAGTGCATGTGAAGAAATGTCTTCTTGAACTTCATAAACAATCTAAAAAGCTTGTTAACTTAACTTGACAAGACCATTTTTCTTTCTGTCTTTTTCTATATTTGAATCAGGTTACTTTTCTTCCCCAGTAAACATGCTTTAGATAAGTAGTAGATGTCTCTCATATTGTTTGTGTGATTGTGCAGGTTTGAGTATTTTCATGTGGGCTATAGTAGCAATAAGAGACATTTTTTCTCTTTTGCTTAAGATGAGCATCACATTGCTTTATTGTACTTTAACTACGAAACATTTTAATATATAATAAACTGTGTGAATCATTTTTGACTTCCTTTATTTCCCCTTTGTTTTCCTTCATTTTACCTTTTCATCCTTTACAGATTTTTTTTTCTCAGTCCAAATATATTTTTTAAAATTTGGTTACAATTTTAATAGCAACTTTGAAAACATTTAGCAAAGCCTACAGAAGGTATCTGTCTTTAAAATTTCAAATATAGCTGCTGTGATTTATTAAGAATGTGTCCAATGTAAGTGTTTAAAAATAGGCATAAACATAAATATGTGATAACTACATGCCAGTTTTTCACCTAATATTTTTGACCCAGAACTCCAACTTCCTTACGTTGAATACCCAGATCTCTTTGCCTAGATGATTCTAAGTTTCTTCTAAGGAGAATCATACATAATATTAGTTGCATGTTCCAGCAATGCTAGAGGTATATGCGTGGAACTGACACAGAGATGGATGTTTGGGGCATAATTGATTTATTGCCTTTATCATGTTTTGTGGCTATATTTTCTTAATGGAAAAGTAGTAAGGTTAGAACGAATTTGCAGGAAACCTCTTGTGAAAATTAGTACTGAGTATGGCTTTTTTAATGTTATGGATGTTAAATATTGATGTTTTATAAATCATGCAATTTTTCACATCTTATTGGAAATTACATAAGGAAAAATATGGGCACAGGACATTTTCTAATTTGTATCTGCCCTAACATATCTTTGCATCTATCTATGGAAAACTATTTTTGGGAATACTGTTTATATAGGTGGAGGTAGAGTACAAATCTTCATTCTCTGGATTTCAAAGTATACTTGTTATCCACTTAGTTTTTGAACTGCAGATAATTTATTTTTAAAAAGACAATTTATTCTCGTATTTTGCAACTCATTACTGCATAACAGTATATGATTTACAAAGTAAGAAAAAAGCATATCTGTTGTGCAGAGTATGTGAATATTTCATTTACAAATCCATTTAATTTGAGGACTAAGAATAGGATAGGAATAAAACAATAATCCAAGATAAATGTTCACTATCAATTCTGCAGTCTTGTGTTGATATGGTTTTCAGCAAAATAGGAAATTGGCATCATTTGCAGATCACAAGTTTGGGGACAGATTTTTGTTATAATGGATTACTACCTGTTGAAATAACTAATGAAAACTAATTGCTGGAATGACTCTTCCTTTAATGATGACTTCTAGCTCATACTAATCAATATTTCAATTATTCTAAAGACAACTTGGAGTATTCACATTGAGTACTGCATATTCAATTTTCCTATTTCCAATTTAAACACAACATGATATTATAATATATAATGTACCTTAAGGATTTTACAGTCACTAGGCTATAGTGTTAGATTTCCACTAAATTAGTTTAAAACATCCCTTTGGGACTTAAATTAATAGTAATTAAACATAACTAACTAATGTCTAAATCCTCCTTGGGTAGTATTTTCTTTGGACGCATCACTCTCATTCTTAGAGTTTGATATGTAAAGGCAGAGATCTCTGTAATGGTAATTTAATAATCTGATGATGTCAGCAGAGATTGACAAAAGCTTAGTAAGTACAATAAATGTAATTTTACGTTCTGGAGATCGCAAGATGTCTGTTTCTTCTTTTACAAGTATACCTGGAACTTGTATTTTTAGAATAGTTTGTAATGAATATGGGCGTGAAATGCTACAATGTGCACACCATTGGGAGATTAATGCCAAACGAAAGGCAACTAACCATGAGAAGGAAACACTATCCAAAGAGGAGACATCTTCAGTGGTTTACCGCATCAACTGTAATGATTGTGCAAGCAATTATATAGGGAAATCGCCAAGAGGCTACAGACCAGAGTACACGAACACGATCTGGACACATATGCAGGAGCATAATCACATATTCAGTTTTCAAGAAGCTGAGGTTGTTGCCCGTGATACAACTAAAGGAGGATGCCTTTGGAAAGCCTGGTTTTCCAATAGAATTCTATCAATAGGCATATCGAACTACCACAGACCTACAAAGCACTGAGACACCAAGAAAGACCCTGCAAGACCAGAGACCATTTCCCATTGGGGAGCAGGGACCGATGGCACCCTCCTATCCCTGGGCATGGGGATTCATCCTATGATGGCACAGCCAGGCCTGCTCAATTTTAGAGGAGTCGAACAGAGCTGTCTCAAGTTATAACAGACAGGAATAATGAAGAATTAGATGGACCAACCACAAGGTCATGAACAAAGCAACAAATTGCAATAGCTGGCAGTTTAATATCACCTCCTAGAGATAAGCAATCCAGGCTGGGTCGGGCAAGGGAGGAAACAGTAACAAGAGATAAGCCTTCTTTGACCAACATAACGGAAGCAAAAACAACACTGCTAATTACAGATGGGATGGTTAAATTGATTAATGATATATAAAGGCAGAGATCTCTGTAATAGTAGCTTAATACTCTGATGATGCAGAGGCTGACGAAAGCTTAGTAAGTACAATAAATGTAATTTTAAGTTCCTGAGATCCCAGGATGTCTGCTTGTTCTTTTACAAGTATACCTGGAATTAGTATTTTTAGAATAGTTTGTTAAACACATACACACACATACACACTTAATTTACATATACAATATATATATATATATTTCCTTTGTCCATTCTCCACATTACTGAAGAGAATCAATTTGCTTCACCACCTTTTCTCCATGCACTTTTTATTTCTGATGATGTTTAAACTCCTGCCTGCTTATTTCACATATATGAGTGTTAAACTAATTTAACTTCTAAGCAAAGAGTTTATGGTTCTGTGCAGCAGTTTCTTGGTCTATAAGATACAGTTTGAAGATTCTTCTTCTAAATTATTCTTTGGTAATGTTACAGGTCTTTAGAAAATAATATATTAACTAACCTACGGGTTTTGGATTCGTCTAATCTATGCCCTGCTTTCATATTTCATAATAATTAGAAAGCAAATGTTATACAATTGTATATACACTACAATTGTATATATTTCCATTTAAGAACAGTCTGTATTATTTGCTTTTGCTTTAGAGGTTATTTTTCAGGAAACATAGATCTGGCAATATATTATATAACCATATCCTACTATGCTCCTAGGAAGGTTTTAAAAAACCTCTTGTTTAGTGTTAAGTACTTGGACATGGGTCGGAGTAAATGGAGACAGCCTCTGAATGTGAACTTTCCGCTCTTTATTGCATAGTGACTTCTCAAAACAACAACAGTGAACTCTGCCTTATATAGGCAACCCTTGTGAGAATTGTCCAATAGCGAGCTATGAACGCTAGCTCTTTTAACCAATAATAATCCTCTGTTAAGGGCCAATCAGATTCCTAAGAACTAACCAATCCGATCTGGCCGCCAAACAGCCAATCAGAAGTGCAGGGCCAGAATCCTGCACTTTACCTCAAGCTCATACTTTATTAACTATGGTACATACACAACACCCCTTCCCCCTGGCTTCTTGATTACGGTGTAGTTATATAGTCCTTTAACTAGGACGGTTGTCTTTTAAGTCTTTCGGATTTTCGTTGGACTGGTTGATTGCAATCCTGTTGAGGTAGATTGTTGTTTGGCAGTGGATCTGCTATTTGCTCAGGTGCAATTTCTTGCGGTGCAAACGATTCTCCTTCCTGCTCCATTTCCTGAGTCTCACTTAGTTCGTCACTCCCTTCGAGCAGGTTCCCTGGAACGTCATCTTCTTCTGTACCTCCCCCCCCCTCGGTTTGGTCATGGGGGAGTTGTTGACTGGCCGTTGTGAGTCGTGACCGTAATTAGTCGATATGCCGTTTCCACAGTCTATTGTCACAGCATTTCACTAGGTAGGATTTGGGGCCGGTCACTCGTACTACCGTTGCCTCTATTCATAACGGATCGCCTGATAAGTTTCATGCGTAAACGTGGTCTCCTATCTGGAAGGTGCGATAGCGACCACTGGATCCTATTGGCTTTTCCGGTTCGTAAGCAGGGTGCAACTGGTCGAGGTGGGAACGAAGTCTTCGTCCCATCAGTAGTTCTGCGGAAGTTCTGCCGGTAACGCTATGTGGAGTTATGTGTTGCAAAAAGAGAATTTGATTGACCTTGTCATCGATATTGTCATAGTCCATTTTTTGCAAAGTCTTTTTAACAAATTGGACCATGTGTTCCGCTCGGCTATTGGTCGCAGGGTGCGCAGGCGAGGCGAGCTCATGGCGGATGCCGCAGTCAGCAAGGTATTGCTCGAACATTAGTGCCATAAACTGTGGCCCGTTATAGGACACCAGGACGTCAGGCAATCCGTGGGTTGCAAAGAGTCTGTTTAGGATCTTGATCACTGCCTCGGAAGTTGTAGCCATCATACGATGAATTTCTAACCAATTGGAGTATGCGTCGACTGTCAGCAGGAAGGTATATCCTTTGGTTGGCCCTGCGAAATCCAGGTGGATTCTGGACCAGGGTTCACGTAGCGTCTCCCATTCAGAAGGCATGGCTTTTGGTGGGGCGTTGCTGGCTTGTTGGCAATTGGTACACGCTTTGACCCACTGCTCAATTTGCTGGTCCATGCCCGGCCACCATGCGTAGCTTCGTGCAAGCACTTTCATCCACACGATGCCGGGGTGGCCCTCGTGCAGGATTTGTAGCAGCGTCTTCCGGAGTCGTTCTGGGACAACGACTCTATCACCCCAGATAATACAGCCTTTTTGGGAAAAAAGTTCAGTCTGTCGAGATTTGAATGGTGCGAAGTCATCTGGTCCAATGGCCATCCGCGGTCTACCCAACCTAGGACTCGAGCTAGGGTGTGGTCTCATTTGGTTTCTCTCGCGATGTCTTGGGCGGTCATAGGTGGCGAGTTGAGTGTTTCGATCTGCAACGTGGTTGCCGTTGGTGCCGGATCGTCGAGAGTCTCTGGAAGCGGTGCTCGGCTTAATGCGTCGGCGTGGGGAATGGCTTTCCCCGGGCGATATTGCAGGCGATAATTATAAGCAGCTAGGAATTCTGACCATCGGGTCATTCTAGGGGATAATATGTAGGGGGTTGGCTTGTCCCCGGCTATTATCCCTAGCAACGGTTTGTGGTCAGTTATAATGGTAAATGTCCTTCCATACACATATTCATGAATTTTTTTACAGCTGAAACGATTGCGAGAGCTTCTTTATCAATTTGTCCATAGTTCTGCTCTGCTTGTGAAAGAGTCTTTGAAAAGTAAGCAACAGGGGCTTCGTTCCCATTAGGCAGTACATGACTCAAAATGGCACCCACCCCGAAGGGCGATGCATCGCAGGTTATAACTAATGGTAAAGTCTCGTTATACTGCATCAGTACAGAGTCAGATGTGAGCAGTTTTTTAACATTCAGGAATGCTTGTTCTTCCCAGTAACTCCATACGCACAATGCTTTTTTTATCTAATAACCGGTGTAACGGTTCAGCAACAGTCGCCTTGTGCGGTAAAAATACATTATAGAAATTAATGAGGCCTAAGAACGCCTGGAGATCGGCCTTGTTTCATGGCCTGGGAGCATTTTTTACAGCCTTTAATTTACTTTCGGTAGGATGAATGCCCTGGCTATCAATCCGATACCCTAGAAACTCAACACTGTCAGTATATAAGTGACATTTATTTTTCTTCACCTTAAGTCCTGCCTCTTGGAATTTTTTAAGAACAAATTTCAAACGATCCTGCAAGATTTTTTTGGTAGGGGCTGCAATTAATACGTCATCGAAATACGGAACCACGCCCTTGATTCCCTGTAACAACCGTTCCATGAGGCTTTGGAATATCCCCGGGGCTACACTAACCCCAAATTGCAATCGGGTACATTTAAAGGCACCTCTGTGCGTTACAATTGTTTGGGCTTGAGCCATTTTTTCATCCACTGGTAATTGTTGATAAGCTTGGGCTAAATCTAATTAGCTAAAACCTTCCCGCTATTTTATTAACTATGGTACATACACAACATTTAGCATTTCAAATAGTGTCCTAATTTAAATTAGATTTTATTTTTTAATATGTATTTCTTCAAATTTATTTGCACTGGTGCAGTCTTTGAGATCATGTGTTTGCTGAAGCAATAATAAACCCTGAAGAAACTTTACTTTTTCTAGAGCACCCTCTACTTTCATTCTTTTTTTGCTCCATTTTAGCTATTGGGAACATTTTTTTAACGTAATCAGTCAGGAAAAAAATTCATATACAAATAAATAAATGAAAGGTATGCTCTAGTGACTAGCTAGACCATAAATGTATCAACCCATTTTGACTGGGAATAGGAATTACACTTAGTAGAACTATTAAGAGTACTATAGGAGACATCAAATAACATCAAATATTTGGGGAATTAGTCCGGCATGTGATGCAACCCAAGTCATTTGGGCAGTCTTCTGTTTTTCTAGCTTAGAGTGTCTGTTTTGATATAGAAATGTAAATTTATAACAAAACTCATCTTATGAAGGCTGAAGGCATCTGCAGGTGCAGTCTGGCATATGTTCTATTAAAATTCTTGGAAAAGTTCAGACATTCATTAATTGGGTCTTTTTTTTTAATGGACATGTCCCTGGGATTTTTCTTTTAAATGTGTGTATCTTATATGAGCCTAGGCACATGAGTCTAGCTTAGTATGGAATATCTGTATCCAAAAACATACTATGAAATAAATATCACTTCTATAATAGTTCAAACATCATATAATAAAGCATATACAATTTTATTCTAAATATGAAAGTGGATTTAATGATGGGGTTGCTTCTTATGGCAATTATATTATAACACTTATATCTAAAAGGCACACCTCCAGAGATTCCCATTAGACTGGAATGCACACATATTTGATCTGCAATCTAATTCTTTCTACCTCTAGTAAGAAAACCCAGAAAACCCAGGACACCTAAGCAAACACACATCCCTTCTTGTGAAGTTAAACAGAAAGAAATGAGATTGCTAGAGGCTTTTTGTTCTTTGAATCTTTCTGAGAACTATGATTGGTAGCTACAGGGAAGTAAAGTTATATTCAATCTGGTTGTGGGATAAAATCTAGGATTCAGGAAAGAATCTAACAAACCTTAATTTCTGAAGGTGAAATATAGTGAGTAACCAAAAAAAGTGAGTTAGAGTTTGTATTTTATATTGACGTGCTTAAGGCTTTCCTGATTGCTTTCAAAGTTATTGCTTTCTGAGGTTAATCTACATTTTATATGGGCCTGCTCATCGTGTATGTGTGTGTGCATATTCCTTCTTTTCAAATCTCTTCGTATTTAGAGGAAATGATTCTCTTCAAATCATTTTCTCTAAATACGGCTGCTATATGATTTTTACAAAATAAGTACAATTTCCAGCAGATTTTTTTGTAACATGTTTAAGAAAGTCTCTCCAAAGATACTTTTTAACTACCAAAGAAAGGCAAAACTGGGAAAAGATGGAATTGCTTAAAGGATTTTTTTGGTTTATTCAATTTCTATAGCTACTCATCTCAAAAAAGTGAGAGGCAAATTGACATAAAATTAAAAAGAAACACATACGTGCACACCATGAAACCACAAATATCAATATAACTAAGAGATGTGGTCATTAACACATTCAGGGTTTCAGGCCCAAGTACACAATCAGGACCAAAGGATTAGGCATTCAACAGGGTAAGGGCCATCTTAATTTCTAGAGGAAGAATATTCCAGAGAGCTGGGGCTATGGCAGACTTTCTAGTCCCAACCATCCTTGGCAGATGGGACCTGGAATATGCCCAACCTTCGATATTGAATATCTGACAGGAACTGCATTTATATGTTCCAAATCTTTTTTTGTAATTAAATCTACTAATTATATCCAGTACTTTCTCTATTGTACATATACTACACTGTCTGTCTATCTATCATAGGACAGCTCAAGTTTAATGAAAAAGTTTTGTTTATAACCACTTCGGGGTTCGATATGTCAGGATATAAAAAGTTAGGTAGTGTAAAACAGCTTATTTCAAGGTACTGTCCATATCCCAGGGTATATCACAGTCCAAATTCAATTATAGTATCCACCACTGAAAGGAATCCTGGAGTCCAATTTTTCAGTTGTTGATTAATTCACATACTAAAACATATAATGGTACCAAATTAGCTGTGCATTTGGTCTAGCTTTATGTAAGGGTTTTCAAATATACAAAATGCATAGGTAAGCAAACAAGCAAGCAGTTGAGGCAAAGTACTCAAGATAATGGTACAGCCTAAGAACCCAAATCACTGAACATATATGTGAAGTCCAACAGCCTAGTTTCAATTTTAATATATATGTCTAATTTTTTTTTTTTGAAAAATCCATGTTTCTTTCAGTAAGTGTTACTCATATAGTAATAATCAGTTTCTAATTTCTTCTGAATGGATTCACAATTCCCATCTACAATAAGTGACACTTAAGTTGCTTCTTTTTGCAAGTTAGCAAGAAGAGCATGGGGGTAAATATAACTGTTAATATTCACACATTGTAGAAAATATTATGTAAAGATCAGAATAAATTTTAATAAGCTCTGACTTAGAATAAAAACATCCTTCAAGTATATCATCAGAGTAATCTAGAATGCATAATATTGTAATAAACTAAAATTCTGTATATATAAAGGTAGTTCAAATAATAAAAAACCCCACATAAAATGCTTGGGATTTCCAAACTTGGGAATCATGCATGCAAATTGTTTCTTTTTTAGTAATCAACCATATTAGCTGATGGTAGGGAACGTTCAGGGGTCTTCTTCTGAAGATCTGACACCTTCTCAAGCCTATAAGATTCTTCAGAACCATGATTGGGGAGGAATGATGACCTTGTGAGTTATCTTCAGACAGTTTCCGCATTTGTTCACATCAAATGAATGATGAGACCTGAGAATAGACTATACACTTCTCAAAAGAATGCTGAAGGATGACCTTAATCATTATTCAATTTTGAGAGGCAGATGGCTGATGAAAAATAATCATTTATGATGATAAATAGAGTAGATTTATCCTTGGGGATTCAAGGGGGTGAGGGGAAATACTTGAAAATTTCTCTTCTCATTTCACATGTTCAGATTTATCCCCGAGGAACAGTGATCTCCTCTAACTCAACAGCTTTTAGACAGACTCAACACTTTGAATTCCTCTGGATCAAAATAAAATTCATTTATTTGTTCATTCATTTTTGAAGCCACCTGAATCTAACTGAAATGTGGTCACCAGCATAAGACAACAGGTTCAAAATGGCTTTCTTCAAAGATATAAAATAGGATTGTTTTATTGGGAATCACCTTCTATGCAAGGTGATGTAAATAGTTAAAGAGAGATAATCTCATTGATTCACTTGACGATAGTTGCATTTTATTTTATTTTTTTGGACGAGGGTAAGAAGCAAAATTTATTTTCTTTGGGTTTTTTTAAAACAATTTTTGGCTATTTTTAGAACCATTTCTGTTTTAGATTATATGTGAATGATGATGTTGGTGAAAATGACAATATGCATTTTATTTATATTGTTATAAGGCAGTGATGGCTAACCTTTTCAGGACCGAGTCCCAAAATGGAAATCCATGAGCCAAAAACCAGAACAGCAGTTCCCTGGTGAATGTGAGTGGGAGCACTGGAATCCAAAAACATAGCTTCCTGGTGCACATGCATACCAGCCACCTGGTCATCTGGTTTTTAACGTACATGTATGCATGCAGACCAGCTGGCCGGCGTGCAGATGTGCACCAGGAGAGCTGCTCTTCTGGTTTCTGGCATTCCCACATGCACAAAGACTAGCTGGCTGGTTTGCATGTGCACGCCGGAATCCAGAAGAGGAACGGATGATGGCTGGCGTGCCCGGAGAGATGGCTCTGTGTGTCACTTCTGGCACATATGGCATAGGTTCGCCATCACGGCTATAAGGTGGAGCTGTGATTAAACAGCAGAATAAATTCCACAACATTATTTTTCCAATTTAAAATTTCTTCATAAAATATTTACAAAATATAGCATGTATCACTCTACAACATTGTATAAATACTGAAATCCCATGAATATTTTAGGTACTATTCTGTGCAATTGCCCATTTTTTATTATTATTGTTTTTCTTAGCAAGAAAAAATATATTTTTGTAAGTAATTTGGAAAGACTTACATATGAATATCATCAAAAAAGTTTTAACTAGATTTTATTAGATTTAAACTAAGACAATAGGGTCATCTATTTATTTGGCATTATTTAATCAAGCTATATAAAATCATAACCGTGACCCCTCCCCCACCATTGCCTTTCATGCTCACAAAAGTTCAAACTGCCCAAGGGCAGCAACACTATTTGGTATCTGAAATAGGAAATCCCAAAAACATTGTCTAGCTTTAAAAATATAGATCAAAAATAAATTAAATAACAAGATATTATAGGTTGCCTTCTAACTCCATACTCACAACTATTGATATGCATCTTATTCATTAGTCACAAAGCATAAGTGATGCCATTTGAGAATATTGAACCTCAGAATTTAAGTTTAGAATAAGAATAAATCCTCCAGTAATTTTGGACTTCAACTTTCATCAGTTCCAATCAGCATGGCTAAGAATTAAGGACTATCAATCTGACTGTACTATTAAAATGTAAACCAGGAGCCACAGCAAGGCAGAAAGTGCATCTTATGTTCTTGATGCTTATCGTCATGTTGATGCTGTTTCTATCCCATAAAAATAAGGGAAGGAGTATAAAGGATTTTTTGTGAGTGGGTACACACCTACTTTCAAGTCTGGGAAAAGGAACAGAGAGGGAGATAAACATAATTATCATAATTGAAACATTGATGTGATTCAGAGGTTGAAACTGTTGGCCCTCAACGTTCATTTCTAGATAGTAAATCCCTGTACCAATTATAATAGATTATAACAAAGAAATAAAGAGCAGTTAGACATGTTTTACCAAGGTTTTTATATGTAATTAGAAATAAGGTAAAAGTCAAGAAAAGTTTACAGTTGTGATACACTTCACATTACAGGTGCCAGTTTACATTAGTTATCACTAACATAAAAAGATAACTTGCTCTAAGAATGCAAATTCTAAAACAGGTTTTCACTGAAATTGCACGCACATGTGAGAGAGAGAGAGAGAGAGAGAGAAAGGGGGGAAGGAGAGAGAGGGAAGGAGAAAAAATTAAAGTTATTTTCTTCAGTATCAATGGGGAAAGATTCAAAAATGAAGCTCTTTGCTGGTGTAAATTAAGATATAAAATATTTTTCTGATATTTTCTGATACATTTAGGATCAATTTCACATTCTTGTTGGCCTTATTATTTACAAATGATTCTACACAGAATCTTGGCTTGGTCCCAGACATTAAGGAGAGAAAAACCATAAATGAATATGCTTGGATTGAGAACATCATAGTAGCTTAGTAAAAAAAAGATATACATATTTTTGAAATGATACACATTCTATGAACTGGAAAATGATGAATAAGGCAACCTCTGCTTGAAAGAGACAATGCAAGTGCAAACATGATCTACTGGAGGACAAGAAAGCAATTAACAATGAAATTCACTGATGCAAACCAGAAATGGTTTTAGAGATTAAATTATTTCTGAAAAAGTATCTGCCTTTTATCACAGTGGTTGCAGCTGAAAAATCTGAAAAACCCAACTAAACACAATATGAAAAAGAAACATTTTATTTAAAGGACCTTGGGTTATAATATTCTGCAAGTGGTATGATATGGTACAGGGGGTATAGTTTCTTTTAATTCTTTCCCTTTTCTGCACATATTCCATATTTAATCTAGAGCATGGGTGTCAAACTTGGTTGCGTCGCTGACGTCACATGATATATTGTGACATTTTTGCAGAACTGGGATGGACGTGGCTTTCGCATGATGCATCTGGCCCAAGGGGTGCCACTTTGACACCCTTTCTCTAGAAAAACTCCAAAAGGTGAAAAATGATTTGGGAGCCTGCAAGAAGCTGCAGGAATATATTCATTTCACTGTTTTGTTCATGTTCAATGCTTTATGTTAGAAAATGCACCACTAAATGTGGAAATGTTTCACACTTGGAGGCATAATTATACAAATACATTTGAGTAATTTAGAACTGTGCTGTCACAAACAAACAGACATAGTTATGATCTGCAAACACCCAAAATAAACACCACATCTGCATAGCACAAGCCCCACAGAGATACTATGGTATACATAGAGAGAAAACCTCTATAAATCTGACAATGATACATAGCCTGCTGATTCTATCTTACCTTCTTTCCCATATGAACAACAATTTGCCTCTGGAATATTTGCCTCTGGAATATTTCTCTTCAATAGCGATGAAGATAAGATACAAAGCTACGTCTAGTTGTAGGCTGTATATTTATGTGATTTGAATTTAATTTCACTACTGTTAATAGAAATAAAAACTCCATCAATTGAGTTCAATAGACATAAATTTTAAAAAAATAAGCAGAAGAGAGGAATATGTTGTAGGAGACAATGTCCAATTACTGATATACAGCTGATACTTGGGTTATGACAGCAATTGGGATCAGGATTGCTAGGTGAAGCAGTTGTAAAGTGCAACATCACATGACAACATCACTTAGCAATGACAATCCTTGCAGTGAATGTCGTAACCCCAAGAAACAAAAGGTGCCATGGGAATGTCTGCGTGGCAAGAGATGGTCCTGGAAGGCCCAGTACAATGAGTTAGGAAAGCTGGTGGATGCGGGGCGGGTTGTAACATTGTGCAAGTATAGGGAAGTCAGGGAATGCAAGGATGCAGGACAGTCAAGAAAAGATGGTGCAGCCTCAGGCAAGCATAGGGAACTGAGGGAAATGGATGATGTGGTTCTGTGCGATTGCAGGGAGATGGGTGTGTATATGTTTATGTATGTGTTAACAAAGTGACTTACGAACTTTATGCTGGTTTCTCCATTGACTGTAAGGGATGTTAAGTTCTGTGCGTGGCGCAAGAAGCAGAGACGAGTTGACGAACAGTGAACTTCAACTCTTTATTTAACATGGTGCAACAGCTCTCAAAACGGCCTCAACAGCCCCCTTTATATAGGCAAGCTCTTGGGTATTTAGCCAATGAAAACACAGGAACGCTAGCTCTTTTAACCAATGAGAAAGGCTCGTTAATAGCCAATCAGATTCTCCTGAACGGACCAATCCGATATCGCTATTATCGGCCAATCAGAAGTGCAGGGCCAGAACCCTGCACTTTGCTTTAAGGTTTCAACAAGCTTTATTCAAACACTTTTATTAATTCACAACAATTGGCAGTAACTAACAATTAGACTGGAAATTGAAATAGATTGAAATATGCATATTAGAAATAATGAATAAATTACTGATTTTCCAATAGTTATAGACATTGTAAGAGAAGAGCTGCATTGTAGGAAAAATTTGCAAGCTATTGCTGCTGCCAAGAGGATTTCCTCTTGTTTCTGGGCTCTGGCTGAAAGAGGTGATTGCTGAGGAAAGCTGAATTCCTTCGGAGAGTGCAGAAACAGAACTCAAATCCTAAAAACTTGAGTTCCGTTCCTGCAACTCACTAGATAACTTCCTTTTGCGGACAAAGGAAAGTCAAACTTCTGCCCTAGATGTATATATTCAAACTTCTCTAAACTTTTTGTTCACAATTAATACTGCTTTAAAAGAATTCAAGTGAGATGAAGTGAGGAACTCACTTTTGTTTGCTGAAGGCCTGGGAGAGTCAGGCTTCACAGATCTTCTAATGAACAGCAGAGGGAGGGGCCATCTGAATTGTAGGGGAGGACCTTCATTCCAGAGGGAGATTACAGAGAAGGGAAACTTCAAATAAGGGCTCTGACAGGATTGAATACAGTGGGTAGTTCTTATGGAAGATAGATGGTCTGTCAAGAAACCAGGCCATATAAATAATGAAAAGTCACAACTAGCTACAAGGAAAATGTCCCAAATGGCATATGACACAACTCAAAAAGATGTTTTAAATACAAATCAATCAAATTCCTAATCTGGGAATTTGGCTGAAGCGTAGCTCTTTTTCATGTGTAAATATGTAAATGTTCAGTGGGAATAAGAAAGTGCTCAAATACTCTGAATAAAAAGTGCTCAAATACTCTGAAGACAAGTTCACAATTTTTTCTCCATATTGAGCCTTCCATTTTAAATTAAGGCCAAAAGAGAAGTAGAATGAGCTCAGTTTTTTTTTTTTTTTTGGCAGTTTCCCTGGAGAAATTTACATAATGGTTGAAGTTGAAAATTAAAAAAACAAAAAGTAAAAAAAAAACCGATTTCCTTAATTCATTGCTTTGCCATTTCAGACTTGCTTATTCTAGTATATTCCCTTGGGCTTACTATGGCTTACTAAATACATTTAGTAATATGCACTGCTTTAATTTAATTGGCTGAAGTATAATTGTATAGGTTAAACTATTCTGCTTTTTATGATAAAAGGTCTTTTGGACAGAAAAACAGAAATTAAATGGAATTATTTTAAAAATCATTAATTGCATATTAGACAATTAAAATTATAAATTCTTTGATGAAATAATTGTTTTAATTATGCAAGCAAGTTAGATTTACTAGTAATCAGAGTTTCAACATTTTTATTAAAGCTAATTTTCACATACACACGTTTTGCTGTTTTATTTAGAAAAAATAAACAAACTAGAATACCCACACAAAAACCCCTGCAATTTGTGCTTTCAATATAAGTTGACTCAAAGTAAGTTTAACAGAAAAAAATAGCAATAAATATTAGGGAAATTAATTATTTACTTAATAAATCCTGCTAATAAAATGTTTTTTTCTAATTATCATAGATATCATGAATACTGTATCTGTTTACACTGTTTCCAGCTTACTGTATACTGTATGCATTCCTATATGTTGATTGTAAAGGCAGTACACCATTTTTCAACAAATATATATTAATTTTTAGGGAGGATATATTTCAGGACTTTGTGCAAATGCACAGAGAAAATTTACATTACCTCACTCAGATAAGGGAGATCTACAGAAGGTGTTGTGCAACTTAAGAATCTGATCAGAAAACATCTCAACACCTATCATATTTCTTGTTGTGAATTAATAAAAAGTGAATTAATAAAAGTGCTTAATAAAGATTATTAAAACCTTTAGAAAAGTGCAGGGTTCTGACCCTGCACTTCTGATTGGCCTATAATAGCGACATCTGATTGGTCCGTTCAGGAGAATCTGATTGGCTATTAGCGGGCCTCTCTCATTGGTTAAGGGAACTAACGCTTCCTGTTTCTTATTGGTTACTTGATCAGCAGCTTGCCTATAAAAAGGGCTATTGCTGCCATAGTTTTTGCTCTGTTCCACAATGTTAAATAAAGAGTTGAAGTTCACTGTTCATCGTCTTGTCTCCAATCCTTGCGCTCATGCGCAGAACATAACACTGGCGACGAGGATGGGATTTGGAGACGTCAGAGTTGACTGAACACTACAGAGCGCCAAACAGAGCACGTGGCTGAAGACGCACCAATGACTGAACCATGTATAGCAGCGTCATACCACCCGCTCCATTCGACCTGGCACAAGAAGACTGGGACTCATATATGGACCGATTCCAGATGTTTCTGGAGACCAACAACTTGAAGGATGCCACTACCGGAAAGAAGCGAGCGGTATTCCTAACTCACTGTGGGCAGACCGTGTTTAAGATGGCCAAGGCACTAGCCAAACCGGCTGAGGTGAAGTCCATGGACTGGGACGTCCTCGAGCCCCTTCTACGGGTCCACTAGGCACCGACCGTACCTACGCTTGTTCGAAGACATGAATTTTATCAGAGACACCAGCGGAAGGGAGAAAGTGTTGCAGATTTCATTGTGGATCTCCAGAATCTGGGAGGCCTCTGCGGGTTCGCCAACCTCAAAGAGGCCTTGAGAGACCAAATAGTTCTGGGATTAGATGCACTAGGCATCCAAAGTAAACTGATGGCGAAAGGCGACATTAGCCTTGCAGATGCCATCGCTGACACTACTGAAGCAGAAGTAACCAGGAAGTCGGCTGCACGAATGCGCCGCACCCACGCCCTGCTCCGCCAACTCGCCAGCGAAATCTCGCCTCACCTGGAGAGACAGGCAACGACAACCCACCACGACGACCTCGAATCGTCATCAGAAAGCGATGAAGAAGAGGTCAACAGGCTCCGGTCTGAACGAGACCAACGCCATCAATGTAACCAGAGAGTACAGTACCAATGCGCTGGTTGTGGGGCAAACTACCCACGATCAAACTGCAAATTCCTTGACGCACTCTGCCATGTGTGCGGGAAAAGAGGTCACATCGGAAGAGTTTGTAGAAGCAAGCAAGGATCCAAAACCCTTCAGAGGGGGGCCAACTACCACCAGCCCACAGAAAGTCGTCCTGTGAATCGAGAAAACTTAACCCACCAATGGAACAACCACTCCTACAGAAACAAACCACTAGCCCAGTCAACAAAGTGGGAAGAGGCACACCAAACCATTACGATCGGTCACGCCTCATCATTAGATGCTAAGAAGATCCGGGTGAAGGTCGCCATCGAAAACCAGCCCTGCATGATGGAAGTCAATTCAGGATCGTCCCTCTCGATGGTTTCCTGAAAGACCCTTAAACAATTAATCCCCACCATCCGGCGGTAAGACTTCAGATTCCAAAGAATCATACTTAAGGACTATCAGGGAAATCGAATTCCAGTCGTCGGATCCAGCAAAGTCCGTGTCTCCTTTAAAAATCGTACTGCATCCCTACCACTGACCGTAATCGATCTGGATCGGCCTAGTTTGTTAGGCCTCCAATGGTTCGCCCCACTTGGAATTGAAGTAGCCGGCATTCACCGAACCAACAGCGACGACTGGGAAGAGGCCATCATCCAGGAGTTCCAGGACATCTTTACAGAGAAATTAGGCAAGTACAAGGGGACCCCGATATCATTTAACCTTAACCCCAAGGTAACTCCCATCCGCCTTAAGCCTCGTCGAGTTCCATTTGCCCTTAAACCAAAGATTGACGAGCAGCTTGATAAATTGATAGCCCAGGGTATGTTAGAACCAACCGACCATGCTCCCTGGGAAACCCCAATCGTAACACCCATCAAGCCGGATGGATCGTTAAGAATTTGTGGGGACTACTGAGCCACTCTGAATCACGCCCTTCAGCAGAACGCTTACCCAGTACCTTCTCCATTCCCTGGGGGGGCGGAAAAGTCTTCACTAAATTGGATTTAGCACAGGCATACCAACAAGTGCCTGTAGACAAAAAAACAGCAGAAGCACAAGCGATCGTTACGCACCGAGGTGCATTTAAGTGCAACTGACTCCAATTCGGAGTTAGCATGGCCCCAGGAATTTTTCAGAGCTTGATGGAGAGACTACTACAGGGTATAAAAGGGGTTATACCTTATTTTGATGATGTACTAATTATTGCTCCAACTAGAGAAATACTAAGGGAGTGCCTGAGGTTAGTTCTCCAGAAATTTAAAGACTCTGGCCTTAAAGTAAAAAAAAATAAGTGTCAACTGTGTACGGATAAGGTAGAATTCTTGGGGTACTTAATCGATAAACAAGGCATTCACCCCACCGATAGCAAGCTTAGGGCAATCAAAAACGCTCCCAGGCCCCGAAATAAGACTGATCTCCAAGCTTTCCTGGGCCTTATCAATTTCTACAACGTGTTCCTGCCCCACAAAGCGACCGTAGCCGAGCCCCTACATCATCTGTTGGACAAAAAGTCAACCGACAAGTAAAAAACTTATTGACTTCAGACACTGTTTTGATGCAGTATAATGAGACTTTGCCTTTAATGATTACATTAATGATGCATCACCATTCGGAATGGGTGCCATTTTGAGCCATGTGTTACCAAACGGTAGTGAAGCCCCTATTCTTATTTTCCAAAAACGCTATCAAAAGCTGAACGTAACTATAGTCAAATCGATAAAGAGGCTCTTGCTGTCGTTTCTGCTGTTAAATGATTTCATGAATATATTTATGGGCGAGTTTTTACTATAGTCACCGACTACAAACCTTTGCTGGGGATTATAGCGGGGGACAAGCCAACCCCTTATATATTATCTCCCACAGTGACTTGCTGGTTGGAATTCTTGGCTGCATATAATTATAAACTGCAACACTGCCCGGGGAAAGCCATCCCCCACCCTGACGCACTAAGCTGTGCACCACTTCCGGAAACCGTTGACGACCCAGCTCCAACCGTCGCGACGCTCCAGATTCAAACACTTCAATCACCACCACTGACAGCTTGAGATATCGCGATCGAAACCAAATGCGATCCCGTTTTGGTGTGAGTTCTTTGCTGGGTCAAGCGAGGATGGCCATTGGATCAAATCCCTGCCAACTTCAGTCCTTTCAAGAATTGACAGACGGAACTGTTTTCACAGAAAGGCTGCATAATTTGGGGGGATATAGTCATCGTCCCAGAGCGGCTGCAACGAGTGGTATTGAAAACCTTGCATGAAGGCCACCCCAGCATAGTGCGCATGAAGGCGCTCACACGAAACTACACGTGGTGGCCGGGTATTGACAAGCAAATTGAAGCCTGGGTAAAGACTTGTTACAAATGCCAGGAAGTTAACAATGCCACACCTAAAGCAACCCCAACAGAGTGGGAAACACCCAGGGGACCATGGTCTTGTATTCATATTGACTTTGCGGGACCTACTAAAGGACACACATTCCTAGTAACGGTGGATGCCTACTCAAACTGGCTTGAAATCCATGAAATGAAAAGTACCACAACCGAATCCGTCATCAGGAAATTGGACAGATTATTCGCAACCCATGGACTGTCAGATGTTCTGGTATCCGACAACGGGCCCCAGTTTACGGCGCTTTCTTTTGAACAGTATTTGGCGGACCGTGGTATTCGCCATGCGCTAACTTCACTGGCGCATCCTGCGGCCAATGGAAGAGCCGAGCACATGGTACAATTCGTCAAAAAAACCCTACATAAAATGGACTATGGCGATATCGAAGATAAGATTAACCGGATACTCCCCCATCAACACATCACTCTGTACAGCGTCACCAACAAGACTCCGGCCGAATTGTTAATGGGATGAAAACTCCGCTCCCACCTTGACCGACTACACCCATCGTACGAACCAGAAAAACCATACGGATCCAGTGGGAAATGCCGCGAATTCCAGATAGGCGACTTAGTCTTCGCTAAAAACTTTTCTGGTGATCCTTTGTGGGTTGAGGCAACTGTAATCCAAGTCACAGGATCCAGGTCGTAGCGAGTAAAAAGTCGTGATGGAAGAATATGGAAGCGCCATATTGATCAGCTGCGTTCAAGGCTGCAACCTTGTTTCTGTGACTCCGGTAACTTCCAAACTGAGGGGGGAGGAGATGCTGAGGAGATCGAGTTCGAAACGGCAGAAAGCACGAGTGAAAGAAGTGAGCATTCAGAAGAATCAGAGAGGGTGGTGGACTTGCCTCAAAGAGACACCTCGTCAGAAGCAAGCCCACAAAGGCAAGAGGACAACGAGGACATCAGCAGCACCGAGTTTTTAAATGAAGGTTCGGAGGCACCCTACTCGCCAGGAAACATCCCGCCCAAGCAAGACTATAAACAAGTACCGGGGGGACAGCAAAAATCTAACAGACAATCTAAACAACCTGCCTACCTCAAGGATTACGTCACCGCACCCCTTAAATGGAACCCGGGGGGAAGGGGTGTTGTGAATTAATAAAAGTGCTTTATAAAGATTATTAAAACCTTTAGAAAAGTGCAGGGTTCTGACCCTGCACTTCTGATTGGCCGATAATAGTGACATCTGATTGGTCCATTCGGGAGAATCTGATTGGCTATTAGCGGGCCTCTCTCATTGGTTAAGGGAACTAACGCTTCCCATTTCTTATTGGTTACTTGATCAGCAGCTTGCCTATAAAAAGAGCTATTGCCGCTGTAGTTTTTGCTCTGTTCCACAATGTTAAATAAAGAGTTGAAGTTCACTGTTCATCGTCTCGTCTCCAATCCTTGCGCCCATGTGCAGAACATAACATTTCTGTTATATCAATATAAGACTGTTCTTCAAATTTCTATTTTTTTTTTAGTAACTGGGGTATGTTGGTTATATAAAAGTCCCTGAGATCATCTGCAGTTGCTTTACTGATAAAAGATCAATTAGCAGAATTATTTCTGTGTGACTGTGATTCAGAAGTTGACAAGATTTTCAATGTATAATAATGTTTTTCATCAGCAAGGACTGCCATGTTATTTTCAATATTAAGAAAAAACTACTGTTATGTTACCAGGGTCAAGGATACCCATTCAATGGAAACATTTTAGATAAAAGGATAGTGAAGGTGAAATGGCTACCTTCATTCTTGCACCCCTCTTTTCCAGAAGATGGGAGTTTTATAACCTTAATTTCTCTGCCTCAAAATGAGCATCAGGATAAGACTGCATTAATTCATTCATCTCCTACCTTCTACCAAATCCAATCCCAGTAAGACAACAGTATTTTTACCTTACTTTTTCTGGATTTGAAACTTTAAATTCTCTGTATGTCTAAGGAATGTTTTCAAGCTAGCAATCAGATTAAAACGCAACCTCTTTGCTGTGAATTATGTCTGCAGTTTCTATAATCTACTGTGAACATAAGGGGTGTTTTTTTTGTCCAAATTGCAGGAGATGGAAATAAGTGGTTCTGCTCCCCCATATCTTTTCATGTTTTACTTCAATCACTTGCCATAAAACATATAGACTTTGAGTGTGTGTATAAACTCACAAATGCAACTATTTCTTGAAGAAATACTTGCAGTGTTCTTAGGTTTTTCTTCCCCCAATTTAATTTTTGAAAAGGTTGTTGGATCTTGTGTGTTTATGGACGTTAGTATATATGCAAAGATTTGTCTTTCCATGGAGTGTAATAGATATATTCTATTGAAATAATTTTCAACAATCCTGTTATTTATTAAGATTTCTTCTAATTGGACTTAATTATTAGAGTGTATCATGGTAATTTTTGGAAATATCAGGTGTTGTTTTTTCTTAAATTCTATTGTACTGTGTACAAAATCCAGTCTCTAGGTCAGGCTTCGGAGGCAGCAGGCTCCCTGCTGTGCTCGCTGCTGGAGTGCCTTTGATCCAATTGGATTTGGAGGCTATAGTTATCCTGTAGGGATAACTGAAGAGAGGGGAGATCCGGGCAGGGGTTGGGGGATATCGCACCCCCCTTCCCTAGCCAGCATAACTCCCTTTTCCAAAGGTGGTGGAGCGGCGGTCAGGAATGGCCATCACAAAGAACCTCTCAGCTGGACAAGTTTTGTGCAGGAGGAAGTGAAGAAAGAGAAGGCTTTTGGCTGAACCGGGATGACAATTAACATCTGAATACCCTGGAACTTTGGCTTTTTAAGTGATATATTGTTTCCCAGAAGATCGTTAAGCTGCGGTGGAAAGTAAAGGGAAAGGTTTTGTTTTTTTTTCCTTCCTCACTTCCCCACGGAGACAGAAGATGGAAATCGGAAATACCCGCTTTGGCAGCAGAAGGTACTAACTTTGAAAATTAAAGCTAAGGGGACATTAGATTTCTAAACACTGACATTTAAAAATTAAAAT